>OU696697.1:82855065-85319140 GCA_916050605.2 Platycheirus albimanus | reverse complement strand
CCTTTTCATTTCTCGACCATAGATCGCCCGTAATTTATTTTTCCTTTCAATTTTTTTATGTTCTCCTCTTTTTCTAATGTTTTTCATTCTACTATAACTTTTTTTTTCAAAAATTATTAACCCTGGTCTATTATAGTAGGTATGCCTGTAATCGCAAGTAAAAATCACGAAGTGCTCGAAATGCATTCTGATTTGAACGTCCATTTTTATAAATCGATTCAACAATCTTAACGCGCTGCTCAATTGTGTACCTCTAAATGGCTAAATATGTCAAAGACAGAATCAAAGAAATTGTATGTCAAATTAAGTTTGGCAAAAAACTTGACGTTAAGTTGAGACTCACAGATAAAATCATGGGTTATGGTTGTTGGACCACCCTCTATAATTTTGTGTCTGTTGCTTCTTTGCCAAAAATTAAATGTACATTTATAATCACCAAACCATTCAGAAATAAAGTGCACGACTGGGTCGTACGAACTTGCTCTAATGTGTTCAAATGGTCTTGGGGCTTGAGATTTTCGGAAAAAGGCATTGAAAAAATCATATGAAATTTTATTAATCACTTAAAAATCAATAGTTAAAACGTTTTTTGGAGAAAATGAAGTAAACCATCAGATTTCTTTTGCTTTTTCAAAATTTAAGGAAATTTTTTTTCAAAATCGTTCGACCAGTTTTTTCAAAAAACGGTTTTTTTTGAAAAACTTTTCCAAAATATATACCAATTTTTTTTTGAGTATGCCAACTTCTAGAACTTTGTAGTTTTTATCAGAAAAATAAAATTAAAAAAAAATTGATTAAACCGTTTTTGGAAAAAACAAAAAAAAAAAAAAAAATTTAAACTTTTTTAAAAAACTCAAAAAAACTTTTTTTGAAAAATTAAAGATTTTTTATTATTTTGTTTGTAATAGGGCTTCTATATTAAAAAATTTCATCGGAATTCGTCCTGTGGCTTACGAGAAAATCGGATTTCAAAAAACCGGTCCTATGGGAGGTACCGTTATAAGACTTTTCCTGAAAAATTTATTCTAACCAAAACATTTAATTTGCGGAGAAAACATCATTCAGAAAGTTTTATCAAAATCGTAGGAGCCGTTTTCGAGAAAAATTGAATTTTCACTAAAAGTCGTATGGCAGGTACCGTTAGTTTTAAAGCTAGAATGCTAATTCCAAAAACCCCTCTGTAGGACGTCATAATAATACTATCTACCAAGTTTGAAGCAAATCGGTCCAGCCGTTTAGGCTGTAGGTACCGATACAGACGGACGGACAGACAGACAGACAGACAGACAGACAGACAGACAGACAGACAGACAGACAGACAGAATTGTCGGACCCACTTTTTTAGGCTTCTCTACCATCGTAATGTTATGTTTGATTGTCCAAAAAAAATTTTTTTTTTTTACGAATGCATAACTTGCCTTATAGTACCTATAATCGCAAGTAAAAAAAGACTGGGTGAGAAGAAACCAACTACAATATTGAGTGTCGCGTGTCGCTCTTATTCAATCAAATTAATTTTAATTTCCCAAAGAGGATCTTTATAAATAATATTTTCATTCAACTCTCTGAAACTGAATCCTTTTTACCTAATTAATGATAATCCATCGACAAAGAAGAAAAAACTACACCATCTCAAAAATGTACTCCGCCAATCTTCAATAATTTCACTGAAATATACCCAAAAAAAAAAAAAAAAAAAAAACACTTTGCACAAGATATAATCAAATTTGTCTCAATAATCATCTGAAATTGATGTTGATTGTTCTTATGCGAGCATCTCAATCTCAGTTTCTGAATAAGAGACCGGCGGCGGCGAAAAAAAAAATCGAATTAATCAAGTCAAGAGGTCCCTTTAACTTTCTTTGAAAATATCTGTTCGCATCTGTTATTACAATGGGAAAATGTGTATACCATACCCCTTTTAAATCTGGCCCCCTGCAATGTGATGGAACAAGCGTGAAACAAATCCAATTAAAATGTTCCTTCCTCGCTGATACCATTGAAAATGTAAAACGGATTATACGCACATAATTAGCAAGTTGAGAATAAGGCGTTTTTGCTTTCACAAAAAGGATATCTTACCACTCCCCAGTAAATAATACTTAAATATAATCACAAATCACAGGACTTGGTGGGTATCGAATTGTTCGCTAAAATAATCTCACCCCACTTCGAAGAATTCTGGAAATCCTAAACCGCTTTTAGAGGTATCCTTTTAGGCTAAACAAAAAGGGATGAAGGTTAGGTATGACTCGGCAAATCCTTGGAAAAATGGAAAAAAATACTGGGTCTATCCTTAAACAACCTCATAAACTTTACAAAATAACATTCAGTGAATGTTTTCGCAATAGATGTCACACAGGACTTTTTTCGTGTACCTTCTGAAATAAGTGTTTTAACGGATAATATTTTTGCAATACAAGGGGTAGGTGGGAAAATATACTAGGTGCATGGTGTATTCTAAGATGTTGCTGAGAAACTTTTCCCATTTTAAGGTTTTTTTTTTTTAAAGAAAATTTATTATATGCCTTAGGATCATGTATTACTATGTGTGGGTTATAAAACAAGTCCTGTGTGGTAGCGAAACTAAAAGAAGGAAAAATGTTTAAGAAAGACCAATGGAGTTTCTGTTTTTTTTTTTTTTTTAGTTCACTTTATTCTACACAAAAATAAATATTGTACAGAGTTAAGCCATTGTGAGTCGTTGGAGGAAAACTACATGTACCTTCCAAGTACCAAGACGACAACGTTGTAACGGTCCCAAGGATACATATGTCAAAGGTGAAAAAAATTGCGAGAAAGATCGCGGTCCATTTATAGTTTTTCAAAAAAAAAAAAAAAAAAATTATTTTGGAACGCCGTCGCGGCGTTTTGGTGCTTGGTTGCTTGAATGTCCTTTTTTCATCCTGGTTTTGGGGTTCTCTTATTTTTAAGTTCTTCTTTTTTTTTGAAATTTTGTTCGTATTTTGTTCCTCTCTCGGTTTTGAAATGAGAATTGCACTCGTTCAATTGATCAATAGTTTCCCTGCCAGAGAAAATATTTTGATTGTAAAGTTTTCTCCTTTTGCTTCTTGAAGAATAAGTAGAAGAAAGTTTTTATACTTCTTCTTGCTTTAGAGCACAGCCAGGTGGTATTGAAAAGTATAAGACATTTTATCGTGTTTTGGAAAAGTTTTATTTTTACCGAAGATGTATAAAATAAATTGTATAAGTATCGCATTGATTGCATAGCGAAAGTAAATTCAATTTCATTGATTAGTTTTTGCGTAATGTTATCCTTTTTTTTAAGTAATTTATTTTTCTGGGAAATTTATGAAGCAATATATAATGTGATTTGACACCCGCGACGATTGGAATCGATTTTAGGTTTTTGGTTTGTTTTTAGTTGTACTTGAGATGAAAAGAAATCCTTTTTCGGATACAACTTACTCGTAAAAGGATATTATGGAAACTTTGTAGGTACATTTTTAAAGTGCTTAAATAAAAAAAATTATTATTGAAGCACAGATATTGTTGCATTGTTGTTGTAAGTATTGGTTTTGTGTTCACCAATTCCTGAAAAAACTTGGCTTTGCACAGAGATACATCCCTGAATAACGAATTGATTTACTTTGAAATTTCGCTTATCTTTAAAACGCATTCTTCAAATTCCAAATATTAACGTTATCCTCGATAAATCTCATATTGCAATTTACAATTTATTCCTTTTTTTTTTCAAAAACGTTTCGTTACATATTTTCTGTGAAGTTCTTATAACATCCGTTGGAAAATTTCATTTCGAAAATAAAGTTAACAGTTTCCAACAAAAGTTTTTATTAATTTTTGAGAATGCCAAAGCGGATATTGATATTTATATGTTAACCTTCAAAGTCGTACCCAGAACTGAGCAACTCAAATAACAAAAATTCGTATTGATATTGGGAGCTGGTTTTTCAAACGAAAACTATTTGTTTTAGTTAATGCAATGCTTCAAAAGTACTCGAATCCTGCACAAAAAATGTAGAGTTAATAATAATAATTTAATAAACGAAATAAGACTTGGAAGTCTTATATTAAAAATCTCCAAATTTCTGATCTTAATGTGTTTCGTGCACTTTTTGAAGAATTTAATTTACCCTCCGAAAACCTTTACGCAGCATATGCAAAGGAAATGGAAATATAGCTGAAGGTTAATCTGAAGAGATTCTGAGTTTGTAAATTAAAACAAAAATTGAGGGCGTACAAAGTACACATGTCAGAAGCGAAATTTTTTTGGCAAACTAATTCTTTTTTTGCACCGCATCAACCGACTAGTGTAGCTTCTAAAGGCCGCTTACCCGCCTAACACATTCAATATTATACACATCACATTTTTCATATCAACTTTGAAGCGTTCATTTAACCACACACCAACTCACATCCCTGCTTCCCGCCAAACTATTCAAAACCATCAACCACCTGACTGCCTACAGTGGATATAGGAAACACTTGTGTCTGCTAAGACACACATAATGCATACCGCCCCTGCTACCCATCGTTCTATTTTTAACCATCTCGATTTTTTTCAATTGCTTTCCCTACTCTTGCTCTTTCTCTGTCAATCGCTCTCTCCCTCTTCTGGGACGGAAACATCCCAAATTTCCGTCGCGGTAATTTCCGCTTCATGTAAAAATTTTACCTTCATGCGCCTAAAGAAGTTTCACTTCAAAAAGAAGTCTGATAAGTATCCAGTCAACTTTGTTTACAAAGATGCTCCTTAAACCAGGTCACCAGAGATCAGTGTTGCCGATTAAATAACAAAAATATCATGATTTTTTTTCATAAAACAAAAAAAAATCATGAGATTGCTTTTTCTTCGTTGAGCATACAAAAATCACTGCAAACTTATGATAATAGAAGAAGAATTATAAAGGGGAAAATGTTTCGTACGTTCTATCCCCCAATACCCAATAAAAACAGAGTTGTTGTTGTGGTGTCCGTGAATGATTGAGAACACTTCTTCGCTTTTCGTCTTATTCCTCTATGGTCAAATTATAGGATATGCTAACATGTGTGGTTTTTTACGAATACTTTTCCGCAATCTTCAATGATTTGACAGCTCAGCTTGTGGGCATTGTCAAAAGAAGCCACATTTTTATCTTTATAATATTTTTTCTATGCTTATTATTCACAGAAATTAGACAATTTTTAAGTAAAAACAATAGGGTTCCGTTTCATTTTATTAAGCTTCAAAAATAAAATAAATAAATTATTCTATAGTGTGAATGTATGTATGTTTGTCGTGTATGGACTCCTAAACCACCCAACGGAATTTTATGAAATTTTCAGGCTAAATATTGTTAAGTCCAGGGGTGGTTCCAGTGAAAGTTTGGTTCCGATCGGGTGGAAGACAAAAATAAAATGCAGGCTTTTAACATTTTTGTCTTAATTTTTTTTTTTTTGATTTTTTCATACATTTTCTAGCGGTTTGGAACATCCGCGAAAATTTCGGAATGGCTGATCGGGACGAAGACAAAAAAATGCAGGCTTTAAACAAAAATACTGTTTATTTGCTAGCATTGAGATGAAATAAATAAATAAATAAATTTAATTTCACATTAAATAAGTGTTTTTTTTTTTGTGCGTAGCAACGCACATTTTTGCTAAAATAATTGTCAATCAAGGGCTTAGTTACCTTATAATCTAAACAGTCCTGATTTTTGGTGGAGTTCCCAAGAAGTAACAACCAAGCCCTACACAGCAATGAAAGGGTTTTCGAAGAAATAGGTCAAACAATTATCTCTGTCTGTATCGTCGTCCACTTATTTGATTTAAGGTTATCCTACAGGGGAATTTTGAAATTTTCATTCTATATCTACGTCTAGCGTAAATATCATTATAGTCGTCAACGACAAGCTAATATATCTCAAAAAAGCTATAACGATTTTGATAAAACTTATTTTTTCTATATAATTGATTTATATGTTTGAATATCAAGCCCATGAGCACTTAAGAATGAGTATGAGTACCTAATCTATTTTTATCCAATCTCTCAGCACCATTCAAAAATTTACCAAAGTCCGAAAATTTTTCAAGGCAGAATTTTTATTGAACTCACAGCGATTTAATTTGTTGTCACCATTTGTTTTTGCAATTAACAAAATTCAAACAATGTAAGTTTTTGCTGTATTTTAAAAAACCATATATATTTTGATAAAACTATCTAATTTAATTTTTTTTAATGTGCTACTAGCTGATCCGACAGACGAAACTGTATTCTCCCCGTTAACTTTTTGTCTTACAGTGCTCCCGGAAACTGTATAACATTTTTTTCTTCTGAAAGCCCCTTTTTAAAAGTTACAAACATTAAAAGAAAGTTTTTATTTAAATCAGAACGGTGATGTTCCTGGATTTCTATCTTTTTGTTTCTCCAAAAGACTCCTTATAAGAAACGCATTTTATTTGCTTAAAATTCATAAAGCGTGCTTTTTATGTTTTATTCCAATATTTTCATCTACCCCGATAATATTATCATTTCAGTTGTCGTGTCATTGTACTGAACAAAAGATCATTTTTTGATGACTAGACACTCGCCGTATCCGTATCTGAATTCGGATGCCTATCCAGTCGAGTATTTTTCCGTCCCATTGATTACTGATTACTACTTCTTACGCACGAACAGATTGAAATTCAACTCCATTCCTGCCAAACCAAAGATGTGGAAAGTCAAAAATCTGCTAATCAATACCGCGTACATATGGAAGCCTGATTAAACTTTCCACTATTTCAGCCCAATTTCAACCCACTTTCAACCCAATTTCAACCAAATTTCAACCCGATTTCAATACAATCTCAACCCAATTTCAATCCAATTTCCACAATATTTCAACTAAATTTCAACCCAATTTCAATCCAATTTCAACATACTTTCAACCCACTTTCAACCCAATTTCAACACAAGTTCAATCCAATTTCAATCCAATTTCAATCCAATTTCAACCCAATTTCAACCCAATTTCGATCCAATTTCAATCCAATTTCAATCCAATTTCAACCCGATTTCAATCCAATTTCAATCCAATTTCAATCCAATTTCAACCAAATTTCAACCCACTTTCAATCCAATTTCAATCCAATTTTAATCCGATTTCAATCCAATTTCAATCCAATTTCAATCCAATTTCAACCCGATTTCAACCCAGTTTCAACCCGATTTCAACATAATTTCAACCAAATTTCAACCCAATTTCAACCCAATTTAAATCTGATTTCAACCCAATTTCAACCCAATTTCAATCCAATTTCAATCCAATTTCAACCCAATTTCAATCCAATTTCAACCCGATTTCAATCCAATTTCAATCCAATTTTAACCCAATTTCAACCCAATTTCAATCCAATTTCAATCCAATTTCAATCCAATTTCAACCCAATTTCAATCCAATTTCAATACAATTTCAATCCAATTTCAACCCAATTTCAACCCAATTTCAATCCAATTTCAATCCAATTTAAATCCAATTTCAATCCAATTTCAATACAATTTCAATCCAATTTCAACCCGATTTCAACATAATTTCAACCAAATTTCAATCCAATTTCAATCCAATTTCAAACCAATTTCAACCCAATTTCAATTCAATTTCAATCCAATTTCAATCCAATTTCAATCCAATTCCAATCCAATTTCAATCCAGTTTCAATTCAATTTCAACCCAATTCCAATCCAATTTCAATCCAATTTCAACCCAATTTCAATTAAATTTCAACCTAATTTCAATCCAATTTCAATCCAATTTCAATCCAATTTCAACCCAATTTCAATCCAATTTCAATCCAATTTCAATCCAATTTCAATCCAATTCCAATCCAATTTCAATCCAATTTCAACCCAATTTCAACCCAATTTCAACCAACTTTCAACCCAATTTCAATCCAATTTCCACAATATTTCAACTACATTTCAACCCAATTTCAATCCAATTTCAATCCAATTTCAACCCACTTTCAACCCAATATCCAATTTCAACCCGATTTCAATCCAATTTCAACCCAAGTTCAATCCAATTTCAATCCAATTTCAACCCAATTTCAACCCAATTTCGATCCAATTTCAATCCGATTTCAACCCACTTTCAACTCAATTTCAACCCGATTTCAATCCAATTTTAATCCAATTTCAATCCAATCTCAATTCAATTTCAATCCAATCTCAATCCAATTTCAATCCAATTTCAATCCAATTTCAATCCAATCTCAATCCAATTTCAATCCAATTTCAATACAATCTCAATCCAATTTCAAACTGCTGAAGTTTTTAAAAACTCTCAAGCTTTTCCACATGATATCTTTGCTTTCACAGAAACATGGCTCAATAGTTCATTTTTGGACACAGAAATTTTCGACGATGAGTTTTCTGTTTTTAGAAAGGACCGTCATGTGGATAAGCCGAAGGAAGTGGGCGGTGGTGTATTGATTGCTGTTCGTAATTGCATCTCATCTTCCCTTGTCTCTTTACCCTTTAATTTTTCAATTGAACTCATTTGTGTTAAGGTTTCTTTTCAATCAAATGATCTTTTTATTATTAATGTTTATATTCCACCGAAAAGTTCTGCGTCAGTTTTTGCCGAGCTATCGTTAATTCTTGATCATATGATTGATATTGCCAGTTCAAATAGCAACATTTTACTGTTGGGTGACTTCAATTTACCTAATATTACGTGGACCCCTTCTGAAGACGAGTCCTATTTAGAAGCTGCCTTGACTTCTTCGCAACAGGAACTTCTTCTTTTGGACAACATAACCTCTACTGACTTACAGCAAGTAAGCTGTATTAATAATTGTAGAAATCGAATTCTCGATTTAGTCTTTTCTTCTGACGCTGTTAGTACGGTAGTGGTAGAATCTACCTCTGCCATTTCTAACGTAGACTCCTACCATCCCCCATTGGATATATTTTTTGATATGAGCAGCAATTTACTTAATAACAGTAATGCCGAAGACTCTTCTTATTCACTTGATTTCCGTAAAGCTGACTTTCAATTACTTTACGACAATTTGAGTGCTTCTAATATTTCGAATATTCATGTTTGCTCTAACATTGACGACGCTGTTACTCAATTCTACGAAATTTTCAATAGCTGCTTGATAAATTCAATTCCTCTTAAGATATCTAAAAATATCAACTCCAGCCATCCGTGGTACACGAAAGAGCTTAAATCTCTACGCAACAAACGGAATAAGGCTTGGAAGTCTTTCATTAAAAGTCTTTCAATTTCTGATCAAAATGTGTTCCTTGCACTTTTTGAAGAGTTTAATTTACTTTCCAGAAACCTATATGCAGCATATGTGAAGGAAATGGAAATTTCGTTGAAGATTGATCCAAAGAAATTTTGGAAGTTTGTAAATTTAAAGAAGAAGTCTGATGGGTATCCAGTAAACTTTGTTTACAAAGATTCCGCTTTGACAAGCTCACCTGAGATATGCAATGCGTTTGCAAAGCATTTCAGTAAGTCCTTTATTGAAAATCCCGTCAATATAGACTTTGATTTCTTTGACTACTCCCGTGATTTCCCCCAAGCCACTTTTAACAACATCCAAATTGATAATGATAAAATTTTGCATTATCTTTCATTGCTGAAAGATGATTACTCTCCCGGTCCTGATGGCATTCCTCCTATAATATTAAAAAAATGTTCCTCCGTTTTAGCTTCTCCCTTGCAATTCCTTTTCAAGCTATCCCTTAAATCCGGTAAATTTCCTCAAGTATGGAAAGATTCATTCATTACTCCCGTCTTCAAAAAGGGTACTAAGTCCGATATCACCAACTACAGACCGATTTCTAAACTGTCTTCTATTCCAAAGCTTTTCGAACAAGTAGTTTGTGATAGCTTAACGTTTTTCTGCAAACATTTAATCTGCCATCAACAACACGGCTTCATGCAGAAGCGGTCTACTGTCACAAACTTACTAACCTTTATGAACAAGTGCTCAAGGGCATTAGAGAGTGGACAGGAGCTGGATTGTATCTACACAGATTTCTCAAAAGCTTTTGACCAACTTTCACATGAAATCATCATTTTCAAATTGAAAGCTTTAGGTTTCCCTGTAGGATTTGTTAATTGGATATATTCATATCTCCGAAACAGAACATATATAGTTAAGTTCAGAAATTCGTTTTCTAACCCTTTCCCAGCAAAATCAGGAGTCCCACAAGGCAGCCATCTTGGTCCGTTACTGTTTATACTAGCTATTAATGACGTAACTTCGTGTATTCATTCTAGTGAGATCCTTGTTTTCGCTGATGATATGAAAATTTTCAAATCTATTACCTCAGCTAATGACCGCGTAGAATTGCAAGCCGACATCGACAGATTTGCTATCTGGTGTAGCAAGAATTGTTTAAGCCTGAATCCAGCGAAATGTCAGACAATGACATTTTCAAGGAAACGGGTACCAAGTACACACGGCTACTACATTTCACAACAAGTTTTGCATCGCGTTTTTAGTTTTAAAGATCTGGGAGTAAACTTTACCCCAGACTTGAGTTTCACGGAACACATCAACTTTATTGTTAAAAAAGCTAATTCCATGTTGGGATTTGTTAAAAGATGGTCGAAGGAATTTCAAAATCCTTATGTAACCCTAGCTTTATATAACTGTCATGTTCGCCCCCATCTAGAATATGCATCACAGGTATGGTCTCCTTTCTACGAAGTTCATAAGTCTAGGATAGAGGCAGTTCAGCGTAATTTTATTCGATTTGCTTTAAAAGGTCTCTCCTGGGCAGATCCATACAACCTCCCACCTTACGAACACCGGATTCAACTTCTAGAGATTCAAACCTTGTCACAAAGGCGTATTAACAATGATGTTATTTTTATTCACCAACTTTTAACGGGATTTTTAGACGCACCCGATCTTCTATCATGTGTAGGTTTTAACTATCGCGGAGGGGCTCATCATCTTCGTAATTTAGAGCTATTACATTGTCCCCAACACCGTACTAATTATGGCATGAATGAACCTCTTACCCGCATGTGCAAACTTTTCAACTCAAATAAAAGTATTGTTGATTTTAATATTAGTAAATCCTCTCTAAAAAAAACATTTAAAACCAGTGCACCACGCTCATAGTTTATGTTTTGTATGTTCTCAATGTTTTTATATCTATTTTGTATAAATGTATTTGTTTATTTATTTTTTATTTTTTGTGCTGGTGTTATGCTATTTGTATATTTTGCTTCCTAACAACTAACACCTGCACTAAATGATGTAGCCAGTGAGCACATAATATGTGTTGGCTAATCTCTGATTGTAAGTTAATGCTTGATATAAGCTTCTTACTCTCGAGAACTGATAGTGTAAAAAAAATCCAATCTCAATCCAACTTCAATCCAATTTCAATCCAATTTCAATCCAATCTCAATCCAATTTCAATCCAATTTCAACCCAATTTCAATCCAATTTCAATTCAATTTCAATCCAATTTCAATCCAATCTTAATCCAATTTCAATCCAATTTCAATCCAAGTTCAATCCAATTTCAATCCAATTTCAATCCAATTCCAATCCAATTTCAATCCAATCTCAATTCAATTTCAATTAAATTTCAATCCAATTTCCATTAAATTTCAATAAAATTTCAATCCAATCTCAATCCAATTTCAATCCAATTTCAATCCGATTTCAACCCAATTTCAATCAAATTTCAATCCTATTTCAATCCAATTTCAATCCAATTTCAATCCAATTTCAATCCAATCTCAATCCTATTTCAATCCAATTTCAATCCAATTTCAATCCAATTTCAATCCAATTTCAATCCAATTTCATTTAAATTTCAATCCAATTTCAATCCAATTTCAATCAAATCTCAATCTAATTTCAATCCAATTTCAATCCAATTTCAACCCAAGTTCAATCCAATTTCAACCCAATTTCAACCCAATTTCGATCCAATTTCAGTCCGATTTCAACCCACTTTCAACTCAATTTCAACCCGATTTCAATCCAATTTCAATCAAATTTCAATCCAATCTCAATCCAATCTCAATCCAAGTTCAATCCAATTTCAATTCAATTTCAATCCAATTTCAATCCAATTACAATCCAATTTCAACCCAATCTCAATCCAATTTCAATCCAAGTTCAATCCAATTTCAATCCAATTTCAATCCAATTTCAATCCAATTTCAATCCAATTTCAATCCAATTTTAATCCAATTTCAATCCAATCTCAATCCAATTTCAATCCCATTTCAATCCAATTTCAATCCAATCTCAATCCAATTTCAATCCAATCTCAATCCAATTTTAATCCAATTTCAATCCAATCTCAATCCAATCTCAATCCAATTTCAATCCAATTTCAATCCAATCTCAATCCAATTTCAATCCAATCTCAATCCAATTTCAATCCAATTTCAATCCAATCTCAATCCAATCTCAATCCAATCTCAATCCAATCTCAATCCAATGTCAATCCAATTTCAATCCAATTTCAATCCAATTTCAATCCAATCTCAATCCAATTTCAATCCAATTTCAATCCAATTTCAATCCAATTTCAATCCAATTTTAATCCAATTTCAATCCAATCTCAATCCAATTTCAATCCAATTTCAATCCAATTTCAATCCAACTTCAATCCTATTTGAATCCAATTTCAATCCAATTTCAATCCAATTTCAATCCAATTTCAATTCAATACAATCGAATCTCAATCCAACTTCAATCCAATTTCAATCCAATTTCAATCCAATTTCAATCCAATTTCAATCCAATTTCAATCCAATTTCAATCCAATTTCAATCCAATTTCGAATCTCAATCCAACTTCAATCCAATATCAATCCAATCTCAATCCAACTTCAATCCAATTTCAATCCAATTTCAATCCAATTTCAATCCAATTTCAATCCAATTTCAATCCAATTTCAATCTAATTTCAATTCAATTGGGTTGAAATTGGATTGAAATTGGATTGAAATTGGATTGAAATTGGGTTGAAATTGGATAGAAATTGGGTTGAAATTGGGTTGAAATTGGATTGAAATCGGGTTGAAACTGGGTTGAAATCGGGTTGAAATTGGATTGAAATTGGATTGAAATCGGATTGAAATTGGATTGAAATTGGATTGAAATTGGATTGAAATTGGATTGAAATTGGGGTGAAATTGGATTGAAATAGGATTGAAATTTTCTTGAAATTGGATTGAAATTGTATGAATAAGCCCTATGATTGAATCGACGACCTCAAGTCGATTTTTTATTTTGGTTTTGAGAAGCGTAACCTTTGAAAAAATCCGTTCAAGATTCGCTGAAGAATGTGGCAATGAAATGATTTCAAAAACAAATTTCGTCAGAATTGGATATGCCAAGCTATTGTCGGTCAGTTTAGTTTTTCGAACGCATTGAAAGAATTTTTCTAAGTTGCTTATTACCTTGTCATTAATGTTTGAATTAACAAGCATTCTCCACTCATCATCTATTTCCTGAAAAATATCTTCAGCTACTATATTAGGAAATTGTTTAAAAAGGGGACAAATTGATTGGACTTTTTTGCCTACAACGTTCATTGGAGTAAAAGATTCCATATCTTTGAACACATTATTGTAAAAATTAAATATTGTGTAAATTTGTTTAATACCTTCAACTAAGAAAGACAAACAAACGGCATTGAAAGCTTTGTAGCACTTGTTTTTCAATTGTAACTTTTTCCAAAAAAAAGAGATACCTTAACACCGTAATGACTTTGACTGTCATTTTTGTTGCATGAAGTTTGAATAGGTAGTTGTTTGAATCTTCTTAAGTTAAAACAAAGGAGTTGGTAGATATCATATCATAGAATAATCGCTTCATTTGTTTAGAAATTTTGAGTAAGTGTACACAATTAATTTATTTCTTGTTTTTTTTTTTTTTTGAGAAAAATAGAAACAAATCATGAGATTTCCAATGAATTCATGATTTCATGAGATGAGGTTGAAAAATCATGAAAATCATGATAAATCATGAGATTCGGCAACTCTGCCAGAGATATGTAATGCGTTTATGCGTTTGGAAAGCACTTTAGCAAGTCTTTAATTGAAATTCCCGTCAATGTAGAAGAAAATTTCATTCAATATTGTCGTGATTTCCCCCAAGTCATTTTTCACGATATTTCTATTGATAAGGATAAATGTTCGCATTATCTTTCCTTACTGAAAGATGATTACTCTCCCGGGCTTGATATTCCTCCCATCATATTTAAAAAAATGTTCATCCATCTTAGCTTCTCCGCTCCAATTTCTTTTAAAGCTATCCCTTAACTCCGGTAAATTTCCTCTAGTCTGGAAAGAATCATTCATTACTCCGGTTTTTAAAAAGGGTAATAAATCTGATATCGCCAACCATAGACCGATTTCCAAACATTCTTCCAATCCAAAGCTTTTTGAACAAGGAGTTTGTGATAGTATAACGTTTTTCTGCAAAAATTTAATCTGCCATCAACAACATGGCTTCATGCAGAAGCGGTCTACTTTGTCTAACTTACTAACCAGTGTTCGACGGCATTAGAAAGTGGACATGAGCTGGATTGTATCTACACAGACTTCTCAAAAGCTTTTGATCAACTACTTTCACAGAAATCATTGTCTTCAAGTTGAAAGCTTTAAATTTGCTTTAGTAAAGTTCAGAAATTCGTTGTCTAACCTTTTAAAAGCTAAGTCAGGAGTCCCACAAGACAGCCATCTTGGTCCGATACTTTGTATACTCGCTATCAATGATGTCATATCGTGAATTTTTTTGTGAGATCCTTGTGTTTGCTGACGACATGAAAATTTTTAAAACTATTAACTCTGCTATTGACAATGTGGATCTGTAAGCTAATATTGACAGATTTGTTTTTTGGTGCAGCAAGAATGGTTTAAACCTGAATCCAGCAAAATGTCAGACAATGACATTTTCAAGGAAACGTGTACCAAGTATTGCAAATGATTATAATATTTCACAACAAGTTTTGCATCGCGTTTTTAGTTTTAAAGATCTGGGTGTAAACTTTAGCCCAAACTTATGATTCACAGATGACAGAACACATCAACTTTGTTGTGAAAAAAGCTAATGCCATGTTGGGGTTTATTAAAAGATATGGTTTCCTTTCTACGATGTTCATAAGACTAGGATGGATGCAGTTCGGCGTAATTTTAATCGATTTGCTTTGAAAGGTCTCTTCTGGGCAGATCCTTACAACTTCCCACTTTACGAACAACGGATTCAACTTCTACGCAGATATAAACTTTGTCACATAGGGAATTAACAATGATGTTATTTTTAATCACCAACTTTTAACGGGATCACCCGATCTTCTATCATGTGTAGGTTTTAATTATCGCGGAGGGGCTCATCATCTACGTAGATTAGAGCTATTTATTTATGTGTCAGGAAAAATTAATCGTTATAGCAAGGAAACGAAGGATTAATGACTAAGCATTTTAAAACACTTGCACCCAGTAAGAGGCAACAGAGTATCCCTTTATCTGACTCCGTGTGGCACTTCGAAGGAATCGCTGTCAACTGAGTAAAACGAAACATCTTGAGTGGTTACGCCTCAAAATATATAACCATTTGATGAAAGATGCGAAGATGCACTGGGTCAACATAATTAGGATCTACCACTGCAAAACAATACTCTACTCTATCCTTCCAATACCCGGTATAGGTTTGTCTCAACAAAGTAGAATACTAACCGTTTTTTTTGGGATCCGTCTTAATGAATTCAGTTGGGTACGCTATTAAGTCCAGATGTGGTTATAATACCTCCAGGATGTCTTCACAAGGCACTTAACTAAGTACTCTTAGCGACGCGATGCCCTGCTTTACACAGAAATGCTTCTTTTATCAGTGTTAATTATCTTCTATTGATATCAACACTTTTCTAGTAAAATCCAGAACTGGGTTATTGGTCTTGCTTTTCTTAGTAATCACTTTCTTGGATATTTGGTATAGTTTTCTGGTATCTTCAGTTCTTAAAGAAACAGGATGCCGATCCTGTCACGTCTGAAATAGCGACAAATTTGTCTTGTGGTATTTTCTCCACAAGAGTCACTCGTTAAGAGTTTGTCTATGTATTTATTTGCTCGATTCTATGTTCTATTTTATCCCCGGTGTCTTGTTAACAAGAACATATTAATTTAACTGAATATGATTAAGAAAATAATTTGGTTGTTAAATATTGATTTCCAATCTTTTCGTGTGCCATGTTTTTACTATAGGCGAATAAATTTGACACCAGAAACATATTTTAAACTTGTATTCATTTTCACTCTTAAGCTAGGAGTGGGCAAGTGCACAGACTGCTGTGAGAGAGTTTGGAGAGAAAATTAAATACACAAATTCCGGCTTTTTCATAACCTTTACCATGATTATTCGATGACAACTGATTTTTATAACAACAGTTTCCCTATTTTAAGAAATATTGTTTAAAAAAATTGCCAACCTAGCTACATGCTCTAGAATTTTGATGTATCTTATGAAAAACACCCTATATCCCTTACCATATAGTCTCTTCCCTCAAGATACGATCTTTGCCATTAGCAAAGAGGATATATACATAGAGTCCAATCTTTCCTACGTTCCATCCTCCTCTGCTAAAATTTTCGTGGTCTCTTTCCTATTGTATTCATTGTCCGTGTGAAACAACAACAAGAAACGGTGAGGTAAGTAGTAAGGTGTGAACGCACACATGTTTAACAAAAAGAACAATATGACAGCTGTAGCTTGTAGGCAAAATCAAAACAAGGAACAAGATTGGACTCTATGTATATACCCTCTTTGGCCATGAGACACAATCATCGGAGTAGCAGCCGCATCACAACAAACATCAACCTGTTTCGCTCCTTGACTCACATCGAAGGATACAAAAAAGAGCACCCATTAAATCTCTTAGGGCTCGTAACATACGAAGATCGTGTCTCCAGTCTAGCCCCCAAGCATACTATTGAATGGGTTTAGTAATTGGAAACAATTTAATTCTTGTCTAGATATTCCCAGCTTTAGATGGCATTATCAGAACCTCAAGTATACTAACCCTAAAACTCGCACTCGATGCAGACAACGTATATTTTTTTTGCGCCCATGTTTCACATTTAATTGAACGCCATTGTTTAAAAATAGAACAAGAAAATAAAAATGGTGTCATTCCTAATGAATATGACGTCTTTATCCGTCACTGAAGTTATTAAAAATGCCACGACAATATCCTCATCTAAAACATATTTAAAAGGCACACAGTCAAACCAATCCAAGAGTGAATTAAAACAAGTCCTTGAGTTCATTTCTAACCAGAGTAGTTTTCCCGTTTTTATTGCACTACCCCTGGCACTAGCACTAGCACTAGTGGTTTTTTGCCGTATCCTTTTAAAAGCAGTTAATGATCTTTTTCTTAATGGCAAAAAGCTCCGAACGAACTTCTTTGTCGACTTTTATATGCTCTATTTTTTTACACTTCTTTCTGTGTGTCTGTCTGTCTGTCACAAGGAATGTAGGATACTTTTAGCTTTTATCCTGCAATGTCTCAGTTGGGTTTTTTTTTGTATATGTTCTGTACAACACCAATATATATACGGACTAGTGTTTTTCTCGAAGTCATTTTTGTAGCAATATCCTGTCATTAGGATCACAAGAAAAGGGTCGCTAATTAAAACGTGTGTATTTAAGGCAAAGGCAAAACTAGAAGACAAAAAATAAACGGAAGCTATAGGTAATTCGTCCTTTTCTTTTTTCACTTAGTACTTAAATTTAGTTTCTTATTTTCTTGCTAGAGATTCTTTTCCAAAGAAAAAGTGAGTGGACAAAACGTGAGCAAAAATAAAAGTATATAAAAGAAAGAAAAAAACCTTGAATGAAATGAATGTTTTGGCACACAAAGTTACCAACTCACTTCAAGTTGATGTAATTTTCCCTCCTGAAGTTTTAATTGTGAAATTGTCATGATGATGATTATGGAGGTCTTGTCTTGCTGCTCCTGCTCTTGCTTCTGCTGTTGTTGCTGTTGGGGACAACGTTTCTTTCGTTTACCTACCTCTACCAGCCAGCTACCAACTATACTTGCTGCTAATGGTGTCCTGAAATTCAAGTTTATTTACTTTGAATGGAGTTTGAGTCTATGAATCGCGTTGATTGAAAAAAGTAAGTTCTTTTTTTATTTTTATTGAAAGAAGTACTTGGACACCTTTGCATTTTAAGTTGTTTAAGTTTTTAGTTTAGTTTTAAGTTTAATTGAATTTCACAAAAATTTAAATTTAACTAACGAAAAAACTTTGTTTTATTTATGTTTTGTTGTAATTGTGTCGTTAGATAAAAACAATTTTTGTCATTAAATTTGAAATACAATAGTTTAGTACACACTACACACCAACCTTTGGTTTCTTACAAAATATACGTTGGTGTGGTTCTTAAAATGCATTTGTTGCAAACCGCAATTTGAGCAAACTTCAGGTAACAATCCAAATGAATACCCAAAATAAGTAATTTCTTTCATTGTGCTAAGATTTTTATTTTTGTGGATTTAAACTTTGCCCAACCAAAACCAGATTTACTGATAAACCTTTGAAGGCGTCCTCAGAAGACCCTACCAAACTTTTCACAATATGATGAATGGCTTGAATCGTGATTTATTGAAGATATGAAAACTTAAAAAATATCGAAAAAAAAAATATATGTAAACAAATCTAATTTTAATTAATTTGTAGGGGAAATGGCACATAAATGTTAACAAAATTTTGTTAATCCGATCGCTACCAAACTTCACACGATTACCCGCTGGGGTAGTCTTAAGAATTCCTGAAAATTCCCTTAAAATCCGCCCAGCCGTTTTGGAGTCTATAGGTTACATACAAACACACATGGACTTTTATATATATATATAGATACTCGTATATGTAAATCGATTTATAACACAAATTCTACACTGATCGATGGCAGCCAACTCAGACAATTTTTTTAATAATAAAACTAATCTATCTATGTATATAAAAATGGATGTGTGTACGTATTTGTGTATGTATGTATGTTGCGTATGGACTCCTAAACCACCCAATGGATCTTTATGAAATTTTCGGGGTAAATATAGTTTAGTCCAGGGATGGTTCCTGTGAAGGTTTCGTGCCGATCGGGTGGAAGAAAAAAAAAATGCATGCTTTTAACAATTTTGGTTCAGTTATTTTTTAAATTCTTTTTTGGTTTTTTTCATAAATTTTTAAGCGGAATGCCCGGGTGGAAGACAGAAAAATGCGGGCTTTTGGCAAAGTTTTTTTTCAACTTTTTTATAAAAATGTTTTCCTTTCGTTGAATAAAAGCATCATATTTATGGAACTGAGTCGAAAAAATCAAACTCTCAACGAACGTGCGTGTCCATTTGGTGCAAGAATCGTCCATCCAAACATTTTCCAAACAACTTTTGAACATCGGAAAAGGAATTGAATCGCACAACAAATGACATTTTATCTTCCCAAATTGTTGTCAAATGCAGCAAAATATTCAAGCCACAATTAATTCAATGTTATCATGTTCAGTTTAACAATCAAATTAACTGCACTTTGTGTGTATGCCAAAAATTTGTATATTTATACACCAACCAAAACTACCAAAAATATTGCTTATCCGCTAGCATTGAGATAAAATATATAAATAAATTTAATTTCACATTAAATACACATAAATGTTTTTTTGGGCGTAGCAACGCGCGCCGGGTACTGCTAGTAACTAATATTTTTTATTAGACAATTTATTTATTTTTCTGTTATAATATCAGACAAATAAGATAGAAACATGTTAGTCAAAGCTTGATCTACACTGGTCAAAATCTCATCAAGCATGTTTATTTATTTATTTATTTATTTATTTATTTATTTATTTATTTATTTATTTATTTATTTATTTATTTATTTATTTATTTATTTATTTATTTATTTCATTTCATCATTCAAAGAACATAATTCTCTTATAGACTAATAGATTACAATATATATTAGAGATACATTAAACTAAAATAATAAATTGTACAAATATTTAAGTTGTTTTAATTCCAATATTTAAGTAGTTCTAATTCTAAGTATATTTAAAACATACATTTTGAAGGTATCTCTAGAACATGTTATAAAAAAGTCTAACCTAGTGCAAACTGAATTTGCCTCCCTGATGCAACGAGAAACCAATTCATTTCGGCCATAATTTGATCTATGGAATGGTTCATGAAAAAGAATATAAGCTCTGGATTTGACATTAGGAACACGAATATAAATAAGAGCAAGCAGTTGGGGACATTTTATATGATAAGTAAGAATATCTCTAATGAACATTATCGCAAAATATGTACGCCGATTTGCCAAACTTTGCATACCAAATAAAAGACATCTAGTTTCATAAGATGGAATATCGTTATTCCAGTGGAGTTTATAATACATAAACCTTGAAATATTTCTTTGAATTCTTTCAATTCTTGCACATGAATTATTGTAGTAAGGGTTCCAAACCGTGTTGCAATACTCAAGCACTGATCGAACAATAGCGATATATAGAGTTTTTATTGTATAATGGATCTGTAAATTCTTTACTGTTTCTTTTGATGAATCCTAACATTTGGTTGGATTTGCTGATAATGTAGTCAAAATGAGGAAGAAATGATAGTTTGGTGTCAAGAATGACCCCTAAATCTTTCTTTTGCACAACACGATCCAAAGAAGTATTGTCTATTTGATATTCGAATAGTATCAGAGATTTCTTACGAGAAGAAGACATGATCTGGCATTTTGAAATATTAAGATGTAAGAAATTTAAACTACACCATTCTGCTAATTTATTCAGGTCAGTATTTAATAAGGCACAGTTTTCGAGGCAATTAATTCTTCGATATAATTTGAGGTCGTCAGCAAAAAGGAGACAATGAGATTTTAAAAATATATTAGAAATATCTTTAATAAAAAATAGGAACAATAATGGGCCTAAATGGCTGCCCTGAGGGACACCAGATGGAACTATTATATGATTAGAATGGTGATCATCAATCTTAACGACTTGAACTCTGGATGTCATATAAGATTTCAAACAATCAAGAAATTTAGAGTGAAAGCCTAGTTCTGAGAGTTTGTTTAATAGAATATGATGGTTAACTCGATCAAATGCTTTAGCGAAATCTGTAAATATTATATCAGTTTGACAATTTGATTCAAAATTATTAATAATATAATTAGTTAATAACGAAAAATTGCGATCTTCCAGAAATGAAGCCATGTTGGAAATCTGATACAAAATCTCTCAATTGAAAAGTTATTTTGTCACAGAAAATTTTCTCAAATAATTTAGGCATAGCAGATATTTTGCAAATTGGTCTATAATTAGTCATTTCTTGTTTGGAACCAGATAAGAGTGTGTGCGTCATGATTGATGAAAAATCACAAATTTTTGATTTTTCTTCAAGCATTCAACGTTACGTATTACACACACTCTCACATGCTTGATGAGATTTCGACCAGTGTATACCTAGCATAAGGCTTTGATCACTCTAAGCAGACGGCGCGCAGCACCGCTCCCAGGCGCTCATTCGTTTGTTTGTTTGTTCGTCCGGGCTAATTTCAGAAGCTACTGGTCTGATTTGAAAAAATAAAACTTTATTATAAAGGTTATGCTTAGTGGATGATCTAAGGCATATTTTTTTGAACAAAATTTACTTATTTCATAGGGTAAAATTGGGTTAACAGACACAAAAAAGCACACATAAAAAAAATCGTTTTCTTAAATAAAGGTGGAAACACGCAAAAATCTCATAATCACAATAATTTTTTTTACCTATATCAGATGAACTATGGGCATGAAAGCGAATTTCAAAATTGCTGCATTTTATTACTCGGAAACCTACCTAACATCTACAAGTGATAGTGGTTATTCTGATATATATAACACAACTTTAAATAATATCAACGCTATACTAATTCACTCGCGAATCAACTTAACAAATAAAATAATAACAAATGCATGGTCGTTGGACAACGATGCGACCCTTAATACTATTTCAAAGCCGCATAATACAAATCGCCTACAAATTTTGCACTGACAGTCACAGCTTTTAGAATATTCCCCAATATTTTATGTGGGGAAAAAATAAGTTCTTTAGGAGAAAACGTGGTCAAGATGTTTAAGGACATCTTCAAGTCAAAAAGGATGCTACGTTAGGCCGTGTTTATAATATTCAGGAGAACACGCAAAATTGTCCTCACTCTGGAAATATGCTGACTGCCTTAAGCTATCCACAAATATACATATGAAGTCATTTAGGTGGAGGTGGTACAAATTTTTTTAACGGATTTACTATAAGGATAGGTAACGGGGAAGTACAAGCAATGAATAATATAATTCCAATTGACGATTTCCTAGGTAAAATTATTCGAAATATGCACGATCTCATTGCAAACATACATGTATATCCAGATGTTATGAATATTGAAAAAAAAAATTATTAATGGTTGTGTCAGAGAACACTTCTTATTTAGGCGTCAATTAAGAGAACAGTTGATGTGATAAATGAAAACATCTTAAATAAACTAACCAGGCACAATTAAAACATATAACTCTATTGATAATGTTGTTGATTCAGAAGACGTTGTTCACTTTCCGCAAGAATTTGTTAACTCATTGAATCCTTCAGGACTTCCCCAAACTGTCTAAATCTAAAACCCGCCGCACTCCTTATCCACCAAATAAAATGTATATAAAGGAACAAGACTTAAAGTTATGTCGTAGCAATAGTATTGAGTGGACCAAATTCAAGGCTTCTAAAATTAATCAAATATTCGCCTGGCACAATGGAATAATACATAAAATGTTACATTTTGAATTTCCTTTATATTTGTGGAAAATAGTCCTGTATTTCTTATCCGGTAGCTATTCTCATAGTTCATATTAATCCTGGTGTTTCTGACATGTTTTGCTTTGATTTTGGTGTACCCCAAGGTTCAGTCCATGCCCTACCTTATATATGTATATTATAATCTCTACACTTCAGATGTTCCAAGTCTACCAGTGTGAAGCAGCCATTTTGCTAATGACATTGCAGTTTTTGCATCGCATGAATTTGCTCTCAACATTGAGACGAATCTAAATAATGCGATTAAAATACTAGAAACGTTCTATAACAAATGGAAAATTAAGCTGAATATTGGGAAAATTCAAGCAATCTTTTTTACATGGAAAAGAAAAAACTTTCTTTCTTCCCAGCAGCCAGCTACAAATAAATGGTAATCCAATTGAATGGGAGCAAACTGTGAATTATCTTGGAGTTTATCTCGATACAAAACTAACTTTTAACCAACACATTCAAAACACGTTACAGAAAATGAGTATTGCAATTAAGGTGCTTTATCCCTTCATAAACCGAAAATCGTCACTCACAAATGAAAATAAGATAATCATTCACAAAGTTGTTTTTCAAGCAATATTATTATATGGATGTCCGATATGGGGCAAAGCATCTTTATGCCACATAAAGAAGTTGCAATTACCACAAAACCGAGTATTGAAAATGAAGCTTAATCTACCTTAGACCTCCATAGAAGGGCGGATGTTGGATCGATTTTTGAAAGGATTCGTAAGCTTTCAACAAATTTTAATAACAGCTATGATAATTCCATGAACCTCCTCATTAACCAGCTCAATACAATATAATCTTTGATATTTCTTGATTAATATTTATTGCGTTTGGTCTATTGTATTCTTTTTATTTATTTATTCCTATTTATATTATTATTAATTTAATAATTCATTTATTTATTTTTGTATTATTTGTTCTTTTTTTTTAGTATTTAGTATTTTATTTACTGATTCTGTTAACTATCTGTATATGAAAAATATTCATTAATTTTGTAATTAATTTTTTTTTTTTTTTTTTTTTTTGATTATCCATTTTTATATTTCATGCGTATTTATATTTTTGTTCGTTGTCTTTTGAATGAAAGTTTTATTCGCAGGAGTCGTCTCTCGTAATCTACTTTTATAGCCCGAGTTTTATTATAGCCTATAGGCTATTCCAGACTATAATCTATCTCTGTGCTAAATTTCATCCAGATCCGTTTAGCTGATTTGGCGTTATTTAGCAACAAACATCCAAACATCGTTACTTTCACATTGATAATATTAGTAGGATATTATAAATGTTCGTTATGTAAAACAAGTCGTTTCAAAGGTTTTGAGCAAAGCTCAGCTTAAGAAGATTAAAGGACTAGATATTTTTCATAACTTAGCTATATATAACGCATAAGGCACAATAAAAAGATAATTTGAATTTTTACAAACAAACATACATACCTTATTCTTTTTTTATTTTGTTGTTGGAAAGATTATCTATAAAAAAAATCCAATTGCCTTTATATTTGGAATGGACATATATGATTTCAAAAAGGCTTACTTACATTACAGACAAAAAAATTCCCTATTTTGTTTAAAGATATCTCACACTTTCAAGAATTTTAAATCGATCAAAATACCAAGCAACTTGTGCAGAAGTCTTCATAACGAGGATAGATTAATGCAAATTTTGATTTCAGTTATTTTTAAAGTAATCAGTGATATTTCATATAGGAGAACCAAAACTTAAGTTAAAAACTTAAAGAACAAGGAAATGTTAAAGCAGAAAAGGAAGTCGATGAATTTTATCTTAACTGAAATAATTTCTGGTGTACCCGAGCAACGCCGGGAGGGTCAGATAGTGTATCATAGACTTGTCATCTTGTTGTTTCATATTTCAAAAAGTTATAATGTCAGCATCTCAACAAATCATAATAAATTTTCTCGCAACAAAATATTTTATTATTTTAATTTCCACACTCTCGTAAATAAATCTTTGGTTTCACACATTTATAAAAACAAAAATTCGTCCATAATATAATTAATTTTTTTTTTTAAATCGCCCTTATCAAACAAATAAAAATCAAATACAGGTCGTTTGGTTGCCCACGGTGTTAACATGACAAGATATCCCAATCCCGAGAATCCAAACCAAAAAAAAAAAAAAAAAAAACACCTCCACCACTCCAACATTATCATATAATGAGGTCCTGAAAAAAGAAACCCATGCTCAGTCTCTAATACCGGCTGAACACAATAGTTGTCATCCTTGCCCAGATCACAGGACGAAAAAATGAGAGGCTTTTTTTTCTAAAATACAATTCAAAGAGCGTATTTCATTTCACACGATTTCACTTTGCATAAAACCTCCGCGGGTGGTTTATGATGTGATGGTGGGCTCTTTTTGTCCTCGGCCATTGGATAGAAGCCCTCTAGCAGTACCTACACATTACACATCGTTATAGCGGTAATTTGTTTCATGATTTTTATATTTCTATGCAAACCTATTCGCATGGTGAATGGTTGTATGTATTACACCATAGAGGTACACCTTTTCTCATTTTCACATGGTTTGGGTAGAGAAGAGATACAAAAAACGGTATACTGACAGCGGGTGTCCTTCCTGGGACTTAGATTTATAAATATTTTATACAACGAACGCTTTGGGATTTAATGAGATTTAAGTTGAAAATTTAAGAGCTATAGGGACGCATTAAATTTCCATTTCTCGGGATTTATAAATAAGTACTTTCTGTGAGATTTACAAATAAAAAAAAATTGAATAAGAAGAGAATGTTTTGTATTTTATTATTTTTTTTTTTCTTTCGATTTTAGTTGAGTGGGAACATGCAATTGAAAACAATATTTCAGGTATGAAATAAGAGAAAAAGAAAAAAATCTTTCCTCCTCTACAATTTTAACCTTGTATCGGTGCTTTTCATAGAATTTGTTTTTTCTATAATATAAGGAATTCGGCAGAAAGGTCATTTTATAGTATTTCGTTACACCGTATCAGATAAAAAAAAAAAACATGACTGGGTCGTATAAACTTTCTCTTAAACTTAAATTTTAGAATGAAAGTACAATTCTTTTTTAATTTTTCCTTATTTGTTTAAGAGTTTTCTTGGAAAACCTAAGTACTCGTATGTATGCAAAAGAATTTCATTACAAAAATATTGAAAATCGTTTGGCCAGTTTTTTTAATCAGTTAAAGTTTTAGAAAATATTGAGGTGCAGTATTATTTTAATTATAAATAGCTTCCTGTGTCCAAAATCTTATTAAAATCGGAAAAATAATACACTTTACTCTGTCCAACATAAATTGGCAGTACACGTCTTAGGGGAAGCTTTTTTAAAATCAGTAGCGTGCCATATATTACATCTGAAGCAGATTCAGCGTACCAGATTCAGCGTATCTGCAGGCCCCGATCTAGGGGAGGCGTGCCGGACATTTGCCTAGGCGACAAACTTCAAGCACGGCAAAATTTTAAAATTGAGGACTAAAAATATAACTATAACTTTCGAAAATAGTTTCACTTGTTTCCTCAACAACATCAAGGGGAAATTATGTAACTCAGAAAGAATTTCAATTTTTCGTAGAAGAAATCTACCAATTTCTGAATGTGTCAGTGTCATTATTATGCAGTTCCCAAATTCCATTTACGAGATCCCCTCTTTGTAATAGAAGTCTTGAAATTTTCAATTTTCTAATTCCAGGCGTTTCCTGTTGTACAGCACAAGCCACATAAAACTGCCACCGTAATGAATTTTCTGAAGCCTATGGCAGAAGCTACGCAGCTTTAACAGCGTCTGAATTTAGTGCCGGAGTAGAATCGATGAATATGCGATACGAGCAGAACTGGGCAAAAGATTAAATAGTGTAACATTATTCTTGAAGCAAAAAAAATAAAATGCACGACTGGGTCGCACGTACTTGCTCTGTGGGTGCAATAGTACGATGAAAACAAACAAACTCATTTTTGAAAAATTTGGTAAAACCTAAAAAAATTTGACTAAAACTGGAAAAACCGATATACGGGAGCTAACGTTAAGAAACCTTTAATATTTAAAATTAAGACGTTATCTTATGGCCAAATTAATAATACTGTTAAAAGCAATTTCCGCTACTATCATGTGTAGCCAAAAACTAAAAATGCAGTTTTCTTTGAAGTATTCTATGTATGTTACATACAAAGTTTCATAAAAATCGGGGAAGCCGTTTTTGAGTAAATTAGAAAAAACGAAAAAATTGGCCAAAATCTAGTAGCTCTTTGTATAGGAGCCACCATTTAAAAAAGAGAAACCGAAAAAAAATCAATGCCATCTGGTAGGAAGCTGTAAGGAACTATACCAAACAAAGTTTGAGTGAATTAAATGCAACCGTTGGCAACTTATGGCCATTTGAAAAAAGCCGTTAAAAGCAGATCTCCGTTATTTGCATTTTTAGCCAAAAAAATAAAAACGCAGTTCTCTTAAAAATACTAAAATAATATAACACACAAAGTTTAATCAAAATCGTTAGAGCCGTTTTCGAGAAAATTAGAAAAAACCAAAAAAAGTTGGCTAAAACTCAACGGCTCGTTGTATGGAAGCCACCGTTTAGAAAGGCTTCAGTGAAAAATTTACTAAACCATTCTATAAAACACTATGAAAAACTATGTCAAACAAAATTTGAGTTGATTCAATCAAGCCGTTGTGAACTTATTGCTATTTGAAAAAAAGCCGTTAAAACCTGATTTTCGTTACGACCATGTGAGCCAAAAACAAAAAACGCAGTTTTGTTAGAAATGCTTAAAGTTAGCTAAATTTTAAGTTTGATCAAAATCGTTAGAGCCATTTTCGAGCAAATCCAAAATGAAAAAAACCGTTATTCGAAAGGTACCAGTTTAAGCCGGGCTAAAACGAAATAAAAAAAACCTCGACAACCGCTTTCCTTCAAACTGCTATATACCAACTTTGAAGAAAATCCGTCAAGCGGTTTAGGCTGTAGCATGACGTGAAAAAGCGCACATCCGCACATCCGCACATCCGCACATCCGCACAGACGCACAGACAGACCGACGGACGGTATGGCGAAAACCACTTTTTTGGGCTTCTCTATCATCGTAATGTCATGTTTGATTAAAACCTCGATTTTTTTTTTTCTGCACGAAACCAATACTTGCCCTATAGAGCAAGTAAAAATAATAATATAACAACCAACAAAATATTTGTATTTGAAATGTTATTTTGCATTTCAAAGACTACATTTTAGATAAAAGATAATGTTTAAAAATTTAATAAAAAGGAAATCAGTTGAAATAAACTACGTTTTTATTTTATTTAAATCACATTAAAAGCGAAGAAATAATTGCACAACAAAATACAAAATAGTAAACATACAAAAATAATTAAGTTAACAAACCAAAAAAATAATAATTGAATAAAAAAATGTATTAAAGTACCTACTTTAATTCTGGAAAATAAAAGAGAGACAAACAGAACGAGCTCTTTTTATTTGTTCTCCATATGAAAAAAAAAAAAATATTCAAAAAAAAAAAACAGCACCCTGTTACATATAAAAATATGAACTAACTTAATCCCAACCCAAGAATGGTCGCCATTGACCTAGCCATTAAATTTTAATATGAGCAAGTGCGAAATGAACTTCGAAAACATAACTTTTTGTTCCTCCTTATCATCGTCATCATACACTTCACATATAAAAATTTTGGCGGCAAATATGCATCTACAATGTCTACACCACTGCTTATGGTATTTCTTCTTCCTAACCTGACAAGGGTATATGGTAGTAAACCTTTAAATTAAGTGCAAAAAGCAAATGAAAACTGTTTGGATCACCAGGTGCTCATAAAAAGCAGGAAGCGTTTTATTTTTGCCGATAATTTGAAAATGGGTAGAACCAAAGTAAGACATGAATTTTAAAAGAAAGAAATAATAGCGGCCCACACACAAACAGCACAATAAATTTCCCTTCGCCTGGAAACCATAACTTCCAAATTGATCTTTACCGTTTTCTTTCAGCTTTTGCCATACCCATTTTTTCAAATAAATGCAAAAATTAGCCTTCTTTTCTTTATGAGAATGGTAAACCAAACAATTTTGAAGAAAATGTTTCAGATGTAAGGCACCAAACATGTGGCGCTGCGGTGGCTCAAAAATTGAACTAAAACTGCATATTTTATTGCAAACAATGTAGCAACACGTCATCTGCCTCATTTTTTTAAGACTTAGCTCAAAAATGCAAAAAATAGGTCACGCAAGTCGATGTTACAAAATATATACATAAAGTAAAAAGTAACTCAAAAAAAAACATTTTAGCCATATCATGAATTTATAAGTCAATTAAAAAAGATTATTTAAATCTCATCAATAGCTCTGAGGAGTTTACGAATATGTACACGTACCTACTACATGCATGACACATACACTTATGTAATTTAATATACTCCCAAAGAAGAATTATAAGACTAACATATGGATATGAATATAATACAACTCCAACAAAGGAAAATAGACTCCACTTTTTAAAAGTCGTCGGTCAAAAATCGAACAATCTTTGCAAAAGCAATTTTATGCCTTATATATTACGATTTCATTGCGAAGGGCGGCAAATGAAATGTTGGCCTAGGGCGGCGGATAAGCTGGATCGGGCCCTGTGCACCTGAGTGCTCTGATTGCCTGTGCTTCTGAGCTGCCCCCATTAAATTGATATGATTTTAGAGTTTTAAAAAAGTTCTTAATGATGATTGTGATAGATGAGATCTTGTTTGATCTTTTGCATTTTTTTAATGTGTGGAAAATACATTAAGGAACAAGTTTAGTAGCAAAGGTTATCGTGCCAATTTTTTGATGTCACCTGTATTTTTATAAATTTGGATTGAGATATTAATGTGAAGATAAGTGATTTCATGTAAAAATGTAAAAATTTTAATAAAACGAAAATTTCAATATTAAAAAAAGACAGTAACTCTCCATTCTGTTCTTTCAGAAGTTTTCTAATTTGAAATGTTTATGCCCACTACGGATACCCTGTAAGAAATTTTGTTAGAAAAGCACCTTACGGAAAACAAAACAGTATGAATATTCCCTGTACTGCCAATTTTTGTTTGCCAGAGTACAAACACTCTTACTTTATCAAAAAAAAATGGTTCTATGAAAAACACCGTTATAAGGCCAATTCTAAAAAATCTATTCCAACCAAAAGAAAGATTGTTCCAACACAACAGCCAATAGAAAAATTTATCAAAATCGTTAAAATCGTTTTCCTGAAAATCAAACTCTTTACTTTATTTTTCGACCTAGAGAGATTACGGAAAAAAATTCCGGCAGCCTGTCTAATAAATATCTACTGAATACCAAGTTTATAGCTAATCGACCTATCCGCTTATGTTTTTTAGGTGCCAACAGATTCAGACCCACTTTTTTCAATTGAGCCATCGTAATCTCATAAAAACAGCTTTCTCTTACTCAAGAAAAATTTTAAATCACACCAATGTTGAATTTTTAATGTTAATGATAACTTCGGGATAATATAGTTGGTCTAAATAATTTTACTTGCGAAAAGTAAAATAGTATACAAACTTTAGAAATGCGGCCTTTAAAAGAATGATCTGTACAATAACGATTGACCATTACGATGCAATTCGCTTGACAATTTATCTCTCATCCTTGCCTTTCAATACAATTATCTCATTAAAGAAATTCCCTTGATGTTGATTTTTCTCGATATGATTCCTTTGTTGTAAAAAAAACCAAATGGCTTCTTTGTAAAATCCTCTGTTTCGTTGCAAGAGCTGATTTATCTTTTTCGATAACTGGCATATAATATCTACGTATATCAACGCAACAAAGTGACAACATAATAAATGTCATAAATGTCAAAAGAGGAGAATGAGAAAATGACAACCTGAGAAGACAGACTACTGTCACATATTTTTTTTTTTTTTTCTTCATTATAAAACAATGGCCATATTGAATAAAATTTTCAGTCGCTATTAAAATTACACCCGCCTTCACTGTTTTCACTTAAAAGCAAAATCACACAACAAAACGAATGTGTGTTGTGTAACTGTAACTATGTATATCGCAGCTTGCCAACAACAAACTTAATGCTAAATCGTTACATATTCCCTGTGAGATTCCCTCCGATTTATTCGTACGATACACAAAAGTGTCTAGTATTTAAAAATATAAAAAAAAACATCAAGTTGTCTTGAATTCAGTGGGTGGATGGTTGACAGATGAGTTTGAAAATAACAGTTATATGCAATTCTTTGATAGAATTTCAAATAATAAATGTGAAAAAATCACGTCGTGATTATTCACAGAAGATTGAAAGTTAGTGAAAAAAAATAAGCAAAAGGAAAAGGACTAAAATAAATAAGTTCTTCCATTTTCTTCATCTTGTTCCTATACATAAGTTCTATGTCTTGGCAGTGTGTTTGTATATTTGGTGCTTGTGCTTGTGCTTGAGCTAACTTAAGTATGTGAACATATGCAATAAATCGTCAAACGAAACGAAATCGGATTTTACGCGCCGTTGTGATGCTTTTTGTAAATATACACACACATCAAATCGTTACCATTGGAAATGTTGGCTAAAACGGAAGCAGCAGGAGAAGTGATGGTGATGTGAGGCGCGGCGGCGGGCGGCGGCATCAGGAACGTTAACGACGACTCTTAAGAAAAATGGCAAGCAAAGGAGGATTTTTTGGTACAAACAGAGAGTAAATGTTTCCGTCAAAGTCAAAGTGACTTTTAATGCGCGCCATGGGAATACAAGAAGAAAAAAAAAAAGGATTTGTTATCGAGTTGGCATAATGTGATACGAAAGTATGCAGTAATGTGGTTGTTGGAGGATACTACTTTTTTTCTTTCATTGATATTTTTTTTTTTTTTTTAGCATTCTGCGTCTTGAGTTCTTCCAACGAATTTTCAATAAAATAAAAAAAAAAAAAACATAACAAAGATAGAAATCATTTTGAAATCGAAGCATTGTCTGTCTATCAATGAAGTCATTAAGTCTGGTAAACAGACTTTATAATGTGTCCGACTTTTTGAATGATGATTTTGTGTATGTAATTTAAGAAAGCCGCTGGCCGACAATTCCAGAGACGAAATCCTTCTTCAGCAGACCAGGAGTTAATACAATAACGATATTTTTTCGTATCCGATATTCAATTACTGCTAGCGCAATGAAAAAAGGCGTGTGTCACGCCAAATATTTAAAATTCTAATGGACATGACCAAACTACTATGGTGATTGTGGGTGTGTCTTATTCTTGAAACATATACCCTGCTACGTAATCAATAAGGAATGCAAACCCAAAATTTTCATCTCCTTACTTCAAAACTGCGACCGATAGTTAGTAAACATTGGAACATTAATGCAAATTGAGACTTCAAACGGAAACGCCCCTAAAGAGTTGGTGTGTGCTAAATATTTGTTAAAAAAATATTAAATAATAAACTGGGGTTTTGATCGTCGGTGAATTTGTAAGCACATGCGTAAAACTCCAGCTGAATTCAGCAGATTTTTGGAAATTTTAACTGTACAAAGATGTTTTATAAAAGCCACGCACGCTCCCAAAAGGAGGCGTATTGTAAAACTTTACAAACAAAAAGTTTGAAGGTATATTTCTTAAAATAAGGAAAACATATTGTTGAAATTGAGTTAAGATTAAATACACACAAATGTGGGCTTGTGGCTTTACTACAAGTACAGTTTATTAGCAAAAAAAAGTTTTTTTTTTAAATTTATAATGAAAAGTGGGCCTCAGCTACTCCCAAAATCCATTTTTTTCTTTCTTACAAAAGGTGTTTACGTACAAGTCACAAAATTTAAGGTTTTTCGCTTGAATATAAGCAAGAAGTTATTTTATAAAAACAATATTAGTGGTTGATTATGTATGAAAAGTGGGCGTCAGCCACGCCCGAATTCAAATATTTTTATTTTTTACAGATAGATAATACATAGAGAATTTGAGCTTTCTAGCTCAATAATTTGGGGCCAAACGGACGGACGGTCACTAAATCCACTAGTCTTTTGGTTCTGAGTAAGCATATTTATATCTTCGTAATTTAACGGACAATTTTTTAAAATAAAGACAGTTTGTGGAAGAGTTAAAGAAACATGAGAAATAACACCGGTCAAAGGTGTCAAGCAATTTAAGTAAAATGGTGGTTTCATCAGTTCTGCAATGTTTTTTTTTTTTTTTTAAGAATAATGTAAAATGAAATAAAAATAAATTGTTGGCACAACAGCTCCAAGCGGGGCCAGGGCCTGTGACTTACACTCTCAACCACTCCTGTGTGTGCGTTGATATTCTGCAGGAATGGAAGGGACCTACAATTTACCGCCGAATCCGAACGGCTAACAGAGAAGCACTTTCCATGACATTAATTACTCTTGGGGGATTTGTCACTTCCTCGCAAGAGGCTGTACCCCGGAAAAAAACTTAAGGTGGCAACGTCAGGGATCGAACCCTGAACCTTCGGCGTAGCAGTCCGACACACTAACCACTACGCCACGGGGTACTACAGAATAAGAATAATGTATTGATTTATAATGTTTTACAGAAATTCAATCACGCATGTAAGTGTACTGTACAGTCTACAGTGTACACTATCCTTTAAAGCATGCTGACCACTGAATTTCATTTCTAAAATTACGCAAAATAAAAGTAAACATTAAAAATAAAGGCTATCATATAATTTTGTACTCACTTTGGAAGTATTTTCAAATCCCTTAATTGCTTGCAAAGTCCAAAAGATCACCAAAATTGTATGTTCAAAACAGCCAACCACTAAATTGTATTTTAGTTAACGATTACAGCCTGAAATTGATATCCTGTTAATACGTTCAAATAAAAATGAAATTGTGTTGAGCTTAATGGAGTGTACATGGTGTTTTCGTATTGGTAGAAAATTATAATATGTTTATGCTCATGTTTTACGAAAAATAAAGTGCACAACTGGGTCGTACGAACTTGCTCTTATGTGTTAAAATGGTCTTGGGTGCTTGAGATTTTGGGAAAAAAGCGTTTAAAAAAATCATATACAATTTTATAAATCACTTAAAAATCAATACCTAAAACGTTTTTTGGAGAAAATGTAGTAAGCCATCAGGTTTCTTCTACGTTTTTGAATTTTAACCCAATTTTTTTTCAAAATCGTTCGACCAGTTTTTTCAAAAAACGGTTTTTTTTGAAAAACTTTTCGAAAATATATTCCAAATTTTTTTTGAGTATGCCAACTTCTAGCACTTTGTAGTTTTTATCAGAAAAATAAAATTTAGAAAAATGGATTAAACCGTTTTTGGAGAAAACAAAAAATAAAAAAAAATTTTAAAACTTTTTTAAAAAACTCAAAAAAACTTTTTTTTGAAAAATTTTATTATTTCGTTTATAAAAGGCCTTCTATATTAAAAATTTCATCGAAATTCGACGAGTGGCTTACGAGAAAATCGGATTTCAAAAAACCGGTTCTATGGGAGGTACCGTTATAAGACTTTTCCGGAAAAATCTATTCCAACCAAAACATTAAGTTTGCACAGAAAAAAATATTCAGAAAGTTTTATCAAAATGGTAAGAGCCGTTTTCGAGAAAAATTAAATTTTCACTAAAAATCGTATGGCAGGTACCGTTAGTTTTAAAGCTAGAATGCTAATTCCAAAAACCCCTCTGTAGGACATCATACTAATACTATCTACCAAGTTTGAAGCAAATCGGTAAAGCCGTTTAGGCTGTAGTTGCCGATACAGACAGACGGACAGACAGACAGACAGACAGAATTGTCGGACCCACTTTTTTCGACTTCTCTATCATCGTAATGTTATGTTTGATTGTCAAAAAAAAATTTTTTTTACGAATGCATAACTTGCTCTATAGTAACTATAATCGCAAGTAAAATGGAAAATTGAAAAATCTATTTCATTTCTAAATACATTTCTCAGAAAAATAAAATGCACGACTGGGTCGCACGAACTTGATCTAATGTGTGACAGTGGTCTTGTAGATTGAGATTTTGATAAAAATACATTTTTCATTAAAAATCGTACGGAAAGTACAGTTAGTTTTAGTGCTAGAATGCTAATTTCAAAACTCCTCTGAAGGACGTCTTAATAATAATGTGTACCTAGTTTGAAGCAAATTGGTTCAACCGTTTAGGATGTAGGTGCCGATACAGACAGACGGACAGACAGACAGAATTGTCTGACCCACTTTTTCGACTTCATCATCGTCGTAATATCATTTTGGATTGGTATCTGTTGTTTGTACGAATCCATAACAGCCCTAATTTTTCCTGAAGATAAAATGCCCTCACTGTAACCATTTTTTTTTTTTTTTTAAACATGTCTTAAGTCATTTACAAACAAATTGTGTGCGAATTGGGAAACACCCAGTAATTATAAACATATTTACCGCAGTTTAGTTTATTCACAATCACATGAAAAAGCCACTACGTGAAGTTATATTTCAAGACGTTGTTCGAAAATGTATTCCATTTTTTCCCAAAGGTTTTATTTTCTTAGAGCAATTCATCACCAACTACAAAGGCAGAAAATACTTTATTAATATGGAAATTAACAAGGGCTTTTTTATTGAAAACTAACCGACACTGACTGCACAAAACTACTGTATGACTGTATGATTCGCAAATCGCAATCAGGAACAAAAATATTGATTGCACCCGAATGAGTATTTCGTATGAAAATGAGTCAAGCTTTTTTTTAAATAAAATGTTTACATTGACATTGTTATCTCTTGTGACCTACAGGCTGATATTTGAAATAACTTTTTTTTTTATAAAAATGCCCACAAGAGATATCAGCACAACCATCTTTAAACTAATATAAAAGTGTCGGAGATTAGTATAGCCAATTTTTTAATAATTATTTAATAAATATTTTGCCCAGGCACGGTACTGACCGAAGAAAAGTCCGAAAAGTCGAAAAAATCGTTCTGGCCACCCAAAGAATTAAATTGTGGCAGATTGATGGAGACCTACAGATTAGTCAAGAACGAGTTGGAGTAATTTTACATGAACATTTGAATATGAGAAAAATTAGCGCGCGCTGTTCCTTCTGCAAAACAACATGCCCGTTCACACCGCACATGTTGCTAGGCAAGCCCTGAAAGACACGGGGTTCTCAGCCTTAGGCTGCAAACTTTTCAGCTGCCCCTCGTAAATGTCCCTCTGTGACGTGTTTGTAAGGCTACGATAATGATTTCTGCGCCTGTGGAAAAGCATATACTTTGTTTTATTTTCATTAGCAGACAGACCCATTTTCGCCGCCTCCACTTCAATACTTGCGAATTCTCCACTGACAATACGTTCCGTTCTTCCGGTGATATCAATATCATCAGCAAGGATGTTAAAGAAGTAACATTATTGGGCGTCACTTTGGCGTAAGCCTTTCTCGACTAGAAGGGAGTTGGTGGTGCTCTTACCCACCTTGACGGAGCAGCATGGCTCTGCATAGCCCGTACAGGCTACTTTAAATTCGATAAAGGGGTGGTGAGTACAGATCTGGAATTCTTTGTTTTTTTTTTTTTCTTCTATAATCTGTCGAAATGGAAATTTGGTCGATGGTTGGCTTACCTGGCTGATCAAATAGCCAATCAGACGAAGTTAAATAAGGTTGAGAGTATCACATATCATTATGAAAATGGCACACGATATTCAGGTCAGAGAGAAAGAACTAATAGAGAGAGGCAAATTCAACGGTGGATCTCTTTTAACCCACAAGCTTCGAATTTGGACACCAACTTGCATATATATAACTACATATAAAAACATAAGCGAGAGCTACAGTGCGTTTGCAACGAACTGTTGGATACCCTATTCCCCACATTTTTGTATATGTATATGCATATGCGTTCGCCTCCTTCGCAGCCAGCCGCTGTTCCAGTATCGGAAACAAAATTCTTCTTTAGCAGGCAGGAAAAAAAACAGACATTTTATTGCCAGGGTAATCACTATATGAGCTCATCATTAAATTTAAAGCTTGCAGATCGATTTGAACAAAACAAGACAAAACTAAAATTTTTATAAATTAGATTTTGATAGGAAATAGCGATTATGTGTGCTTTTAACAGTTCTCGAACTACACTCTGCTACGTAAATAAGGTATACAAACCGAAGTGTTCATCTTCTTACTTCAAAACTGCGACCGATAGTTAAAAAACATTAAAAAATTAATGCATATTACGACTTTTGACGGAAACGCCCCTTAAAAGTGGGCGTGCCCTAAAAATGTTTAAGAAAAATTTAAAGCACTAACTAAACATTGATCATTAGTCAGTATTTAGGCATATGTGTAAAACTACAGCTGAATCGAGTAGTTTTTAAACGATCTTACCTGAACAAAGGTATTTTATCTGAATCACGCCTTTAAAAGTGGGCGTATTAAAAAAAAATACACAAGAAAATGTAGAAATATTTTTCATATAACGAACGGAAGGGAAAAATGTTTTAATTGAATATTGGTGTAGTACCTTAAATTTTTAAAACAATATTTTTCGTTCTTTCATGAAAAGTGGGCGTCAGCCATGCCCAAAATCATTTTTTTTGATTTCATACACAAGATGTTTATGTGCAAGTAATACCCACAAAATTTTATGTTTTTCGCTTTAATATAACAATTGTTATTTTATAAAAACAATATTGACGGTTTTGTATGCAAAGTGAGCATAAGCCACGCCCACAATTCAAACATTTCTTTTCATAAACAAAGTTTTTAGTTTCTTCTAAGAGACGCAAGATGCTTGCGGATTCATTATAAATAGGTACCGTTTATTTGCAAAAACAATTTTTTTATGTTTTCAGTGAAAAGTGGGCGTCAGCCACGCCCAAAATCAAATTTTTTGATTTGATACACAAGATGTTTATGTGCAAGTAATACCCACAAAATTTAATGTTTTTCGCATTAATATAACAATTACTATTTTATAAAAACAATATTGATGGTTTTGTATGAAAAATGGGCATCAGCCACGCCCAAACTGAATTTTTTTTATTTAATTGGAGGAAGGTTTACCTAAAGCTTACGTGTGCAAAATTTTAGCGTTATGCTTTCATCATAACTGTACAAAAAACATAATTTAATTTTACCAAATTGAGGTTGTTCAACAAAAATGGCGAGAGTATACATACGGACGGACGGACGGACGGACATGGCTAAATCGACTAGGCTTTTGATTCTAAGTCAGAATACACAGCTGGTCAAAAAAATAGGTGCAATTATTGTTTTTCATATAAACGGACGGACGGACATGGCTAAATCGACTAGGCTTTTGATTCTGAGTCAGAATACACAGCTGGTCAAAAAAATAGGTGCAATTATTGTTTTTCATATAAACTTAATTTTAAAATGTGTTTTGTTTATTTAAATATTATTTTGACATTACTTTTTATTAGATAATCAATATTTAATAAATAAATAATTTAATAAATAAAATAATTTTAACATTTTAGGCTTTTAAATCAATTTATTATAAATTGTATACAAGAAAACCGTCGGTGTATCCATTTGTTCTTGGACAAAAAAATAAGTGCGGCTTCCTAAATCATCAATAATGATCGTTTATAAGTAAATTATGTTGTGTTTTATCAAAATTTCAGTTTACCTTTCTCTAATAACCCGAGTATCCGCCATTGTTATCCAAAACTTTTTGAAGTCGGCGTGGCATTGACTCAATAAGCTTTTGGCATGTTTCTTGGGGTATAGAATACCATTCCCTCTGGACAGCAGCCCACAATTGGTTCCCATTTGGAAAATATTGACCTCCTAGTTTCCGCTTAAGCTGATTCCACAAGTTCTCAATCGGGTTGAGATCAGGGGATTGACTTGGCCACGAAACGATTGAGACTTCTTTCTCTCGAAACCAATCCTTCACAAGATGCGCCGTATGTTTCGGATCATTATCCTGCTGAAATTTCCATCGGAGAGGCATGTTTTCTTCGGCAAATTGAAGCATAACATCTTCCAAGATATCCCTATAACCGTATTTGGTCAATACGTTATTAATGCGGAATATGGGACCCACACCATACCAGGAAAAACAGCCCCAGACCATTATATTTCCTCCCCCGTGTTTGATTGTTTTCCGGGTATAGTGAGGGTGGTAGTCCTTTCCTTTTGGTCGCCTGACATTACGTCCCGAATCTGATGAGAACAAATTAATTTTTGTTTCGTCACTCCAGAGGATATTTCGCCATTTTTTTGCTCCTTCAGGTCCGTTCCAACTTCTATGGTTTAAGGCAAATTCTTTTCGGGACCTTATACTATTTGCTCTTAGTAAAGGAACTTTCCTGGCAACTCTTTCTGGTAGGTTGAAGCTCTGAAGCCTTTTGCGGATTGTGCGGGCACTGACTTCATTATTGATTTGTGCTCCTATTGTCCTTGACGAAGCAAAAGGTTTAGATTTAGCCAAAGGGAGGACTCGGCGATCAGTGGTGACTGATTTTCCCACGATTTTCGCGCACTAATCTGGCCTTGAGTGCATTTGTCACAAAATTTTAGGATCTTCCTAGGGCTTCTGCTATAAATTTGTAAGTCTTACCTTCATTTCTTAGCTGTAAAACTACCCGTCTTTCTTCCGCCGAACAGTGGACGTTTCTACCCATACTAAAAGTCTAATAAACTATTATTTATTATTATTTATTATTTTATTTATTAACAACTATCATTTATGGATAGTAAAATTATTAAAAAGAGGTTACCTTAAAATTTAGTATTCTTTTGAAATAACAAAGATATAAACTGTGGGTTTATTTGGAGAACACCTATTTTAATGACCAACTTCTTAAAAACACCAAATCCTAATGCAACAAAGAAAATAGAACAGCTCAACATAACACACACAAAATGCAGTAAGCTCAGCATCAGTGTCAACAGAATAACCGTTTTTTCTTAAAACAAGAACTTTTTGTAAGGCCTGCGATCAAAAAAACAGTTATTTTGCATCAAAGACAACAGTGGTGCTAAAAAATTTGATCACACCTATGTTTTTGACCAGCTGTGTATATATACTTTTCTATACCTAACGGTATTATTTCTCTATGTTACAAACTCCACACCAAATACAATATACCCATTCTATGGAATAGGGTATAAAAAATGTGGGGACAAAATATATGCAAGTTGATGTACAAATTCACCACTGTCGGAATGTCAGATGTAGTCAGCTGTTGGGGTGTGTTCAAGAAATATAAGTTTCATAATAGTTTTTATTTGCTCTAAATTAAAAAAAAAAGTGTTCCTTTGGAATTTAGTATCTTAAGTTAATTTACAATAGAGAAATAGAAAGAATTCTAGTTTAAGCCAGATAAAGACACATTATTTTTAGATAGTGAAAACATCCCTGAAAATAAATCCTATCCAAATTATGATGCTAGTTCCAACGAATGAGAACTCTGAGATTTTGTAAATGGAACAAAAATCGAAAAATGTTTGTATTTGATATCTCACTCAGCTCTTTTGACAGCTGTCATTGCTTATTATTTTTATTCTATTGTGATGTGAAAAAGTTGGAAATCAAAAGTGATGGTGTTTTTATACTATGTTTTTATAAGAGCCGAAATGAGGTAATTTGGAAATTTTTTAAAAAAGTGCTTTCATCTAGGTTTGTGTGTTTTGTTTGACACATGATTATCTTTCTTCTTTTTCTTTTTTAATTTGTATTCTTTCTTCTTGCTTTGTTTTATTTCCTTTTACTATAGTATACCCTGGACGGGATTCATACATGATATTGGACTTGATTGTTTATTTAGAGGTGTCGATGTCGGTTCCCAAGCTTCAGTTGGAATTCACCCATGGGTTTTTCTGAGATAATTTCGACCCCCAATTTCCTCAAAATGTAGTGGATTTCATTTATGTAAATGCATAGTTTCTGAACAGATCCTCGTTAGAATTCTTTTGTACTCTCCTTACAGTTAAGAGACCTGTAAATAAGAGAGAAAGAGACAGATATGTCAGAATCTCACCACTGACTTGATTGATTTTTTTTTCTGCCCGAGGTGAATAGGTACATGTTCGATAGGAATTCAACTCGTTATAAAAAGTGTAAACAAAAGGGTTTGCGGGGACGAAGGCGAAGAAATTTGTCTATCTGTTTTAGTTCTTCCTCTCTATTTCAGGCTCCATTCAACCATATTGTACAAATGAGTTGGTGTATGTTCATCACCAAGTCATCACAAAAGAGCTTGGTTGGGGGGCCTACTACTCATAGAGCCAGCCTTGTTGGATTTAAGCTAAAATGTCGCTTCACGAGCTTCTTTGTGATCGGGTATTCGGAAGTTTTGTTCATCATCTTTTACATCGAATTGATCATTCTACCGTTTTGGTAGAACTTTCGAACATTGCTTTTGTTGTAGCACCTCTCAATAGTTCAAACCGCTAGCTTTTTCGGCTCTTTCTTTTTCTTTTTGAAAAGTCAATGTTCTTTCTACCTGTACAAAATGTACCTCAGAAAGTCCTTTTGATTAAAATGAATGATTTCCTCGTTCGACCGCGACGCTTATTAACCACGAGAAGGGTGCAATTTAACGCCCTTAAAATTCTACCTTTAGAGCTGTTTTAAATGAGTATTGAATGATATTCTGAAAACTGAGCCAAGTTAATTCAACTATCCAAAACTGATTTCAAATATGGTTTTTCCCAGTAAACAACACAATCTTCAAAAAACGAATAGCTATATATAGAAAAGGATCCTCTCCCCGGTAGTTTAATAATAAAAGCCATTTCATTCTAAATTACATTTCCAACAATAAGCCAGCGTGTGATGAACTCACGTATTGAATCCTTTCGAATCCATTTCATGTATGATTACATTCCAATTAATATTAAAAATGCTTTTAATTAATTTAAAGCTCAACACGCTATTCATCTTTGCGTCGTGTCGGTCGGGCGTCTTTTTGTAAGTTTAGGTATGTACCTACAGACACACAGAACAAGGCAAAATCCTAGAAAATCTGAGGCAGGCAATTGGTTCTGCTATTTCAAATGTGTGTCTCTATTGTCTCCCAAACCATGTCGCTTATGCCCTAACCCAACCCATTTTCCAGTGTATGACCCAAAGTTTTGGATTTTGAAGCAATTAAATGAAAATACTAATTCAAAGGATTATGTCCTGCTGAGACATTTAATATCGAAAGGATTATATATACCCAAATGTTTTGAACACTCGCCGAAGGAAGGTAGCTAAACCTTTAACAAAATATTGTGTAGGATATGAGATATAGAATTGTAAAGGGGCCAAGGGTTTTATTGGGGCACAGAAGTAAGTATAATTTTGTAAATGGTGTGGCTTACTTATAAAGCTACAAAGAACTCCACACATGCCTCCCCCATATACGTACATAAACTACACATACATATTTATAAATCTACAGGGTATATATGTATATTTTGGGCTTATAAGGGATGATGAAGTTTTCTTATTTTTGTTTCCTTCAACAACAACTGTTTGCATAATAATATTGTACCTTTTCCCAGAAGAACATCCAGTTCAAACAAATTAGATGATGAATGTGTACAGAGGATAACCTAAGGTATGAACCTATATGACAAGGACAAAGCCTGGTCATAGAAAAGGATGGTTTAAGATGTTAAATTACCAACACAGTAGGTGGTTAATAATATTTATTGATTTGATTTCAATACAAAGGAACATTGTAAATTAGATCTTTGGTTTACAAAAATGACAATCTTTTTGGTGTTTTCCAAATTAGAAATTACAATACAGAAATAAGCCTGAGGTATGAACCTCACATAACAATACCAAAATGAACCCATTGGAGCTACATGCATTCTCTGCAGGAGTTAACAATAGCATTGGCTTATAAGTCAGGTTGAAGTGGCTATAAACTAAGGGGTCCACATCCACAGTTTAGTACCCTTAAACCAAATTTTCAATTAAACAAAGCAGAACAGACAATAGTTTAAAATACTTCATTATAATGAAATGAACGAGTGGTACATCCATACTTGAACGAAAATAACCGGTAGTCAAAAGACCTTTGAAAGGACTTTTAGTTAGATAATTTGAATTCCCTATAAAACTAAATTGATAACACTGAATTTAAAAAATGGCTGCTGTATCTACAAGATGATCTGTTAATAGAGGCATGCCATTATAGTTTCCCATGGACACTCCTTCAGAACTTCGTGGTAAACAATACTGGAAGAGGGTTGTCTGAGTTGATGACATTGTCATTACGTTTCACGAAAATATCACAACAATCTTTTTGAACTCCTTTACCAATAATTTTTAAATAATGCTGCTTGCAGTGACAAAATCTACATGAGGAAGGGCGTCCAAATCAGAAAAAAAAACCATTAAAATAAAATTTTTGTATTGCAAAAAAAAAAATGAATACCTACTAAGAATTCACCAAATATCTTACAGAAAGAAAAAAATGTTTTTTAACTTTGCCAAAACGATGATGTGCAAGTAGTGAATCAAGCAATAAAATAGCGCACCCCGGTTTTCTGATGCGGGCACCTGGGGCACCAGCCCGCAATAGCGTCGCAGTGCTCCCGTGTTTTGACATGTCCCTGAGCCGTCCCACCTGCTTCATGTTTAAATAAACATTTTCTGGTACTTTTTCTAAAAAGTTATTTGAAAATTAGGCCAGAATATATACCTACATTTTCTGGCTCAATTTCTAATTATCTTTCTTCCTCTTTTAAACAGCTATCTAGCTTAATTACCAACATTTTGGGCTTATTTGGGAACTTAAATTCTGAACTTTTTTAAATGTTTGAGATAGAAAAAATTCTTTGCTTTTTTCAAAAAAAAAAAAAAAAATTGAGTAATTACCTCCGGCGTTCTTTCCGGGAGCTCTTAATTTTTCTTCGAAAATGATTCTGGGAACAACGTTTTGGTCAACGGTGGGCGTTACTTACTTTTTACTTGCGATCATAGATACTATAAGTTTTCATTTTTTGTACAAAAAAATTCTGAAAATTCTAAAAATCAAACATGACATTACGATGATAGAGAAGCTTTAAAAGTGGATCCGACAATTATGTCTGTATCGGCACCTACAGCCTAAACGGCTGGACCGATTTGCTTCAAACTTAGTATATAGTATTATTATGACGTCCTACAGAGGGCTTTTTGGAATTAGCATTCTAGCTTTAAAACTAAGGGTATCTGCCATACGATATTTAGTGAAAATTTAATTTTTCTCGAAAACGGCTCCTACAATTTTGATAAAACTTTCTGAATAGTGTTTTCTGTGCAAGCTTTATGTTTTGGTTGGAATAGATTTTTCCGGAAAAGTCTTATAACGGTACCTCCCATAGGACCGGTTTTTTTTTCAAATCAGATTGTCTCGTAAGCCGCTTGATGAATTTCGATGAAATTTTTAATTGAAATCCCTATTATAAACGAAATAATAAAAATTCTTAAATTTTTCAAAAAAAGTTTTTTACGGTTTAATCATTTTTTTTTAAATTTTATTTTTCTTATAAAAACTACAAATTTCTAGAAGTTGGCATACTCGAAAAAAATTTGGAATATGTTTTCGAATAGTTTTTCAAAAAAAAACCCGTTTTTGGAAAAAAAACTGGTGGAAGGATTTTGAATTTGATTTAAAGCTTAAAAAAGCAAAAGAAATCTGATGGCTTACTTTATTTTCTCCAAAAAACGTTTTAACTATTGATTTTTAAGTGATTAATAAAATTTCATATGATTTTTTCAATGCTTTTTTCTGAAAATCTTAAGCCCCAAAACCATTTTAACACATTAGAGCAAGTTCGTACGACCCAGTCGTGCACTTTATTTTTAAGGAGAAGGAAATTCGCTATAGAAAGGAAAGTTCGTTATAAAGTAGTTCTACTGTACCTACATAATTTATGCATGTGGGGACTATTAAGGTAGAGAAAGGTGAATATATTTCTGATGACGAATAAAATGTTTTGTGTTTTTCTTCGGTTACTTGAGAGTTGAGAGACTACTTTTATTTCAGCTGCCCACACACACCACACCTGTGTGATATAAATCAAAATTCTTTTTGATTTAATTTTCCCCCATGATGTTGTTAATTAGAAGGAAACAAGTACATATTGTTTGGAAAGGAATAGTTTTAATAAGTCCTCAATTTTCAAATTTTGACCCCCCCCCGCCCCTCCCCTAGATTGAGCCCTGTCGCATGGAAAAATTAAATTTTGTTCATTTTTTTGCATTTTTCAAAATAAACTTGTATTTTTCTCACGATTTAAATATAGTTTACATGTTTTATTTGGAGCACCAATATGATTATCACACCTTTTCTCAACAACATCTTGTGAATGCAAACAATAAAAGTCAGTAATTAATTGCTATACTCTCTGGCAAATTTGAGGCAGCAAAGATATTTGAGAGGAGAGCAAAAAAAAAGGTAAACTATGCCGATTTTTTAGTATCAGATCATTCGATGTATCTCTGGCAAATTTGAGGCAGCAAAGATATTTGTGAGTAGAGCAAAAAAAAGGTAAACTATGCCGATTTTTTAGTATCAGATCAGCCCCAGAGCGTTCCGCACTGCGAAAATTTTAAGGACTTTGAGATTATGCAACTAGTTAGTTTGGAAGCATAAAGGAAGGTCCTCATTAAATTTTATATATCATCTTTGAAGTTCACGTAATTTTTTTTAACATCAAGTCCTTAAAAAGAAAGCAGTAGCTTATAGAGATGAAGGGTGTTATCTTTCATTAAGTGACTCTACTTAACAAACAAAATTGTAATAGATTCTCCAACAAAACAACTGCAGCATTCAGTTTTTCCTAGAAAGTGCTGAACAAATATTTCCACAAAGTCTGTGATGATGAATATTCCACGTTAGATATTCCCTAACAGCAGCCTAGGACACGCTTCGGTGCATCAAGCAGAATGGTTATTAAAAAGAGACATGTAGATAACATGCATACTTCACTACAGAACTTTCTGCATCACAGTTGAAGGGTGCTGCGTGGAGCATGGTGTGGTGACTGGTGATGGTATAAAAAGGTGTCAAAGGAAAAAAATCCTTTTTCTGTCTTTATTGACAGAAGAAGAAGAGGAGATAACCACTTGAAGTTAGGTGCATTTGAGTAAATATTGTTTAATTGGCTGAGGACAATTTTACGATTGTTGATATTATCCTTATTAATGTCTTTATAAAAAAGACACATGCTGTCAGTTTGTTCTGGTACTTTAAAAAAGGATACAACCAGGACTCAGAGGATATGGAAAGAAAATATTTCACTTAAGACTGAAGTTGTTGTAACTTTTTTTTACTTTACGTTCTGTTTGCTTTGTAATTGAGAAAATTTCAAGGTAATTACTTGGAAGGTTGGAACTCTGTGCTATGTGCGAAAAAAAAAGAGTTCGGCATTTGCTAATTGGTTGTGTGATGTGAAATGTATACGCGACTTGGTTTTTTCTTTCTCTCTCTCTCTCTTTTTCCTTTTAAATGTATGTATGTTTTATTTGTAAAACGTGATTTGAAAAGTTTGCTAATTAACGTATAAAGTGAAAAATTATAAGGTTTCCTTTTTTGTTTTAAAATTACTTCGAAGTTTTATGATGTGTAGCGTTATGTCAGAAGTGGGATGATACTCATGAACGAAGCAGGTTTAAATTTGCTTTATTGGGAATAATATCATGTTTTTTTGAAACAACTCGTACTTTAAAGACAAAAGATCATATATTAAATCAAAAAAACTTGGCATAAGCAACAGTTTACATAAAACTAGACCAAATCATATTTGAATACCTATACTCTTCTACGAACTACAACCTGAAAGATTACCCAAAAACTTAAGAAATTGGATCTACAATATTTTAAATAATTTTTCGTATGATCTCATATGATCATGTTCAACTTCATCCGGTCCAGAACAAAGAGTATTCAACCGAAAGTGACGTCATGGTGTGACGCTAATGGTTGTTAGGATGTTATCAGTTTGGAAGAAGACAGTTTCTGTGGTGTAACTAGGCAACCCGTACTGAGGATAATCGGTTATTATTGAAACAAGTTCCCAAGGCATATAAAGATCATATTCTACGTAAAAACTTTCTGCATGAACAAAAATTAATGAAAACAAAAGATTCTAAAATCTCCCTAATCTAAAATTCTACCTCACCATCGCACAGTGGGGTATTTAACTCCAAAACATGGCATTAACGTCTAGAGAAGTAATAACTCGAAACAAATATTACAAAAAATTAAGTTGTACTCCTATAATAGTACCTACGAAAGAGAATTGATGGTGTGATTGAGGAATTGTAGGCTTCAGAGGGAAGCTGTCTGTATGTATGTACATAATTAGAAGCACAAGGTATCCTCATACCTCAAAAGGTGAGGCAAACAGACTGGGTAAGGTAAATTGCCAACAAACAAGGTTGACTTACCATAATCAGATATAGAAATGAGTATGAAAAGAAAATTCATAATTTGGAAAATATACCTACAAACAAAATTCAAATTCGTTAAATAAGACTATTTTATTCTGCTCTACTAAACTTCTAAAAATATTGAAATTTGTGCCATCATAGTCGAGTTTCCAAATCATGTAATGATTAAAATTCTTACATTTTCAGTGGAAAACTATTCATTTAATGCAATCCTTTGTTTCCTAAAATATTGTGTTTAAAAAAATATCAAATATTAAAAAAATTATTTCGGCCGGATTGAATTTTTCCCCTCAAAAATAACTTAAATAAAAAAATAATTGGTTTTATGAAACCACGATGCAATTGAATCTTTTTCTCGGATCATTTGCATTCCGCAGTATTCATGGGTTTTCCCCTGTTTGCCGGTTTATTGGACTCACTAGCTGTATCGGTGTCCACCACGATCAAGTGAACAAGCACATTTACATCCATACACTGATCTAGGGTTGCTCAAAATACATCGATACATTGAAAACATCAATGTTTACCATTCGATGTATCGAATAAATCGGATGTATCACACACTTTCGATGTTTAACGATGCATCCTAATATTTGATTCGATGCATCGAATGAAACAAGCATTGTACAAGCACAAGCACAGTTAACTAATCTACAGTTAAATTCATTTCATATGCATAAAATAAAATATAAATACATATTTGACTTTGGTAGCCAGCTCAGTTCCATCAGAAAGACTTTTTTTAAAAGCCTTACAAGTTTTGAATCACCAACAAAATAGAATTCAAGGAAAGCTCGTCCATAATTTTTTTTTTTAAATGTTTTGGGAATTTTATTCCCTAAGCTTCCTTGATAAGTTTCATTGAAATTTTAATTTGAACAAAACTATGCTTTCATTGGAAAATGAGCTCATTTCGAAATTAAAAGAAAATGTGTTTTCAGTTAAGTTTCTTATTTTTGTTTGACATCAGGCTATCTTCCTTCTTTTCCGCTCTTGCTTCATTTTCATTCTTTCTTCTTGTTTCGTTTTGTTTATTACTGCTGGATTGCTTGGATTTTGTTTCCAAATTGGCATTTCTCACTACACCCAATGGTATTGAAATTAGGGACTTCTGATTTTGTTTAACTTAATTTGCCACGTAGTTTCTGCCAAATTAGGTGGAAATGATATAATTTCTAAATTTGATTGTGTAGTTGAAATGAAATAATTTTGCATCGAATTTCGATATATGCTACAAAGTCACCACCTTATTTAACTTAATTGCTTTAAGAACTCTTCATTTTCTTTTCGACACATCGAAAACATCGATGTTTTTATTCGATGCATCGATATATGTACATCGATGTATTACATCGAATAAAACCACGTGCTCGCGAATGAGTGATAATATAAATGCTACACGGTCAGCTGATGCGAGCCATTTAATCGGCGCCGCCATTTTGAGACATGCAACAGATGAACCAAAAAATTTGAAGCGATGGAATAAAAGTTTCACTTTAAAAATAAAGAGGGACTTTCTACTTCACGATTTTAAAATTTTAATGGGTTTCTGTAGGTTAAAGATAAGTTGAGTCCATAATGTACAACAGTTCTATCTTCCTTTCGGGAACTTTCTCCCTACGGACTTTTCATAACTACATAGCTGGTGGGTGTGGTTTCACCCGGTGTGTTGGTATAAACAAAATCGTAGATTCATAGCTGTACGTTTCAGACCGTTTTCAAATGTATGTTCCCCTAAATACTAAGCGCAAAAACAACGAATGGCTCAAAGACTTGCCCTTGTCTTTCAGTAGATTGACAGATAAAATATGCACAAAAGGAAAGGAACAAGGAAATGGAACTGAAAAAAAGAAGTTTTTAATATGAACAGTTATCCCGTTTCAATCATTTATAAAAGTAACTTAGTCTAAGTCAGAGGAGTGTTGGACGTTCAGATGCCATAAAATCTACTATAAAATGGTACTTCCTATTCCTGTGTGCAGAATATGTAGAATAATAGCCTTTACAAAACCACCTATGCCCTTAGAACTTTCAAAAACTTCAAATTAAATAGCCCGTAATTAACTTTGTGTGACATTTTAAAAATGTGCGTAAGCGAAAAAAAACATAAGCGAGAGCTACAGTGCGTTTTCAGCGAACTGTTGGATACCCTATTCTTCATATTTTTGTATATGTATGTATATGAATTAATATGCGTTCACCTCCCGCAGCCAGCCGCTGTTCCAGTTTCAGAAAAAAAAATTCTTCTTTAGCAGGCAGGAACAAATCAATAAAATAAATTTTGTTCGGCCGATGTACAATAACTGCTGGCACAATAATAAAAAGGCGTGTGCCACGCCTATAGCTGAGACCTTTTATTGCCAGGGTAATCACTATATGAGCTCATCATTCAATTTTAAGCTTGCAGGTCGATTTGAACAAAAGAAGACAAAACTAAAATTTTTAGAAATTAGATGTTGATTGGAAATAGCGATTATGGGTGTTTTTAACAATTCTTGAACTACACTCTGCTACGTAACCAAGAAATACAAATCTAAGTGTTCATCTTCATACTTCAAAACTGCGACCGATAGTTAAAAAAACATCAAAAAATTAATGCATATTAAGACTTTTTACGGTAACGCCTCTTAAAAGTGGGCGTGTCCTAAAAAATTGAAGCAATAACTGTGCTTTGATCATCAGTCAGTTCTTAGGCATATGTGTTTAACTACAGCTGAATCGAGTAGTTTTTAAACGATCTTACCTGAACATATATATTTTATAAAAACCACGCCCTTAAAAGTGGGCGCATTCAAAAAATTTACACAAGAAAATGTAGATACATTTTTCATATAACAAAAGGAAAAAGGTTAAAATTGAATATTGGAAGTAATTTTTAAAACTACGTTTTTCGTTCTTTCATGAAAAGTGGGCATAAGCCACGCCCAAAATTCAAACATTTCTTTTCATACACACAAAGTTTACTAGAAACGCAAGGTTTTGGCTTGCGGATTCGATATAAATATGTTTTATTTGCAAAAACAATTTTTTTTTAGTGAAAAGTGGGCGTCAGCCACGCCCAAAATCAATTATTTTGATTCCATACACAAGATGTTTATGTGCAAGTGATATCCACAAAATTTAATGTTTTTCGCATTAATATAACAATTGTTATTTTATAAAAACAGTATTGATGGTTTTGTATGCAAAGTGGGCGTAAGACACACCCAAAATTCAAAAATTTCTTTTCATACACAAAGTTTTTAGTTTCTACTAAGAGACGCAAGCATTAATTTTTCATTATAAATACCGTTTATTTGCAAAAACAATTTTTTTTGTTTTTAGTGAAAAGTGGGCGTCAGCCACGCCCAAAATCAATTTTTTTGATTTCATACACAAGATGTTTATGTGCAAGTAATATCCACAAAATTTAGTGTTTTTCGCATTGATATAACAATTGTTATTTTATAAAAACAATATTGATGGTTTTGTATGAAAAATGGGCGTCAGCCACGCCCAAACTGAAATATTGTGGCGATTGTGGGCGTGTTTGTGGGCGGATTTTACTGGTTCAAGAACTTAGCCTTACTCTTAAACCAAAGATTATATATACCAAATTTCAGCTTTCTAGCTCAAAAATTGCGACCTCTAGAGAGTATACATACGGACGGACGGACGGACGGACGGACGGACGGACATGGCTAAATCGACTAGGCTTTTGATTCTGAGTCAGAATATATATACTTTTCCATACCTAACGGTATTATTTCTCTATGTTACAAACTCCATACCAAATACAATATACACGGAGAGAATTGAAAAATCACCAATTGCGAAATATTCAGTTGCAATTTACAAAACATGTTTTTTTTGTAAATCACGGCGCTTTTATTCGAAACTGATAGAAAAATTGGCAATTTTACTTTCAATTCATCTCAAATTACAACAATTCCTTAGTTGAGATTTACAATTAAAAGTTATAATTCAAGCTTGTGCCCTTCAAAGTAAATTACAACCTTTTTGTCGCAATTTACTACTTCAAGGGAATAATTCCATTTATACTTTTTATCAATCTGGATTTGCTAAAATTTTTTCGTGATTTACAATCACCGAGTATTAAATTCAACTCAAGTGTGTCTGACGGCTACGTCGAAGGTCCGGAGTTCGATCCCTGCCTCGAACTAATAATTATCTTTTTTTTTTTGGTACTGTCTCTTTTGAGGAAATGTAAAATCCTCGAAAAATAAATCTGGTTAATATTAAAAGTGGATCTTTGTAAGCCATTCGGATTCAGCGGGAAATGATATTCCACCAGAATATCAACGCACATACAGGAATCGTTCAGAATATAAGTCATTAGGCCCTGGCATCGCTTGTGTCTCAAATAAATGCCTTTTTGTAGTTCTATTATGTACATAGGAAGTACAAGGTTGAATTTCAACTACACATTATATACATTTTCTTACCTTTACTCAAATGATCATCACAAAAAATTGTGCATTAGACGTCCAAAATAAGACGACTAGGTATATTTTTCTCGCCAATAAAACATAATCTTAATTCAAAACACCCCTAAAATGTAACTCATATTCAGGTTGCTTCTTATTATTAATTTTGATATCCGACTTGGGTGCATCACCATGGCCTAGTAGATGTGTGCTTGGTTGGTATGCAGAGGGTCTCGAGTTCGATTCCTAGAATCAGCCAAGTAAGTAAAAGTTACATTTTTCAATAAATAATAATAGATGCATTTCAATAAAAGTTGCTTCCTCCCAAAGCAATATAATGTTACAAATTGCAAATTGGGGTTGCAATTTACGACTTTACCACTCATTTTTTCAAAAACATATTTTTGATTCAAAACAAAAAGATGGAAATCTACGACTCGCTTTTTGCAATTTACAATCGAGTAAATATAAAATTGATAAAAATTTGGATCAATTTTCGATTCGCGATGGCAATGTTTTATTTCTCAGGATCGAATTATTGACCCAAAAAAGTGATAATTTGCTATTTTTGAGTGTCAATATCTTCATTTCGTTCAATTTTCGTTATATTATGTGTATATATGCGTATGAAAACTTTTATTTACCTCGAGAAAATCCTGAAAAGTTAACTTATGTCGTTATTATGAAAATGAGTCGCGAAAATACTTCTTAATTTTAACAGAAGAAAACTTTAGCTTATAAAAATAAATAAAAAAAAACCATTTACACACCTCATCACTGGCAAAGGTCCTCCTCTTCGTCATAATATGAAACACACAAGACATTATATACAAATAATAAGGACCTCTCGACATTATCATGATGACTTCAAGTGTAAAATTAACGCATACACATATTAAGTGCCAGTGTAAAAAAAAAAAAAAAAAAAAAATTAAGAGAGTATGGAACACACACGTCCTTCAGTTGTGCCGTTACTGTGAAGATAATATACATAACTAACGCATCCTTGTTAAAATAGATGCTCAGTGCTTTATATCATTGCACTTACTGTCTGGAGTGTTGAGTGTATATTTTTTACTCTCTCAGTTCTTGCTTTTTTTACTTTTGAAAAGTTTTTTATTAAAAAAAAGGAGAAAAAAACAAGGAAAAAAAATGATACTCAGGTGGCAGGATATCCCATCACCTTTTAACCTTAAACTCTTAAGCAGAACAAATAGACACTGACACAGCAGATAAACGACAAAAGGATGAACTTTTTAAAATCCTAGTTAATTATTATTCACAAAATAAATTTGTTGTCTCTCATCTTTCATCACTTGGAAGTCATAGAGAATAGGAGAGGTGAACAAGGATAATATTATCCTTATTTTTCAGATTGAGTATAATATTTTTTTTTTTCTCAACCAACAGTGCGAACAAATTTTTGTCAAGTGATGTTTCTGATTCAAGGATCAAAATGTTTTAATGAGTTGGCATTAATGTATTTAAAGTCATTCTTAATATAACCAAAAACATGTGAGGATGCAAATTATTCTGCAGTACATAGCACGGATTTTTTTTTTTGAGTAAACTTTGATAATTGCGAGGATTTTTGAACTTTTAGAATTCGTTAAACTTAGTTTGATTTTTGATGGGGACATTTATGTCTAAGTGAATGTTAATTGACGGATGAGAAGAATGATTTAAATCTTTTGCATTCTAAAACTTTTGCTGGATCACTTTAATCGGCTGCTCAAAAATAATTGGACCATATTTTCAGACGTGCTTCCAGTGTTGGTTAAATAAGCTCCATGCTATAGGTTTACATTTTTTCTTCCACAGATCAAACCCATAGTTCCACTATTATAAACCTAAATTGAGCACATTTAGTAATAATGTTATATTTTAAGTTGTATATGCAGGAAAGAGTGCACCTCCTGTCAAGGTATCACATACAGAATCGATGTAGTGAATAGTGCTGGTTGAATTTCGGGACACCAATTGAAGACTAATTGGTAATCGATGCTTGCCGGCTTGCATTAACAAAGACGGCTTTGAAACTAACAAAACTTGAGTTAAGTCTCTTGTCCTTCTCTGTTTAGTATTTTAATAGAACTCTGTGGGAATGAAATAACACCAATACCGGGTAGGTGCTCTGTTATTGACGCGTTAGATGTAACATCTCTTACCACCAAACATATTTTATAATCTACCATCTTTCGTCTTCTATTTTTTACCATCTTTTACCATCTACCATCTTTTACCATTTAACACCTATCTTTCTTATCTTTCTATTTCTTCTCTTCTTTGCTAGCACATGTAAAATCATTATAAAGGTAATATCATATTCCCTTGAGTGCGAGTACATTATAAAAAAAAACCCATCTTATATCATCTATCATCTTCAGCCTTCTACCATCTTCCATCGTCTATCATTTATCACCTTCTACCATTTGCCACCTTCTACCATTTACCCAACTACCATCTTCTACTATCAACTATCTTCTACCATCTACCTTCTTCTATCAACTACCAACTACCAACTTTTACTATGAATCATCTTCTACTATCAACTATCTTCTACCATATGCTACCATCTACTATCTTCTACCGTCTACGACCTTCTTTTATCTATCATTTTCTACTATCGACCATCTTTTACCACCAACCATCTTCAACCATCTATCATCTTCTACAATCTAATATCATCTACTATCAACTATCTTCTACCATCTTCTACTATCAACTTTTTTCTACTATCAACTATCTTCTACCATCTGCTACCATTTACCTTCTTCTACCAACTACTATCTTCTACCATCTACCATTTTCTATCTTCTGCCATTTTCTCCCTTCTACCATCTAACATCTTCTTTAATCTACCATCTAAATTGGTTTACCACCAACCATCTGCTACCATCTACCATTTTCTACCATCTTCCATTTTCTCCCATCTGTACCATTTTCTCCCTTCTAGCATCTTCTTTCAACTACTATCTTCTACCATCTAAGATCTTTACCACCAACCATCTTTTATCATCTTCAACAATGTACTACCATCTACAATCTACTGTCTTCTACCATCTTCTACCTTCTACCAGCTTCTACCATATACAATCTCCTGCCATCGACCATCTTCTTCCATCTAACATCTTCTACCAACTACCATCTTCTACTTTCAACTATTTTCTACCATTTGCTACCATCTACCAACTACCATCATCTACCATCTAGCATCTTCTACCTTCTATACCATCTTCCACAATCTACTACTATCAAAAAGTGTTTCTTTGGAAAAGCTTTTCGAAGTTAATATTTTTTAGAATACCTACATGTACATCATTTAAATGAAATCTGTAGCGCTCAAAAAGGACCATGGGCATTTTGGGCCCAATTTCAACATTGCTGAAGATTAATCTATGTGCTAGGTTAGCTTACTTAAGTATAACTTACAACTGAAAAACTGGCCAATAGTATTTTTATGGAAGTAAGTCTTTGAACGACCCTTTGGAGTCAATCTTTAACGATGCTTTATATGGGACCACAATACAACTAAAGAAGATACAAATTATTTCAAAAGGTTTAATGAGTGAACTTTAGTGACCCAGCCCGCCTTCGTTAGGGTGCTATTAAGATTTTTAAAAATGCGAAATGCTTAATAGATTTACTTTAACTCACATAATGATCATATACCCTTGTACACAACTACTAATTACCTAATATTGCATCTATTGATGTATTTATAGCATAGCTCTGAAGGGCCTGCGTTCAGACGATGCCTTGGCTCTCTAAGTTCTATGTTTTTCTCTGTCACGATGAACATAAGGTTTAATGAAAGATTCTGTGGCTATCTTGTTGGTTCCTTATCGACACTAAAACGAACTTCTTATTTCATTTGAGAGGCTCTTCCTCATAGATTCAGATTTAGGTACACGTTTTTCCACGCTCAATAGACGTTTCTCTATTTCTCGTATTACTGGTAGGCGTTCGAGCCACATTTTGAATGGAAATCAACGATTGCATTATACATATTTAGTGCTCTTAGCGTATTGCTTCCAAAACGTATGTCCGTGACCTGTAAAGAAATGTTAAATAGGGTAGGTACTGCTTGTTTGGGCTTTGGTCTGTTTCAGGTGACAGGTATTAAATCGTATCGAGTAAATCGTAAGCTCGAGTCCTAGAAGCACCGTAATGTTTTATTAGGATACATCAAATTTGAAAAAAAGTTCGTTCCCTTCATGGATGGATTTAAGATTCTCCCAAGAATCATATCCCGCCACCAAGTTCAAATTCTCAAACGGGATCTTTGTCAATCCTTTGGTTGTTAGCTTTCAAAGTAAGAGATCTTATTTAAAAACTCGAAGAAAAACACTCAAGCTCAACAATCTTCTTCCAACTTTAAAAGCTTGTAGCACATTTTCAAAATACCAAATGCACACGACATGACTGCAGCTTAACAATAATTTCCTAATTAAATTTCAATTACAAAACTCTTACCTCACTCAACAAAGCACAGGCAATTTAATTTTGCAAAACATTCCACAAACATCAACTCGACACCCAACGTTCACATTGTCGTAATTTTCATCAACTGACTTTTCTCAATTATACGACTCCTGCCATATACAGAGAACAAAAACAAGGATTAGCATATCAACACTATAAAGTCCACTTTCCAAAAGTGAATGAGACTGAAATAATAAAATAGAAGAGGAGAAGATGAGACAAGGAAGTCCTTCTTGCTGAATGCTGAGCCCGGCTCATACATATGTATGTATATTGTATATGTATAGAAAATATATTGAAAATCCTTTTTTTTTTTTTGTCTATTCTCTACACAAACACACACCACACCCGAATAAAAAACAAAACAAATAGATTTCTGGTTTCTATACTTTGTGTGTATTGTCTCAGTCCACATCCTCAAACACTCACAATGGCTAATTCATTCAATTTGTACCAGAATTTCATTCCCAGTACTATCATTCGTATGGTAATTCTCATTTCTGTTGTTTTTACAACTTGTTCGACACCGACAAAAGAATAATTTTTTTTACAACTTTTATCAAATTTAAAATGGTAAAAGGAAGAATTCTTAGATTTCTGACACGACCACTTCACAGAGTTGGCAATATTTTTTTTAGAGGATAATACAGAAATTAGAGTTCTTTCCTTCAAGAGTTTTTAAAAGAGTAAAGGCATGTTTAAATAAGTCAGTTTTATCAGATTTTTAGGTGTAATTTCATTTTGTTAGCCTTGGGTTTTTCTAACCGGTAGCTTTACGAAATACACCAAACTCTTTTTTAGAACGCTCTTTAGTCAGAATTCCGAGTTTTGCTTTCAATTTTTTTTAATTGCTGTGTTCCGTCAAGTTTTCAATCAGTATAAAAAAGGTCCTACAACCGATCTGTGCAACTATAGGCCCATCTCTCTCCTCCCGTTTTCAGCAAAAATTTTGAAAAAGTTATTAAAACTAGGATGGTAAGATTTTTGGAAAAAACTAAATATTTTAATTCTACCCAAATTGGTTTTCAACACGGTAAATCTACTGAAGACGCTTTATTACAGTTCTGTGATCAAATAATGATTAATGTTGACAAGAAAAAGTTTACGGCTGGTTTATTTATAGATATTTCCAAAGCTTTTAATATGGTAAATCACAACTTTTTATTGAGAAAATTGGAAAAAGCCTGCTTTCGTGGTTTTATGCTGAATTGGTTTAAGTCATATCTTGAGAACAGATGTCAAAGAGTTAAACTGCATCAGACAAGGAGCCAAATTGGTTACCTAAATCTAGGTGTACCTCAAGGATCTGCCTTAGGACCAATTCTGTTCCTAGTATATATAAACTCACTTTTTTCACTTGGTTTTAGAGGTAAACCAACTGCTTTCGCTGATGATATTGCTTTTTCTTATGGTTCTAATAGTCCTTTGGATATGTCTGACGTTAACTGGGATTTAGAGTTACTCAGAGTATGGTTTGCCGAACATAATTTGGTTATAAGTCCTAAAACTAAGTTAATGTTTTTCAGCCTATCTTCAGTGCTCAACTTTGATGTTGATTTCTTCGGTGACGTGAAATAAGGCCAAACGAAATCGCGCGATTTTTTAACGATTATTTTATCTGATTCTTTAAAATTTCCGAAAACAGATACTTGCAATACCCATGAGATTCATTCCCACACAAACGTAATCTCATATCACCAATATCCGTTTTTGAAAATTTTAAAAAAAATCAGATAAACCTTAATTCCTAAAAATCGAGCGATTTTACTCATGCACAGAAAATATTTTTCTAATACATAAAAGAAAGACAATCAAATAAATACCTTTTCAATCCATTGCGTTTGAAAATAGATAATGAACTCGTTAAAAGCATTTGTTGCGTTTCGTGACCACGCTTGTTGACCAATTTCCGCTTTAATCAAATCAAATGCAGTTATCATGTTTTGTGCGCTCAACAACGGAAGCGCAAACAATTTTTGAAAAATTCTTTGAACATTTTGGTTGTTCCTCATTTTATTTTTTCAAAACTTTAAGCACTTAACAATTAGAACCGTGAACCAAAGCCGAATTCCTAATTTTTTATTTTCGGTCTTATTTCCATTATTTTTTCGCTCTTATTTCTATTAGTGCATGGAAATAAGACCAAATTGGCCTTATTTCGTTTTGGAAAACGAAATTTGGCCTTATTTCGTTTGGCCTTATTTCACGTCACCGATTTCTTCTTTCATGCCTCTGAATGCAAATGTTTTAAGCTACCTAACTATAATTTTCCATCTGGGACTGCGTCTGATATGACTTTTTTAGGAAACCAAAACTGTAGTGCTAGTTGCTTTTCAGTGGAAAAAGTTACCAAATTTAAATACTTAGGTCTTATTATTGACTCTAATATGAAATTCTCAAATCATACAGATAATCTGGGGAAATATTTTCGGTGTACAATTCGCTATTTTTATTACTTACAAAATATTATTTCCGCTGAATTTTTAAAAACTATTTACTTTGGTATCTTCCACTCCAAGCTTCAATATGGCATTGTTTGTTCGGGTGGTACATATTTCAGCAAAATTCAACCCTTATTGATTTTGCAAAAATACGCTGTAAGAAAAGTTTGTCGTAAGCCGAGAAGACATCCTAGTTTCCCTTTATTTCGTGAACTGAAAATTCTTCCCGTGCGACATTTGTATTGTTTTAAAGTGTTAAAGTCTTTCTTTATGAAGTCTGGTAATCGTAACTTTAGAATTATTTCTAATTATAATTTACGTGGAAACTCTTCTTTCATTTTGACAGTTGCTTCGTTTAGGACAACGGCGTTTCGCAATTTTTATTCCATTTCCTGTCATTGTTTTTTTAACAAACTTCCTCTACCTTTAAGAATAATTACATCTCCTGGAATGTTCACTAAACACATAAAATTATGGTTTTTGGAGTTAAATTATACAAACTTGGAATCTTTTGTTTCTGATACTCTGGTATAAAAATGTGTAGCTTTTCACTTTGTACCTATGTATATTTTTTGTTTTTTTTTGTTTAACTTTAGATTGTTAATTTTGTTTTCTTGTACTTTGTACTTTTCATTGTTATTCTTTTTTTTCTCCTTTGTACTTTTATATCTTTATGCAATGTCTAATTTATTTGAGGGTCACCCCACCCATAATAATATTATTTTAATGAGTTGCTCTAATATTAAAGTGGCATTCAACACTATTTACATTACATAGTAATTTAAATACAGAATGTAACATTTTTTTTATCTTTTATATTTATTTTATTTATTAATATTGCTTAAACTATTGTTATGACATCAATTTATAAGAGAAATAAACAGTATCTATCTAAGTTTTGCTTACGGACGTAACCTATGTGCTCGCCATCGGACGAAAATTTGACATCTGACTGCGAATGGAAGGGATGGTACCCGAGTTCAAAAATCATAATCTCCAAACCAAAATCACCAAAAAGAAAATCTGCAAATTTTTAATTCTTAAAACCAAAATCCACAAAACCAAAATCTCCAAGAATCAAAATCCCCATATTTCGAGTACATCTAAGAAATTATATTGGGGCGCGCCATTCCGCCATTATAATTTCTTAGATATACTCGGAATATAGGGAATAGTTAAAACGACGTTATTTTGTTTTTTTTTTCTTTTATTTGCATTTTTAAATATTCAACCATTATAAACTTAAATCAGTTGAAAACTTATCTAGGCAGTATCGCATTTTGTCACCCTAATTTTCGAAGACCTTGTTGATGGTTTCAGGCTGTAGTTCGTGGATAGCTTTGATGACATTGGTCTTAAGTGCTTAAATCGTTTTCGGATTGTTGGCATGACATCAATCCTTAACGGTTTCAAACAAAAAATTCCAAAGGGGTCAAGTCGCAGCTCCAAGACCAAAAATCACAAAAAACGCACTGTTTGGGCTACACAGGACTCACTTTAGAAATAAATTTTCAAATTTCCCAACGTTGTTCAAGGAAACAGCTACTCATTTCGTTCCAAGCAGATATGATACTGACATTCTGTCAAGATTTTAAGAAACAACTTTCAGTGTCAAAATAATCTATGATTTAAAAAGAAACTACTAGAAGGCCCACCCTGTACATATGACAAGAACAGCAGGTACACATCCAGAACTGTCACCAGAGAGCAGTGACAACGGCTGCGTTTAGAAATTACATTTTTGAGGATTTTGGTTTTGGGGATTTCGGTGTCGGGGATTTTAAAAATAAAAATGTTGGTCTTTGAGATTTGAAATTTGGCAATTTTTCAAAACATGGAGATTTAAGGGTTTGGGGATTTTGTGCCTGGATATTTTGTGGGTCTGCGTCTCCCTGAATGGAAATGTAAGGTATGCTGATTGCTGACTTTGTGTATGATTTTAGTCATCTTATTAGCTTTGTTCGTATACTTTTTGTACCAAAAAATTAAAGCTGGACAAATTTCTCAAATGAGAGAAAAAATTCTCTCACTTACCAAAAAGTAGGCGACTTTTTTGGAAGATCTTTGAGAAACGTCAAATTCGAAATTTTTGATTGGTAAGCCTTTCGCGGCAAGAGTCATCTGCAACAACAATATTTACGTCGTTCGATTTTGACACACGTATTTGTATATATGGGTGATTCTAGACTAAAAGCTCCTTTACGTGTTCCCGGCCAAAAATTATTAAAAAAAAAACAAACAAAATAAAAATATTTCAAAACTTATTAAAGCGTAATTTTTAATATTTGCAGGTATTTAATTAAAAAAATACATTTTAATGGCCAAACGTCATTTCTGTAACGTGAAGCCTGCTCGTTTTAACACAAAAAAAGAGTTTTTTTTTGTCTCTTTTAAATAAAAAAAATTATAATTTGATTGTATTCCAGTAACAAGAAAATGTAGTTTAATACAATTGTCCCTTAAATAAAATTAATTAATATAAGGCAATTAATTTAAAAACTTTTAAATATGTGTCTCCGGGTATTTGCATCATTTCCGTAAAAAAAAAAATTAGACGCTTTTAAATTCAAATTAACAACCTGCAGTTTATAGGATTCAAACTAAATGAAGAAAATCAGTCAAGTTCTCTTTGAAATATATTCAAAAAAAGAAGGGAAACATCAGTTTCGTGTGCAATTTTAAAGTGAGTGGTACCATTCGTCACGTGTTCCATCAATTGCGTCATTTCCGTAGGTGAGTATAATTTTGTAGATTTATAGTAAAAACAAATTATTTTATAATAGTTTTATAGTATTGTGTTGCACAATTGTTCATACAAAATTTGAAAAGAATTATTCTATTTTGTGTGTCAAAAAAGTAAAAAAACATCGATTTTCGTCATTTCCGTATAGTCATTTCCGTGCTGTGCCGTTGAGTTACGGAAATGATGTGATGGTTACGGTAATAATTTCAATGTGATATGTCGTTGATAAGTTACAAATCCTTAAATTTTTGTTGACAGTCATTAAAATCCCTTCAAGAACAATGACTGGTCGTAGAACCAAAACTGGTGTTGAAGCAAAAACGAACAAATTCGTGCGTCATTTCCGTAGCAGGAAAAATTCGTAAAAACGCTTAAAAAGAAGTTTTCGGCCATAAGTTCACAACGGCTTGATTGAATCAACTAAAACTTTGTTTGACACAGTTTTTAATAGTGTTCTATAGGATGGTTTAGTAAATTTTTCACTGAAGCCTTTCTAAACGGTGGCTTCCATACAACGAGCCGTTGAGTTTTAGCCAACTTTTTTTGGTTTTTTCTAATTTTCTCGAAAACGGCTCTAACGATTTTGATTAAACTTTGTGTGTTACATTCTTTTAGTGTTTTTAAGAGAACTGCGTTTTTAGTTTTTGGCTAAAAATGCAAATAACGGAGATCTGCTCTTAACGGCTTTTTTTCAAATGGCCATAAGTTGTCAACGGTTCCATCGAATTCACTCAAACTTTGTTTAGTATAGTTCCTTACAGCTTCCTATCAGATGGCATTGATTTTTTTTCAGTTTCTCTTTTTTAAATGGTGGCTCCTATACAAAGAGCCACTAGATTTTGGCCAATTTTTTCATTTTTTCTAATTTACTCAAAAAAGGCTCCCCCGATTTTTATGAAACTTTGTATGTAACATACATAGAATACTTCAAACGAAACTGCATTTTTAGTTTTTGGGTATACATGATAATAGTGGAAATTGCTTTTAACAGTGTTATTAACTTGGCTATAAGTGGACATTTGTATCATTTATATCACCCAAAAGATAACGTCTTAATTTTAAATATTAAAGGTTTCTTAACGTTAGCTCCTGAATATCGGTTTTTCTAGTTTCAGTCAAATTTCGAAAAGTTTGTTTTCATCCTACTATTGCACCCACAGAGCAAGTACGTGCGACCCAGTCGTGCATTTTATTTTTTTTTGTTAAACTTACTTATTGTTTTCAAGGTATAGAAAAATTCTTTTAAATTCAATTCCTGAAGAGTCTCCGTTCAAAGCATAGACATAGAATACAGATCACCGACCGGTACCCGTCTTGCCTAATTCGCTCCTCGTGTAAGGTGTAACTAATCCCGATTTAAAATGCATGGGAGAGCTTTAACATACTTTTTATAAAATGCACATAAGTTTGTAGGCAAAAAGAATGACCCAGGCATCGGTTGGCTACCTGCGTTTTATGTCTGTGACTTATTATTGTTTGTGACGTCACAAAATACCATGATGGTGCTTTTGTATGATGTCTTTCGCTCAAATCCGTCAAATAGGATTAATCTGTTCATTTGACAGATCGAAAGGCAAAGTTTCGTTCGGTTTTTACACAAGGTTCCGCTCGCTTTTGACTATTATAGTTCAGCCTTAAGAATTAAATGCGGTTTCTACTCTTATCGCCTTCATGCTTCAATGTTGGCATGGAATAACTATTTTGCGGGTTGATTTTTAATGTAAACTTCTAGAATCAAGACCAAGTGGCTTACACTGTCGACCAGTCCTTTATAATTTATGTATAAGGAACTTATATAATTCAACACCTGATTCAAATGGCTGGTAGAGATGCACTTTTATTGGCAAGTTTTATTTCTGGAGGATTTGTTAGTTCCTCGCAAGAGGCATACGGCAGTAACCTGAAAAGACAACTTAAGCAGAATCAGGGGTTAAGCCCAGAACCTTTGGCGTAGCAGTAGGACAGACACACTATATACACACGCCACTTGGCACACTGAACCTTCAAATAATTCCAATAAAGTGAACACAAAGTTTAATCAAAATCACATAAACTATTCTTATAGAAATTATTGGTTAAATTGAACTGTCAGTTTTATGGGATTCATTATTTAAGTTACTGAAAAAATTGCATCTTTAAAAAATTACCAGAAGCATTGTGAACTTGACGTTTTGTGGGTCAGAAAGGCCATCGAATGGTATGGCGAATATCATATTTTTGGAAGTCTCTATCAATAATATAATAATTATTGATACAAATACAATAAGTTATCCAATTCTTACCCTTTAAATTAAGTACAATGCGACGTACTTCACTCAGTATAAAGATTTAAGAAAAGGGCCACTTTGTCTTGGCGTGACGCATATTAACGCATATATTGCTCTAAAATGTTACAAATTTTGTTAAAAAATTTGGTTCTTAAAAGGAATTTCAATATTTGTCACTGCATTCAGATACATTAAATTCTTTTGATAAGAATATCATGCATACCGCCATCCACAAGTATAAACACTTTCTAACACTGAAATAGGAAAACAAATATCAATTAAAAGACCTCACTTTTTTCATCCTTCTGGCCTAGATTATTTTCTTCCAATCCAATCAAAAGACAATAATATCCCTAACATCACCAAGTCACTAAAAATTAAGAACAAAACTATCCAACCTACTCCTTTCTTCTAGACGGCCTTATCAGTTTTGTGCAACTAAATCCTTCTCATTAAGAAATCCAATTAACACCATTTTCCTCTCAAAAAACGTTTTGCCCTTTTCCACTTTATACTCGTATTTATATATTAAACCATGTTAATTCATGCTTATGTCCTTGTTTTCATAATTTTTCTTTTCAACATCCTCTTGCAAGCACTGGGCTTATAACAATCAAACGACACAATCCCACATGTCCTTTATGTTTTATACATATATTTTTTCTTTTTCTTCTGTATAACAACCTTTATGCCACTTTGAGCACTCATAAATGTTTCTTTGCAGTGCAAATCCAAAGAAGGCCCTGAGAAAGCATCCATTTGTACCCATCCTTGCCATTTCTCATTCAAACACGCCAAATGCACATTTGCAACCTACACTCTGGCATAACAATTAAATTTCGAGTAAATGCTCACACAAAGCTCTTGTTCCTTACTCTAACCCGGATGTAGGACATATCAATTACAAGTTGATGCTCCTTTTTATATGTTCTTCTTTTCTTCTCGACTCTGTTAAGAAATAGTAAAAACTAAAGAGTTCAAGCTATGGGGAGGGAGGAGGTTAAAAGACTTCTTTGTGTTTTTAATTTTGCCCCTACAGACACCAGGACCAGATAAAGGACACAATTTCTCTCGGCAATTGTTTCTATGCACGAGTGAGTGGAGCACATCATCTCTTTTCTCAATTTCTTGAGGTAAAAGGGGGGGGGGGGGTAGGAGAAAGCCCTCTTTTTACAGTTTCTTTACATTTCACTGGTTGTTTGTTGCAAAATGGAATTCCTTGTTGTCCGACAATTTCGTTTTATTCTGGGTTAAAGATAAAACTAGAAAAATGACTCAAGAAAGAATGCAAAGTGAACCCCGAGATGCACAGAAAAGAAATAAAATGAATTTCACATCCAAAGTGTCTCCCATCCGACCCCATATCCTACTCAATCTCAAACTCAATCCCCCTCTTAAAGATCTTCAAAAAGAAAGTTTGTTCTCTGCTGCAGAGTTCTTATCCTTGCATACGACGATGATGGTGTAGATTCCATGTTTTTTTTTCTTTTTCTTTATTTTTTGAAACACACAAAAATAATAATAAAGTATAAATTCTCCACCAGTTGACACTATCACTGAAGCAATTTTGGTTTCCGTTTCCGTTCTAGGGTTTTTACAGTTTTCAGTTATGTTGTATATGTACGAGCTACCTACGGCTACGGAGTACACTCATCCTGCATTGTGCATTGAAATTGGAATTTTATTGCACAAGTGTTAAAAAGGACTAATTTAGTGCATCAGTTAAAATTGTGGTGAATACTTATATACCACTGGATGGTTTCGGTACTTTGGGTTTTTTGACGCAACATGTGCCAGCCAGCGCTATGTCCATGTAATATTAAGCGAGGTAAGAGTTTCTTCTTTTCGGTTTGGTATGGTTTTGTTTTGTCTTTTTGTTGCGTTTTCGTTTTAAGTTGCGTTGTCGTGTTGCCGTCGCCATCCGTCGCCATCGTCCTTGTACTCAACGATGAGGTGAATTTATTAGATGGCTGCATCCTGTCTGGGTGTATTTTTCGTTTTTGGTTGGTAGCAAATTAGTTTCCTTTTTGTTGATGAATAATGTGTGTAAACAGGTATCACGATAAGGAGTATAAAAGTTATATCTGCGTTGGCTGTTGTCATCGTTTACAGTTTACACCATTGTTTAAGGGGTCACATGTTTACGAGAAGCTCTACGAATTGTTAAAATAATGTTCAAACAAGGTCTTTATGTGTCATTTGGTTGGGTATTTGTCGAAAGTTTTTCTTCTGACGTGAGGTATTTTAAAGAAAAATAGACCCACATTTTGGACGAAATATTAAGGTATGTTATTGTTTTGTATGATGCCATTTAATTATAAAATCAAATTTAGAAATGGTTAGAAAAGCAAACAATAGCAAAATACAAATTAAGACTTAGTGAAAAATTCATCAAGGTAACAAACTATACAGTAAATTACTCTTATGCTTTTAACTTTACAAAACTGGATGTAAGTATGTTTGTTTGAAAATATGTTATGGACTTCGAAACCGCCCATCCAATTGAGCTCGAACTTTGAGGAAATACCTATGTTTTTTGTCAGAAGACTGTTGATGTGATGCAGGGGAATAAGTTCCCAGGTACTAGGTCCACCAAAGGACTTAATTCCCACTCAGTGGGAACTTAATGCACTTAAGAGAAGTAGGCTTAGTTTCATGAAAGATAAGAATTCAATTCCGAGAAAATCGTGTGGATTTAATTCCACGTTAAGACTTTAAAGAGAAGAGAAAATAAAGTTGTATCAAATATTGTTTGCGTGAAGTTTTTGAAGCTCTCTCAGAAATTAAAAATAATGAACAAGTTGCGATCAGATAAAGTCAAATGGTCTGCTAATGTCTTTGGTGACCAATACAAAAATATATTAAAACCAAAAAATAAAATATTCATAAATGATAGCCTCACCACATACACACGTTCACTTCTACAGAAGGCCAAACAGCTGAAGCTTCAGGGTAAATGTAATTATGTGTGGGTTCGGAGTTCATAAGTTTTCATCAGAAGAAAGGAAGGCGAAAAAGTCATTAAAATTAAAAATGTGGAGGATTTTCTAAAAACAATTTTGAATTTTGTTAATTTTGTATGAAATGATATTTAATAATAATAATATAATAATAATAATATTAGGTTTTTAGTAGATCCTCCTGATGATATACAAAATAATAGTGTTTTTTCTTGTATGAATTATGATGATATAAATTGTCTCTGTATTGATCACCCTAACATAGATTCCTATTCTGGTTTCTCTATAGTTCATCAAAACATTCGTAGTGTTAGAAAAAATGTTGATGTTTTCTTGGCTCATCTCGCATCTTTAAAACATTTATCTGATCTCATTTTTCTGTCTGAGATATGGATTTTTGATTATGAGGTAGATAATTATTTAATTCCAAATTTTACGTTCTCTGCTTTTTGTAATAATTCTTATGCCGCTGGAGGAGTAGCAGTGTTTTATAGAAGTGACATTGTGTGCGATATTATCTATCCGCGACTAAAAACTGCTGATTTGATTGTCGTAAATTGTGAGATATCTGGTAACCGATTTTTTTTTGTTTGTGTGTACAGATTCCATTTTTTCACTATAAAAGCTTTCGTGGATGAATTTTCTGTGTTTTTGGAAAATCAAAGTTGTTAGAACCAAGTCCTCCTAGGGGACTTCAATATTGATATTTTGTGTGATGCATTTGATGCTGACAATTTTCTAGCTGTTTTAGCTTCTTTTGGTTTTGTGTCCTTGGTAAATAAACCTACCAGAGGTACTTCATGTTTGGATCACATTTTTTTAAGATTACATAGAAATATTAATATCAATTTTAAATCAGATGTATTTGACTTTAAAATAACTGATCATAGTTTAGTTAGCCTTCAGTTTGATAATTTTGTTGCCAGGACCAGTCAGACTCACTCGAAAAAATCCCAAAAAATTAATTTTGTTTCTCTTAAATCTAACCTGACATTTGAGTTTTGGAACGAAGTTTATGCAGCAGATAATCCATCGATTGCCTTTGACGTCTTTCTAGACAAACTTCAATTTCATATTGCAAATAATTGTCTTGTACAGTAAAGAAAAAATTTAAAGCTAACATGCCGTTAACCTTGGATGAAAAAATAAACTGCTAAAAAAAAATAAATAAAAAGAAAAAACTATTTGGTTGTCTTAAAAAACATCCGAATAACACGAGATTAAAGATTTTGTATGAAAAACTTTGTCTTGAGCTTAGAACTGAAATTCCATTTTGTAGAGACACTTTTTATAGTAATAAACTTGCTGAAAGTTTAGGAAACTCGAAAAAAGAATAGGAAATAGTGAATGGTATCTTGAACAGAAACAAAACCGAGGCTGATATCATAATAGAAACTGATAATTCTTCTGAAACAGACCCTGAAAATGTTGCAAACTTGTTTAATGATTTTTTTTTCAAACATTAGTGAGAATTTATCAAATTTTCCATCTATTGAAAATACGTGGTGTTGTAATAACACGCTAATTGATGATTGTTTTCAACCAAGAAGTTTTTTCTTTGTAAATTTTAGTTCGGAAGAAATACATAATATTATAATGTCTTTAAAAATGTCTAACTCTTCTTCTGAAGATTTGATTTCCAGTATAACTCTCAAAAAAATTTCATTTTACATTTCCGATATTTTAAGCTATATTTTAAATCTCAGCTTGCAAAAGGGAATCTTCCCCGAAGCCCTAAAAAGGCCTTAGTTATACCACTTCACAAAAAAGGTGCCACTTAAAGTCTAAATAATTATCGTCCCATATCCCTCCTATCAGTTTTTTCTAAAATTTTGGAAAAAGTTCACACCTTTTTATGTTATCTTTTTTTAAAAAAAAAAAACTAATTTTTTTTAGTGATAATCAATACGGTTTTATGACTGGAAAATCTACGGAGGATGCTGTGTTAAAACTCTGTGGCGAAATTTATAATAGCTTAAACAATTCTGAGGTACTTTCATCCCTGTTCATTGATATAACTAAAGCTTTTGATACGGTGGATCATGTTTTGTTGCTTGACAAATTGTATAAAGCTGGCTTTAGAGGTTCTGTTTATGATTGGCTAGAATCTTATTTAATGAAAAGAAAACAGCGGGTCAGAATTCAGGATAATCTTAGTTCAGAGAGGTTTATTAATATGGGTGTTCATCAAGGATCCCTTCTGGGTCCTATCCTTTTTGTAATCTTTGTTAACACGCTTTTTGTTCAACCCTTTAAAGGCAATATCACAGCTTTTGCTGATGATATTGCTTTGTCATATTCTTTGAAAAATTATTTCCAATTATTTATTGATGTTAATTATTATCTTGAGATACTGCGAAAATGGTTTTATGTTCATCATTTTTAACATAAGGGGTAATATCTGCGAAGATATTACACTTAGTTATCATTCACCTTCCTGTCTTTGTTATCGGCTTAATAATGATTGCCTGCATGATTCTACTACTTCCTATAATGAAAACCTACTCTGCTCTGATGGTTGTTTTAAAGTTGAGCGCGTTGAAATTTTCAAATACTTAGGCATACTGTTAGATTCACGGATGAGCTGGAAAAACCACACATCTAACTTAAAAGTTTATCTCAACAAAGTTGTTAGGCAAATCTAAAATCTTAGTCTGTATTGTAGTCTGCCCATTCTTAAATTGGTCTACAATATGCTTCAATATGGACTTTCTTGTTGGGGTGGAACGAAGGGGAATAAACCCTCTTCCATACGATTTATTTTTCTTTTCTTAACACAACCTACTTGCTGTTGCAAAAGTACCAAAATGAGTTTATTTTTTTTTATTTTTTTTCATACTTTGTGTCGAATTTACTCCATGTTCGATACACCAGAATGCTACCAGACAAACTTTTTCTTGTCTAACTCCTCAAAGGTTTTCTTTTGATATAACTCACAACATTATACTCATATAAATGACTACTTGATTCATTATGTCGTTGACTCTCGGTCTAATATGAATGTGTTGAGTATAACACAATACCAGTGACATTTTAAAGTTATACTTTTTCTTTGTTCAAACTCTTCTACTGACATTTTGAATGGCAATATTACAGACACAGCTAACCAATATATTTGACCAATGGAAATAAATGTTTTCCATTTTTAATCATACAGTTCTTGCCATATCAAAATCTCGTTTCCTTGAGATTCTGTCGTTTTGATGTAGTGGAAATTTTGAATTTTGACTTTCAGAATTGTCGTTTAAAATTGAGTCGTCTGAGATTTGGTATTTGGAAAATTTTCGTCTGTGATTTTATTTTTTGATATTATGACGGAACTCTATTGAAATAATTAAAGAATATACTTGAACCGAAATGTAAAAATAAAACAATCTGGATCGTTTAATCACTCAGACATCCGTACCATAAGATTGACAAAACAGAATGTATCGGAAAGTAATATCGGTCGATTAACTACTCTACCGCACGCACTAGTCAAAGGCACAAATTCTAATTTAGTTAGGATGATAATCACATGTGCCGAGATTCCCGAGCCAGGCCTACATGATGATTTTGTAAATACATATAATGGGGTGTGAAGGTTATATAGTGGTCCGAGTCTATGTTGCCCCTCGGTTACTCAAGACATGTCTGACGATATGTTGATCAATAATATTTCATTGTAGTGTTTGTCGTAAAAAAAAATGTCACAACATTGATGTCATTAGCTTAGTTAAAAATACATCCTCAAAAATTAAAATGAAACTCACTAGATTTAATATTTTGTTTTTTAATGGGTATCATAATGAATAATGAATAAATGTTCAATAACCAATTTTCATTTTGCTCCACCACCGGGAACCCCACAAGCCACTAATGAAAAATCTGGAGAGTTTTGATTGAAAATTATAACAAGTCCTTGAAATCAAAGGATACCCCAATTCTCACCAATAGTTGTCATTCAATTATCAATTTATTGAAAAGAGGGAAAAAAGGACCGACCCAATTGATGCATCTCGGTGAATTTGTAATTAATTTGTCAAAACCACACAACCGCACTTAATTACTCTCATCGAATCATGAAATTTATTAAATTCAAACCAGAAAAGTGTGTGTTGAAACTTGAGATAAATGAAAATTCAAACTTTTAATTATTAAAACTTTAATTAATTTCTTCCTCTTCTCTTCAAAAAAAAAAAAAAAAAAAAAAAAACAAAAAACCAAATTGATTTAAAAAAAAATCTAATCCCTTGCCCAGATTGCAATCAAAATAAAAAATATTGTATAAAATAAAAATTTGTCCAACTCAATCACGGAAATTTTGCTCCCTCCAATCCCGTTCTTTCAATGTTTAAACAAAAACATACCGAATGAACAAATTCAATCCAAAAAATGTATATGCAGCAGAAACCCAAATTACAACCGCGAAACCGCAATATTATTAGAAAGCATCCATGATGCTCATGCTCTATGTCTCTACGTCTACATGTAGGACACGCAAAATGAAAGGATTTCCAAATTCCGAGGAAAAATACATCAGAATGGATTTATTTCAATCACTGGTCGGTTGCACCACCACAACCGCCTTCCATCACTTCGAAAACCCCACAAACAAACAGAAAGTAGCAGGGGATGTGTTCGCTTAATAATACCCGAACTGACAAAAATGCAACCGCAAAACCCTTTTTCCGGAATAAGTGGGCGTTCGACTGATGTGTGTACCTATCCCTTACCCAGAATTGTGCAATCATCCTAAAATTGTTTTTTTTCTGTGTTTTTTTTTTAAGGATTTTTATCTATCAAAGTCCTCTCCCTTTTGGTTTTGGTTTCAATATTCAATTCAAGTCCTAAATCCTCATATATACTCGGAGATATACATATATTGAAACTGGACTTGTGGGCTTTCAATTGAGAACTGGCGAACTCTCAATGGGTGACCAATTGCAGATTATGATCTCTTCCTCCCTTCCTGAATGCCCCTATTTTTCATTCATCCGCACTTTGAATGGACAAGAAAGGGAATACGGGCAGGCGGTGGTGAAGTACAGAACAAAATGATGGTGATGATGTCCACGTTCACATGTTCTTTTCATATTTTTCCCAGTTGGGTCCTGACAGAGAAAGGATAAAACCCCATCATGAATAGAAATCTAGGATATCCTTCTCCGCCTCCTGTTCTGCCCCTCGACTATGCTCCACTCCGCACCGACTCTATAATATGATAATGTGATGAATATACGGGCGGGAAAACATATCCTGAATGGAATTTTGAATGGCATAGGGACACTGTGACAGCTAAACGCCAATAGAAATAAGAACTTTTGCTCTTTTTTTATAGCATCCCTCCCGCCTCCCCCTTTAGAACGGCTGGGTGTACTATATAAAAATAGCTACTACTTCATTTGTCATTCCCTTTTTTTTCCTTGTTATATTGCAGGAACATTAGGGAATAAAAGGCTGTCGCATGCCATTTTTTGAGGATCTTTTAAGTGGCGTATATTATGTATATTATAGAAAAGTAAAAAAACGGCAAGCTGGCTTGGAATGACTTACCAAAATGACCACCACCAGCCGTACCGGCAACTCATTGCTGCGCTGAATGCTGATGCTGATGCTGCCGCCACTCCGCCGTTTCGGACGGACTGATGTTACACAATCCATATTATTGTCGTGGTCTTTTGTGCAAATTGAAATACTGGAAACAAATAAAGAGAAATTGGGATTCTTTCGTTTCTTTTGTTCGGCTTTTATATAAATTTTTTTTTTATTCCTTTCAAGAGGACTTATCTTTTTTGTATGAATGTTTTTTTTTATATATATAAAACCATCGGTACGTTGGGGATGATAATAATAATAATAGAGGGAAGGATGGCGGATTAAGTAATAAAGCGTTTTGGTCAGGCCTTCTATTGTGTGTGGTGACAACTGTTTGAAAAGAAGATGGAGAACTAAGGCATTGAAAAGAAAGCTTTTGGAAGAAGTAGAAGTGTCACTTTGTCTCCTAAAATAGTTGTTTTGTAACCTGGTCTGGAGTTAGTTAGGGGAACTTCACTGCATACAAAAGGATCGATGTTCTGTTGGGACATTGATATATTGAATTCGTTAGATTTTCGGTTGACTTTTTTTTTTGATAAAATAAATTCTTTTAATATTCGTATGAAAACAAAGTACACGACTAGGTTGCACAAACTTGCTCTAAAGTGTGACAGTAGCCAACTAGTTAAAACGTTTTTTTTTTTGAAAAATGAAGAAGTTCAAATTCAAAACATTAAAAAACATAAGCGAGAGCTACAGTACGTTTGCAATGAACTGTTGGATACCCTATTCCCTATTTTTGTGTATGTGCATGCGTTCGCCTCCCGCAGCCAGCCGATGATCCAGTTTCATAAACAAAATTCTTCTTTACCAGACAGAAAAAGATTCAATAACATTAATTTTGTGTGGTGTGATGTTCACTTAGTGCTGGCACAATACAAAAAGGCGTGTGCCACGCCCAAAGTTAAGACTTTTATTGCCAAGGCAATTAGTATGAGCTCAGTGACATTCAATTTTATTCTTGCAGATCGATTTGAACAAAACAAGGCAAAACTTAAATTTTTAAAAATTAGATTTTGAATGGAAATAGCGATTATGGGTGTTTTTAACAATTCTTGAACCACACTCTGCTACGTTACCAAGGAACTTAAATCTAAGTGTTCATCTTTTTACTTCAAAACTGCAACCGAAAGTTAAAAAACGTTAAAAAATAATGAATTATATGACTTTTGACGAAAACGCCCCTTAAAAGTGGGCGTGTCTTAAAAATTTGAAGCAATAACTAAACTTTGATCATTAGTCAGTATTTAGGCTTATGTGTAAAACTACAGCTGAATCGAGCAGTTTTTAAGCGATCTTACCTGAACAAAGGTATTTTATCAAAATCACGCCTTTAAAAGTGGGCGTATTGAAAAAATTAATACAAGAAAATGTAGAAATATATTTTTCAAATAACAAACTGAAGGAAAAACTTTTCAATTTAATATTGGTAGTAGGTACCTTAAATTTTTAAAACTACGTTTTTCGTTCTTTCATGAAAAGTGGGCGTAAGACACGCCCAGAATTCAAAAATTTCTTTTCATACACAAACTTTTTAGTTTCTACTAAGAGACGCAATATTTTGGCTTACAGATTCATTATAAATACAGTTTATCTACAAAAACAATTTTTTTCTAAATTCTAGTGAAAAGTGGGTGTCAGCCACGCCCAAAATCAATTTTTTTTGATTTCATACAAAAGATGTGTATGTGCAAGTAATACCCACAAAATTTAATGTTTTTCGCTTTAATATAACAATTGTTATTTTATAAAAACAATAATGATGGTTTTGTATGAAAAATGGGCGTCAGCCACGCCCAAACTGAATTTTTTTTATTTAGTTAGAAGAAGGTTAACCTAAAGCTTACGTGTGCAAAATTTAAGTGTTATGCTTTTATCGTAACTTTACAAAAAACATAATTTAATTTTACCAAATTGAGGTTGTTCAACAAAAATGGCTATTGTGGGCGTGTTTGTGCGCGGATTTTGCTGGTTCGAGAACTTAGCTTTACTCTTGAACCAAAAATTATATATACCAAATTTCAGCTTTCTAGCTCAAAAATTGCGATCTCTAGAGAGTATACATATGGACGGATGGACGGACGGACGGACATGGCTAAATCGACTAGGCTTTTGATTCTGAGTCAGAATATATATACTTTTCTATACCTAACGGTATTATTTCTCTATGTTACAAACTCCACACCAAATACAATATACCCATTCTATGGAATAGGGTATAAAAAATCGGATGGATTTCTTCGAATGTTTTGAATTTTGAGAAAACAATTTTCAAAATCGTTCGACCAGTTTTTTTCAAAAAAAACATTTTAGGACTTAAAAGTTTTTATCAGAAAAAAAGAATTTTAAAAAAATTGATCAAACAGTTTTGAAAAAAAAAAACAAAGATTTAACCAAAAATGTGCCTTTATTTAAAAAACCTCAATTTTTTTTGAACAGTTCAAGAATCAATGTCATTTGTATTTCGCCTTTTTTTTTTTAATAATAAATTTAACTATATATGCCTGTAAGACCCAAGGTCTTTTGAATACAAACTGCACAGCAATAATTTGAAGGAATAGAAAGATAAGAAAGATTTTTTGTTAGTACAATGGATCCCAGGGGTGGCGTTCAGTTGAAGCCGGGGCCTGGGGGAATATTGAAAAATTGCCCAGGCTGGGGCTTGAACCCACAACTCTTAGGTTAGCAACCAAGCACTTCATCCACTGTACCGCCTTTAAAAGGTCTCCTACAATAAACATTCAATCGAAATCCGTCAAGTAGCTTACGAGAAAATCTGATTTCAAGCAAAACATAAAGTTTACACAAAAAAGACCATTCAGAAAGTTTCATCGAAATCTTAGGAGCCGTTTTTGAGAAAATATTTAAAATCGTATGGAATGTACAGTTATCTTAAGAGCTAGAATGCTAATTCCAAAAACCCATCTGTAGGATGTCATAATAATACTATGTTCCAAGTTTTAAGCAAATCGGTTTAGCCATTTAGGCTTAAGGTGCCGATACAGACATTATTGTCGGATCCACTTTTAAAACTTCTCTATCATCGTAATGTCATGTTTGATTGTTAAAATTTTTGTTTGCCCGAATCCATAACTTCCCACTTGGGTACGAAAAAAATTGCGTATACGCCCGAGTGTACCGAGGCAAGAGCTTGATGCCAAACTCTATCAAACGCTTTTGAAATATCCAGCGCAATAATCATACCTTCTCCAAAACAATGTAAAGATTGGATCCACTGTTCGGTGAGATAAAGCATCATATCACCAGTCGACCTATTGCTAAGAAAACCGATTTGTGTTTGCAGCCTCCGAATCGTCAGACTCGATTATGTAATGTATTGAATCGGGAATTTTATCGCGAGCGTATTTAGTTTTATTTTCTTGTCAATATCTTTTTAGGTATGACCGTATGACCCATCAAATGGCTGGAAACAAAATTACCAACAATTGCTATGAACGGTACCCTGCCATATGACGGCTTTTTTTTGCGTTAGGCTTTCTCTAAAACGGCTTAGCCGATTCTTTCGAAAACTTACTCACATATAGGTTAAGGTAGCTCAATAATACCTACCGCATGCAAATATTTTTAATAAAGATTTTGTTGTTTTTCAAAACTATTTCTCTTTATAATTTAATGTTTCGAAAACAGCCATTCATTATTTTCAAAAATGATAAGTAGATAGTTATATAGTTAGACACTGGTTTTGACTTGAGCTAAGCCGCGGGTAAAAGCGAGTGTCGTACGTATGTTCGCTTATAACTCGATAACAGATGGTTCAATTTTGACGTTTCAGGGCTTGATGAATTAGTATTCGCCCAAGGATTGATAGGATAGGAAAATGACGGAAAATATTGTTCGGTTCTGATACTGGTAAAATGTAAAAAAAATGAATATCTAAAGAGTGACCTGTATAAAGTGCACCAAAAAGCGATAGCGAGTTGGTGGGGTTAAGACAAGAAAAAACCCACGGGGGCAGTTTTCAAAAAAAAAATGGACTTAAAACAGAAATATTTAAAAACAACGGCAAAAAAACAATGCTATGCTATACCTTTTTGATAAGGTAAAAATCTCTTCTTTAATTTTCATTTTAAATAAATTTGTGTTAGTGAATAGTTTAAAAAAAATTCAAACTAGAATTTTTTTTTTAAAGATGGCCATGAACATTGGCCTTGAGTGTTTGAAGATCGAAATGGCAGGGGAAAATTGTACCAGACAATTTGTCATTTGTGTTGTATGACTAAAGAAGATTCCTATATTTCACACTACGTCCGAAAGTGGGTTCAAGGTGAAACTGATGAGCGTTCCTAGCAAGACGATTAATACGGGGGAATTGTTTAAAGGGTGGAACGCAGCTGGCTACCTCGAGTGAGCATTTTTTGTAGAAGAAGCTTTAAAATAATGAAAGACATGAAACATTTCGAAGATCAATTTTAATCGAGCAGGTGTAAAAAAGTATATATTTATATAAACACTTGAGTCTAAGGCGTATTAACGATTTGTAAATTGTATCCAGACTAGAACGAGTGAAGTAATTCTTGCATCTATAAAGGAAGCCAAAACAGTTTGCAGCACTCTTGACATTCTTAAGTATGTAGTCTATTCCAACCAAGGTTGTCACTGATACACATACCGAGTACTGATAGCTTTTTGGCTTCTTCGATGCAAGAACCATTCACGTATAATGGGGATACTGTTTAGCTTTTTCAACAAATGACAGCATTGAGTTTTCGACACATCAAACTCCACACGACGCGGCGTAAAGTGTTAAATTAACGGTACTTTTCTGTTTGACAAGTTACTCACTTTTGGTATACATCAATTGCTTCAACAAATGTTTGATAATTCAACTGTTTTTAATTTACTAGAAGTGTTAGATTTCCCTAGCTCACTATTGTACACCCGTGATTAGCTGAGACGTTCATAAACAGTAAAACAAAACATTCAGTATGTATTTACAATATGTATTAAAAAAGACGGTACAGAGTTCGCCGGGTCAGCTAGTTTTCTTACAAAAATGTAAGTCACATTTGAATTTTCTATCAAAAAATACATGTTGCATATTAATTTGGCTAAAATATTTTGACATTAAATTATTTGTTTTAACATTTTCAAGCTATGGCACGAAAACTAACCAATTTCATTTCCTCTAAATAAAAATATATTTACGAAGCTTATTTGGCACCCGGCGTAAAGTCCCTTTAATTGTTTAAACTATAACATCTTTGTCATTGAGAAAAATGCAACTTTATCCGACAACACAACTTGTAAAAATTAATATAAATTCTTCCTTTTTTGTGGTTATATTTTTTTTCGTTTTAACGTTGAACAAAATCCTGTAAGGATTTTTGTGCTCTTATACGTTCGTTTCTGTTTTTTTTTTTTTTTTTTTGAGAAAAAGTCGAAATAATGGAAAGGTAAAAAGGATTTTTTCCTGTTCTGAATAGAGCGAGGAACACTTTTCTTGTAAAAAAAAAAAGACCTGAGGGAAAAGAAAACAAAACAAAAAATTGTTCTTATATAAAAGAAGATATACAAATCTTCTTCGCTTGATGGTAAAAGCATTCAAATTATAATTCGTTATGCTTAAAATGCTGAAAGGCTATTACAAAGCGGTCTTTCAATCTTTACATTGTTGAAGTTTTTTTTTAAATAATTATGTATTCCTAATTCTCTTGGTTTTTTTTTGTTCATATTTCACTTTGATTTAGCTGTTTTAAAGAGATCATGGGAGGAAATTGAATTGAATTTATTATTAATTTCAACTTTTTCTTGCATATTTTAAGAGGTGTTAAAGTAGCAATGATTGAAGAACGAAAGATGCGCCACTATGTTGGTCGTAATGGTGGATTTTGGATCGAATAAAATTTGAATTTATAATGATGATGACCTTTTAGATGGTAAAAGTTTTAAAGGGTTTCCTTTTAAAAAGCTTATGAAGAAGGTGAATGCTTTAATTGGGGTTTTATCAAAAGCGTTTTTTTTTTTAATAAATTAAATTTTTATTAAGCGATTGAAGTTTTAATGAAACATTTGAAACACTTTGAATCGGTAAAACTAGGAAGAATGAATTTAATGGATTGGTGACTGTTTCCCCAAGACATAGTCACCAAAGTAGAATCTCCAGCAGCAAATTCTCTAAAGAGGGAATCCCCAGGGTGAAAATCCGTATGCTATTATATCCAATACAAAATATGTTCAAATAGAGAATCTTTCGATCGAATTGAAATGTGATACAAAATGTATAAATATGACGTATTAAGATTTTTTATAATGTTTGTATAAAATTACACTCATCACATAAATAAAATGCACACGGAAATGGAGGATTTCGAGTTTTCATGGGGATTTTGGCAAAAAAAAATTGTTTCCTTGGAGATTTTGTCCGTGTATATTATTTCAGACTGAAAATAGTAGCAAAATGGCAATATCCCAAAAAGAAAATCCCAGTCAAAGACGAAATCCCCAAGAGAAAATCTCTGAACAAAAATTCACAAGATGAAATTCCAAAACAATGTTGTGCAATTATAGTGCGATCGCGATTTAATTGCTTGATTCCCTACTTGCAAATCATTGTTTTTCCAAGTAAAAAAACATTTCTTTCTTTCGATAAGAGATTTGGTGAATTCTTAAATATCCGTATTCATTGAAATACAAAACTCAATCTGTCAGAAAAATAAAAGTGAATAATTTAAAAAAAAATTACCGCCTTCGTTAGTTTCTAAAATATCCATTTTACAACTCACTAATCGTTTAATTGCTGATGGACTGAAACCTGTGCATACATAATTATGTTGAGTACAATAATTGTTAACTAAAAAATAATGTTGGGGATTATTGAAAATTTTGAGATAGCGGGAAACGAAATTATTTTTTTTGGGGATTTTGACGTTTGGGCGCCCTTTTTCATGGAGGTTTTGTCGTGTAAGCTTACATTTTCCTTTTTTTTTTGGGAATTAGTCCGATTGATTGATATGTTTTGCAGATAACATATTATGTTTCCCTACTACATAATTAACTGGATTTAAATTTGTATGGATTTGGTACGACACCCGAATTGGAGACATTATTTGATGCAACCATCATTAGTTTAAGTTTTAAAGCACAAATAAGGCTGTTATGCTATTATATATTTTACAATGATTTATATCATAACATAAGAAAACTTCGATGATGGTGCTTTGGGACCTTAATAATTTTTTTTCTATAACCTATACCCTTTCCATGCAGTCAAAGATCTCCTTCCTCTGGTATAACTTTGAAAACTTTAAGGCCTGGAAAGTAATTGTACATTACCTCTACGTGCAGGGCATACATGACAAAGACATCTTAATCTTCCCCATAGTTTTTAAGAGGTGAAGTCTCTCTCCAAGTGGATGGAAACTTGCATAGATCCAGACAATACTCAAAACAAAAAATTGCTTTTACGTCTTTTCTTTTCAAGGTCATGGAAAGAGAGTTTGGCACCTTACCAAAAATATGTGCGTTTGATATCGACAAACCCCTTCTTCGCTGAACTAAACAGCATTGTCTGAATCTAAATAGAGTATTATCAACTGCTTGGAAATCAATGCTTCGAAAACTCAAGGATGCTTTCTCTTGTTCAAAGATTACCTACACCCTATGCCACTGCGTTATTTCTTAAAGATCCGGTCATCAAAAACTCCTAACCAACCAAGAACTAAGGCTTAGGACTGGATAAACAAAAGTGGAAGTAGGCATCAAAATAGAAAAAATTGTGTTAGATTGACCATACCCTGAAGAAGACCAGTGACACAACAGCAAATTAGTGTCTTGAGAAGACAAAGACAACACTATTAATTGGAGTTCAACTATTTTGAATGAATCTGAGTCCCTGAATTAAGAGTCCTGGGCATAGTGTAGAGTGTAGGTATTGTGCTGTGAAAAAAAAGAGAAAGAATAATATGGCCTGGTGCTTTGAGAGGAGTTAAAGTGTTGTTAAAGTGCAGTTTCTTTAAAATAAGAGAGAGAGGGGAATTCTCCGTTACGGTTGGATGGCTAGAAATGTTTATTACTTTACCTTTGAGTCCAACTTCAGTGGTTAACTATTAATTAAAGATACTCCTTCATCAGCCTCACGACATAAATGGAAAATGCTTTGACCAGCTCAATTTTGTGTCTTTTTACCTCCTATCCAACCTTTTTAAATACTTTAACTGTGTTAATTCATGGTAACCGTATAAATCACCCCTTAACCCTTAAGTACTGGCACAAAGAATAAATATAAGAATTCCGATATCAGATTTCTCATGCAGATTGAATTGCGCTCTGCAAATTATTAATGCATTAAGTGAAGTCTAGCATGTGCATTTTTAGGAACAACCAACTTAACGTCAGCAACAAATTATCAAATATCTCGTTAAAAAAAATCCTTTTGAAAATCTTTGAGTTCCTCTGTATCAGAAGAAGAAGTTTAAAAAAAAAAACAAAAACTCACTTCGCAACTAATTAAAAACCAACAAAATAGTAAGCGCCATCAGTTTAAGCAAAGTTTTCAGCAAGCGTTGCCAACTGAAACCTAGTAACCAAACCATTTATAGTATACTGCATTTCTAGTGATTAACCAATCTTTCTCACAAAATCCTTATTACATGCAAGCAAAGCAAACACCTAGCATATATTTTCTGTTGGAAGAGGTGGCACCTTATCTGGCAAAATGTGTTCCATATAAAGAAGGTAGGTTTGAGTATGTAAACAACAACGCTCAAGGCGGTGGTGGCGTGGCGAGGGTGATAGAGGTGGTGACTATGGAAAATCAAATTAAATAATTAATTCATTCTGTGCAGCTTCACAAATTACTGCACACAGCATCATCGAAGTAGCAACATAAGATAAAATAGCATACCGTTCTGTTGATGCATAACAAGCATTACGGAGGAAAGGAAACCTTTTGCCTCGTGTTTCTCAGTGTATCCGGGATCTGCGCCTACTAATGGAAGGAGTTTTGGAGTTGGTTTTAGCTTTGACTTTGGCTTTGGCTGTGGATTAGATGCATTCCTTGTAACTTTGTCTTTGAGTTGTACACTTAGGATCTCTCTCTCTCTCTCTGTCTCTCTAACTCTTTCTTTCTTATCTTAAATGCAATTGCAAGGATGCAATATTGAGTGATGTTGAGGTGAACAACGCAAACAATGGATATGCTGAGTAATGGGGACGAGCAGATTAGCCTGTAGCCCGGGATGGATAATTGGCAGCTAAATGGAGTTGCCATGCGAAAAATTCATTTCTGAATAGTAAATGAGCTAATACAGTTTTGGGGGTTGATTTTGAAGCGAAGTATACTTAGAACTTGATTTGAAAAGTTATCTGGTGGATATGAAAATAAGTTAGAAGCTGAACGGTAGAGATACAAATTAATATTAATATATACTCATATGAGAAATGAGACCACAGCTGAGTATGCAACTTTTCGGAGCAATTTGTATTTATGTTTCCAAGCAACTTTAAAACATAATAAAAGCATTTATTTACATACTTTTATAGAAACGTTTGTTGGTATATTTGAGATTTAGACTTCGACAACGAGGGGATGCATTGTTGCTTAGGCAAAAGAAAAGGTGCATATAACTTCTATACAAGAAGGAAACAATTAAGATCAGAATAAAGGCACACTGCAGTACCTAGATGCACGTTCAATTTAAACCAGTTGGGAATTGTTTTGAGCAATTGCTTAGTAGTGATGACAAACTAGATCTTATTTTTTTTAAGATAAATAATATAAATAAAGTACAGCTAACAGAATTTGAAAATACTAAAAAAATGCATCTTGTAGTTAAAAACTAGTAGCAGATACATCTATCTATCTATATATATAAAAATGGATGTGTTTATGTTTGTATGTTTGTATGTTTGTATGTTTGTATGTTGTATGTTTGTATGTTTGTATGTTTGTATGTTTGTATGTTTGTATGTTTGTATGTTTGTATGTTTGTATGTTTGTATGTTTGTATGTTTGTATGTTTGTATGTTGTATGTTTGTATGTTTGTATGTTTGTATGTTTGTATGTTTGTATGTTTGTATGTTTGTATGTTTGTATGTATGTTGTCTATGGACTCTTAAACCGCCAAATGGAACTTTATGAAATTTTCAGGGTAAATATAGTTAAGTCCAGGGATGGTTCCTGTGAAGGTTTGGTTCCGATCCGGTGGAAGGCAAAAATAAAATGCAGGCTTTTAACATTTTTTGGTTTTTTCATAAATTTTTTAGCGGTTTTAAACATCAGCGAAAACTCCGTAATGGCCCATCGGGTCGAAGACAAAACAAAAATGCAGGCTTTAACCAAAAATATTGTTTATCATTGATATGAAATAAATAAATAAATTTAATTTCACATTAAATAAGTGTTTTTTTAGCGTAGCAACGCGCGCCGGTTACCGCTATTATATATAAAAACGGATTTGTGTATGTATGTATGTATGTATGTATGTATGTATGTGTGTTGCGTATGGACTCCTAAACCGCCAAATGGATCTTTATGAAATTTTCAGGGTAAATAAAGTTAAGTCCAGGGATGGTTCCTGTGAAGGTTTCGTGCCGATTGGGTGGGAGGAAAAAAATACAGACTTTTAACACTTGGTTCAATTTTTTTTTATAGTTTTTCTTTGGTTTTTTTTCATAAATTTTTAAGCAGTTTCAAGCGTCAGCAAAGATTCCGGAATAGCAGGGTGGAAGACAGAAAAATGCAGGCTTTTGGCAAAGTTTTTTTTTCAACTTTTTTTATGAAAATGTACCTAAGTGTTTTTTTTTTGGCATAGCAACGCGCGCCGGGTACCGCTTGTATATACATATAATACAGGTAAAGAAAATCACTACACCGAAAAAAAAACAACATATCATTTTGATATTTTATTAATATCAAATTACATATCATATCATTTTTCCAATAAACTGTGCAAAATGCTCTATTTATGTCAATTTAGTTATCAAATTAATAATTTTCATGTTAGTTTGATATTTAAATACCAAAAATTTACCAACAAATTTAATATTGTAATATCAATTAAAATTATCAATTTTTTTTTTGTCATTGAACAATATTTCCATATTATAAATATCAAATAAACATTTTTTAACATAACCTTCATATACAAAATGTTAACTTCGTACTCAGTGATATTTTATAATATCAATTATATAATATGAACAACATATCAATAATGATGTTTTAAATGTTGGACAACTTTTGTCACACAAAAATGTTAATTTTACAGATGTATTATCAAAATATTTTTTTCGGTGTACACTAGTGTTGTCGTTCGTTCACATCATTGTATGACATCGACCCTTTCACAAGTGTGAAATTAATTATTTCGAATTCGTCGCTTTATCGACACAACTTAATTATTTTGATAAAAAAAAAACTTCAATTGTCGCAACATTACGCAGTTTTTCGTGTCCTGCACAGCGAACACAAGTGTTTCCAATTTGCTTATTTGGATAAACACTATCCTTACTCGTCCATACAACATACAAACAAAATCAGAATCGTCCGGGTTGTAGTACCTATAATCGCAAGTAAAAATGAAGTGTCTGTTAGTATTCTTAAAAGATCAGCTTTTTACTAAATACGTAATGAAAGAATTATTATTTTCAATACATTTATGAATTTCGGCGGAATGAAGTTCGCCGGGTCAGCTAGTTATCAATAAGGATGAATAATATAGCGTCAAGATCAGCTTTAGAATTTCTGCCAAGCTGATAAGTCTTATCAGGATGACGTTGGAGAATGCTGGTTGTTCCGTAAATATTTCTAGAGTTCCTACAGTGAAATTTTCTACACAACCAACGCTCTGGTTGACGTACAACACCAATGCAAATGCTAATGCAACAGGTATTACCTTAATAAATCAAAAGGATTCCTTGGGTTTGTTGACGAAGTTAACGTAAAAAAAAAAGAACAAAAGCAGCAGTAACCGTTGCGTTGCCTTCACGGACATGGAATCAGCAGGAAGCAGAACGGCACTAATCATAAACAAAGAAAAGATGCAGTTTAGGCTATCGCCAACGAAAGTAGCATCCCACCACCAATTTGGTCAGATCCAAGTCGGATAACTTCGAGGCTGTTGTGGAACTTGCCTAAGTGCGGCGGAAATAATCGTTTTTCTTTATGTTGAGTAAGATTTTGAGCGCTAAAGACTAAAAAAAAGAACAAAAAAGACTCCGCGCTGTATAGAAATTCATCATCCAGGTCTTACTTTATTTTGTTCTCCTCCAATGGGATTAAAAGTGCCTTACAGTATTTCAGAGAAGAGTTTTACACACGATTCAGTCTGTGCTGACGAAGAAGAAACATCAGGAAAATTCGTATTCAGCGACGCACGTGTCCATGCAGAAGTAATGGACACAAACAACGATTCAGCTCTTAAAGTCTTCAACTCTATACCAGAGGAACTTTTAAATGTGCGCCCAGTTCGAAGGAGGGTCTCAAACTGATAAGAGCGTTAGCCTGTTGGGTGCTTCTTAACTATGGAAAGTAATTGATATGGCTTTTTTGTTTACAAAAAAAAATTGTATCAAAATGTATTCAAAATGAATAATCGATGATTAATACATTTCTGATTTGATTTAATTCAACCTTTCTTCAATCATAGCTTAATCTCTTAATGACACTCTCATAACTCCTCAAATAGTAATATCACTGCTTCTGGTCAATAATCAATTTCAATATTTACCAGCTCATCCAAACATCCTTTTATGTTTGTACGGTGTATATCTGCGTCAGTTCTTATCCTTCCCATATCATCTTCAACGCGAACTGTTTGCACAATATATCGTCTTTATTGAAGATAGGTATGTCCTTGTAAACAATATCCATACTAACCTACCTACCTGCAGCATATTGCCTTTATTGATTTAATTCATGGATCCACTCATTAAAATTATACATCTTCATTACAAATCTCAATCGGCGAACGGGCGCATGGCCATAATTAATTGCGATAAAAGGATATCTTGAGTCTAGAGTATCACTCGCCGAATATGTCAGGTGGTATAGTGGCACTAAATATATGCACACCACATATGAGTATGTACATTGTACACTTTCCACCATTATAAGGACGACGACGACGACCGACGACGACGACTATATGTAGCGCGGTGCCGTTTGTCATATGTGTGTACTTACGATCCCTTTCATCATTATCTCATCAATTATATCCCTGCTGGCGAGGACGAAGAGACTTCGTTGTCCCACTTCCAGTCTAGAGCACAGCATTAATATGTGAGTGTACACAAATACTAAAAGAAAAAAAAAGCAGAAGAAAAAGGATATATGGAGAAAACTTGTTGGCATACACTCTTCTACACTGCGTCTTGTTTTCCTTTTTGTTTTTCCCCCCCTATTTAAAAGCAGCAAAAAGGGATATCTGCAAATATCCTGTCCTGTGTCTACTTATTTCATTATAATCCATGGCTAACCCAATTTGCAAGAAGGATGTAAATGCAAAGACACCCACCATCCCAGAGATTTTGATCCGTAATTAATGCACTAATTATTGTTAACTCTGCACTGCTTGATGCAGTCAAGCTAGCTAAAGGATGCATTCATAGTTTCCTGAACATGGTATTAGAAGGATAATTTGAACTTTACTATCTCTATACTTATCATAATACTATACATTCACACACTCATCAATGAAGCAAAGTTATTTTGATATCAGAAGCGCAGCTCAATGTTATCGTCATTCTTCGTAATTTTGTTCTCATTCAGATCATTGAGGGTGCTGAAGTCGGTAATTGAATCTTGTGAAATACCCTTGCGAAGAGGTCTTTGACTTTTCTTATATGTATAAATACTATTCGTATATGGCTAAGTATGTCATCGTCTCTCTGATGCCAACGCCAAGTGCAAATTTAGAGATAATTAAAGTGAAATCAAGCATTTTATGCCGCTCAAAAGATTCTGCGGAATTCTCAAAGGACCTTTTGCATGACTTCTTCCTCTTTCAATTCAAATTAATAAACGACGAGTGACTATAATAATTTGTCAATTACATCGAACTTAAATTGTTGTAAAATACTTTTGGCAATTAAACTAAATTATATTTAGAATGCGGTGTAAGGAAAAGTGAGAAGATAGTTTGAATGTTAGTTCCACAAGACCATGACCTAATTTTCAAAAAAGTGATTGCAGTTGATATATTTTCTTTTTGTGTATTTGTTTTAAAAGAAAAAAACTGCATAATTTTTAATAGAAGCATATTTATGACAATCAGGCTAAAAATGAGCTAAAAGCAATGTTTAATGGTCTATTCATAGTATAAAAAGGAAGTTGATCTACCTCTCCTGTCTATCCGCTAACTTCTTCTAAACTATGCAAGCTATTTTAAATCGATTTTTACCATCAGGCAGAAAACTATTTCTGGAAGGTTTATATGTATAAACGGCCTTTTATCTAAAAAGAAAAACAAATGAACGCCATAACAACTCACTATAATACTATTCGAGTGTTGATTTACACTTATTCATAAGGTTAGGCAACGCTCTTATAAATCAAATCGAAAGCCTATCAGTAAACGAGAATTAAATAAACTTCAATTGAACCTGACGAACGTCTAATTCTTGGCCTACTATAGCCAAAAAGTCTCCCAAGTCTTTAAGTTCGTATTTGCCTTGGCAGGGACCAATATATAATCTTTAAAAAGTTCACTACAGAGTGAACAATATTGACAGCATATGGAATTGATTCCGTTGAAACTTCTCAAAAAATCAGTTTTTAAACAGTTTCACAATGCCACAGATTTCAAAACGTTTCTTTTAACTTTGAATATGCAATAATTTTGTGGTTTATCAGACCCTTCTATAATAATTTTTCCTGAAACATTTCTTTCAATCAGAAGACAGAATATCCTCTTAACATACAACGTAGAAATTCATTTTTAAAGTCTAACTCCGAAGAAAAATCAATGTGGTAAACAAACGGGCGACAAAGACCATAGGCCCAAGGCAGAGGAAACAGAAGAAAGGACAAATAGCCAAAAGAAGTCATCCATCCGATGTTGTTTGGCTCCCTTTTTTTCTAAATGAAAAACTTCGATTCTGTTTTTTGATTATGTTAATTTGAACCTTTAGAATAGTATTGGTCAAGTCGAGAAGATGATATCGGCCAAATGGGCACATTCACAATTGATTGTTCGTTTTATGGCATTTTTCATCACTTCAGATAGAACTTCGGGCGACAGATTCTCGCACTCTTTTCGAATGTTGTCCTTGAGGTCTTCCAGAGTCTCAGGCTTGTTTACGTAAGCACGGGACTTCAAAAAACCGCACAAAAAAAGCCTGAAACGGTTTAATCGGGCGATCTTGCGGGCCAGTGCAAATCGCCAAAACGAGAGATGAGGTGACCTGGGAACGCCCGCCGCCGCCGCCGCCGCCGCCGCCGCCGCCTTTAGAATATCGGTTCATGTCGGTTCATGCATCGCTCCATGGCTTGTTCACTTGTATTCTGCATCTGTCTAGCCCACAAATGTCAAAACATATTTGACATTGGCAGCCATTTGCAAAAATAAGTGCATCTTCCAATAGGGTGATTTCTTTTTTTGCCCACCTTGTATAAAAATGTCAACAGCTCGCGGTTGGTGATTCCATGCGCAGTGATTCTTGATACGTTAAAAATTTTACTGAAATTTTACCGAATAAAATGAATTTCTTTTTTAGGATTGATATTTTTCTACCGAGGGTTATTATTCCAAAACCTGCCTGAGACTACAAACTAAGGATCGTAGTATGTTTATGTAACTTCTGGCTCACCACGGCCGGCATGGCATAGTACAGACATGTATGCCATGCCCAGTGGTACAATGAATTGTTGAGGGATGATCGAACAGCAAGATCAAGCATCGTTGCGCGTGGTTAGTAGTTGGATGGGTTCACCGTCACATTATTATTTTCTATTACTTTATGGGAATTTTTCCGAAGATGCTGAACCCATTTGGTCTTGCTTATTTTTTTTTTTGCAAAATACACAAAGAACCATGTTTTCATTATTTGTCTTTGAATCATTTGGGCTGGTGGTTCTGTTTTTTGATGCTGATAAAGTTGATGGTTGGTCTGCATCGTAATCGAAAGCTTCGATCGAAGTTGAAGAGCGATTTTGTTGCTGTTGCAATTCTTGTAGAAGAATTTGTTTCTTCATCAGTTCTTTTTCTTGCCATAAAGCTTGTATGAGCCTGTTGTTGTTGTTGTACTTGATGATGTTGTGTCTGTCCAGTTTTTTCAAACTGAATTAAGTCTAATGATTGCTCGTTTTGATGTTTCCTAGAGCAATTAACCAAATGATTCTTTTGATTCTTTTGATCATCAGAAATATGATCACAAAGAATACAAGTTCCAGAAATATTTAAATGTATTGTTTTTATATGACAATTTAACACGCTTACACTGGTAAAAAATTTTTTGCAAAATGTGCAACAATTTGATTTATTCATATTGATTTCTTTATATAAATTTATACACTTTGATTTCATATTTCTTGATTAGTTTTATTTACTTTTTAAGAATGTCTTTCAATCTTTTCCCGAAATAACTCTTTTTAAGGTTTAAAAGTTTTTTCTATAAAGTAACTCATTATTTTTGTATTAATTTAAAAAGAACTAGCTGACCTGGCAAACTTTGTTCCGCCTTAGAGGAAATAAATTTACAGTACTGTCTGGGTAGCGTGAACTAATTATTGCACAGGCTGTCCATGCTATCCAGGTTGTTCACACTATCCAACAGTTTGCGTAATGTTTTCAGATTTTTCTTTTGAGCGAACTGTATTCCCGGGATAAAATTGAAGGGGCTACAACCCTTTCTAGTTTTTCGATAATATCACCTTTTTCTTTCAATGATAAGAATTTTGGTTGCCGAAAACTGAGTTAATTTCACGTGCTCAAACGTGAATCGTTTTTTTTAAGATTGTGATCAGTAGCTACAAATTTATATGAACAAAAACGGGTTATACGATGCAAAAATGTGTGTAGTTACGAATGTGGAAAACTAAGATGTCTAAAATAAAGGGAAATCCCCGAAATGGGACCATACATTTGTGGTTCATGCTATCGAAGTTTTTGTTGTTCACGCTATAGAGTGCCCTGTATAAAAAAAACTGGTGTTCATGCGGGCCAGGTGTTCACGCAGCCCAGTGTTCACGCTACCCAGACAGCACTGTACATATTTTGAATGTTATTAAGTTAAATTTTTTTATTTAGAAAAACAAATAAAAAAATCAAGTATTTTAATGATTCTTTATTATTGTTCATGTATTTTGTTGCATAGGTTGCACTCTTCAGCCAAGCACCTTGTCATACACGACATTTTTTGTTTTATTATCACCGCGCAAAACCGTACATAGCTACAAAAAAAGCAACAACAAATGTTTACGTTTATCGAAGCTGTTTTTGAATTTAAAAGAAAAAACTAATGGACTTTACACAATTCCGACCAAATACCATCTTTTACTACTAACTATTACCATCTTCTACCATCTTTTACCATCTACCGTCTTCTACCATCTACCATATATCGTCTTCTACCATTTACCACCTTCTACCATCTACCATCTTTCACCATCTACCATCTCTTACCAACTACCATCTTATACTACTAACTATCTTCTACCATCTTTCACCATCTACTATCTTCTACCATCTACCACTTTCACCATCTACCGTCTTCTACCATTTATTCCCATCTACCATCATTTACAATTAAAGATCTTCTACCATCTACCTTCTTCTACCATCTTCTTCCATCAACCATCTTCTAACATCTTGAATCTTCTACCATCTAGAATCTTCTACCATTTACCATCTTCTATCATCTACCATCTCCTGCAATCTGCCATCTACCATCTTCTACCATTCTCCATATACCACCTTCTATCATCTACCATCTCCTGTCATCTTCCATCTACCATCTTCTACCATCTACCATCTTCTCCTATCAAAAAGGGTTTCTTTGGAAAATCTTTTCGAAGTAAATTTTTATATGCATATACGTGCATATGTACATATACATACGTATGTAGTACTTTTCCTTTAAAAAACAAAATCGACATATACACATACTTTGTTTTTGTATTTAACGTTTATGTGACATCAAATCAAAAATCAAAAAATTAATTTATGTACATATATAAAATTATGACTGATTTATATTTCAAATAAATGACTTTTCAGATTTACTAAGTGAGCTTTTAGTGTATTTTTTTCGCACGTATAACACGCTCCTATATGTCCGTCTTCTGGTTCTAAGCTACCTCCATACCAATTTTCGGCCTAGTCGGTTCAGCCGTTCTTGAGTGATGAATGGTGTAACTAACACGACTTTCGTTTATATTTTAGAAAAATTTTATATTTTATATTTATGCTATGACATAGAACACACAATGTCAAACTATTGCTTATTGAAAAACACTGTATGTATGTAACATCGTTTTTCAACGTTGCGGATTTATTTTTTCCTCAACCAATGTTATTGCTTCAAAGAAGAAGAAATAAACATGAAAGCGGAACATAATTAGCTGCTCTTTTTAACGATCATCACGAATATCCTTACCTGTCGTAAAAAAAACGAGCATGTCCTAGAAGCACTTACACTTCATAAGACAATCATTTTTTATCATTCAAACCAATAAGTAAGAAACGTCCTTGCATGTTTTCAACGCCTATTGCAATTTTATTGAAACTGATTCTGTAACCACCTTTTTCGATACGTCTCTCCTTGTCTATTACCAAAAATCTAAAACTATCAACCCAACAGTGTGAACACAAATCTTTAAATTGAATTAATGTCATATCCGAGTTAATAATATGATCTTTGTATACATGCTTCAAATTCAATAATTCGTCTTGTTTGAAAAGGATAGTAAAATTAGCGTTGTTCCTAATTAAATGTTTTGGTATATGGGTATAAGACTGACATAATATATAAAAACTATCTACACCATTATAACGTCCCATGCAAAAATAGTCACTTATGTTATTTTGTTTCTGACATGCGACATCATCGAATACAGGGTGTTCCCTAATTCGTAGGCAATCTTTGGGACATGATTCTGGGGTTTATTTTAAAACAAAAAAACAGTAAATGCCTATCTCCAATTTTGATATCATTTTTTGGGGGATTTAAGAAAATCCTTACTTTGGTGTAGCCTGACCCACGTTAACGGTAACTGCGCTGTTAGTTCTAATATAGATAGGAACATCGTTAAAGGCTTTTTTAAGAATAAATAATAACCCTTGCAAATGCGTTTAAATAAATTTGATATCGTATCTCAGTTTTAAGATACATATCTAGTTTCTAGCCTGTTCCATTTTTCCTGGCCATAGTACTTTTTTGACTTTCGGGTCGATTTTTTCTAGAAAATGCGAAATAGACATAGCGTTTTAATATTAACTTAACCATTTTTAAAATAAAATTCAACGACATGTATGTATAATGATACTTGGAGAAACATGCTACAGAAAAAAATTGGTGAAAAGGGTGTTATTGCCTTAATCTGCAAAGGTTATGAATAAAAACAATTTATTTTTTGGTATATGTAATATTTATTTTTTCTGTGTATACAGAAAAATTCGTACATATTATGATACTTGGGAAAACCTAAGCAAATGGAAGCACAATTCTTCAGAACTATGGGAGGGATAATCTACGAGGCAGTAGCGGTTTTGTGTGTTTCGAGATTTTTAAGTATTCAAACATAAGAAAACATAGGGATTGACTTCAGCGAAATACTCGTCATACCATCCTTCAGGTGTTTTAGCTGGCCAGAATATCGAAGCCACGTAGAATTGTATACATTTAAATCGCCTGTAACAACAATTTCATTGCGAGGATAATTGGAAACAAAGCTATGTATGGAGTCAGACAGTGCATCGAATTGAAACTTCTATAAATGAAACAGGAATGGATGATATGCTTTTGGATGGTAAATTTAAACCATGTGAAGTTAAAGTCAGTGTTTAAACACTGGCCATATTGTGGAAGAAATTGATAAAGGTAGTTCCACACTATCCACAGTGTTATACGACAGTCAAAAATGTGTGATGAAACAGATGTATAATAGTGTGGAAACAGAATATGACATCGCAGATCTCATACGATTTGACATGTGTTTAGATCTGAAATATTTTTTTAGGATTGAATGTAAAACCATCACACATTCCATCACACTTTTTTTTTGACATGTCGTAATACACTGTGGGATAGTGTGGAACTACCTTAATCAACATCGTTTCTGGCATATATGGCGAGAACGTGGTAAGAGTAGAATAATGGCACTATATTGTCCCCGTCTAAAGTATATTCAAGCGGATTAGGATTTTATCTTATTTGGGCTTCATTTAATGCCGAAACAGCTGTAATATATTTTGCATTATGAACGTATGATGCATAGACATAGAGCCCGAAGGACGAAAAAACTGGATACACAACACCTCCAAGTGGGGACGGAGCCTAGTGACTTACACCCTGGACCATTCCAGTGCGGGCGTTGATATTCTGCAGAAATAGATGAACTTTTTTCACTAGAAAATTTTCTCCCGGAGCTTTTATCACATCCACATCAGGTGTGGCGGCAGTCCGGCACATTGATTGACTAAAACCTCAAATTATTTGTATACCCAAAACCAAAAAAGGACATCATATTGTACTCTAATTACAGGAAAATCATCCTTGAAAATTTCTTCGTTTTCATTCATAATTTTAAACCCAATTTTACTTTGGAATGCGACCTCAGTTATCAATGCGTCCACATTCATTTCTATTGATTAACTCAAATATCCTGATCTCCGTAAACAAAACAGACCAAAGCCACATATCCTGATAATTCATTCCATTGCATAACAATTGCCCTTCGTTCTTATAAGCAATCCTATATAAATGATATTAGAAAACTCGACACATTCATGCGCATCCAATGGCAATATATGTGCAATCAAATGGAACCAAAGAAGAACTTCAACCCGAATGCATGCAATGGCAGAGATAGTGATAGTCCTGCAAAGAGGACATTTCGAAGATGAATGCCCGAACATATGAACTGCAGTTCTATACTCGTACTCATATATACTATACCCAAAACGATAAGAGGTATTAGGAGGAAGAGAAGAATAGTGAAACTGGGTATACTGCTGATGGCCAAGAGGTCCTTTTGTAATTATTACATTATTAGGAATTATTGCTTGTCAATGATTGGAGGAGTGTCAGTATAAAGTGCACAAATATGATTTACCTCGTGCACTCTCCAGAAGGATATTATTAAATTTTGATTAAGAGTTTCCATCCGTTCGTTCGTTTGTTAGTTTGTCTGTCTGTTCGTCCTGTGTACTTCGTCTTTCGTCCTTGGCAGGATATTGAGTGTAGGAAATATTTTTGTGTGTTATATGCATGTGAATGCAGAGTATGGTTATCTTAAATAATATTTATGACAGCACAGCGAGAAGACCAATTGCAAAGGTAAGCAATTCACCTCAGCATCCTATATCGGTAAGGGAAACAGAGGAAACTTGTGTGATTTAATGAAAACCTCCTTAAATCTATGTGCCAGAGGGTGCGGCATAATTTATGGTTATGGTCGAGTGTAAATTAGCTTCGATGTCAAAGTGCTATGGCTTCAACATTGGGTGTGGGGAAAAATCCTCCAAAACTTACCACACAAATTGTGTAAGTTTATTATTTTTTTTTTTTTTTCAAAAGAAGAAAAACCTATTTCTTGTTCCCCAAACAGAACACACAAAAAAAAGTAATTCAAAAAGTTTTTTCCGCCGCAGAAAACAAATCCGTGCAACAGCAGTTAGCAGTGGCAGAAGTAGCAAAGGAATTATTGAAATTTATTTATCAGGATAATAAAAGTTCTTTGCTTTGGCTTTTGGTTTTGGGGTCTGAGTCCTTTTTTCTATTTATTTATATCCACGCGAAACGATGCGGTAAAAGTCGACGAGAGGTTAAAGAAAAAAAGGAGCATCATTGTTGATGGGATAAAGTTAAATGAAATTACAAATTATTGTGCATTTGTATAGAAGTTGGTATTTGATGGGAGCGATGCAATGGAAAAGGGAACAAAATCTATATCAGCTGGGTGTTTTTTTTCGTTTTTTTTTGTTTTTTTTTTTAAGAGCAAGAAATGAGAAGAAAATTAAAAAAAGAAAAAACTAGTAAAGGATTGCCTTAGTTTCATGAAAAGGAGAAGGAATTACAATTGAATAGCGAACTTGCTTGCTAGTACCTACATATATACATATACATACGTATAAGATAAGGGAAAATAGTTTTAATTTGAAGTTTTTGAAGAAAAGTTTTCTCTCGAATGTATTTTTATGAGAGTTGATGGAGTAGAAGATGTTATAGATTTTGATAGTTTTCTGAAAGGATGTGTCAAGTTAAAATAGACAGCTTGTTATTAAATTCGGGAAAGATGAGATACTGTTTGTTTTTGTTTCTACTATCTAATAAGAACATCGAAAACGAGATATTTCGAGAAATTTCTGAGTTGAGTTTAATTTGGAGTCAAGTGTCATTATGGTGTCAAATTTATATTAAAATCTACTATTACTGTCAAATTTTTAATCTGCATTGAAATAACTTCTAAAACATAACCAAGAAATATAAAATAGAAGTTATTTTGATTAGTGGATGTAGGTATGCGTGGCTCTTTTTCAATAACGAAATTCTTTTTGTCAATAATGAGTCGGGGAAAATAAGATAAATCATCTTTAATGCACATCCTTGTCTAGTGATGTTACTCCAAATAGATAGAGATAGATAAAGATAGATTTATTATTCTTTATTTCATCAAAAGATTTATATAATTCAAGATTAACTTAAGAATAATGACATGGCAATATTGAAATCTCCCTGATATGACATTTCATAATGAATTAAAAAAAAGAATACAAATTGAAAAATGTATTTAAAAACATATATTACAAAAAAATGAAAACGAGTTCAAAATATGCAATACCTAATCATAAAGTGCTTTTGTTAAAATTTGACAATTTGATAATTTATAATTTCGATGATTTGAAATATAAAATATATTACGTTTAAGCCGTCAAACACAAACAAAAACCTTAAGGAGGTCAATTTAAGGTGATTTGAGCCACAAAATAGAATAGCAACTGTGATACATGAGAGCATGATCGCAATATTTATATAGGATACGCCATCCTGCTCCTTTATTTAAAATTTCATAAAGCTGTTGTGTTAATTGAACTGCGTGATGGCCTCCTCGATTGACCTTCTTTAATAAACAGGCTGATTCGTATAAGGTGAATCAAAAAAAAAATAACAAGTAGGTTTTGTTGAGACAAGACAAAAATCGTTTTTAAGAAGGGGGCCTATACCCCTCCGTTCAGCCGGGAGGGGCAATTTTCTAAAAAAAAAAACGTCTTATTAACTTTAAATACAAAACTTAACACGCTTAATACTTCGTTAAATGGGCGTCAGTTGTGGAAAAACTTACGAAAAATCGGCATAGGCAAATGTAGTTGTGGCCCAACAGATAATATTGATGGAAATGCTCTCAACAGAGTTTTCGTTGCTGTGCCTTCTGAGCTAATACCTCCTCCGAGCTTAGATTCTTGTTTTTCTTTTGTGGATCAGTCGGATGAAGATAATCCTGTTTTTGGTTTTCGTTCGGTCGATAGCGCTGATGTTTTAGAAAGTGTGCTCTCTATAAAGTCAAATGCTGCTGGATTAGATGAAATACACCCTAAATTTTTGAAAATGATACTTCCGATTGTCCTACCTTATCTTACTTTTATTTTTAACACAATTCTGATGTCAGGTGTGTATCCGAGCCTATGGAAACTGGCTAAAGTAATACCTCTTCCCAAAAGTGCAAAAGGTGACGAATTTAGGCCTATCTCAATCTTACCCTTCCTGTCAAAAGTTTTTGAAAGAATTCTACAAAAACAAATCAGTATTTATCTAACGGCGAATTCGTTGCTCACGACTGTACAATCTGGATTTCGTCAAAAACACAGTTGTACAACGGCATTGTTAAGTGTTACTGAAGATATAAGGCAAGCATTGGACAGAGATGAGGTCACATTTCTCGTGCTGCTTGATTTTTCGAAAGCTTTCGACACGGTCAATCATGTTAACTTGTGTAAAAAGCTTATGCAAAACTTTAATTTTTCATTAGCTGCTACAGGGTTAGTTTATTCTTATCTGGTAAACCGACTGCAAGCAGTGCAGATTGGGGACAGGTTATCTGATTTTCTTCCCAATGTTTCCGGTGTTCCTCAGGGTTCAATACTGGGTCCTCTGTTGTTTTCAATTTATGTCAATGAACTGCCATCAATAATCAAAAATTGCTCTATTCATATGTATGCTGATGACGTCCAATTATACATGAGTTGCCCTCTTGGGCTCATTGAGCATGCAGCTTTTTGTATTAATGAAGACCTAGATGAAATTGGTCCCAGTTAAATGGGCTTATTCTGAACCCAAAAAAATCTAAGTGTCTCGTGATTTCAAGAAAAAGTCTTGTATCTCAAGTATTTCCCCTCGATCGTCCTGAGCAATGCTCCCATCAATTATGTTGAAACTGCTAAAAATCTGGGGGTTACTTTCAATCGCTTTTTGACATGGGATAATCATATAAATATACTTGTAGGTAAGGTATATGGAGTACTGCGTAGTTTATATGTAACTCAGTTTTTTACACCTGTTAAAACGCGTTTATTGCTTGTTAAGACTTTGATAATACCAATTTTAATCTACGGTTGTGAAATTTATTGTAACTGCAATTATGTAAGCAAACGTAAGCTCAATGTCGCTTTTAATAGTGCAGTACGTTATGTATATGGTCTACGAAGATACGACAGATTATCTGGTTTTGCTACCATGCTGCTGGGTATGCCTTTCGAAAATTATCTGAAGCTTCGCACATTAATCCTGCTTTCAGATATATTAATAACTCACCAACCACAATACTGCTTTGATAAAATTAGTTTTGCCACCTCACGCCGATCTCATCATTTGATTCATCCTCGATGTTCATTCTTAACATCTGAGCGTCAATTTTTTGTAAACTCTGTCCGTCTTTGGAACTCTTTACCACGAAATATTAAAGATAAACTTTACACAACAAATAGTATTAAAAAGGATCTAGAAAGATATTACTCAATAAATTTGTAATTTTTTCCTCTTTGTTTGCTCTTTTCTCTTAAAGTAAATTGAATATTTAATTAGTTTCTCTCTCTTTTTTTACTGATTTAATATTATTAACTTACTATTTTTTTGCTCTCTTTGTAAAAATTAGCTTATAACTAGATTATAAGATATTTTATTATCTTACTGTTACTAAGCAATCACAAAATGAAAATAAATAAATAAATAAATAAATATCGAAAATATCAAAACACATCAAAAAATCAATTTTATTTATCATACAGACAAAAACTTTGCATTCCAATTGTTGGCAATTTGTACAGGATGCACTGAAAATACATTAGTTCCAAACCACTTCCACAAATATTTCAAGATCAAAATTATCAAAATCGGTCCAGCCGCGTTGGTTCGAACCAGTCGTGCACTTTATTTGTGTTCATCTGGAAGATAATCTGACAGAAAAAAAAATTTCGTATTTAATTTAATCTGAAAAAAATATTGCTAGTTGTTTATTCGTACGCACCGTCACACTGAAAACCGTATGGCTCTACGACTTTTTGTTGCCAAGGTATTCAAAAATAACCGAACCTACTTCTTCACAAAAACAAGAAAACCTAGCCTTACGGGATGGCACAGGTGATCATTTAGCCAATTTTTTCATGTTTTTGTGAAGAAGTAGGTTCGGTTATTTTTGAATACCTTGGCAACAAAAAGTCGTAGAGCCATACGGTTTTCAATGTTGGATTAAAGATTAATAAGAGCGTTGAGTTCTGAGAACAAAAATTATACTTAATTACGTAAAATTTTGAAAAAAATTAGTTTTAAAATTATTTTTTCAAATTTTTTTTCAGAATTTTGAGTTTGAAAATTTATGTTTTTTGAACTATTCGTTAAAACAATTTAATTTAAAAACGAAATGAAAGAAGAAGTTTTTGGCTTTCGAAAAAGGTATAACACGGTGTTGTAAACGAAGCCGTTGATTTTTAATATTTTTTTTAACAAAATAAGTCAATTTTTCAGAAAATTGCCCCTCCTGGCTAAACGGGGGGGGGGAATAGACCCCCCCTCCCATACGATTTTTGTCTTGTCTCAACTCAACCTACACGCTCTAGCTTTTCGGCACAACGCTCGTGAATCACCCTGTAGATTTAAAAAAAATATTATGCACTTGGTATTTTATTGGTTAAATTTACAAAAATTGAAATTCTCTGAAAGATACCTCCTCCCGTTCTAGATGTACAATTTGCATCTACAAAAATAAAAGGCGGGTTCTTTTAAATTGAATTCATTTTTACGTTCATATCATGTTTTTGAGTGAACATTTAACGAAACAAATGAAAAAGACATCGTACAAAACTTGAAACAGAACCACCCAATCGATATTTATTCACAAAAAGTGAGACACAGAAAAGGGCAGAGAGATCAGATCGAGCAGCAGCAGCATCATCTGGCCAATGTCCAGATTTCAATCGTACACCATTAATAAATATTCACCAATTTATCTGCACACCCCTGTGACTTACTCAAACGCCCTCCCCCAAAATAAAACACCCCCACTCTATATAGGACATCATCGTCCACTCTTAATTGAAAAAGAAACCATCGTTCGGAAGCGATTTTAATTAATTACTCTCATTTACCTGATTGCAATGTTTTAAATCCTATCGAACTTGGCTTCGTATTGTATGTACCTACCTGCCAATACACTCTTCTCACAATCCATATAATTGTGGAGCTCGAAGAGGAACGTTGCTTTATAACAGGAACAGGACACGTCATTGCCGAGCACCATGCCAGCCGCCCTGCGCCACTTGCCGCTCCCACCCAGCCGTGTCGTTGCCAATTTAAAATCCCATTTCGTATGTTTGGCTCGTACACAATTCAATCACAAAAACGGGTAATTAATTAGCCTGAATCAATTAAATCAACAAAGAACCCTTAAATACCTTCCCCAACTCCCAATAAAGAGAGCCATAGTATATTCCATAGAACTATGGAAAGAAATTTTAGCCAACTGATGGGAATGGTGGAATTTCAGAAATTTCTTCCTTCTGCCCTTCAAAAAGGTGACATATTCCACGTTCCCTGTACCCTGTGAACACGAAAAAACAAAAAGGCCAATAAGGCTTCAGATTTGTGCAGAGGAATGGTTATTTGTAAAAAAGCAGAATTCATCCAAATAACGGATCAACGAGGCGGCTAGACAAAGGACCTATTAATAATTTGAGATGAAAACAGAGAAACAGCTTACAGAGCCAACGGTCCATGAAGTACCTTTTGTTGCTTTGTTGTAGCGCCAACATCACAAAAAAAAAACATACACAAAGTTAAATCGCATGACAGAAATAGTATAACTGTAATAAAGGATCCATTTGCGTCTACAGTTTGACACATTCCCATCGTTCATTGTCGAAGGATTTTTTGTTGTTGTTTGTGTGTATAATTCTAGGTCTTTTTCACGCCAAATGACAGCGATAACGGACAATAGAATTCTATTCTCTCAAAATGGCGCCCCTAATATCACCAAGTTTGCTCCCCCAAACATCGTTATTGTGGCGTTTTTTTTTATTCGCAGAAATTTCTTTGTTTGGTTCTAGATACTTTTTTGTTTCTCAGTTTTTCTGATGTCTAAGTGGGAAATTTTTTTATTTTTCTCTGCCTGGTAAGGTCTAGTCTATTTGTTGATGGTGATTGAAATTAAGCTCGAAGAAAAGAAATATATTCTTATATTCAGAGAAAGACAGCAGCCGGTGCACAAATAAAATGATTGGAAAGGTTCTTTTTTTTTTTGTCCGTTTGATGGTTGGTAGGGTACTATGGAAAATAGACCATCGTTGCTGTTTCCTTCGGCCTTGTGTAGAGAGGGTCTTTTATTAAATTAGTAAAGGAACAAAATGGAAGCTTTGGGGATAATGGTAGACTCATTAAGGTATGTTAATAAATGAGAAACTATAAATTATCATACTGCTGGCAAAGCTGGATTTTCTATTATACCTACTCGTAGGTATACCTTACTATGCTGGATATTATGAAAAACATAAATTGGCAAGAAATTAAGACATAATATTGAAGGAACTTTAATATTGAAACTATTTGCTTTGGTAATTAAATTAAATGATGCATTTACTCATGATTTATATCAATTAGCAAGATATTTTCCTTTTAAACAAAAACCACAAGAGCATTTCAATTCCGAGCCAAAATTCACGTTCACTTATACAAAAAAAAACTTAAAGGTCTAAAAACTTCATACTGCAGGTATTCCTTTTGCAATTAAATCGTCTACTTATTGAAAAAAAAAAATATTGAACCAAATAAATGACAAAAGTAACAAAAAAATGTGAGCTATATGCACAAAATTGGTTTGAGAATTCAAATAGCTTTTGAAATAGGTAGAGGTACATATTTCTATGGAGAATATTTTTTAATTAAAAAATTATCTCCCCCGGATTCGAGCTGAAACATAAAAAGGTTTGATTAAGCTTATACCAAAAATCTTGATCTGTGAACCCCCAACTAGGAAAAGCATTTAAAATAAAGTGCACGACTGGGTCGGACGAACTTGCTCTAATGTGTGACAGTGGTCTTGGGGTTTGAGATTTTGGAAAAAAAAAACAGGGAAATCACTAGTTAAAACGTTTTTTGGTAAAAATGAAGTAAGCCATTTAATTTCGTTTAATGTTAGAATTTAAAAAATTGTTTTTTTTTTCAAAATCGTTCGACCAGTTTTTAAAAAAAAAAGTCTTTTTTTAAACTTTTTGAAAAAATATTCCAAATATTTTTTGAGTATGCCAACTTCTTACAATTTGTAATTTTTATCAGAAAAATAAAATAAAAAAAAAAAATAGATCAAACCATTTTTGGGAAAAACAAGAAATAAAAAAAAATTAATTCTTTTTCGAAACTCAAAAAAACTTTTTTTGAAAAATTAAAGAATTTATATTATTTTGTTTATAAAAAGGCTCCTATATTAAAAATTTAATCGAAATCCGTAAAGTGGTTTGAGAAAATATGATTTCAAAAAACCAGTCCTATGGAAGGTACCGTTATAAGACTTTTCCTGTAAAATCTATCCCAACCAAAACATACAATTTGCAAAGAAAACACTATTCAGAAAGTTTTATCAAAATCGTGGGAGCCGTTTTTCAGAAAGATTAATTTTTCACTAAAAATCGTATGGCCGTTAGTTTTAGAGCTAGAATGCAAATTCCAAAAACCCCTCTGTAGGACGTCATAATAATACTATGTAGCAAGTCTCAAGCAAATCGGTCCAGCCGTTTAGGCCGTTTTCGAGAAAATGAAACTTTTTGTTTATCATTGTATGGCAGGTATACCGTTATTTTTCGAACTACAACAAAAATGAAAAAATGCAAACAGACAGACAAACGGACGGAATTTCAGGACCCACTTATTTCGACTTCTCCATTATCGTAATGTCATGTGTGATTGTTATGTCAAACATTTTTACACGAATCTATAAATTCCCTAATAGTATCTAAATCGTAAGTAAAAAGACAACATCATCTGTCCACAACTGAGTTAAGTATCATATAAATAATTAAAACAAGGACATTTTCCAACAACGCTGCCAAATATACAGGAACAGAAAAAATCTGGCAAACTCAAAAATCCAGTGAAAGAACAATCAACCCTCAAATGCAGCGAGTGAAACAAACTTCGTGAAAACGTTTCTGCAATGAAGTAAAAATACCACTTAATTAAATATATGCTTACCTAAAAAGATCCCTGACAAAGAGCCAGCAATCTAGGATCTCTTAAACAACCCAATAGACGTCTTGTAACGATCTACCCTAGATCTTAGTTGATTCTCACTTCAAAGGATGTAAATTCAACGTGAACAACAATCCACATGAACACGTAGCACCACCGGATGTTATAAAGGAAGAAAAGATAAAATGGGCTTTAATTTCGTCTCATCGAAATAGTGGAGTCAGAGTAGTGGCATAAATGTAGATGACTTAGCTCTGCTAGCATCAGGAAATTTTTTCATTATTAGTAAGCACAAAGGAGCCGCCTTATTCTTGTTTAATACCTCGCCAAGGAGATGCGGGATTGTTAAAACCACCAGCGTAATTCTAGACACAAAACTCTTCTGTAATCTTAACATTAAAGAAAACGCCAAAATGGCAAGGATATAGCATTCTATGCAATGTTATACAGAGTATTTGAGAAAACCTGAGCACCTAGTTCCAAAAATATCACGTGGATGTACACGGAAATAGTGTGTCCGCTGGCCGACAAGGAATGGAACGCATAGACACCAGCGGAGCTATGAGAACACCCATGCTGTTTAACGGGCTACAATAGAGACAATGCCACAGGGAGTCAAAAGCGTCTATTTAAACCCCGTCTTCAATGAAGGGGCTAGATAGAGAAATGGCACAGATTAGAGATCGAGCTGGCTGATTTCGATGATTTTGTTCACAAACCTAGTATAAAAAGTTGGCAATTTCACAATAACTACCTAAAGGAGAATGCCCAAAAATATACGGGTGAAAAACCCAGAGTCGATAGAGATAAAACATATATATGGTTTAAAAGGGCATCCATTTTAGATTTCAAATATGTAATTACTTTCTTTCCAAGTCATCCCCAGGACTGGCCATGACAATTTTTCCAACTTGAATATCAATGCATTTCTTCATGTTAATAACAATTGGTTTGAGTACCTACTAAGATAAGACACATTTGCAATGTAAATAATCGACGCTGGGTTTTTTTGTTTTTCTTGGCATTCTCCTTTACTCGTGACTTTGCTCACGAATTGATTTTTCAACCTAACATCAAGTTTCGCTTACAAATTCTGAAGTGCGTTTCAACAACTTCAATATTTTTAGAGATAAAGGGTACTAAATACATATATAAGCTTTCCGGAAAAAGTCATGTTGATAGCAAAAAAACCGTTTCGAAATCAGTTAAGTGGCTTGTAAGAAGTTAAGCGGATAAACAGGAGAGATACAACTGCTCTCTGTATAGATTACGATTTGCATACGTTAGAATGACTAAAATTTTATTCAAAGACGAGCTTTGGGGCCTTACATTATTCCAAAAGCCTAATGTTATGCTAACTTAAATAAGATATTTTCAGAAATATTAATTTTCAATAATACGACGTTGGAGAATGTGGACTAACAGTGAAAAAGCATTGGTCACTTTTAGCTTGTGAGGAAATATTTGTTCTGCAATTGCATCGAAAACTATGTGATAGGTTTTTAATAAGAAAAAAAAACCTACTTTATTCATTGGTATTTTAACTACAGACCGGATTTAGGCTTCAGCCATGCTGAATCTTAGAAGCTTTCAATCGAGGTTTTATTTAAGCTTTTAACTATCAAACAAATAGATGCTTAAATAATTAAATATTTTGTTTTTCATTAAAATTTAAGGAATACTAATACAATTTAATAAATGGTTCTCTAATTCCAATGATCAAATGTTATAAATATGAAATATCCGCCATCCCTATTCTCGCTGACAATTTTGTTTACCTTGCCTATTGTAGCTTCAAAAGAAATTCGATTAACTTTCTGATCGAAATCCCGAAATTCAAAAATTCATGTTATCAGATTTTGTATCATATATGTTCTTTATTCGAGCTCTTTTCTGCAACCTTGTTTTTTCAATTTCCCGATTTTTATAAGTTATTTGATTGTTTTGCCTTTGAAAGGGAAATAAAATGGGAACTTCACTTGACAAAGAATCCATTAGCACAAATTCCCTCCAGTGACAAAATCCACTTTGAGAGCCTACTTACTGATCATAAAACGCACAAATGTATTACTGACAAATGACAATATCGCAACCTCTTGTCCATCGTTCAAAATCATATAACAATCACCAACTATAAGCACAAAGTTCCCTATAGAACGCCTGCCATTATGTTCAATAACCCCATCCGGTTTTATAAGTTAGTTTGTCATAAATCTAACGATTTATATTCGCCGCAACATCATAAAGCTTTTCCTGGGATACAACACAAACTCATTGTGACTGTTAATGTGTTACCCAAGCTTACTCAGCAACAACCGCAAAATAATGGCAAAGCAAAAATAGAAATAAAAAAATAGAAATATATATTACAAATATAATTTGTACAAGCCATCTTCCTTCACATTCATAATATACACAACAATCCTGTGACAAATGTCCTTAATGCTCTGTGCTGTGTAGTATATAGCTTCAGCCTATTTATAGTAGGTTAGGTTTGGATACCGCTAGGGTCTCTTTTTCTAGGCTGCACTAAGTGAATAATAATTTTCAGCTATAGCCTAGACTCGCGCGATTACTTTATCTGTCATCCGAATGTTGAATGATAAAAAAAAGGACTAAAAGTTATTGCGGAAGGACGTTTTTGTAATATCTTATTTTTTTTTTTTTTTTTTTTTTTTTTTGCTTTGTCTCCTTTCATAAAATCGTAGTATCATTAAAACTAGCCCAACACTAAGAGAGAGGATTGCTTTTTCCAATTTCTTCTACTCAATGAGTTTTTTTTTTTCTTATCTTGAAGATGTTTCTTTGGTTTTTAGGGCACGATCACACTGACTAAGGACCGCCACAGTCTCACGTTTATGAAAGTTCTTTCGAGACATTATTTCTATCATTTTAATCGTGTGTGAGTTCATGTATGGGAAATTAAATTTTTCTCTTTTCTTTTTAAGGTCAGCCCACACTGAAACTGAATAAATGTGTCCCATTTTCATTGGGTGGGTGTTTGAGAGGAGGTAGTTTGCTGCAGATGCTACAGATTTTGTTTTTTTTTTTCTATGGGAATGTTTTTCATCTTTGCTTTCCTTTTCTCTATGTTTTTTTTAAGGAAATGGCTACCGATTATGTGACCACCAGTCTTGTTAAGTTGGCCGAGGACGAAGAACATCGGGGGAAGAGAAAATTCCAAAACAGCTCTTTTGCCTTGTAGTGCGATAAATATAAATGTTTATGCTAAAAATTATAATAGAACAGTTTTAGTTGAGAATTCTACAAGAGATGAAGCAAACGAATTAGATTCTACTAAAATTAAAAAGAATTATTTTAAAAATAAAACCGAATATATTTTTATCAGAAATCTTTTGTATTAGCATATCTAAAAAATAAATAAATAAATAAATTGTTGGCACAACAGCTCCAACCGGAGACGGGGCCTGTGACTTACACTCTCAACCATTCCGCAGTGTGTGCGTTGATATTTTGTAGGAATGGAAAGGACCTACAAATTACCGCCGAATCCGAACGGCTAACAGAAAAGCACTTTCCATTACATTAATTACTCTTGGAGGATTTGTCACTTCCTCGCAAGAGGCAGTACCCCGGAAAAGAACTTTAGGTGGCAACGTCAGGGATCGAACCCAGAACCTTTGGCGTAGCAGTCCGACACACTAACCACTACGCCACGGGATACTATTGGCATATCTAAACATTGAAAAGTTTTTTACACGATATTATATTCGAATTATTTCTTTTTTTACAAACTGCACCTACACTCAAGGGATTATCAATACCCTTCCATCAGAACTTATGTAACATCAAGAATTTTCGATGGTGCAGTGGATTGAGATTAAGGTGATATACGAATGACGAATGACGAAAATTTCAAGGGTTTCATCCAGTTGAAGCTGGGGTTAATTTAGAAAAATATCTGCCCATATATATGCATAATTCCTTACTTATTTAGTCCACCAAGAGCGGATCAAGGCACATTTCCATGAAGGCGTACATAGTTACTGATGAAAATCTAAAATCTAAATTATTCGTATGATTTGGTTTTGTTCGTTTTTCTCAATTAAACGTACTTTGCGTATACAGCTAACGTACAACGTCCTTAATGTAAAATACGGGCCAGCTGTTTTGGAACTGAGTGGAACCGAAATGCAAATTCCGATCCGTTAAAAATTCACGTAGACCGGGTACAGCTTAGAGCCATTCTTCTTTTCTCAAAAAATTAAACTTCTACCACAATAAAGTCAATGTTCAAACAGAGACTTTATATTCATCTTTCATGTTGTCCAAATTCCCCCCCCCCCCCTTGGATTGTACCTTGTCGGTGTGGTGGGTTTACGTCCGATTTCTTGATTTCTTGGTCTTGGTTGAGAGGTCCTAGTGTAAATGTTCTAGACGCGGCATTTACCTGAGAAAATGTTATGTATAACCGCCTTACCACAGCAGGGGTAATGTTATGGAGACATTATTCATTAATAAGTTGGCGAGTAATATTCGAAAGAGATACAAACTTTTCCCATTAAAGTTTCAAGAGGACTCTTCAAGAAAATGGTACAGAAAGTCGAAAGACACTGGAACGCCAACTCATTAACGATCAAGCCTGAGGCCTTGTAGTAATAGTCTCCAAATGATCGTCATTTTAGTGACGCTTCCGAGGAGCTATGATTCAATATTTGTTTATGAATCAATAGCCTCCTCAGCCTGTTAAGTAATTGCAAATAAGGAAAAAGGGAGAGGGGGGCCCTTGGTGGTTGTGCGTGGACCTAGATAGTAAGACAAGTTGCTTGACTTCGGTCACCATAGTTCTGAAGAGACGCAAACCTCTTTAGATCCACGGTAACAAAGCCACAGCGAAGGCCTTGTCATCTATTCTATTCTTCAATTCTCTTTCCAATCACACTTGCATCCCTTAACTTGACTTAGCAGTTTTATGATAAAATCATATTTCAAAATGTATCTTAAATATTATGTGGACATCAATAGAAACGTAAGTATTTTGTCCGAGTCGTCCTGCATAATCTATAGTTAATGACTATATCATAGGAGTCCTTGAAGTCTATAAAGAGATGGTAATTTTATTGATCTGAAGCTATTGCCTGTCTTTGTATTCCTTCTCTCCTTGCTCGCACATGTTAAATCATTATAAGGGTATTCATATATTTCCTTGAGTGCGAGTGCATTATAAAAAAAAAAGAAAAACCATCTTCTATCATCTATCATCTGCAACCTTCTACCATCTAGAATTTTCTGCCATCTACCATCTTGTTCTATCTACCATCTGCTACTATCAACTATCATTTCCATCTTCAACCATCTACCATCTTCTACCATTTACCACCTTCTATCATTTACGATCTTCTACCCAACTACCATCTTCAACTATAAACTATCTCCTACCATCTACCTTCTTATATAATCTACCTTCTCCTTCTATCTGTATGTATAGAGACCTACAGCCAAACGGGTGGGCCGAATCGCTTCAAACTTGGTATATAGAGTTTTTTAGGTATTTTACAGATAAAATAAAACAACAAATAAAAAATTTTTTTTAGCTCAAAAAATAAGGGTACCTTCCATTATAACCGTTACGTTAGAGCTTATTTTTATCAAAAACGGCTCTAAAGATATCGATTTAAAAAAATCAGTGTTGCTTTTTAGGTACGACCGATCATATGGCTGAAAAAAAGTTTTAAAAAATATCTAAGAACGGTACTTTTCACAGGACCGTTTTTTTTTGCTTTCGAATATCTCGAAAACGACTCAACCGATTCTTTCAAAATTTCACACATATGTATATGGTAGTGGGTAGCTCAATTTGTACTGCGTACCAATATTTTAAAAAAATATTTGTTTGTATTTTTAAAAGCATTTTTTAAAAATATTTAAAAAATTAATATTTTTAAAACTCCTTATTGAATTTTTTTCTAAAAATTATAAATATATGTATTTGCTGGACCTATGAACTGGCGTTTTTGAATTTTTTTTTTAAATTTTTTTTCAAAAAGTTTTTCAAAAAAAAAATCGCTCCACAGATTTTTTTAAATTAATTCTCATGAATTCAAATTTATCCAAGTAATAAAATGGCGTACTTTTTTTTTCAGCTCAAATTAGTTTAAGTATTTATTTAAGAATTTTGAAAAATTAATTTTTATCAAAATCTTAAGCCCCTAGACCACTGTCACACATTAAAGTAAGTTCGTGCGACCCAGTCGTGCATTTTATTTTTCTTGCATTCATATGACTTTGTGAATCTACTGTTAAATTCATAGTGTACAATCTCTCACCGTCGTCATCATGTATTATTTCAAGAGAACCGTACGCCCTAATTCCTATTTGCTTCGAATGCGTTACTGCTTTAAGGTATCGTATATGTAATTATCCAATTCTAACTGCTTCAGTGAACATATTAGAATAGGGTCACTATCTATGCCTTAACACTGCCGATACAATTCAATTTAAAATCAATTATATTAAACAAACATGTAAACCACAACAGTTATCTAAATTCTCATCGCATTACATTATTGTTAAAATCATTAAACCATATAATCATACCCTATGATATCAAATATCTTATGAAACTCATCAATTACCTATAATTTACAAAATACTTTCTCATCCCGCATAAATTATAAATAATATATAGATGGGTACCTCTACCCCAACACTAACACTATCTGTTAAATAAAAGAGGATGAAAGATGAGTGAAGAGAAGATCAAAATCTCACTTTTCGGTCATGTAGTAAGATACTGAAACATAATTTGTTGTTCATTTCCGTCTTCATAATTGGATTAAAGATACGGCCACAAAATCAGCTTAAGATATAACTTCCATCGTACTTCACTTTAGCAATATGGTCAAGGCCACCGCACAGAGAATGAAGAAAGGAATAGGAAGAAAGAATTTTTTTTGATTCACTTGAGAATATGAAATACATAATTTATACATAGTATTATTATGACGTCCTACAGAGGGGTTTTTGGAATTAGTATTCCAGCTCTAAAACTAACAGTACCTGTCATAAGATTTTTAGTGAAAAATTAATTTTTCTCAAAAACGGCTACTACGGTTTTGATAAAACTTTCTGAATAGTGTTTTCTGTGCAAACTTTATTTTTTGGTTTTAATAGATTTTTCAGGAAAAGTCTTGTAGGACCGGTTTTTTAAAATCAGATTTTCTCGTAAGCCACTTGACGGATTTCGATGAAAATTCAATGTAGAAGCCTTTTTAAAGACAAAAGAATATTAAATTTTTAAGTTTAAAAAAAAAAATATTTTTTTTATTTTTTGTTTTTTTTTTCAAAAACGGTTTGATCTATTTAAAAAAAAAATTATTTTTCTGATAAAAACTTCGAATTGCTAGAAGTAGGCATACTCACAAAATATTTGGAATATTTTGTCGAAAAGTTTTTCAAAAAAAAACAGTTTTATGAAAAAATTGGTCGAACAATTTTGAAAAAAAAAATTCTTAAATTTCTTAACAATAAACGAAATTAGATGGTTTACTTAATTTTTTCCAAAAAACGATTTAGCTAGTGATTTTTAAGTGATCAATAAAATTTCATATCATTTTGTCCCTGCTTTTTGTTCCAAATCTCAAATCCCAAACCCACTGTCACACATTAGAGCAAGTTCGTCCGACCCAGTCGTGCACTTTATTTTTTGAATATTTTCGAAATTTCCAAATTTTTTGTTTAACTATTTACAATGTAGGTACGCCTCAGCTCCATATGTATGTACAATAGCAGGTTCGAGAAATCTAACTCTTCCAGTAAATTAATGACAGTTGAATTATAAAAATTGACGCGTTTCTATTACCACCAACCATATTTTATCATCTACCATCTTCTACAATCTACCGTCTTCTACAATCTTTTACCATCTTCTACCATCTACCATCTTCTACCATTTACCAACTTCTACCATATACCATCTTCTACCATCAACCACCTGTCTTTGTACTCCTTCTCTCCTTGCTCGCACATGTTAAATCATTATAAGGGTATTCATATATGCCCGTGAGTGCGAGTGCATTATAAAATAAAAGGCACGACTGGGTCGCACGAACTTGCTCTTATGATAAGCAATTGCGTAGTGGCTGCATATATGGATATTAAAAAAAAATTAAATAATTTCGAAAATTCTTTTATTTTTTAAATTAGTTTAAGAGTTTTCTCGGAAAAACTCTTAAACTAATTTAAAAAATAAAAGAATTTTCGAAATTATTTAATTTTTTTTAATATCCATATATGCAGCCACTACGCAATTGCTTATCATAAGAGCAAGTTCGTGCGACCCAGTCGTGCCTTTTATTTTATAATGCACTCGCACTCACGGGCATATATGAATACCCTTATAATGATTTAACATGTGCGAGCAAGGAGAGAAGGAGTACAAAGACAGGTGGTTGATGGTAGAAGATGGTATATGGTAGAAGTTGGTAAATGGTAGAAGATGGTAGATGGTAGAAGATGGTAAAAGATTGTAGAAGACGGTAGATTGTAGAAGATGGTAGATGATAAAATATGGTTGGTGGTAATAGAAACGCGTCAATTTTTATAATTCAACTGTCATTAATTTACTGGAAGAGTTAGATTTCTCGAACCTGCTATTGTACATACATATGGAGCTGAGGCGTACCTACATTGTAAATAGTTAAACAAAAAATTTGGAAATTTCGAAAATATTCAAAAAATAAAGTGCACGACTGGGTCGGACGAACTTGCTCTAATGTGTGACAGTGGGTTTGGGATTTGAGATTTGGAACAAAAAGCAGGGACAAAATGATATGAAATTTTATTGATCACTTAAAAATCACTAGCTAAATCGTTTTTTGGAAAAAATTAAGTAAACCATCTAATTTCGTTTATTGTTAAGAAATTTAAGAATTTTTTTTTTCAAAATTGTTCGACCAATTTTTTCATAAAACTGTTTTTTTTTGAAAAACTTTTCGACAAAATATTCCAAATATTTTGTGAGTATGCCTACTTCTAGCAATTCGAAGTTTTTATCAGAAAAATAATTTTTTTTTTAAATAGATCAAACCGTTTTTGAAAAAAAAAAAACAAAAAATAAAAAAAATATTTTTTTTTTTAAACTTAAAAATTTAATATTCTTTTGTCTTTAAAAAGGCTTCTACATTGAATTTTCATCGAAATCCGTCAAGTGGCTTACGAGAAAATCTGATTTTAAAAAACCGGTCCTACAAGACTTTTCCTGAAAAATCTATTAAAACCAAAAAATAAAGTTTGCACAGAAAACACTATTCAGAAAGTTTTATCAAAACCGTAGTAGCCGTTTTTGAGAAAAATTAATTTTTCACTAAAAATCTTATGACAGGTACTGTTAGTTTTAGAGCTGGAATACTAATTCCAAAAACCCCTCTGTAGGACGTCATAATAATACTATGTATAAATTATGTATTTCATATTCTCAAGTGAATCAAAAAAAATTCTTTCTTCCTATTCCTTTCTTCATTCTCTGTGCGGTGGCCTTGACCATATTGCTAAAGTGAAGTACGATGGAAGTTATATCTTAAGCTGATTTTGTGCTCTTATGATAAGCAATTGCGTAGTGGCTGCATATATGGATATTAAAAAAAATTAAATTATTTCGAAAATTCTTTTATTTTTTAAATTAGTTTAAGAGTTTTCTCGGAAAAACTAAGTATGCAATAAAATTTCAAAGTTATACGTCAATCTAGGAAAAAAAAAAATATTGAAAATCGTTGGAACAGTTTTTTTTTTTAATAGGTTATTTTTGAAAAACTTTTTCAAAAAATATTTTGAAATTTATTTGAGTATGCAAATATATGGCAATCTGTAGTTTACATTTGAAAAATAATTAAAAGAAAAAATCAATGTATCCGTTTCCAACATATTTCGAAAACCAAAAATTTTTTTGAAAAAATTATAAAAAACCAAAAAAAAAAGTTTTTGAAAATTTTGAAATGCCATATTAATAATATTATGAATGACTTCTTGTGGCCAAAATTTTATTGAAATCGAATGTATAGTTTACGAGAAAATTTGATTTGAAAATACTGGTTCTATGAGAGGTACCGTTATTAGACAAATTTTGTAAAAAAAAATTCAAACCAAAAGATAGATTGTCTTGCAAAAATAGCATTTTTTAGAGTTTTATCAAAATCGTTAGAGGCGTTTTTGAGGAAATCAATTTTTGTCTTCAAGATTGTATGGCAGGTGCCGTTATTTTTGGACCTAGAGCAAAAATAAAAAAATGTTCCGAGGGACGGCCAAATAAATCCTAAATACCAAATTTGAAGCAAATCGGCCCACCCGTTCAGCCTCCAGAGGCGCGAACAGACAGACAGACAGACAGACCGACTACGGACGGAATTTCCAGACCCACTTTTTTCGACTTCTCCATCATCGTATTGTCATGTGTGATTGTTATCTCAAATTTTTTTTTCTGCACGAATCCATAACTTGCCTTATATGTAGTACCTATAATCGCAAGTAAAAAAAGAAAAACCATCTTCTATCATCTATCATCTGCAACCTTCTACCATCTAGAATTTTCTACCATCTATCATCTTGTTCTATCTACCATCTGCTACTATCAAAAATCTTCTATCATCAACCATCTTCTACCATCTCTTACCACATGACTTAAGTCTATAAAGCCGTTACCAAGTTATAGGGCAACAACAAAAAATATGGGTTAATTTTTTTGTTTTTTTTTTTCAATTCAGTTTTTATTTGATTCATTTCTTAACCTATACTAACAGCTAGACCAAAAACCTTAAAAACTAGCTTAAATATCTTCTTAACATAACTTACTGGCCCTATGCGGACGCTCTAAATTATCCCATAACCATTATTCTGCTGCCTTTTGGCTTCAAATTAACTTAATTTAAAAAATTCATGAATATATTTATTTACTAGCTGACCCGGCGAACTCCGTACCGCCTCTTTTTTTCTTGCGATTATAGGTACTATAAGGCAAGTTATGCATTCGTAAAAAAATTAAAAACATGGTTGTCTGTAAAGTCGGTTTACAGACGATAATTTAACGTGATAACCAGTTCACAAAACACTTCATGTGTATAGGTATCCCTCCAACCACCAACCACCCAACCTACCTACAACCACCCACCATTTTTTTAGTTTTTTTCACCCCTTGAACACCAACCTCTCACCCCCACATACAACCACAAACCAACAGCCCACCATTCTTGAAAATTTGTTCCTCCTCCCCCACATTGTAAATCCCCCTCTCCTTACCACTACCAATCACCCACACCACCTACAACCAACCACCCACTATTTTTGACAATTCCACAATTTTTTCCTCACCCATAAGCCCTCCCCAGTAGAACTATTTCTGACAATTCAGTTCACTACACCCTCAACCCAAATCCAACCACCCATAACACCTACAACAACTTTCCACTCACCCAACACCGCAAACCACCCACCTACAGCCACCAACCAACCACCAACCATTTTGACAATTATTTTCCCTCACCCCCTCCCAACACGAAATCTGCCAAATCCAACCACCTACCCCACCTGCCACCACCTTCCACTCACCCAGCCTTTTTGACAACTTTTTCATCGCACCCCATCAAATCAACCATCCACACCACCAAAACTGCCAACCAATCAACCCACCTACAACCGCCAACCAACCACCCACCATATTTGACAATTCGCCCTCCCCCCTCCCCCAACCATACCAAATCCCCCCAAACATCAAACACCAATCCCACCTACAGCCACCAAGGAACCACCCATTAGCTTGACAATATTTATCTCACCACCCAAACCAGCTACAACCACCCACCATTTTTCCTCTTCCCGACACTACCCCTCCCCTCCCCCTCGCCTGGCCCACATACACTCCCACCACAACCAACCAACTACCCAACACCCTCCCCTCCCACTTTATCGACTTTCTAAGCAATTAAAGCAAAGGCTAGGTAACGTGACTGTGACTGTGACATTTTTCCGTGCGTCCTGCTCATATATTCCAAACCGATTTATTAGACGTTATCTCGTCAAAAAAAAAATTCTAACAATCAAACATGACATTACGATGATATGGGTCCGAAATTCTGTCTGTCTGTCAGTCTGTCTGTCTCTCTGTCTGTATGTCTGTCTGTCCGTGTGTCTGTCTGTCTGCATAGTTACAGCTGGACCGATTTGCTTCAAACTTGGTACATAGTATTGTTATGACGTGTTACAGAGAGGTTTTTGGAATTAGCATTCTACCTCTAAAACGGCTAATACGGTTTTGATAAAACTTTCTGAATAGTGTTTTCTGTGCAAACTTTATGTTTTAGTTTTAATAGATTTTTCAGGAAAAGTCGCTTATAACGGTACCTCCCATAGGACCGGTTTTTAAAAATCAGATTTTCTCGTAAACCACTTGACGGAATTCGATGAAATTTTTGTAGAAGCCTCTTTAAAGAAAAAAGAATGTTAATTTTTAAGTTTTTGAAAAAATAATTTCATACACTTAGGTTTTTCCCTGCTTTTTTTCCAAAATCTCAAACCCCAAGAATACTGTCCCATCCAGTCATGCACTTTATTTTTTGAATATTTTCGAAATTTCCAAATTTTTCGTTTAACTATTTACAATGTAGGTACGTTTCAGCTAAAACCGTATGTACAATACCAGGCTGGAGAAATCGAACTCTTCCAGTTAATTAATGTCAATTGAATTATCAAAAATTGACGCGTTTGATACCATCTACCATCTATTACCACCAACCATCTTCTACAATCTACCGTCTTCCACAATCTTTTATCATCTTCTACCATCTACCATTTTCTACCATTTACCACCTTCCACCATATACCATCGACCACCTGTCTTTGTATTCCTTCTTGTTCGCACATGTTAAATCATTATAAGTTTATTCATATTCCCTTGATTGCGAGTGCATAGTAAAAAAAAAACCATCTTCTATCATCTATCATCTGCAACCTTCTACCATCTAGAATCTTCTACCATCTACCATCTTGTTATATCTACCATCTGCTACTATCAAAAATCTTCTATCATCTGCCATCTTCTACCATCTCTTACCACATGACTTAAATCTATAAAGCCGTTCCCAAGTTATAGGGCAACAACAAAAAATATGGGTTCATTTTTATATATATGTATAGATTTATTATTTTATTTTTTCGACGACCAACTGACACTTTTACTTCTTTTTTTTTATTTTTGCACGCAAGGTAGGTCGTCGTAATTTGTTTTTACTTATAATTAATTTTTCTCACCGTTTCCACCTTCCCTGATTTTCAATAAATATTTCAAGATACAAATTTCCAAAATTGGTCCAGCCATTCTCGAATTTTAAGCCTTCAAACGAACAGCAATTGATTTTTATATATATAGATTTAACAATAAAGTCGACGCGTTTCGTCTTGTTGGGAAATTATCAAGGCACTGGTTATACAAAGTTAATCAAAATTGTGCAAGGCTTAAGAGAATGGAAAGAAGTAGAAAGCAAAAGAAGTATATGACAATGTGACAATTGATTTTTAGAAGTGACAATACGAAGTTAGATGACAAGTATTAATGAAGATACATTAAAACAAAGTTAAACAATTAACAATTACTTTAAGAGTGGACTATTATTACAGAAGTCTAGTTGACAATTCAAAATATATTGTTTTTTATGTCTGTTGACCTCAAGAATCTCGTACTTATCAAGTACGCGCCCGGCAGGTAGAGAACGTAGGAGTTCGATGCCATTTATAGAACAGACATGTCCTGAGTCTTTGAGGTGTTGAGATAGGCGAGGAGTTGGGTCGGAAAGCATGGAAGATCGTTGGTGCTCGATAAATCGCGTCTGTAAAGTTTAGGCAGTTCAGAGGATCTCCTGTTTTGTGGATCAAACACAAAATGGTGACTGTTTTACATAAGATTGTATGTTGTTTATATTATCCGGTTGCAAGTACCGCAGCGTTTGAACTCTTTCTGTGATACAAGGCAGCGACAAGTTCTTTCCACCTGCCCCGATTTGCTGCAACTGGCGTTAACTGTGGCCATGATTGATTTCCTTAAGACCACGTTGGTTTTAGTCTTCTTAAGCGTCTATTACCTTGAAAATTCCATTTGAAAGATTGTTGCATTATATTGTTATTCAAGTTTCCTCAGTGTATGGTATATTCAACTATACTTCCATTGCATGATGTCTGCATTTAATTTTTTCTGCAAACTCCTGTTCCACGTTCCATATGGTTTGCGAATTGCGACCACTGGTTTAACGTTAAACGAACATTATACCATAAATATCAAAAGCATACGTATAACTGCGTAGATTGAACTTTTGATTCGAAGAGTTTCAACTTGGTGCGTTCTGCGTAGCAATATTTTGCTGGAGTTTAACTCAGAAGAAAGGATAAGGGTGTATAGTGCCAAAGTTGCTAGAACTTGTCTGGGCACTACTGTGTCCCTTGATTCGAAATGCATCATTAGCTTTGTTTATTCTATTGTTAACATTTAGGTCCTTTGCGCCATCGAGTGCTATATAACCGCACGTCCGTTTCGTTTTGTACATGCATGCACAAAACGAAACACCTTGCGTTGTTGCAGGACTTATTAATAAAAGCGATAATTTTCTCAGGGATATCTCTCACAATAAGCGATCTCCAGATGCATTCACGATTTACCCAATCGAACGCTTTCTCAAAATGTATACACGTAAAATATTTGTAAATGTACTCGCACAACTATGAGGTAGAGCAGTGAGTGATAGTCCTCAGATGATTGTGCAAGGATGATTCGTAAGGAGTTGATGTGGTAAACGCACGATCGATAACAGCGAAAAGCCGCTCGATGTCCGCTGAGCGTAGAATCGGTCCTGGGTTTTATCTTCTCGAAAATAATGGTTGCCATTTATTTCGAAAGAAAATCCACAGAACTGTAATTCAACGCCAGTTACTTAAGTTTTTGAGGTTTTCTTTCTTTAGCAGCTTGACAATAACTCCATCCACCCACAGTCCCTTGGTTAAATTTCTGCTCCCAAACAAGTCTGTACTAGGTTGAACTGATTCAGGGTTTACTTTTAGGATATCTGCAGGTATACCGTCAAGTCCAGCTGATTCGTTTGCCTTAGAAGATGAATTTTTATCTCCGTACTTGTTTGGGTGCTGGTGGTGTCAATACCCCTAGAACACCTAATAATATTGTTCAATTGGTTCTACATAAGAGACAAATTATTATTTTATTCAAACGGGTATGCCAGACAAAACACTATCTACCAAACTTTCAACAAAACCGTATTTAGAATGCACAAAACTTGCTTAACATCAAATCATATTTAATTTTTAAAAGTATATTCTTGCCGCATAAACTTCGTCTGCACTGTATAGTATACTACACCACTCTCTATGTCTATGGAAATAAAAAAATAAAGATACTTATTAAACGTGCATTAGATGCTTAATGCTGTGTGACTGTTATGCATGCAGCATTAGCTCCTGGCTGCCCCTTTGTAGCTTTCCATTTTTCCTGCTGCTGCTGCAACTTCACATTTATAATTTTATTTATATTCTGTTGTCATCCAGCTTATTATCTATCTTCAAAAATATGTTTGGTTACTCTACATACCTCCTTTTTTTTATTTTATATATGTCCTTTTAGACTTTTGCATCTGGCACTTAAAATGTCCGCACTGTCGTCCACCCAATGGGGCAGCGTGCATGAAAAAAAAAAAAACTTCTTCGTGAGGCAACATTTTGAAATGACAAACCGCATGACCTCGCTTAATATTTTAAAAAAGTTGGCATACAATTTTTTTTTTCTTTTCATTATTATCCAGGTGAATGCGATTAAGAATGTGTTTCGAGGGGTTTGAATGTTGGATTTTCTGGTGGCCAACAATCCCACAGACAAACTGAGAAAAGAGGAAATAATTTCCTGTGATGCAATCAGCAAACAATGAAATGAATTGTGGATCTGCATTAGCCATAATGTTGACAATTATTATGGGCGGAATCATACACTATGTTTATGAACTGAACTGAATGCAGTTTGTTAATTTATTGACTTAAGAAGTTGGGTTCATAATAATGGTCTACAATATATAAGCCGTGGTAAGCCCAAGAGCAATTAAAGGCAAGAATTGGCAAGTAGCTTAGCTGCATGTGAATATTAATGTATGTTCTAACTTGACTTCTCTTAAAAAAGGATTGAAGTGTACATAATAGTTAAAATTTGGGTCCAAATATTCTTGATCAGATGCTGGACTTCATTGGTTCTTTATGACATGCTCGGATTAAGAAAGTTTTGATGTCAGTCAAGGAAGGTTTTGCTCTTCTTATAGTTTTATACTTCATGCGATACGAGAATACAATGTTTAACAACCATCTGAATAATGAATATTATTCGAAGTGATGGAACACAGCTGTGGTACAACTTCTCCCAAATATGGAAAGAACAACTGCAATTTCCGGTCATAAAGACCTCTTCTGATTATCCTCTATCTCTATCATATCACTTAATTTGGTGTGAAGAAGCAGATATACGATCTTTAAGACTTGAGACACAGGGGGCAACATTCTGCAGAAAAACAACATTATCGTGAAGCTTACGAAAGATGGTGGAACTTGGCCTCAAGAATCATATGCCCCAAATCAAATCCCTATATAGCCAGTTACCTTCTGATATACAGACCAAGTTGGTTGAGGTTGATCTCCACTTATTCGCGAAAATTTTGATTGAGTTTTCCACAGCCGCGTTATCTCTCTGGTTTGGGGTTGAAAATTCGATATGCAGTTGTGTAATCGTTCATACGCTATGTTCCAACCATCTGTGTCACTGTGATTTCAGCTTTTGAACATGCCAATAACTCTGTATAGCCCATTAAGTTTGTGGTTGAATCAACTTCTACATACTCCATTGATACATATAAAACCGAATATTACCCGAAGAACGTTTCTCTCACACAGCCGTTTCTTATCCGATTTTGACAGGGTCCATGCTTAAACCATATACACCAGGACCGGAAATTTAAAAGTCTCTGGTATAGTTTCTCCTTGATCCTTTCAGGCAGGCCTTAGCTACTAAGATGGGTTTCTATGTCCAAAAAACAAAACAGAGATTCGAATGAGTGATTGATTTCAGCATAGTGATATTATTTTGAGATTTTATACTGCAACCCAAAAAGACATACTCGTAGCCCTTGACTATTTCAAAGTGACATTTTGTCCAAGCCTACGAAAATGATACTCTGGTGACATCATATTTTTTGTTTTATGCTCTTAGCTGCCAGGCACATTCTCGCCACCTTCATTCATGTAAATAGTTGCGATTTTATGTTTACAATTCGGAGAGTTGTCGGCTATGGATAGTCTTACGGTCAATTCGATTTACGGTTTGTTGATCAAGAGGTGTGGGGAATTAGTGCTAGCTGCGATTGCACCTCGCCCAGCAGAAATTTCGATCAGCCTGAGTCCGTTACTGGTGTGGTAGTACAACTGTGCCTTTCGAATCGACGGTTGGCATTTATATATATAGTTACATTTGTTTCGCTTATCCTACTAAAGTTTATGCGACTTCATGCCTAATATTCCTTTAATCACAATACCGTATCCAAATAACCGTGGTTTTCTCGTCCTGTAGCATTGTGCCTTCACCATCCCGCCGCACTTCCTGAGGTGCTATACTTTTAGCTCTGATTCCATCCGGGGCTTTCACTAATTGTTGGGATGAACGGGGTTCTTTAAGAGTCCTAATATACCTAGTGCTGATAGCTGATCTTAAATTCGTTGTGATTGTTTTGTTTCTTTGGGTCCTCAACTACTAAATTATGCATATCAGGAGTATTGCCTTTTATCAGAACAAATGTTTTTACGTGGGCAATTTAACCCGAAACACAACCCCGATCCTTGGGGACCATTCGCTATGCTATTTTCCTTGGGTAAAAGGATATATGGGAAGCTTAAAATATTAGAGTCCGTAACCCACTTAGGAGAGAGAGACCGCATTGGCCCCTTAAAGCTTCATCACATTCTCTATTTCGCTATCCTGACTGGCAATGAAATTGTCAAATAACTTATTGTCCAAATATGTGAAAGTAACGCTTAAAAGTGCCTACTGACTTTAAAAAGTGACTTTAGGACTTCATCCAGGGTTCATCCAGGTTCCTTAAGACGTGAAACAGAACAGTTATGTTCTTAAGACATTCCTTTTTCAAAAATGTTATCTTAAAAACTCTTGCAGTTTTTCACTGTCCAACACTAACGCATTAAACATTTGTATAGTCATGATGTATGACTTTAAACGGCAAAGAACGCAGCTGCCTATGCCGACCGCGCATCCCTTGAGCTTGAGAGAAATCATTTGACTGTTTGTATGAACCCGGAAGACCTTATGGCATGGCAGCTATGAACCTTGTCAACAAGCCATAGCAAGTGCTGCGTCAGATGTTCCTAACTGCCACTCCTAGAAGTCCCTGCTTCGATTTCGAATGGGCTCAGGCAGACAAAGCTGAAACGGATGCTACAAGTCATGGCTCCAGAAAAAAACTAGAGCGACCAGAAATCTCTAAACTGCCCGAAGAAAGCATAAGAACCGCTTAACTGTGAGGGATAGATCACGACCGACGACGATGAGCTACATCCACCCGACCAAAATGAAATCAAAGCAGCCATAAATCGACACAATTATGTGGGTTCGCGGATAACATTGAGGTGATCAGAAGAATAAAGCGAACAGTAACGCGGTTCCCTCAATACTATGAAATCAACAGCAAGCTGAACAACAACAAAAAGTCCAACCCCACCACTGACTTGGTCAAAACGTGGCCATTGATAGGTATAACTTCAGTGATTTTGTATATTTGGACGCTGAGTAAAGCACAGCAGGCAATAAATCAGCGCTAAAATCAAACGTAGACTATTCTTGTTAATTGCTGTTTCTTTGGGCCGATTATGCAATTAATTACCTTTTTTTTGTCGATCAAACAACAGTCGACATTTTGACAGTCGATGAAATTTGTATTTATCCATTTATTATACCATTGACATTTTTTTTTTTTTTTGTCGACCACTCGTATGCTTTCCATATTCCACGCTATCTTCCAAAAACACAGTTCTTCAGCCCGATATTTCAACTACAGAACTCATTACATTCTAGAGTAGTATCAATGAATGCATGTTTTTTTTTTTTAAATTACATTCTTCATTCCTCTTATATGTTGAAAAATCTAATAATTCCATCCATAACCCTTAAAAACTCATCTTCCCATGAAAAAAAGTTCCCAAGTAACTCAATGCAAAAAAAAATGATTATAAAAGAAAACGCGTAGGTATGATAGATTTATGAATCGCATCGTTGCACTTAACAATTCAAACCAAACCAATACCTGAACTTAAGCCCCCATATTTTTGGAGGGCATAACATCAACCAGAATAACCTTCCATCAAAGAAAACTCAGTGATGTGTAAATATTTTTTATCGTAACCAAATCACAGCGCTTCTGAGTTGTGAGTCCTGAACCGCTTATCCTTTTTTTCATTTTTTTTTTTTTTTAGAATTTATTGAACTTTCAACTCAACTCTCTTGTATTTATGATAAAATTATTACTCATAGATTTTTTGGGATGAGTATCTACTTTTTATATCCTTTTTTTTATTTTTAGTCCTCCAGCAAAGATTTACTTACGGAATAGAGGATTGGAAGAGATTTAAAGAAATCTCCTCCATCAAAATAGACGACAAGGACGATGACGATGCCGATGAGTACGATGACGATGATGGCGACGGATGATTTGGCACACATGTAGGTTATGTAGGTATTCGAGGAGTGTGTGGCCTTTCTTCATCTCATATTTGTGCTTAAATCGTAAATTCCTTTTCAACTACTTTGCATTATATCCTTGATAGGAAAATGGAGATTTTTTTATTTTATATTTTGTTTGTCCCCTTTGTACCCCCTCGAAAGGCAAAACCAACATTAGACACATATAAACATTCAAACGTTCGTCCTTCCTCTGATTTGATATCGGAGAAGGTAAATCCAGTTGGTGATCGCTTTTAAAATATTTTCTTTTTTTTTTTGTCTTCTTCATTTCGTACTTATTTTGTGCTTCTTCTTTTTTGTCGCTCAAATGGAAAATAATATTCAAAATAGGATATGAAGTCATTTTGTGGATGATTTCGTGAAAGAATGGAAATAGTGGAACACTGAAAGAGAAGGGTATAGGTACTGACTCGTATATGAAGGACTCTCTGGTGGGAACTGCTAGGATACAGTCGAAGAAAGCTAAGCGTTTTACCGGATATCCGATATTTGATCAGACAAAAAAAAATCCCAAAGAAAAGAAAAGCTCTTTTGCCCTTTTAAATGAGAGTGAATACTTTATAAAGCCGGAAGAAAGGTGAATTCCTTGCCCACGGGATCAGATATATTTAAGGAGAGGCAAGGAATATAGAAAATACACGAAAGGAAGTCGTTTTCCATGGTTTAAGGATATTAAACTATGTAAGTCCTTTAGAGTTTGGCGACGGCGACGAAGAATACGGCGATGGTGATGGTGATGATGATGGTGACGGCAACTACGATTGGTGTATAGGCAACATTGTGAGAACTTGGTTGGGGTAGACAGAAGTAGCTGATGATGAAGAAGGAAACAGGTAGAGATAGTAGCATTAAAAGTGCTTATCCTTTTAACTGTATAATTGAATTGAATTAAGGTGAATTAAAGTTGAATTCAATGATTTTTTCATTGTATTTTTTTTTTAACTGAATGTTTTTCTTACGGAAAAGGATAGGAAAATTTGTTTCCCTGGTTCAAATTTATAATGTATAGGTATATATCTGTGGAATCAAGATGAAGGAAGCTAATATAAAAAGCAAACGAAAATCAAAAGTAAGTTTTTTTATCTTCCAAAAGTGCCACTTAATTAAAGGTAAGAGTTTTTCAATTGAAATGTTGTCCTGTTTTTTTTTTTTTTTTTCGAGTTGAAGAAAATCCTTGTTTTGTGGTCTTTTTGTGTTTCCTTATTTTCGTGCAACACAATATTTGTTTTTTTTTTTTTTATTCCCTTAAAATAAATTCATGTAAATGTTGTATACTTCAGTGTAAATTGAAACAAATTGCTTCCTTCGAATTTTTTGTTTTGTTAGCGTTGAATAAAGAATTATAAAAGAAGGGGGAGAAGGGAGACGCAGTGAAAAAGTTTCGAGTCAACAGAAGGGTGAATGTTTTGATTTAATTTCCTTTTTGAAAAATAAACAATGAGATTCGAAGAACAATATCAAACCATAAGAACCAGGTTGCTACATAAGGTGTGAGTTTACAAATGCTGATTTCTGGAAATTGTTTATTGTGCTTTCCGCAAATCATTACACCGAAAACCTTTTTCTTGGAACTAGCAGGTAATGAGTAGATAGTGAATTTGCTTATATTTTTCTATTTCCTGAAAGGCACAAGAAATGTAAATCGGTTTGAGTTACTAGACCAAGGCTTTTAGGAAAAAGCCAACTAAGAACCTTTTGAAAAGGTGACTTTCCCTGTAAAGAAGTTTTTTGTCATTAATAATTGTATGGCTTACAAAGGGCTAACGTATTAAGAAAACAATTCACACAATTAAAGAGATGTACAAAAATAAGGATATGCCAAACTGCCATCAGGAGAAAAAGGGGTATTAATTTTCTCTAACCCTTTTTTTCCTACAGGGTGATTCACAGAATGTTATGTTTGTTTTCTTATTTACCGAATTCAAGTAAATTTTAAATTGATGGGATGATAGGCAGACATAAAAGATAGCTGATAGTGCAACTGCAACTATGTTTATTTAGTTACAGCAGTCTTACAATTTATGGAGTAATATATATATGATATGGATCAGTCTAATATTTCTGACAGAAGCAAGATTAGGAAGGAGAGGTCCAAATTGAGGATGCAAGTAGATCAGCTGTCTAAGCGGGATCCGTTGGGTGTCTACTTCGACGGCCGCTCATAGTATTAATTGGAGAACCTGACAGCCAGTACCTGGGGCATATTACGGGCGACGGACACAATCCCGAAATTCTGAATACGGAAAACCCAAAATCACAAAAGGCCGAAATCTCGAAAATATAATAAAATAACAGAAAAAGTAAATTATCTGTTCACTGAAATATTCATTCTAGTTATGATACATAAAATAAAACTCCATTTAAATTACAATTGAAAAGAAAATTATAACTTAATTAAAACTCACAATTTTATTGATTTTAATTCAACGACTTTTTCCCACTTAATTCGATTATAACACAACGCTACTGAAATCATGTTCGAAACGCTGTACCTAATATTGTTTTTACGCCTTTACTTCATAACTTTACACTTAGGATTATTTTTTCGTGATCGAAATCCCGAAAAACTTATATAATTTTTCGAGATTCTGGGCTTATGGGATTTCGATTATTAGGGATTTTGGATTATCGGGATTTTGGGTTTTCAGGATTTCAGGATTTTAATCCCAACCCGCATACTACAAAACCTAATGGAAAAGCAGAATCAATTCAAAATTTGATGCTAAGCTTTCTCGAAAAAATTGGTATCTCAGTGAATAACCTGAAACTTATTGGTTGCGACTCGACTACGGGACGGTACCAGTATTAACACCAGGCTCAGAGATGGAATTATTCAACAAATTGAACAAATAATACGCCGACCTCTAAGGCACCTGTTTATGAAACTTTTAAGACATCAGGGCTGAAAGCATACTCCGGGGATTAAGGATAAGACCTCAAGAACTGTTAAAATGTATACGTCGTTCCATATCAGGTAGTTCGAATAAATTTCCTGGATATACCATTGCCTTGGTTGAGCGCATACCAAAATTATATTTATAAAATATGGAAAGCAATATTGTGGAAGAAAGATCAATTTTCGAGAAGAATCCTAGAACAATTGCTATTGGGCATCTCCAGCGGATCAGTGTCGAATTCGCGGTGATTTAAAAATTTTAAAAAAAATCTCGAAATTCATTTTAATACCCAACTCAACTTTTGCGGGGAATACCTATGTTTTTCATGTTAACAACTTTATTTTTTTTTTTCATACAACTGTGGTCCGCCCTAATACACATGTATGTGCGAGGGTATAGCACACACGAATCACAGTTTAAACAGTTTTTTACATTATTGGAGCCGTTTTTGAGAAAAATAAGCTTTTTCTACTTATCCGCCCTCCTATTAGGCTGTAGGTATCGTTGCCGACCCACTTTCTTTGGCTTCTATGTCATCCTAATATAAGGCTTTGTCTTCTTCTTGCTTGCTTGCTCTACTACTAGAGCTGTCTTGTTGCAATATTTATTTGCGTTCTTCAAATTTATTAAGAATCTATTAAAAGTTTGATGTGGCCAAATTTAAAAAAGTTAAATAAAAAAAAGTCCCTTTTCTCCAAATTTTTAAAGACACAGTCTTTCAAAATCATTTTTTTCCAAATACTTAATTCATTAATAAAAATCAAATCAAATCATCATCAAAAGAGAGGTCAACTTTACATAGGTAGGTAGAGGTACCTCTCGGCGTACAACGTTCAGTGAAACGTATCGAACACATGGGCACTGGATACCTAGCTCCAAGCCTTTACATCGGACATACTTTAATAACCACAGCCCTTACCACCTACTGGCAACTCAGCGTTTCTCTGTTAGAAAGTTTGTAGAAATTATTTTAAAACCTTTTCGTAACGAAAATGAATGAAAAACAATATTTTTGCTAGAAGTCTATTGTAACTCCTTCAATTGTTTTGTTCTAAGAGAGAAGAACAAAAACAAACAAAAAAAAACACACACATCAAGAAAACTTTACAAAACCTAATCTTCAAGACAATGATGTACCTATACATCCGTTTCCTCAGCGGCGAGGCGCGCATATCATTCTTTCATCATCGCATCCAAAAATACGGAAATTAAATAGTTTCCTTGTCCCAACAGATTGCTGCTCCTTCTCTATCCATGCCAAACCATTAATTAAAACAAATCTCAACAAATGCGCAACTATACACTCTATATCGCATTTTTGTCGCATTGTTAATCACAGAATTTATCTTTCTTAGTATAAAGCCGAAAGATGGGATGGATGTGGGTGTAGAAGCAATAGATTAAGGATAAAACTCCTTCCCAAAAAACCCGGATGTAAGGATCCCGTTTATTTCAAAGGAACAACTTTTTCTCCGCTTTTTCTCTTTATTATATGAATCAGCCTGAGAAAAATAGCCGAGGAAAACAGAGAAATTCCCCGTCGACGTGATATCCCGTGGGGAAGACATAACAAAATACAAAACTTTTTTTTGTTGTTGTTTTTGCTTTTTATGTTTTTAAATACGCGTACCCCTTTTTTCATTGCGAAAGGGCTTTGAAAAGTTAGCCCACCCAAGCACCATTCCATTACCCAAAAACAAAATAAGACGAAACAACATGTTCGTGCCGAACAGCCAAACAGATGGTCCGGATATGCGGTGGAAATTGTTAGTTTTAGACATAAAATTTACGATTCTTAACAAAAGAAATTGTTATGCAGAAGAAAGTTGGGATTTGGATGAGGAAGGTAGATGAGGGGGTTATAAGGCACAAGAGCAGAAGTCGAAGAAGATGTTAGAGACGTGATCGTGTCAGTTCTAGAGTTCTCATATCAAGATTAGAAGAAACATGAGATGGTTCAGAATTGTTTTTCGGGAGTTGTAAATTTTCTGACTTTTAAGCTGAAAAACAAAGTTGCTTTTTGACTTTTATAACACGAAATACGGAAATTGGAATGGAAGGTGGGAGTGAATATAATGACAGATGTTAGAGCATGTATACAGCGCGGGGGTGATTATGAGTTTTGAATATTTCTTTGAAATAAACGATTGTTTTGTATGGGAAGTAGCGAGAACTTCAACATTTTGTGGTTGTTGGAACTCAAGGGATGTGTTCAGAAGAAGTGGATTTATGATCGCAAATGAAAGTTTTTGATATAAATCTATATATATAAAAAGTAAACTATATTTTGTTGGTCGCCGATTCACGCCTTAACCCGTTTACTAATTTCAGCCAAACTTTCACACATCTTTGGTATTGGTCTATATATGAATTCGGTGAAGTTTCGTTGAAATCGGTATGTGTGTTTTGTGCGTGCGTGGAAAATAAACTTAAAGCTCACTTAGCAAAACACAAAAATCATCTATTTGAAATATAATTCAGTCATAGTCGGAATTTTATAATATTGGATTTTTGTAGTTGTATATGGTTTATCGCTGTGTATACAAATACATCAAAGCATTATTGTGAAGCATGAAATTTGATTTTCGAAAAAAATGTAGTCGTGACCTATACATATATGTATGTACATATGTATATGTAGTATATCGTATATGTATATACATACATACCACTTATGATGAAGCCTGGTCGCTATGTTTTGAGTAATAGTGAAACTGGAAAAGTTTTCTTGGTTGGCCAATAGATGTTGCATAGTTGGATTTGTGTCCAAGCGATGATGGTGTTTCGATGTGGTTAAGGAGTCTTTTGGTTACCTGCAGATTTAATAATAAAGCAATAAAGTTTCAATGGTTGTTTTTCTCTTTTTTTCATAAAATGGTAATTGTATGCGCGTTAACAGTTGGGGGATCATTACAGATTTTAAAACATCAAAATCACGCTTTTTGGGTGTATGGCGTATGAGCACTTTTTGTATGTTGGTTTTTAAATAAAAATATGTAGTAGCTATGTACCTACATTCATACATAATACATAAATAAATGGCATTTCTTTAAGTTCTCAAAGTAAAAGAATTGTTTGAAAATGTGCCAATGATTTAATATACGTAAGATTTTATAGATGCGGTAATTTTGAAGAAGCAGTGATCCTGCAGACTTTAACTCTCTGTCACATTATGTTCGCGCGAAATTTCTTAACATGTGATAAAATTAAAGCCAAACATATGTATAAGACAAAAAAACACCAAACATAATTTCTTAGATATACTGAGTTACTGTATGAGGAAATTCTAAACCTAAAAAAAATCAACATTGAATTTATAAACACAGTTGAACATCTGAAAGAAGAAAACAAAAATTTGCGTATGAAAGTGACAGACTTGGAGATGAAGATGAACTGGAGAGAACAAAAACAATTGGAGAACGTTATAGAAATTGTTGGTGTACCTGATTTAAACAATTCCAATGCACAAGAGAGAGCTCACACAATTTTCGCTAATGCCTTGAATGTACCTGTGGCTGCTGATGATATACAAAAATGCTTTGTTAAACGGATTAACAACAAGCGGTCGCAATCAAATGGGGAGGCTAACGAGGTGGGTGATGTTGGTATTCTTTGCATTCAACTCTGTTCGCTGGACATCAAGAAAAAAATAATGCAAGGCAAACAAAATGCAAAGAAGAAGCTAAAATCATCTTTATTTTTACAAGGTAGAAATAGTAATATTTATATTAATGATAGCTTAACAAAATACAATAGATTATTGTTTATGGCAGCTAAGAAATTTAAAAAAGAAAACAAGTTTAAATATTTATGGTTTCGTAATTCTTCAATTTTAATGAGAAGGGTCGACAATAGCGAGGTCATCGTCATAAGATCTTTTGAGGATTTAGCTTCTGTCTCACGGCAATAGTATGGATGATATCCATGATCTTATATATGATAACCTCGCTATAAAAACCATAAGTAGTAAATATGATAATACGTTTAATTGTAATTCTAGTACCAAATCGTTTTTTATATTACATCAAAACATACGTAGTTTGCGTCAGAATTTAGATTTGTTGATTGGGAATCTTGAAGCTTTTGAAAAGAGGCCAGATTTTGTATTTCTTTCTGAAATATGGATTTATTCATGTGAGGTTGAAGATTTTCATATTTCTAATTATACATTTTATGCTAATACCAATGATTCGTATTCAGCTGGTGGAGTAGGAGTTTTTGTGAGAAATACGTACGATTGTGAAGTTGACGTTTTAGATTTTATTACTGCGGATGTTATTAAAGTGAGTTGTAAAGTAAATGATATTTGTTTCACATTTGTTTGTGTGTATAGACTTCATTCAGCACCTCCCCATATTTTTGTTGATGAGCTCTCTAACTTTTTCTCAAGTGAAAAGTCGAAAAACCTAATTCTCTTAGGAGATTTCAATATTGATATATTAAATTGTAATTCGACTGCTGACTTATATCTGGCCCTTATGGCAGAAAATGGCTTAACATCTTTTTTGAATGAACCCACTAGACCCATATCAGCTACTTGTTTGGACCATGTATTTGGCAGATTCGAAAATATTGCTTGTGATCAACTTTCTAGTATTAACCTTGACCTTCACATTACCGATCATTGTATGACGGGATTATTTTTTGAAAATTTAGAGTGTAGTAATTCTCTCGAAAGTGTTTTGCTTAGTCTAACCAGGATTAATTTCTTTGAGTTAAACAATAGGCTATGTTTTGAAAATTGGGAGCTCGTGTACGCTGAAGAAGAGCCTTCCAAAGCTTTTGATTTATTTTTATCCACATTGCAGAGGCATATAGCAGCTTCTACCTTCTATGTCGTGCGAAAAAAATCGGAAAGAAAGTTAAAGCCCTGGATAACAAACCTTTTATTAAAACAAATCAAGCTTAAAAATAAACTAGGTAAAAAATGCGGTAAACATCCGTTAAATTTTAGTTTAAGGAGCCGTTTTAATCGATGCGCTAAAAAAGTGAATAGTGAAATCCGCAAAGCAAAAAATAGCTATTATCATTCAAAGGTAGCGCTTGCAAGGGGCAACCCTGGAAAAGAGTGGGATGCAATAAAGTGTATTTTGAATAGCAAGGATACATCCAAAGTTGAAATAAACACGCTTAAAAAAGGAAGTACTATTATTACAAATCCTGTTGAAATAGCGAATGAATTCAGCAGCTACTTTGCATCTGTTGGACAAAATTCTATTTTTGGTGAAAAACAAAAAACTTGTAATTGCTGTGGTGAATCAAATACAAGAAACACCAACAGAAATAGCTTCTTTTTTGAATCCATCACTGGACTTGAAGTTCTTAAAACTATTAATTCATTAAGGAAGTCAAACTCGAAAGGCATGGATGGAATTCCTAATTCAGTGCTTAAAGAAATCGGTCTCAATGTAGTAGATATTCTGACTTGTCTTTTTAATAGAAGTATTTTAAATGGAACTTTTCCAGAGAACTTAAAAATTGCTTTAGTTATTCCTTTATTTAAAAAAGGTAGCAAATTAGATAAAACAAATTATAGACCCATTTCATTGCTGCCTTCTATTTCTAAAGTTTTTGAAAAAATCATGAAGACAAGAATCCTGTCTTACTTGAAAAAAATTAATTTTCTTAGTCCATTCCAGTTTGGTTTCAGATGTGGCCTTTCCACTGAAGACGCGTTGTTGGATTTTTGTTCTATCGTTTATAAAGGCTTAGATACTAAGAACTGCTGCGCAGGACTTTTTGTCGATATAACAAAAGCTTTCGACATGGTTAATCATAATATTTTATTAGAAAAATTAGAAAAGGTTGGATTTCGAGGATTTGTATATAAGTGGCTTCAGTCTTATCTCAAAAACAGGATACAATATGTAAAAATCGGCGAGAGTACTAGTAGCTCTAAAATAAATAACATAGGTGTACCACAAGGTTCTGTACTTGGCCCGATTCTTTTTCTTATATATATAAATTCTTTATTTTTTCTTCCATTCATGGGTCAAATTAAAGCCTTCGCAGATGATCTTGGAGTTGCATACTGTTCAGATAGTAGATTAAATTTAATTGCAGACATAAATCATGATGTACACTTATTAAGAAGTTGGTTTGCAGAACATGAGCTCATTGTTAGCAATAAAACTAAATTAATGTTTTTCAGTCTTTTAGCTCAGGAATATACGGATCTTAATATAACTTTTCACTCTTTTGACTGCCTAAAATACAACTTAATAATAAGTAACTGTCACCTTCTACGAAGTCCATCTTTCCACTTCAATCTTGACTGCAGTGACTCTTGTTTTAAAATTGATAATGTTGATACGTTCAAATACTTAGGTGTAACTATTGATCAAAATTTAAATTGGTCTAAGCACATATCTAATTTAAAACAATACCTTTTTTCAGCCACCCGCTGTCTGTATAGATTGCAAAAATTTTGCTCCACAAACTTGCTTAAAACAATTTATTATGGAATTTTTCAATCAAAATTGCAATATGGCATTTGCTGTTGGGGTGGTGCGTACCTTAACAAACTTCAACAACTCACTCTAATACAAAAAGCAGCCATTAGGAAAGTATGTAAATCTCATAGACTTGCACACACAATGGATCTATTTAGATGTTTGCGAATTCTTCCAGTTAGACACTTGTATTACTTCAAAGTCTTAAAGGTATTTTTTATAAGAGGAGGATATTTGCAAAGTCCAATATCCAATGGTCGTAGTCTACGAAGTAATACATTGTATTTTGTAAGTATTCCAGTCTTTCGCACTACAAGCTACAGAAACTTTTACTCCATTCTTTCTTGTAAACTTTTCAATACACTTCCGTTTGAAATTCGGACAATGAGAAAATTGTTCACCTTCACAGAAAAAATAAAATCTTGGCTTCTTGGGTTTGACCATCAACAGATTGAACGTCTGATACACTACCTTATATAGTAAAAAAAAAAAAAAAAAAAAAAAATAATAAAAAATAAAAAAAAAAAAAATGATTTGTTACTTTAGAACGATATAAGCAAATAAAAAACAATACAAAAAAAAAAAAAAAAAAAAAAAAAAAAAAAAAGTAACTATATAAAATATGTATACATTCTTCCTTCTAATTTTAATTTGCATTTTAAGTGTAGTTTTGATATTATTATGTTAATTTTTGCTTTTCTTTCTAACAACATTTTTCTACCTTTTTACTTTGTACTCATGTTTTATATTTTATTATTCTTTGTACACCCCACACAAAGTTTATTCTTAATGTGGCATCATCTCAATTAGTTTACTAATATAAAGATGCCTCTACTTATTCTGATTAAAGACTTTATAAACATTATAGTATATTCTAATAATTGTAAATATGTATCTTCTAAGTCAGAATAAAGAAAAATTGAATTGAATTGAATTGAATTGACGATTTTATATAGTGCATCCCAGCCAACATGAATGTTTTTGTTTGCATCTTTTATTGGTTAATGTTCCTGGGCCTACATCTATTTTGAGTTTAACAAGAGTATATGGGAGTCTTTGTCACACTTATCGTCATGCATGTGAAGAACTGCATTTACTTGAAAATGATAATCATTATGGAAGCATCCTCAACAGGTTTACTGATCAAATAAGAACAATATTTTCAATTATTATCAAAACATGTTTTCCATCAAATCCGGTAGAATTGTGGCAAAATTATCGTGACTATATGACTGAAGATATCTGGAATAGAATGCGTCGTATTTCTAGAAATCAGGAATTAATCATTACGCTGGAAATGTATAATGAGGCATTAGTTATAATTGAAGATATTGTGCTTAACAATCTCAAATAAAACATTGTCACAATTAGGTTTGCCTGCTCCTAATCGACCAATACATGATGCATTTAATCAAGAAATGCAACGTGAACAACAATATGATATAAATGAAATGAACACATTTATAAATTTGAATCTTCCCAAATTGAATCGAGAACAAAAAGTGCATATGATACCATAATTCAAGCTCTACAAAACGAAAGCGGAGGAATGTTTTTTTTTTAGATACGCCAGGCGGTACCGGAAAAACATTTTTGATTTCCTTGCTATTAGCGACTATAAGATCACAGAACAATATTTGATGTTGGTCGTACACCGCAATTTGCACTTAAATTACCATTGAATATGCAAATTAATGAAAATCCAACATGTAACATTTCTAAAAATTCTGGAATGGGAAGAGTTTTGCAACAATGCCAATTAATAGTGTGGAATGAATGTACAATGGCACATAAGAGATCGATGGAAGCTTTAGATAGAACTTTGAAAGATTTACGAAATAATCAAGAAATATTCGGTGGCGCTCTGATATTGTTGACTGGTGATTTCTGTCAAACGCTGCCAGTGATTCTCCATTCAACTCCAGCAGATGAATTAAAGGCATGTTTGAAGTCATCCAGTTTATGGAGAAATGTTCAAACACTCACTTTAACAACAAATGTAAGAGAACAATTACTAAATGACCCATCGGCTGACGAATTTTCTAGACAACTACTGTACTGATAGGAAATGGACAAATTCCTATTGATGCTACTGCTGGATTAATCACTTTGCCAGGTATTTTTTTGTAATTTCGTAAAAACAATACAGCAATTGGTTTCAAGTGCCAAACATTGCGCAAAATTATCGAAATCACAATTTTTAAGCTGAAAGATCAATACTGGCAGCCAAAAAAAAGAACGTTGAATGCGGATATTTTAAGTGATGTGCCTGGTGAGATTGTGACGTATCAATCAGTAGATATGGTCACAAATCATGATGACGCTGTCAATTATCCTTGGATTTGCCTGGACTGCCGCCTCATCGTTTAAATTTGAAAGTTTGTGCACCCATTATTCTTCTTCAGAATATAAATCCACATCGATTGTGTAACGGAACAAGATTAGCAGTCAAAAATGTTATGAATAATCTTATTGAAGCAACGATTTTAAAAGGAAAATTTAAAGGTGAAGATGTATTTGAATACGCGTATTCCAATGATTCCGCCATCAGAGACAATCATTGGAATTGTGTGAAATCGACCTAGAATATCCATGCTTCTGCCACGGACAGTTGTATGTTTCATGTTCACTTGTAGGAAAGTCATCAGTTCTGTTTATTTATACCACAACTCCGGGCAAAACAAAAAATGTTGTTTACGAAAAGGCTATGCGACAATAAAATAAAAAGAAGAAGAAATAAAATAAAAATAAATAGAGGGTGTATTTAAAACGAGTGTATTCTGCATTCTAATATTAATGTGATCTGCTTAGCGAAGCAGGCACAAGGTCCATTAACTAAATATTTTTTGCATGCCTTAGCTGTTTATAGGGTGAAATGGGCTAAAAGAAAAAAAGTGGTATACGGTTTTTAAAAATCTTATTGTGTTTGATAGCCTTTACGTACTTCGATGCTTGAGTGATGCTATTTTTAACAAGCTGTTATAAACAGGAATTCTATTGGATTTTTGTTAATGTAATACACTCGGGTGTATACTTACTTTTATCAGTTTATTAAATTAAAAAAAAAATCCAGGTTCTCATATTTTACACAAATTAATTTGACGGTATAAATATAATTAAGAATTCAAACTTATCGCTTTATATTTAAAATGTTTATATCTATCATCGTTTATATCACCGCGCTATCTGCTCGGAAGGGCAGAACAACGTCTGCCGGGACAGCTAGTTCTGTATATAATTATAGTAGATATCAGACTTCAATAAGATTATAGATCTTTTTTTTAAGTACCGCGATTTTAGTTTTTAGCTAGTTTTGTTTGGATGAAACCAATTTAATAATTTTAATTTTAACTATATGCCTGTTAGGCCCAAGGTATTTTGAATGCAAACTGCACGGCAATAGTTAGAAGGAATGGAAAGATAGGAAAGATTTTTTTGTTGGTACAATAGATTGAGAAATAGGTGATATTTATCCCGCGAAAATCCCACGGGTGGCACCATGGTGTCCAGTTGAAGCTGGGGGAATATTGAAAAATTGCTGCCATACATAAATTATATTGATGTTTTAAAAACAGTATCGAATGCGCGGAGACATTGAGTAGGTAGGTTTTGTTAAAAATAATTTTTTCATGAAGATTTTGAATGAAACAACAACAACTTGTGTGTGTTACAACCAAGTTATAGAGTTATAGCTATTTTACGGGGACCCGATCATCAGACTCATTTAGTGGTGCTCAATCGCTTTTATGTTCAATTTAATTTTTTAATTTTGAACTGTTACACTACATACTGCGCTGCCTCACCCACATGAAAGTTGTAAGCCAAGTACAGGTTTTTCGTAATTCAGAAAAAGTTTGTCATATATTTTGAACAGTTGAAAATTATACAGCTAAAGAATTGTGCTCGCAGAATGGATGACTTGTTTTTTTATGAGGCTAGTTATGCATTCGTAAAAAAAATAATTTTTTTGGACAATCAAACATGACATTACGATGATAGAACGGCTGGACCGATTTGATTCATACTTGGTACACAGTATTAGTATGACGTCTTACAGAGGTGTTTTCGGAATTAGCATTCTAGCTCTCAAACTAACGGTACCTGCCATACAATTTATAATGAAAAATTTACTTTTCTCAAAAACAGCTCCTACGATTTTGATGAATGGTGTTTTTTGTGTACAATTTATATTTTGGTTAAAATAGATTTTTCAGGAAATCTTATAATGGTACCTCGCATAGGACCTCAGGCGAATTATGACAACAAGAGGAAACCTTATCAAAAAGTGGGAAGATTTGGAGGAGACCTGCGGAGAAGAAGTGAAAATTGCACCAGATACCAGCGTTGTAGACTTCAGGAAGGTTTTTAAAAAATGCTTAGAGAGAGTAAGCTGCACTTTATATGATCGATTTAAAACGGAAGCTGAATCTTCGCAACATATAACGATTTACAGCCAACTGAACTATAACCTCCAAGAGCATACATATTTTCTGAATCAAATTTCTCTCAATAAGATAAATCTTTTATTTAAAATAAGAGAGGAAATAATAAACTTAAATTACATCCCACATCAACCAGAACGGCTGGTGGCCTGTGTAACCTGCAAGAAAGAGAAGATGTATATCATTTTATTGTCAGATGTCCTATCTTGACTGAATTTCGGTGTTACTTCAATGGATATGAGTGATGTCTTAAACATATTGAATGGCAACCTGGGCTGGGAAGTTTTATATAGTTATGCATCAATCGCACTTAATTACAGAAAACGCATAGTTGAAGGAGACTTCTAAATAGCTAAAATACGTATATAAATTTGTTTTCATTTCTTTTGTTTTTGTTAAAGAAATGTCAATCTGGTAGACGGCCTTGGGCCAAACCAATTAAACTTAAGATACTAAATTCTAAACAAATTATTTATGCTTTGAAATAAAGTTTATACAACTAACTAACTAACTAACTAACAATTCTAAAGGTTCAAATAAACATAATCAAAAAACAGAACCAAAGTTTTTCATTTAGAAAAAAAGAGAGCCAAACAACGGATGGATGACTTCTTTGGGCCCACCTTGTATACCCATTGTTTCTACTTGCCTACAGCCCGGCTCAATCTCCAACCTACCGTCTCCAAGTAAGAACTCCAAGTTGTTCGAGATCTCCTTCCACCTGGGCGATCCATCCAAGGTAAATCCGTCTTGTTTAAGCCGTTCTTAAATGACGAATGTAACTGGAAACTGGCTTTAAAAATTGCATCCGAATAAATTCTTAGCAAAAGATTGTCGATAGTTTTATACCACAAATGCCGGTGATAAAATTATTTTCTTTTTTTTCAATTTCGTTTGATATTCACCAGTTTCTCCCATCCCTCACACATTGGTCACTTGCGTAATACACGCTTTCAATGGCAGTAATAGTCCATTTTCAGGGAACCTTAAGTTGACGAATTTATTACTAATTATTTCAATGAATTGAATATTCCCATAGCCAAACATGATTTAAAAAAGCTGCAAGACTTTGATCTCTCCTACAGTGTTGACATCACAACTTTAAAACTCTTTTTGTTGCTGTTTTTTTTTGCCCTTATGCTCATAAAAACAAACTTTAATCTAGTTCAATCGACTGGAGGGGGAGGGGTGCTCTATCAGCTCTATCCAAAAACATGTTTATTTCAAATCATCATCACATTAATGAGTTTTACAATGCTTATTTCCATCGATTATTTGTCTACTTAATATTCAATTTTTAATGAAACAATTTATTTAAAAACTCATTTGTTGACATCACACCATTTCATCGCAGCATTAAAAAAAAAAACTTGTGTAATTATATGCCACAAAGCAAAAACAAGCAAACAAAAAATCTTCCAACCCGATCTGGTTAAAAATCACTTAAAACTGAATATAAATTCATTCGATCAATAAAAACTCAATTTCCATACGTCTGCTTGTATACAAGAGAACCAAACCTCCTCCACCCATACCACCACAATAACCACGATATGCGGATGCATGTCCAGGATACAGACTCAGTTATCACACCATATAGAAAGGACTATCACAAAATATGTGTATGTGTACAACAGCAAAAAAAAAAAAACACTCAAAACCACATGACCACTCAACGAATTGTATAAGAGACCTTATATCTGGTACTGCACTTGCACCCGCACCAGTTCCTCCATAGTCATGCCACATCCTCTACACCTATGCATAAACATTAGTTGTGGCTTAGGACTTTATTTCAGTTTTCGTTATTTCGACGTGTTTTGTTTAGATATCTACTAGAAATACCTTGTGTCCTATTCAAAAAATAGCAGCAAAATGATATCAGTCCTTTTTCTCTAAATGGCTCCAATGTTGTCTGTCAAGTAGACAAGCCAAAAATAAACGACAGAAGAGGACGAGGAAGAGGATAGGAAGAAGTATAGCATCCGCCGGCTGCCAGTTAAGTCAGATACTCGTAGGATCGTACATAGGACCGAGGTGCTCCTTTTGGTAAAAAGACGGCAAAATAAACAAACCCACACCTCTACACTTATCTATTTTACACAACAACAGACAAAAAAAAAACGACCGAAAACGAACAAATAGTGAATTTAAATTACTTTCGCCACCACTGTCAAACTCTGACTCCCTCTGCTGAGCTGACACTGAACCCTGTTTGTTCGTCAGGTTGTTCAAGTATCATTTGAATGTGGTTCAAAAGTTTAACACCCCTACTTCCTGTTTTTATGCAGAGCATTCTCAATGGCAAAATTGCATTAACTTTGAAACCAACCAAAGGCAAAGGGAGAAGACAACAACGAAACGAAACGAAATGAAAAATATAAAAAAAGTAGAGGACACATCACTCAACCTTGTGTACAACTTGAAACCGCATTCTATGGTTTTGTTTCAACTGTATGTGTTGCTTCTGTTTTTATGTGTCGGGTCGGATATGTTCTTTTTTTTTTGTCCTTGCTGATGGTACGAGACGACTTACAAAAACCTCTCGCACACACGTTGCGGGTTATTTCATTTTAAGGAATCTCCCTTAAGAAGTCCTTTTACAAGTAGTCTATTAGTGCACGTTTCGTAATATGGACTGGCTAATGGCAAAATAGTTGTTTCGACTATTTTACTGTTTTGACCACTCTTCTCCTCCTAGATAGATTTTAATATGTATTTACAGATGGAAGCTTATATCTTTATAAGTAGCGTTGCATCCAGAAAACACAAAACACATACAAACTTAAAGGCTATCCTCAAGCCAAAATTAAGGGGATAGGGGGAGTTTTATATCTGTTTGTATCATTGAAAGTGAATACTTCAATGAATGATGGTTGGTCATAGATCGAAAGGGTGAGGCTAGGAGTTGTTGGAGATTAAATTTGATAATGAAGTTATAAAAGAGTTTTTGTCTTGAGCGCGTGCACATTTTTGAATTTGAAATTCTGGTAGAAACAACAGACCAAAATGAAACTTTGTGCGTCAGATAGCAAAATTTTGGAATGAGTTTATTTTATGCACGTACGAAAAGTTATTGTTTGTTGCTTGATAATTATTGTGGAATGGCTCATTTTGGGTGAATCATGGCTTTTGCATTTAATGTGAGATGATTATTTATCAAGTTGAATACAATGTAGTCGTAGTGCTTAGGTTTAGCACCTGAGGTTAAGAATCAAAATCATGGAGAAACGTTTCGACAATGTTATCAAGCCTTTATTATTTTTACGTGTACTGCTAGTAATAGTATGTTTATTAACCTCAGGATACTGTTATTTTGCATGAGTTGGCATTGGCATGAGTTTTATTTATGATTGGTCACTCGAAATTTTTCCAATTTGTTTGCCTTTGCCAGAATGTCAGATAGCCTCTGGTCCTTCTCTTAAGTTAGAAAGGGAAAGGTCTCTATGCTGCGTCGCTATCCTATCGGAAACGAAAGAGTCGGTGAGCTGTAGGCATCCAAGCCACTTCAAGATTTTCGCTCTTATAATTCTTCATTGAACGATCTGTTTCACAGTCCATTTATATCGCTAGAGGGAATACTACTTCAAGAATCTTTCTCTTAAAGCAACAAGCAGATTTTTAACAGATTCTTGCTTCTTAAATCCATTCTAAGACCTTATTCTTTAATATAAACTAAAGTTTAATTTGTCTTGATCACCCTGCATATTCGAAGCTTGAGAGAAATGCTTGATTTTGACATGACTTGCAACTCGTTTACATTAACGCTTTCCTAAGCTTATTTAATCTGTTGGAGATTGGTCATTGGTGGGCTTACTTGGCCAAAAAACTGTTTGCTTCTAATCTAATTCATATCCGGGTAATTTTGAAAGATCATTTTCCACTACAACAGCTTTCTTTGAAAATCGGAATAGCATGAATAACCCCAACTTCTTTTCGATTTTCTATTGTTTATAATCGTCAAAGTCGTTAGGATAGCTTTGCTTAACAGAATTTTGTTGGTATATTATTTTCGCCGTTAAGAACTTCACTGAAATAATCTTTCCAAATTCTTTGCACTGATTACGTGTGCTGTACATTGTCTAGTTGTAGGCCTGCGAAGACAAACTAATTCGATTTTCTGGGTGCATCTGGTGCCACCATGTTAATTAACTTATTCAAGCTGCTGAAGCAAATAGACATTTACCAACTTTCCCTTTTCATCTACATGTCCTTACATTCCCGATGGCACACAGCCCTGCTGAACCGAAGGCACCCTTCTGCGTTTTCTGATTTGCAGTTTTACGGCCTACAAAGCATATTAACGGAATCGCCTATCTATCCTGTATCAGCCTATTTTAAAAGAAAAACAGACTTAAGCAGACTTAAGCCGCTTAAAATGACTTTATCAAATTACTATTTTTTGTTGCCTTTCAACTTCTAGTCATCGTAAAATTGTTGAATCTTGTTGAATCCGTCTTTTGAGGTTAATTTTCCCTCCTTTCGTTTAAGTCTACACGTAGAGAAACAATCTTAACGTCGTATCATACTTCAAGACATTAGTTAAAGTTATCTTTTGAATTCGTATCATATTCTTCTGATTTCGCCTTGCACTTCTCATTTCTGCATATTTTCAGAGTTTTATTAATATACGGTCCCCAACTAATAAACCAGCGCTCAAAACTCCAAGTTGTGAAATAGTTCAATACAAGAAACTTCATTTTCATAGACGTATCTAGGGTATGAGCAATAGGGAAATGCTGCAGCTAACTCCAAATTTAAATTTTTTTAAAACTGTTGCAAATACATAGAAACAGTCGTTTATATTTTCAAACAGTTTGGCAGAAGTAAACTGTACCTCAAATTTATCATTCGATATCTTTATAATTTAAATTTTTAGGGTTGAAAGGGGTCAGTTGCTTTACTACCCCTACCGATGTACGATCCTGCATATAGATTTCCTGCGGCATTTTGTGTCCATATATTTGACACATTTGAGCACAAGGCGCTTTATCAGGAACCAACGAGAAGTTGCTCCTAGCAGTCCAAGCTTAATAGATTCATGTCTTCAGTATCGTATCGTAACTGCTTTCAAATATGTTAGGATTAAATAAATATACAAAATTCCTCAGAAATATTTTCATTTTGAATATTTGAATTTTGTCTTTGTCAAACTTAAAATTCAACTTATAGGTACTCCATCCTACAAACATTAAGGCTAATGCAAAAAAAATCAATCCATAAGCATGTCTGTCATCAAATCAACATCAGAGAATGAAATACCATTTCCAGGTCATTTGTCATTTTGTTTTTGGAGCTTAAATCAATTAGCGCAGCATTTTACATTGCATTTTAATACGCAAAATGCTAAACACCAAACAACCACAAAACTACTCGATTTGAATCCCATATACATATCTATGTCTCCAACAACAACACAAACACAGTACATATTACTCTACATAGTTCACCCACAATCCGATTTGCATTTTGGTCGAGTCTTTAATTAGTAAACACATTAGCTCCAAACCACAAACAAAAACTTCGTTTATAATTCCGAGAGCAGCGATAATGCAATAAATAATCGATTTTGAAATTTAATGGAAAACAACAAACACAGCCAAATAGCAGAACAGCCAAACAGCTCGTGCATCCTTTTGTGAAACGCGTAATACATGTGAATTGTACTGTGTATCAATTCAAATTCACACATTCCTGTCCCTATATTACAATTTAGAGGTTTACCAATTTTGCACGCATCCGTCCATTGACATAAAGGAAGCGCATATCTGCCACCCAACTTTGCCGCCACAATGCCAAATGAAACCCAATAAACATCAAAAAACAGCTCACACGAGTTAAAAATATTGCAAACCTCAAAAACTAACCAAAACACTTGGTTGTCTAGGCACCGAAACCAAACAACAACGTGCCGAGGATGATATCCTCCTCGTTAGGTATATAGAAAATAAGGATAAAAATGCAACTTGTTATACCAGGAAAAACAATAATAGGCAACTAACTATTACTAGTAACAGTAGAAAACCAATTTGCAACCGTTTATATTCCATCATGAAATGCGTTTGTACACACATACACTTTTTGAACACATCCGTCCGCATTCCGCGTTGCCAATTCCAACACCACGCCCGGCCTGCCGCGCCGCGCCGCCATGCCATCGCCATCGCATCGCCTTTGTATATATAAACTATAGTAAGCCTATGAAACACAACATTTTATTTGTGAGATTTCACACCATTGGCTCTGTGTATTGTCTTTACAGATTTTGGAGAGTTTGCAGAATGACAGAAGACCTGGGAGAGCGATAGAGAGATATATATTATATTTTTTTGCATAAGCAAATAGCAGAATGAGGGAGTTAGCTATTGAGCTGTTATTGCCATGTCAACCAAATATAGCAAAGCGTCAATAAGTAGAATAAGAGTCATAATGAAATCAGAAAATGTTGTGTTTGTGTGTGTTCAAGAACCGAGAACATTATCACTTCTTAAGAAATTATTGAATGTGTAAGTTGTGTTTTCTTTCGTTATATTTGACAACATCGCAAGTTAGAATATTAAGGCAAATCAAAATAAATGTATTTTGTGTTTATTTGTAATTATAGGTGGTTGCTGGTTATGCGGTATTTTGTCAAAAACGTCATTATTTCATTGCAGTATGTGAAAAAATAAACAAAATATTAAGGCAAATCAAAATAAATGTATTTTGTGTTTATTTGTAATTATAGGTGGTTGCTGGTGATCCCGTTTTTTGTTAAAAACGTCATTATTTCATTGCAGTATGTGAAAAAAACAAAATGCCAGAACTCACTGAAGTTAAATCAGACGTCCAAACTGAGGTCAACATCTGAGATTGATGTTCGCATCGAAAACGATGCCAGCGATAGCGATTCAGAAGATACCATCCCAGAGTTGGAGAGGTTGGAGGATGTTACTGCTGGAGCCACTCAGCTGGGTGGTGGAGCAACAGGATTGCCAATCGATTTGGTATCAAAGGCCAAACAATCCCGTGGCGAAAAGAAAGCCCGCAAAAGTATGCTTAAATTGGGATTGAAGCAGATCCAAGGACAAAAACATTATCTTTGGAGAGGCCAAGATTGAAGATCTTTCACAGATCTTTCAAGAAGTAGATGAGACGGGAGTTGACGAAAAGGACATTGAGCTTGTTAACACAAGCCAACACAACAAGACCCAAAGCAATTCGAGCCCTCAAGAACAATAACAATGATATTGTTAATGCGATTATGGAGCTGACAATGTTATAAGCAGAAAGCAGAAGTCACTTTGTTTAACTACAATTTTATTCAATGAATAAAACTTAACTAGAAGGAACAAGTTCCTCCACAATTGTCGAGCATTCTAAAATACGTGAGTTAATATGTAAGAGATTTATGTAGATTTACGAACCATGAACTCTCTTAAATGAAATTTATTTCTTACAGGTTCTTCAAAAAGTATCATTTAAGAAAAAAAACAAGGCGATCGTGTAAGGGGACAGTATCAGGCACCTAGTCTGGATTCCAATAGCTTGTTGGATCTCGATCCCTGCCAGACGAATAGCGTTGGTGCTGAGTGATATTTCCTTTAAAAAAAACGAAAGTTATTTACCTATGTAAGCTGTTATTGTGTTTTTTACGATAGTGAATTAAAGTTATAAATAAGTGCAAGCAAATCAATGTGTTTTATTTATACATATACAGGAAGAGGCAATACAATATAGGGGCATAATGCCTTTTATATTGTGCATCAAAAAGCACTTCAATAAGCAGGATATTCAACCAATAACAAAACAATCTTTTTCTGTGAGCATTGCAACGCATGTCGGGTAATTTTCTTTTTTCGATTTGTATTGAACTAGGTAAACAAAAATGTAGGCGGGAGGCGGTACGAAGTTTGTGTTTTTCACTTGGAGATAGGTTAATTACGTACGGAGTTCGCCGGGTCAGCTAGTATTTTAATATATATTTGTTTGTATTTGGAAAGTGTGAAAGTACCTTGATTGCTTTTTTGGGTTCGTGCAAATGAAAAGTCCTGTAGATCAAAACGAGGGTGGTCTTTTGGTTCAATGAAACTCAATATAATTTAGATAATTTCGGTCTTAGAAGGGGGTTGAGAAAAATACTTACTGGAAATACTTACTTTTTCAAAGTTCTTTTCTTATGCTGTATTCTTTTCCACATCACCCAGTGGGGTAGAATACCAAATGCGTTTTTTTTTTTGAGGTTTCCCCAATAGGCCTATTCCTCATGAATATATTTACATTTATGTAACTAGGTAATTTAAAATATTTAAATATTAGACTTGTAAATTGTGGCTATATTTACATTTATGTAATTAATTTAAAATAATTAAGTAAATTGGTGATTGTTATGATAATAATAGAAAAAGTAGATTTGTAAATTTTGGCTATATTTACATTTATGTAATTAATTTAATATTGGATATAGAGTATATATAGGTACCTACATTTGTGATAAATAATAGAAAAATTAAACTATTTAATATATATGAAAAGGTATAAATTTATTTGTTTTTAATTTGAATTACATTGAAGTTTTGAAAATCTTTTAAGAGCTAAGTTCGATGAAATTTTTTTTTTGCGTTCACTGGGATGGGTTCCTTCAATTTTTTGTTTATTTTTTTGATGGTAAGTATGATCAGTCCGATCAGTAAAAATTTTGAAATTTCCTTACGATGTTCCGTCTTGCAGTCAAGATGTAAAATCATTGGATTTTCCCTTATAATTTCCAAAAGCCACGTTTCTCCTATCTTCTGCCTTATTTGGTTTATCTGGAAACCTGCTTCAAAAATTGTTTGGAAATCCCTAACAGTTCTCTCGAAACGCGTCGAAGGAACAGTTAGTTTCCCAAATGCCGAAGTAGTGGTTGTTGTGTTATATGCTCTTAGTTCTATCAACAAAGTTGCTTCCCTAACTTTGTCAATATTGTCTATCATGAACTGAGAGCATGTTTCGCATTTGAGTTTTTGTCTCAGCTTTCCTGCTGCGAATCCGGCATAGTATGCAGCAGCTGCCTTTTGCAAATTTTCATTATTTGAGTCAGGTTCTATGACTATAGTGACATTTTCTTGGCAATTTAGGTCCTTTTCTTCTATATCGTCAATGTCATCCTCTTCATCGGGGTCATTGTCTTTCTCTGCGACACATACCATTGTACTTTCCATTATATTTTCCTCGATGGGTATTTTGAATTTGAAGTCGTCATCATTTTCATCATTGTCCACTATTACCTCTGCACCAACATTCTGCAGAAGAGGTTCTGCTCGAGCGTCCTCGTATCCAGAATGTTGTGCTGGGGTCATATGTTTGAAAATTATCTGCTTGAGATTGCGAATTAATCTCAAAGCCGATGGATTTTGAACATACGACCCTCTATCGGTACGCAACATGGAGAACAGATTTTCAGCAACATCTGTGTTTAAATGTGCTGGTAGGAGATACATCTGCTCTTCGCTTTTGATGTATTCCCACATCTGTTGGATTGCCAAGATTGTTTGCAGTAGTCCACTAAAACAAGGTGGGCGTTGCTTTGCACCCATGCATTTCCACGTTGAAATCCAGTCCCTTGCGCTGATAAAGGCGTTCATGGTCTCTGAAGTATCTGAAATAGGTTTTTGATCAGGATTTCTTGAATATAGTTCACCAGTGTTAAAATTGTCAAACAAAGTGTTCATCCTTTTTATGAATTCTGCTGTTGAAGCAGCATTTTTTTTATCTTCTTCCGTTTTAAAGAAGCCAATACTCAATGCGTACATAATCCCCGAGTACACATTAGCACTGAACACCTGGGTAGCGAGTTTCACTGACAATTTATCATATGGTCCTGGCTCAATGTGGGCTTTCGTTAGTTTGAAACAAACTTGAAAATTCATGCTTTGAGCGTCTGCTTCATAAAGCTTCTTGATTATATTCCAATCCACCACATCATTTCCAATAGACAATTTGTAGTTCAACAAATTGTTTCTCACACTCTTGAAGAGATGTGGATAGTCGTGCATAAGAAAAACTCTATGCCCTTCTACTTCCACATATGGTTTTTCCGACATATTTGGTTGGAGTTTTTTGTAGGCTGAAACATTAATTTGTGCTTGGTCGCAGCTTGTTGCAACCAATGTTAAGCCGCAGTTAAATACTTCTTTAATAATAAAAGTCAACATTTTTGTTAAAATCGAGCTATTGGGTGAGCCGACGTAGTATATTATCGTCTGCTTCCAATTTTTGTTCAAGCCTCTAAGTGTAAAAGCTATTAACTTAGAGGCTATCGTTGATGTTCTCCCAAACTCGCCAAAATCAGTTAATCCATATATCATGTCATCTTTCGTATTGTACTCCAGTTCCTTTTGAATCGCCATCTCGTCGAACAGGAGTACACATTTTTTTTCCATTGACGTCATGTTTTTAGCTTTCTCTGTCAGCAAATACTTTATTCTGTCCGAGAAGCCGGTTGGTAGCCTTATTTCTCCATGCCATCGGTATATAGTACTTTTTGATGGCAGTTTAAATCCTATGCTCAGCATGTAATTATAACATGCTGGGGACTTGAAATAAAATTTCAAAAATATGTCCTTCTCGTTAGGTTCGTAAGTTGTGTTTGGCTCGTGGAAAACTTGCGCCAAAAGAAAAGTGCGAGACTCTTCTGAAAAATGTTCAGCGTCCATTTTGGCTTCCAATATTTGTCTTAGCCTATAGTTGGGGTCTATCTGCTTCCTTTTCGGGGTGCATATGTCACGTATGGGAATAGGAATAAAGCTTTGACGTCTTGTCCGTGGGATTGGGGCCGCTTTGTAAGTATAAAGTTGTGGAGACGGAAACTGTGACGGAGAAGCCTGACAAGTTGGAGGCACAGCTGGCAAAGACAAATCTCTTATATAGGTCTTCGTGCATTTCGCTGCCAAATTTTTAAGAGGCAAACTTGGGCTGCACGGTATGAGAGTGGGTGATGGTTGTGGTGAGTGGCACCGCTTTAGCGGTTTAGGAGGGCGTGGAACTACAAACGCACTAGAAGGTAGACCAAGAGAGCTCAACATTCCTGATGTAACGGTGGCAGGCGGTCGAATCCTTACCTGCATTTCCCGATGACATGAGTTGTCAACAACACTTTCACTGCAACTACATATGGAGCTGTCAGCAACTATAGGTAGTGCTTTTGGGACTAGACATTTCCTCGTAGATCTTAGTTTAATGTCTTTTTCATAGAAGTGCTTTTCACACATGAAGGTCCTAATTGGTGGATCCTTAATGTGTGAAATCCTTCCATGCTTAATCCACACTGCCCTTCTTTCATCTGTGGGCACCTGGAAGAAAGACAAATAACCTTCAGATTTTTGTCTCTCTTCGCAGTTAATGTAGCAACAGATAACCATGTTTAAAAAAAAAATTAAAATTCAAAATGTAAATATATGATGATATGAAATTAATATGAATATGAACTACTCGTATATATAATGACCTTAATTTATTAAAACTCACTCTTTTTTTAGTTAAATTTGTTTAAACAGCTTTTATATTTATTTTGCTTCACTATTTCACAATTCTGTAGGTAGGTATGGTTTAAATTTATTTATTTATTTAAACCTTTTTCACTTTTAATTCACTATTTTCACAATTTGATAGGTAGGTAGGTAGGTAAAGGTTCTCCCGGAACTTAATTTTTTTTTTATGGTAGGTATAGGTAGGTAAGGTAGGTACTCCCGGAAATCAATTTTTTATATAGAAAAACGAAAGGAAACGCGAGTAAATATTATTATAAAAATTAAAAGAGAACTTATTATTTAGGTATAAAGGGAACAAATTTATTAATAGGTAGGTATATGTAATATTAAGAGGCACTAAATTTAAGATGAACACCGAGAAATCTTATAGGTAGGTATTTGCTGGGGCACACTTTCAAATAAAAATTCCGTAACTATTTAATTCGAACAATTTAATTTATTTTGATAATAGGTAGGTAGGTATGTAGGTAATTAGTTTTCAAAAAAACTATTTTAAAATGTTCCAAAATATTTTAAAGCACAACACGTACAGATAAAATATTGCAGAACAATGGCTTTATTTGAAAAGTAGGCAAAACGCCAAATAAATTGTGTATTCTTTTTGTTTCATTCCAACTCCTATGCTGCAAAGCCTACCCATGAAACACAAAATAGGCCACGTTAACAAAATCAGCCAAAACGCAAGTTTTTTTTATAATCACTTTTCAGGGTTACCATCTACCTAAAAGTGATTTTCTTCCATTTCAAAGAATTTTTTATTAGAATTTTTTTTTAAGTCTGACATTGTTCACATTATATTTCCGAATGACAACTTTTTTGAAAAAAGTGAGAAAAAACAGCAGTGCTTTTCAAGCATATTAATTTTTTTTTTTTATACTCATTTCTCACATTGTCGCGGATAACTTGTAGGTAGGACCTATCAACAAAAGATAAAAAATATTTTGTTTAGAGAATATAGATAAGGAAATTTTAATTTGAATAAAAGTTGTCATTGTCATAAATGAAGTTACAAAAAAATGTCATTTTGTATTTTCATTATAAATTTCTTTAAGTAAGAACCAAACGAACCCATATCAGACCAATGACAACTTTTAACATTTTCATCAAGATTAAAATGTTTGTATAGGTAGGTAGGTATTTATGTCAAATCACCAAAAAATGTCATTTTAAATTCTGATGACATTTATTAGTAATTTTTTTAATGTTTTAGTAAATATTTAGTTACACCTTTAAAAAGTAGGTAGGTACATATATTTACAATATTTTTCAAATCCTAAGTTTTTCTTTTTTCATTCTAGGTGGCAATCCTGGCAGGTTATATTATTCATTAACAAAAATATACCGTTTTCCATCCATATCCACTACAATCAAAAAATTTGCATTCTTCATAACATATGAAAATTGCTTTTCTTTCATTCTACTTTATTCTTTAACCCATATTCATATTTACAGTCATATCCCCCACTCTAGTTATTAATAATTATTTGTTTGCTTTACATAGCATTCTATACAAAAACCATCGTTTCTTTTTTCCCTCGAACCAACAAATAAATTGTATACAGCATTCTCGTTCTTACAATCTGCAAATCCAAACATATTTGCAGCATTTGCAGCTCTCCAAAATCTCCAATCAGGGGAAATTGTAGAATTTGTGAGATTTCTGGATAGATGCCGCTCGGAGCGTTCCGCTTTTCAGTACTACTATTTAATATATATACAAAGGCATCGCCACCATCTCTTTTTGTAGAATCAACCAGAAAACTCGGAATTTGGTTTGTATTTTGTGGTTCACTCTCCTTATCCCTATCCCTATTTACATAGCTTCTGTCCACCTCTTTCTCCCAAACGAAAACGGCTCCCTCTATAGCAACATTGCAACAACTAATTACAAAAGCTTGATCTTTAATTAGTGATTATGTGGTAAAATGAGATTTAGACGGCCAAACATGATGGAAACAAAGCCAAAAACAAATTAAAGGTATTTTCATTGAATTAAGCTAAAATTCTGTCTGAATAGATAGCGCGTTTCAATTGATTATTAATTGGAATGTGAAATATTTTACAATAACATAAAATAAAACGGAATTGAGTTGTGAAGCGATATATATATACACAGATACAGATATAGAAATACAGATGTAGGTACTTGTAGTAGGTAGGTAGGTGCGAGTGAAAAGCTATTACGCCGAACAAAACAACGACATTTTGTAATACCATTTATTGATCCTTGTTAGTGCTTGGCATACAACCGGTAGGGGGCGCTGGAGCGGGTGGTGATGTTGATGAGTATGTCGTTATTTTTATTCACGAAATTATTACCCTGTTGTGAATTTGTTTTATTGAAAGTGCTGCACAGACAAGTTTACATGTATACATAGGAACATTTATAAGTGTGTGCATGCACACATTTTGTGTTTATTGTTAAATACAATAAATGGCGGATGGGGACCATTATAAGGTTGTTTACGTCAGGAAATTGCCTGTCAATTTATGTTGAATCTTGTATCCCATTGTGAACAGCAATTTTTTTGTTGGAAACGTCAAAAATGGAAACACCGATTATTGTAAATAAGGCTTGTTAAGTTGTCAAATCAAAAATAAGTTAATTTTAATTGTGTGGGTACTTTGAAATAATATTAGACCTTACATAATTTCTTAAAGGATCTTACTCCATAAACACTTTTTCAACTAAGAGCTATTACTGCGTCCGATTTCATCAATTGATTTGAGTTTAATTTAGGAGAACCAAATTAGGCACTATTAAAAAAAAAATTCGAACTTGATTGCTTTTGATAATAGGATTTGATGAAAATTTTATTATGTCGGTCGCCCAAATTATGCTTCTGGGAGTGCCTCGTCCCATGTGGTTATGGTGAAAATCATCGCGCTGCCGATTGTGGATGGTCATTCTCTCTACGTGGACATCTTAACATCTGATGAATACTTATTTTTTGAGTAGGCTGTACTATAGCTTTTTCTTCTTTGTTAAACCTTGTTTTCCTAAACTACGCAATCGAAAACTAAATCATCTTTTTCTCATTCATATAAAGTCATGTTCTGTTTGTTGTTGACTCCTGGTACCTAATCAAGGCGCCTGGGGTGTTGTGTGTTACATTTCTGAGCTCCATCCTTGACACATCTTTCCGAGCCATGAAAGCTAGGCCTCTGATTTGGTTTCTTTTGCCTGATCACATTCGAAGTCAACCTAGGGGTTTTCGTAGGTGATTGTGACATACCTTTGGCTTCTACATTCCTAAAAGCTTAGTCACTGTAGCTATCATTGCTCAAAACACTTTGCTATAGTGCTATAGAGAAACCCACTCCAAGCTTGCGTGACTCTTTATTGTGGTGAGTGCTCCCATATGATAGAAGTTACAGTCATATGTTCTTTTTATTTCCGCTTATATAAGATAATTATTGTAAGCTCGATATTTTCTCGAGCGGTTTTTGTAGGGCCTCTACATGACGTAGAGTGTAAATAAATCAGAGCGTATCATTTTTGTTTTTGCTTTTTGGTTCCTGAGAATAGAGTTTATGTATTCAGACCAAACCGTGGAAAAGATGGATTCTTGGAAAACATTTGCGGCTAAACCTAAACTGATTTTTCACACTTCATATTCTGATGAGGTTTTTTTTTAAATCTTTGCCAGCAATTAAACAAGAGGATCGCAAATCGAAATAAATTATTTTTTTTTTAGATTAGTCCTAGAATCTTCGAAAATGCTTCTATAAAGTTAACGCAATTTTTTAAACATTTGTAGTCAAAAGGGAAGATGTTCTAGTAGTAAATCAAGCAATAAAATCGAACGGCCAATCTCAACATCTCCTTCTTTGGTTTTCTCCCGAGAACTTTTCTTAAGATTGTTTTTGGGGGTATTTTGTCTTGGATAGTTTTTATTGGGCTTTTGTCTTTGGAGACTTTCCTTTTGCAACTATGTGTTTTAAAAATAACATCACTTGCCTGATCTTTCTACCAAAGGCTTAAGCTTAAGCTTGGTGATTAATAAATTTTCAAGTCTTCTGTTACCAATTGTTGGATGGGAAAATCACTGATAGACGAGACTCCTTCAGATTAGCCAGTGCATCCGAATGCAGAAGTGTTTTATTTATTTTATTTATTTGAATTCGTTAAGTACTAACGGTACATTCTTAAATTAAATTAAAACTAGAAATATTTTCATAAATTGATACATACATAAATCTTATATCTACTAGTATATTATAAATATTGGAAAAAAAATCTATTTTTAAAACAGTGAGATTTAACATTATCATTTGTGGAATTTAATATGGCATAGTTCTTATTAAATATATTGATCAAGAGATTGAGAGGGCTATTGGCGCCGTAGTTGGATCTACTGAAAATGTTACACAGAGGCAATTGCCTTCTTAAACTGGAACGACTAAAATTAAAATTAATACGACAAAGGGCTGATGGGGCTGTAATTGATCCATTAATTAACCGCACAATAAAACAGAATTGTAGGTACTCACGATGACTTAAAAGGGATGGAAGTTTTATTAGTTGAAGTCTTTGAGAGTAAGGTGGCAAAACGATTCTATCTAACCATGGAAGAAAACGCAAACAAAATCTCAAAAATCTTTTTTGAATACTCTCTATTCTGTTGATATGAACAGCGTAGTAAGGGGCCCATACGATGCACCCATATTCCAGAATTGATCTCAGAAAAGAGACATAAAGAGTCTTTAGGACATAAGGATCACGAAATTCGCGAGCAAACCTTTTAATGAAACCAAGTGTCATGTTAGCTTTTTTAATTATGTAATTGTAGTGATCAGTAAAGGAAAGCTTTGAGTCTAACACTACTCCAAGGTCCGTAAAGCTTGACAAGTTACACAAGAGCGACGTATTCAACATATAATTATAAGAAAATACATTATGTTTGCGAGTAAAACACATGGTTTTACACTTGTCGATATTTAAAAACAGACTATTTGTATTGCACCAGTTCCAAAATCTATTAAGATCGTCTTGAAGAAGTTCACAATCAACAGTTGAGTCAATTTTTCGAAAAATTTTCACGTCATCGGCATAAATTAAAGACATAGAGTTTACTAAAACGGAAGGGAGATCATTAATAAATAACACAAATAATAACGGACCAAGGTGACTGCCCTGTGGCACACCTGAATTGACTCGAAAACATTTAGAACGTTCAGTTTTAAAAACAACACTATATAATCTATCTTTTAGATATGAGGATATCCACAAAACAAAACGATCATTTAGTCCAATAGTATGTAGTTTGTGGAGCAGTATATTATGATTCAATTTGTCTTTACTAAAGTCAGTAAAAACACAATCTACTTGTTGAAATTTTTCGAATGAATCAATACAGAAAGTCGTGAATTGTAATAAATTTGTGACCGTAGATTTTTGTTTTACGAAACCATGTTGGTTTTCACATATAACAGAGGTGCAATGAAAAGACAATACATCACAGACAATAGCTTCAAACAGTTTAGGAATGACGGACAGTTTAGCGATAGGTCTGTAGTTTGATACTAAGTTTTTCTTGCCTTTCTTGTGAATCGTAGAAAGAAATGCAGTTTTCCATAGATCTGGAAACCTAGAGCTACTTATTGACTGGTTGAACAGCACAAACAATGGGTACGACATATATATTTTTAACATGAATGAAGGCAAGCCATCAGGACCAGGACTAAAACTTTCATCTAACTTTTCTATGTAGTCAAGTATAGTTGCTTCGGAGATAGTAAAGTTAATTGAATTAAGGTGTGGAAATTGGTCAATATTAAAATTTGGAGTTGTGTTAGGATCATTAGCAGAAGTATTTTTGAAAGCACTTTGAAAGTATTCGGCGAACATGTTTGCTATAACTTCTGGTGAGTGGCTAGTTGAATTAATATAGCTCATGTTGGCTGGGTACCCGTCACATTTTCTTTTAGAATTAACGTACTTCCAGAAGTTATTAGGATTAGATTTAAGTCCGTTTTCTGTTTTATATATGAAATTTGAATAGAGAAAATTAGAGTAGTTAATGAATTCATCTTTTAGTTTGATGTAATTATCAAGAGCTTCATCAGTCCTGTATCGATTAAACCTTAACCAAGCCTTATTTCTTTTATTCTTAAGTGTTTTTATATGAAGATCAAACCATGGTGGGCTGTTGTTTAAGACTCGTATTTTGCGCAAAGGAACGGTTTCTAAAAAGCAGTCAAATAGTATTTCATAGAAACGTAAAATCATCTTGTCAAGATCCATATTAAGAAACAACATATTCCAGTTAAGACTATTAAGTAAATTGTACAATTGTGAAAAATTACATTTTTTAAAATTGAATTCATGCTGATCCTTACAAATATCAGATAAGCAACAAATATTTAGGCTAAGTGAAATAGATAAAGTAGGATGGTGACGATCTTCCTCTACAAGCTTCGTATCACATAAAAATACATCAGCATCAGAGTTAATGACATCAGAAAAATATACCAAGTCCAAGGTCTTACCAAATTGGTTTTTGATGCCGTTTAATTGATTAAGTCCAAGGGAGGCCATTCCATCGATCACAAGGAATTCGTTATCATTAGTCGCGTTGACGGGTAGAAATACATCACATTCAGTTGATTTAGTCCATCTCAGGTTGGGTAGATTGAAATCTCCGATTACTATAAACTCATCTGTATCATCAATTTGTTCATGAATAGTTTCCAGGCAGTCAATAATCTTAGTATAAGTATCGTAGTTTGAAGAAGGTGGAATGTAACAGGCAACAACATATAAATGACCAGACTGAATTTTTATTTTCACGCACAAAATTTCCAAGTTGGAGTCCAAAAAATCGTTGACTAGACTACATAAAAAATGGTTACGAACAGCTATCAACAAGCCTCCGCCAACGGTTGTTGTAGTAGAATCTGAATGGCGATCACGGCGGAAAATTTGAAAGCTGGGATCAAATATCTCTGCGTCCAGAAAAGATGAATTTAACCAAGTTTCTGTGAGAATAATAACATCGTGGGGAGTATTGTTAATATTCATATAGACCTTATTGGTCTTTGTCCGAAGTCCATTTACATTTTGGTAATACATTAGTAATTGTTGTAGCTGCTCTGATTGAGGAATGGCATTGTCAGGTGTTGTGGAAAATGGTGAGAAGTTTTCCTCGACGATCTGTTTTGAAACTCATGTAGAATGATTCCATTTGGCCAAAACGACGGTGAGTTCAGTAAATAGAAAACTGAGTCAGGTACTTTTATCTTAAACGAAGAGTATTTCGAATAGTTACGATGAAGCATTTTCTCGACTAGTGTTGAACGTAATGTACCAATTTTAGATTTAATAAATTTTTTTATGTCTAGAGCATTCGTTGCTGGTTCAAGTTTCGAGATAAAGATTGTTTTTTGACCTTCCACAATTTTTAATCCAGATTCCAAAGGCGAAATAAAATCATTTTGTAATATCGTCGATAAGTTAGAAGGTGTTTGGACGGGGAGAGAAAGTGGACGATTAGAATGATGGTCAGTTATAGGTGATGTTAAGTTTGCTGATGTTGACGCTGTATGCTCCTCCGAGGGAAAAAGTGATGCAGTATTAAGTTGAACGGATTCAACTAAAGGTTGATTCATTACAGCTGATTGTTGAGTTGAAGCGGGTTGGGTCGGTGAAGCAGGAAGAGGAGTTGGTGTCTCAGAAGATGAAGCAAGCAGAGGAGGGGTATCAAGACTGGAATTATTTTTTTTTTTTTTTGAAGGGATTGGTAATGTCAGATCGAGTTCACCGCCTTTGCGTTTTTGAGATTGGACATCAACAGGGGCATTTTGAAATTTAAGTGCACTTCTCGTTTGCTTACGTTTTAAAATTGGGTTATTAGAGATAACTTCAATTGTGTCACTAAGTAAAAGTAATTGATTTTGAAGTTTATCTATCATTTTTGTATTGTAGAGAACGTCACGAATAATGTTAGATTGCGCAAAAGGATCACACTCATCACAAAAGAAATAAAACGGTTTGGATTTGTTGAATAGTTTAATTGAACTGAAAGGGGCACCAATACAATTAACATGAAATGTTTTATGGCAATTACCATGGCACATGATTGAATCAATCATAAAGTCGCAGATTTTTAAGCATTTCCCACATTCAGACATTATGTTAACTTTGAATAGTATATTTATGTTTTAAGTGTTTGAAAAAAAGGACTGTACTGTAAACAAGATTGAAAAACTTGAAGTATGCAGTACCTCCTAAAAATATGCAACAAATATTTAACAGAACCGACACTGGTAGTCTATTGTTACCTAGACTTGAATGACAGGTAAGAGAATGATTTTACTAAGTGTATTTATGTTTTAGTAAAACCTTAAAAAAAATCACTTATCACTGCATAAAAAGCCGATATTAATGTTTTAAAATACGAACAAACGGTTTGCCAGTCAAACGAAATAATTAACACAAATTAACAATAACTATGAACTTGTGATAAAAGAAAAATATACGGAGACGAAATACACAGTGCTACAGTAAAACAGTGTTCCCATTTCACTTGAATATACTTACTTACTTATGTTAAGGTGGCGCTAACAGTCTATTGTGGACCACAGCCACAACCACGTAACCCGTCAGCTAGTCCGGTCGCTAGCCATACCTGCCTCCAGCTGCACACACCAAGTTGATCGCGACACTTTAGATGTTTGATTTGACCAGGTCCATATTGTTGTAAGGCCCAAACAGTTCGTGGTTGAATCTTTTCCTCCACACTCTATTGATACATTCAGGATCAAATATCATTCAAAGACTTTTTCTTTGAAAGCACCGCAGCCACTTTTCATCCGATTGTGATAGGGCCTACGCTTTCTTCCATGCAGCAGGACCAGGATGATTAGGCTTTGCTACTAAGACGCCTAAGCCCGAAGAAACAGCGATCGTCAAAAGTTGTTCTTTAATTTATTGATCTCTGCACAGGTTTTATTTTCTTGAACTGACGCAATTTAAAAGTTCGTTCTTCCGATAATGTCAATATAATATGAGGTACTCGTAGGTGAGGGGATTAAGGCATGTCGGTTAATAAGGCCTAAGTCACAAAAAAAAACGATTTGAAATAATAGCAGTAGCCTGAGAACCAATTTCTATGTAACTAACACTCACAAATGACATTTGAAACTTGTTGCTAAGTGTTTGCTCGCTTGCTTTAATCAGTAATGTGTTTTTTATTGTTAGAGGCGGTTCTGCAGGTGAAATTATAAAAAATCAACCTTAAAAATCGTAAATTTTTTTTTAAATATTACTTTTATTATATATAAATTGCACTGTAGTGTTCTATTGTTCCCTGCTTGCACTAACTTTTATATTTTAAGCTATGCATCATAGTCTGAATAATGATTTATTTGGTTTTATTTACAAACTGTGCCGGTGGTTAATAAGGCCTACAAAAATTCACCATAGGCCTTATTACCCTCCTTTTTTGTATGAACCTGTTTGACAAAGCAGTCAACCCCCAAAAGTTGAGGTGGTAAAACTCAAGAGAACCAGGAGAGTTGGTACTGTCACGGTGTGACATGTGAGCTCGATGAAATCGGTGATATGAGGTAATGTTATAAATGCGGCAAGTGTTATCATGAGGAGTGCTTCGACGGTTTGTAACCGGATGATAAGGACAATTTTTAATGTTCTGATGGGTGTTAAAAGAAACATTATTATTTTTAAGAGTTTATTAGCATTATAAATGCATTATTATTCATTTTGATCTCAACTTTCATATGTAAAAAATATATTTTGAGTTTTTTTAGTAGAAGAAAGTCTTGGGCCTTATTTACCGACTGCATTATAATAAGGCCTACTGACCAGTTTTTTTTTAAATGTGAATTCTGTTTATGTATCCGGCAGAAGTTGCCATTTTTTGTTTGTTTTTAATAACTTTATATATTTTACTTTGTTTACCAATAAAATTTGTTTATTTCGATCTATAGTTTTTGTTTTATTTAAAACCGCCCTTAGCTAGGCCTTATTACCCGCGCCTACCTTAGTCAAGGGTATCCTCGACTAGAAAGCATAATAAACAACGAATTTGAGAATATGTAATATACAAATCAAATCACAGCAATAAGAATATCAACTTGAACTTGGTACGTGCTTATGTGAATTTCAGTCACCATATGGCGCTGCAATCGACCACCATATTTTTTCATAAGTCCTTCAAACACTGATCAACGGAATTGCTTACGTTCAAATTCAATTCCTCTTTGGAGTTGAATTATTAAAAAAAAAGGTTCACTCGTTTTTACTTGCGATTATAGGTACTATAAGGCAAGTTATGGATTCGTGCAGAAAAAAAAATTTGAGATAACAATCACACATGACATTACGATGATGGAGAAGTCGAAAAAAGTGGGTCTGGGAATTCCGTCCGTCTGTCTGTCTGTCTGTCTGTCTGTCTGTCTGTCTGTATGTCTGTTCGCGCATCTGGAGGCAGAACGGGTGGGCCGATTTGTTTCAAATTTGGTATTTAGGATTTATTTGGCCGTCCCTCGGAACATATTTTTTATTTTTGCTCTAGGTCCAAAAATAACGGCACCTGCCATACAATCTTGAAGACAAAAATTGATTTTCCCAAAAACGGCTCTAACGATTTTGATAAAACTTTCAGAATGCTATTTTTGCAAGAAAATCTATCTTTTGGTTTGAAAATTTTTTTCAAAATTTGTCTAATAACGGTACCTCTCATATAACCAGTATTTTCAAATCAAGTTTTCTCGTAAACTATACATTTGATTTCAATAAAATTTTGGGCACAGGAAGTCACTCATAATTTTATTAATATGACATTTAAAAATTTTCAAAAACTTTTTTTTTTGATTTTTTATAATTTTTTCAAAAAAAATTTTGGTTTTCGAAATATGTTGAAAACGGGTACATTGATTTTTTTTTTAAATTATTTTTCAAATGTAAACTACAGATTGCCATATATTTGCATACTCAAATAAATTTCAAAATATTTTTTGAAAAAGTTTTTCAAAAATAACCTTTAAAAAAAAAAACTGGTCCAACGATTTTCAATATTTTTTTTTCCTAGATTGACGTATAGCTTTGAAATTTTATTGCATACTTAGTTTTTCTGAGAAAACTCTTAAACTAATTTAAAAAATAAAAGAATTTTCGAAATTATTTATTTTAATATCCATATATGCAGCCACTACGCAATTTATTGAACATAAGAGCAAGTTCGTGCGACCCAGTCGTGCATTTTATTTATACAAGAAACACTCTGTCACTCAATTGACACACATCATATTGAAAAGTGAAGTGATAGTTTGCACCTTTCGAATTCATAGCCACTGTTTCAGACTACTCCTAAAGTACATTTTTTGATTGGTATAAAGGGAGAAAAAAAAACACTATCATAAGTTCATTTCTCACATTCAATTTCACACATTTCATCTAGTTGAACAAACCTTTGAGGTTAACAATTTCAATTTTCTATCATAAAACCATCATAGTCAACTCCATCTACCAATTTAACTTTGAGTGATGGAAACTGAAAGGTAAAGATACTATAAAATTATCTATTTTATGTGACAATTCTAACGAAAGAAGCTCCAGTTTATGACCAAAAGACTGGAATAAGAAATAAACTATAGAGTAGATACTATGTTCAACATCATAAACCTAATCCACCTGTCGCTGCTTCATTTCTTTCTTTTGGTCTCCCCTGAGGTGTGTCTGTCTAGGTTGTATACTTTGATAGCTACTACAAGGCAGACACCACTTCCGGTTTAATATTTTTCTCAATCGCATATCGGAAAGAAAGACATCATTGATAGGGTCCTTTAACCTTCCGTTCGTTTCGTTTTCATTTTCATCATCATTGCGGACGATAAATGAACTCCAACAGAGTACCGTTTGAACTATCAATATTCGTTTGCTGTAAGAATAAAAAAAATAAAAAATAAAAATAAAAATAAAGGAATCAGGATGAATCCTCGTTTGCTCTGCAGTATGATTCTTTCGTTTTGTATAACAACAACAACAAAGTGTAACAAACTGCGAAAAAATAAAACCTAACAGGCGGAAAAATTCCATTCCGTTTCCGGAGTGAAATGTGAGAAGCGGACGATGTGATGCCTGATTACTTCCAGCGACGAGGTGGGCTGGCTGATGACACGCGTATCTGGTCTGGTGTAGCAGCTAGTGTAGATGAGAGACGAGGTCTTAGGTGCTCATTTTTATTACCAACCAACTATCTACGATCTCCGGCTGATGGTCGATATGGTGAAGTAGTATTATGCTCGTAGTAGGTACTGGGTACTTGTTGCCCTATGTGCTATGTTATGTCCTGTCCTTTGAGTTCGTCCTCACCTTGTTTTTAGTGACATTGTTGTTGGTTTTTTTTGTGTGCTATGGCAGCAGCAGCTTTTTTTGCTTCGTTTGCTTTCTATATTCTGAAGACCAGGTCTGGTGTGTGTTGAGAAATTTGATTTGCGTCTGCAAAGTTTATTTCCACAGGGACTTTTGTGCGGAGGACGATGTTGTTTGAACGGACGGAGACACTTTGGGTCTTGTGTTAACCCATTATTACACTTTTTTCCCATATTGTCGTTGAAACAATTTTTTGTGTTCGCTCGTGTTTTTTTCTTGATGCCAGTTTGAAGGGTAAAGGGTTTCTCCTTCTCCGTTTGTGTTTACTGTGCCTGGAAGGGATACAAAGATGGGGCATATAACCATAACTCTATATGCTATGCACGCATTAACTTTGTTACTGCCTGTTACAGGTTGGACGTTTTTTCTTCACTTTATTGGTAACTAAGGGTCGACGTGGGATATGTCTGATTACCCAAGAGACAAATGAACGGAAAATGAGGCAAAAAGACTGCTACTTGAAATGGTTAACGAGATATCAATGACATTTGAAGGTTTTCTGGTATTTATTTATGTTTATTGTTTTCGGAAACAATAAAATTTGTATTAAAATGGTGGAATTGGCATTATTTGCAGTTTTAAATAAAGTTCACATCTTTGTAACATTGGTTTTTTTTAAGTGTGAAGAAATCGATCTAAGCTCCGCCAACTACAGAGGTATAAGTCTCCTAAATGTCGCATATAAAATCTTGTCGGCCATTCTGTGTGAACGTATGAACCCTTTCGCACGTGAACTGATTGGCCCCTATCAGTATGGTTTCAGGCCTGGTAAGTCAACCGCCGAACAAATTTTCACACTTCGGTAGATCTTGGAAAAGACCCAAGAATTCCAGATCGATACTCACCACCTCTTTATCGATTTTAAAGTCGCCTATGACAGCGTGAGATGGCTGGGTGCTGTATGAATAGGGTAGGCCCTGATTGGTATCAACATGGCGATGCCCAGCGTTGCAACTGTCTCATACGCATCAATTGTGCTTATTTTACCTCCAAGTGGTAGCCATCGGGTACTGGTCTTGTCCACCCGGACTTGACTTGCTGAACTTATAAGCGCGAGTGTTGATCACAGAAAAATAGCAACACTATAATTGCCCTGCCATAAAACTCCTCTGTTTCTCTTGTTGGGTAGCAGTTTATTCTGTACGAACCCCTCAGAAAGCAAGCGAGCGGCGGATGAGCTTCCAATTAAGTGAACCAACGGCGACGCTTACAGACAATATGGTAGGCACCCCATTGAGCTACTTCGACATATTCGGAGCTCAGGTCTTTGGGTCCTTTCACTACTATTAGTCAGGGTAGTGAAATAGAGAAGGTGGCGGATGAGCCCATATAGGACCAACGGTAGCTCTCACATCCCCGTAGTGGGTTACTGACTCTGGATTTTCTCCAGCTCCTTTTGTCCAAGGAGAGCAGCATAGGGCCTGGTCCCCCAGGTTGGGGGTTGTGCGTCGGGGTAACTTCCCTACCACGTAAAAAAATTCATAGTTCCGAAACAACCAACTGCCTCGGATATGGATGACCCTACTGATGACGACCCTAGCAAACGAAACAAGGACAACGAATTTCGGTTCTGCACGTGGAATGTCCGGACCCTTAACAGACCACGTGCAGCCGAACAATTAGTGGAAGCCCTAGATGGTGTCAAAGCCGACATCACAGCCATCCAAGAAGTGCGATGGGATGGTGAAGGCACAAGGAGGATGAAAAACTGTGACATCTACTTCGGCAAGTGCTACAGGACAAGAAACCAGCGGCTATTTGGATGCGGATTTGTGATCAGAGGAAGGCTTAGGCAAGAAGTCTTGGGGTTTCGTGGCATAAGCGAACGCATTGTCACAATCCGCATTAAATCCAAATTCAGCAACATCTCGCTGATCTGCGTCCACGCCCCCACGGAGGAAAAAGATGACACGACCAAAGAAGAATTCTACGATCTTCTCGAGAAGACGTATGATGAATGCCCGAAGTACGACACTAAGTTTATTCTTGGTGACTTCAACGCCAAAATCGGAAAGGAGGGTAACTTTGGCTCGACAGTCGGAAAGCATAGCCTGCACGACAACACTTCCAGTAACGGACACAGGCTAATCGACTTTGCTGCGGGGCGAAGTGTCATCTTAGCAAGCACATACTTCCCACACCTCAATATACACAAGGGGACCTGGCGGTCTCCTGATCAAAATACCGTCAACCAAATTGATCACATTGCGATTGATAGCAGACATGCCTCCAATGTCATGGATGTCCGCACTTTCCGAGGGGCCAACATAGACTCGGACCACTACCTTGTTGTAGCTAAAGTGCGAATGCGGATCTCCACCAGACCGCAGAATCGAACATCCACTGTGAGAAAGTTTGATGTTGCGAAGTTACAATCGCAAGAGACCGCCACAACCTTTGCCAATCATGTCTCCTCTTATCTCTTGACAAGCCCGGCGCCTGCGCCAAACCCAGAGGCCCAGTGGCAACATTGCAAAATGGCCATCAAAACCGCTGCCACGGACGTTTTGGGTTTCATTAGGCGACCACAACGAAACACCTGGTTTGATGATGAGTGCAGGCTCGCACACTTGGCCAAAGACGAAGCCTATCATGCAGTTCTGAATGCCAGAACTAGAGCTGCCAAGAGCGCTTTCCGTGCGGTGTACCAGCAAAAGAGGAAAGAGGAACATCGGCTTTTCAGAAGAAAAAAAAGAGAACTGGAAAAACGAATGGTTGAATCTATTGAGGGGTGCTACGGCAGAAGCAATGTTCGAAAGTTCTACCAAAGGGTAAAGCATTCGTCCAAGGGTTACAAAGCCCGAGCGGAAGCATGTAGAGACGAGGGTGGGAATGTCGTTGTAGATACACAGTCGGTGCTGAGAATTTGGAAAGAACACTTCTGCAGACTGTTAAACGGCGAAGACAACCAACTAATCGCTGTCAGGCAGAATGATCCATTCGATTTGGATGATGATGAACAAAATTTCCGTCCTCCCGACCAAGAAGAAGTTCGGATAGCAATATCTAAACTAAAGTCCAACAAGGCTGCTGGAGCTGATGGCCTTACGGCTGAACTCTTCAAAGCAGCGGGAGATGACTTGGTGAGGAGCATACACCAACTCATCTGTACAATCTGGTCGGATGAAAGTATGCCTGACGAATGGAACCTCAGCATTGTGTGCCCTATCCACAAGAAAGGAGATACTCTAAGCTGCGCCAACTACAGAGGTATAAGTCTCCTAAATGTCGCCTATAAAATCTTGTCGGCCATTCTGTGTGAACGTCTGAACCCTTTCGCACGTGAACTGATTGGCCCCTATCAGTGTGGTTTCAGACCCGGTAAGTCAACCGTCGACCAAATTTTCACACTTCGGCAGATTTTGGAAAAGACCCAAGAATTCCAGATCGATACTCACCACCTCTTTATCGATTTTAAAGTCGCCTATGACAGCGTAAACAGGAACGAGCTATACAGAGCCATGTCGCTTCTTGGCATCCCTGCAAAACTTGTTCGATTGTGCAGGATGACTATGGAGAACTCGCGCTGCTCCGTCAAGGTTGGTAAGAACACCACCGACTCATTTAATGTCGAGAAAGGCTTACGACAGGGTGACGCGCTGTCATGTAACCTCTTCAACATCATTCTTGAGGCAATCGTACGCAACTCGCATGTCAACACCAGCGGTACGATTTTTTTTAGATCCGTTCAATTACTTGGCTATGCTGATGATATTGACATTATTGGAAGAACGAAGCGCGCTGTCAGTGGAGCATTCGCAAGTATTGAAGTGGAAGCGGCTCGAATGGGTCTGGCTGTAAATGAAGATAAAACAAAGTATATGCTGTCCTCGGGTGAAGTAGATCATCACCGTAGGCTCGGACAAAACGTCACAATGGACAGATATAACTTTGAGGTTGTCAAGGACTTTGTCTATTTGGGTTCCACTATAACCTCTCAGAACAACATCAGTGAAGAGATCAGTCGAAGAATCACTCTTGCCAATCGCTGTTTCTTCGGGCTAAGAAGGCATCTTAGTAGTAAAGCCCTCTCTCAAAGGACCAAGGAGACACTATACAAGACCCTTATCATCCCAGTCCTGCTGTATGGGGCAGAAGCGTGGACACTGACACAATCGGATGAATACAGGCTGGGGTGCTTTGAGAGAAAGATTCTTCGGGTGATATTCGGTCCTGTATGTATCAATGGAGTATGGAGGAGAAGATTCAATGACGAACTGTACGGGCTATACAGCGACATTGACTTGGTTAAGAAGCTGAAAATTCAGCGGCTTAGATGGCTGGGTCATGTGGAGCGTATGGACGAAAACGCTCCTGCCCGACGAGTCTTCAATTCCAACCCGGAGGGCCGACGCAGTTCTGGAAGACCCCATCTAAGGTGGCGCGATCAAGTGGTAAACGACCTCAACCAACTTGGTGTGCGCAACTGGAGGCCACTGGCTAGGGACCGGCCTAGCTGGCGAGGAATGTTGGTTGAGGCCGTGGTCCACAATGGACTGTCTGCGCCACCTTAAGTAAGTAAGTAAGTATGACAGCGTGAACAGGAACGAGATATACAGAGCCATGTCACTTCTTGGCATCCCTGCTAAACTCGTTAGATTGTGCAGGATGACTATGGAGAACTCGCGCTGCTCCGTCAAGGTTGGTAAGAACACCACCGACTCATTTAATGTCGAGAAAGGCTTACGACAGGGTGACGCTCTGTCATGTAGGTAACCTCTTCAACATCATTCTTGAGACAATCGTACGCAACTCGCATGTCAACACCAGCTGTACGATTTTTTTTTAAATGCGTTCAATTACTTGGCTATGTTGATGATATTGACATTATTGCAAGAACGAAGCGCGCTGTCAGTGGAGCATTCGCAAGTATTGAAGTGGAGGCGGCAAAAATGGGTCTGGCTGTAAATGAAGATAAAACAAAGTATATGCTGTCCTCGGGTGAAGAAGATCATCACTGTAGGCTCGGACAAAACGTCACAATGGACAGATATAACTTTGAGGTTGTCAAGGAGTTTGTCTATTTGGGTTCCACTATAACCTCTTAGAACAACATTAGTGAAGAGATCAGTCGAAGAATAACTCTAGCCAATCGCTGTTTCTTCGGGCTTAGAAGGCATCTAAGTAGCAAAGCCCTCTCTCAAAGGACCAAGGAGACACTATACAAGACCCTAATCATCCCAGTCCTGCTGTATGGGGCAGAAGAGTGGACACTGACACAATCGGATGAATACAGGCTGGGGTGCTTTGAGAGAAAGATTCTTCGGGTGATATTCGATCCTGTATATATCAATGGAGTATGGAGGAGAAGATTCAATGGCGAACTATACGGGCTATACAGCGACATAGACTTGGTTAAGAAGCTAAAAATACAGCGGCTTAGATGGCTGGGTCATGTGGAGCGTAAGGATGAAAACGCACCTGCGTTCTGCCCGACGAGTCTTCAATTCCAACCCAGAGGGCCGACGCAGTTCTGGAAGACCCCATCTAAGGTGGCGCGATCAAGTGGAAAACGACCTCAACTAACTTGGTGTGCGCAACTGGAGGCCACTGGCTAGGGACCGGCCTAGCTGGCGAGGATTGTTGGTTGAGGCCGTGGTCCACAATGGACTGTCTGCGCCACCTTAAGTAAGTAAGTAAGTAAGAAGAAATCGATGAAATTCAAAAATGCATGACTGGTGGATGTCTTTTTATAAGATAAGTCATTTTTGTTTGCGTTAATTTATTAAAATAGTACTAAGATCATCATTAGTTAAATTAAGTTCTTTCTATAAGAGAAGTAATTTTTGGTGAAATTTATGAAAATGCAAGGAAAACCGACAAGCGTTAGATTACAAATAAAATGCACCGACTCATGTAGAAATTATAATCGTTAAGTTAAAGCGCATTTGGTTTCCATGTCAACTTATGCCAAATATAGAAAGACTTCTATTACGGTAAGACCCTTTTTTCCTTATACCTAACCAAAAACAAAAAAAACATGGTTGTCTGTAAATTCGGTTTACGGACGATAATTTTAAGCGATAACCAGTTAACAAAACAGGTCATGTGTAGGTTATATCTCTCCAACCACCAACAACCCACCCCACTTACAACCACCTATCATTTTTGTTTTTTCTTCCCCCCAAACATCAGCCTCTCACCCCAACATACAACCACCAACCAACAGCCCACCATTTTTTACATTTCCCCCCCCCCACACAATAAATACCCCATTTCTTACCACCACTAACCACCCACACCACCTACTACCATCACCAACCATCAACCAACCACCCACTATTTTTGACAATGCCCTCCCAATTACCAAATCCTCCTCCCAAGTTCAACTACCCACTCCACCTAAAACCACCTGCTACTCACCCAACATTTTTGACCATATTTTACTCACCCCCTCCCCTTCAACCACCTTCACTAACCACTAACCACTACCGCCAACCGCCCACCCCGACTATTTTTGACAATTCCCACCTACATTGACATTGACATCCCACCTACAGCAACCAACCAACCATCTACCATTTTTAACAATTTTCCTCATCCCCTCACAACACCAAATCCAACCACCAACCCCACCTACAACCACCTTCCACTCACCCACCATTTTTGACAATTTTGTCATCGCCCCCAATCAAATCAACCATCCCCACCACCTAAACCGCCAACCACCCAACCCACCTACAACCGCCAACCAACCACCCACCATATTTGACAATTCCCCCCCCCCTAAACCATATTAAATCCCCCGCAACACCAATCCTACCTATAGCCACCAACGAACCACCCATTATTTTTGACAATTTTTGCCTCACCACCCACGCCAACTATAACCACCAACCAACCACTCACTATTTTTGACAATGCCCTCCCATAATTAAAAAATCTCCCCCCAAGTCCAACCACCTTAAACCACCTGCTACTCACCCAACATTTTTGACCATATTTTCCTCGCCCCCCCCCCCCCTCAACCACCTTCACTAACCACCACCGCCAACCGCCCACCCCGACTATTGTTGACAATTCCCACCTACATTGACATTGACATCCCACCTACAGCAACCAACCAACCATCTAACATTTTTAACAATTTTCCTCATCCCCTCGCAACACCAAATCCAACCACCAACCCCACCTACAACCACATTCCACTCACCCACCATTTTTGACAATTTTGTCATCGCCCCCAATCAAATCAACCATTCCCACCACCTAAACCGCCAACAACCCAACCCACCTACAACCGCCAACCAACCACCCACCATATTTGACAATTCCCCCCCCCCCCCCAAACCATATTAAATCCCCCGCAACACCCAACACCAAACACCCATCCTACCTATAGCCACCAACGAACCACCCATTATTTTTGATAATTTTTGCCTCACCACCCACACCAACTATAACCACCAACCAACCACCCAACCAAACACTCACCATTTTTTCCTCTGCCGGACACTACCCCCCCCACACACACACCCACTACCACCACTTACAATCATCAACCACCCAACACCCTCCCCTCCCACTTTATCGACTTTCTAGGCTGTCAAAGCAGCCATATACTGTGACTGTGCCTGTGACACTTTTTCGTGCGTGCTGCCCATATATTCCGATTTATTAGAAGTTATCACGTTAAAAACTGAAGTTTTGTTGAAATATACCTAGGCAAGATCCATTCGCGAGCAAATCCAAAATAAAAAAAAAATTGTTATTTGACAGTTCTAGCAGGGTTTAAACGAAATAAAAAATCCTCGCCATTTTTCTTTTTGATGGTAATAATGAAATTTGAAGAGATCAACTTTTGTGTACTCTCTACATTCTTATTTTTGATTAAAACATCGATTATTTCTTTCCGCACGAAACCAATAACTTTCAACATTTGGCAAAAGTGAAACTATAGAAAAGCAACAGTGTATCTACAATAAAAATTCACACCTATGTTTGCTTTCTCTTTTTAATTCTACAACACACAGGCACACATTGTATACAATACTTACATACATAGTTGACTAGAGTGTGGTGAGGCTACGAACCATGATATAAAGATTAGACTTAAAATATAAACAAATTTGTAACGTATGTATTCTACTTCTTTGTGTCCCCGACTTAATCCTGTATTTGTACTAGGTATGTGTCTGTCTCTTTGTCGTGACTTTTTCCGTTTCGTCAAGCTTCAATGCACAACGATTCTTAATAAGTTTCAATTCAAAAAATGAAATTGGGCTCATTTAGGACCGAATGTTTTAAAATAGCAGCGAAGTATTATTAATTACAACATGTGGACCGCAAACAAAAAGTAAAGATACAGGCTTCGATAGGTTGTGTTGGGGGTGTTGGCAACATAGAAGAGAACACCCAAGAGGAACCGACGCGACACCGAACGACGTGAACGTGGTTCTCAGCTTTGGCCTTCAAAATGAAGATCTGCTGATGTGCAACTTAAGCTTTATAACTGTCATTCGAGGCATACGCTCTTGCATACATATAAGTGTGAAGAATTTCAAGCTTTATGGTAGCCGTAAATTCGTAAGGTTTACTTATTTGCTTCCAGCTTAAGCTTAAAACCAAAAATATTAGAACCTTAAAAGTAGAACAGTGTCCATAATGGCGCAAAAATATCTATCAAAATAGGTAAGTAGAATCTTATTGTTTTATTTTTTTATCTTTTGAGGATACTGAAGCCGGAAAACTCGAATAAAAACCCTCCGCTTCGTCCGCCATTTTCAAAAAAGCTTTAAAAAGAGTAAAATCAATTTGTTCGGCCATCATTAGTCGTAGAGTAGGTAGCTATGTTTGAATTCTTTTGTAGGAAAAAATATTCTCTTAAATGTTGTCTAATAAATTTTTTGGCATGAGCAGTTGCTGAGCTTGTGTAAATCTCTCCGAGTTTATTTAAAGGGCTGCTTGGCTTTCTTAGAAGATGCGGATATCACGTTTTCTTTAAGCCAGGAAAGAACCTCTTTTATCGCCAGAAGTTCCGCCTGGAACACGCTACAATGTTTATTGAGTCGGAATGGGAGACTAAGATCAAGTAATAGTCCTCGTTCCACAATTACAAAATCTGCTTCTTAACTCCGAAATAGAAAAATGGTCTACCCGGCATACAAGAGTGGAGACGATTCTTAAGTGTAAAAAGGTGAGAACTTTTAAACTTTTAAAAGACAGAGCATTGTCAGCAGCTGCAAAATTAAACTTCTTGTCGTGAAAGTAAGTTTCTTAAAACCAATTCAATAAAACTCCTATGACTTAATATCAACAAAACACAAACTTTCACTGTTTTGGTCATAACTTTATTACGAAAGTATTCGCAATTTCATATCAAATGTCAAAGAAAATTATGGATCTAGTGATTACGACTCCTTAAAGATGTCTACTTACCGTCCTGGCCAATTTTCTAAATTCAAGATCATGACACTTTATCAAAGACGACTAACATCACAAAAGGCACAACAAATAAAGTTCAATGACAAAACTCGTAATCTTATTTTGATAATCCCAACAACAAATACATATTAAAATAAATAACCCAAGTCTTACAGAGCCATATAATGTATTTACAAAAAAAAAATATTTACCTATGCTCATAGTATAGAGTTCAAATAGAAGCAAAAGTAAAAGTTTATCACGAAAAATCATAAAAATCCCGGATGTGAATATTTATTTTGTGTTTCCGTTCGTTCGTTTAACGAACATAACGAACTAAAGAAAAACACTCGCAAATTCTTCAATTCAAAGATTAGCTGTTTCTTTATAACCATGGCCAATAAAACCAAATGAAGCAGCCATAAACAAAAATACAAATAAACTTTGGATATCCCTTCTGAGTGGTAGAGATTAGGAGTTTCTTCCTTTTTATATTATTTTTCTTCAATTTTTTTTTTTTTTTTTTTGTATCCCCCACATGTTCGTCTTCGGTCGCCATTCTATGGGTTTCCAAACAGTTTTACCTTTAATCCTATTTTAACAGTTACGTTGCCGCCCTCAGAAAAAATAAATAAAGAACTCAATTTCAAGAGGAGGTGTAAAGGTTCATGCGTTATTCTGTTATTTCAACGAAGAATTGATGATTCCTTAAAAGATTAGCCAGGCTATATACAGCAGCATTATACGAGACTTTTTGTGTTATTTCGGGATAATCAATTTGATTGAAACACATAAAACAATTTACATATAATTTATTTTTTTACAATAATTTTCTTGTATGTTTGTAATTTCATCAAATAATCTCGATTTGCCATTATATGATTCCAAATGAGATTCTCATCCAATATGTTCTTCGCAGGACCTCCATATATGTCAGGAACATTGTCTTCACCGATGGCAGCTTGGAATTTTTTCAAATTTTTCGCATCGTGATGGTAGATCTTTAAGTAAATTTATTTAAAGGAATTTTTAATTTCATTATTAAACTATCTAAAAGTATATTAATTGTATCTAACGGTATCTCTCATGCTTTTTTCCATAAATGGCATCATCATAGAGGTTGCTGTATTCATCAGGAATCCTTTTTGTAGAAGATGGCAAGCTCGATTTGTGTTCGGAAGGACTTCATTCTTCTTGTTCATCATTTTAGAGTTGGAGGGTGAAATTAGCTTTACAATGTTTTTCGTCGCACTGTAAAAATAAAATATGGAGGTTGTGCCTTTTGCGTAACTTGGAGAGATTTCAACACCACAAACAATTCTTTCCTATCTTTCTATTCCTTCTCTCTTTAACTCTTGCACAGTGTAAATTCGCGTTTGGAGTGTGTACATAAAAAAAAAATTCAATATTTTTTGTTTGAAATTAAAATATTGAACGGTTTATTAAACCATTTTTCGGTTATTGGAACGGATAAGATCCTATATCTGCTATAGTTTTTAAAGCAAGTTATGGATTCGTGCAAAAAAAAAAAATTGACAACAATCACACAAATTACATACCGAAAAAATTAGGTCAGGAAATTTCGTCCTCTTGTCTGTTTGCACCTCTACAGCCTGAACGGATGGGACGATTTGTTTCAAACTTGGTATTTAGAGAGTAATTATTTGGAATTTCCTAGGGAAACTTTGTTCATTTTTGCTCTAGGTCGAAAAATAACGGTATAATAATACCTGCCATACAATCATAAACAAAAAGTTGGATTTTCTCGAAAATGGCTCTAACGATTTTGATAAAACTGTTAGGGCAGGGTACTATTTTTTTAGGACAGTCTATCTTAAAGTAAAAATATATTATTCGAAATTTGTCTTATAACGGTACATCTCATAGAATATTAAATAAATATAATTATATAAATTTGAACGTAGGAACTATTTAAAATAAAATTTATATTGGATTTCAAAATTTTCAAAAACTTTATTGTCGATTTTTAATAATTTTCAAAAAAAAATCCGAAATGGGTAGGTATAGATACACTTTGAAAACCACCCGTTTGAATTTTTTTAAATTTAATTCTACCAGTTGAAGACTAAAGATTTTCTCATAATGACATACTCAAAAAAAAATTTCTTGTAACGGAAATTTTTATAAAAATTATATATAATAATTTTAAATGCACGGCTGGGTCGCAAGTACTTGCTTCGTTTCTGTAGGTGCAAAAGCGCGATACTAAAAAATTTTGTAGTGCTCAAACAGCTACTTTTGGTTGTATAAAACAAGCAAAGAATTTCAAATTCTTTGTTTAAGAACTATTTGTGTCCCGCATTTGTCCGTTACTTAGGTATATTTTTAGCGAAAACTTTAGAATGTAGTTATCAATGAAAACTGCCAATAAATACCTACAAGACAGATCAAAGTTGTTAGAATCATTTTGAAAAAAATGTAATAACAAAAAAATGTTTTCTTAAAACTGGAAAATCCAATATACGGAAATAATAGGGGCCTGCATTGTTTTATTAAGTTTCACTTGCATACACAAACACAAATGAAAGTTTAAAAGTTGAAATCTTCTTAATTACGGAGTATACTTTTGTATGAACCAGTTGTCGCTAATATCTTTTTTTAACAAATTTTGATATAGGACATGTCCGACAACTGGATAAACCGAAAACAGTCACCGGAGCAGGATTGACTACAAAGAAGTTGCATAATATCACCAACCTCAATGTGACACTGGCAAAGTTGGTTCGTGCAAATAAACATGTCCCTGAAGTTAGCAGAACACAGTCACTTTCAACCCAATTTTGACCCACTTTCAAAACAATTTCAACCCAATTTTAACCCAATTTCAACCCGATCCCAACCCAATTTCAACCAAATTTTAACCCACTTTCAACCCAACTTCAACCAAATTTCAACCCCCTTTCAACCCATTTTCGACCCACTTTTAAAACAATTTCAACCCAATTTCAATCCGATTTCAACCCACTTTCAACCCAATTTCAACCCAGTTTCAGCCCAATGTCAATCCACTTTCAACCTAAATTCAACCTTATTTCAAATTGGGTTGAAATTGGGTTGAAATTGTTTTAAAAGTGGGTTGAAATTTTGTTGAAATTGAGTTGAAAGTGGGTTGAAATTGGGTTGAACTTGGGTTGAAATTGGGTTGAAATTGGGTTGAAAGTGGGTTGAAAGTGGGTTGAAATTGGGTTGAAAGTGGGTTGAAATTTGGTTGAAGTTGATTTGAAAGTGAGTTAAAATTGGGTTGAAATTGGGTTGGAATCGGGTTGAAATTTTTTTGCAATTGGGTTGAAAATGGGTTGAAATTGGGTCGAAATTGTTTTGAAAGTGGGTCGAAAGGGGGTTGAAATTTGGTTGAAGTTGGGTTGAAAGTGGGTTAAAATTGGGTTGAAATTGGGTTGAAATTGAGTTGAAATTGGGTTGGAATCGGATTGAAATTGGATTGCAATTGGGTTGAAATTGGGATGAAATCGGGTTGAAATTGGGTTAAATTGGGTTCAAATAGGGTTGAAAATGGGTCGAAATTGGGATGAAAGTGGTTTGAAATTGGGTTGAAAGTGGTTTGAAAGTGGGTTGAAACTGGGTTGAAATTGGGTTGAAAGTGTGTTGAAAATGGGTTGAAATTGGGCTGAAATTGGGTTGAAAATGGGTTGAAAATGGGTTGAAAGTGGGTTGAAATTTGGGTCGAAAGTGGGTTGAAATTAGGTTGAAATTGGGTTGAAATTGTGTTGAAAGTGGGTTGAAAGTGGTTTGAAATTATGTTGAAATTGGGTTGAAAGTGGATTGAAAGTGGGTTAGATTGGGTTGTAATAGGGTTGAAATAGGGTTGGAATTGGGTTGAAATTGCGTTGAAATCGGGTTGAACTTGGGTTGAATTGGGTTGAAAATCAACAATTTTTTTTTGCAATTTTTTCTTGAACTGCACTCTGCTACGTAACTAAGAAATATAAACTAAAGTTTTCATCTTCTTACTTAAAAACTGCGACTGATAGTTAAAAAACATCAAAAAATGAATGCATATGACGACCTTTGAAGGAAATGCCTCTTAAATGTTGGCGTGTCCTAAAAATTTGTAAAAAAAATTTAAAGCATTAACTGAGCTTTGATCGTAAGTAAATTTTTAGGGATATGTGTAAAACTACAGTTAAATCAAGTAATTTTGTATTGATCTTACCTGAACAAAGGTACCTATTTTATAAAAAATCACACCTTTAAAGATTTTGGCCAAAAAAAGTTCAAAAAAGTGGCAAAAATCGTGTATGAAGTTAGCAGAACACGTAAATTGACTTTTTTTAAATTTTATTTTTTGAATTCAGGTTTTCAAAATTTTTCTGAGATAATGCAGCATTTAATTCGTATTCAATGAGCACTTTATTTTAGAAGCCGGTTTTGAAAAAAAAATTAAAAAGAATAAGAAAAAAAAATATTTAAAAAAAAATTATTTTATTAAAAAATTTGTTTTAATTTATTTTCAATTTTGTTTTTTGTTTTTGTAGAGCATTTAATTAACATTTAATTCAAGGACCAATTTCGTATTTTTAATTTTTAATTTAGTGTACTTTAGAAATGCTGTTCTGCTAACTTCTTGTGAAGTTAGGAGAACATTAATTTTTTCGAAAACCGTTAAAGCATTAAATTTTTTTCTTTGGCATTTAATTAGCATTTAATAAGCGGCTAATTATGCAGTCAAAAAATGTTAGTTCTGCTGACTTTGTTCTGCTAACTTCAGGGACATCAAATAAACACTGATTGGTTGAAAATTAGTTTTCATTATAATAACCGACAAATACTAAGGAAGCGCACTTTAGTTTATGTTTTCTTGTGCCTATTATGGTTGGGCCTCAAAAATGATGATACTTTTTATTAAAGGTGTGACACCGTTTATTATTTTTTTCCCTGAGGTAGATTCAAATCGATTTTTTTAATAAACGCATGACTTTGATTGTTTTTCTTCGGGATTGAAATCAACTTGTGATTTAATATAGTGTCCAGAATTTAAATCATTCAAGTCATTATAAAAACCGTGATGGAGAAATAAATTTTTCTTACAATATTTAAATATTTAAGCTTGCTTCGCATTGTTTTAAGTGGTACTTAAAATGCTCGGAACAATGCAAGATCATCTCACATAAACAATAACAAACTGAAAATAGTAATCGCGTGGACCGAAATTGGTTAAAGTATGAACCAATAATAATTAACATTAACATTTTATTCTTGTCAAAAATAGACTCAACGCGTCAAGGAATCTGATTGAATAGCGTTTGAAAAAAAATCACTCAAAGCGCACTCACGATCCTCTAACCCAGCTCAAGACTCCATTGCCGCCTGGCATACAAATGTTTGAATTTGTCGTAATTAAAATGTTAAATAAGTAAGAGTATATTTGCGTGCTTATTTTTGCCCGTTATACCTATAAGTTTGTCGCGTAATATGACTTTTTATGGTATAGACTTTTGGGCTCGAACCTCTCACGCTGGGCATACGTTTCTTACTTAGACATTTCTATGTTAAAAGAATATTTTAAAAACCTGCCTTACAGTCACAACAAATTCAGATTTCACAGAGCCATAAAAGGCTTTGATATCGTTCGGTTCAGTTTTCTTTATCAATTCATCTAGTACAATTTTGTAGGTTCTCATATGGTTATTTTTACTTTTCTGAAGCCATGGTTTTATGTAATAGCGAAAGTTGGGCAAGTACTTGACAAACAATATAAAGATCGGCTAGGTATTAGGTTAGAGTAAAGTTCGACAATCCAAGACCATAAAGATTTTCCTAGTGATATCACATTGTGATTGAGATGTGAGGGAATGCCCTGCTTACCCGCCCATGGCACTGGGAGCTTTCAAAAAAGCGATGAGCACATTGAATGGTTATGTTCATAAAATTACTATTATCATCGAAAAAGAATATTCTTCTTAATTTAATTAGCTTATTTGGGAGAGAACAAGTTGTGAAAATAAAATGTATGGGAAGTCTCGTCTTCCTCTTCTTTGTCCATACAACTTCTGCAAAAGTTATAACTATGATATAAGGAGATATTGCCCCCTTTTTTCTGAAAGCGTTTTTGCAAGAAAAGGGGGCCAGCGTCTTTCTGACTCTCCTGCAGTGTACCTCTACTGACAGATCATCTTATGGAAACCCCCTACATAAAGTGTCCGGCGTGCAATGGAAGTGCTTTGAGTCATAGCCCCACCCTCATCTACCAACCGCTATCCCAACAGATGTACCGCTTTTCGCTATATTCTCTTCTGGACTTTTTTTTCTAGCTGCTTCTATACTCTTTCGAATCCCAGCCTTAGCCGGCAGTCGGCAGTTGTGAGGCTCTAAAGGTACCCTATCACGATAGATGAACTCATACAAAACATTTGAAAGGATTCTAGTTTCCTTAACTGCTGTCTATGCTATAAATTAAATTTGATCGCAAATTTGACAACAGACCGTTAAATCAGCCCAACATCTCTCAAATGTTTTAAACCTGACCAAACTGACGCCACCAGGCAAATATAATAAATAAATTCGTACTTACTCAATCAAATCAAAGACGATATTAATGCCACATTTTTGCACTTGTGGCAGCAAAAACAGTGATTCAAATATTAAATCATCAATTTCCACGAGATCATAGAAGTAATTTGGATATTTATCAAATCGATCAACTAAAAAAATTAAAAGAATTTAATTTCCACTCTTGTTAATCCGAGAACTCTTTTTATTATGTTTTTGTCTTACTTGATTTACTGATCAATATTGCTCTGCCATCTTTATCTGGTTTCGGCATAACAAATCTACACTTGACATCCAAGAAATGCTCCTTGAAGTGTTCTGGAGGATGATTTGCCACCCAAGCAGGATATGTGCCCTTGAAGTCATAATATCGATGTATCCTCTCATATGCATTGCGAACGTTCCATTGGACTGGATAAAGAAACTTTGATAGGAGAACATCTTCGGTACCAATTTGAAGTTCACAACAATCTGTCAAATATTTTATTCTGGTACAATTTTGCAAAACAATACATTTTACATATATGACACACACCTTCCACCAATATCCTTAGCTCCGAAAGCTTTTGCTTCTGATCATCAGTATACACAAACTCTTTATTCTCGAACATTATTTTTGACAACTTATTAACACGACAGACGGATATTTAATAAATCTGAACCTTCGGGTGATATTAAATTTAAACAAATATTAATATCGTCGTATAATGTATACGTACGACGAAGCCATTATAACTTTTTAATTACTTTTCTATGCACGATTGAGCTTGAGGAAAAGATTACAAAGCATGGCAATAAAAATAAATAGCGAAATGAAAAGTAAACACACGTTAGACCCTCAAAGAATTGCAATTGTCTTATTTGGCCCGATATGGGGGACAACGTAATATTGTTGTCGTGTAATTGCTGTTTATATTTTTGGGGAAGTTGAAACCATCTTTTTGGTGAATATGGGAGACAATATTGGATACCTGGTTAAAAATTCATGACACGTTTTGGCTGAAGCAGTTTGGTTTTACTGTCAAGTTCAATGTTATAAACATAATAATTCTGACCGAATGTGTTTATAAGCAGCTTAACTTGGCCTGTTCAGATGGATTTGCGTCAAAACAATGTGTGTCAAATTCAATAAATTGTGTTTTACATCGAAAACATAGATAAAAATTGTAATTAACAGTTTTATGACCAAGTATCTAAACTATGCCATTGATGAGAGAAAAAAGTAATCGTCAACTTCAGATTTTGAGAGCGAATTGATACCAAAGACTTTATTAGGCATAATTGCATACTTATCAGAACAATCTGTGAAATTCATTTAACTTATTTGTCTTCACAACGAATAAATCTTTTTTTTTTTAAATTAACTAACTAAGAAAATATCACAATAAAAAAAATATTTGCATACCTAACATGCTTTTATGGAAGAAGAATGGCTTTTTAATTCACTCCATTATTATAAGTATCAAATTAATAGAAGTTAAGTACACTTCTGGGTCGCACGAACTTACCCTAATCTAATGTGTGACAGCGGTCTTGGATTTGAGATTTTGGAAAAAAGCAGGGACAAAATCGTATAAAATTTTATTAATCACTTACAAATCACAAGTTAAAACGTTTTTTGGAAAAATAAAGTTAGACGTCAGATTTGTTTTACTGTTTTAAATTTTAAGAAAAAACAATTTCAAAGTCGTTCGACAAGTTTTTTTTTCAAAAACCCGAGGACTTTGTAGTTTTTACCAACAAAATAAATTTAGGAGAAAATTCATCCAACCATTTTTTTAAAAACCAAATATTGAAAAAAAAAACATTTTACTTTTTTTTTAAAACTCAAAAAGAAAACTTTTTGAAAAACTTAAGAATTAATATTTTGTTGCCTATAAAATGGCATCTTCATTAATAATTACTTTGAAATCCGTTTAGGGCTTACGAGAAAATCTGATTTCAAAAAAACCGGTTCTATGGCAGGTACCGTTATAAGACTTTTCCTGAAAAATCTATTCCAATCAAAACAAAAAGCTTGTACATAAAACACTATTCAGAAGGTTTTATCAAAATCGAAGAAAAATTATTTTTTCACTAAAAATCGTATGGCAGGTACCGTTAGTTTTAAAACTAGAATGCTAATTCCAAAAGCCCCTCTGTAGGACGTCATATTAATACTATGTGTACCAACTACCAGGTTTGGAGCAAATCGGTCTAGCCATTTAGGCTATAGGTATTTATACACCCAGACGGACAGACAGACATACAGACAGTTAGACAGACAGAATTGCCGGAACCATTTTTTTTGGGTTGAAATCGAGTTGAAACCGGGTTGAAATCGAGTTGAAATCGAGTTGAAATCTGGTTGAAATCGGGTTGAAATCGGGTTGAAATCTGGTTGAAATCGGGTTGAAATTTGGTGGTAGTTGGGTTGATATCGAGTTGAAATCGGGTTGAAATGGTTTTGAAATCGAGAGTTGAAATCGTGTTGAAATCGGGTTGATATCGGGTTGAGGTCTTGTTGAAAACGAGTTTAAATCGAGTTGAAGTCGAATTAAAATCGAGTTTAAATCGAGTTAAAATAGGGTTAAAATCGGGTTGAAATCGGGTTAAAATCGGGTTGAAATCTTGTTGAAATCGGGTTGAAATCAGGTTGAAGTCGGATTGAAATCGGGTTGATATCGGGTTGATATTTTGTTGAAATTGAGTTGAAATCGGGTTGGAATCATGTTGCGAGTTTCAATCATTGAAACTCGATTTCAGGGTATTGAAAAACGAACAATAAAGTATTCTTACGTCTAAACTTCTTCATCTTAAGTAATAAGATTTATATTTTGATTTTTTTTTAATATCCAAACACTTTATAAATTATAAAATATGATTTGTTTTATGTAAATTATTCATAATGATCATCACAAAGGGTTTATTTACAAAATAAAGGTGATTAATATATACTGCGATTTTTATTTTGATTATTCTAGTAATTAATAAAAAAAATCGCGCGATTTTTTATTGATTTTATTAATTACTAGAATAATCAAATTAAAAATCGCAGTATATATTAATTACTACAACAATCACATACAAAACCGCAGTGACCTAAAAAACTGCTTTACCAAGATCAATCAAAATAATCCAAACTGTTTGGATATTAGAAAAAAAAAGAATCTCTTATTACCTAAGCTGAAGAAGTTGAGACGTAAAAATATACTTTATTGTTCGTTTTTCAATATCCTAAGATAAACTTTAAGAAATTGTTACTAATAGCAGAACAGTTTGTTTGTACCTATTTTTTGTCTTTGTTATGGAATTTTATGTTATTGTATTTTTGTTTCATATAATGGTATGTATATTCAAATTAAATTTGTTATTTCCACTTTTGCTATGGACTTGAGACCCACTTCCCTTTATAACTTATGAACTTGTGGCCCACATACGTGTGTAATTTTGGCTCACTTAGATGGGTCAGAAGTCCATAATGCATTTATGGACTTCTGACACACACAAGTGGGTCAAAATTCCATTATGGACTTTTGGGCTGTATACTTTTGACCCTGCGCCCACGAAACCCATGTCCCTCAAAAACGTGCATTCATACGTCAAGTTATGATAGCTCTATTGGCGGCAAAAAATAACTGATACAGTTTGAGGTCCAACAATTCACCTCCAAACAGGTAGTCAAGGACTGCAATAAAGAGCAGAGGACTCAAGACGCTTAACTGGTGTACCCACTATGATTTGGTGTTCTTCAGTGACTCCAGCTGGATATCTTGCCTACTTTTTTGTCCACCATTGTTTAGCCATACGATCTTCTCTTGGAAACTTTGAGATGAGAATCACGAGCTGTCTGACCGAAATTCGGATAGTATATCTAGTCTGGCCGAACAGCTTTGTCGATTTTGTAGGTTTTTTACTAAGTTAATCGATTGAAACATCGGGTACTTCAGGTACAGCTATTGTAAAGTATAGACGTTAAAGTTGTTCATTTAAAAGTCCATCTTGGCTTGTATCAGCAGCTGGGTAAGAAATTCGTTTCAACCAACTAATACAAGTTCTCCCTGTACACTTTGCTTGAAGCTGGGCGCATTTTTCCTTCAGTCCTATATCGCATCTTTTGTGTTCCACTTCAAGGCTTGCCTTTTCATCTGTATGATCTGAGGGGTACTTTGACCAAGCTTTAAAAGCGGCATATTTATTATTTACTTAAGGCTTAGCTTTATCATTTCTCCTCTAGGTTTTTTTGATTTTTTGAAAGCCCTTGTAGTGATTTGGAACTTTCTAAGCAAGTTCGCTGTACACATACTTTGTGCTGTACTCACTCATCATGTTTATGGTCGATTGTATGACACAGACAGACCTTGGGCTTAATACCTAATAGTTAAAAAAATTTTAACTATATCCATGTGAATTCAAAATAGCTTTTTATGGCCTTTAGTCCAACAAAAAATTGGCGTTTCATCCAGGAATCTTACTTTGGAATCATCAGTTGACATACAGTGAAAGGAACCTTGTCAATACGCAATTTTTAAATTTTTCTAGTACAACTTACATAGAATTTTTGACAAAACCCTAATGTTTTTTTGTTGGGCTAAAGGCCATAAAAAGCTATTTTGAATCAATAATTCAACAGTCCATTATTAGTGCTGAGTCTTCTACTTGGTTGATTTTATTTTATTTTGTTTATCAATGCAGTATATAGAGTTTGTATTAAGAAAAATTTAAAAACTATATCCATGTTAGACCTTAAGTCTTTTAAATTCAACTTGCACAGCACTGCACTTAGATTTTCAAAAGATGTAATTTTTAAGGAATTTTTTGTATACTCGAACCCCAATCAAAGATTCGTCACTTCGAAGTCTGCGAATGACCAAGTTTTGTGCACGGAGAGGAATCGCCTGCATCAAGATAATAGCTTTGTTTGTTGAACTTTACCCAGGTTCGCCCCAGGTTTTCTTGACAAATCCAAGAGTTGTCAAAAAAAAGCCTGTGTTTTTCCGTTCTCAAAAAACGCATTAGGGCTGCTAATTGTATATTTTACACAACGCACAAAATCAAAAGTTTATATACTTTTCTCAAAATAAATGCCATTTACTTGCATATCTTTCAGTTTTTTTTTTCGAAAAAAATAAATAAAAAATCAAGTAAAGAGGAAAAATATACACAAGAAATGCTTGACAGCAAAAGTCATTTCAACAGCTGATTCGTTACCTCAACTCGCCCCAGCTAAATACCAAGATCGACTTCAGGGTGACTTCAGGGCGACCCGAGGTTTCAAAAAACAGAGAATTTTCTCTTGAGGGAGAGTTGAGGTATTTCAAAAAACGATTTTTGGCAACCCCAGGGTGACTTCAGGGCTCAACAAACAAAGCTTATTATTGCGCATGTGCCAATAAAGTGTCAACATTTTAAAAAAAATTGTGCCATGTGAGACCCATTTTCATACAAAGTGTTGTTCTTCTTATAAGATCACAACAAGAGTTCAACATGCATAGGGTTGTTAACCGCTATTTTCTATTTTCCTTCCAATTTGACAGAGGTGCAGAAGGGAATACATATAAACTGAAGCGCTTATGATATTACCTTTAATGTGTTTAGGGGCCAGTTATAGCGATTCGTAAAACCAAACTGAAAAAGGTGGAACGAGATGAAAATAATATTTTTTTCGGTTTTAGCGTTTATAGCGATCAAGAAAACGATGCCAGAAAAAATATTTCACTCCGACATTTCACAAAACAGGCGTTTATCTACACGCACGCAGTGTATTAATTTCCTGCATTGTGTAAAAATGAAATATATTCAATAGACGAAAAATTTTTTTTGGTGCGTGCGTCGGATCATTTTTTGACCCCAGATCGGACTTTAGATCAAATTTAACACACATTTGCACACATACTTCAATAATTTGACTTTTCTCAAGCGTCAATTCTGTTTTTTTTTTTTTAATTTTGTGAAGTTCACTGTGGAAAATTTTTGTTTGTAGAAGTGATTAATGTTTTTAAATAAATACAGACGGTTCAAGGAGTGTAATGAATTGATTAATATATTTTTGCGCAAGTGAACAAATAAATGTGAATTAAAATCATTAGTTTTCTTATATTTTTATAATTTATGTATTAAGAACGTCAAAAAAAAACACAAATAACACAATTACAAAAACAGACCAAATCTGATTCAATTTCTTTTAGAAGTGAAATCAGATCAAATCTATATTTCCAAGAAAAAATCACATACAATACAGATTTGATCTGTTTTTCTTATTGTGTTATTTGTATTTCTTTTGACGTTCTTAATTTATTAACTATAAAAAAATAAGATAATTAAAAATATTGCGTACATTGTATAATGATTTTAATTCACATTTATTTGTTCACTCGCGCAAAAATGCATTAATGAATTAATTAATTAAATTAAATTAATTAAATTATGTTCGTATGTTTCTCCTAAATAAATAAAAAATAAAATATTTATTTATAAATCCAAAATTAATTTAAAAAGAATTCTTTTCCCACAAATCTGCATTTACCAAAAAAATCACATTACAAATCATTACGACACTGCGTTGCTGGCGACACTGGTGGCTCGGTGCGTGTGAATAAACAACTTCCTTGATAAATGTCAAACAGAAGTCAGTGGTCCGTGCCTCTGTCTCAGTCTGACTTATGATATTTTGTTCAAAAATTGCAACGAAAAACTTTTCATGGCCCAATTTACAACGAAAAAAACGTTTTGACAACTCACCTTCCAGTGGAAAGCGAAAACAATTGGATTGAAACAGCAAAGACTATTTGTTCCATTTTGGTGGAATTAGGTGGAATTGTCAATCAGCTGTGCGAAAAACCAAATTTAACCATAAAAAAGAATAAATACATTTTTAACAAAAAATATTAGTTCAATTGAAACTTTTATTAGCAAAAAAAAATCTCTGAGTTATTTAGCATCGATCAGTGTAGCATTTGTGTTTAAAATCGATTTATAACATACAAAATTTTCCATCTGAAAATTTTTCCGGTTTGGGTTTCCGTATCGCTATAACTGTGGCCCTGTTCTGTAACTTTGGCGAAATTCGTTTGCATCGTTATAAAATGAAACAACTCATTCCACTTTTATGGCGTCTGGAAAAAGTAGGGTTTCTGTAAGTTGAAGCGATATGCAAGGATTTCGATATTATTTTGACTGGAACTTCCATTGGAAGGCCATAAATTGAAGTGTCAATCTGTCAAATAAAACAAAAATAATTCAAGATTTGAAAGATTGTGAAATTGAAATTTAAGTTGTTTTTTAATAAATAAAGACTTATATCCTTAAAAAAAATGTTATTATATTATATTATGTTATTTAAAAAGAAATTTTAAAGTATAAAAGGAATACTTAAGGTGGCTTTACATGGAGTTGCAAATGCAGACGAAAACGCAACAACAACAATCATAGTGCAGACGATGAAAACGAACATGTTCATCTTCACTATAATTATCAAGCTGCATCTATAATTTTCCTATAATCTGCATCCATGAAGACCTTCTGCATTTTTGCCTTCCCTCTCTATCACACAAGTATGATTTATTGATTTTGCATCCTCTTTTTTTGCAACTCAGGGCTTGCAACTCCATGTAAAGGCACCTTTATTCTGAATGTTGATGCATACTTGTTTGTGTTATTTATGTGAGTTAATAATATAATTTTGCTCCCCAATTTGATTGGCATTTTATGTTTGTATCCTATACCTACTACTTACTGGTTACTGCGAGCACATTTTTAAATGGGTAAATAATTAAAAAAAAAAATATTAACAGCGCCAAACTTGATTAAATATTATAGTATAAATATGCAATAAAAACGAACACTTTCCGTTATTTTTTTTTTTAATTTCCAAAAAAAATTATAAATATATGTACATACATATATTAAAAATGTTAGTCGTCTTCTTCGACAAAATATTTATGAGAGGCACTTTTCTTCTGGCGAAGTTTACAAACATATTTGCGCAAATAGAGCATGTAGTCTGTCATGAATGTAGTGTACGTCTAGAAATAGATTTAAACGACTTTAAACATTTTTAATGGTTTATTTATTGCCTATCGCGTGCTCAATACAAGGCGAGTAAATTTGACGTTTAAAATTAAAAAAATATGACTTTTCGGTCATAGAGAACACCATTTTATCGCAGTTTTCCAGTTGTTTCATTTCGATGTGTTCCATGCAATAAAATTATCGCCTGTCAAAGTTAAAGAACCCGATGAACGCGATAAAATGTGTTTTGTTCCAGTTTTCAACGTTTCTCGACAACGCGAGAGTTACAGAACAGGGCCACTGGCCCCTAAAACAATTTAGAACTATAATTATGTATATACCTACCTACATACATAGGTATTTAATAAATTTCGAAAACTTACCTCTTTGAAATAATTATTTATCCAAATTGTATGCGATATAATGGGGTTTATCCAAATACACAGGTACCTAATTGCACAAAAATTTTAGTAACGATTTACTACACAGAAATAGGGCTTGGGCTTATTTTAAACTTTTTACACCTAAACACAATCACGCACACATGACAACTCTTTAATTGAAATATTATAAGAACTCTTGTGAAGAAAAAAAAAAAAAAAAACCACCAAATTATATTGAAAAAAAACTCCGTACTAAAGCGATTTGCAATAATACTTGTTTGCAGAAAAGCCACACACGAGTACTTACACACATTTTTAATTTTTCTGAAAATGGAATTTTTCACTTTTCTAACTGTATGCGGATATACAAAAAAACCAAGAGCCCGCATATCTCTATATTATATATCTTTACTTTTTCATTAACGAAAAAAGAATAACAACAAGACGCGACATTGCACAAAATGTGCATATTGAGAAAAGCTCCGACATTAATACCGATATTGATATCGACACAACTTCCCTTCATGAATTCGCCGTAGATCAACGAACAGAGACTCACACACACACAAGTATACGATCGCCATTTTGTATGCAACGGTATTTTATTTCTAGTTGAGATTGTTCTCCAGGTATCGCATTTATTTAAATACAATCTCAGTTGATCTATTTAATCCACAACGATTTAATGTGCAATTTACAATTTGAATTATTAAAAATTGTAAAATTCCGAATATTATATTTCTATCTTTTTGTCTCCGAACACGAATTAAATACCGGACAACGAGGACACCGGATATTGATCTTGAGAGCGCACTCAACTGAACTGCACTTTGTCTAGTCTTTTTCAACGCAGTGGCGTCTATCGTGAACTTGAACTGATATGATGTTGATGTGCCAAATTTCCAGGGCTGGCGTGTGATCTTCGTTCGTATAGTCGTAGTGCACAAGATGTTAATTATAAAAAATAAATAGTGGTTTCACATTTTTGATGTTTCTGCGTCTTGATTTAAACAAAACCTCCTGTTTTATACAATTATAAAAAGCATAGGTAATAGGTACCTACTTGTTAGATAGAGAGGGAAAACAAAAATTCGGGAAAAGATTATTACTGCCATCGATCAAACGCGATGATTATAAAGATGAACATGTTCGTTCGTGCTTGTTATTAGTGATTGTGATGTTAACTTTTGATAATTATGACCTTGTATATAAAGCCTATAGTAGCCTGGAGACTTACTGCCTGAGCACAATGGTGTAGTTGCAGCTGTAGTAAGTAGCATCGTCAAAGTTAATGTCAAAAAAAGCAGCATGCACGAACACAATGGTGTAGCACTGAACTCAAACAAAAATCGTGTCTGCCGTTTCACTTGTTGTTGTTTCGAAGTGCAGCACGAACGTGAAATTGAAATCGAGTCGACTTGTACTCTAGCTACTTCTCTGCTGCAGCTGCAACTTCACATTGTAGGCGAGCAATACAAATAACGTATATTAACTTTGACAGTGCTACACGTACTACTGCTGCAGCTACACCATTGTGATCAGGCAGTAAACATACTCATAAATCACAATAAAATGCTCAACAAGCTTAAAGGCAAAGAGAGAAACTATAAGGAGTTGACCGTCTGTATTTTATGCAGAGAGAACATTATGGATAGCAGGATCGACTGTGGCGACACCAAACCTTTTTTTCATAATTTCTCGTTTTGGAGAGAAAATGTAGGTGGAAAGGTTTAAATATGTGATAATTATCAGCGACATCTATGAGTCTCCAAACCCCGTTATCTCTTACTCGTTCCCCAGACTAAGATTTCATAACGCTGTGTCTGTGAATAAATGTGCAAACCAACAACGCAAAACAACAACAAAATCCCCTTAAGTGCTAACAGGGTATGCGAAGTCTTAAGCCTCGTCCATATTATGCCGAATGATGCCGATCGGCCAAGCCGAATAAGTATGGAGATGGACGTGCCAAAAGCCATCCCGAACCGTACCGAACTCAAACCGAATCAAATGGATACTCGGTCGGCACGGCCGATCGGCATCATTCGGCATTTGCCGATCGGCATCATTTGTCATAATATGGACGCGCCTTTACGCACACTTTTGCGACAATTAAACTAATGTCTGTTAAATTAGCTTTCGGGCAAAATGAACTTTTCTGCCTATGTACTGTCCTTCATAATTATATACTCTCTGATTGTATGGCTGTGGTTGAAAGACTGTCTTCTGTTGGATTCAATGAGAACATTGTATATAAAATCTATAGTAGTCTGGAGAACGAGTTACAAAAATATCGCGATTGTTGGGCTACGGATGTCGATAATAATTATCACATATTTTAACCAAAACAAGAACTTTGGAGAGTTTGTGTGGCAAGTCTAGGTGTCGCCACAGTCCTTTCCTTCTGCCTACTATAGATTTTATATACAATGTTGAGAACTGCTAAGGTTGGTGCATTAACTATTTTTGAAAAACAAAGATTGTACGAGCTATTATGACTGTCAAAATAATATACAAGTTATTAGCGGAAACTTTAATATGAATGATATACATATACCTTAAAAAATTACGTAATGGAAACTATTTTTTTTTTTTTTTTTTTAATTTACTCCTACATTATTATTACTTGTAACTAATTCACCTTTTAACAAACTATATTTTCTGTGCGCCATCTACCAATTCAGTAAGTAACCATTATCCAAAGCAACCATCCCAATCCCAACAATAAATTATCCATTACACACTGCGGTGTAACCCCATCACATTTTCGTTAACTTTTTTGACAACAATACCCAACGACAACGACAGCGACCGGCCATATTGTTTTTATACAAAAACGCGTCAATCAAAAGAAGAAAACCTGTCCGCAGAGTTTTCATATTTCCTTATTATTGAACTAAATGTTTTACCTTTAAACATACTTGTTTCAACAAATCATAAGATTGTTCTTTGTTTGATATCATCATCAATTTGCATTTCACAATATTATTTCTAGTATATTTATATTTAGAATTATACCATCGACAGAAAAATAATAGTCCGAACAAATTAAAGCGAGATAGAATCGTTTAACGAAGGAAATAAACGATCTGACTTTCTTCCTCTTCGTTGCTTTATTTGGCTCTGTGAAGAGTTCGAGTGGGCTGTCGTTGTCGTCGTCGTTCTCGTTCGTCGTCGTTGTGAAGCAAATTGAAAGGAATTTTATTTTTAATAAAATTAAAAATTGCACGCAAACGTAAAGCGAAGTCAAAAAACATGTCAGAAGGAGTAATATATAAACCTAAAGATTTAATATGGTGAGTTAATTTGTGTTATTTCCTTCTATATTCATTGGAATTCACTTTTTCATGGTGACCCGAGTGTAAAAACTATACCCAAGCTTTCTATACTCCAATTTGACTGTCGCCGTGGCTATTCAAACCTTTTCCGATTGAAATTATATAAAAATTTATAAATAAATTTGTATTTTTTCTTCTAAAATAAATAAATCTTCCAATTGTCGACGAGTTTTCAATGGTTCAGTGCGAAATGTGGATTCTTTCCATCGAATCGAATGGAGTATCGAGTCGCGAACCAAAAATCAACTACAATGGCCGGCCTGGGAGTGGGAGCTAAAAATCTTTTCCCGCGCGTTCTTTTTCATATAACTCGAATTTCCATTTCACTATGTTAAATGATATTTCTAATAATTTGTATTTTTTATCTTATTTCAGGGCCAAAATGAAGGGATTTACACCATGGCCATCTATGGTAATTTTTGTTTTTCTAAAAAAATTAAAAAAAAAAAAATGCATTGGAAACCTATTCTAGTTTTCTCCATTCTAAAGTACCTACTACAACAATATCCATCCACAAAAACTTCCCGTACAATATTAGCTATATATAATTTTCTTTTTTGGAATACTTTTGTGCTTCTAGATTGTTGAACCCCCAGAAGAGATGCTACACCAGCCTCGAAAGAATGTTCCCAGTAGATGTGTGTTCTTCTTTGGTTCTAGAAACTAGTAAGTAGCTATTAAATGCATTTTTAATCTTTGAAATCATCATTGCCGAGTTTTGATAAGAATTATTTTGCGATTTATTCGATTTTTCTTTGGTTATGTGATGTTTTTGATGGCACGGATAGGTAGCTAGGCGTAGAAGTCCGAAGTGCCGTGATGTTTCTTTTTTTTCTCTTTTTGATTCGATGCAAATGAAAACATTTACAATTTTTAAAGTCTTAGGCAATCAATATTAGTTAGCTAGTTTATTTTAAAATTTACTCGTGATGTTTGGTTTGTGAGATTTTGTGCAAGTCAGGTAGGTTTAGTATAAATGCATACATGGAATGTTTCATGTGCTTGGGGCATTATTATACTTCGTAAATAAATAAATCGTTGCTATGTTTCATTACTCATTAGGAAGTGCTAAGGTTACAAATTAATATAAATATCGATGTGTAAATATTGATGCCAGATTTTCGACTGTAAACTTTGTATATTATTTTAAGTTCGAGATGAATGGGTTTAAATATAGAGAAACTATGTAGGTAGGTATGAGTTGCTTGAAAGTTAGTGTACATTGTCAAAAGATGTAATATTCTTTCTGGCTCATTGATTTTGAACAAATAACATAGCATTGGTTTTGTTGCTAAAGTAATGGAATACCTGCGACAAACTATATACACATAATCTTGGCTCTGTCAAAAACAACAAATTACAACGAAATCCTGTTCGATAACACAAAAATTTTGTAGTTTTGAAAGCTCATGAGAGAATAAAACATTTCCCTTTTCTCCTGCCGAATTTAGTCCAAGAAATTTTTTTGTGAACTCTCATTTCTTCCAAACAAAAAAACTCGTGGGCTAAATTCGTGAGTTTGAAGTACCCCGCCGAGAAGGGGTTATTTTGTCGGATCACCCCGAAGGTTTTGGTTTCGATCCCTGACTCCACTTAAGTTCTTTTCCGGGGTACTGCCTCTTGCGAGGAAGTGACGGATCCTCCAGGAGTAAGTCATGTCATGGAAAGTGCTTCTATGTAAGCCGTTTGTATTTATGTCCCTTCCATTCCTGCGAATCATCAACGCACACACAGGAATAGTTGAGAGTGTAAGTCACAGGCCCGGCCCCGCTTGGAGCTGTTGTGTCAACAATGTGAGTTCTGTCAAAATTTAAATTTCACAGTTAAATAATTAACTTGCAAATTTAACTAATTCATGTGTAATTTTTGAATTGGTGACAATATTAAATGCTTAGTCCATTCTTGTTAAAAGGTATATTGAGCCAACCATAAACATTTAGTAATGGCCAAGTTTTTGGACGATGTCAGGAAACTTTTATTTTTCCGAAAAATTCTCACAATGCGCCCTTAGTTCTAAAATGAGTCAGTAGCTTTGTTTGTTGATCCCTGGAGTCGCCAAAACTCGGTTTTTGAACTACCTCAACTCGCCCTTAAGTCAAATCTTGGTATTTAGCTGGAGAGAGTTGAAGTTACGAATCAGCTGTCGAAGTGACTTGCTGTAAGCATTTCTTGTGTATTTTTCTTCTGTAAAACCTGAGTGACCCTGGGTAAAGTTCAACAAACAAAGATATTAACGAACTCTAATTCGATTACAAAGAAAACCGTTTGCTGATACGCTACATAAATACATTCACATAAACCCTTAAGTGACAATGCTTTTCACCAAACGTATACTCAATAATAACAATCCTTATATTGAACACAACTTAGATGGAAGAAAGAGTATGGCCTAAGATATTTATTTTAGACATTTATAAGATCAAATTAATGAAAAAAATTAAATACGAATGGATTTTGAGCTGGTGGATTTGATCGAAGATGACGTTCATAAAATTTGAGAGGAATGAATTTTTTTACTCTACGAGGTATCTTTTAAATAGACATTGCGTAACAATATAAATAACGATGATTCCTTGATCGAAATAGAGGGCTCTTTACATTGTCTATATATCAAAAAAAGCTAATGGGATATTTAATATTGAATTCCATGAAACCAAAAAAACCACTCGATTTGGTCTCGAGCACTTTTCATTTTCCATGAAGCCAAAAAAGCATTCATAAACGTCATGAGTTGGAAATTTGTTTTTCTCATTGTGGTTTTGGAAAAGAAGTACACTTATTTGCAAAAATTTATATTTTTTTTTTGTTCAAGTGGAGCAGCAATTAATAATTATATTTCAATATCATCCGATTATGGAGAAAACTGGAAAATTGTTAAAGTAAAGCGATAGGCATTCAAAGATGTTGCATATCAATCAGACGAAAAAGTGGTCTATCATTTCAGCTGTTAATGGCTCAAACACAAAAACAAAATCAATCTCATTTTGTTTTCCATGCAACCAGAAAAATTGTAAAATTTAGATCTAATCTGAAAATGTCGTGGAATTCACCATAAAATGAAGAATTTCTGATATGGAGAGTAGCATATTATATTGAGCAATAGTGCAGTACTTGATGACCTAAATTAAAGATTAGATTTCAGTAAAGAAGATCTATAAAAGAACCTATGAACAAATAATAAATACTCACAAAACAACAAATTAAGCTCGAAATGAATTTAGTTAGAATTCAAAAGTGGCCGCTAACTATTCAACATGATTTTTTGAAACTTACATTCATTTAAGTATCACATAGAATTAATGTGGAACTTAGCTAAGTATAAGATCTATGTTCCGACTCAGCAAATGGGCCTAAGTCTTCTAAGTAGGCCTTTCCTTTATGCAGTTCCTTTTATTTCTAGAGATTTTCTCCACTGATGGGAGAAATCTTTGAGTTGATAAAGGTATTCATATTCTTAATTAAAGTTGAGAAAGCCACTGCAATTAATAAAATTAATGACTCAAAATAATTCGCTTCCCCGCTGCTATAATCACAGAAGATGGTTAGTTAGTATTCGAGTCTGGAATGCAATACCCAACAAAATCGGAACTTATTGAAGGAATAAAAAGTGCATGGGATACTATTTCACTTGATTATATAGAGAAATTATATGACTCCTTACCCAAACAGGACGTACGAGGTCATAGTTCACCGTGGTGGCACAACACATTATTAATTCTTTTGTAAACAAGCTACTAATGTATGGAATTTAGGGAGTTTCTACCCATTTTCTTACGTTATTTGGCATTTCAAGGGGGTTCTAATTAAATGTCGCAAAAAAAGTGAATTTTTCATATTCAATTCTTTAAAATTTTGTTAAAATATTATTCATTGAGTTACCACCTTTCATTTCTTTTCACGTATAATTTTATAAACTTTCATTGGTAAAATTGCGTTTCAAAAGGTTTATATGATTAGCTGATATAAGGCTTCAAAAACTAGTAGCATAAGGGGCGCTAATCGGTTGTCGGGCAGTGTATTAAATAATGTCTTTTAGAGTTTGGTTGTGGGCGTTGTCATCTCGTTGTAATATATCCATAAAAGCAAAAATCAAATGTCAAAATCTTTATAGAAACCACACATTTTCCACAAGTTTCCCTTAGAATCACGGCCAATTGAAAATCCCTATTGCAACTTGGCCGATTTTCTTTCAAAAAAGAAAGAACAGCCTGATGAATTCACCGTTCAAAAACCAAAACTGAGCCCATCGACTTGAGATTGACCTCATCCGTGGAGGCGATTTTTGTCCCAACAAAGACATCCTTTGAAATTTGCTCGCGAATCCATTCCAGGTTGTCAAAAATCATTGAAACACGACTTTTTTTGGCGTTAGTACTTAAAGATGCCACCTCTATTGTGTTGAAGCAAGTTACACATTTGGTTAAGAGCTTCTGAGCTGATGCCATCATCAGTCGAAATGACTTGGCTTGTGAAATAATTCTTATTGGATAAAAGAACAAATACAATGAGTGTGTTATTCCCTGTCGCACTTAAAATGTATCGAAGTACTGTTCACTAGAAAACGAAACGCCACATTTTATTAGGAGTGCCTAGTACTAGTACCAAGCGATCTCCAGATAACATCACGATTCGGGCGTTCAAAGTCGTTTGCAAAATCGACAAACGTGAGGTAGGACGGCGATTGATACCCCTATAATTGCCCAAGTATTTATTTGCAAGCTGTTAATGTGATAGACTTCTGCAAAGTCCCGCTTGGTGTCTTGGGCTTTATCTTCTCGGAGAGACGGAGTTATTGTCATAGTTCATCATTATCGATGAAGTATGACGATAGATCCGTCTCTCCATTCCCTGGGACATATTTAGAGATGAACATCCTTAACGATTGCCAACAAAATACAGGCTGCATTAGGTAAACATATTTCATTGGACTTGCTCCCATAAAAATGATTTTATGTGTGATTTTCTATTAATCATTTCTCTTGTGAACGGCTATTACTATAAAAGCAGGGTGTTTTCTAATCCGTAGACAGTTTATTTATGGGGATATTTTAAGAAATACAAATATTTAACAGTCAATCCAAATCGTTAGAGCTCTTTTCGAGAAAATTAAGCTTTTAACTAACGGTTAATCAACCTACCCATTCCTTTTCAGTGCCTGGATTGAAGAGCACAATATAAAACCCTTCGATGGACCCTACAAAGACGAACTAATGCGCCCCAATAAGCCAAACTCCTTCAAATTGGCTCTGCAAGAGATCTTGGCCTATATCGCTAATCCCGTTGACATTGATGCTGAAATAAAAGCTGCTTCTGTTGCAAATGCCCCCAACTATACCAGCGATGCTGATTTTGACAAAATTCGTGATGGCCTTGAAACTGCCGATTCCACCAATGATTTGGGCGAGCCACCGAAACTTCCAAAACGCGCTACAAAAGCTAAATCTCGTGCAAAGTCCTCCATATCCCAAGCCAAGTCAGCAACAAAACGCATTGGCAGCGCAAGCAAAGCATCCGAAAATAATAAAAGAAAAAGAGTTGAATCAGAAGCCACTGAGGCTACATCCTCTCGTAGGAGAGTTAATACAGACGCTTTGTCACATATAGGCAGTTCGTCTCGTCGCAATATGAGCTCAACAGTTGCTCTACTCGATCGACCTATTGTCAGTCGGCCAGAAGCACAAGCAATCGATATGAATGTTCGATCGGCAACTCTGTCCGAACGAGACATTACTCCATCGAATTTGACTTTCGGTTTTCTTGGATTAGGCATTATGGGATCGACAATTGTTAAGGATTTAATATGCACAGGGCATAAGGTGGTTGTATGGAATAGAACAATGTCAAAGGTGGGTTGGAACAGAGTGTCAGGATTCGTGACTTTTTTTTTTTATATACTTTTTATTTTGTTCAGTGCAAACCATTCTCTGAAGCTGGTGCCGAAGTTAAGGAAACTCCAATGGATGTTGTCGATGCTGCGGACATTACATTCTGTTGTGTATCGGATCCAAAAGCATCGAAAGATGTAAGTTTTCCTAGTTTATGAGGGGAAGAAATCTTCTTAAGAGCGACTATGCTTTTTTTTCTTTAGTTGGTGTTTGGCAATTGTGGGGTTTTACAAGGAAAAGACCTAAACAACAAGGCATATGTAGAAATGTCAACAATTGATCCAGAAACTTCACAAGATATCGCTGAAGGTATCGCACAATGTGGAGGAAGATATCTAGAAGTGCAAGTAAGTTCTTTTTTTTTACGTGTAGATTGGATTTAATTTGATTCAATTTCTCTTCTAAGATTCATGGTACAAGACAAGAAGCCGAAGATGGTATGCTTATCATTTTAGCTGGCGGTGATCGCACTGTTTTCGAAGAGTGTCATTCGTGCTTTAAAACGATCGCCAAAAACACATTCTTTTTAGGGGGTAAGTTTCTAATGAAAAAGAAATTTAATTTGAATGAACGAAAAAACTGTTTTTTTTTTTTACAGATGTCGGTAATGCTTGTAAAGTAAACCTTATTCTTCAAACAATACTTGGTGTAAGCCTCGCTGGCTTTTCAGAAGCTTTAGCTCTTGGTAAGTCATTAAAAAAAATGGATTGAGATGTATGCGGATGGACAGATATTATTCTTTTTTGTGAACAAGGCTTAGAATTTTACAATGGCGGGGTTTCCAAAAAGGTTTTTCCAGCTTAAGACACATTTTGTGTAGTTTGTTTTTCCATTTCAATATGAACATTGGCTAACCATCGAGCTGTATATTTAAGCTCCATTGTTAGTTTGTCGAGGCACCATGCATAAGTTTCCGGGTTTGATCCTGGCTCCATCAATGATTTTTTAATAATCCATCAATGGTTTTTTAATAATTAAAAGACGTCCATTAAAACGCTGCAGGGGAAGAATCGTCGATCTATATACATAAACCCGAAAAAAACACCAATCGATTAAGATTCTTTCAAGATAAGCAAACATAAAATGCTAGAACAATTTTTTTCGAGCGGTTGAAACGCGGTTGCAAGTTAACACCTTAAATGTACGCTTCTATTTGCTGCATCAGAATTTGAAAGGACAAAAATTATATCTGTGACCATGGCAACGTACCCCTTTTATGATAGTTACCTCAGGACAACCATATATGATAGGTCACTTACATTATTGACTTGATTTCGATAATTGCAAAAGTTCAAACCAAAGTTGTATAACTTCCATTGCGTTATATATTCCTCGGGAGTCGGGAGCGCTAAAAATTAGTTACATTGAAATAAACAATAAATGTATCTGTGTTCTATATTCTTCTTTCACAGCTGACCGCTTCTCCATATCATTAAAGGATATTATCGATATATTTGAATTGACGTCGATGAAATCGCAGCTGTTATTGGAAAAAGGAAAAGGTAGACCATTCTATCCGTATTTAACTACATAATATTGTAATTTATATATTTTACAGAAATGGCAAAGGGTGACTTCAACCCACAACAGCCATTAATGCATATGCAAAAAGACCTGCGTTTGGTCTTGGGAATGGCAGAGAACCTCGATCAATCAATGCCCGTTACAGCTATAACAAATGAGGTCTTCAAACACACTAAGCGCTTGGGTTACAGCGAACATGATTCCAGTGCAGTGTTTGTAAGGTCCCGGTTTTAACGTTTAGTTAATCCTTATGATGATTTAAACTTTTATTTTACCCAACCAACACAAGAAACAGCAGACACTTATAATATAACACCAATAAAATCCCCAAGTCCTAATCCAAATCCAAATACGAATGCCAATCCGAATCCTTCTCCAAATATAGAACTAACACAACAAATAGAAAATCCGACATTTGAAAGTTAAACATACAAAATACATAAAAACACTTACATACACTTACACACACACACAAAATAAAAAAAAAAAACGAATAAAACATTGAAGAGCACATTTTACAATAATATGGTCCAAGCCCACCCCACCACCACATGATTTCGAAAATGTTTAAAACAAAACTTTCTAGGACTTAGACCATCATTATCCAGAGTGCCTCAATTGTTAATTTAGTTAAATTTTTGATTTGAAATCATTCTTTCGTTGTATTAACTAATTATTTGTATCCTCTCTCCTTCATCATCCGAAAAAAAAGTTATCGATACGAGATATAGAAATAAAATTAAAAAAAGAAGAAACTCCAAAAGAAAAACGCGAGAAGGCTTAAGGAAGAAAAAAAGAAAAAGAAGAAGGATTATAATATAAAAAGAAAAATGTATAAAATAAATCAAATATTTTTGAGGAACAAAATTTAAAATTAGAACGCAAAGAAAATTCCTCGCTAGAAATATTTTACATTGATTATTATTATTTTTTTTTTTTTTTTTCATTTTTGTCTATGCATTATATACATTTACCTTATATATTTATAGCTTAAAGGAAAATTTCATGATTTTGTATACTCTGTTACATTTTATCGAGTTTTATTTTTTTTTTAATTATAATAATTACGACGAAAAAAAAGCATTTAAAAGGTGTATTAAACAATAAAAAGAAAATATAGAGAGAGATAAATCGTTTAATGGTTAATTATATAATAATCTGTAAAAATCTCTAAAACTTCTTTTAATTTATTTAATTTGAGATGTTGCTGGGCTTGGTTTTTTTGTATTTATTAACAAAAAAAAGATAAACCTACATATTTGCAAATAGTTTTTGACTTGAATAAAGGCAGCGAATTTCAACACAAGACTCTGTTGATGGTAGGCCTTAACCAATTGTCCGATTTTGAGTTTTTCATGCAAATTCACAGTCGTGCAAGGTCACGCCAAGGTGTAATATTTCACACGCTTCCTTTTTTTTAAAGATGTCGCAGGATCTGCTGTAATATAAGAAGCCTTAAAATCCATAAATGTTAATCGAATGATCTTTCTTTTCACTTCACTGTTATAATAGTGACATAAATGTCATTTAATTCATACATTTTTATGGCCAATATCAAAATCAGACATGGCTCTCTATAGCTCTATGCAACCAGTGGGCTTCCTTTTTTGAATATAAAGCTGAGATCCAATTCAACGAGCGAGAGTGAATCAGAAATAATGCAAAATATAGTTTCAAAAAATTTAGCTAACAGGCAGCTTTGTTTTTTTTTTTTTTTTTTTAAGACGTTATTTGTGCCCATTAACTGTCGTATTCGCATCATCATCGCTGTGAAACATGTGGCGAAAATTAGTTTTCCATTAATATTCAGCGCTGCCTTCAATCTATTATTGTGCAATTCCACTACCATATTCCAATTCTCATCACTTCGTGCATTCTGCAGGTCGTTTGTTTCTGTACCTCCTTCGCATCCGTTTTGCCTGTTCTTTTTTAAGAATCCATTCTTTTCCTATAAAATATCCCAAAATACAAATAAATAACTGTTTTTATTTTTAACAAACAAAAATAAGACGAAAGAAAAAATGATTGATCATTTAAAATGTAAATGTAATAATTAATATTAAATGTATGAAATTGTAAACAAAAATACAATTGCGAAATATTTTTAAATAATAAAGATTATAACAATAACACATTGTTTTCTTTAATGTATAAAATAAATAAACGTGTAATAAATATTACAGAAGTTTTATTAAATAAAATAGAACTGTATGAGCGGGCTCTTAACTAGAATGATTAAACGACTGTGGTCATTTAAACTCAGAGCTAAAAAAAAAACTACATTTTATATTGTGTTCTTTTTTTTCTGACTACACTTCCAATCACTAGGACGAGGTCACAGATTTTGCCCTCTATACCTGTTACACATTTTTATCAGGAAACGTTTACTACCTGTGAATAGGTAGTTAAACATATCCAAAAGAAAGTCATTTAATTAAAGGTTAACGAGGAACGAATGCTCCAGCAAACATTTTGTAGTTCGTTGTTGTGGAAAAAACGTCCAACTCGGTTTGGCATATTGGGCAATAGCTCCCCACATGAAACCTGATGATGGGCTGTGCCTGTGATGTCTTGCCAAAATAAGGTACTTTATCTTACATCAAAGTTAACCTTTTTTCATCTAAAAGGAAAACGGGTTTCCATTTACTACACAAGTAGCAGAGCATTACTTAAAGAAGGATTTAAGAATTCTAAAGCACTACTTGCATTCTTTAAAAAAAGATTTTAAGTAGAGAAAAGGCGCAAGTGGGCGGTCCGATAGATGGAATTAAGAAGATACATTGATTCTCAAAATCTTCTTTAAAGGGAATAAACATTCTTCTTAAATCATTCTTTACTCCTTCTTAACTCGGACGCCACACATACCAGCTACTGGCAAGACAGTTGCAATACACTCAAATTTTCCATTCACACAGCCAAACTTCAGGCAACTATAAGCTGGAACACAGATAGGTATCTGACAATTAATTCATGTGTAGTAACTTTCTTGCCAGTAGCTGGCATGTGTGGCGTCAGGGTTTATCGGTATTAAATTTACTTTGCCTTTCAAAGTCTTCTTACACCTTCTTAAATAGGTATTAACTTCTTCTTAACTGCGTCTTAGAAAAAAAATTATTCATAACAGCAGTTGAAAAAGTTTCAAAAAACAGGGTTGGAATCGGCTAATGTGATTTGTGATTGTCACATTTCTGACAATCACATGTGATAAAATAATTTTGTGCGTCTGCATAATGTGATCACCGGAATTTTGTTTATTTTCATAATGTCATTTTCCGTTGGGCAATTGGAGAGAACTCCGAAGACAAATCGTTTCTCTTCGGAGTTGTGTTTTGCGAGTCTTACTTCTTCTGCTTTTTATGAAATATGCGGTCTGAAGGCGCATATATACGAACGTCACAGTTTCTATATATTTTGTATTTCAAATTAAACAATTCGAACAATTTTAATATATAATTTACATTAAGGGACGTGACAATTATGTATTTATTTAGAAAAGATTAATTTAGTTGTCACTTCACGTGATTGCTCACAACATATACGCGTTTCAGAAAAATATCTCAATTAAAAAAATGTTCATTTCTGTTTTTTTTTTTTTATTGTTTTTATTTTTACTTTAATCATGAGGAGAAACTAATTTCTCCCAATCGAAAACAACATTAGTATAGATCTTTGACAGCAAAAGCAAATAATTTTGTTTTATAAGTCAGCGTCAGAGGTTTATTTTTTATTTATTATTATTTTTGTATGCAAGTGACACCTAAATAGCTGTCACAAGAAAAAGTCACAAAAATGTGATTGTCACATGTGACAATCACCTTAGCCAGACGAAATTTGTATATTGTGACTATCACATATCACAAATCACCTTAGCCGATTCCACCCCAGGATTATTTTTTTGAATTTTGTTCTTTGTCTTTTTGTATACCTACACTGATCAAAATCTCATCAAGCATGTGAGAGTGTGTGCAATACATATACGTTGAATGCTTGAAGAAAAATCAAAAATTTTTGATTTTTCATCAATCATGACGCTTGATGAGATTTTGACCAGTGTATATGCCGCTTTATCCTTTTTCTTTATTTTTTTTTTTTTGCTCTGCTCTGTAAAGTCCACAATTAGTATTTAATTTGAAATTGTAACTGAATACAGTAGAATCTCGAAAAGATGAACAGATATAAAACAGACCCCGTTCATCTTTTCGAATTGTTCATCTTTCCAAGCATCGAGCATTAGTTTAGGAAAAACATAAAGCTATACATACAAATATTGCATCTATTTGTTAACAAATCATTTTATTTAAAAAAAAAATTAAAACAACATAAATTCATACAAAAGTCGTTGATGAGAAGTAAAAACTTATTTAGATTTTTTTTTTTTAAACTGCTCTATAGTAGATTGTCACACGGGAAAAGCGTTCATCTTTCCGAATTGTTCATGTTTTAGAACCGTTCATGTTTTCGAGATTTTACTGTATTTGTATTTATCTGTTTTTTGTTCCACCACCCGGATTCGAACTCGAGTGGTTAATGAAGTATCAAAAATCCCGATTTAATTCAGTAAAAAAACAATGTTGTCCGTAAAGCCGGTTTACAGACGATAATTTTACGTGATAACCAGTTCAGAAAAGAGTTCATGTGTAGGTGTCTCTCCAACCGCCCAACCCACCGACAACCACCCACCATTTTTGTATTTTTTTTTTCACCCCTTAACCCAAACACCAACCTACCAGCCCCACATACAACCAACAGCCCACCATTTTTGAAAATTTGTCCTCCCCCACACAATAAAGCCACCTTCCTAACCACCACCAATCATCACGCACCCCACCTACAACCACCCACCCACTATTTTTGACAATTCCCCCCATGCACCAAATTCAACCACCCACTCCATACCTACAACCACCTGCTACTCACCCACCATTTTTGACAAAAAACCACCACCAACCACCCGGTACAACTATTTTTGACAATTCCCTCCCCCCCCCCCAAATCCGACCACCCTTTCCACATATAGCAACTTCCCAGTCACCCACCATTATTTACATCCCCCCTACACCGCCAACCACATAACCCACCTCCAGCCACCAACCAACCACAAACCACTTTTGACAAAATTTTCATCGCACCCCATCAAATAAACCATCCCCTCCACCAAAACCGCCAACCACCCACCATATTTGACTATTCCCCCCCCCCCCTCCAACCATACCAAATCCGCTCCAACACAAAACACCCATCCCACCTACAGCCGCCAAGGAACCACCCATTAGTTTTTACAATTTTTGCTGTGACTGTGACACTTTTTCGAGTGTGTCGATTTATTAAACGTTATCACGTCAAGAAAAACTTGAGCAATAAGGATGTATGTATGTATGTATGTATGTATTTTATTGAGACTTTATAAATATTGTTACAATACATAGGAAAATAACTATCTCTTTCTATTTAATAAAAAATAAGTATACATTGGAGGCTGTAATGTATGGCCTTCCTGTTCGTTTACTTGTTTTACAAATGCCAACATGGCTTCTCTTTTTAGTAAAATTTTGGTTGGTTCTTGCTCACTGTGAGCAATAAGGATTTAAGAGGGATTAACGAAGTAGGTATTGAAAACGCCGTTAAAAGACAATAAATTAAGAAGGATTTAAGGAGGATTAACGAAGTATTAAACAAAAAAAACTTTGATTTAAGAAATTCTGATTGAAGAAGTATTTAAGAATTCTATAAGTAGAACTAAATACCTTAAAAAAGAAATAAAGAAATAAAGATTGGCACACCGATTAAAGAAGGGAGAAAGTATTAATTAAGAAATGACATACCGAAAATATACTAGCTTTGTTTGTTGAGCCATGAAGTCACCCTGGGGTCGCCCTGGGGTCGCCACAGCGCGTTTTTTGAATTACCTCAACTCGCCCTCAATACAAAATTCTCTGTTTTTTGAAACCTGTGGTCGCCCTGAAGTCGATCTTGGTATTTAGCTGGGGCGAGTTGAGGTAACGAATCAGCTGTTGAAGTAGCTTTGTTTGTTGAACTTTACCCAGGGTCGCCCTGGGTTTTCTTGACAACTCCAAGAGTTGTCAAAAAAACCTGGGTTTTTCGGTTCTCAAAAAACACATGACAGCTGCTGCTTGTATATTTTTCACAACGCACAAAATCTTAAGTTTCCATTTTGCTTTATTTGTTCGATTTATATTTACTTTCATCGAAATAAATGCATTCACTTGCATTTCATTTAGTTTTATCGAAAAAAAAGACATGAAAAATCAAGTTGAGGTAATTCAAAAAACGCGCTGTGGCGACCCCAGGGTGCCTTCAGGGCTAAACAAAGCTAGTGACTTGCTGTCAAGCATTTCTTGTGTATTTTTCTTCTGTATTTGATTTTTCATATAATTTTTTCAACAAATAGTAAAAGAAATGCAAGCGGATTAATTTCGATGGAAATAAATAAAAATCGAACAAATAAAGCAAAATGGAAACTTTTTATTTTGTGCGTTGTGAAAAATATACAATCAGCAGCCCTAATGCGATTTTTGAGAACGAGAAAACCCAGTTTTTTTTTTTGACAACTCTTGGAGTTGTCAAGAAAACCTGGGGTGACCCTGGGTAAAGTTCAACAAACAAAGCTACTATTTTGTGCTACTTTGTGTACTCAAAGCGAAATGTTCGCGTGCAAATTTCAATTTTGCGCAGGGTTCATCTTCTGACTACAGGACTATTTCAGCTCCTTTCCGTGTAGGTATGTCTACAGGATGCATAATTGTGAAAACATTTTGCGGGGAAGCTTGGCGTATTATTCAACCAGAGTAGGTGCTTATGTAGGTACATATCCATTTACTGCACCTTATTAAAGAAAATGTGAATGGTTTTAAAAAACTTAATTTCCATCAGTATTTTTAAGCCATTGTTATGGAAATTGTTACTTTATATTTAAAAAAGTAATTTCACATTTTCAGTTCAATATACGATATTTCGTATGTTAAACAACATAACGAACCTATTCTCATTATACTAGTGGTTATGTTGGTTAGAAACGAAACGGCAAAACAAGGCATTAACTCATTTCAGATTATTGGTGAAGAAGGAAGAGATGGAAACAGATGTGCAGTAATTTTCATGCATGCATGCAGGAACGCACCTTAAGCAGCTGCAATGAAACTAGGCATTCAAATTTACCCTGACGCCACACATGCAAGCTACTGGCAAGCAAGTTACTACATGTATTAATTTATCAGATACTATCTGTGTTCCAATTGACTGGAAGTTTGTCTATGTGAGTGGAAAATGTGATTGTATTGCAACCGTCTTGCCAGTAGCTGGCATTAATTCGGGTTGGCCTGTCCCATAAGATTAGACATTTTTTTATTTTATTAAATTTAATTTTAATATGTCTAATATGTGTTTTATTCTAAAAGTTTTTTTAATGGTAAACCAAATCGTTTTAATTCAATGTTTGACAATTGAAGACTTTCTCAGAAAATTCGAAAAACCAACAACAAAAACTCGAATCCGAAAATTTTGTTTAATTTATGTAAAACTTTGTGCCATTTCTTATTAAAATTTATTTTTTTTAATTTTTTTTGTTTATTAATGTAGGTGTCACTCCGTCCACTGGCAATGGACGTAGGAATCAGACTCAGTTGCCCTTTGAAATAAACTGCAAACTACAAGCGTATTTTAATACGAATTATGCGTTGTTTATTCTCTAAATCCATCAAAATAAGAAATCATACATTAGATATCAGAATATAATAGAATAATTGAAACTTACTCTTTTTTAGCAACTCCTCTGCTCAGATTCCGATTCCAAAGACAAATGAGAAATGATACAAAATGGTTTCCTTTGGCGCGTCAGGCTGAACATTTAAAGTTTGACACTTCGTTTCATGAGCGCGTTCAGAAAATCTCAAAATGTCAGATTGACGACTAGTTCTGTTTGATTCGGAATCGGTACCTGAGCTAAGGTTACACTTGGAATGTATAAACTTAGAATAAATAGTATGAACTTAAAATAATCCACGACATCTTATAATATTCTATGACATCCCACCCCCCGTGAGGCGCTCCGGATCAAAAGCCTCACCAACATCAAGAACAGCAATCTTTACTGCAGGCCTTCGAAAAATTCCTGTGCTTGTCTTCACTTCTGCAACACGAACCTGACCGTCTTGGCCAGGAAAAATTCTTGTTATCCGTCCACGAATCCATTGACTTCTGGGTACATTGGCATCGCAGACAAGGCATAAGTCTCCGACTTTGAGTGGTTCTACATTCTGGAACCACTTGCATCTTCTGGTAAGGACAGGCAAATATTCTCGGATCCACCTCTTCCAAAAGCGATCCTTAAGTTGTTGGCTTATGCGCCACTGCTTTCTGAGGCAAAGGGCTCGTTCGTTTATTTGTCCAGGAGTATGCGTGGAGTTGGGACCTCCCAACAAAAAATGGTTTGGCGTCAAAGGATTCTCATCATCGGCGGAGACGGGAAGCTGCGTTAGTGGACGTCCGTTCACTATATTTTCAGCCTCTATTAAGGCGCTCTGTAACGTCTCGATTCTTGGTGCAATCTCAGAGAGAATATGTGAAAGAACTCTTTTCACCGACTGCACCAACCTCTCCCAACAGCCACCTGCTTGTGGGTTTAATGGGCAATTGAACAACCACTCGATGCCTCTTAACGAAAGTTCAGCTTTAATGGCTTCGGTGTCAAAAATGTCTGCATTCAACAGCTCCTTCTTGGCCCCGATGAAATTGGTGCCATTGTCGCATCTAATTCGTTTCGGGATGCCACGGCGATTGATAAAGTTGCGAATACATAGCACGCAGGTATCAGCAGAAAGATTCGCAGCAATTTCAAGGTGCACAGCTCGCACCGTCATGCACGTAAAGAGTGCGACCCACCTCTTCTCTCTCCGTCGTCCAGTAGTGATGTACACTGGCCCGAAATAGTCGAGACCTGTGTACGTAAAGGCCCTTACGCATGGTGTGAGACGTTCCATAGGTAGTTGTCCCATTAACGGCGGTTGTGGCTTAGCAGATCGAATTCGACAAAGCATGCAGTTGTTTTTTGCCTTTTTTACAGCTGTTCGAATACTGGAGACCCAAAAGCGCTGTCGGATCTGGTTAGCGATTGTGTCATCATTTTGGTGACGAAGGCGCCAATGAAAATGGTCCACTATCAACCTGGTAAGGTGATGGTCCTTTGGGAGGATGATAGGACGTCTGGCTGTAAATGGTATGGTCGTGGCAGCATCAATTCGTCCATGCATTCTTAGCAGACCGGCATCATCTATGTATGGCGTTAATTTAAACAAATTGCTGCTTTTTTCGACAGGTAGATTTTGGCTTAGACGAGCAATTTCATTGCTGAAGACTTCTCTTTGGGCCTGTAAGCACAAGACTAATTCGGCGGCTTCAAGTTCTTTGGTGCTTAGCTCTCCAATTTCGATTTGCTTTCGTAAACAAGCATCCTTAAATCGCAATACCCATGCAGTGCATCTCAACAATTTCGAAAACTTCGAGAATGTTGACATATCAAAAACAGTACTATTTGCTGCGCTTACATGCAGCAAAAACCTTGGTCGCACCTCATCATCACACGTCTGGTTGTTGTGAACATCTGGTTGTAGAGGCCAATCCTTTTCAGAAAGTTGAAGAAACTCCGGACCCATAATCCACTTATTTTCGATGTTCAGCTTTGGCGGATATCGAGCTCGCGTTGCTTCATCAGCCGGATTCAGTTTTGAAGGAATCCAACGCCATTGACTAACCTGGCTGCTCTCTAATATTTCGGCAATCCGGAATCCAACAAATTGTTTGTATCGCCGGGGTTCCGATCTAATCCAACTGATGACGTTTTTCGAATCCGTCCAAAAGATTCGGTCCTTGAACGACAAGTCATGGTTCTCCACGATGGCATTGCAAAGCCTTATGCCCAATATCGCTGCCGATAATTCCAAACGCGGAATTGACATAAGCTTCTTAGGAGCACATTTGGTTTTGCCACAAATAAATGAAACTCGAACACTGCTACCATACTCGATTCGAAGAAATGAAACTGCACTAAAGGCCTCTTCACTGGCATCGACGAAAGTGTGAAGAACGATGTTGCTTGCGACCGTCAGGTGAGTATCATGACATCTTGGCATCTTGAATTGGGCTAAGGACGGAAGTACGGTTTTCCATTGTTTCCACTTAGAGAAAACTTCATTGGGAATTGGCTCATCCCATCCTACAGCTTGTGCCCAGACCGAACGTAACAACAGCTTCATATAGATGAGGTAATTGGCAACCATTCCAAATGGATCGAACACCGACATGGCAATACTCAAAAATTCTCGCTTAGTAGGGCATTTGTCGTTTTCCATTACATCTCGGTTTGCTCGAGGAAACTTACATTGAAATTTAAAGATGTCTGCACCTGGATCCCAGCACATTCCAAGGATTTTCTCTGCCGTTGCTTCAATGTTCAAGTCAATCAACCTTTCTTTGTCAATCTCTTGACACGAGATACTTCGCATAACCTCCTTCGAGTTCGAAGAAAAGTTTCGCTGTTCGAAACCGCCCTCCTTATGAATGGCAATTACTTCATTGGTTACTTTAATTGCTTCAGCTTCATTATCGAAGCAATCGACGTAATCGTCAACATAATGCCGATCGATGATTGCGCTCACTGCTCTGGGATGTGTATTAAGATATCTCGAGGCATTGAGATTCTTCACATAGTTGGCTGAGCACGGCGAGCAACTAGCACCAAATATCATCGATGTCATCAGATAAACGTCGATGGGCTCTTCTTTGTGCTCCCTCCATAGGAAGCGCTGCGAATCCTGGTCCTCTGGTCGAATACAGATCTGGTGAAACATCTCTCGAATGTCTCCAGATACCGCTATAGCTCTTAGCCGGAAATTAAACAGGATCATCATCATGGGCTTCAATTCATCAGGCCCTTTTAGCAGTAGGGAATTAAAAGAGATGCCTTTCACCTTGGCTGCCGCATCAAACACTAACCGCACTTTGTTAGGCTTATTTGGGTTCCTTACACCGAAATGAGGGAGGTACCAAGTCTTTGGTGTAGTTTGATTTGCCTCAGCTGTCGTTAATTTTCTGGCGTACCCCTTTTCAACATAGCTCTTGATGATATTGCTATACTTCTCGGCATATTCAATATCTTTCTCCAATCTATCTTCCAGATTCCACAACCTCCGCTTCGCCATCTCGAAACTATCTGGAACATCAGGGTTGTCTTCTTTCCAGAGAAGGCCCGTTTGGAAACGACCATTAAGTTTTTTCGTTGTAGTCAACAATGTTTCCATCGCTCTTTTGTCTGCAGAAGACATCAGCTGTTCCGTCGGCTTCTTAGCTCCAAAGTTTTCCAAAGCGAAGTACTCCTCCACCGCCTTGTCCACAAGAGCGTCCTGTTCTTCACTGCATTTGTTGTTGATAAGAACTACATCGCCTCTTGGTTCACATACGGTTCCTGTCGTTTTCCCATATACGACCCAGCCAAGTTTGGTTTCGGCTACGATAGGGCCATTTCCGTCCAGCTGGAGGGTGTGTAATGGTGCACCCAGATGGCTATTGTCGAGCCCAATTAATATCTCTGGTTTAGCATTCTTGTACTGGGTGAATGGGATGATGTTTAGATGACTAGTCGGCAGTTGTAGTTCTTCCGCATTGAGTGTTTGGGACGGCAGGTTCAAATTAGTGACGGTCTGTATACCTCGCATAGCGTATCTCTTTGCGCCCTCTTCATCTGGGCTAATGTCCGCATCCACAAGAAATGAGTCTGTTGCAATAGTCTCCTTGCCAAACCATTGCAATTTCAATTTTGTTTGGCGGCCATTCAGATGCAATCGTCTGGCCAGATCCACACTCATTATTGACACTGAGGAACCTTCATCGAATAGTGCATATGTTGATATGACGATGTCATTACCATAGATTCTAACAGGTAGCACACGAAAAAGAATCTTGGCTTTTGAATGAACGTGACAACTAAGCAATGGTCTCGAACATCCAACGTCGGCTGTTGACTTCGACTGCTCGTGTAGCAAGGAATGATGCATTTTAGTGCACTCATCAAGTCCACACTTCTTTCTTGCTCTACATGAGCGTAGGCTATGACCGTACTTTAGGCAATAAAAGCACAGTCTATTTTGTTTGACAAACTCCCATCTTCCTGGGACATCTAGTTTAATGAAAACATCACACTCTGACACTGGATGCTGTTTCTTTTCGCAGTGGCGGCATTTGCTTCTGGCGGAAGCGTCTTGTCCAGATACATGTAGAATCTTCTTTGGTCCTGACTTCTGCTCTATATTGGCTGGCGGCGATAAAGAAGTCGATGTAACCAAGCAAACAAATCTCGCGACCTCAGTCACCCACTCAGCAAAATGAGTGACTGTTGGATATGGCTGAATGCTGATACTCCGTTGAGCCCATTCTAGCCGTTTGCTCATAGGCAGCTTAGCCACCAGTTCGTCGATTAGAGTTGGGTTTGCCAGATGTTGGTGCAAACCACTCGCCTCCAAAAACGTCGAAAGATTTTGCACCGTTGTTGCAAATGGTACAAGCATTTCGAGTTTTCCTTCCGCAATTTGAGAAATCGCTCTCACTTTGGCCAACTGGCTTCGCAATAAGCATTCGGGACGTCCAAACCTGAACTCTAAGGCAGCCATTGCTTGATTAACGTTATCAGGGTGGATGAGTAATGATTCCACTACTGTTCGCGCTTCTTGCTTAATAGACCTTTGGAGACGAAGCAAGTTTTCTACCTTCGAGTAATTATACAGCGAAGTAGATTCTCGAAAAGCAGTTGAGAACATTGGCCATTCCTCAGGCCTACCCGTAAATGGAGGCAAATCTTGCAGCTTGCGAATATGCCCAGTGTTTGCGTTTTCGGACTGCTGAATGAAGCAATGTGGTGTCAAATTAGGAACTGACGCGAAGGATTGTGTTGGCGTTGGCGCGAACTGTGATTTTATGTATGACTGCGATGAACCAATCGGTGGCAAGAATGTTGGCACTGTGTGTGTATACGATGGGCATACAGCTGCTGTTGCATTAAGATGAAACTGCGACGGCTGGTGCAACAGCGAAGGCATTGTGTACTCACCATACACAGAAGAAGCACTCGTTGTTGTTATCTGAGGCAAACTGAAACTTGTTGCGGCGGCGGCTACGGAATTCGTTGCCATTGATGCAATGGGAAGGGGCTGCGACGGCTGGTACAACGGCAATGACATTGTGTGTGTGCCATATACGGCGGGAGCACTCACCGCTGTTGTCTGAGGCCAACTGACACTTGGTGTTGTGTATGCCGTCGCCGCTGGGACAGTGGCAGCCGTTGTTGCAGTTGCTGAAGATGGTGACGTGATAGAGACTTGATTCATAAGCTCCTGTAGGCGAATGCGTTCGGCCTTTTCTGCGGCGGCATTGGAAGTGATTTCCTCCAGTTGTGAGCGCATTTCGCTTATCTGTTGCAACAGCTCTGGCATTCCCCCCGTCGTCGCATCCATCTCTTGTGTGTTGATAATAGTGTTATCAAAATCGTCTTCGGACTTATCGCTGTCGCTTTCAAAACCTTCCGTAATAGTATTAAGTTCCTGCCCTTCGATTTTGGTTTCAGGCGACTTTTGTTTCAATTTGCGCGGTCTACCCCTTGGCTTACTGGTGCTCGCCATGCGTAGCGTTCCACTTAGACTTTGTTGCAGGCGGCAACTATATTTTGGTGGCCGCGCAAGATTATTTCTCCTGACTGGACTGCAGGCGGCAAGTAGACTGTGCTGTTGGCGCAATATTATTTCTCCTGGCTGGAGTTTGTTGCAGGCGGCAACTATATTCCGCTATATATTCCTTCTCCTGGCTGGAGTTTGTTGCAGGCGGCAACTGGTTTACGCTGCTGGCGTAATATATTCTTTTTAATAAAAAAGAAGAATAAAATTTTGTCACTCCGTCCACTGGCAATGGACGTAGGAATCAGACTCAGTTGCCCTTTGAAATAAACTGCAAACTACAAGCGTATTTTAATACGAATTATGCGTTGTTTATTCTCTAAATCCATCAAAATAAGAAATCATACATTAGATATCAGAATATAATAGAATAATTGAAACTTACTCTTTTTTAGCAACTCCTCTGCTCAGATTCCGATTCCAAAGACAAATGAGAAATGATACAAAATGGTTTCCTTTGGCGCGTCAGGCTGAACATTTAAAGTTTGACACTTCGTTTCATGAGCGCGTTCAGAAAATCTCAAAATGTCAGATTGACGGCTAGTTCTGTTTGATTCGGAATCGGTACCTGAGCTAAGGTTACACTTGGAATGTATAAACTTAGAATAAATAGTATGAACTTAAAATAATCCACGACATCTTATAATATTCTATGACAGTAGGTAACACGGAATCTTACGTTTTTTACATTAATTAAAATGTAAATTTTAATAAATAAGTACCTAGTTTGAAATGATTCAAAAAAATCGGAGTGGAGTTTTTGTTGTTGGTTTATTACATTTTCTGAGAAAAATAACCATAGTAATAAAATTTTTTTTTTACACCATCAGAGATTTTAACGACCAAAAAGTTCACTGACTTTTTTAAAAAGCAGATATATTTTGACGTGACAATTTTTGGACTGAAAATTAGGGTGCTTTTTTGATATTAAGTCAAAATAAGGTGACAAAATAAATATTTTAAATTAAAAAAAATTACAGGGTGTTTGGGAAATTAAAAGGTAAATTTTTACCAAATTTCGTGAAAACTAATTTTTTTAAAAATAAAAAATTTGGTTGATTGAATTTTTCACATTAGTTTTGAGATTATGTGAAAAAAGTGTATATATACAAATAATGTTGTTTTCCATAGGACTTATAGTTTTGCAGGGAATCGAGATAAACAGTTTTTTATCCTTAAGCCTAGTACTCAGTTCACGCTAAACTAAATTTTATCTCTACAATATTTATCTCTACACACCTTTGCTAAAAAGGCGCGCTAAATTTTGAAGTTGGAGAGATTAAAGATACTAAAAGGCAAGTTATGGATTCATACAAAAAAAAATTTGTTTGAGATAACAATCAAACATAACATTACGATGATAGCGAAGACGAAAAAAGATGGTCAGAAAACTTTTTTCGTCTTCGCTATCCGTCCGTCTGTCTGTCTGTATGTATAGACACCTACAGCTCAAACGGGTACGCCGAATTGCTTCAAACTTGGTTTATATAGAGTTTTTAAGGCATTGTACAGAGGGGAAATGGAACGTTTTTTAGCTAAAAAAATAACGGTACCTGCTTAATAGACGTTACGCTAAAGCTTATTTTTCTAGAAAACATATGGCTGAACAAAATTTAAAAAAAGTCCAAAAACGGTACTTTCAATTGGACCGTTTTTTTTTTGCTTTCGACTATCTCGAAAACGGCTCAACCGATACTTTCGGAATGTCACACATATATAGGTACAAGTAGCTCAATTTATACTGCACACCAATTTTTTTTTTTGAAATAGTTCTCTGTATTTAAAAAAAATTAAATTAAACAAAAATATTAATACTTTAAAAACTGCTCATTAAACTTTTTTTTTTTAAATTATAAATATGTTTATGTATTTGCTGAATACCTATGAACTGGCGTTTTGGTTTTTTTTTTTGAAAAATGTTTTCAGAAATTTTTTACAAAAAACTTTTTTCTCAAAATCCGTTCCAGATTTTTATAAATTTATTCTCATAAATTCAAATTTTTCCAAGAAATAAAATGGCGTACCTATTATTCAGTTCAAATTAGTTGAAGTATTTATTTAAGAATTTTAAAAAATTAGTTTTTATCAAAATCTCAAGCCCCAAAACCACTGTCACACATTAGAGCAAGTTCATGCGACCCAGTAGTGCATTTTATTTAATATACCTACATTATGTAGCCACTTAGCAATTATCGAACAAGTTCAAGGGCAAGTTCGTGCGACCTTTGCAAGACCTTCTGACAACTGTCAGAATTTATCTTGTGAAATAATGTGTTTTACATTCTTTCGCAAGCTAAATTTTGTGGAGACTTTTTTCTTAGCCGTTAGCCTGACACCTGGAATTTAGCTTGAAGTGAGTACTACTCAGCTAAAAACCCAAGCTAAAATTTATCTTGGGTGGAAATTTGTATGGAAGATAAATTTTAGCGCGATCTGAGTACTAGGCTTTAAGGGGGGTCTTAAACCCACTTCCTGACCTCAGATCGCCTTTAATTTGTTTTCCTTTAATTTTTGTTATATTTCTTCTCCCTATTTCTACAATAATTTTTTCTTCGGTTTTTACCATTATTAAAAAAAAACTTTAAAGAATTGACGGTCTCCCGTCTGTGCCCTTAACCTTGTATGTAAGAGAAAATACAATGAAAATCAAATAAAGTAGCCATTTTTATGTTTATGACTAAAAATGGTAAAAAAAAACATGATTGTCTATAAAGTTGGTTTACGGACGATAAATTTACGTGATAACCTTTAACCAGTTGACAAAACAGTTCAAGTGTACATTCTGTGCTGCATTGGCCGATGAAGTGGAAGAAAGATATTATGCGCTCTCTCTTGCACGCTCGGCTCAGGCGGAAAGTGACAATTGTTCGTGCGTGCAGCCGGTGTTCAAAAATAAAAATAAAATAAAAAACGTTATCACGTTACAAATTGGTACCAAAGCACAATTACATTTTTGTTTCCATCAATCAGATATTGTTATTAATATATTGTATAGCTAGTATTAATATTATGTGTACCTGAAAAAAATAAACAAAATATATGACAATTTTTTAAGGAAAAGGGTCTAAGACATTCCATATTTTTTTACAAAGCAAACGAACCTTAATTATTTCGCTTGAAATCAATGTTAAGAAATCCCAGCGAAAATCCCCAAATTCCACCATTTGCGCACAAAACAGCAACAAATACTTCTCACATATGGCAATGACCGCCAATATATCCACCATTAAAAGCGAATTCAAACAAATTTCCCTGCCATCCATACTGCCTCTGTCCCAGTCACACTCACAATAAACTATATTGAAATATTTTCGCATCAATTCGCCCATATATCAATACATCTCTTTCGCACACTTCGCATCGCCATATTATCGGCCAAGGTAAGGCGAGAAATATATGTCAAAAGAAGAAAACCGAAAAAGAGTAGAAAATGGCGAACTTTGCGTGTTGGGTTGATTTTCATTTTTGGAAACTTTTGTAAAAATTTCTCCCAGAAAATAAAACACTAAAATACCCAATAATACCCTAAATAAATCTGTAAACAGTTGGGCTATAAGTTTTCGTGTTAATTTTGATTGGTAATTAAGATCTTAAACAGTTAAATAAAAAAAATCGTGAAAAAGTTCCATTTTTTTCCTTTCGAATATTATTTCTTGTTCGACGTCGTCGTTCGTTTCTCGGTTCCTTCTCGCCGCGGCGCTGAATTTGTTCATAGGCGATAGGCCACCAATGACGAGGTGGAGTGGAAGCACAAGAGAATGGAAAAAGAAAATAAAGTAAAACGCGAGTGACTGACGGACGGGTGGAATTTAAAAAAAAAAATGTGAAGAAAACTCAACTCGAGTGTGTAAAGTAATGTTTCTTTTTTATAACGAAGGAAAATAAAGAAAAACATTTTCGCCTCAATTTTCCCTTGAGTTTTATTATAATTTATTTGATCCACCTTTACCCTACCTGCCCCTGACCATAAAGCTGCAGCACATCTGACAAAAACAATGTTAATTTGTAATTAATTGCTTTATTTTGTTTTTTCTTGTTCTCCCTTCGTCACCAAATGGATATTACTGGAAGAAGGAAGAAAAGTGAAGAAAGATAAAGGTAATAAAAATTAGAAAATTTAGTGCAATTTTTTTTGTAACTTTTTTATTTTGTTTTTCTCGTCGTCGTTGTCGTTGTCTGGCGAAAGAAAAATGATGTAAAAAATTAAAATGAAAAGAAAAAAAATGTGTCATGAAAGTGTGAAGAGATGAAGTAATAAATAAATAAAGTGAATTTAGCGTGACTGACATTATTTGATTGAATTGCTTAAAAAATTCATTCATTGATTTAAATTTTTTGGAAAAATTTATTTATTGAAATCGAAGTGAAAAATAATGTGCAAGGTGAAAAAAAAATCATTTAAAATCATTTGTTGCCAAAATATTGTATGAGAACGAGCAAGAGAGAAGATGGGATATTTTATTTTGTTCCCCATTTGATGTACTCTTCATCACCTTCAGTGTCAGTGTTCAATGGGGATGGGAGTGGGGAGCTTTATATTGGCATTATAATGTTTAATGTCAATTCCCGGAAATTCTTAAAAGATTTTATAAAATAAAATTAAAAAAACTAATTTCCGATTTAATTTAAGAAAATCAAAAGCTATATAAAACTTGTTGAAGTGGGCATGCAGAAGTAGTCATGATCATGATAATATGAAAGGCGAGAAAATTTTTCTAATAAAAACTTGTATCTCTTTCGCTCTTGATAGGTTATTGATATGAAAATTTTGCTAGGACAGTGGGTGGTAGAAGTTTTCAAACAAACTGATTTTTTGGTGAATTGATTTTTTGTGAATTTCTTATTGTTGTATCAAGCAAATATCTATGCCCGTATTCAATAAAAAGTTATTGAATCGGTGAAGAGGACTTATCTTATTATATCAAATTAATATCAAAATTAATAAATTGTGTAGGAAGGTATTTGGTAAAGTTTTGCCAAATACCTATTAAAACCAAAAATTCAACTTGGTTCTTGCAAATTTCGGATTTAGGTTCTCTATTGACTCCACATTTTTTTTTTAATTGATCTGACCTTCACCCTAATAGGTAATTTAAATACATTTTGTAGTTAGATATACACTGTACAGCTGATATTACACTTTTTTTCATTAATAACCGTTCCTTATAAGCAATTTTTTAAGTCTATGCAAATAATCGATTTTAGTTTTTAAAATGCTTGGACTTTTAAAAAGTTTTATGTTTTGCCAACCGATGTTTGATATGTATCAACACTTGCTTGCACTTGCAACAACACCTTGAATGTCCTTGACTTTCAAGTGATTGGAATATTTTTAATAAAAAAATATCATGATGATTTCGGACATTTCTCATAAATTGACTCAAGTACCTATGTATCATGATTTGATAACTTTTCGATAAGCTGAGGACACATTTTAAGAAACTATGCGAGAGGGATAGTATATATATTTTACATGCCTGCATGCATTTTTTAGGGAATTCGCAAATTTCTAGTTTTGTCCATTTGTACGTCTGATATGACTTTGACGGCATCTGACAGAGAGAAGCTTGTTTGGACTTGATATGTTTGCAAAGTGAAATGCTTCGAAAAGTTATTTATTGTTAAAACCGAATGAGCAACTGAACTAATAATTTTTCGGGCCTAGGAATATTTCAATAATAATAAGGAATACTTGCGCATAGCAAATTTACTGAATATGTTACATGAAAACATAAAAATGTTGTCTTCTTTGAAAGAGTCTAAATATATCAAGAAGCTAGGTCTTTTAAAGGATACATTATTGTTTGGTGAGTGATGAAATAATTTGTAAGTTTAAACAATCATACCTAATGTATCCGCTTTAAACATCAAGTGTAACCATATGGAAAGTTGACCTCAAATCGATTTAATTCAGAATCATTTTTAGCAAAATTCGCATTAAATAACGCTCAAAAGTGTTCAACAAAACAAAATCTTGTTCAAAGAAAATTTGTATGAACTGGAGGTATAGGTACCTATAAGTTATTTTAAAGGCAACAACATTTTCTAGTTATGTTAAGTAAAGCTATGGTGATTTAAGCTGATAAACATTTCAACTGCGAAAAAGGAAGCGAACAAAAATCAAAGGTCTTCGGAACTTTGCAGCCTTAACTGATCTTATGACATTACAATAGCATATTCTCATCTTACTTAAATTTATGTATCGTTTTTGAATCAAACAAATATTAACCTATCGTAACCATTTCTAATAAACATCTTTGTTCCTTGAAATTTCAATATTTCTATTGTAAAGATGTTCAATAGATATTTATACACATAGAACAGCAAAATAGCATGGGAACAAATATTTATAAATAAACAAACATTGTGGCACGAGCAGCTTTGGAGAGCCTAGGCCTAGTGACTTACGTTCAGAAATATTCCTTAGTTTACGTTGACAGTTTGCAGAAACGAAAGGCACCTAAAATTTACAGCCGGTTTCAAAGTGCTAGTAGATGTAGATATGTACATTTTTCGACAAGTTTTACTCCTAACAATTTGTCACTTACCCTCAAGAGGTAGGTAATTCCCAGAAAAAAACCTTCAGGGATTGTACCCAGAACCTCCGGCGAAAGGTATCAATGGTAGTGCCCTACCTACCTACAACGGATATAGACTTGCCGCTCTTTATTTGTTCATCAATTTGCTAATACAGTTTCCCTGGGATTAATTCATTTTACCAAGATGAATTTTAAACGTGAGTATTCCTGCACAAATTTTCATGTTGAATAGCTAGGTAATTGTTCCCATAATTTATCGCAATAATAAAGCAAAAAAACAAAAAAAAATAATCCTATAATCTCCCTTATCACCAACCATATCGTCTTCCAAAGAAAACAATCTTTCCTTTTCCCTCAATCAATATTTTCCTAATAAATTCACCTTGTCTTGTCCATCAGGATTCATGAACTCATCTCTTAAGAACCTTTAATACCTGAATAAGATTAACTTTTCATCACAACTGTTTTGTGGGGATATAATATTCTTTCAACATCTGTCAGACAATCAATTACTAACTGACTGGCCAAAAGGCGAAGTTAAATCGAGGAAAAGAAGAAAAAAAAAACAAACAGATCCAACGAATGAAATATTCCTAAACGCGATTTTTGTGTTTAAAAAAAGATAACCACACTATATGCTTATAAGCAACAGCAACAGCGACAACGACAAACGTGTGACCGAATCAGAACTACATATTTCTGTTTACTTGGGGTTTTTCCTTGAGCCAACAACATCAGCTATTACACCACACTAGTACACCAGCGCACACCACATACACACATTAACCCATCGCAGCGAATTTCATTGCAAAATATGAACAAAGAAAAGGAAATTTTATCGTTTGCTAGACTGAATTGGGTGTTTTTTTTTTCTTCTTACCTTTTCGTTGGGGTTTTTTCTGTTTTTTTTTTTTATTATTATTTTGCAAAGCCAGAGAGATGAGATGTTGAGAGAAGAAAACAATAATATAATTCAAAAAAAAAAAAAACGCAACAAGCAAGATAGGGCAGGCGACACAGGACGACAGGAGGAAGAAAAACTTCCCCTTTTGCTATGTCATTATGAAAATGTGCCCCTTGTTGCTCCTTTGCATTACCTCCTTTCATCTTCTCAATATTCTCATGCCTGCCAATGCCAGAGCCAGTAGTAAGCAAAGTCAGAGAAGGATTTAGGAACTTGTTCATCGTCCTCGTTGTTACATTTCATCCCTTTTTATTAAGTAGGATCCTTGGTTCTTATCCCTTATTTAACTGCTGTGCTTTGTTTGTTTTTTTTTTGTGGACTGTTGGACTGGTGGACGTCTTTTTTCGGCTCCTTTGGTGCGCGCCAATCGGTGATTGTTGGTTATTCCTCTTTACTTTTTCTATCCGCTGTATCCTGTGTATACGGTAAATATTCTTATATGTACGTACAATATACATACATTTTGCTGAGTGTCCTTTTTGAAATTGATTTCTTATCCATATTGTTCTTCCTGTTTTTTTTTTTTTTTCAATATATATGTACATAATGTGTATAAGTTTTTTTTATTTAATTCATTTCATTTAATGAGCTGTAATGATCATGGGTTTTTAAAGCTGTCAATTTTGACAGATTAAAATAACGCAAAATCGAACTGTCAAAATAGGTCGAACGTCGAAGTTCCATCTTTCACAGTTACCACCTACCTTGTTGTTTGTGCTTGTCAATATGTTTGATTTGATGACGACAAAGTGGATGGGGGACGACCGACGACGACGCTAAAGATGTCCTTTCTGCGAGAAAAATCCGATATAAATCCGATAAGTGTGGGTTTCGATGAACAAAGACGATGACGACGGTGACGGCGACGAAGGTATTCATCGGAAATTGGAGAAGGAATTATGTCAAGTGGTTTTTGTTGAGGTTCTATATAATTAAGTTGGATTGGGTGGTGGTTGGTTGATGATACAGAGATACCATATGCACAATATAACAAAGGGGGTTGTTTTACAGCTATTTTCGACCTTTGAATGGTCTTATACACACACACACATCGTTTGGGGTTTCGTGTGAAAATAGGTTTAAAAAAAAAAATCTAAATAGGTAGGTACCTACTAAATAAAAATCGTGTAGATTTTAGATATAGGTTATATGTAGGGTTTTTTTTTACTAATACGACATACGACTACCCATACCTTAGCCTTTTCTTCTCAAAAGGTCGTACGAAATCTGAAATCGAATTCAGTGCTTGTTGAAGTGAGAAACTTTTTTACTTTTCGAAATTTTTGAAATGACAATTCATCTGGGAGTAAGTAATGGATGGTTGGTTCGGTTCCGTTGGTAGGTTAGTAAGTTTATTTTAACTTTCTTTTAGATGGGAATTAGGTTAAATAGATTGTTTAAGGATAGGTTTTTATGTTTTGTTTTTTTTGGAAATGTGTGTGAAAAGTAGTATATGTATATTTTAAATTCGTAAAGTCAAATAAACACCTACAAACCACATAATGTACATTAATCCTTTAGGAGACTTGTGAAATTGTTTGACCTTGAAATACCTAAAATATAGGTACCTACATACATATGTACTGGGCATATTAAACTTTTATAGCTGTATGGTTATAATTAAATTGGTTTTATGTAGGTAATTTGATAAAAAAGGTAATTTGCAACGCAAACAAAGTTTTATTCGCTACATTTATTAACGTGAAACTTTTTTCCATAGCCTCAATTTTTTTGGTTCATCTGTCGCATGTCGCAATATATGGCGGCGCCGCGCAGATGGCTCACATCATTTATATTCTCACTCATTCGTGCACGTGCTCCGCTGTATGTGTTTGTTTTGATCAGTGTATTGATGTAAATGTCGTTGTTCACTTGATCGTGATGGACACCGATACAGCTAGTGAGTCAAATAAACCGGTAAACAAGGGAAAAACCAAGAACAGTGCAAAATGCCAATGATCCGAAAAAAAGTTTCACTTGCATCGTGGTTTCATAAATCCATACAATTTTGTTGTTTAAATTAAATCAAAGTTTATTCAGTAAATTCCTACCTACTTCCTAACTGGAACATGAGACAGCAAAAAGATCTTTCCATTTTCCACTGAGCTAAGCTTATAAAATATCCTGAAGCCGTCTTCATTTAAAGATGACTTCCAAGTTCTTTTAGCTGATGCTTTTTGGTACCTACATACAAAATAAATATTTATGATTTGCTAAGCGCGCACCGAAATTGGAAGTTGTTGTCAATCAAAAGATGATGTCCTTGTGGCAACAAAAAAGGTATACCTATGAAGAATCATTTTCTACGTAAATAGTAATTCAATATTTCTTGTACGAGCCAATGTCCCAAACTACCCCACTGTGACTGTCTTAAAGTACCCAACCTAACTTTTTTTTACCACGGTGGCAATGGTACAGTGGATGAAGTGCTTGGTTTAAGTAATTTAAAATCTACGTAGTTAGACCGAGTTCATACAAAATCATGTTTTTTGAGAAACGGCCGGTTTTGGAGAAAAATGAAAAAACACGCATTTCTCGGAAATTAAACTAATTTAAAAATGCCAGATAAGCCTACATTCTTGAGATTTTATAAGGATGTCTAAGTATTGGAGTACCGCGGTTAAATGGTCAATCACTAAGTATTGAAATGTTATATAGGTACCTGAATTCCAACAATTTTCTTGTCAAAATGCATCTTTCAAATGAATTCACCTTCATTTTAAAGATCCTTGAAATTATTTTGTATCTGAATTCTCACAATCGATTGCACCCATATCCACCACTGGCTTTTTCAATTTCAAAAACTTGTGATCCCCAAATCAAGGTCACAACAACGAAAATGGTCGATTACATCTATGTTATGATATTGAAAGGTGTACAATTTGAGGCTCAAGAACTCGATAGCGAAATTGGCCAACAAGGTCATCGTGAAAGTTTTTTTTTTGGGACGTTCGTGTCGTCATTTATATTTTCACCTGTGCAGGGATGTTGGATCTACTCATCACTATAAAAAAGAATCCCTTCCAACATAAAAAAAAGTCCGTAATGCAATGGAAAATTGCGTGAATTAATTTTACAATTAAGGAATAACTCAACATATTTTTCGAATTTAGCACCATTGGGCTTTTCCCTGAAGAAACTCCGGGATGGCAGGAGATTTGAGTCGAATAAAGAGTGTTCATGGAAGAAAGAAAGATTATCCATATTTTAAGAGCATCGAGAAATTTGTATAATTTCTTTGAAAAGGATACTTTGAAAAATATCACTTCCGTATTTCAATGGTCAAAGACCCACCATCGCTTAACTACCTAATCTACCCTGGACCTTTTTGTCTAGCATTGTTAGTCTCCGCAAATTGAGCCATGGCGCTACAATTTGGTTTTTTAATCAATTTCTTGGGAACTGATAATTTTATCAGAAATTTTCACCTTAACTGTCGATAATTCTAAGAACGTTGGCTAGTATTAATAAATCCGTTTTAGGAAGTAAAACATAAGATTAATTACATTTATTTAGTTTAGGTAGAAATCTTGTGAATTTGAAGGTTTTGAGTCAACTTGCATTATTTTTTTCTACGCCTTTAACTTGTTAGAAACGCAATTTTTGAGTTGTTAAATTAATTAAAAAGGACTCACTGATATCCAAAATAACACAACGATGATATATGGTGTCTCAAGTCCCGTTGAAATAACAGTACAATTGTTCTACAAATGTATACCTTAAATGCACCTAAAAGGTATACCGATAAGAACGACATCTCTCTTTGATTCTTTGTAATCTGCGGATTTTCTGTGTCCCAGGACCCATACCTAATTTGGTTATTCACAAATCCAAAGAGATGGAAATGATCCTCGTCGCTCATGATGATTTTCAATGAAAAACTGTCGCTCCATTTTAAAGATTCGGGATTCTGTGACATCTACTGATCGTCTTGTCACATACTCTTCGAAGTGGCCAAACTCGGAAGTGTTTGTCCCCAGTTAATGTCGGGAAAATCGAGGCGTAGAAAAGTTTTACAATTTTTATCAGTAAAGCCAATCATGTGTTGTTGGCGTGTATTTTTGTATCTGTTTACTTCACAGATGTCAAATGAAAATTAACATTTGCCTCCTTTGTTCCATAAATGTTTAAATAATAATTCAAACATAGAAGGAAAAACTAAAGCATAGTTTTACTTTCATTACGTTTCAGCCCAAATAAAATACATATTCGATACCGCATTATACGATTTTTCGGTATAAAAGAGAAAGTGGAATGACTTTTTTTTTTTTAAATAAAAAAACATTCATTTTACTTTCACAGATTGAATTTATTTAAAATAAAATGGGAGCGTTATTTTTTTTAACTTTTACTTTCAGCAAAAAAATATGATAACGATGAACTTCTAAATAAACGGTTATGACGTCATCATGATTTTGTTTTCTATAAAAACATCATAACGTAAAGCCCAAAACCAAAATAAACAACACAAAACAACATAATATGTACCTTACTGTATTTTTGTATATATGTTTTCATATTCATAATGTTAAACAAATCAGTATTCAAATGAAATCTATTTCAAATCACGTGAAATATACCGTGAACCCGGGTGACTTTGGCCTGGTTGGGTGACTTTGGCTTTTGAATGGATACATTTTTAAAAAATTGTTAAAATATGAAGTAGTTGTTTAATTTTTTCCAAGCTTCTTTGTAAATTTGTATAAGTGAACGAATTTAAAAATGACCATACTAACTTTATTTAACTAAATTTAGATAATAATATATACTAAAATTTATTTTTCTTGAAAATGTAAATAAAAAAATCCTCTGAAAATGTTGGATGGTTTCAACATGTTCCAGAAATATGATTGCAAAATGACATTAACTCCGATATATGTATTATTTTCCAAATTGAATTCTCTTATTTCAACCCTTGTAACTATTTTATAAACAATAAATTTTATTTTGTTTATAATTTACGCCAAATGGTAGGGTGACTTTGGCATGCATTTCGGGTGACTTTGGCTGGGGTAAAAAGTACCTCTTGCGAAGAAGTGCTGGGTGTAGCTTGGTAAACCCAGAGAAAAAAGACGTTGCACAAGTAAACAAAAGTGATCTGGAGCAAAAACTTCCTGTTCCAACAGTCGATCGCCGAGAGAGACTTTTTTGTCAATATCCTTTCAAGGAAATTAACATTTACGTACTTGAATTTAAAAAAAAAATATCAAAAACCAAAAATTCAGAGTTAGCTCATAAAAAAAATACCTACATATAAAAAAAATATCTGGTCTTTCATTTGGGTTGGGTGAGACTGACTTGCTGCTTGTTATTCGCAGAAAAATGACGAAAACGTACTTCCGGCCAAAGTCACCCGAAATGGGAGGGTGACTTTGGCCACCCATATTTAAGCTTCTATATATAGAACTGATCGATATATTTGTTCAAGACTTATCATACCTATAGAGTTAGCGAAGTAGGTAAAAAGGTTCAAATGTTCATCAAAACAAAAAAAATTATTGCAAAAGTTATTCACATTTTAAAATGAAAAAGCGCCAAAGTCACCCGGGTTCACGGTAGTTTTTCTTATCGCGATTCACTTAATGGCGACAAAACGAAAACATCGATCGTAATCTAATGTTTGGTTTTTAATGAATGAAAGAAAAATCTTTTTGGGCGCCACTTGCTCGAGGCTATTTCTGATAGTTTACGTTTTTTTTGTTTTGTTTTCTTTTTTCAAGAATTGTGGTGTGTTTTGATATCATCTGAATGGAATAGAATAAAATAGATATAGAACAAATCTTTTTGCTGGCGGGTGTTTGGTGACATAAGTCACGTACTCCAATAATAAGGTTCGTTGTCCCTAATCAAGATCAACCCAAAATTCCGTGATGAAATAAGTAAAAAAAAAAAAAATCATGGGAAATTATCAATATTTCAAAAAGCGGGGCAAATAGATTTGAAATATGAAATTGAATTTTATTTCTATGTTCAGTTAGAAAATAAAAGATTTTCCGTTTTTCGTGTTCACGGCAGCTTTCGAAGGAGAATTGTTATGATTTGAAGAAATAGGTTTGTGTAATGTAGTGAAGAAAGTTACAGTGCAAATATAGGGGGCGCTGTATTGTGTTTATTTGTATATTCAAAAAGTTTTGGGGGCAGCGAAATATTACAGACGGTTTTCAAAAACTCAAAAGTATATGCAAGAAAATTCTGGTTTTCATATAGAAAGCATTTCCAAAAATTAAGTGTGAAACAACATATTTGTCATCTAACGGCAATAATCAGCGAAGCTTTGCTAGAGGCGTTCTTAGAAGTTGATTCAAGTTTTTGCTGTAACTCACCAAAATGCCCCATTCGGGGTATGAAGCACGGTATTCCGCCAGTTGCGCACACCAAATTGGTTGAGATAGTTTTCCACTTGATTGTGCCATCTAAGTTGGGGTCTTCCAGAACTTCGTCGGCCTTCCGGGTTGGAATTGAAAACTCGGCGGGCTGGTGCGTTTTCGTCCATATACTCTCAAACATGACCCAGCCATCTAAGCCGCTGTATTTTACAGCTTTATAGCCCGTACAGTTTTTCATTGAATCTTCTTTTCCATATCCCATTGCTACATAACAGGACCAAATATCACCCGAAGAATCTTTCTCTCAAAGCACCCCATAGCCTGTTTTTTTTATCCGATTGTGTCAGTGTCCACACGGAGAGAATTTTTAGATCAGATCAAGAAAAATGAGCTGCAAATCACGAAAATCTTATGCAGTTTCTCGCCCTAGCTCGGGGTTTTGTAAATTACGACTCCTTGTTCGCAATTTTTAAAATTGAACGAAATGAAGATATTGACACTCAAAAATAGCAAATTACCACTTTTTTGGGTCAATAATCCGATCCTGAGAAATAAAACATTGCCATCGCGAATCGAAAATTGATCCAAATTTGTATCAATATTATATTTACTCGATTGTAAATTGTAAAAAGCGAGTCGTAGATTTCCATCTTTTTGTTTTGAATCAAAAATATGTTTTTGAAAAAATGAGTGGTAAAGTCGTAAATTGCAACCCCATTTTACTCAATTTGTAACAAATTATATCGCTTTGAGAGAAGCAACGTTTTCTATTTTTTGAAAAGAATTTATTATTATTTATTGAAAAATGTAACTTTTACTTACTTGGCTGATTCTAGGAATCGAACTCGAGACCCTCTGCATACCAACCAAGCACACATCTACTAGGCCATGGTGATGCATCCAAGTCGGATATCAAAATTAATAATAAGAAGCAACCTGAATATGAGTAACATTTTAGGGGTGTTTTGAATTAAGATTATGTTTTATTGGCGAGAAAAATATACCTAGTCGTCTTATTTTGGACGTCTAATGTACAATTTTTTGTGATGATCATTTGAGTAAAGGTAAGAAAATGTATATTATGTGTAGTTGAAATTCAACCTTGTACTCCCTATGTACATAATAGAACTACAAAAAGGCATTTATTGGAGACAAGCGATGCCAGGGCCTAATGACTTATATTCTGAACGATTCCTGTATGTGCGTTTATATTCTGGTGGAATATCATTTCCCGCTGAATCCGAATGGCTTACAAGGTTCCACTTTTAATATTAACCAGATTTATTTTTCGAGGATTTTACATTTCCTCAAAAGAGACAGTACAAAAAAAAACAGATAATTATTAGTTCGAGGCAGGGATCGAACTCCGGACCTTCGACGTAGCCGTCAGACACACTTGAGTTGATTTTAACACTCAGTGAATGTAAATCACGAAAAAATTGTAGCAAATCCAGATTGGTAAAAAGTAGAAATGGAATTATTGCCTTGAAGTAGTAAATTGCGACAAAAAGGTTGTAATTTACTTTGAAGGGCACAAGCTTGAATTATAACTTTTAATTGTAAATCTCAACTTAGGAATTGTTGTAATTTGAGATGAATTGAAAGTTAAATTGCCAATTTTTATATCAGTTTCGAATCAAAGCGCCGTGATTTACAAAAAAAACATGTTTTGTAAATTGCAACTGAATATTTCGCAATTGGTGATTTTTCAATTCTCTCCGTGCACGCTCTTGCCCCATACAGCGGTACTGGGATGATTAGGGACTTGTACGATTGGCAAGAGTGATTCTTCGACTGATCTCTTCACAGATATTGTTTTAAGAGGTTATAGTGGAACCCAAATATATACAAAGTCCTTGATAATTTCAAAGTTATCGTGACGTTTTGCCCGAGGCTACGGTGATAATGTTCTGCACACGAGAACAGCACATAAAATCATGAACAATATGATTTTCTCATTTTGATACACCTGCGCATATAGGCTTTTCGAACAACTTCGATATTTTCCGAGGTGTGTGTCGTTTGTCGAGCCCTCTGTTCATCAAAACACCCCCTGTACGAAATGCTTAAACCTAACAACTTTTATGAATGTTCAACTTACGAAAAAATACACGCTTAACTGATATGAACGGACTCATTACTTCGGAGTTCGGACAATCCTTTTTAATACAAGAACGCGGTGATTTTAACCAAGAACCAACCAAAAAGTTAATTCACGATAGTTTATATTCGAATGCAACTGCTCCTTCCCCGTCTTTTAAGTGGAAGTGACATTTCAAAGTTTCTTATACAGTTCCGTGACGATTTTATAATTTTGTTAATTTAAGTGATAAAAAACAGTCTACTCCCTACTCCCTTGTTGGGCGCTTGTCTCTTCTCAACTATTGCTGGCGACATGCTCCAAGCTTTAAGTATTTATTTCCAAATCGTCACATCTCTTCGTTGATTTCAAAGCCGCTGCGCAAGCTTTTCCATCTGTTCTTCTCTACTGGTCTCTTCTAGAGCGCATATAGAAAACTGCAGTTGCCCTGCCTGTCCATAAAAAGGCGAATCTTCCTCACATGCAAACTACTGACCAATTGAACTAACGTCCTTTCTTTTTAAGGTCATTGAAACGCTTATCAATTATCAGCAAGAAATATCTCGAGGAACGGAAGCTTCTCAATGACCGGTTAACGGCTTTCGTAGTGGAACCGATCTTAACATCTTTTCGGAGTTTCAATTTAAAGTCTGATACCCATAAAATAAATGCTGGCGTGTCTTAGGGCTCTGTTTTGTCTCCGACTCTCTTCCTAATATTCATGAATGATCTTTTGTCTGAAACATTTAATCCATTTAATTGTTTTGCTGACGACAATACTCTCAGTTTTTCATATTCGTTACTAGATTCACATCCTTGCTCATTAAATTCTTATTTCGACAACACTGTCTAATGGGGAACTAACAATCGTTTAGAATTTAAAGCGGATTCCACCGCAACCTTGCCACTGTCCATGAGTGGCACTTGCATCGAGGAAACTAAAAATCTATCAGTTTTCGGATTGTGAATCACATACAACCTTCCGTGGAATGAGCGCATATTCGAAGTCGCCAATAATGCTGCAAATTATCTAAATTTGTCATCCCTTCTGGCCTAGCTGTTATCTATAAAGCCTTTATTCGACAAAAAGTTGAGTATAATTCTCATATTTGGGCAGATGCTCCTATAACCCACTTGAGCGTCTTGTACAGAATATAAAATAGTAGACGATTAGAACCATAACTGAAACATTCACATCTCCAACCACCGTCCCACCGCTGCACCGTAATGTTGCATACAACATGTCTTTCATTGTTTTATCGCTATTTCCACAAACAATGTTCTAGTGAAATATCTAGTTGCATTCCTCACCTTAAACAATTCAACCATAATAGGCGTTTTTCTTTTTTCATTCAGAAACCAGCTCTGAACAGAGTTCGAGTATATCGAGTTCGCTCTGAACGTCCTCTGAACCAATTGTGTTCAGAGCGCTCTTAACTATTAATTAAAACGAACTTAATATCCCATTAATTTGCTTTTCTCATGCCGCTGGAAAAATCTGAATAAAGTTTTTTTTAACTTTTAAAATACCTTTGGCGGCCATTTTAATTGTTTTTAACTTCAGCTGCCGCTTAAAAGATCTTATCAATTGAATTGGTTTCGAAGCGTCTCACTTGACGTTTATATTTTTGTTCAGCTTTTGCTCAGTCTGCCTCTGAAGGAAAAAAGAAATACGAATTCTGAGCTCTGAACACTCTGAAGCAAAAAAGGAAACACTTATTTTTTTTTGACAACTCAGGCTGATTGTCTGTAAAGTCGGTTTACGAACGATAATTTTACGTGATAACCAGTTCCACAACGGTTCATATGTAGGTAGTATCTCCCTAACCGCTAACCACCCACCTCACCACCCACCCCACCAACCACCCCACCATTTTTGAATTTTTTCTCAAACCTTCCCCCCAAACATCAACCTCCCACCCCCACATACAACCACCAACAGCCAACCAATTTTGACAATTTCTTCCTCCCACCCCCACACAATAAATCCCCCTTCCTTTCCACCACCAACCACCTACAACCACCCACTATTTTTGACAATTCCCTCCAAAACACCAAAGCACCCCACTCCATCACCGCCAATTATCCATCCCACCTGCAGCAACCAACCAACCATTTTTGACAATTTTTTCCTCATCCCCTCCCAACCTCAAATCCAACCACCCACCCCACCTACAACAACCTTTCACTCACCCACCATTTTTGACAATTTTTTCATCGCCCCAATCAAATCAAAAATCCCTACCACCTACAACCGCCAACCAACCGCCCACCATATTTGACAATTCCCCCGCAAACTGTACCAAATCTCCCCCAACACCAAACACCAATCCCACCTACAGCCACCAAAGAACCACTCATTATTTTTGACAATTTTTGCCTCACCAACCACACCAACTATAACCATCAACCACCCACCCACCATTTTTGACAATTCTTCCTCTGCCGGACAATACCCCCACCCCCACACACCACCACTGACAATCACCAACCACCCAACACCCTCCCCTCCCACTTTATCGACTTTCTAGGCTATCAAAGCAGATATATGCATAACGTGACTGTGACTGTGACACTTTTTCGTGCGTGCTGCCCATATATTCCGATTTATTAGACTAACGTCTAATCACATCAAAACGAAAAACGCCTAATACTACTCCAATACTGCAAGGAATGCTCATCAGTTTATCATTGAACCCAACTTCGGAAGTACTGTCAAGCATAGGGATTCTTTCTTTAGCCGCACGACTTCACCCGGCTCTGCCTTTCCCTCCCATTTTAATGTTCAGAACTTTAAAACCCCTTTAGTGCTTAATTTTAAATAATCTACTGGGAACAGAGATTTTAACTTTTATCGCACAACATGAATGTGGTATGCGTTATTCAGATCAATTTGGTTTTTTCTTGATTATACCTACTCCTTAAAAATTTAATACCTTTTAACAAAAAATAATAAATTTTAAAACAAATGTCGGACAAAAATAAAATAAAATAATTATCATGACTTCTTCTGCTTTCTCGTACTTTTTAAAACTATAAATATTTATATAAAAAAAAATCTATCACTAAACTCATACTAATAAATCAGAATTCTCCTTTCAGAGTACTTTCCATCTTTTAATGTATGTAAATATATATATATTTATATAAACAAATAGTGAAAACTAATTTTACTTAAATAAAGAAAAAAACAAGCAAATCAAAATTAAAACAAATAAATAATTTAAAACCATATAAATAAATATCAGCATCATTATAATACACCAAATAAAATTGTTTATCTATTAAACAAAGTAACTATCTATCTACAACAACTTAAACAAAATTAAAATAAGAAACTAGACATTTCTAAAAAAAGAAGAAACATTTCTTATGAATATTTCGAACTTCAACAACAACAAGAATATCAAGAAATGAATCACGATGAGAGACTTTAGTAAGAAACTTACTAAACCCAATGAAATGGATATGAAAAAATTACCAAAACAACGGTAAGTCCTTTTAATTTAATTAAAAGAAAAATATGTATTATATGTATTTCTTTCTATAATTTTTTTTTGTTTGTACATATTTTTTAACTTCCAATTCCAATCCTCTGCTCTGGAGATTTTTCGCTTTTTGAAATTTGATAGCCAAACCTAAATGGATAATGTCCTACTTTGAGGACTCTTTGCAGTTCACACAGAAATTTAAATTTACGAAAGGAATTTTCTTCCCTCTTTGCTCTTGTCTATGTTTTTTTTGTCTCTCTCTCTCCCTCTCTCTCACTTGGTCGCTTGGTGTATCTCTTTGCTCTTCTTTGCGTTTTTCTCGCTTGAAATGAAGGACAAACTTTGATACTAATTTAGTAGTTTGGCTTCATTGCGTTTTTGGAAAATTTAAAAATTTATTACAAAAATCTAGAATGAGAGAGAGCGAAAGAAAAGGAGAGACAGAGAAAAGGAAATTTTGTTCCTTGACACACAAGGATTTGATATTGGGACTGGGATACATTGAGGCGCAGAGTAGGCGAACAAGAACAAAGTACAAAGAGGGATATGGATTTTAGAGACAACAACTGTGCTATTAATATGTATGTGCCTGTGCCTGTGCAAGCATATAGAGTGCAAGCATGAATGATTAAGACTCAATTTATAGTGCGGTAGGACGAGTAAGTCGACTTGCTTCCTTATTCTTCTCCCCCAAGACTTTGTATGAATGGGCTTCGGATGGGGATGGGCCAGGCCAACAATTGAAATTACATGTCACCTAATAGACTTTGTATAACTACATATATATCTAAGTATAAGTGTGTGTTCTGTTTTACAAAGGACACAATATTGTGTTGGAAAATTTCAAGTTTGAAAAGGAGCAAGAAGGAGATGACGGAAAATCTATAGATTTTTTTTTTGTTGAGGACAAAAACTTTTAAATTGTCCTTACGAAGAGAAACATAATAATTTTTGCGGCCAGAATAATTAAAAGTGAACTCCTTTACTACATTGGTCTCCATTGGTATGCAAAAGGCACATTTTATAAAGTCTTATTGCTTGTATATTATTGTGTACACACTTTGGCAGAGCAATCCAATCATCAAAATTAACACAAAGTATCCTATTTGTCTTGTCGGAAAAGTTAGTTCCATTACGAAAAGGAATGACGATGAGTATGGGTATGTGGAAATCTAAAAACTTAATGCAGCGGATACAATTGCTGGAAGATTGTTCTTTTTAAAATGTGGTTTAAATTGGGCGCCACTTTTTAAAATTATGTTTAAATTTACTGAATTTAAAAAAAAAGAAATCTTTTTGGAGATGGAGGTGCTCGATGCATTCAATCCCTGTTAGTCAACCAGTATTCAATTTAAAAAAAAAAAAAAATAATATCCTTCGACCGTAGATAGAACATTCTGTCTTTTCATGTGTAGTTTTGTATTTTCTCATGGAGTTAAACTTTTAGCTTCAAACTTCGTAATTCAGTTTAAAATAATTTTCATAATGGGAAATATAATCCTTTTTTAAACTTTGTCCAATAATTGTTAACATATTTTGCTGTGAAGACAGCACTTGTTTGGAAAGTGAGTTTATAAATGACAATTCGCTTAAACAAAGACCAGCATACTGCAACGTCATATCCAAAAGACGTACATATGTTTTAGTTTAGCAGGAATTATAAACCAGGTTATGGAACAATAAATCTCTTCTTTACAATATTTATATAGTTTTTTACAGAGTAGGCGGTCTTCATTTTTGAAAATGGAGTGTATTGGTGTATTGTTCATTTTTAGTCTGGCGATGGCTGCTTCGATCTTAGTTTGGTCGGGCAGCTGCAACTCTTACTGGTTGGTCATCTATCTAGATTGACGGGTACCTTTCGTTCATTGGCGGGATCTTCGCTGTCATCACCATTAAATAACTTTTTAAAGTAGTTTCTCTATAGCTGCCAAAATTCCCCTGCGTATCTACCTACTACAGTTTTTCCATCGCCGTCTTTTCAGGACTCAGGGTAACTTATGAGTTTCACCCTTTTAAAGAAGTTTGGCACCAGAGATGGTTTACCAGAACAAAAATCATCTCTGCATCTCTTCGACCTTACTTTGTTGGTGATATTTCTGGCTATCCTGAGCAAGCTTTACTCCTCCATCCTATACGCTCAACGTACAGCGATTTTATTTTTTAACTTAACTACTTAAATCATTTTAAACAGAACCGCGCTTCGAAGATCAAACCTAAATCTGTCATAAGTCACGATAAAAAAATTTCATCCGAGCCCATTGAACAAAAAAGTTCTTAGAATTTTGATTTATTTTATATAGAATAAAGCATTCGTATAAAATAAATGGTTCTATTTAATAAACAATATTCTATCAAATATTTTTCAATTCATAGGAATCTGGCACATTCAATCAGTTCATATCATCGTTTTCTACGAAATTATTTAATATTCCTAATTCCTATACCTATTTCAATATTTATCGATTTGCGTCTTTTCTGTGGAACAAGCTTATGTGAAAAGAAAAGCTTCTTGAATTTTCACTTAAAATTCGCCCACGTGTGGTTTTATTAAACTGCCAAGCACTGACAAATTGCTTGAGTTGATTGAACAAGCCAAATTTCTAAAATCTAAACGTTCTGAACTAGAAGTCAAAAAATGGTTTAATAATAATATTTTACAAATAAATAATACAATCGCCTTACACAAATTTGTCCTCATTACCTACGCAGGAGCAGGATATAACAACTTCCAATTTTTTTTCCAAGAAATGTGTCTGTCGTTAAATCAATGACTAAAGAAAAAAAAAATACAATATTAAAAAAGATACTTGAAACATTCTTGCAGCATGTTGGATTTCATAATTTTACTTGCCCTCTGGTTCGATGGTTAACTGGGTCTACAAAAAATGAAACCACTCAATAATTAAAATGACAAAAGCTTAATTCATCGCCCGCCGATATGTTTTTTTTTTTTTAACTTGTACCAAATAAATTTTCCAATTTCGTTTAAAATTTTTTCCACTCAAATTAAGGTAGGTCCAAAAAATGCAATTAGAATATATCAGTCTTCGAAAAACGTTGACTTCGAAATTTATATGTTTGCTCTACGGTAATACGAAGGAATCATTGAGTGTCAATCGATCGATGACTCGATCACTTCATTCATAAAGCTAAATAAAACACACACAGCGATACATTTTTAATAAAAAAAAACTTATTTCATTATAAAGTTTGGACTTTCACATTAAATGTGAAAAGCAATATCATTCAAATGGACGCCTCCTCGGGAAGATTCGCAGCATACGATTCTTTGGAGAAAATTTTTAACCACTTTTTCGCACATTTCGGGAGGTATCTCAACCATAATAATTTGAGTAGTTCATTTTGTTTGCATCTAGAGTTCGGGGATTATTTGCGTCTTTTGCGTAGCCTCACAAAAAAAAAATCGTACGGTGTCAAATCGCATGATCTTGGTGGCCAATTGACGTAGCCAAAAGTGAAATTTCGCGAACAGGAAACTTCTTACACAATAAAGCTATAATTGGTCGTGTTGTGTGGCTTGTTGCGCCGTCTTGTTGGAACCACATATCATCCAAGTCATGATCTTTAATCGCCACGCCGCGCCGGCCAAAAATAAATCGGTTATAATTCGACCATATCGCTCCGAATTGACCAACTATCTGTCCATTGGCATCTTTGAAGAAGATTTCAGATGACAACTGAGTTTGACAGGTGTCAAATGCCAGCGCTACAAACTTGAAAACGAAATGAATGACCCTGTATTTGTTTGAGCCGATGTTTGAGAGCTTGCCTTTTCGTGGTGGAGATGCGTCTTCTGCGATTGGTTTCATTATTTTTTTTTAACATTTCTGAAAAAAAAAATAATGCTGTTCCATTTGGATTTGACCGTTCTGTATTGCTCTAGTGTCTAATGGCACGTACGCGACATTTCCAATAATTCCGAAAAAACAGCCGTTAAATTGCTTTTGTTGAATTTACCTAATCTTGATTGATGTTTATTTTCGATTTTTTGTCCGTCTTTTGAAGCAGCGATGAATATATGAACTCAGTTGCTTGGGGTGTTGCTCCATTGCCAAAAGTCAAAGCGAGTTGATCGACACATTGTTTTTGGGTCAATCCACGTCGAAATTCTCATTGCACTAAAAAATGTCCACAACGCTAGACCATTTTTTGACCAAGATGAATTTTTCAAATAATTGCAAACAACACAACATCCCCTTCAAATCTTCGAAATAATCACTCATTTTGCTTCGTACGATGATGAGTTGTAATGAAATCTATATTTTCCCCGTCACGATACTTTTCACGGCACCCAGCTGCCATTTGTTTAACAAAAAGACATTACCATTGATTTTGTATCCTTAAACGCTGATAGGTACGTGCACTTCTAGACCTCTAAAAGCAAGCAAAAACAAACGGTCTTGACAATTTTTTAATTAAAGAAATAAATCGCTTAGATTCTTCGGTCAACAGAAGCTTAAAATACACTTAGAAGATGGTGACATAAAAAAATTATCTTCTTTGGCTGACCTACTTCTGAGGTAGGTAACCCTGTGTAAGGCCATACATCAGTAAAGATTGAAGTACCTTACTCCTTCCATGTTCCATGCACATTATCGACATAAATAAAGATTTCTCTTTTTCGTATTCTCTTCTCCAAGAGCTCTAGCTAGCTAGCCTGTCAAAAAACTTAATGAAACATTTTTCAACCTCATCTCTGAACAAATATCTTCTCCATAACCTCAAAAAACGGGTAATTTTCCTCGGACAAAATTAATTTCTCAAATCTACGCGCCAGCAAATAGAAAAAAAAAATTAAAGCGATGAACTAATACCCAACGACTTTCAGTCCACCACACCTCTTCCTTCTTTTTACCTCCCCTTTTTTTAGTTAGAGTGTCTCTATTTTTTTTTATATATATGTACGTACATTTTATGTTTTTTGTTTTGCTTTTCTTTTTCGCTCCAATTTGTTCCCTCCTGTTCGCTTCGTTTATCATCAACTTCCTCCCTCCATCCCTGTCTTTGAATGAAAAATGGTCGACTATAAATGCGCGCAAGTGAGGAAACGAATTCAATTAAAGGAAAATATTAAAAAATAAATAAAATAATAATAATTCAAAAAAAAAAAAATCAACAGCAATCATACTAGGTAATTGTATCTGTATCGTAGTTTCACTTGCAAGTTAAGTTTAATTTTGTATTATTATTTTTTTTTTGTTTAATTATGCTGTGGTTTGACTTTGGGTTGGTGATAGTGATAGCTGATAGGTATTCATTTTTTGCTATCAAAGAGATCAACAAAATGTTTTAAATTAAATACACCCAGTTGTCTTGGCAGATACTTTTTGTTGTTCGATACAATTTTCCCACCCAAACCGAAAATATAAAATATACAAACAAAAGTTATAAGTGGTGGTGAGAGAATTAAATGACTCAAGGTCGTGAGTTTTTAGGTTGAACGTTGAAGTAACCTATCTGTGAGTTTCTTTTGAATCATAATTTTGTTTAGCAAAGAATATGAGAAAAATACTGTACTACCTTCAAACTTCTTTTTAACTGTTTCACGTGTATAAATTGTTTTTTTTTTTTGTTTTATTATTTTTTTTTGATTTCTTTTGAAGTTGAATTGTTTAATTTTTTTTTTCTTGTTTACATTTTCTTTTATAATGAGGTCTTAGAGGTCTGTTATGTGGTTTTAATAACTTTTAAAAAAATAATCCAAGTGTGCGATAAGCATTGAGGTATAGTTGATATTTTTATTTTTCTGCAAAAAAAGATAAGGAATCCGAACATTCCTAACTGTTGTCTTTTATATTGGCTAAAAAAAATTCTTAACAAAAATTATTTCAATAATATTGAAACATTTATCTTTTTGAATCATTTGGCGGGTATAAGCTTTGGAACAGTCCGCTTCCACAATAAGGGCACAGATAGAAAAACAAAAATCTTAATATCGGTCTGCCTTTTCTTCACACATAGTTAAAGCATGCCTGCCTTATTGGTCGGCAGCAGATATCGCATCTGTAACATGTTTTTTTGAAGTGATAACTTCTTATGGGAGAGTAAACCGCTTTGTAACGTAACGCGTTACGGTGCCACTCTGTCTGGCTTCCCATTCTCTCACGCATACGGCATCAGTAGGCAGACTCCTCATCTCACTTTAACCTTTCCTTATATTATCATATTAATATACATAGGTACATAAAGTTTAAGATAACCTAAGCTTTTCTAAAGTGTAACAATTTCAATATTAAATAGTTCAATTTAGATTAATTTCTGAGATTCCCGTGACGCACTCGTTTTTTTTTCATATTGTTTCGTCATAAACTGTTAATCTTTATTCTGTTCTTGAGTTTTTCAAACCGCTGCTGGCTGGCGCTGATCAATCGAAGAATTCAATTCCAAAGACTACTTTACTTTTTTTTGTCGTTTGTAATTCTTAGCGTAAATGCTCTAATCCATTCCAAAGATTTTACGCAATAGTTCCTGGTTCCAGTGAATACTTACTACATATTAACCTTCAGATTGATTGAGATGCTTGTTGGGACTTTCTAGGCTTCAAAGGTGTTGAGTTTAACTCCCAGTTTTAATAGAAAATAACCCAAATAGAAAAGAGTCCGAATTTGTAGTACAAACTATTCAGTAGTTTTATTTGGTGCTTTAATTTCCTACAATAGTTATAATTATCTTAAATATCAATAAATTCATATCTTTAATTACATTATACAGGGTGATTCACGAGCGTTGTGCCAAAAAGCTAGAGTGTGTACGTTGAGTTGAGACAAGAAAAAAATCGTATGGGAGGGGGGTCTATTCCCCCCCCCCCCCCCCGTTTAGCCGGGAGGGGCAATTTTCTGAAAAATTGACTTATTTTGTAAAAAAAAATATTAAAAATCAACGGCTTCGTTTACAACACCGTGTTACACCTTTTTGGAAAGCCAAAAACTTCTTCTTTCATTTCGTTTTTAAATTAAATTCTTTTAAAGAATAGTTTAAGAAATATAAATTTTCAAATTCAAAATTTTGAAAACAAATTTGAAAAAATTATTTTAAAACTAATTTTTTTCAAAATTTTACGTAATTAAGTATAATTAATTAACAACAGGCTTAACAACAGGCATGTACTTGAGTTTGCCCTAGCACGGTTTGTCTCTTCCAATTATCAACCGTGCGTAATTTTGTGCTGTCTTCTATCGTTTGAGCATAACACTTCGCCCTAAGCCATTATCCATGAATCGAGGTTAAACAAAGCAGCTTTGTATTTTAAGTTTGTGTATTCCAAACTAGTTTCTGTAGAAAGTTCGTATACTGTGTTAAAATATGATAAGGGTATTTACAACCCCTTGAGGGGGGACTGGCTCATTTTATGAAACAGCAATGTAGTTGCACAACTCGATTTTCTTGGTTCTCCTAGGTATCATTTGTATGGCTTACAAAATACTGCCAATGTGCCAAAAAAGGTGATTTGTCAATATTTGCCAAAATGTGCCCCGGGACAGTTCATACGATGGCAACATGTCGCAAGGGTAGACACCTTTTATAAAATTTACACAACATCCTTTCTAAAATAGAAGAGGCCCCTCACTTTCACATATTTTGAATGCACAAAGTCACCTTACTCTCAATTTCAAAAAGTTTGCCCAGAGTGGTAAATAAAATTCAATGTAAAGGCTGAACTATAATAGTCGGAACGGCGCGGACGGGCCCGTCCGTAATTGTGCGAGACCAAGCAATTCGTATCTCACGCCCGAAATAGCGGATCGCTCCGTTTCGTCCAATTTCGAACAGTTTAGTTTACGGACGTACACTGCGCTCGCTTTTGCATTTTACGGACGAACATTTGCTTCTGACTGTTAATGAATATGAGAGTGAGTGTGAGAGTGAGAGGTATGCTGACTTTGTGTGTAACTTCATAGCAGAGAGAATATATAATTTATTTGTATGTAGGTTAGGTATGCCCTCTCTGCTTCACAGTTATCTTATTGCTCAGAGAAAAATACATGTTTTGCTTCCGCGGCATTCCGTCCATTATGGGTAGCGTGTTCATTTCACAGGTTGGACGGCACGGCAACGTTTCGTTCGGTCTTGACACTAGCTTCCGTTTGCTTCCGACTATTATAGTTCAGCCTTAAAGTAAAGGAATCAAACACACATGCGTTTAACTTTTTTTATAAGTACAAAGGAATGGACGAATAGACATGTAATTATAGAGCAATACAAAACAACTCCGTGTCCGTAGTCGGTTCCGGAAAATTCTTTCCGATGCAGTAATATGAACAGCCACTATCAAAGTTTGCTCAAAATGTATTGCAGTTTTTCTTCATTTTGTTGTTTTTGTTTACGTTCACCTTTTTGTTGTGGTTCGCGCAAAGAAAGATACAAAATCCAAATACAGCACAGGTGTATCTATACTATCTACACAAACAAAGATTTACATCAACGCAAGGTGAAAGACAGCTAAAAGCTACACGCAACGCAACAGCAGACGTAAAATTAGTTTCAACCAAAAATACCAATACAAAAAAAAAAAAAAAAAAAAAAAAAATAGGTACACAAAAACACCAGTCTCACTCAAATTGTGCGAATTCAAATCAACATCACACCCGCCAAACACGCGCGGCGCGGCACTATGTAACTCGCACAAACATACATCCCGTTTTAGTAATCCCCATTCCCCACATGACTCCCATTCGTGGGAGTTTTACGACTGTCGACGGGGGAAAAATTCCAGATTCAAAGTTGGAAAGGGTATGATTGTCATCATCAGCATTTGGGAATTGGTTATTCACCATCAGTACATTTACAACAATAACTCACACGCATATAAATAATCATACAAGATAAATATAACTGTATATATGTGTAAAGATTAAAAGACTCAGTGATGTACGAGTATTCAATGTTGATAACGAACATTGAAGGTTCAAAAAAAAATGTAATCACTCAACGAACATACCCCTTTTGTCAGTCTATAGCGGTGTTTACACATGTCAATACAGAGGATATGACAGTTCTTTCAGCTGTCTATTATGATATATATGTATGTACCAGTATCACTAATCTAATATGTATGTACCATCATTACTAAGGATAGTTCTGCCTTATTCCCTTTACTGGCCCTTGTCAACAGAGTTGGGAAATAATTTTGAACTCCAAATTACTCACCACACCATCACTAACCTAGCCGAACTGTCAAATGAACCACAAAAACCACCATAACCGAATTAGGTGTTTTTTTTTGGGACAAAACAAAACGAGACACGTGCAAATATAAATAAATAAATAAAAGGAAATATATATATAATAAATGAATAACGGTATTTAACAAACCAGGTGAAGGTAGACACAGTACCTACATATATTTATACATTTACCACAAAAAAAGAGGTGAACAAAAGGGAACAGCAAAAAAGTGGAATTTACATGTGAAAACAATGAGAAAATTCCAACGTAATCAAATAAATCATCATCATCATACGCGTGAATCGCGAATTAAACCATTTTTTAATTCCTGACACGATTCTTGTATTTTTGTCTATCCTTCAATGCGCTTTTGATTGACAATCTGATTTTCGTAATTAATTTGAAATTGCATATATACGTATGTATGTAGGTATCTGCTATGTAAAACAGTTTTCGGTAAATCGGAATTAATTACTATTAATTGGATGTGCGCATTTCGTGGTGTGTGGGAAAAAACAGAAAAAACGCTGTTTTAGCCGATCAACAAGAAAAAAAGCAGAAAAGCGGGCAATACTTTCTCTGTGCATAGAGATGTGGCTAAGCCATTTAGCAAAGATTTTATCAGTGAAATAATTTTAATTTGATGCGATACACTAAGAGTCTTATTTATGAATTCATTTGGTGTGGTGATTTTCTGCGAGCTGTCAGTAGTAATTTATTTTTAAAATCATCCACTTAGTGAAACCCAGATTTGATCAAATGAGCTGTCATCTATAACTAGTTTTCCTGCGGCACTTTAATGTGTCAGAAGGTTTGATATGACAGTTAAATACCACAAAGTAGAGTGAATCTATTAATTTCACTCCGATGACATTTGAAACAGAACCATACAAATGGGTCACGGTGGTGAATTGAAGATGAAAGTAAGTTAATGAAAGAATCGGCGTGGTAGCATTTTTGATTTCAAGCCAATTTTTAATTTTCTTTTTAAATTGTATGAAAAAATTTCGGATGCCACAGCTGAGTAGGTACCTACATTGTAGAAAAATTAGAAAAGTGTTGTAAATTGCACTTTGTATTGTATATGCAAGAAATAGTCAAATCGCTTCGTTAAAACTTATATGAAACCTCTTGAGTCATAATTCTGTATTTATTTGAAAAGTTGGAAATAGAAAGAGCTTTAGTTGTGATGTTTGTCTCACAGGAATTCCTTTGAATCTTTCTCTCCTCAAATAATGCCAGTTCAGAAAAAAATGAATCAAAATAATTTGATCATTCGATTATAGATTTGTATGTAAATTCTATGATAAGCTTAGTAAGCGGAAACTTCGTACAAAATACTATCAAAAGAATATCTTTAGAAACAATTTGACCTGCTAAAATATTTAAAATTGAAGTTTTTGAAAATCCACATGTTGTAACTAGTGGTTACTTTTCAATACAGCTTACCTATATTTTATGTGTTCAAGTTCAAATTAATAAAATTCTTTACCTAGAAAAACTTTACATCGCATACCAAGCTATACTCAGTTTTCTGGGATATATTGTGTGAATCACTGTGCGAATAAGTCAGTCAGCCCAACCAGCTTTTGGTTATAAAATCCAATATAATAGTCTTGGAAACTAGGTACTATTCCTGAACTGAATTTCGACGTACAAAGGAGGCATTGAAGACGAAAGAGCAGAATATATTTCAAGATGAAATTCTCCCAGCATTTACTGGCTTCAATCCTGTGGTGTGGGTAGAAGTCACTTCGTTAATTGCAAGGATGAAGATCTAATGAGGCTTCCACTTTTTTACTTTTTTTTTTCAAATACTATACGTTTCCAACAAATTGATATCATATAATAAAATGCTTGAAATTTTCCGATAACAAAATAATTGTTACAGTATCTTGATTGCAGTCCACAAGGCTAAAATTTTATCTTTCATTGAATCTCCTTCCACGTTTAAGTTATCCATTCTGGTGTGTTTTTAAACGCACTTTACTCTGTTGAAAAAGGCGTGTTCAGCTAACGGTGTTTTCCTTTTCAGTAACTTTATTTATTTATTTATCTTTCACTTAACTTAAACGCAACACGGGTAGCTGAAATGTGAATGTTCGTTTAGATTAAAAGCTGAGAAATCGTTGATAGCAAGTAAAATTATGTATTCTTTTTTACTTTGATAATCCAGCGCAACTTACTCTGGGTGCTGAGCATTTGTTTGTCCAGTCCTTAGTCATAATATCATATGGCCACCGAATCACTAACATGTTAAACGGGCAACGTCCAACAAAACCCTGTAATTTGCTCAAGATGTTCAGTTTGCAAAGTTGTGTAGCAGCACAGAATTTACGTTGGCTTCAAAGTGTTGCTGAAGTGTAGCTAAGTATGAGATTTTTCTGAAAGAGCTCCGCACTGGAGAAACGATCCGAATTCACCACGAACTGTATTGATTCAATTGTTGACGTAAAGATCTATTCTACCATCGAGTGACAAATAACTTCTCAGAGAGTAACCTAATCGCTTCTATTGTCTCCTTTTTCACAAGAGCCTTTTATTGTTGGTTCCTGCTGGTTATGTGTTATTTGATAAATAAGTTCCATTAGATACCAAGTCTCTCATCCTTATCCATCGTGACAGTCAAAACATCATCAAACGCAATTTAGAACAAAATTGGTCCCTGTACATCACCCTGCCTTACTTCAAATGCATAGAAGAGCTGTCCACAGTGCACCACTATTAACGCTATCAATGACGTTTTTGAAATCATCCAATAGAGGAAAAGCGGCACGGCGATTCAGGCTCCGACGATTGTTCAATGTTAATTCGCAAAGTGCTAATGTGATCGACATATGATCGTCCACTGCGAAATATAGTAAGGTGACACGCCAATTTTTACAGTTTTTGAGATCCTTTTTTTCGGTAGCTTGACGATGACTTTTAAAAAAAAACATCATGAACAAGTTACAACAAAATGCAGGGCTGCCAAATCTAGTTCTGCTTTCAGGAATTCGGCGGGTATGATATCAAGTCCAGCTGCTTTGTTGTTTTTTAAACTTTTGGAGCTGTTTTCATTGGCGTTATTCGTATCGCCTTAGGTAGATAACAAAACTCCCAACGTTCACTACGAACATTATCACGTTTTTCTATGATATATATCGTTTATTGTATTTTGAACGGAAACAGAATAAAGTAAATATAAGCCTGATTTCTGGCCAAATCTCTAAAATGTCCTTTAATCAATTGATTTGTCAACAGAAACATAATTCAGATCTAGAATAATAAGCTTGTCTTTGATTTGTGACTGCGCAATTGATAATCCCCAATCCTCTCCTCGGAATTGAGGTTTCAAGGGCCTCTGTTCTGTGGCTTATTATCTTGACAGTATCTGGTAATTTAAACCTTTCAAATGTCAACCATACTTGTTTTTAAGTGGTCTTATCAAAAAATAGTGGGTTACCATTAATGCATGGGAAAAGAAACATATTTTGAATATATTTTACTTTCATATTGATATGGTTGAAATAACGTTAAAGTAATTTTGGACAGTTTGCTGTCGTTACTTTCCTTTTGCTTTCTCTTTGATGACTTAAAGCTTAATATGTTAACTTCATTTTGAACCGTTATTCCCTACTGTCGATTGGCAGGATTAATGCATAAAAACCATTTTGAATTTTTTTTTCTGATATATGTATATGGACATGGTCTCTTATTAAAATCGATGTTCAGTTTTCAAGGAATATAATAAATATTAAGTTAACAAAAATAAACAGCTTTGAGTTGAACGAATGCAATGCAATTTTCGTTTAAAAATGCGCATGGCATGGCGTTCATATTGAAAACTCAATTGAAAATACCGTTATTGAAAACAAACAGTGTCAAATGTCAAACAGAAAAACCGCACTGAAAAATCAATTTCTTTTCATTCCACCCGAAAACCCTTCATATGAACAAGCAATGAAATGTTGTACAGGCACATAACACATAATGAAAACCCTCTGTTGCACGATTTCCTCAAAAGGTCTTTTTTTTTTTTTTATTAACATAACTATAAATGTCAACCGTCAAGAGTGTCAATGTCTAAAAGGATATTCTGCAAGCTCACAATATAACATATATCTTTGCTCGTATCGTGATTCATTCGTTCAGTTATGCACAGAGTGTCATGTATTTTCTGAATGCAAATGAGCAATAGCAGCGACTTCAGCATCAGCACATGATTCGAAAAATGAATGAAACGATAACAAAGTTAACATAACCTTATATTCCGTGTTGATGTTAATATTTATTGAATTCCTAATTGAGTTATTTTGAGATCATTGGAATCAGAGATTTTGTATTTTTTTTTAGTATTTCAAAATAAAAAAAAAAGAGCCCAAAGAACCGACATGATGTGCTCATGTTTTTGATTCTTCATTTATTTCAATGTTGTTAAGTCTTATAAAGCCCTTGTGTCCAAAAATTAAGTACATTTTATTAAAAAAAAAAAAAAAAAAAAAACACTCCAAACACCGAACCACTTAAAGAAGTGTGTCGGCTGTCAACGAACAAATCAAAAGCCATCTTCAGTTTGGTTGGTCTCGTCTCAGCTCAGCGTCTGCCTCGAGATCGAGACGAGTAAACTGAAATTTTCAAAATTTCAAATGCAAAACAACAAAATTAAGATGCAAGCAACACCAAGGGGTGGCATACTAAACTAAAATAAATAAACAAAATAAAAAAGATATAAAATAAGATACATACAAGCATCTTCATCCACACCAAAAAAAAAAAAAAAAAAAAAAAACACACAGCAGCAAGAGCAACACTTGTATGCATTTGTGACATGGGTGGAATATTTAATTAAATTATTTGCGTACGTCTACCTATATTTCTCTTCATCTTCATCATCATCTCTCATCTTCTTCGCACTTCTCTTTCTATATCTACTCGTAAGTCGTAACTCGTATCTATATATGGATTCTGGTTTTCTGGAGCTGAATGGTAGAATGATAAAATTTCCATTTTGTTTGAGAGGAGTTAGAATTTCGCACAAAAGTTTATGGTTTGAAAGTAAAATTGTTGGCGCATCTAACAGAAGATGTATATCCGCAAAGACAAAGGATGTCGTCTTTTATTATACCTACCCCTAGTAGGTAAGTTATATATAGATAAAGGACTTTTGAGTAATAAAGTGTGTTGTGTAGGTTACCAATGTTAAGCTTTTGTAATGGAATAAATTAACTTAGCTTGTAAAGTGTTGAAGAATCGATTTAACTAGCATGACAATGATGTTTTAAAGATGGCAGTCATAGAGAAGTGACATTTCACAATTTTGATAAAATGACTCGTTTATAAAAAACCGAGACAGAACTTCAATGAAAAGAAAAAAGAAATATTCTTCATTGAAAGCTTGCTGCCTTAAACTGATTTTTGTAAAGTCTGCATCATCCAACTGAACAGAACTTCTTCATAAGAAAAGTTTTTCTTCATCTGGGTTATGCTGCAATTTTTAATAATCTAGTCTCATACATCCATAACTGTTTTAAATGTTCAAGGTCTTCATAATCCGCTTCATTGTAACTAATGCCGTTCGCTATGCTAAGTCTGGTTAAAAATAAATACAAAAATTGATAGTCCGACAGTCCCAAATAAAGCCTTCAGTGACTTGTACTTTAAACAACATATCCGAATGCATTGATACCCTGAAGAAATGAAAGAGACCCTCAATTTTTACAATTTGTCATTTTCTTGCAAGAGTCATAAAGGAAAACGAACACAGATGGAATCATTGGAAGCATCTCAATCTCGACACAGCATCAAATGAACCTCGTGCTCGTTATACGGTGATCATGAATTTTTCACTTGAACATCGTCGTGATACGTGATGTTCTTTGTCTCACCTTATTTCATAGCTACTTCTGTAATCAATGTTCAAGCAAAAATTGTTTTTCTTTCATTCCATAAGGCTATGGAATTCGTTACCCTTATCAATCCGTAATTGTAGGACCCATCAAACTTTTAGGAAATCTCTATATGAGTATGTTAAGACCCCCAATACTAATGGTATCTTGTTTTAGAGAAACTTCTAGGTCGTTTTTCTTTCTTTCTCTTCTATTTCTTTCTTTCTTTTCCCTTTTTCGTCCCATTTTTCTTCCTTAGTACCTATCCTCCTAACCTAATTAACTTAAATACTTTAATCTGTATTATATTAAAAAAAAAAATTTGCGCTCTTGACCTCTTATAATTAAATATAGTTTTAAGTACTAATAATAAGAATTCAATTCTTTTTATACTGCCTTTTTTTTTGAAATGAAATAAAATGAAATGAAAAATCCAGATCCATTCATCACCTAAACAAAATTTCCCCGTAATATTGGCTGCGCTAAGAACGCACACCAGTTGACTCTTGAGCCTTATTTTGGACGTGACGCCACAAAAGTGAAATTCTAATAAAACCCAATCCTATGTTCATAAGGTGGCATGCTATTAGCATAAGACGGAGAAGTCCTTTTAGTGCTAAGCGAAAGCATGAATAAGGATTTTATAAAAAATTACAATTTTAAAATGTGTCTGGACTTGTAAGAAGGATTATAGGTATAATAATAGAATCACAGAAGAGTCCTTTGAATCCTTTACCTAAATATCGTTATATATAGCTTACCATAGATTCCTTTTCAATATACAAAGATACTGTTTCGCGCGCTGTCTTCCTGGCAGCGCAAGAAAAGCATTTTTAACAGAATTCTGGTTTTCATAATGCAGCTTAAAAATTTGGAGAAGTTCTTGAAGTGTGAGCCTTTCCATGATGGTTTGTCAAATGATACTGAATAAGAATAGCACGGCACCATGGGGCAAGTCCCCCGCATGATCTGTGAAATAAGGCCAATACAAAAATTAAGTCTAAATGAATAATTGTTCTTATTGCTGTCTTGTCTGGGCGAGGAGACAGTTCCGGGAAACACTTATCGATTGAAACAGATTAATTCTAGTAAAACCTTAAGCACGCAAACTGCTTTTTGTTACCTGATATTTCAAAGACCTCTCAGAGCAAATCAGTCAGAAGCAGTAGTGGTTTTTAAGTACACCGAAGCACCACCATCCAAAACATACTTCCTATGTTTGCATGACCAGATCCCGAAGCACGCAGGCACGCTTCATAGCATCCGTGCCACAGAATATGCAGGTATATTTAGAAAGCTCGTTGAGATCCATTTCCTTCACCATTTTACCTACGAACCTACGATTCCAACCTTCTTTGTTCGCTTGGCCATTTTTATCTGCTGTTCTGTCAGAATTTGAACCGGAGAGAATTACCTTATATAAGAATCTCACAATAATTAACACAACAAGTTACATCGTTAATAGCAATAAAAAATAGAAAAGGTCCCAAATGACTTCCCTGGGGTACACCAGAATGTGCATTTCGAAATTTCACTTCAAAGACTGTGCTGCAGGATGGATTTGTCTGATCAACGTAGCTATAGTTGAAAATAGCGGAAGCCCAATCGCTCTACTTTTGAACATAGTTTCGAAGATCATACACGGTGTTAGTGCAGTGCTATAATTATTCGATGTATGTATTCAAGTAAACGTCATCTAACGAACACCTTCTAAACTCTCCCACAGCTTCAAAAACCAAAATCTTTATATATATTTTGTAGCCTTTCTTCAAATAGATTTTAAAATCAGGACGTTAAAATTCCACGAACAATCTATCCCAAGAAAACATTATAAAATGGAATTCCGCGAATTTTTATATGTATCATCACAGCCATGAATATGAAACGATACCAATTTCATCTCAATTTGACATCGTGATTACGTCTAAAATATATCTTGAAAAACAAAAAAGTCCACGGTTTCCCATGCCCACACCACAAACCTAACCCAACAAACAAACAGATCGTCCCACATTTAAAATGTACAGCATCATTTGGTTCGCCATCGTCGTCGCCGTCGTCGTTGATTATAACAATTTTAAAACACAGAATGAAAACCGAATAAATAAAAATGCGATTACAAGTTGTTCTCTATTACTTATTAAAATACATATTATATACAAAACAATATAAGACTTCAAGAGGTGCTCACCGCGCTGCCGTCGAAATGAAAACATACCAAATATAACTGAGGGAGAACAAAGAGAACGCCTCACCGCCCAATAAGACGAAACGAGAAGGATGGACAAGCACGCACATGTTTATAGAGAGAGAGAGAGAAAAAGATGGGTAGAATTAAATTGAAGTGGGTGCGATGTGCCCTAGTAATTTCTATCTGAAGTAAACAAATCGATCGATCGACGCGACGGTGACGACAGTAGCGTCAGATACAAGCAAACTCGTTGTTTTGTAATCTTTTGACATTTCGACTGACAGAACGGGAGACCCCTCCTTACGCCCTGACCTATCATCGAATGTCGGATGTCAGAAGAAAAGAAAGAGAGACAGAGAGTATGGCCAGAATAAAAAAAAATAAAATTCTCAAACAGCAATGGAAGGAAGAACATGCGGATTGCCGCTGTGTCATGCCGCTTCGCCGTTGTCGCTATAATATATTTGTCGACAAACCTTATTCAAGTCACGTGCCTATTGCCTTTGCTATTGCTACTTCTGATGCTCTCGCTGTATTTTGCTTCTACTGCATACTTTTGCTGAATTCTAAGGTGGTTCATGGGCATGGGTTGGTGTATATGGGTACTGTGGGCTGGGGAGGGATTTTTGTTGGTAGCTCTCGGTTTGCTTGCTATCATTCCCTAGAGTGCTTTGTATAATATACAAATCCCTCTTCACATCCCTCTCGACTCTTCTACGCTCTATCATCTCATAGCTACTTTCACGTCACGCTGATTATCATTGTATTTTGTACTCACTTGAATATAATGTGTTTTTATTACGGATATGTCAAACAAACAAAAAAGAGATTAAAAACAAAGGAGAAATAAGGGCCAGGCCGCACTTCATTTTTCATTTAACTTCTATACTACTTCTTCTACTTCAACTTCTATTTTAATTCAAATGCCTTGTGTTGGAAAGGGGAGGAGAGTGACAGGGGTGAAGGACATCATGCAAATAAGAGTCGAAGCAGTACAAAATATTGTCCATTGTTTGCTTTCCATCATGGGGGTGACAAATAACGGGACAACAGTCTCAAGCTCAACGACTATTCAGCAAATCGTTGCGGCATACTTTAAATCGTATACGAGTATATACAAAATAAAGTTCTATTTTTTTTTTAAATAATTGTTTATTGTCATTTCAATCCAAACACATCATCTCGATCTGTGTGGTGAGTGTTATTATCTAATTCACCACACTTCACCTCTTTCGTATTTGACAGATGTAGGTAGGTGATTTTTGAACTTTGTAGTGTCGTTGGTCAGTGTCAAATTTTTGTTTTCTCAGTTCTTTTTGTTGTTAAAATAATTTTTCTTTCGAAAGAATAGAATTTAAACAAATAAAAAAGAGCTTTCACTTTTTATTTTTGGATTAATAAACAACTTGCTTTATGTTGGATAGTTGTTGCATGTCTCTTTTGTTGTTGTTTTTCTTTTTTAAATTAGTTCTTTGCGTGTTTATATTTTTCTTTTCTTTCGTGTGGCTTTATATACATTGAACTACTAATTGGTAGGTGGGTAGCGTGGGATGGGAATCGTTTATAGAATAAACTAAAATAAACATTTAAATGAAATAGAAGAAAAGAGGATAATAAGTACTGCTGGTGTGTCAGATGAAAAGTATTTCTTGAGAAACTCGTAGTATACAAGTTATGCATTGCTTGCGTCTGTTGCTGTCCTAATGTTAAAATGAAAGCGAAAATAAGTAAATAGTTCAAAATAAAAAAAGTTTAGCAATGACCAACAGATGAGGTTTGTTTATCATCTTTTGGACAAATTTTGTTGCTGCCCTATATTCCAAGCGGAGTTAAAGCGCCGCAGTATTCGCAGCCGGACAGCATACATATAAACTGCTTATCATCTCAAGACAACTTTTATGATGAAGTTTGGGCTTTCCGAGAACTTTTATGATATCTCAATAAAATTACATTTAATCAAATAAGAGCAAGTCTCAGCCCGGGCGCCAATTTCGATAAACTACACATTATATTTAATATAGAATTTAACGCATTCTCTGTGACATACATTTAAATCAAATAATAATTAAGTTGACCCGGGCGCCACTTTTAAAAATTATTAACATTAAAGAAGAAAATAAAATAGTTTATTTGGTATTTCATATTGACTGAAGTATACTTTGTGTATATATGTACATATGTGCCTGCTGGTCAAGGATAAATATTTATAAATAAATCACGAGTCATCTGTCTTTTTTATTTAGAAAAATTTTCTCAAAATTTGAATAACCGGTTCGCCAAACTGGATGTAATTTGGCGTGAAATTTTTGTCGAGTAATATGCCTTATCAATAAGTATCCTTTCAACAGGCTTGGCAAAACAAAAGAAAAATACTTCAGACCCATAAAAAAGCAAATCTACTTATGTTCTTTGACAATTCTTTTTCTTTCCATTAATTTGATTTGACATTCGACAAGTACCTAAAAGCTATACAAAAATATATACTTTCTCTTTACTTTCGCATAATATACTTCTCATTCTTCTTATAATATTGAACAAAATACCTACCTACTTCCTTTTTTGTATAGATATACAAGCATATCATTTTATCACCAAACAGGGAAAAGAAGCAAAAAAGACTTTTCCTTGTTAATAAAATAGGAAAATAAATATATCAATGTTCAATCGAGTGTAAGAACGACAAATGGAGATACAAAGAGTGGAAAAGATGTAGAAGCAGCAGCAAAAAAAAAACGGATTTCCCTTCTTTTTATATCTAGAGCTAGAGGAATGTACCTTCCTCTCTCATATATGACAAGTGTACAAATCGATTTCTGCAACCATAGTCAGTCAACTGCCAAAACAGTATATCAATACTGACATTGCTACTGTCATTGCCACCATCAACAGAAAGCAGCGGCAGTAGCAGCAAGCTATAACAGATACTATACACAACATGCCGCTGCGCCGCCATTGCCTCTTCTGTCAACCATAAATAACTGAGTGATTTTAAGAAAAAAAAAAGTGTATGTGCAAAGCGTAATTGCCTCCATAACGAGTCAAATATCATTTATTCATGAACGCTTCAACCAAATTCAGATATATCGCCGATATTTGCCGCTGCTGGCTGTTGCCGCTTTTGGTATTGTCGCCATCACCTCTCGCGCGTACTTTACTCTATTTCACAAACGCGCTTCACGTCTGTCAGAATTGTATGCTGCATATATGCACATGCACAGGCACACACATGTCATTTGTCACCACCTCCCGCTACTCTAGTCTAGTGTGTGCTGAGAATGTCTGTCTGTCAGTTGCTTCTTGCTTGCGCTTCGTGCTACTAGCTCGTATCATGGGGCAGTGAGAGCGAAGTGTAATAATTAAGTGGTGCCAACCATAAAATATATAAAAAAAAAAAATACTACGATACAGTCGTAAATATATGACAGCTGAAGTGTCAATTTTTACATCTCTTGTTTTTGTTTGTTCGGACTGTACTATACTGGCATGCAAATTAACCAGAATAAATATCTTTTCACTCTCTTTCTGGCACATTTTTTGGCACTGGCACTTAAATTTAATATTTTCATAATGGAAAATGTGAGGCTGTGTCCAATAAATACGTGATTCGCCGAGAAAATGAATTTAATTTAAATACTTTTGAGTTTAGTGTGTCAGAAGCACATGGGAATGAAACCACTCATAGAAGAAGTATTCTTTTTTGTGTTGTTTCTTTGGTTTGTATTTATTATATATTTTTTTTTTGGCCGCGTATCTCATGGGAGCAAATATTTTTGTAGCCTTGCCAGACAACAAACATTCCTACCTACCTACATTAAAAAAAAAATCAAATCACACATCAACTTGCTAGGAGGGGGCGTGAAGATAATGACAGCCCAAATATACAAACAGTTCATACAAAAAAAAAAATAAGGAAAATCGTAAAAAAAATAACACTCAGGAACGGAAAGCATAACGGGAAAATGCAAATATAATAAAAAAGGAAAAAGTTTATTTTCCTTTTATCATCATTTTTATAGGATTTTTGATTTGATTCTTTCGCCCAATTGCACACGTACCTATCGTTAGAAATCGTCAGAATGGCTAAAGCTTTTGTTTGTATACTTTTTTCCCTCAATTTTTAAATCGTTAAATGAATTTCGCAGGACTAGACGAACTGAATCTTTGAAGAGATGTTTAAATATTCAGCACAATTTGTGTGTCCTCATGTTCGTTGTACCTATAGTATAGGTACATGACCAAGACCATTTCGGAATGAATATTTAATTTGTTTTATTTGACATAACCTAGAGTATGTTGCCCCCCAGCGGAATTAAATATCAATTAGGTCGATTCTCTATTATATCGTCTGTCAGATAACCATGCATCAAATAAAACTTATAATGTGCAGATAACAGGCAATGGTAATTATGTCAGGGCTCCATGTAGAGCTAGCTGGTCTGAGTTATTTTTTTTTTGTGCTTTTATAGGGGAGTCAACTTGAAAACAATGTTATGAATGTCACATTTTTAGTATCATTATACCCTTGAAGGCAATGCTGCGTTAAGCAATTGCGTGCATTCAACTTGCTCAGTATAATGGTATTTTTTGTGTTCGAACGGAAATGGAGGTGCTTCATTGAAAATACTTTTAGTTTTGACATGATCTATTATGTATTTTAAAGACTTTTCTGTCAGCTCTCCTAATTCTTATTAAAAAAAATTCTAATCAAGAATATCAAATTTGAACTTTTCTTTTTGGCTGACTGACTGTACAAAAGATCCCGCAATTATCAACCTAAGCTGCTGCCGTGCAAAACTTGCCATGGATTGATCCTTAAATTATTTTATTTTAGATCTATCTGAGAGATTGATCTCCGTTTGGTAAATTTTTTTCGAATTCAGCTTTCTCTTTGGATATTCCGATGTTCAATTTTCTTTGGCTCAAATAAATATAGCTTTTATTACACGCACACCAAAGGGTTTATGTCTACCCTTAATATGAGCGAGCTTCAAGATAATTGGAATAACGCAATGGATGTGGTAAATTAGGCCGGACAAAGCAATTCCACATTCGTGTAGTGCGGTTGAAATGGGACTCTCTTAGCTTAAAAGTACATCCGAAATAAGGTTCAATTACAAACGGATATCAAGGGCATTGGTTAGTGGAACATGCATTTTTTTCATCTTCTAATTTCAAGGCTCTCTGCTGAATTCTACCTATCCAGGAGACGCAATTATTGGATTATAGGACCACCAGCCCACGAACGAATTGTAGTGTGGAAGCATTATATTCCTTATTCCACAGGGTTGAGAACTCCCCATCGGACAATGCTGTAAAGGTTCGGTATTTAATGAGCTTATACATCACAGACTGCAGTTGCATTTTCAAACGAATATAAAAAGCCGAATACAATAACTGAATCAGATGTTTTGTTTAAAATACCACTGATAAAAATTAGGTAAAGATCAGGAGACAAAACGGAACCGTGTGGCATGTAGTTAAAAATTATTATCAGATTAAAAATCATAAAAAACAGCACAGATTCTACAGTACGAAAGATAATTTCTACTACAAAAAAAAAAAAAAAAGGTACCGCGATTCCAAATGCGCGAATTATACACCCTTTTCTAAAAAAACACAACCCTGATTTCTATCAACTTTGACGATTGGAGGACCTTTTTAAAAAAAGGGGCGGAACGGGAATTTACTAAAGCTACTCCCACACTTATTACGACATGTCGAAAAAGTTTGATAGCACTCCATCCCACTTTCAAATTTGTTTGTAATGAAAAAGTACTAGCTTTTCAGGATGAACCTAACAAGTGTGATGAAATGTGTGATGGTTTCAGAGACAATCTAAAAAAAAATTTCCAGGTCTCAACACAAGTCAAATTATGTAATGCACTGTTTAATTTTGTTTCAAAACTGTGTATCATACATTTTTTCCATCAAACAATGTTGACATGTCTTGGGTATTCTATTGCTGTATAATGTAGGAGAACTCTAAGATCATAGGTACCAGACATTGGCACGTCCGAAAACAACATAATAGGTACCTACAATTCGGTGCACCTCATACAACTTAAACCTCATTATTCAATCAACCAGCTGGCTTAAGCTCGGCCCAAAGCTGTTGCACTAAATGTCAAATATTTATCACAGAAATACCTACCTCCTCGAAATAATCAATTTTTCAGATATTCATTTGTCAAACCTCCACAATGCTAAATTCGATTTGCAATGCAATGTCGCTTAAAACAACAAGTTACTTAGCCGTTGACTTCTCAATTTCTCATATGATCATAAAGTTCCTTTCATCCGAACGCAACCATCTAATTCGTTTGAAAAAATAAATTCCCGTCTCGAATAGAATGACAGCACAGCAACTGTCAACAGATTCTCTGTAATTGAATACGTGTGCGACATTCACTGACATTCCTTTCTGTGAAAAAGCAAACAAAAAATTTAAACGCAAAAAGTGTTAAAATTAAAAAGAAATTGACATTAGACTTTTTTTGTTTGTGTTCTTTTTCATCTTCAACAATTTAACGTCATGATTAAAAAAAAATATAAAAAGAAAGAATACCTACAGAAACTTTAAAAAAAAAGAACACATAAAAAACCCAATCTTTAATCACTAAAACTTCCCAAATTGCAAATTTGTTCCGGCATTATAATTTTATAGTCATTCTCTTCTTTTCTCTCTGTCCCTCGATATTCTCCTATTTTGTGTCTGTTGCCCGTTGTATTTGCCATCCCCCTGCTTCGCTATGTCCACGTTTAATTCTTCATTTATCCACAAATTAATTAGCATACGCTTGGCAGCGTTGATGCAAAAAAAGAAAGAAAAAATCGTAATAATAATAAAAAAAAAAAAAAACCAAGAGCCTGTATACAATAAAAAGAAAAAAAAAGAAAGCGAAAAGTGAAAAAGTCAGACATTAGTAGCTTGGAAGTTGAAACAGAAGCAAAAGGCAGCATTCAGCAAGCTACCTATGTATGTATATACCTATCTAGTAGGTTTAGTGCCCAAGAAAAGTCATTCATTCTATGACTATGGTAGGAAAAAAAAAAACAACAACAAAATAAAAGAAAAAGATATTGCATGGAGAAAATAAAAGGTCGAACATTTAAATCACCAAATGCGTGGTGAATAGCAATGAAAAGATATTCTCCCGGCTGAAGAATAGAGGATGAAAAAAAAAATGCAAATGATATTTTTTTCAGCTGCTTTGTGTAATAAGACAGAAGAAGAGGAGACAGGAGTACTAAAAAAGCGTGATTTAAGTGTCAGTGTTTTGTATGCCATGTTGTGTGGTGCCTATTGTTCACCGACCGACTTCGTTGTTGTCGTTTGCTCGCTCGCTACTAGATACCATATTCCTAGTCATACATTGTTCCCTTCCGTCTGTCCTATTCCTTTTTATATACACTACAGTGCTCTTCCTTCTTCAAGCTAGGTGTCCCACAATTTCTGTCATCAGTACTCTCTATGTTTTTCTATTGTAGCGCGCGCCATGCGGTCATTCATCCAACCTATTTTCAATCCGCGAAGCTTCCCAGCACAGTTTCATCGTTATAGTTTGTTATAGGCAACCATTTCGTCTTTTTTTTTTCTACACATTTTATTTTTATGTTATCTAAGTTTGTTCCTTCCCTACACTCCGTCGTTAGTTGGTTCATCCTCTGCCCCATACTCAACTACCCCTAAAGCACCATCACCACTTTTTATGTTGTTTATTTTTCTTCTGATTTTTGTTGGTAGGTCATTTTACTAAAGCATACTATTCGCGCTTTTACGCTTCACGAATGTGTTGTATCTTGAATGCCGCCATGACATTCGGTTTTGAATTAAAAATCTGAAATTGAAAAATTCATTGAAGGGTATGTGGGTCCTCAGTGCTCGGTCCTCCTCTATTGTACAATAAATACAATTACATAGATACATAAAGGAAAGGGTTGCTTTAACCAAGCCTGATTTTGATGGTGATGGCTGGCATAAGTGAGAACCGAGAAGGGTTCACGTTCAAATATGGAATCAAACAGTTGTGTGTGATGTTTTTTTTTTTTACTATGTTTCTGGTTGGTTTTTCAAATTAAGAATCGATTGTATATAATAAGTTGTTATGTTTATAGGGAGTGTTTTTGTTGATGATAATGTGGGGTGAAGGTTGAATGGGTATTGGGTGGTATACCCGCACTTACTACGAGTGCTATAGTGAACGTACGTTTAGAACGAAGGGTAATGAATCCTTTAATAGGATTTAAAAAGATTTTGTTTGTTGAGTTGAACATGGGAGCTATGATATTGGCCTTGTAAGGATTTTAAAGGCATCATTTTAATCCGCTAAAATGTTCGAAAGAATAAGTTAGATCGGATTTGTAAAAAAAAAAAAGGGAATTGTTATGTGTAAGATATAATTGTGATTTGTGTATCAATTTAAGATTTCCGAAATAAATGTTGGTTGGCTATTAATGCACTTCAATTGAGGGATAAAGTTAAACTACATGCTTTCATGGGTATAAAAGCCTATTTAGATAATCTTTAGAGTAATCTTTTGCATTTTGTAGGTATATGACTTCAATTTAAGTATTTTTAGTATGTGTGTGGACAAATTAAAGTACCTAATGAACAAACAAGGTTGCACGAGTTTGTTTTTAACCCAATAAGATACAAGGAACGAACGGACAAGTCTAAGTCAAATAAACACCACTGACACACTAACGTCATTGTTTGTACATATATACATTTTTATAGTAATTTCATCGAACATGTTCTGTTTAGTTCTGAACTTCGACAATGGCGGCGCTAGTTGTCTTACCTACTTTACATCAAATGTCTTCTATTGTTGTTTTTGCTTCCCATGGCATTCTAGACAAAAACCACAACTTAATCACCGATCAAGTGTTTGTGAATTTCGTCCATAGTTCCTCTAATTGGGAGTACTATAGATTAAAAATACAATGCAAACGTGCAAACTCCGCCGGAAAACAAATTGCTCTAATTCAATCATAGCGGAGAATACGAAAAACTATATTGCCGCCATTATACAACTTCCCATAGAAACAAGAGCCGTCTGCTATCAATTTTCGAAAATTTTGCGATTCAGCTAAAATACACGACTGACTGGAATTATTTTACTAACCTCACCTTTTTTTAATTTACCCAAATTCTGTCGAAAATAAAAAAGATCATATTTTGTGAACCAATATGTAAAAAAGTATTTTTTGAATATTTCATCAGCGACGCATCATCTTTGCCTGTGCATTTTGTGTTTTATTCGTGTCCACCCAGGCCGCCAACGTCGCTGTTCTTTGTTCTCTTTCTATGCTGTCAACACTACCCATCACCCTTTTTAATAATTTTAACTATACCTATGTCTGTATGACTTAAGGTCTTTTAAATGCTAATTCCACGGCATTAGTTACAAGGAGTAGAAAGAATTTTTGTTGGTACAGTGGATTGAGATTTAGGTTTTATTTATCTCACGAAAATCATACGGGTGGCGTCCAGTTGAAGCTAAGGGGATATTGAAAAATTGCTGCCCAGGCTGGGGCTTGAACCCACAACTCTAGATTAGCAACCAACCAAGCACTACATTCACTGTAACCTTTGCCACCCTTCTCTTTTCTTTTTTGTCATCATGTTCGTTTGCAAAAGTTGATAAAACTTCACGTTTTCTTTTAAAACTAAATCCAATAAACTCCCCTAAAGAAACAATAGAAATTACTGTAGCTGGCTCCTTTGAAGACTTATTACGGCATTATACGAGGAAGCGTATGGCATTGAATGCTACGCTGAAAGATTTGGGCCTTGAATCGAAGTCTCTGACCAATGATGCAGTCCTTACCGTGATAGAAAAATATGCAGAAATTATCCTTAACATGAACTTTCTCGAGCAACACATTACAATAATGTTAAGTAGCATCCAAAGCCCATATACAATTAGTTCCCAACAAGTCAGCCAGACACATTCACTTTCACTATAGGTATCCAATGTTGAGCAGATGCATAACCTGAAAAGGAAACATCCTTTGATACTTGACGGACTTCCCCATTTGGCTCTGCCGACTCACAATATACAAAAAAAAATGCTTTATTGCCATCAAGCAGTGCAATCTTCAGGTTCTGTGCAGAAATCGAGATAGAAAAACCTAGGTGTTTTATTTCATTGTAACTGAAAATATATAACCTACGACTCCTCTACATTACCGACATCTCCATTGCATTTCCAATTACTCAATGGCATCACAGAAAAAGAACTACAAATATATTAATAAACAATTCACGAAAAATTCCATATGAACGATCATTCAATTTAATCTGCATAAGTGACACCTCCACCTCTTGAAATGGATTAGAGTTTGAACGCGTGGCGATTCTGTGGTCAGATTACACAGAAAATTTGTTTTAAAATCTGTCCACCAATTTTTCAATCCGTTTTGAGTATCGAAGGTAGTTCGTGTGGCGCTTTGGTGGTCAGAATGTGTCCTAAATAAGAAGTTTTTTTTTTCTAATCCAATCCAATCCTACGTTCTAAAGCTCATATGCAAAATCAAACCAAATTGCTTTAAAAATAAAACAAGAACAATAAATACCTTTTATCGCCTGCCTCAGCACTATGCCAATATTTAATTTTATACCTACTTGTAGATGAGATAATAAAATATACTGTACCTACATATGTACATACATCCTACATTATAAAAAAAAAAAACTCAACAAAATGTATTTATTTAGCACATTATAAGCGAGCTTATTCCTCGTGTTAAAGCAAATTTAATATCTAAATGATAAGAACGATAGACTAACTGGCAATCAATTTAATTGTTGTATTACAAACGAATTGCTTGCTGCCGGAGATAAAAATCAACCGAATTAGCAAAGACAGCAAAAAAAAAAAATGTATAGAATTGGTGTTCACAGAATAACCAACACAAAAAAAAAAAAAAAAAATATATAAACAGAGCAAGTAAAATAACTACGCGCCGACTTTTTTATTTATTTATTTATTATTGGATTCAGAGAATGAATGTGTGCAAGAGAAATAGAAACCAATTATTACGACCGAGCAGCTCCCCTCCTGAGTTGATTTATGAAGTAGCAAAAAAAAAAATTGTAATTTCAAAGAAATGATAATAATAATAAAAACTTATTGGTTTAACAAACGGTATAATGGGAAAATGATAGTGTTGATGTTGAGACATCACATAGAAGAGTGAATTGTTATACATAAATTTGTATCTGTAAGTAATTTTTTCTCAAGCTGAGTATAACTTTGTTAATCAATCAAGGGTAACACCACGTGATTACGATTTAAATAAAAATGTAGAGCAAAGTGCAGATCTTTCTGTAAAACAAGCTTTTTTAATTGAATGACGTCGTTAGAATGATTAAAACAAATAAAATTTATCTACATGACCTACGGATATGTTGTCACTTTAGAAAGATTTTTTAAACACCTTTTATCACTGAACTAAATAGCAAATATGTTGATATGAAAAAAAAACACGTCATACAATTTTGTGGCAAGTATGACATTTCTAGCCAATAGGTGGCGTGAAACAAAATAAATTGACTGGAACGGATAATTGTTGTTCTTCTTCTTTGGCAAAACCACTGAGAAAGTTTCTCCATCATTTGTCCTATTCTACAGGACGCTTCCTCATTGGCACTGGAATAGCAACTGCATTGTTTTATTCACTTAAAAAACAAAACTATAGACTGCATTAAAATAAAAATATTTTGTGTGAAATGAAGGCAATATGACAGAAAAATAATAGTATCAAATTTGCAACACTCAAACTAGCAATCTAATGGAATACAACAATACTCACAAAGAACATCGGCGTACTAACATTTGTTTTAATAGGATACAAACCCTTTTTCAGCTAAGGCAATATTTTTATCTTCGCGACGCCGCGCCGACGCGACGACTCGACTTGACGAATAGACGAAAGAGAAAACTAGATGGCGGGAATTTCTCCCTCTTGCTATGTTTCAACAATTTAGTTGTTTGTGCCCGCGGTTGCACAGATTTCAGTAGGTTACACAACTATGGCAAAATGATTGTCAGTGATTGTTTAATATTGTGTCAACACTGGCGAATACAATCCCGAATCAAATTTCCAATCCCGTGATTTCGGGCTTCAAAAATTTAATACCCCCAAGCAGCAACCACCCACCCCACCTACAACCAACCACCTACCGTTTTTGTCAATATCCCCCCCCCCCCTACCAACCCTCAATCGAATCCGCCAACTTCCTACCAACTACCCACCATGTTGGTCAATTTTATCTCACACACCCCCAAAACCTTCGTCAAAAACCACCCCACCATCATTATTGTTGTCTTATTAGAAGACTGATATTGACCACACGTCAATCAGTATACTCTATAGAAATAAAAAGCCTTCTTAAGTCCTTGCAATTGATAAAATTGTCAAAAGCTAGTCCACCTAAAGCCGTCATACACTACAAAACATGGTCAAGTGTCACCTTGAGTATCTGTTAGTAAAACATACTCAGTCATTTTTCGTTTCACTGGTGGTGCTGTCGTTTTTATTTCTTTATATCCTTGAATAGTAAAAGCAATTCTTATTTCACTTTCTACTTTGGTTTTATGCATGGTTAACAAATGCTTGTGTAAGCCTTTGGTTGAGCTTAACAAAGTCTTGAGGATTGCTTTACATTTCTAACGGTGGCGCCAGGATCTTAATGCACTGCGTCAATCAGTAGGTACGCCATAGAAAGGATTGATTCTAACAAGAGTGCTAACACCAATCTTCTACGATACATTACGATACTTTTTACAGGTATTCTTTTTTCTACGTATCTATTATCATCTTGCCAACTGGCCAACATCGGTTCATCTCTCGAACCGAGCCAAATGGTAACCTCGATTTAGATGCTACTGGAAAGGAAAAAAAAACCAGAATTCACCATAGTTTCCTCAAAACCGCTAATGTCAGATGGTCATCAATCGACACTTGTCGGGTATCAAGGAATCTATTGTCAGAAATTTCAAAGAAGAAAACTGAATCCCTACTCATGCTATAAGCAGGCCTCAATTATCCCTCCTGGTTGGTATCCTGACGGGTTACAACACGATGGGAATCCACATGAGCAGAATGGGCATCAGAACATCTGACTTATGTAGGGGATGCCAGGACGAAGAGGCAGAAGAGGATTCTTTTCACTTCCTCTGTGAATGCCCCAGCTTAGCCCGAACTAGGAAAGTTACCCTCGGTGAATACTTTTCGGATTGCCGTACCATCACCCCACCTATCCTATCATCTTGTAAAATAGGTTATGCAAGAGGTGACAGTTTTAATTAAATGAAATAAATATTTCAAATTATTTTCTTCCAAGATTTGGCATCAAATAAAACCTGCTTGTATTCCCGAAAATCCCGCGATTTGGACTTCCAATCCCGATACCGTTTTAGAGCTAAAATTAGATAAGATCCCGGGATCCTAGGATCCCTAATGTCCCTCAATTAGGCTCTGAGGGTATACTGTTTAAGTATAGAGAATCCATCTTTAGTCGAACTACAATATTTTTTTTAACTCTTACCTAACTAACGTTTGCATAATTCGAACTGATAACCATTATTGTTTATTCATGAAATTAATAGTTAAAGTCTAGTAAATAATGACCTTAAAGCAGAACAAAAAAGATACTTTAAATAAAAGAAAAGAGTACACGAGACGATATAAAGTTGCAACATTCCTTCATTTTAATTTTAATTTCTAAAACTATCCAACCGCTTCAAAAGTCAATTATAATGCTTATAAAATACCTCAAGATCAAGAATAAAATCCAAAAGCCACACAAAAAAACCTACCCTACTCACTCTAGTGAAACGGTTTGCACAAATAAAATTAAATTGCTTAGCGCATACAATTATTATGTATGTATCAAACGGCAGAGTGACGAGTGAGAAGAAGAACAAAATGAAATCTCAAAAAATGCGAAAGTGAAATAAAAAAAAAATATTAGATTTTTTTTTGCGTTCTGTCCTTGAGGAGAGCGAAAAATTGCTTGCATCAAAAAAGTTTGGCGAATTTTATTTGTCAGTTTTTTGTTTATTGTTGTGAATGAATTTAATTGTTTTTTTTTTCTGGTTGAAAATCGAAAAAAAAACATTAGAATTTTTTTTGTGGTGAAAGATATAACAGTAAATTTAAATTTTGTATCCCAATCAAATAAAAACGAGAGTAGGTACCTATGACTTTCGTTTCCCCCTTCAAAAAAAAAAAAAACATTATCGCATCCGCTTTTTAGAAGCGTGCTGAAACAAATGAAAAATTATGTATTTTTTACTGAGCCACTATGATATGATGATAACACAACGAAAACACCGTAGGTACATATCTAAAAAAAAAGTGTGAATAAACTTAATGTAGGAGAGATACAAAATGAAAATCATTTCATGCGAGCCGTATTCATAATCATAAATAATTGCTTATTGTGATTGCGTCGCAAAAATAACGAACAAAAATACGGTATTTAACTAAATTGTTCACAACAACGAACTGTGTGACACAATGAATATATGGTTCGGGCTGGTTTAAATGGTGGAGAACGTAGAAGCACCATCACCATACCAAGCAAATAATGATTATAACAACATCAACATAAAAAAAAAATCAATTTCGCGGATCTGTTAAAATGAATTATTAGAACGTCAAAATACGAATACATTTTCGAAACATTATGTGAAAGAGCAAGGAGAGGGACAGTATTTTGAGAAAGGGAAACGAAAAACAGATTTTTGGCGACGACGACGCGACGACTTCAAGAATCAAGACTAGGTATGGTACGATGAATAACGCGCAACATTATCACAACTTGTTTTATAAACATTTGTTGGAGAAGATGAATCGAAATCTCATTTTAGGAAAACAGATACACCTGTGCCGTTGGCTTGTGGATTCTTCTTTTGTGTGATGTGATGTGTGTTCAAAGTTTAAATTCGATAAATACATGCCCTGGGATAAGTTTACGATTTACATTGAAAAATCAAAAGGCAAACTGTGTGGAATAAGATTAAAGAAGCATCCTGTATATTTTCATGAGTCATGATACTTAAAGAATCAAGGTATTTTTTATATTTAACACGAGGAATTTGTAATCGCACCATAAGGGTTCAATGATATTAGAAATTCGCATCATGTCTTTTGCGATGGAATGAATGTTATTCACAAGCTCTTCCTGCTTAAGATTGCCAATCCATTTAGCTTAAGGTAACACTGTGTTGTTATCCTTTTTTGTATCTCTATAGCCAATAACCGGTCGTTTTTAATCCTTAACAATTAATTCACAATTTATGATAAAAATTTATATTTATACAAAACTAAACTCGAAGTTCAAAAGTAAGACGACATTAAGAATAATGGTATACTAAAAGATTCTATTGACATTTGTAATTTTTGACATTTGTGCATACATAAAATTTTACTAGAGCCATTCACAATGTCATAATACAGGTTGAGTTTAAAAGTAGTTGTCAATAATATTTGTTTGCAGTGTTTATTTATGCCTCTAACATTCAACCAGACTAAGGTTACCCAACTTTCATTTCACACTCAATAACAGCTAATTTGGAGCCTATTCCCTTGTTTGGTGCAGTGTGCAAATCCTTTAATATGCTCTGACGAGACAGCGACAACACTGTGTTACCGACGAAGGTCTGTTTGTTTAAACATACATACTTTTTTTTATGTGTTTTATCGTAAACGTATTAGAACACATTATTATTTGAAAGCAAACATTTTGTATGAGTTCACGCGAAACCGAGTTAATTTTTATAATAGTAAGCGATTATTCCGAAACATAAACAGCAAATAATCTTCAAAAATGAACTCAAATACAACATTGGCAGATTTGACAATGTGACCAATGACCTATCTAAGGGTCTGTTCTACACGAGTGGTTCATCTTCGGATCAAAATTAGAAAATGGAGTTCCTCGAAAGCACATAGGCTACATTTTATGGTTATAAATTTGTTTTAATTTTTCCAATCACGCCAAAATGGCTGAATAGATCTGGATGAAATGGCACAGAGATAGATTATACTCTGGAATAGCTACTTTTTATAAAACACTCAATGTACTTACATTATTAACTTTTCCGGTTTGTCAAGGTAATTGTATGAAGGAAACAGAGATCTAAATAAACGCTCGCTCTAAATACTTAATACATAGTTTGATATCAAATATTTTAGGTATAATATAATATTGTACCAATTTTAAAAGATAAAATAGAAGGAAATAGTTGTTGGCTCAGAAGTAAAAGGGGGTACAAATTGTCCTGAGTTTGATCGTACTACCGTGCCCTTCGATCGAATTATGAGCTCCGTTACTCTTTTCAGTTAAAGTGGAGATTAAATCTTACAATTTGTTATTTTTTTTATTAAAAGACTTCGATTAGATAGTCGTTCACTGTGGCGTATGTGGAATCTTTTTTTAAATTTTCTAATTAAAAATGTTGCAATAATTTTATTACTTTATGGGGTGGGTGTGGTAATCTTAAGTTCATACAAAGGCATATTAGTATAACTGATGCCAATATGATAAAGGAGAGCCATTAAAAGACCACTGCGAAAATTAATGTGATGAATAGTGGAAACAGAGGGAATCCGTTCCAAGACAAATCCAAATCCAAGAAAAAACATATATTTAATGGTGAAATTAAATTTCTTTATTTCATCTTAATGTTATTAGAAACAATATTTTTAGTGGTTTTGGTTTGAGTGTACAAAACATTGGCAATTTACTATAAACCTGAAACCTTTTTTTCTTCCACTCGATCCACATGAACCATCCCTGGACTTAACTATATTTACCCTTAAAATTTAATTGTACTAAAGTAATTGAAAAATAATAAGAACTACTAAGTAATATATTTATTTTGAATTGAATAAGTTCTTAGGTACTAAGAAGCCAGTTATAATGTTTAAACATCCAAACTTAACAAAATTTCAAATATATTTTTTTTAATTTTTTTGTTTGGTTTAAAACACAAATCATGTTAGGTTACATTATTGTAGTCTTCATTTGGTATCCCTTCCTTTTTTTAAAATATTGTATGGCCTATGTTCGGTCCAAAAGTTCTGGTCCTATTCGGTACCAATAAGCAAACAAACAAAAAAATCTTTCCTCTTTATAGCATAACATAGTATGATAACTGCACATAAACAAAACACCACTTCTTGGACGTGTTATACATCTGTCAAATTGAGCGGCATTCAGAGCTCTGCTAAAGTTTTTCTTTGCCGCCGAATGCGAACGGCTGGCAGAGATGCACTTTTTCATGACCGGAACTAGGAACTTCAAAGAGTATTGAGTAAAATTCGTCGTCAAATGTCATTGATTCAAATAGTTCACAATGAAAAAAAAATTAATGAAAGCATAATTGATATAAGTGAAAAAACATACCCAACAATGTCACACATAAAATATCGAAAACATCAATGAAATGATATTTGTACAAAAGTCAAAAATAAATAATTAAAAGCTTTAACCGAGCGAGCCATAACTTATTAAATATCCCATTGCTATGAAACAAAAAACAATGTAGGTATTCACAATAATAAACAACAAAATGTCAAAGTATCTATAGCTTAACAAAGTCTAGGTATACTTTTTGTTACATAACTTATGAAGGACGAACAGAAACCCCTACCCCCTACCCAGAGCTCAAGCCCCATTCATGACGACAAACAATGGAAAGAATTGTTATACTAAATAATCAAAGCGACGACTGTTGCTTTTTCATTACTATTTAAATAGATCACTTCCTGTGAAAACCCTTTTATGTTTCCTCTCTTTCATATTAAAGGCAAATTAACCCCCATGGGAATAAGAGAGAAATGAAAACCTCAACATAAATGTATCTCGTGTAAAGGAATTTTTTGTTTGTTGCGAAAGTAACAAAGCACCCTCTCATGCGAATCGGATTTTTGACATTTCTATGAGTAACCAAAGAATATTCAAAATAGTTTTCATGTTAATCCGGTTTCGGTTTTTTTTTTTTATCAAAACGATTCAGTGTTTAACTTATTCTTTTCTTGAGAACCAACTATTATAAACTCGTCATCTTGTACCTATACTTTACCACAATAGTCGACGTCCATCGTCGTCGTCGGTATGGCTGTTCAACAACAACAAAAGCAGGAGCAAAAATAGTATAAATGGAAACCCTAACTCACCCCTCCTAAAGAGAGAGAGAGTTTCAACTTTCACCCTATCAATAAATTTTGTTTCGTATCGTATCGCGTATCCACCCGTCGTCGGTCGGCGGTCGGCGGTCGGCGGTCGTCGCGTCGCTCGTCCCCTTTAGTCCTTTCATGCTCGTCGTAGTAGCCTTGCAAGACATGCCCTTCGATATTCGTTTAAACTTGAATAAATCACCATCTTGTATTTTTTACAAACTTCCCATCAACCCTATGAAGCCCTCCGATCCGAACCCCCCTATTTTTACTTTTCATATTCTTCTTCTTCGTTTGTATATTATACATAGATATGCAGTACCTATATATATATATGTATATACATTTTTGTTGGCCCCAATGTTTACCTACCGATGATAAGTGTAACTAGGGGGTGTAGAGTAGGTGGGCTAGTTTGTAAAAATGGTGCTAAATGTAGGTAGGTGTATAGGAGAAGGAGCAGCAAGCGCTGAGGAAACGAAAACGAACGAGCAAGCAAGCGACTACGGGGAATATCGGATAAGTATCGGAAACTGTAAATAAATAAAATGGATATAAAATATTGTTCGAGTGGCCATTGTATGGGTCGTAAATCGATTGCTAGTGGAGTTTTATTTATCGTTTTTTTTTTTTTTCTTTTGCATTTTCTTCGTTATTCGTCACATGTGAGTGAAAAACTGTTTTTTTTTTCGTTTTCCTTCGTTCTTTTACATATTTTTGCTACTTAACTAGGACGACGACGACGACGACGAAGAAGAAGAAAAAAAAAGTTGACAAGGAGAAAAGGAAGGTTTATAAGAACTTTGCAAGGATGAGATGTTATATTAAAAGGGTGTATGGGTACGTAGGTGGTATAGATATACGTATCATGAAAATAACAATCTATTCTATTTTATTTCTTAATGTTTCCTCGTGTGTCTCCTTCCGTATAGTTTTCTTCTTATCAACGTCACTTGACCTGGTTTTCGTTTCTAAAAAACACTTTTTGTCTTCGGTCTTCCCAAAACCTAAGACTTAGATGAGAAGAATAGAATATGATTCTGGGGTGGGGTGCGGTGCGGTGCGATGTGGTGGGGGGGATGAGTTGAACAACAAAAATGAGTAGGTAGAGGCATGAGGAATGTGTGAATGATGTGAATGACACGTTCTTCTGGTGGGTATGTCATCTGTTGTCATTTTAGTTCGCATCCATTTAATACTTATTATTGTTATATTTTAAACAATGGAGATTGTATGGAGGGTTGTTTAGTTGAAATCTTCATATAGCATCAGATTGGGGTGGTTTTCGAGCGTGAGATACTGTGCGATGGTTTTGTTTTCTTATTTTTTTTCAAAATGGTTAGTTGGTAATGATTTTATGAACGAGTTATTCCATGGTATATAGAACTTATGTTAAACTTATGGCAAAACATTCAGTTTAAAATAGGGTCTTCATCGAATATAATTATTTCTGGACAAACGTACTGCTTCTGTACGACCATTTATCACCTACAGTTCGATTGTCTGCGGACCAGCACTTAACAAAGCATTGAGTATTGATAAGTTGTAAAAAGGTTAAAATAACGGCTAGCTTTGGGATATAACGGGGGCTCTTAAATCCTGCCCAAAGTATGTCCTAAATATAAACCTGAACCTTCTACCGCTCAATCTTCACATTGGTTTTATGTTGTGCAATCATACTAAAAGATGGAAATCTTTCCAATTGATTTGCTTATCCAATGACTTAACAGTAACTCCTCTCTTTGAGCTGAACAGTCAAGGGATTGCCAGAGGACCGTATACCTCGCCTGGGTAACAGACTATGATTCTTGTTAAAGCCTTAAGCGACCCGTTAATTGAACGAACCATTTGACGGATGTAATGTACCCCAACCAACTAGCAACCTGCTTATGCAGCATAAAGTCTGTAGGCCGATAATATTGATCGTCTAAATTCGTCTATCGGATTGAGATCGATTTCCAAGAGAGCGTTTTTGGCTAATTCCGTCTAGGAACCATACACCTGTCTGGGTGAAGAAATATGATTCATGTAGGAATACTAAAACTGACCCATAACCTGAGCAAACTCGCTGGCGAAACTCATGTAAATTACCGTGTAGGGATTCGTCAGGCAGATTGATCGACCTTACCTGATCAACTACCAAACCAACCAACAGCGTCCATTTACACCCGTTATTATACTTTACAGGAGTGCAAGTTGTGGTACCAAAACGGCGCACTCCGCAGCGGTAACTTAAGGTTTTTGAGTTTCTGACAAAAAAGCCGCCATTTTTACTTGTCTTTTCTAACTCGGATTTGGCAGAATATTTCGGGTCCATTCCATTTCTGCAAACTCAAAATTCGCACACTCGAAATAATGTCAGTATAAGATTACGGCCGAATTTATTTCTGTTCAAAGTTTCTATATTCAGCTTAAATAGTTGAAATCCATGCCATGGTTCCATAACTATGTTTTTTACTTGTCTCTATAATAGCCACTGACCTTTCCTTCGTTTTGAAATATTCTGCTACCAAACTTTAAATCTGTTATTATGGGCCCACGCTTTATAGCGTTGGACGGAGCTCAAGAAAGTATTATTATGTAAGTGCTCTAATTTGTTTTCTTTAAGAAATCTTCAACTTCCATCCTTATTCTATTCATCAAAAATTTGGCGCTGGTGGTGGTGGTGTGGTCTCTTTTTAAATGTTATTGCTCAAAAATCTATATTGCAAAAGATTTGTCTTGCTTATGATTTTGTCGTAACTTTTATTTACGAGTACAGTTGTTTCGTCCTATTTGTTTGTGTGTGTGTGGACTATGTCGACTAACCTCCAATTTATTTTTACGAGTAATGATGCTATAAAACCAATAAATCTTTCAAGCCATTAAGTGTTAAATTGTGGTAAGAACTATACACAACTCATCCGTACCTACTCACTTGCTTCTTGGCGATGAAAAGTGTGGTACCTAAGTACATTTGGGTGTGTGTGTGGGTGCCCAACTGCCGACCGCCAGAAATAGATAGGGACATGACTTTAATGGCATTTGTTCAGTCCCTGGAAACCTATTTGTTTATTTTCATTTTCTTTCGCATTGTGAACTAACCTTGGTTTGGGTTTTATTCGGTCACATTTTTTTTTTAGTAAGGGCGATGGTTGTTGGTTCGTTTAACTACATCCCTATAAAAAATATTCATATCAAGTGAATGAAATCTTTCAAAATTACATTACATACACCCCCCCCCCCCCCCCCCCAACGCACATAAACCAATATAAGAAGAACACAAACTGTAAAATATGCATATCTACAACTTTAATGCCACCAATTCGAATGCCTCAATAAAATTGTACGATATAAATGCCTATACCTGATCTGCATTAAATAAACTCATCAAAATAAAACCGAAGCCACATCCAATCCACCTAACCCAAATAAACGCAACGCATGAATGTAACGTCTTCTTTGTCGTCTTATATAAAACTATACGCGGTGACATTTCACTGCCCATTTAACATACATAAAATAGCAGTAAATACCCCCAAGAACAGGAAGTACACAGACCTTACAATAACCAACGACACAAAATGAGTCCACACTATTCTACAATAACAACAAAAAAAAAAAAAAAAAAAAAAAACCAGCCGAAGAAACTTTAGAAGTGGGAACAGCGCGTAACTTCACATTTATACACACTTACGAACATAGCTTTTCATCCAAAAGCATTGAAAGCCATTAGTTTAATGAGCTAGAACTGTCAAGTTGACGTTGTTGAACGTCAAAGCAGAGCAACGACAACGATGACGATGGCGACGATGATGATAGAAAGAAGGCTCAATGGGTGAAGGGCGAACGAAATATTAAAACAAAAATGACGAAAGCTAAAGAAATGAAAACGGACTGGAAAAATTTATAGAAATATGAAAAAAAAATCTAAATTTGTGTGCTATCTTATGTAAAGTCATCTTTATTTTGCAAGAATAATAAGTCTGACAGCACACCGAGACATTTTTGTGCAAAAGGTCAACAACTTTTAATAACTTCGTCGAAGAAAAGAGAACTAGGACGTGAGGAGCAGTAGTGCGTGTAAATGGTAATGGCGATAGAGTAAAGCACGCGCTTGTCGTTTGAATAGGAAAAAATAAAGGAAAAATCCCGAAAGAATGAGGAAAAGGGAAAAAAGAGGCGAGAAAAACGGAATAATAAATCATTTCTTCTCATCCTCGTTTTCCGAACACTTGTCACCATAGCTCGCCGCACACCAAACTACACTACCTTATCCCCTATTGCCCGATGGCGAAATAAAGACAGAGTAACGTTTTTTTTTTTTTTTTTGTGATGTCACCCCGAATCCACCTCGTGTCGTCGGGTCGGTCGGTCGGTCGGTTGGTCGGTTGTTGCCGTTTGGTTAGATGGTTGGTTGGTTGATGTCGTATTGTTGTTGTCGTCGTCGTTAGAGAGTTGACCCAATCTTTTCATTTCCTCCAGGGGTAGGTTATCGTAACACATTTACCATTGACTGTGGGGTATAATAATTATTATCACCACTCAAACCAAAATCAGCCAGAGCTGAGCAACACACAAATTGCATACTTTGGTGCGGTGTGGTGCGGTAGTGTAGTGAAGAGGAATAGAAGGTCTGTCGTCCTTTTGGTCCTTGCCGTTCCCGGCTATATGTTTGAACAACCAGCTCTCTATATTTTGTCTATAAAAGTGAATACTAGAGGCAAATGTGCTGTGGAATTTTTATTTAATCGGCGATTTTCGATAGGAGCTTTGAATATTGATTTCAGGCGTTTTCATAGAAAATTGGAATTATGTCTATGTGGGTGTAAAATTGACATACTTTAGGCCATAGATGATTTATTCGTGTAAACATAGAATTGAACAGAGAGTGCACAAGCATCATCAGACAGCCAGCACAAAATGATAAAATAGATACAAATAATGGTAACAGTTGTGACCGAACACAAGCCACGAATTATTTAATTAATTTTATGGAATTTGTTGGTATAGTGGTTTGGTGTGGTGTATGTTTTTTGGACGGATTATTGCTCACCCAAAAAAAGGATGTTCGTTCTTTAATAAAGTTGACCACGAAAAATCTGTTATTTTATTATACATAATTTTGTTTTGGAAAAAAAGAATTTTGCTTTTAAGTTTTAAAATTTAAATCTGGTTGTTTTGGTGGTCTTCAAGGCTTTGGTGATGGATTCTAATTTTACTAGTTTTATTTCTTAGCTTAAGAACTTTAAATTGAGACTTAAAGATTTTATAATTTAGCAATCTGATTAAACTTAAATCTTATTTCCTGAGCAACATTAAATATTTGTGATTTTATTTGAAAATTTTTACTTTGATTTTGATTGACGGATAATCGGAACGATAGGTTTTGTTCAAGTTCCCTTAAATATTACAAGGATGTTGTAAATTTGAAATGGACTTCATTGCTTCGCTCTTTATGGAAGTAATAATATTGCTTCAACCATAGTAAGTGTCTATTGTTTGGCCATTAACGCACATCATTACTTCTTGTTGTATCTTTATTGGAGCCTTTTCACCTGAGCGCAGTGCTTTGACTTCTTATGGCTTTGATACATTGTTAGAATCCATCGAATGAACATTGTTTCCCACTAGGGTACGCCGAAACAAAACTTGATTTGGCTAGTTGATGAAATAACTGACTATGCAGTTTATTTATTTTCCTTCCGCCCTATAGTTTCGTTACTTTAACCACTTTACACCAGCTTAAGGTACGGTCACCACAATTATCCTCAGCCAAGGAGCATTGTCTACCTTTTTCTTATATCGACCAATTGTACTTTGTTATACCTAGCCCTTTTAATGAAAAGTCACAGCGCGAGCGATGGGAAATTAGGGAGGAAGGGAAAGGAGGTGTCGATGAACATTGGTCTTGAATTTTTGAAGATCAAAATGGCAAAGGAAAATTGTACCCAGGCAATTCATTACACATTCGTGTTGTACGGCTAAAGAAAGAATCGCTTTATTTAAGGGGACCGTCCGAAATTAGGCTCAAGTGTAAACTGATGAGCGTTCCTATAGCAAGACGAGTGTTACGGGGGAAGTGTTTAAAGGGTGGAACGCAGCTGGCTACGTGAGTGATCAGGAGTGATCATTTTTTGTAGAAGAACCGGTAAAATAAGGAAAGACATGAAACATGCGAAGGCCGCGAATTATCAAGCGTATATGAAAAGCTGAGGGTTGAGTCGTCACCAAAACAATTTAATGGATTAGAAGTCACAGACAAGAGATCATTTGTAAAAATGAGAAAGAGATTTATTTTATTTATCAGAATTTATTTTATGGAGATCAGACTTGAAGTCGTCTTGTATTGAACGGTCCAGAAGACAGCTTCTAATCCAACGAATAAGAGTATCATCGATACCAAATGCACGCATTTTCGATAAAAGAGCTTCATGCCCAACTTTATCAAATGCCTTTGAAATATTAATCGCAATAATCTTGCTTTCGCCAAAGCTATGCAAAGATTTGTAACACTGTTCGTTGAGGTATGCCATCAGATCACCAGTGGAACGATTGCAGCGAAAGCCGTACTGTCGGTCATTTAAAAGCTTCCGATCTTCGAAATATTTCTTGAGCTGACTTTTTATCAGTGTTTCTATGACCTTGGAAAGAAGTGACGTAAGTGAAATTGGTCGGTAGGAATAGGAGGAAGAAGAGTAGCCTTTTTTTAGGGATGGGCTGCACAAATGCTGTTTTCCATCTACTAGGAAATATTCCTGAACGATAGGAGAGATGGAAAAGCTTACGCAATGGTTTTGCCAGTGATGAAGAACACCTCTTCAGGAGTATAGGTTGTATACCATCAGGGCTAGCTGGTTTGTGTTTATCAAGATCTTGAAGAACACTTGCTACTGTACCAGCAAAATTAACGTTCTCAAGCACAGGAGCGGCATTGTTCCTGCAAGCAACAATGAACGTAGAACTTGCAGCAAAATGGGCTGCGAGCATATTCGCCTTCTCTGAAGAGCTGACAATTGGTTTATTGTCGATGATGATCGTTGGAACTGATCTTGACGTTTTTTACAAATGACTAGAAGTTTTTACTGCCTTTGGGACATAGCAGAATTTTTTGCTGTAACTTCTAGTCATGTAAAAATTTCGTTTTTTTTTTTTTGATAACGGAGTTGCACGAGTTCCTGACTTGTTTGGTTTCTTTTAAAAAAAAAAAAAAAAGCATCACAAAAAGCACAGTATTTGTAGCAAAAACTTCATTGATGACATTATAGTATACCTATCTCTTGTACGTTGTCTGAGACGGATTTTGTTTGACAAAACCTAGAATTTCTGTTGGCATCACCCAGGCCCAGTTTTTTTGAGGACTTTCTCACCTGTTACATTCGCCAAGATAATGTTGTGTGTTCAACAACATGATTATTAGTGCAAAACTCTTTTTCAAATGCCCGCTTAATCGTCTGTGTGAACGATGCACCTTTTTTTAACAGTAAAATATAAATATGATTAAATATAAAATATGATTAGTGAATGCTTTCCAAGATGTTATGAATGTACCCACTATAAAAAGGCAGCTTCAGGAAACTGTCTATACTTCAGAAACCATCGAACCATCGAAAACCATCTTAACGGAGATCCTAACAGATGGAGCTTTGTTTGAAACTGTATGCACTTAAATATCCCGTTAAACTGAACCCGAAAGAAATTGAAGAAAAAAAAAAAAACTGCTGGGTCTTGCTCAGATGTTCAATTTTCTCTGCGGCGCCCACCGGCAAATCCAGTCTCATTTGTTATCTTTAATAAACTAATTACGAACGAAATGTTAAGTATCCAGATTTCGTCTTTAACCACACAACACGAATGTGGAATTCATATCTCACTCTTTTTTCCCACCCTTTACAATGTTCTTAATCTACTTTTTTTCTATCCTATTTCCTTGCATTGTTAAAAAAGAAAGAAATACTTACGTACAAAAATATCAATCAAAATCATTTGATTCAAACATTCTCAAAAGAAAAGAAATTAAATCCATTTTCAAAACTTTTTAATGCAAATCCTTTTCTTGTATGTTATGTACATATGTACATATGCTGTGCATTACATATTCCAAAGTCCTTGTTTATTCTCATTTTATTTGTTTTGATTTTCGATATATATCACCTTTCTCTGACTGACCCCCATAATTTAAAAGCATAGTTTTACTTCCTCTTTGCCAAAATCATTAAAAATAAATAAGCCCTCTGGTATTTTGTTACACCTTCCTTCCTTACATTCATTTATAAATCCTACATTCCCACAAAAATGCAAACTTTATTTGGCAAATTTATACGAGTATACACGAGGCATTTCCCTTTGATGCAAAGAAGAGTTGGTTTGGCTACAGCTACCCCAAACCCCACTGAACAGTCTACAGAGAAGGATCACAACGGAACGATAGAAGGAAGATTGTTTTACTTTCAGAGCAGGTATCGATTGGGTTATGTGGTTTCTGTGGTTAGCAATTATATTACTCCTTTTCGTAAAGTAAAGACATCTGTTTCCAATGCTTTGTGTCACAACTCACAAGTGAAATGTACCTACCTACGAATGTGGCGTGTTACGAATTTCTCTGAGAAAATTTTATTATTATTATTGAACTTTAGTGATGATAAAGAGTTGAGTTGTAAATTCCTTTTTTGAAAATAGGAGATAGGCTGTTTTACTGTTTTCATGTTGTCAACATAGGGTGATTAATAAATATTGACATCGTTTTTAGAAATTAGTTTCTAAATTAACAGGCATTAAGTGTTTCAGATTTTTTTGAACTCATTTAAATGCCGTAGTTCCCACTCAATGGAAACTTAATCTACTTTATTGAACAGGACTTAGTTCACATGTAAGGTGGGAATTCAATTCTAAAAAATGTGTAGTTTGACTTGATTCAGTTTCTTTTTATACTTTTTTTTTACTTTTATAAATTGTTCAATTCATTTCTTGTATCTTTTATTGCTAAACACAATATTTTTTTAATCAGTCATTCTTCGATACAAAAATGCATACCTTTCCTCGCGAAAACCGGTTGTCCAAACACAAGCCCCAACAACCCGAAAATAAAAAGTGTGGTTTGAGAGTTGAACAACAAATTAAACAAAAAAAAAACAATGCGTTGAACACTATTCCGCTATTTTAATTGAATACTCCTGCTATTTTGTATAGATAAGAGTAGATTAGATTTATTTCACACCAATTAGGGTGTTTTTTTAAGACGTGCTGTTTTCAATTTGCTAATACTTTTTTCCAAATTGGTCTTTTTGACAGCTGTCACTTGATTCATGCTCAGTTTGGTTTGCCTTTTCATAATGAATAGACTTACTCCTGAACAACGTTTGCAAATCGTGCAAATTTATTACCAACATAATGGTTCGTTTCACGCGACACATCGCGCGCTGCGTCCAATATTCGGTCGACATAATCGCCCAGGAATTTATTCGGGCCAGCCGCGGCGGCCACTTGCCCAAAATAATTTTTAAAACATAATAGCAATCCCTTATCTTTATAATAAAGCTAGATTCTTGGATATAGCATTACATTATATGCGCTTTATTTCTTCTTGAAAACCACACGTCTAAAAAAACACCCTTTATAATATTATTATTTTCTTTTTCACAAATTGTTTCTCTTTCTTTGTTTCTCGGAATACAGGACATTTGACCAAGAAATGAAGTCTGTCTAACCTTCTTTTCCATCAATTCCATATTATATTTTTTTTATACGGAATGAATAGATTTCTATGGTTGTTGTCTATGGTTTGCCACTTGAGAATTTGAAACTGGGTTGATATTTCTGTTCAGTAAGGTTTGGAAATTGTTCATGAATCGTTCAACTCTTCCATATAGTGGAAATTTATTTTAAAAAAATCTGTTCGCGAAATTCATAGAGCACTTCGTCCATTTTACGGTCAACATAATCGGCCTAGTAATCAAGCAATTCGTGCAGTTTTTGATCGTTTTCCCACTAATTTTACTCTTCTCGATTCAAAACCAGTAACGAATCGCCATCGCATCTATTAAAATTTACTGTTTAGTGAGGTTTACACGCTGGCGGCATCATCGGTCCTTATTACTTTCGAAATGAGGAAGGAGTTGCCGTTACGGTGGTGAGTGCCATTGGGCCATGCTGACCGATTTTTTGTTTCCAAAAATTAATCACCTAAACATACACGATATTTGGTTCCAATAAGACGGCGTAACTTGCCATACATGGCGCTTAACCATTAATTTATTGCAGAATCAATTTGATGACAACTTTATTTCCAGAATTGATCCTGTTAACTCCCCCCCCCCATGCGAATTACCGCCTCTCGATTACTTTTAAGGGGGATATGTTAGGTCATTGGTTTATGCCGAAAAACCAGCAACTCTTAAAGCATTGGAAGCTAATATTCAAGCCGCCATACAGCAAATTTATTGGAAAAGTAGTTAAAAATTGGCGTGATCGAATGGACTATGTTACTCGTAGTAACGGCGGACATATGCCGGAAATCGTAATTAAAAAAATAAATGCAATGAAATTACATACCAGATTATAATAATAAAAAATTAATTCCAACTATGTCTTGTATTATTATTTAAAGTTCTCAAGCTCTTATCAAACACCCTTTACTAGCCTATACTCTATTGAATACTATTAAGGACTAATCTCTTTGGAACATGATTTTTCAGAATGTTTATGACTTTTATGACAACCACTTACGATAAAATTCCAGTTTTGGTTATTTAGACCTCGAGATACGTCCTTAACTATTTCAAGTTCTCTAATTCTATTTGTGATTTCTGCAAATTAATTTAACATCTTATTTGAAAGAAAATATCTTTTGCTAACTCAAGGTGAAATCAAGACTCCAGAGACAATTTTGTCTTGCATAAGTAGAAATGAATAATGCTTTGACTTTCATACCCGCATATTTCAAAAATATAGAGCGCAAATAGGATCGAACTCAGGGCACAACCCTGCCTTACCCCCAGATAAAGTTTCAAACCATTCCGAAAATTCCTCATCCAAGCTGCTAATCTCATATTGTGATAAAGGCCTTCAATCAATTTTACTTTTCTATTTATTGAAAAAAGCAGAGCTTTCATAAATCGCTGTGGGACAGTTCCAGTAACGAGGATCTTATTGAGCAAGACAATGCAGACCATCAATCAACTCCTAAAGTAATTCATCACTGTGTTTAGCAGTACCACAAAGCTCAATGGGGTTTGTCAATCGAGAATATAATTTTCCAGACTCGGAGTTTCAGATTTGAATGATACTCAACGCTTCTAATTACTGCATTGAATTGCTTCAATTTTGATCCAAAAGTCTGATGAATTTCGGAAGAATTCCATTAAATCAGCACAGCACCTTCTGTGTCACAAAATACTGTTCTACCACTTGAATGTTTTGTTTCCTTTAGTCGAAAAAATAATGACTTTCTAAGATTTCACCGTGGTTGAAGTGATTTGAAAAAAAAAAATTCATCCAAGACTAAGGGTTATATGTCAATATTTGCAGGACAAAAGCAGTTCTTCGTCCTTTATTGATTCTTACGCATTAAAATTAAAAAAAAAATTAAATTTTAAATTTTCTTGCGCATTTCACTTAGACTCACTGGCGAGAATTAAGTTACTTTAAATTCCTTTTGAAAATATCAGTTTGAGTTGTCATCATAAAAAAAAAAATAAAAGAATAGTGTTGTACACTGTACAATAAACCTTATGTGCAGTCCAATGCATACACCCAAACCTGACGTGCCAGTTACAAATTTATTATATCTTTGGTAGCTCATTTTTCACACAAATCCCTTAGGATTACGATGTTTTTATGATTGTTCCCCCAACCCATTTGCGTGACACTTATGTTTGCTTTGAATACAAACCCCACATCAATTATTTACTCAAGCTGTCATTTCATTATTTCAGAATTTTAAGTGGTTGCAATAATTATATTTTTTTCTTATCAATTAAGCGGCAAATCATTAAAATTAGTTTTTATTACTACAGCGCGGCGCGGTGCGGCGCACTTGAATCTTTTCTCAAAGTAAAAACCAGCTCCAACGAACATAACTTAACAACTGCAATCAAATGCACCACTCAACTTTGTGTCACAATCTTAATGTCACTCTTTATAAAATTTTAATTACCCTCTTCACTGTCACAGAGACATAAAAATAAATAAAAAGAAAAAACTTCAGAAACAAATTAATAACTTGTGCACTTCACTTTCATATTAAAAACCAAATTATGTAAAACTCATCGTCCTCCCTAATTATATATCCACTCAAAAGTTTCTCTCACAAAAACAGTGACCTCAAATTTGAGTAAAAAAAACTTTGTATTTGATTCCTTTTTCAGAAATAAAACAAACAAACCGAAAAAAAAAATTCCGAAAAATCCCACTTAATCCTCAAATGGAATGGAAAAATATACGAATATGTGAGATCAGGTAGCATAAATTTGTATGAAGACCAAAAACAATAAAATACAGGGATGTGTAAAAAAAATTTCACAAATTCATTAAAACTAAATTTTTGGATACAAATCATGTAACTGGGAAAGTTGGAGCAATTATTCCCACGATACTTAGCTCAATGGTGGTTCACTAGTATAGGAAACAGAGAAGAGGGGGAATCGCGCCCCAAGTCAGGGTTATACAATTTTCGTGAAAGAAATCAAAATTACGAAAATGGTGGCGTGTATCTTCAGACATTCATTTCATATTCTTTTTAACTTAGATTTAATTCTGAAGACATCAAGGACTTTATTTGATGATACTTTTTTAGTTTACTTTCGTTGCGCCATCAGCTTATACAAGTAGTAAAACGAGGAAGTATTGTCTTTTAAATCTCGTGTCTAGTCAAGTCAGCTGATCTCGTTTTCACTTTAGAAATAGTATTCATCGGCATAGTCCAAGTGAAAAGTCTTGATTGTTATACCCTACACATTGATGTCCAAGCATGCTTCCTTTAGGTGTCGGCAAGATGTCTCCTTTGGAAACGAAACACATTGCTTTCGACAGCAATTCTTTTTGGGGAAATGTCTCTTTCAAAACAATCCGGGTGATTGAAAGCAATAAAAGTTCTTTGCAGTACTCCCAGCTTCGGAAGCTTCTTGGTGTTTTCGAGATCCTTTCGTCTCTCTCTCTATTCAGCTGTGTCTACGACTCCAAATACTGGGACTCAGTTTCCCTAAAAAAGGTTGACCTGTAGGCTTTCTTTTTTTCATCCAACCCGCCTTTTACATGGTGGATTCCATTCAAAGCCTGCTTTGCTGTGTTGTCATCGGACTTTCTCAGTGTTTGGCTATTCCAGCTCGACTTTCTCTGTGTGATGTCTTCCACTTTGGATTCAAAAAATGTCAACATATATTTACGAAGCGATATTTTTCTGTAGTTCCAAGCTAAGTAAACTATTACAAATGCACCAACGGATAAAATAGTTAAAATATTGTCTCCTATTATAACAACAACAAACGAAACAGCTCTTTTATAGTTCTCCAATAGAAGGATGACCAATTCCGTTTGGCTCTTCCTTTTGATGGTTCATTAATCTGCTATTTCCTTTTGCATAGTTTAAATCTTTGGAGATGTTCCACCATCTATTCAAGCCATCGAAGGTAAGGGGTAGTTTGGCTTCTGAAGACTTAACGAGTTTTAGCGATCTCCAATAACTGTACATGGCCCGGCTTATGTCGTTGTTACATAACTTTGGCACTTAGAACATTCTAATCAAAATTAGGTCTCCTCACTGCATCATATGTGATCCAGTAGTTGAACAGCTGCGATTCTGTATTATTATTATGCAATCAATAAAAGTGTTCCGGCATGGTTCTCGACAAGAAAGGTAAATCATCTTAAGTCTATTCTTAACGTTTTTCAGGGGAGCAAAAAAACTGTAAAAAGATGCTTTCCAAAAAGCTTTTTTGAATTTCTTTTGGTTTGTATGTGGGGAAAGTATCTTAAGTCAACTTAATATGTTTTACCTTTTTACAATCATAACAAGCTCTCAAATAAAATAATCTAAAGTCTGTTTAATTTTTTTTATTCGATTCAACACAACATCTTATCTGGACTTAAGATATTTTACACTGTGTCAGAATACAATTTTCCTACATAAGATAAAATTGTTTCCTTAATAAAAAGAAAAAGGAATTAGATAGAAGAATACGGATGAGACAGATCTATGCTCCTATGAAATCGCAACAAGATCCATTAATAAAAAGCAAATAATCTTAAGTTGACTTAAGATGTTTTACCTTTTCAGTCGAGGGTTGTCATGAGAAACCGGAGTCATTTGATGGCATGTTCAAAGGTCAAATATTCTTCCGTCGAAAATTTATTCATACAAAGCTTAAAATGAACGGTTCATCAATTTAATTGCACATCACTGTATATTTTGCTCCAACTCCCAAAGGTACTTTTGCTTGGAAAACGTAAAACAAAACAAAAAAAAATCCCCAACACCAATAATCCAGCTTTTTGTTGTATGAACTTCTGCTGGTATAGCTTTTACTCCTGCTGCTGGTGCACGTTAACGTTTTCTATTTGATTATACCCCAACCAAAGAGACCAATGCCACACGCCAACATTGTCATGGCACATCGAAGAGCTATCTACTGCTTCTCTTATAGTATGTCTATTTGAAGCTCTATAGCGCGTCAATTTGGATCTAGGTATACGTTTCGTTCGTTTCGTTTCGTCGTGTATTCGGACTTTCCGCTTGAGATAGATATTTATTCTCTCGCTAGATACAGATTCATAGTCGAAGCACCAGTCCCTAACCCAACCCCACACCCCACATCCCATTCCACATTGCATCTTTATACTGTTGGATATTCCATGTCTATATAGTCATTGTGGAAAATTAAAAAAAGAAAAACGGAAAAATAAAGCGACAAGAACGTTCGTTTTAGCCATGATTGGCGTAAAACGTGGTATAGTTGGTGCTGGCGCTGCTGCTGGTGCTTGTATTGGGCATGGAGCCGTGCCGGGTACTGTCTTTGGCTCCTCTGCGTTTTCTAGGCTTTAGTTGACTTGTGTGTGCTTCGTGTTGTTTTCTATTAATGGTAATGTTTTTTGTTGTTGCATTTGTAGGAAGACTCTCGTTTTTTTTTTTGCTATGCCTTGCCTTCCTAAATTTTCTTTGTTAAATGACGAGACTTGCGCGAAGGGAGGGAAGTGTAAGGGAAATCTCTGTACTTGGTCAAGGGTGGAGCATTCAAGTAGGAAAGAGGGAATAAGGAAGAAGGTTTTTTGTGTTTTTAAGTTTGCGTGTGACTGAAGAGGGGTTTTTTTTTTAAAGGAAATACTGATGTCGTTAGTAGTCCGACCGTCGCGTCAGGAGAAGATAACTTTTAGACGGGTTTTAATGTTTCATTTTTTATTGTTGATGGAAATGGGTGGATTTTTAACAGAAGTGTAAATGAATTGTCAATGGGGAGTATTAGGTGGTATAATTTGTAAAAAAATGTCTTCCTCAAGGGCATTTGAGTGCTTTTACTGTACACTATACATTTCATAAAGAATAAGGTTGAAATGAAAACGAATGGCAATTTCGAATCACTTCAGTTTTGGCATTAGGAGATGTGTGGTTGAATACCTTACTCGACTAAGTTAAATAGCAACTATTGAAGGAGTGATTTCAAATAGGACAGGGTTTAGTATGCAGTTCAATTAGTCACGACAAAGGCTCACGATCAATTCCTCATTCCATTTAAGTTTCGTTTCCTATATGTACCTCTTTAAAGGAAGTCTCCAAGAGTTTCCCTAGTTTAAAGAAGTGCATCTCTTCTAGTCGATAAATTCGGTTGTGATTTGATACCTTTAATTCCTGCAGATTATCAAAACGCAAACAGAAATAGTTGAGGGTTTAAGTCTCTAGGACCCAAATCCACTTGGAGCTCTTTCGCCAACATATTTGTTTAGACCATTAACGAAGCAAGTATCTATGTTTACGTGTCTTTAAAGTAAGATTAATTCCTTGGATACCATACAGAAAGGTCTCAATTTAAGGATAGAGTCAAATGTTGGATCGGTTTAGTCAAACGTTCTGTACGGTTATGTACGGTGGGTGGCAATGGTACAGTGGATGTAGTGCTTGGTTGCTTAACCTAAGAGTTGTGAGTTCAAACCCAGCCTGGGCAGCAATTTTTATTTATTCCCCCAGTTTCAACTGGACGCCACCCGTGGGATTTTTGTGAGATAATTATCACCTAAAATCTCAATCCACTGTACCAACTTTCTTTCCTATCTTTCTATTCCTTCTCTTCTCGCTCGCACATTTTAAATCATTATAAGGGTATTCATATCCCCTTGAGTGCAAGTGCATAAAAAAAAAAAAAAAAAAAAAAAAACAAGGCAGGTCGATGGGCCTCTAAAGGGTTTTTAAAATCAGTCAGCCAAATCTTTTCAAATGGTAAACCAGGTTTCAGCTACAAAATTGTTAAGCGATCCATTCTCCTTAATGTCAAAAAAATCAACAAATATTTTAGATGACAGCTGAGTATATGACAGGTGTCAAATGCCAGTGCTACCAACTTAAAACCACCAAACGTACTAAGCACTGAGCCGTTTTTACCATGAAGTTTAACACAAATAGGACAATAAACACCAACTTTGAGCTAGGATTTAACTGAATAAAAAACTAAATAATAGGTAATGCGTGACGTCATTTTGACGCAAAACAGATGTGTGGATTTTAAAAATCACCTAATCGAGGCTTTAGAATTTCTTCATTTGGCTTACAATCAACTACTAGCTACTGTATTAGACCAAGACTTTACTTTAAAGGCGATTCTTTGTTTTTCTTTCGGGAAACCCTGTTAGGTTTGACTGTAACTGTTAGCCTTTTTTTTGAAAAGAAGTTGTGTGAATGAGCAAAAACAAGATTGTGGAAACAAAGTATTAAATATAGTTTCAAACTCTCAGATATTTCGCAATTTCATTAAATTTCAACTTAAATTTCTATATACAAGTATACTCGTTCTTAAATGTCATTGAGCCCCCTGCGTGTGCACACAAAATAAAGACAACACAAAATGACAACGCAATGGCAAAGAATAATTACATACCTGCAAACATTTTGAGTGTAAATGTCACCGACTTTGACACAATCAAAATATATTTGCTAACGTTCCTTTTTGTCTAGACTGACTATATGACATAAAGTATTATTCAAGTTCAATTTATTGTTTTAACTTACGTCAATTGCAGACTCTAATGTGCTGTATTATTTCTACATTTTTAAAACACTTTTTGTGCATATAAATACATTGAAAACCACTTGTGTGGGTACCCGATTTCCTATTGAGTCGCTATGAACTCCAGTACACCATTTTTGCTCCATTCCTTTAAAGACGTCATCAAGCTGTCAGCCAATAACCCAGTGAACACACCCCTCTTTATCGTTGACTTAATTTTAATCTCCTCTGATATGAGTATCTTGCCATCTGATTTTATAATTAACTCACCTTCGTTCGAGACGACGCGACGTTATAATGCTATTTTTCCCATCAGCATAATACGTTCAAAATTCTATTTTCATATTTTATGATTATATTTTCGAAAGTTCTTTTGCGCGCGCTCTTTAGGAAACTCTCCTCATTCTTAAACAAAATACACCACACCACGTACAATTTGTATTTGTCTGTCAAAAAAACTCACCTTATTGATGACTACACAAAGAAAAAGAGTGTGTAAACGTCACAGCTTATTTATTCCTTCTGTCTCGCCCACTTTACGCTCTTGACGAACACATAAGGCAAAAAAAAAAAATAAATGGGGAACGAAATATCCCATCTACTCAAGTGTGAAAACAGAACTGTAAACTGCAAGGACTGACACTTTTCCTTTTTTTTTTTTATATTTGTATTGAAAAAAATTACGCAAAAAACTGCACTTTGGTGTGAATGGCTTCTTTAAATTCACATTAAATGAAATCTACGCCATCGAGTGAATGATTTATGAGCTACACAAAACACAACCCAAGAGGAAGCAGAAAGAGGTGTAGAGGGCGTCAGAGTCGGCAGAAGGCAAAAGATTGATGGTGAATTGCACTAATTATTGTGTTGAAAGTGCACGCAGGGTTTTAAACAGGGCGACGGATAGTGAGCCCCGGAGACGATGCCGTTGAATATGAGGGAATTTATTTCTGAAAAGTACGCTGTGATGTGGATTATCATCAACATCATCATCATTGCAGACGGACGACCGATGACGACTACGACTTTCACAAGAGCCTGAGAGGCACATTCGAGTTGTTTTCATGTTAATTAATCGTAGAATTCCGAATTATTATGGAAGCAGTTATACAGGAAATAGGTTTTGGTTTGAAATGACAATTTATAAAGTGTTGCCATAGGCTATAAGATGTCGTTTTTTTTTTTGACGTTCGTTGTAGTCATCAGTTTGAGAGAGCAATTAAATTTAATTGAATAGCTGGTTAAGTATATACGCATTGTCCTTCGATATTTCCCTATATCTAGGAGGTGATTGCAGGTAAATGATCGTCGATAATCATATAAACATTCTACAGGAGAAAATCATATTGAAAGTTAAAGCTATAATTTTTTTTATTTCTGAAGATGAAGAGGAATACTTTTTACAAACAATATCAATGGTCTTCTTAGATATAGTTATGCGTGCCCATAATTTGTCTTCCATTTAAGAATATGCAACGAAATGGTCGATGGGTATGTATCTTATAGTTAACAAACTATTGAATCGTTGGTTTGAATATAAAGTAATCTTTTCAAATTATGATGCCTCTTAAAATTAAAATCAGTGTGATTGCTCATCACTGACTTTGTTGTTCTCATTTTAATCTTGATAAATGCTTATGTAATTCTATGCAATTTCAATATGTCATTAGCGTTTTTGAAAGTCCGAAATCTTTTTCAAAAAAAAGTCTATAACCCAATTCTGTTTCATTTCGAACAAATTAATTAAATTCACAACTTGTGTTTTCAATATTTTGCTTAAATTTGCCTCAAAATATTCTCAAATCTAAAAATATAGTTCTAAGGATAAAAATAAATCATACTATTCCCTGCTCTCTCCTTATTTTTCCTTACTATATTTATATTATAATAACACTTCAGAAACTTTGTGTTTCTTGAAGAAATATTTGTTAAAACTCAAAGAAAACACCACCTTTGACCTTATTTATAAAATCCCGCAAGGCCAACTAATAAACATTCAAAGAAAGGTCATGTTTATAAAAAGAAAGCAATACAATTGAGACGACCTTTTCTCGGTTTGTGTATACTTTTGCATTGGAAAACTCTTCAGTAATTTTTAAATGGACACTATAAGAAGGCTGTTTTTGAAACATCACCGTTGAAATGTATTTCCTTGGTGTAGAGTACCCTTGATGTTTTTTTAATAATAAAAAAAGTAAAACAAAAAGTATCCTTTCTAATACACCCTGCCGTTGAATCCGGTTTATCGAGCATTTTCCGTAATACCACGCTTTCCTTTTACTTTGAAATAGTGTCGAACATTCTTAAATAAAAAAAATTTAATCCTTGGGCATATCTATTTCACAAATATGTATATATTTTCAAAAGGCGCTTCGAAATTTTATACTTTCCATTCCTGCAAAGTATCAATAACGAACACAGAGGAATGTTTGAGAGTGTACGTCACTACAGGCTTCATCTTCTCCTGGATCTATTTGTGCCACAATATTTAATATGTGATCAGATCTGCAGATTTCTTCAGCAAGCTTGTCCACTATTGTAAGAAACTGTCAATTACTTCCAAAGCTATCGTTTTTAACACCAGATGTATTTTCCTTCAGAAATTTTATTTATTCCATAAACCCGTTGAGACCGCTGATGCTAAACATCTATAGATGCCTACTGCTGATTTGTTGATTCCTTTTTTTTACTCTTTCGAAAAGAAAGTGAAATGAAATAATAGATAGTTCTCTGCGCCTTTGAAATTCTTTCAAATTTAACATCCAGTGGGATTTGACGAGTTTTTTCTGTCCAGCACATTACAAAACTTGCATCAAAACATTCACACTCCTTAATACCACATATTCAACGACATTACAAACATTATGTTATTGATGACAAAGGCAGTACCTAGCTATGATATGACATAATCTCCCCATTATCCAATCAATTAAAAAAAAAGTGATGCGTCAAAATCAAAACTGTTTGCACAAGCAATCCTACCTTGCCGACGTTCTTTTTTTAAACATTTAAATAGTTGAATTTGAATATAAACTTAAAAATACTGGAAAATTGATGTAGTTTTCTTTTGTTTAAAGAAGTGTATTCGTTTTGTTTTCTACATCGATAATAATCGATAAAATATAAATGCTCCTAAAATACCAACTTACTTTACAAAACTTTGACACATAAATTCTCATTAGTATTAAACTCTACTTCTCAAAATGAATAATCTGACATTAATAAACACCTGAAGATGAAACTTTTATTGCTCCCACTTTAGTTGGATTGACATTTCCTGAAACACACGCTCTGTGTTCACTACAACAACAACAGACAAATTAAAAAAAGAAAATTTCATATTACCACACCACCAAACACACGGTGTTTGTAACATCGGTTATGATTTAATCAAGTTGTTTTAAAGTGCCATAAAAAAACTTGGAAAATAATATTTTTCCACGCCCATAACTAAGAAAAAAAAAGAAGAAAACACTATAAACTCACGGTCTCTTCTATGGGAATGCAAAAAAGGGGTTAAAATAGAAGAGACCTAAGAACCTATATCCTAGCCTCTATAGAAAAAACACAGTAGAACAAGAAAAAAAGATACTCATTCACTATTCATAATGCTCAAATGCTTTGGCATAAAACACACATTCACTTACACTACATCCAACGCGATACAACACACAGGAAGCCGAAAAAGACTTAAAAACTTTACTTCAAGTTGAACTATTTACCCCCTAGAGGGGAGCCCTGCATGACGCCTGTCATCTTTCCGTCTACTTTTCTATCCATCCATTTCTATTTAAACAAAACAAGCAAAAAAAATATGTATATATGTAGATAGTAAAACTGTAAAACGACCCCCTCTACATGTGAATATGTGTATCTCTCACATGTTTTTAACTCTATTCAGGATAAAACACACAACTCTGGCTTTGTGTTGTACAGTATTGGCGCGGGAGGTATGAAATGGTTGGGGTGGGGGAAAACAGAAACGAGAAGAATGTGAAAACTGGAGGACTTTGAAAGAATCCTAGAAGTCGTCGCGTAGTTCTCTTCTCATCAACATGGTGTGTTGTAGTTGCCCTGTCCCCAGATCCGTTCCCGTCTCGTTGTCAACGTCCACTGACACTGAGTCGTTCGTAGTCTGAAACAGATTTTGCTGCTTTTTTTTCCTTTAATTTTATTTCATATTGTCTATGGAGAGGTTTCTGGCTCTGGGTTTAGTGGGTGGTTGGTTGGTTGGTTGGTTGAGTGAGTTCATCCTTTCATCGAAGGATAGCACACTGTCTACCCCAACCATCCATAAGCAGAGAAGATACACACATTTACCTACTCATTTCGTGGATCCACTTCACCGACAAACGCAAAATTAAAACTTTGTTTTTACTCTCTTTTTTTTCTCCTTTCCATAATTTCCTTTTGGTGGCTTATTTTTTGTTCTCCTTTGCTTTGGTCCTATTTTACCGCCTTTTTTAATTTTGTTTTGACGTAGTGCTTTTTTAGTTGTTGTTGGTGGCGTTTCTTTGTTTCATCATGTATCCTTCTGTGTACTCGCTCACCCCGCATCGCATAGCATCAGGACTCGAATCGGAATCCTTTTGGCATTCACGATTCACCCTTTTTGTATCCCACTTCTGATATTTTTGCCATTTTTTTTTTTTTTTTATATATATTTCATTCCCCACTTGGCTCCATATGGTTGAGTTTGAATTTCGTTCCTGTGTTTTTTGCATTTTGAAAATAACTTGAAGAGAATTAAGGTTATGTCCAAATGAGATGATGGAGAGAGATTAGTATTTTTTTTATTCTTTGTTTCAACTCTTGCTTTTCCTTTTGTTGTACATAATAGTTTTTTCGTTTTTGTTTTTATTGTATTTATGTTTTATTTTATCTTTTCCCACCTGCGGCTGTTGCTTGCGGTGCTTCAGGTTCAGATTGGATATGCTCCAAAAGATGGGTAAAACGTATAAATCGTTTTAGAATTGAGAAGTGAGGACAAGGAGGGAGTGATGTAATCTCAAATTCACTTTCCCTGTTTATACATTGTGTTTCTGTGTATTTTTTCTTCTTCTATTTTTGCTTTGTCTTATGTCTTGTCTCGTTGTTCAGACGTTCACGTTAGTACAGAAGAGTTTAAGATACAGCTTACACTATCAGTATACTTACAAATAGGGTAAATAGGGATTTCTGTTTTTTTTACGTACCTATTTGTTGTTATGTTTTGGAATAGAGATAGTCAAAAAGCTTTTAGCCGATGGGGGCAAATTGAAATAGATGTTTGAACACGAAAATTGAGGGTTTTCTCGTGTAATTGTCAATGCGAACTCCAAACTGATCGGATAGGTGTGCTGTCGCTTTGCCATGGTTGTTCGATGCTTACAGGATGCATTTAAGCCATTTCAAAGGTTGATACAAACTGACAAACAAAGACAACTTTAGATTTGTGTCTGAAAGATAAATGGAGGAAATGTAGGCTATGGTGTTTTGTTTTTGACAGAAACTTATTTGAAATTGGCAAGTGAGTTAAATTATTTTTCGGTAAATGTGATGGAGAGGGACCTATGTACATAAGTATCGTAGTTGTTTCAAATTATTAAGAACCTCTGCTATGAATATTGATTGGTATGATTAGGTGAAGTAATACTCCAAATACCTTAAAACTAGTAAAGCAAGACTATCAGGAACATTCTAAAACGATGTTCATAATAATGTGTGCCTTAATTTTGCATAGGTCTTTTTTTTTGTCGTCAAAGCTAAATATACCCCTTATGCCAATATCCTTGAATGGTACTTGCATCCAAAAAGTCAAAAAGCTATCAGTACTCTGTATGTGTATCAGTGACAACCTTTGTTGGAATGACCACATAATACTTGAAATTGTCAAGAATGCTGCAGGATGCTTAGCTTAGGGTTTCTTTATATGTAGATGCAAAAATTTTATAAACTCGAGTATAACTCCCATTTCCGGGCAGGTTCTTCTCAAAACTTTGTACACCTGCTCGATAGAATTAAAAAATCCCCCGTAATACTCGTCTTGCTTGGCACGCTCATCAGTATACTTGATCTCAATTGCGGACGTACTGTGAAATATAGGGATCTTTCTTCAGCCGTTCAAAACAAATGTGAATGAATTCTCTGGTACAATTTTCCCTTGCTATTTTGGTCTTCAAACATTCAAGGCCCATGTTCATCGACACCGCCTTTCCCTTCCTCCCTAATTTCCTACCAGGCCTGTTGAAAAATGGGGTCATTATGAAGGACACAAAGAAATCTAAGTGTCTACCTACAATTAAACGGATTTTTTTTTGATATCTATCTCAATTTAGAAATGTGATTTGTCTGAAACAAATGATAAATTGATTAAGCCCGTCCAAAAAATTGTAGTCTTACATTCTTGTTAGCAAGTTTGAGAATTTCAACTCAAAAATAGTGTGCAAAGAATATAGGGTTCGCTTCTACGGACAACAAGCAATACACAAAAAAAAACCAGGTTCCCGATATACCTATCCCCATCTATCAGAACGTTTTCAAGTCGTTTTTTTTTCAAAAACTAGTCATAGGTATAGGAACAAATTATGAACACGAGTTGTTTTTGGTGTTCGTTTTGATGACAACAAGTGAGTTCTCGTTTATATGTACCTAGTTTTGTGTGAAAAGTCTCAAATTGAGGTTGCTTTCTTAATCACAAAAACAAAAATACTAACTGGCTGAAGACCTTAAAGAAAAAAATTCACAATTGCTTACTCCAACAAAATGAGTGCCCTACTGCAGCGCCAAACTACAAATAAAAGTAATGCGTACCCAAATTTATATTAAATAATGTTAAGTTAAACATTGTATGCACGAAAAAATGACTATTAAAGCTTTAAAAGCAAACCACAAGTAAATTTATCCTTTATTTCAAGCAAACTTACTCCATTAAACACACAATAAATATAAATTTCCCCTTTTTCCTGACGATTTATTACTTTATCGGTTTTTATAAAATAATGATTCCATTTATTATATCCAGCACCGGTAATCACATTTACCGTAGTAAATTCATCAACCGTGTTTTATGATCGGTAACTCCTTATTGTTAAGGAAAGGACTCACTCATTTTCTACCTGTGGACTACGTATCCTTTATTATTGTGGGAAATTCCCCAAAAATTAATTTGCAAATTCAAAATAATAAAACAATTCAGGCAAGGTTCTTCTTCTCTCAGTAAAAATGAAACCCTAAGTAATGTACCTTTTGCCCATATGTATATATCTTGTAAATTGCATTTTAGTACCACCGCCCTTTTGAAAAGTCACCCTAAAAATCCATACTTCAGGACACTTTTATATATATGTAATATATAGCTAGCTGTACACAGAACCATTTAGCAAATTACCAAAAACAAGGGCAAAGGATGGTTGTTTCCCGTTTTTATTTTTGTAATTTTTATTAGCTTTTCATTTCCTGTGGACGAGACAGAATGTCTTTGCTCCTAAATCCCTCCGCAATGTTTTGCAATTTGTCTTTCCATCCCTTTGGTTAGTTTAATCAAAAAAAAAAACTTTTAGTAAACATGCAGTATGTAGTCAAAGACTATGCAAAGAAAATAAAGCAAAAAATTGATTAAGTTTAAGAAAAACCAACTTGCATATCTCCGAATACACACAAATCTATTGAAGTTCCAACTACCCCTGCCTCCTGCTCTTGCTCTAATTGACCGAAAAGACTTCCGACTTTTTCGCCCTCAGTCTCTGCGTCCTTTGGAATTTTTCAACCGAACCTCCGCCTTGTAAACACCCCTTGTGCTCTGTTCTTTGAAGTTTTAGTATTTGTTTGTGGTTTTTTTTCCTTTGCCACCGCTCCGCCCGCTCGCTCGTGGGAACCAAGACGCGCGTCCTTGGGATTTGATTACACACGAATAACGGAGAAAGCACGTAAAGTTTACACACAGTTTAGAAGTTTGTTTGACTGTTTTTTTTTTCTTCGTTTTACTCCTTTTCTCGATTTTCTTTGACAGTGTTTTTTTGTTGTTGTTGTTGTATCCAGCAACAAGAGGTTGGTTATCTAATCGTTTTTCTCTTCTTAACCATACCTCCCACCTCCCAGCCCCTTCCAAAGCTAAAAAAAACATAAACCGCCAAAGGATTGCAGTTTTATACAAAAATTCTTTTTATTTTATTCTCAATCCTGTAAATAGAAAAACTTTTATTTAATTAAAAAGGAATGAAAAATCTCCATGGTGGATTTATCTTTATCTTGCTATCATTTTGCTTTTGCTTTTTTTTTTAATACGTATACCTACTTATATAGTTTGTTCTCTGTGGCTGCAATAAAAAAAAAGAAAAAAAAACTTCTCTCTATTTTGTGTATTTCTTATTTTAATTGCAGGTACTACAAACTTTAATTTGAAATAATTAATTGCGAAAAACAGAAACAAAAAACAAACTCAAATCCAAAACAATGAAACAAGTGCATAAAAATATCAAAGATAAACAATAGTGGCTTAAAAGTGCAATACTAAAGCACACTTAATTCTTTAACTTTGTTTCTATGTGAATACAAGGGCTTACCTAAAAACCACCCCACACTATGGGTGGGTGGGCGTGCTAAATTAAAACAAAAATGATTTTTTGTAAACTTTGACCAAACTTAATTTCTTTTCCGAATGAAAGTAAAACAAAAAAATAGAAACTAAATCAGAAGAAACCTTTACACTTCACAAAATTTAACAAAAAATTAAAAGAGGAACACCATATTTTCCTTTCCTTTTTTTTGTCAATTGCTTAATTTTTGATCCTAACAAAGAAATAAAGGACGAAAATCAAATTGAGTCTTAAGAACTAAAATACAATTTCAAAAAACGTATCATTGCTGCTGTTGTGACGACTCCTTCATGCTGCAGGATAAAATATTTATTTCTCACACATAAATGCACACAGGTAGTTGGTTGATACAAAAACAGCAATAATAATCAACTGACATGTAAGTAAAACACAGTTGTTGGGTTGGATTGTGTTTTGTGTCGTCATTGTCCTTGTTTGTGCTGTTTTTTTTTTTTTTTTTTTACATCCACAATCATTTCTAAATGTGTTCTGTCTTCTTATTCTATGCATTATCGTATGTTTGTATGTGTTTGTTATTATTCATATATGCAAAATCACCTCTCGTCCTGTTTCTTCATTCATTTTTGCCTACATGTTATATTACCTACCTTACGTATTTTATTTTTTTTTCCTTTGATAATTTAATTTAACATCACAGACGTGTTAGTGTATGTTCTAATATTGGAATCATATATGTATTTATATTTCTTAGACAAGTGTTGTATAGGTAGTAAGAGTACATAACAATTCGATCTTAATAATGTGTTTTAACAGACATTTTTTTTTTTGGAGTAATTTTTTTTTAGAATTAAACTCAAATATCTTAACGTTCATATTAAGCAGCAATATTGAACAACGGTAATTTTTTAGGGATATCGTTAATGGGTTCTGTTTCTTTAGTTAGGACCAGTTGACAATCGGATCAACATTTCAAACCGATTTACATTGGATCGTTTTTGCATAAACCAAGCTTAGAGTATGATTCAAGAGTGGCTAATCCCCCGATTTACAAAGGTAATCCGCCCGCTGATCAAGATTTTATTAACGAGATCCATCGCTAAAGTACTGCTCTACAAGTGGTGTTTATAAGGCTTGTAGTTAAATTTTATAAAATACGTCACAAATGTTGTATTGCACCATTCTTAACTAGCATCATCATCATAAAATATTTCGAAATCTCGTAAATAATTTTTTTTAAAATTCAACAAATATACTGCTAACGAAATGATTCATGCGTCACATGACCCATATGAAAAGATGATGATGCATATATTATAACATCTCGTCATTTCTTCGAGTTAAAACTTCAATCTTGTTAGTGCAAGTGTGAAAACCTTAGTTTATGTGTCTTTCGTAGTTTTTAACCGTCATAAAAATAGTAATTAGCGCGCCCTTTTCATGTTTCTGTTCACAGGCGAAAACAAAAATGACAGGAAGAGGTAGAATAAAAGAAAAGAAAGAATAACAAAAACATAAACAAAAAAGTGTTGGCTTCAAAATTTGAAATTATTTTTTCTGCCAATTACTATTTTTTAACATACATTTGAACAGTAAAGAAGTGCAGTGACAGTAAAAATTAGTAACAAAAAAAGTACATATTTTTTGATTTATATTAAACAATTCACACAAATAAATGTTCAATCTTTAATGACTTGCTTGTTTCTTGGCATGACAAAATAATTAAAACTTAAACTTAAAGCTCCCGAAAATCAAATTCTTAAGGTTACGCACATTTCCAATATTGTTTATGCTTACATTCTAAGATTTTGATATACTCAAAATCACTAGTGTCTCACATAAACTATGTGGCCGTCCATAAAAAACCGGGGGGGGGGGGGGTCCTTGTTTTTGTGACGTAATATTTTAGGGGGAGTTACAGCAAGTGTACAAAGCGGGACACCGGCGGAGGGGACGGGGTCAAAACAGCTAAATTAAGCGTGACGTATTTTATGGACGGCCCCTATTAGTTGTCACAGCCAAACTGTCAATATGGTATTGAAGTGTGCCATTGTGTATACATTTTTATAGTAATTTCATGGAACATTTTATTTTAGTTCTGAACGTCGTTAATGGTGGCGCTAGTTGTATTATCTACTTTACATATATTGTTGTTTTTGCTTCCCATGGAGTTTAGACAAAAACCACTCAAATAACTCTCCAATAAAAACTTGTGAACGTCGTCCATAGATGCCGCACAAAACGTTCCGCTTCTTGGGAACACTATAGATTTTAAATACAATGAGTGTGCTTTAAGAATTTGAATTTTGACGAAAAAAAAGAGAACACAATTCTAGGTGCGGTCATATTTGAGTTAAGGGAGTTTTTGCTAAAAACATTTTCATGAAACGTCGAACAAAACCCAGTTTCGTTCACTTTTTGAGCTCCTGGCTTAAGATGAAACGACAGTTTCAAAGGCATCATAAAACAAAGCACTCACATAGTTTTCGTTTTCAAAATGAAAACACCTTCCGAACTACGAAACTGTGATGATCACAGACAAAACACAAAGCACGGGGTTTCTAGTAAAACACAACTTGTTTTCCTAAAACTACACTACCTACAAATCTGTATTATCGGCGTGAGCTTAGCTTTATTCTTCTGTCGGCCATTAAAATTATTTCCGGCTGTCAAAGAATGTAAACAAACAACAGCATAATGAACTCCAAAATTTTTATCCAGTTAATATTTTATTTCTGAATGAATAATAATAATTGTTTAATATTGACTGTATAAAATATGTAAAGTTTTTCATTCTGCTGGGAAATTTTTTATTTAGTTCTATTCAAACAAAAATGATAAAAGATCTACAATAAAAAGCGAGTGACAGCAGGCAAAAATTTTAAGAAGCAATTTTGAAGAAGAAGCGAGTGAGAGCAGGCAAAAAGGTTAAAGAGCAATTTTGAAGACGAATAAGTTTCCCGAAAAGCATCTTGTCTAAACAAATCCATAATGAAACAATGCAGCTTCCAGCCCTTATTATGTCACCCAGTTCAATTAATGTTCCAATAGGATTCTATGCACTTAAGATTCTGTTTCATGGAAAATCATTTTTATTTCTTTTATGTTCTGGACAGTAAATTTCTCATATGCATAGTTTTTTATTTAGAAAAACATGTATATACCTGCCTTTATTTCTCATTTTCCGCCTTGTATGTACTTCATCCTGCCCATGTTCTTTGATTCAAACCATTTAATACATAAAAATCCACATTTATGTGTTAATAATTGACCTGCAATCATAATTGCATAATGTCTGTTATTTTAAAATGCAGTTAAATAATTATTTTCAAATGTTTTTCAAGCTTTTAATGTCACACACCTGCTTGCCTTAAAAATTATTGTTTTAATTGCCATTTATTCGAAAAATTTATGTTGCATGTCGATTGTAATAATAACTATCATAACTATAGTTCTTATCATTAATTTGTATTTCCTCTTATTTTTAGAATGGAGGACTACGAACGTCGAGAACGTAGAGAACGTGATAAGTTGGCCCGCCAGCAAGTCCAAAACTCCGATAGGCGACAAGGACTCTTTCGTGAACCAATTAGGGTAATTTAAACATACATATATATAAAATAAAAGTAATATAAATTATAATTTTTTGTTTGACAAGGTTGACCCATCAGAAGGTGATCAAATCATCACAAGCAAGTTGGGTGATTTTTCTATGGCCAAAACGTTGATTGAACAAAAGGGTTTTATTGGAATAACGTCGGGTCGGAGACCGCCTCCAATGCAACCTCCGCCACCACAACCGATGCCAACACAATCAAGTAGTGGTAGTAGTAGTAGCAATAGTCGCCTGCCTCTACCACCGCCCTCACACAACTACCAACAGCAGCAACAACAACAGCAAACGCATCCACCGCAATCGCGCTTGCCTTATATGAAACAGGCGGATAACAAACCACCGTACAATGGACGTGGTGGTTATCCTGGCCAGCCGGTTAAAAATGATATTAGATCGAGTAGTGGCATGGCCCCACCCAGAGGACCACCGCCACAATCATCATCTTCGTCGTCATTATCTAATCTCTTACCGCCGCCAGCTACTTCAATAATGCCTAATGGACGACAGGGTGGTGGCAGTAGTAAAATAGCGCACCATCCGTCGACATCATTACACAATGGCCATTTTTCACAGCCATCGATACCAAATATGCACAAGATTTCCCAAGAAAAGGACATCGATTCAATTCTCAGCGAAATGATGACTTCAGTAACGCCACACACGGAAATCAGTGCAACGCCGAGAATACAAATCGAAAACTACGATTTAAATGGGCCTAACAGGCACAAGTATTCGTTGGCTCCGCCGATGCCCAAACCGCCAAAGGAACCACCGGTTAAACGTGAGTTGAATCGAAATTAATACAGTATCCTTCATAACCACGCTTTTTTCTTTAAACTATTTTAACAGCCAAAGAAAAGATTTTGGTGCCAAATTCAACGTAAGTTTTGAAGCATTTTTGAAAATGTGCAGCCAATTAGTATAGACTTCTTTTAATTACAGTATACTGGATCATGATCTGGAACTTTCCGAGAGTGACGACGACCGTAAGAAGCAGACTTCTGTTGATCAGTAAGTTGTCTCCCAGAAAGGTTTTTTTCATCTTAAAACTTACTATTGTTTTAATTTTCCCAAAAGGACCTCTGCAAACTCAAGTGAAAGCTCAGAAACAAACTCTAGTGAATCGGGCAGCGAAGAATCAAATAGCACAAAAGTCGAACCGGCTCCACCGCCCCCGCCACCTTCAAAAAAGTTCAATTGGAATCTTAGTAATTTTTTTAATAAACAAGCAGCGACGCAGGCACAAAATGATGCATCACCACACAGTGGTGGTGGTGTTGGTGCGATGCCCACTACCCATCAAATTCCTGAGCCAAGTATCAAAAACGAACCAGCGCTGCCGGTCGATGATGATCATATGGAATCAACATCGATATCACCCCTGCGAGAGCCACCGATTTTGGGCCATATTGCACAGCAACCACTGTCGCCGATCATGAATCACTTGCCTGCCATTGAGGAAATCAAAAAGGAGAGTGATTCGCTATTTCCGATGCCAGGAAAATTGCTGCCATCGGCGGTGAATGAATTTGTTACAATACAGCCGGGCCAGATAAAGAACGAATCGTTCGACAAGAGTCCTTCGTTGAGTCCTATTCAAGATGAGAAGCAGTTATATGCCGTAGAGTCGGATCAGTCGTCGGCTATTTTTGAGGCTGCAGCAGAGTACGAAGGCATCAAGCCACTGTCTGGATTGAGCGACAGCAGTAGTTGTGAGGCTGTTCCAGAGGCGGAGAAGGCAATGGTCCCACCTGTATTGGCTCCACCGTTGCCACCAATTATCCCAGCGCCGGTTGTTGTTCCGGTGGTGCCAAAGCCCTCACCAAAGTTGAAAAACTCTTCCCCTCCCACTGCCGGTAAAAAGAGGCGGAAAAGACTTCCCAAAGATAAAAAGCAGTCCGGTATGGATTGCTCAAGTGACGAAGAGGAAGGCGAGTACTCTAGTGCAGTCTCTCCAGCTAAATCTGCTGGTGATGGACCAGAGAAGAAAGGTCGTGGGCGACCACGAAAAAATACTCCAAGCGGCAACATCAGTTCAGCTTCCTCTACGAAAGGGCCCACGCTGACTGCCAAAAAGGAAGTAGGAGGAGGTGCTATTAAAAAAACCACAGCCAGGCGACGGTCCCGACAGAATTCCATTCAAAAACTTAACATCAAAAGTCGAGAAACTATCGAAACCTCCGATCCAAGTACGTCGGAAGACGAAAATAACGGCGTCGGAGCCAACAAAGCAAGCCGGGGTCGGTTGCTTACAACCAAAGCAGCAAAAAAGGCAAATGTAATGCCAGTGATGTCAGCGGCAGCAAGTCGACCAATAGCAATACCACCACCTGTGTTGAAACACGATGTGGTTGTGCCTGTAGCTCCCGTCTCAAATAGGAGAATAGTGAAGCAAATAAATAAGCGAGTGCCAATGGAGAAATCATCATCGGATGAGGATGAAGAGGACAAGAGCGATAACAAAAGTGATGACGATGATAAAGATTCGTCATCATCGACATCGTCATCGTCTGATACTTCCATTGATGAGTGAGTTTTTTGTTTAACTTTTTTTTTTGTATGTGTTAAATACAAATTATTGTTTCTTCATTCTTACAGTCGCCTTTCTCCAACACGTATTGCTAACGAAAACACAACACAAAGCATAGGTGCTTCAGGACCTGGTGGTAGTAATAGCTCCCATCGACATCAATACTCACCAATTAAAAAGGCATCCAGCAAGAGCAAAGTTTCGTCGTCTTCATGCAGCGATGATCATTCCGACAGCGAAAGTGAAAAATCTAGAAGAGATAAGGTGAGTTTATTTTCGGATCTCAAGAATCTTCAGTTACTTGTTGGACTTAGATGGTTTAAATATTCTGCAATGATCTGATTCATCAATATTTCACACAACCATGCCTTTTTCAAATAAGAAAAGTTTTCCCAAAACTGGTTTCGTCTTTGAGACAAAGCGGATAGATGGTTCTTTCTTTTCTTCATTCATACCAGTTTCCGTAGAAGCCATTAGGTTTCTCTGTTCTGGTGATATGGGTAGTGCCATTGCTTGTTTGGCAAGTTTCTCATTTTTCTAGTATCAATGATGAACTATCGGAAGTCATTAAGCTTCTACTTTGAGAACTTTGAATAGCTATTCAAGCTGCTAAAGATATCTAGGGGTGTCAGATGAAACAAGTGTTGTGGAGGGAGTAGTTTGCAGACAAGCTCTGGATCAGACTTTACTGTAATGGTCATTGCAATGTCCATCTGACGTCATTATGACGTATTTGTCTGTCTTTAAGTCGTCCTGTCGTTTAATGGTCATTGTAAAATTCGGTCTTTTCAAAGACACACACAATGGCCAGCACAATGTCACGAATTTTCGGGTCCTTGCAAAGACCAATTGCAATGACCTTGTAATGGCCCTACCATTGTTGATGGGACACAAGGACAAGACCACTTTTTATGGTGGTTTTGTTGTTGTTCAATGTCAATGTAAAATTCGGTCTTTTCAAAGACACACACAATGGCCAACACAATGTCACGAATTTTCGGGTCCTTGCAAAGACCAATTGTAATGACCGTGTAATGGCCCTACCATTGTTGATGGGACACAAGGACAAGTTTTTTGAAAAATCGTCTTGGCAAAGACCACTTTTTATGGTGGTTTTGTTGTTGTTCAATGTCAATGTAAAATTCGGTCTTTTCAAAGACACACAATGGCCAGCACAATGTCACGAATTTTCGGGTCCTTGCAAAGACCAATTGCAATGACCGTGTAATGGCCCTACCATTGTTGATGGGACACAAGGACAAGTTTTTTGAAAAATCGTCTTGGAAAAGACCACTTTTTATGGTGGTTTTGTTGTTGTTCAATGTCAATGAGCTGCCAAAGTGACTGATCAGATTTTGACAACCTGGTGTGCATTAAGCTCTGTTCCCACTCTGAACTTTCTGTGATACGCTACTTCCTTTGACATCAGTAAAGAAAAAAAGATCAAACAAAAAGAGAAGAGAAGAACAAAGAAAATTATCTATAACAATTACGAAACAAAATTTCATTATCTTAAAACGGTATTTTTCGTCAAATAACGAAATCGAGTTATGTGCAGGAAAATTTTGTTTTATTGTTAGCTATTAGGGGTATTCATGCAACCTCGTTAAACCAATCTATTGTAAACGTCGTTAATGTCAATAAAGTTTCGACGTCATAAGCTAGCTGTCGAAAATGTATAGAAAATCCAAAAATTTTCTCCACGATTTTTTATCGTAAACTTTGTCGTAAACGTCGCAAAAGAAATGTAAGGTATGCGAGTTTGTAAATGACCATCTGATTTCGCTCCGATGAAATTTTTTTTTATTAATTTCACGTTTTTAATATGTTTTTCATTTTAAAAGTTTTTATAATCTCAGAATACTTTTAAAATCTTAATTTAAAAACAAAGTCTTCATTTGAGAAACAAAGTTATAATAAAAGATGATTGTGACGTCACAAAATACCAAGAGTGTTTTAGGTGAATCAATTCAGCATACCTGATATACTCGTATCTGTGTATCATGACGTTTCACAAACAGCTGATTGAATTCAGACAAAGTTTAACTAAAATCGGTCGTTGCTGTGCACAGATGACGTCACGAAACGTTTTCAAAATTGCAACAATCAACCGAAATTTAACATTTACTTGCATTGGCGAGCACTTTTACTTACACGATCACTGACGATAGAAAAGTTTCAACAAACAATCTCTGGATGGTCAACTTTTCCATGCGATAAAAGTATTGCGGAAGATTCGCGGAGTAAGCTCTGGTGTATAGGGAAAAATATTGAAATTAATGAATGAAAGATATTGTAATCAGTAGTTGTAAGCGTTAAACGTTATTTTTTCCTACATTATTTTGCTACTTTGTTGTTTCGTGTATTTTTGTTGATTCTGGTAGTAGTTTTATAATAAATATTGATTCACTTGACATAATTTTCCAATAAAAAAAATGGATGGATGGTAGATGAGATTTCTGATGAGAAGGTTAACATCGCCATGTCCTGTAGAGGAGACAGTGATTATTTGCAGAAAATCACTGCAGAAAATCACTGTAATGAAACCTAAAATGTCAAATTTACTTTTAACAATGACCAATTTATAAATGTCGGGTAATGGTCACGGCAAAAAATTACTTTTATAAGCGCGGTTTCATTCACCACCAAATGTCAAAGTGGTCATGTCGTGTAATGGTCATTGTTATGCCCGTCTTTTTAAGGACACTGAATTGCAAAAGTAACAATGACCAAATTTCTGGTCATTGTATTTTGGGACAACAATGACAGATTTGGTTCATTCGTGTAATGGCCATTGTAGCTAACATAGACAGACACGGTGAACTTTGAACAATAGCAATACAATAGCAATACTAACAGCACAAGGACACATTTTCTGTGACGTCAAATGGTTATTGCAATGACCATTTAAAAGGATTTTAATGCTAGCTTAAGAGCCTGTGAACATTTTTATTCCGAAGTTGTTTAAGGAAACATTTTTTACCGCGCTGCTACTCTTATGGATATGTTTTTCTCTCCATTCATTGACCAATTTGGGCTTTGTTGGAAGAGTTATGTTATCAACCCAAATTTCACAAACTGTGTATCAAGTTTAACAAATTTTCTAATATTTTATGTTTCTCATTTTTGTTTTTGTTTTTAGAAAATCCGTGATAAAACAAAAAGTGATAAAAACAAAAGTGATACCTTAAGAAAACTCTTCAATTTAAAGGATGGCGGAGCCAAAAACAAAGGTCAAGTCCTCATTGTTGATCAATCGGAAGAATTACAAAATCAAGCCAAGGAACAACAGATCCATCATCATCAGCAGCAACCACAACAGTCGTTGCATACAGCAACAACACCAAATGCCACAGCAACCGCAGCAGTTACACCAATAACAACAGCAACAACAACTCATCACCATGAGAAACTCTTATCACCAATAGCCTTTAAAAGTAATATTAGTAATAGTACTGAAAACCTTATACAGCAGCAATCAATTCTAAATTACAACACAAACACAAATAATTATAATAATAATAATAACGGAAGCAACAACAACAACAACAATAACAGCAGCAGCATAATTAACAGTCATATTCTTAATAATTCTAGTTCTAACAATAATTCTAATCATAGTAACAATAGCAATACAATAGCATCATCGCAGCTGCTGGTGGAACAACAGCCGCGGTTAAAGTCTCCCAGGATAATGACTCCCACTCAAGCAGTGACACCAAATGCTGGAATCCTTGCTAAGACACCCGATCGAAGTTCGGTGGAGAGAAAGTTGAGCACAAGAATCACAACTCCAACACGGACGCCTACGCGAACACCGACCCGAACTCCAACACGAACCCCAACGCCTACAACACAACTCGTAACCATCACCTCGCCGCATTTATCTCCAGCAGGTGTTGTCTATGGACCTCCAGTAATCCCACATCACAATCTGATATGCAAAATTGATTTATCCCGCTTGCCGCGCTACAATCCCGACTGGAAACACAATCCATATCGACTATATGGATTAAGTCCTCGCATTAGTAGTCCTGTAGCTGGCGATGCTATTCTTGCTGCTGACCTTGCAGCCAGTAACCGTCAAAAATCTACTTCGAGAAGTGGTTCCTCAACGCCGACATCGCTTTTAGTAGGGGCAGGAGGAGGTCTTCTATCGGGATCAAAGAGTGCTACAAATGGTGGCCTCTGCGAGATTGATAATGTTAATCTAACCAAGCCAATCGATGGATCCACGGATCGCGGTGGCGGCTCACCGCCAAAATCAAGTGATTTCGTCGATAAACATCTGCATCATCCAAACAATGGCTATGTCCTAGGCCGGGTGCTTCCAACGAACACAACTGGTGACATTAAGCATGAGAATATTAAGTACGAGCAGGACGAGTACAATGACAAATACAACCTCAAGCTTAGTGGTGTTAAGCAGGAGCAGCTTATCAAAAATGAATTTAAACCTGGCAATGGAAGCGTTTCCACTGGACATGGTGCTGACGATGCAATGATTGGTGTCTCAACCAACTTGCAAATGGAAGAGAAACAACGACCGATATCGCCTTCTTCATTGAGCAATAGCAGTGGTAAGGATGAGTACAACTCTGGCGCCAGTAAACCACGCAGGAAACGTAGTTCGAGTTCAAGTTCTAGTCCCTTTAAGGATAAAAAACGAAAGAAGGATAAAGATATGGCACAGGTAAAAAGTTGTTATATATATTGTTTATTGAGTGTTTATAAAATCGTTTTTTTTATTTTTATTTTGTATTAGAAGGACATGCTTGAACAACTTCCGCCAACCAATCACGATCGGTTAATGGAAAAGCCTGCCGCTACGGGTACTCCTTACAGCTTACCTCCCTTACAATCACAATTGTTACTGCCTTCTGCAGTGACGTCATCGACGACGACATCAACAGTAGCAGCTCCACCTGTCTTATTTCCACCACTCCAAAACAACACAAATATCCCGCCATTACAACCGCCACAGACGCAACTCCAACCACCGCCGCAGCAGCCAACGGGAGGAACAGTCAAGGTTTATCGGTCGTACTTTGAGCGAAATGACGATGTCATGGCAGATGGTCTTTGGTAAGGAGAACAAATAAAAATACCATTTGAAGAATTCCTCTTGACCTTTCCTAATGTTTTTGTTGTTTTTTCTTTCCTTTTCTTTTCAAGTGATGCCAAACTTCTTGAAGAAGCTGTTCGACGGAAACACGCTGCCGACAGGGAAATCAACTCTTTTGATCAAGTCACTTTGTATCTTGAAGCGGTGCTATATTTTCTCTTATCCGGTGCCGAAATGGAACAAGATAAGCGTACAGAAAAGGCTGCCTGGACCATGTACAAGGATACCTTAGCCTTAATTAAGTGAGTATGAATAAAAATAAAACAAATACAAAAAATGTCCTTTGGGAAATTTGAGACTAACTCAAATTTGTTTGGATCTTTTTTTTTTTAGATTTATTTCGACTAAAATTCGGAGTCAACAAAACGCCCCAAACGGCCAAGCTGACAACCATAATAAAGTTGCAATATTAAGGTAAGAAAACATTTCTGAAAATAAAATAAAATATATCATTCTAAAATATTTTCGTTCTTAAAAACAGCCTTCGATGCCAATCTTTGATCTCGCTAAAGCTTTACAAAATGAAACGTATCGATTGTTGTGAAGTGCTTAAAATAAGCAATGATTTCTTTGCCAAAGGAAGTACAGAAATTGTTAATGGTAATACACCATCATCAATATCACCTACAAATTCAGTGTGCTCACAGGTATGACACATTTTTGATTTCGATAGTTAATTTTTATATTTGGAAGGAAACTTGTAATTTAATGTCTTTTTTTAATTTTTTTAAATAGGGTTCTGGATCAAATACACCACCAGGTCAAATGGTACCGTTGAATGTGCATATCGCTCTTCAAAAGCAAACACAATTTTTTAACTATTTTATAAGCTGTCACGATTTATGGGACCAGGCAGATATGTTGGTTAAAAAAGGAAATCATACTGGTAAGTTATTTTTCTCTACCAAATTTAGAACCACACACATACAACACTTTTAAACGAATGTGTTTAGAACATTCCCTATCGGAGAAATCGCACGTGTCCTCTCCTCAGATATTTTGTTTCTTTTTTACCATATCCGAAGTAGATTCTTATATTTTCTTCATTTTCCGTCGCTTTTACAATCGTGATTGAGATCACAATACCTCTTTTTTTTCATTTCAATTAACATAGTAAAATGAGCTTTGGAAGCTTTCTTTATATACTCGTATGCCTTTGTGGCAATCTTTGGTACGCTGGGTTGCCGTTAATTTACTTTATTTAAAATCCTTAACCTCACATATGGAGCACTGTTCCATTCAATTGATTGTCTTCAAAAGACAGGTGTAGATCCTGGTTCTCACAAAATAGTCTATTACCAGCTCGAAATTATAGCTATCAATGGTCACGTTCTGACCAAGTGGTTGACGCATTAATAAAGTTTTTCTTCTTTACATTATCATAAGTTGCTTTAAGTTGAATGTACAGGTGGAAGGTCTCAATGTTAAGATACTGAACTTTCTCTAGGATTCCAAGGTCTGAAACATAATTAGTTGATGTAAGACTAATGCCTCATAGTTGATGCAGATTAGGCAATCCCTTTTTTTGAGTATGGAGCAGAGGGTACTGAGATTTAAATCGCTTAATATTATATGAAATGGAAGTCGATTGAGGCCGAAATGCCTGTCCAGTTGATCTTTATCTTCCGTCTTTAATTCTTTACAAAAATCTAGGAGATAACCTGCTCATATCATTGAGTTTGACCGTCTTAAAGCTACGTTGGATATTCGTCTGACAAAAACTTAGATTCCTAAGGATTTCAACATGATCAACATGTTCACGTCCGCCGCTTAGAAGGCGATTTGCGTCTGTTCTTTAAGAGCGTTTTTGTTTGGTAATCTGGAATTGCACCATTTTATCATCTATTTCATCATTTGAGGAAGCAAATTTGGACGGAACATGGAGAATACTCCATAATCATCCTACATTATGAACGAGTGTAGCAGGGGTGTCATTTAATATGGATCTGTAAAGCTTGTCCCTAACTACGCTCTTATAAAAGTCTTTTAAAAGCAATAGAGAGATGGTAAGGATTGAACTGTAATCTTAGTTTCTTTATCTTAGTTTGAATACTTGGGCGATGGTTGAGTATCTTGACCTTAAACGACATTGAAGTGGATCGATTAGTTTGATGTTGGTACTAAATATATTTCCAAAACCATTTATAACACTTATCATCCGTTCCATTACTCAAAAACGACATGAGTGACGTATGAAACAAAACAATTCTCAGGCGAGGATATGTTATTCGGCTGTAAGTAAAACATGCGCTTGAACTCCTCTTGGAGCATAGGGCAACAAAAAGATCCTTCCACCTGTTCCGGTTCGTCGCAACCGGCCTAAGCTGTGGTACGATTCAATATACAGATATTGAGATTCGAGTACAACGTCATCTGTTTTTAAGTTGTTTTTGGTCTTTCAACTTAACTATTGTCCTTAGGATTCCAATTGAAGGATTGTTTCGCTATATTGTGGTCAGGCTTCCTCAGTGAATAGCCTAGTCAACGCCATTTCCGTTGTAGATGTCTACATCCATTTTTGTTTGTCCGGTCCTATTCTTCATTTTATTAACTGATCTCCAGAATGCACCTCAGACAACGGTTAACGAAGGCTTGTAACCTGCTTAATATGTCGGCGCATATTCATTTTTCATAAGTATACAACAGTACAGATTTTACGTTGGACAAGAAGAGTTTCAACTTAGTTCGTCGCGATTTTTGCTGTAGTTCCACACAAGAGAAAGTATTCCCAATGTACAACGTGTTTTGTTCATATTGTTGTTAAAATCCTGATCCGTTCCACCATCAAGTGCTTTAAAACTGCGCAGATAATAACACTGCGTGTTGCACTGCGTAGCAAGAACTTTGTCTGTCTCTTCATTATTATTTGCGTTGATCCTTAAGCCTCCTACTACTCATGGTACAAGAAGCGCCACCTTGCTTTATTGTGCGACTTCTCAAGCCATTGGTGCCTTTTGAGCGTGGAGACGGCCCTGGACTTTATTTTTCTTTCGAAAGTAGTAGTGACCATACATTTACAAAAAATAAAAGGACGTTATTACAGCACCAGGTATTACAGAGAGAGGTTTTCTCTCTGTCGTAACTTCTCAATAACTCCATCCTACCACTACCAGTCCTTCAGATACTTTCAATTTAGAAAACATTATGCACTAGTTTGAGCAAAATATACCGCCAGGCCCAGCTGAATTGTTTTTCTTTTTTTTATATGGACATATTTAATGCATACCCGTTTATGTTCTAAAATTTAAGTTTCCAATAATTTTATTCTAATTTTTTCTTTTCAGATTTCTTTATCGCTCTCGACCACGACCATGGTCCCCTTACATTACACAGCACAATTTATGAAGTCTTTAGGTACGTCCAAGCTGGACTGAAAGAACTTAAAGAGATGAAGGTTGAACCCGTTAAATATAATTAGTTTAAATACAAAAAAAAAGAAGAAAAACAAAATATATTATTAGTTTAGTTGTAGTTTTTAGTTTCACAATCCACCAACATCATCATCAAAATTATATTGTTAATAAAATAATTATTCGATTTTTTCTATAAATATAAATATATATATATTTAAATAATTTTTTAATAAATATTATAAATCTTATTGTTTTTGAAGAAAAGAAAATGAAAATGTTTTTTTTTTTTTAGAAGAAAAGTTTTTATTTTTTTAGTTCCATATACAATAAGTAAACAAAAACGAGACAAAAAATAGAGAAGTCGCGTTTTCTCAAACTAAATAAACAAAAATACTGTTAAAATAAAAATAAAAAATAATTCACAAATCTCTAACTGTAATCACAATTTTAGTTTTTATTTTAAGTAGCTAAAAATTAAAACACAAAAAACTAAAGCTATAACGTAAATTAAAATAAAAAAAAAAAAATCATTTAGTGGGTAAAGTATATTATTAAAAATAAATTATAATTATATTATTATTGTGTAAAGCGCTATGGTAAACAAATGAAAATTAAATCAAATTAAATATTTGAAAAGAAAAGAAAATAATTGAGAAACAAAATATATAACATGTACTTTAAAGAATCAAACAAAACTATTGATAATTTAAATGAAGAAAAAATAATTAACAAAAAAAAAAAAAAAAAAACAACACACACACATACACACCCCTTATGGAGAGTCAGAACGAAGAATTTTTTTCTTATAAACAAAATTGATTAATTATAACAACATTGTTGTATAGGTGAGATTTTTTAAAAAACTATTATATGTAATTTTTTCAATTATTGATTAGTTATTCGGATTATTATTATTATTTTTATATATGTATGTTAATGCGTATAAAAAATGTATATTGTAATTGTACAACTTATTACTTATTGATTAAGTTTAGAATTTAAATGAAAAATATTAAACACAAACAAAAAATATATGAAGAGAGAAACAACACAACTTGTAGATGGAAACCAAAAAGAAGAAAAAAACAATGTTTTTTTTTATAAAAAAAATCACAAACAAACATAAAATGAATCTTATCAAAAAGCATACACATTTACTTACAAAAAATAATTAATAAACAAAACATCTTTTAAAGAAGACGAAAGAAAAACAAAAAAAAATTAACTCCAGCAATATTATTAAAAATAGAAATAACTATTTAAAAAGTCAAAATAAAGTGCGCTTCATTGAGAGCATTTGGGGGAAGAAAGCAAGGAATTTTTAAAGTGTTAGTTCAAATGGTGTACATATTAACTTTAAATGGAACTATATCTGGAATGAATTGTTTTTTAAAGATTCTGTGAAACAAATGCAAACCTATTAATCAAAAGAACAACTCAAAATAGACATAAAATATTTCTTAAAGTGTATATAACTGAAATTTTGACATTGATGATTGTTTTAAAAATACATGTTCATGTACAAACATATAATTATTTATACAATTTCTGAAATTATATTTATGATGGTCAAGGATTTCTTTTTCGGAAAAGTTAACTTTTCGACGTCTTTCGCTAATTATTCTTTTTCATAAGAGAGCTAGATAAAACTAACTGTCTGCCTGTATCTTCCAGTTTCTTGGATGCTTCTTCTGCTAGCCTTGAGAGTTATCATTAATGATAAGGATTTATACTAGAGGTTTACTTTATTTCAAATTCATTTCTCCATTTAATTAAATGCATCTAATAATAATTTTCGACCGAGAACGTCGAGACGACAAATCTATATAATTCAATTATTTCAGTCAAACACGCATTTGAAGTTGTAATTCTTTGACAATTCTTCTCGTGTGAACATAGCTTTAAGTCATGGTATAGTTAATCTGAAATCCAATAGAACAGTTGATATACAAAATGTTACAACGATAGTTTAACGTTTTGTGTAGAGTCCTGTTGAATTGAAATGCCACAATGACTCCCGAGTATTAAAGAAGTAGAATTGGCGCAGTAATACAAAAAATAAAACTACCAGCTGTATTCTGTAGAACATTTGGATATTGTATTTGCTTCTAAGTTTAAACGAATGATGTTCAAAATGACCTCTTCTGTTTGAACTATACCCCTAATTCATCATGTTATTGGTTCCACGAGTCACTTTGGACAAGGAATTTTTGAACAGTTTTAACTATTCTTTTGTAATCATGAAGGGCAGAAATAAATTAGAAACTTTAAAATCAGCGCATTGAACTTGGAAAATCATTCAAATATTCCTTTCAATTTTAAATTACAATTTCTACAACTTTCGGTTTATTAATATTTACTCCAAATTTAGTTACATTTTAAAGCTGGATTTAAGTTTTGATACACACATGTATGGCCTTAAAATGTTAGTCTCTTCAGTTTCTTGAAAAGTGTTTCAAATCTTTTTCAATTGGATGCACGTCGATACCTAGCATCGACTCTTCTAAGTTTAGCTGTTAGCTGATTATTCTTGGCTTTTTTGAGGTGCAAAATAAGAATGGTATTATATCGATGCGAGTGTACCCAAATCTATGTCGTTAACACAGGACATTGGACCTAAAAGGAGAAAAGAACAGAATTGTACTTAGGTAAAGTTAGGTTAGGCTAGTAGTCAGCTAGAAAAAGGTCTAAACGAGTCTAAACATAATTATGTCGCTTTTGTAGCATTTTTAAAAATTCAGCGTGAACGATTCGGGTCTATGGCATTAAGTATTTATTCATTCAAGTCAATTCTTCAAAGTTCTTTCAAGAACCCGAAATTGGAGCAATTAAATAATCACCAAAGCAATGTATGGACAATCAGTTGATATTTTGTAGAGACACATTTGGATCGTGTGGTCAGAAATTTTCTCTGACCGAAGTATCAAATTTCAATAATCTTGTCAGGTGGTCTTTTACGAAGTTTCATGTGTCCTGAATAATATGACGATTGAGAAGGGAGGAAGAGCATAAATCCTACCAATAGGCGGTATAGCTTATGAGTTAATATTTACATTATTCATTTCGATCACAAACAGTTTGGCATTAATAATCTTCCAAGATCCTTTCGAATCTCAAAGCTGTGGATTAATTTCTACCTCTGCCCTTCTAAACTTATGTCGTTGTTTTAAGGCAAGTTGCCTTGAAACTTCCCTTTAGTGGAATAGATAGTATATGACTTATCAATTGATGTTCCACTTTTCAGGATCACAGGATCACTCAGTTCTTACTTTGAATTCTGATTAAAGTTTAACTAGACTTAAATCCTTCTATTAATTCACTATTTTGGATAGATTTAAAAAGCCATTAGAACGGTTTTGTAAAGATGCTAGAATGTTTCTAGACTTTCTGCTGGAACTTACTATTGAAGAAGTCTTCCGAAAAACTAAATCGCATTTATGTTTCATTCTTCCATCACAAAGTATGAGATTAAGAAGTACATACTTATTTAATAAAACATTATTCACTAATTTTTCCTTATCAGACTGATTTCCTAGAAATAGAAATTTTTGTAGACTTTCTTTTGTAGCAAAAAAAAACAAAAACCAGTAAAACAAACAAAATATAATTAAATTCCTTCCCCAAGCCTCATTACGTACCATTGTTAACATAACACACAAAATATTTAAACTAAAAAAAAAAAAAACAAAATTAAAAAAACCCACAACAATATTTATTTTAATCAAAGTGAATTTTTAAAATTTACACAAAAACAAAAAATATATAAAAACAATTACTGAAAATCAACAAAAAATAAAAACAAGAAACTATTTTGTAAATATTATTAACATATTAAATATATAAAACAAAACATAATAGATAAGTAAACGTAGAAAATAATTAAAACAAAAATTACAAATAAAACAACAACAAAAAATATTTTAATACTACAACAATATTATAAACTTAAGGTACTAAGTGAACTAAACAAAACAAAAATAAAATAAATTAAAAAAACCATTAACAACAAAAATTATAGCAAAACTCAAAAAAAAGTAAATTAATAAAAAATAAACAAAACAAAAAAAAGTTGTTAAATTAAGTAAAACAAAAAAGTATATATCTATATATACATATAAATGATTATTCTATTATACAATTTTATATTATACATAAATTATACATAAAAGATAAAAAAATCGTAAAAACTTAAGAAACGAAAGAAAACCAACAAAGATAAAAAAAAACAAACAAAACAAAATATAATGAAGTGAAAATTAAAAAATCCAATTAAAATCCTTTTTTATATTAAATACAATTTAAAAAAAAACTTAAATTATGTTGATTTTTCGGTGTTTATTTTTGTTGTTTCTCTAGGTTTATGTATTTTACTTAGTTTTTTTTTTTTTACATACAATTTAAAGAAAAAGGAAACAAAGAAAAAACATATGCCTTTAATTTTAGTCAAACAAAATTTGTTAAATATTATATGATTAGTTAATCTTATTCCTCTTTTTCATTATTTTTAGCCTTCATTGTTGATAACAAAAAAAAAAAATTGTTTTTATTATTTGTAGGCATTAAAAAAAAACTTGATGAAAAAACTCTGTTTCACAATTTTTTTTTTCTTGGGATATGTTTTCTTTCTTTCTGGTAAGAAAATACCTAAAAAATATTTATAATCCTACTATTTTTATGTAAAACTATTCTATTTGTTTATAAACTTATATATACATAAATATTTTGTTGGTATCTACTACATAACTATTACATTTTAATTATTTTTATTTTTGTTCTTTAAACTATTGTCTCTTTTTGTAATATCTCTTTTTTTTTGTTTTTATAAATTAATTTTATTTTATTTTAAGTAAGTTAAATGTTTGAGAAAAAGAAAATGAAATATATATTATCATTATTAATGAGAAAAAATTGAAAAAAAAAAATATGCGAGTTTTTAATATTGTCTTTCAGATTACCGACCAGTGTTAGAAACAATATTAACTCAAAAATGAAGCTTATTTAGGCTTTTCACGTTTTTGTATTTCTTTTTGGAAAGCTAACTTACTTACGAATGACGAAAAAGCTCACCCAGTTGTAGACTTTAATAGCGAGTTTCATTCACGAAAAGAATTGCTCTTTCTGTCAAAAGATTCGATCTTTTCAACTTTTAATAGTTTCATTCTTCAAAAGGGGCAATTCTAGATAAATTCTCAACACGAAAGAATGCATCTCTGATGGGGTGGAAGAATCGATCTGAACACATTTCTGTCAAACGTCAAATGAGAAATAATTTGTTATTTTTTGTCGTTTCTTGTGAAATTGTGCCAGTCTGTGAAAAAAAATTAAAAATAAACAAATAATGAACGAAGAACTTAATATGTACTTTAATTATCCAATTAATTATCAATTAGCAATAATCCAAAGTCAGCAATTCCACTGACAAAAACCAAATGGCAAAAAGTTAAATTGCCAAAACAAGTTTCATTGAAAAGAATAAGGTGCAATTCTCGATTTTGAGAACAAATCTTCCAAATTTGAATGAAACTCGCTATAAGTGACTACCTTGTTAATCACCGTCATTATTTTTAAACAGCGGAAATACATCTTTAAATAAATGCACGACTGGGTCGCACGTACTTGTTTTGTGGTGCAATAGCACAATAATAACAGATTTTTTGAGAAATAACAACAACTACCCATTGTATAAAAAGAGCAAAGCTGTGCAAATTATTATTGGTTTATGGGTGGTATTCACGGATCACTCTTAAGTTAAGAGGCTTGTAAGTCTGTTCACCAAGCACTCTATTAGTAAAGATTCTCGCAAAACATTATGAGTAATCAGGATAACTCTTATAATTTTTCGAAACTAGCTGTCTATTCATACACAGCATCATTACAGTAGCGGTTCATTCTCAGATAAAAGTTTATAAACAATTTACTTCGGTTCGTGTTTGCACAATCAAAGTTCAGACGGTGGCCCAAGAGTAGTCAAGAATTAAACTTATCTTATACAAATATCATTGTATTTATAATCTAAAGTATTCCCAATAAGAGGAACGTTTGGTGGACCATCTATTGACAAAGTTCACAAACCCTTGATTGGTGAGTTAGGAGTGGTTTTTGTCTAGATTGCCATGGGAAGCAAAACAATAATAAAGATAGTTCATGCAAAGTAGATAAGACAACTAGCGCCGCCATTGACGAAGTTCATAACTAAAAGAACATGTTCCATGAAATTACTATAAAAATGTATAGACAATGACAAATGTCGATATGCTCAAATTGCGGGACATATAGGGTGGTATTCACCGAACACTATCAAATCCCTCGTAAATTTATGAGCCTCTTGACTAAACTAAGTTCGGAAAATAAAATTTCTCATAATCAAAGCTAAGACGAATTAATTACAGTTGATTGATTGATCAAGAATTAAAAAAAGGAGGTTCAGTCTTCAGTGCTGAACCAATATTATACAACTGGCCATCAGATAGTGGTTCAGCACTCGTTTTTTAACTCTTGATCAGTGGATCAACTGCAATTAATAAGTCATAGCTTTAACTATGAGAAATCAAAGCGTTTTTAGGAAAAAGTAAGCCATCGGTTTTCTTTTACTGTTTTGAATTTTAAGGAAACAAATTTCAAAAAAACGAAAACGAAAACACATTCCTTATTTTTTTTTTGAGTATGCCAATTTTTAGCACTGTAATTTTTTATCAGAAAAATAAAATTTATAAAAAATTGATCAAAGCGTTTTCGAAAAAACCAAAAATTACAAAAAAAAAACAACCTTTCTTTTACTCTGAAAAAAACTTTTTTTTTGAAAAAATTAAGAATTCATGTTATTTCGTTTATAAAAAGGCTCCTACACTAAAAATTTCATCGAAATCTGTTGAGTGTTTTACGAGAAAATCTGATTTAAAAAAAAACAGGTCCTATGGGAGGTACTGTTATAAGACATTTCCTGAAAAATCTATTCCAACCAAAACATAAAGTTTGCACAGAAAACACCATTGAGAAAGTTTTATCAAAATCGTATTAAACGTTTTTGAGAAAAATTGATTTTTCACTAAATATCGTATGGCAGGTACCGTTAGTTGTAGAGCTAAAATGTTAATTCCTAAAACTCCTCTGTAGGACGTCATAATAATACTATGTTCCATCCGTTAAGGCTGTAGGTGCCGCTACAGACAGACAGACATAATTATCAGACCCACTTTTTTCGACTTCTCTATCACCGTAATGTCATGTTTGATTGTTAGAATTTTTTTTTACGAATTCATAACTTGCCTTATACAATATACATACTTCTACATAGTACCTACAATCGCAAGTAAAAATGAGTACTTGCCTAAAATGGCACTGTGCCGTTTTGCCCAAGTACTGAAGAGGCCATTTTGCCCGGTTTGTGTTTTTTTTATTAAGAATTTAAGATTTAACACTGAACTAACTTAAACCTACCGAAAGCAACTAAAATAATAAGAAATACTTTATATGTAGGTACATACTACATACATTCATTTACTTCCTTCTACAAAATGAAATGTTTTTTATTAGGAGTTTCAGTTATGTATGATTGTCCAACAAATAATTGTTTTTTACGGATGCATAATTTGCCTTAGGCTAAGATTACACATGTAAATTTTGCTTACGGATGCATTATTTGCCTTAGGCTAAGATTACACAGGTAAATTTTGCTTACCAGTAACGTTAGTCTTACAAAAGTTACAGTTAGGCTCACACTATATATGAACATACAATAACAAATGCTTCCCGTAAGTTGTAAACTTATCACTGCACAGGGTGTGTAAGCTGTGAGATTTCCGTAAGTGTCAAAAAACGCGTTTAAGTTTCTCTTTCAGCTTAGAGCTTACGTTAATGGATAAAATTTACTGTAAGTCACTTACAGAGCCGTTTACATTTTTAGTAATTTACTTAGGGGAGAGTGGAGCTAAAAGTAACACTTTTTACGAAAACCTACATATGTAGCTCCTAAGATTTTGAAAATAAGTCAGCCAAAAACCTTTTTTTTAATTTAAGAACCATGTTTCAGCTACAAGATCCACCAAAAAAGTTAAACAAAGTCTGCTCGGAAGATGTCAAGATTTTTACTTTACTTATGTTGGCGCCACTGGAGCGTGGTACTCCAAGGCCTTGCTGAGAATGCCCCTCCAGCCGGCTCGATCTCTAGCCTGCTGTCTCCAATTTCGTATTCCAAGTTGACGGATGTCTCCCTCTACCTGGTCACTCCATCGAAGATGAGGTCTACCTTGGCTTCTGACTCCCTCGGGTTTGGCGTTGAAGACTTTACGAGCTGGAGCGTCGATGTCCATTCGCTCTACATGGCCCAGCCATCTTAGTCTTTGGATTCGAATTTTTCTGGCTAGGCTTATGTCGCTGTACAGCTCGTACAGTTCATTGTTATATCTTCTTCTCCAAACGTTGTTTTCGCGATTTACGCAGACAGGACCATAGATCGTACGCAGAACTTTTCTCTCGAAGACTCCAAGTGAATTTTCATCCGATTGGGATAGGGTCCATGCTTCTGCACCATATAGCAGGACCGGGATGATGAGTGTTTTATACAGTGTCACCTTGGTTCTTCTCGATAGGGCTTTACTCCTCAATTGCTTACTCAGCCCAAAGAAACAGCGATTAGCAAGAGTTAGTCTGCGTTTGATTTCAGCGCTGATGTTGTTGCCTGTGTTTACAGCAGTGCCCAGGTAGACAAATTCACTGACTACCTCGAAGTTATACCTATCAATGGTTACGTTCTGACCAAGTCGGTGGTGGGATTGGACTTTTGTTGATGAAAGCATATACTTCGTCTTGTCCTCGTTTATTTTCAGCCCCATTCTGCTTGCTGCTGACTCCATAGTAGTGAAAGCACCGGTTACTGCTCGCTTTGTTCTTCCTATCACGTCTATGTCGTCAGCAAACCCAAGTAATTGTGTCGATCTATTGAAAATGGTGCCTGATGTACTGGCATGGGTGCTCCGTATTACATTTTCAAGCACAATATTAAAACAGCTGCATGACAGTGCGTCACCTTGTCTTAGCCCTCTGGTGGTTTCGAAGGTTTCAGTAGAGTCTCTACCAACTTGGACGGAACAGCGAGCATTCTCCAACGTCATCCTGATAAGGCGTATCAGTTTAGCAGGGATTCTAAAGTTAGACATGGCACGATACAGTTCGACTCTATTAACACTGTCGTAGGCGGCTTTAAAATCGACGAACAGGTGGTGGGTGTCGATGTTATACTCTTGGGTTTTCTCCAGGATCTGGCGTAATGTGAATATTTGGTCGGTGGTAGATTTTCCAGGTCTGAAGCCGCATTGGTAAGGACCTATCAGGTCGTCAGCAAACGGCTTGAGACGTTCACATAAAACGCTGGACAGGATCTTATAGGCGATGTTTAAAAGGCTTATGCCTCTATAGTTGGCGCAGAGGAGGCGGTCTCCTTTTTTTTTGAATCGGGCAGATGGTACTGAGATTCCACTCATCGGGCATACTTTCCTCCGACCATATTTTGCAGATGAGTTGGTGTATGCTCCTGACCAGGTCATCTCCAGCGTGTTTAAAAAGCTCCGCTTGAAGGCCATCACATCCAGCTGCCTTATTCATCTTTAGTCTGGTGATGGCTACTTTGATTTCATTTTGGTCGGGCGGGTGTAGTTCGTGGTCGTCATCTAGATTAACTGGAACAAGTTGATATTGGGCGGGATCTTGGCTGTCATCGCCATTTAGCAACCGGTTAAAGTAGTCTCTCCAGATGGCTAACATCGCCTGCGTTTCCACTATGGTATTTCCATCCTGATCTTTGCAGGGCCCAGGGCGGCTTGTGAAACCGGATGTAGACTGTTTCACCTTTGTATAGAAGTTTCGTACCTCTTTTCTGCAAAAACATCTCTGCATCTCTTCGACTTCGCGTTGCTGGTGTTCTTTTTTCTTTCTCCTGAGTAGACGTTTCTCAACTTTCCTTCGCTCAACATAGAGATTTCTGGATGCTCTAGTATCTCTCTGGAGCCACGACTTGTATGCCTCCGTTTTGGCTTTGTTTGCCTGAGCACATTCGGAGTCGAACCAGGGGTTTCTGGGGGGTGGATGTGAGAAGCCCAATACCTCTGACGCAGCACTTCTTATGGCTTGTTGACATAGCTGCCATTGGTCTTCCGGGTTCATGTCATCAGTCGAAGGATTTCTCGCAAGCTCAAGGGATACGCGGTCGGCATAGGCAGCGGCGGTCTCTTCCGATTGAAGACGTCCAACATTGAATTTCCTAGGTGTAGTCGGTGTTCGCCTAAGAACTTCCATGGAGATCCGTACCCTAAGTTTTGCACCGACTAGGTAGTGGTCCGAATCGATGTTTGCTCCTCGGAAAGTACGGACATTCATAATGCTGGAGGAGTGTCTTCCATCAATCACAACATGGTCGATTTGGTTGCAGGTTCGACCATCTGGGGATCGCCATGTGCCCTTGTGGATGTCGGGACGTGGGAATCGCGTGCTGCTCAGCACCATGTTTTTTCCCGCTGCAAAATCGATGAGCCTGAGTCCGTTGTCGGAGGTGGTGTCGTGCAGGCTGTGTTTTCCGATCGTCATACCAAAGATGTCCTCTCTCCCAATTTTGGCATTGAAGTCTCCCAAAAGAATTTTAATGTCATGTTTTGGGCACTGCTCATATGTTTTGGCGAGGAGCTCGTAGAAACATTCTTTGGTAGCGTCGTCTTTCTCTTCTGTAGGGGCATGGGCGCTAATTAGGCTTATGTGGTGGAATTTGGCCTTAATGCGGATCGTTGTCACTCTCTCGCTGACTTCGCGAAAGCTCAAGACCTTTTGCCTAAGTCTTCCTCTGACAGCGAATCCGCACCCAAACAAGCGCGATCTCCCATCAAGGTGGCATTTCCCATAATAGAAATTACAGTCCTCCGTAATTCTCAGGCCCGGTCCATCCCATCGCATCTCCTGCAGGGCTGTTATATCAGCGTTGAGACTGGCGAGGGTCTCGGCTAGCTGCTCGGCTTTACGCGGCCTGTTTAGCGTACGCACATTCCATGTGCATATGCGTAAATCGTTGTCCGTTTTTCGTTTGCGGGGGGGGTCGTCAACATTTTTGGTTCTTTCATCCGAGGCATTTTCTGCGGTTTTCATCACAATCGAGTTTCCCTTTCATGACCGGCTTGTGAGGCCTGTGCATGACATAGATCTTTGTGGTGGTTGGATCTTCAGAGCGTATCTCTTTCTTCCTGCTCCTAGTTCCTGAGAAGATAACTCAGGTATCTACAACCTATGGATCCGATGGATCCAACGTTCGTCGTTAGTTCACCTTTCGGCTATCCAGCAGGCACCACTTGGAGGTGACGATGCGATTTTGCCCACCATGTCAAGATTTTACATTGAGAAAAAAAAACGTGTTGTTACAACTTACCCCGACAATGGGACTAGTTATTGTAACATAGGTAGGGGTAAGTTGTAACAAGAATTATAAAAAACAAAACAATGTTAATTTAAGCCAGTTTTTATTTTATTAAAAGCTGATAAGAAAATACATAACTCTTAATTTGATTAAATAAAACTTATATGACAAGAATATACATTATTTAAATATACATAATATGAAAAAGCCATTCTTTCAAAAAAAAAAAAAAAAAACTTCAAAACAAACAGTCAAAATCACAATTCATTTATAAAAAAAGCATATACCACTAGAAGGAAGAATCTTCATCCGTGTCACAGTTTAAGCATAAGAATACACGACGAGATCCTTTAACTCATTTGGTGTGGGCCCATTTTTTGCTTAATATGCACTGAACCCAATTTTCCGCTGGTAAGCTGCCAGGAAATGCCCCCAACAAACAGGACATACATTTTATTGATCATCATCAATTCCTGATGAAGTGGCTAATATCTGTTTCTTCACCTGTTGTTTTGGTTTTGGGCTCCATTTTGGTTCCGTTCTTGGTTCCTTTTTTGACTATATTTCTGGCAAAGACTTTGTTTTTTTCCTCGAAAATCGCTATTGGTGAGAACTACACCTAACCTATGGACCTTTTTCTAATTACCTATCACACAACCAAAAAAAAAAGTTTTAAAACGAAAGAAGAAAAGAACTTTCGATGGTTGTTGTTCACAACGATTAGTAAAAAAATCAAGGGGAAAGTTTGTTACAACAATTTACCCCGCAAAAGTGTTACAACTTGCCCCACCATGAAATTTCACACGAAAAAATAAATTTACAAGAAACCGGATGTCACACACATATATAATATATACACACAAACACAACCGAAACTCAAATGAATGTTTCGAAAAAAACAACCAAATCCCTATCTCTTGCGTGTGAGGAGGAGGACCAAAAATAAAAAAGTTAGAAACCTGCTATTTATTGGGACCCACCACGAAACTTTTCTCGTTGACGTGCAATTGACACTTGAAGTAGGTGTGGTGGTAGATATGGAAAGAAGCACATTTTTCTCTTTCACGCAATTCTCAATTTAAAGGAGAACCCTGTCTTGTTAGCTGTTACTTCTTACCCCTGTTACTTTAAGCCCCACTCTCCCCTAGTAACTTTCGTAAGTAAAACTTTCATGTGTAATCTTAGCCTTATATTTTCCAACTTATAACTTACTGGCCCACCACCGTGAAGCAGGTTTTGTTGCCAGTAGGAGACCGAAACAAGGAGTTATCTTGTATTTTCCATTGCAAGCTCTCAGAGTTCAATTTTAAATGCAATTAATTTTTTTATTTTTGAATTTGCTATTTTAAATATGTTGAGTAGGTATATGCACGCACTTGTACAATTGTACATAGTATATAATGTAAGTTTTAAAATTCAAACCCTAAAATTTAGTTAGAAAATTTGTTTTGAATTAATAATATCTTTGATTAATAGCGAGGCAACTTGTGATGACGACATCAATCATCGCAAAAGAGCGGGGTGGATGAATTGGTGGGAAAGCTCAGCTACTTTTTCGAATAAGTCATTTTTAATCTGATCTAACTCCACAAGCTCAGTTAGAAATTTTAAATTGGCTCTAACTTAATTTCTGGCTTAGTTAAGCACTATTCACACTAGTGTACTGTAGACCTACGTATTGGCCACAATTTTTAAGTTTGAATAGCAGTGAATGCATATCTAAGAGACAGGCCACATACAATACAGACCGCCAACTAGTACCTACTCCTCCTGCCATAAAACACCCTCAAAATATTTTATTCACCACAGTATATATCTATGTATAAATCTGCCTCTGCATTTAATTTTTTTCGTGATGGTAACTGGATCCCATTTAAAATGCACGAGTGAGCCCAGGGGAAAGCTGTTACATACATATAATTAAATTCAAATCAAGATTGTAGGCAAAGAGAGAAATCATAAGGAGTTGGCGGTCTGTATTGTATTTTGTATGCCTGTGGCCAGATCAGTGGTGAATACGAATACTCCTTAAAAGTTACACAGGCATAATAAAATATCTACCTGGCAACGATCTCTTTCTTGAAAATTTGTATTTGCATTTCTTTATACCTCACCAGTCACCATAACAACCTTTCATCAGCATCATGTTGCAAATACATTCTATGTAGTTCAGAAAACACTCAAACACGATCGAGGAATGAACTTTCATTGGCAAATCAACCTAACCTACCCCTATCGCTGCCCAAGAGGGATTTGCATGCGTTTTGTTTGTGTATTTGGTCTCGGATGAGAAATTATAAGTCCTTGTATTGCACTTCATAGTGAAGTTGTCTAGTGATAACGGTTTTTAAATATCCATCTCCAGAATCACAGAATTCAGATTCGCAAGACTTGGTGCCACCTGGACGTGTTTTTTTTATGATTCCTCAATCGTTGTTATTTCTTTAGTTAACCCTTTCACATCCTATCCGGATCGTTGGCAATCGGCGCAGTTTTCTCGTGTGATCGCGTATAAGTTTTACTAGATTTTAAAATCTGCGTCCGATTAACGAGTTTGTTTCTTTTTTTATCGATCTGAAACTATTAAGGATTTTTAAAGATTTTTTGCTTTAACAATGAACAGTGATTATCATAAACAATTACAGTGCCATCCACATATATCAGCAATACGTGTGTTCAAGCAAGTTGATTTCTGGCGTCCACAGCCCCAATTGCCAGGACCCCCCACTGCTACCACCCACCTAAGGCACCGCTTCGCGACCACCTTCATAAATAACCCTTTTCTCGCCTTTCCATCGCAAAATCCATTTATTCATCCGTCATTCGAACATAGACCATTGGAGCCATTGATTGAGGAGAACAACGTGCAAATTATGTCTAAAGAGGAGCTCCGACTGTCTATCGAGTGGTAAGGTGAGTACCGACATCCTTCAGACAGTGTCTATCGGCTTTGATTTGAAATAACGTATTTTTGAACGTTTTGAAATCAAATAGCTTAAAATATTACATTTTCTGTTAAAAATACCCAGCAACATTTTATTTTCTAATATTTTGTTACACGGTGACGGTGCGGCGGTTGTTGCGTCGCCATTTTTTGTGTCTGCAAGTCTACAAAAATGCATACACATATAAATTATGCAGACTTACAAATTTGAAGAGAGACAGTGAAAGGTGTGTGTGGAAATGGAAAGTTTTGTGTGTGAGCAGACAGACTTTTGTTGGATGACGGGATTGGAAATTGAGTGAAAATTTAAATGATCGTGGTATTAAATGAACAATGAAAGTTGGATGTAAATATTCTAATGAATTTTGTGGATTTATTAGCAATGGACAATGGCGACTTGTTTTGTTAGTCTATTGAGATTTGTTTATGTTTTTTTTTATTTGAGGATTACAAACCCCAAGGGTTCTTGATATTCGAAGAAATTCCTTGTCAATTTGATTGTGATAAATGAAAATAAATAGCTAGCAACAATAAAATGTTCCCACGGCTTTGAAATTCTTAAGTAAAATTCACCTGAAATTCCAGGTTTGTACCTAGAGATCGAGGTTAGGTACCCTATGAAAGAACATGTGCTGGTGGGTAATACATGTTCGAATTAGAAGACGTCTCTGCTTATGTAATCAGTCAACGTTTAAAACAAATTGCGTGATTGGGTAATATACATAGAAATTTAAAAAAATGTACTCTTTACACTAACTTTGAAGGAATTCGACCCACCCGTTCGGGCTGTAGGTGCCTATACATATAGACAGACGGACAGAATTTTTAGACCAACTTTTCGTCTTCGCTATCATCGTAATGTCTTGTCCGAATGTTATCTCAAAAATTTTGATTCGGCGAATGCATAACTTGCTTTATACATAAATGTATGTAGGTAGTTTCTATATAACAATAACAATGTTACGAATCGCAATTATAAAATCGAGGTTTTGTTAAAACATGACATTCCGATGATAGAGAAACCCAAAAAGAGCCTTCTGCCATAACCCTCCGTTGGTCTATGCGCTTTTTCCCGTCAAGGTACAGCCTATAACAAGCTTGAAGGATTTCCTTCAAAATTCATATAGGTACATAGGTAGGTTATCTATACAGGGTGATTCGCTTAAGGTACATCAAAAAGCTACAGCAAGTAGGTAGGTTGGATTAGGACAAAAAAAAACCTTTGGGAAGGGGGTTCTATTCCCCTCCGTTTAAGCGGGAGGGGCAATTTTCTAAAAAAGTGACAAAAAAAAAAAAATTATAATAACGGTAACTCCTACAATGTTCCATGATAACTTTTTTGTAAAGCCAGAAATCTCTTCTTTTATTGTATTTTTATAAAGTTATTTTATTGAACCGTTTTAGAAAACATAATTTTTAAACTCAAAATTTTGAAAAAAAAAATTAAAAATAAATTTTAAAACTAATTTTTTTTTCAAAAATGTAGGTACCTACGTACCCAAAAGTAGGTAGGTATTATTTTTTGGTTGTTAAAATTTAGTGCTCTTATTAGTTCTTTGGCCAACACTGAAAACCGTATGGGTATAAAGCTTTTTGTTACAAGCTATTCCAAAATAACCGAGCCTATGTAGGTACTTCTTCAATAAAATGCACGACTGGGTCGCACGAACTTGCTCTAATGTGTGACAGTGGTCTAGGGGCTTGAGATTTTGATAAAAATACATTTTTCAAAATTCTTAAATAAATACTTAAACTTATTTAAGCTGAAAAAAAAGTACGCCATTTTATTTCTTGGATAAATTTGAATTTATGAGAATAAATTTATAAAAATCTATGGAGCGGTTTTTGAGAAAAAAAGTTTTTTTTGAAAAACTTTTTGAAAAAAATTTTCAAAACAAAAAAAAAACGCCAGTTCCTAGGTACCTATTCAGCAAATACATTTATTTAAAATTTTTAGAAAAAAAAATTAATAAGCAGTTTTCAAAATATTAATTTTAATTTTTTTTTTTATTTTTGAAATGTTTTTAAAAATACAAAAAAATATTTTTCAAAAATATTGGTATGTGATACAAATTAAGCTACCTACAGCTATATATGTGTGAAATTTCGAAAGAATCGGTTGAGTCGTTTTCGAGATATAGTCGAAAGTAAAAAAAAAAAACGGTCCTATGGAAAGTACCGTTCTTAGAAATTTTTTAAAACTTTTTTTTCAGCCATATGATTAATCGTACCAAAAAAGCTACCTACATTTTTTTAAATCGAAATTTAAAATTAAAATTGCTGCTTCCCATGGTATTCTAGAGCTTAGTTTTTCGTCGATAGATGGCGCACCTCAAGTGGTAATACTATAGTTAATTTATACAATGCTCTCGGTCGCGGTTTGAAGTAAGGAGATGAACATTTTGTGTTTGTATTTCTTGGTTATGTAGCAGGATGTGGTTCAAGAATTGTTAAGATACACACAAAATCACCACATTTTCATTCAAAATCTAAATTTTCAAAATTCATATTATATGTTGTTTTACAATTGGAATCGAGATGCAAGCTTAAACTCGTACGTCACTTAGCTCATAGCAACACTTTTGCCTTGGCAATAAGAATTTTAAACGTTGAGCGTGTTGCATGCCTTTTTATTTGCGATTGCGATTTTGTCTGTCTGTCTATATCGGCACCTACAGCCTAAACGGCTGGACCGATTTGCTTGAAACTTGGTAGGTACATAGCATTATTACGCTGTCCTACAGAGGATTTTTGGAATTAGCATTTTGGCTGCAAAACTAACGGTAGGTAGGTACATGCTGTATGATTTATAATGAAAAACTCTTTTATCTTAAAAACGGCTCCTACAATTTTGATAAAACTTTCTGAATGGCGTTTTTCGATTAAACTTAATGTTTTGGTTGGAATTAATTTTTCATGAAAAGTCTGTAACGGTAGGTAGCTCCCATAGGACCAGTTTTTTCATAACAGACTTTCTCGTAAATCACTCAACGGATTTCGATGAAAGTTTTAATGTGAAAGCTCTTTTATAAAAAAAAATTTTCCAAAAAATCATTTTTGAGTTAAAAAAATTAAATTTGTTTTTAATTTTTTGGTTTTTTTCAAAAATGGTTTGTTTAAAATTTTTAAAATGTTTGTTTTCTGATAAGAACTTCAAACTGCTAGATGTTGGCATACTCAAAACAAAAATTGGAATATATGTTTTCAAACAGTTTTTCAAAAAACTGGTCGAACAATTTTGAAAAAAAAATTCCTTAAAATAAGAGAAATTATTTGGCTTACTTCATTTTCTCCAAAAAACATTTTAACTAGTAAATTTTAAGTGACTAATAAAATTTTCATGTGATTTTTGCAATGCTTTTTACCAAAATCTCAAGCCCCAGCCAAGATCAATTTAACACATTAGAGCAGGTTCGTACGACCCAGGCGTGCACTTTATCAACTACGCTAGCAGTAATTGAAAATCGAAGACTCTAAATTAATGTTATTGTCTTTCCTCCTGTCTGTTAAAGAAGAATTTAGTTTTTGGAACTGGCAGCGGCTGACGTAGGTACGCCAACTTAATATACACAAAGAAAAATAATTTGTCCAAATTATAAGGCCACAAAGAATAAACTTTAAAAATTGCATAATCTGTGAACGATGAATCTGTACAAGTTTTAATCAAACACCAACTTAGGGCGTGAATTTTTTGTTAACAAAATTTGGCACCAAATATGACCAACGAACTCATGTTAGGATAGGGTATCAGCAAACTCATTGTAGCTGTTTTTTTGTATACCCTATTCCATAGAATGGGTATATTGTATTTGGTGTGGAGTTTGTAACATAGAGAAATAATACCATGAGATATAGAAAAGTATATATGTATATTCTGACTCAGATTCAAAAGCCTAGTCGATTTAGCCATGTCCGTCCGTATGCGTGGTATGAAAGCTATAAAGTCAGCTCTACAGCCGTAAGATTTTTGGCTTCTGTATAATATTATCTCGAAGTATCATAACGGTTTAAATTGCAAGTTGGAGGGTTAAGTTCTGAAGCAATATACCTAATTGGAATGCCCACTTTCAAAACGATGCTACGCGCCGATACTGCTATTTATGGCAGCTCCGCTTCATCAGTTTTGGGCGTAAGTATTGCTCGTTCACCGTTCTTTATGGTTACATTATTTTTCGATTTCTGCTTTCGCTGAATAAGACATTGTCTATATGGTTGTAAATAGCGCCATCTATGATTTTTTTGATGTAGCTTCTACTCAGAACGACTAACTTATTTCTATTCATGTATTTGTAGGTAAGTGTTGCGCTATTTTTATGATTTCCAGCGCCGTTATGTAAGTGAGACGCTAACTTCCTTAAAATCTTTCAATTTTGCGTTAAGTTCATTGAATAACGTTCGATTACAGCAATATTAAAAAAACACCCGGAATTATATATTTTCCTGCGATAAAATATAGCCTATATTTTAAGTTGGCGTACTACCAATATATCTGCGAAAACCGCATTCAATTCCATGGAGTAGTTTTTGCGTGATGCGCGTACAAACATACAGACAGACAGACAGACAGACAGAAAAAAATTCTAAAAACGGTTGTTTTGGCTTCTGTGGGTCTAATAGAGACTCCCCATATTAGTTTTGCATCTATATCTTCAATGTATAGACATCGACCCGTTACAATTTTATTATATGTATAGATAAAAACATTAAATTTTGTGGGTATTACTTGCACATAAACATCTTGTGTATGAAATCAAAAATTTTGATTTTGGGTGTGGCTGACGCCCACTTTTCACTAGAAACTATAAAAAAATTGTTTTTGTAAATAAACGGTATTTACAAATGATTCCGCAAGCCAAAATGTTGCGTCTCTTAATAGAAACTAAAAAGTTTGTGTATGAAAACAAATTTTTGAATTTCGGTTGGGGCTTACGCCCACTTTTCATGAAAGAATGAGAAACGTAGTCTCAAAAATTTAAGGTACTTCCAATATTCAATTTAAACCTTTTTCCCTCCGTTCGTTATTTGAGAAATATATCTCTACATTTTCTTGTGTAAATTTGTTCAATACGCCCACTTTTGAAGGAGTGATTTTGATAAAATACCTTTGTTCAGATAAGATTGTTTAAAAACTATTCTATTCAGCTGTAGTTTTACACATATGCCTAAATATTGATCAAAGCTCAGTTAGTGCTTCAAATTTTTAAGACACGCCCACTTTTAAGGGGCGTTTCCGTCAAAAGTTGTATAATCCATTAATTTTTTAACGTTTTTTAACTATCGGTCGCAGTTTTGAAGTAAAAAGATGAACATTTAGATTTAATTCCTTGGTTTCGTAGCAGAGCGTGGTTCAAGAATAATTGTTCAAAACACCCGTAATCGCTATTTATATTCAAAATCTAATTTTTAAAAATTTAAGATTTGTCTTGTTTTGTTCAAATCGATCTGCAAGAATAAAATTGAATGTCACTGAGCTCATACTAATTGCCTTGGCAATAAAAAGTCTCAACTTTGGGCGTGCCACACGCCTTTTTTACTGTGCCAGCGCTAATTGAACATCACAGCACCTAAAATTAAAGTTATTGAACTTTTTTCTGTCCGCCAGAGAAGAATTTTGTTTCTGAAACTGGAACATCGGCTGGCTGCGAGAGGCGAACGCATACACATACAAAAATATAGGGAATAGGGTATCCAACAGTTCGTTGCAAACGTACTGTAGCTTGTTTTTACTATTCTATCCAAAATCGTTGTTACTTTGCTTGAGTTGTTTTTTCCGAGTAGGTAAACTAACATTAAAGTCGATAAAATATTTTGAACTTCACAAGATTGCAAACAAAAAAAATTTCCGTGTGTCCGTTTTTATTCCAAGAGAAAACTAAAATCACGGTTCAAGACTAGGTCTGTCTTATATAAATAATCATAGCACCTTCATTTTGGTGCGATATGATTTAAAAAATAAAAGTTGCCAGGCAGGCGCTTACGTCAAAAGTTATTTTTGTCACCAATGAAACAGCCGTTAGACCATTGCATATTTACTTGCGATTAAAGGTACTATAAGCATGTTTTGCATTGGTCGAAAAAAAAGTTTTGAGATAGGTAACAATCAAACATGACATCACAATGATAGCGAAGACGAAAAAAGTTGGTCTAAAAATTCTGTCCGTCTGTATGCCTGTCTTATGTATGGACCATATCGACACCTACACAGCCCACACGGGTGCGCCGAATTGCTTAAAACTTGGTATACAGGGTGATTCACCAGCGTTGTGCCAAAAAGCTAGAGCGTGTAAGTTAAGTTGAGACAAGAAAAAAATCGTATGGGAGGGTGGGTCTATTCCCCTCCGTTTAGCCGGGAGGGGCAATTTTCTGAAAAATTGACTTATTTTGTAAAAAAAAATATTTAAAATCAACGGGTTCGTTTACAACACCGTGTTATACCTTTTTGAAAAGCCAAAAACTTCTCCTTTTATTTTGTTTTTAAATTAAATTGTTTTAACGAATAGTTTAAAAAATATAAATTTTCAAACTCAAAATTTTGAAAAAAAAATTTGAAAAAATAATTTTAAAACTAATTTTTTTCAAAATTTTACGTAATTAAGTATAATTTTTGTTCTCAGAATTCAACGCTTCCATTAATCTTTAATCCAACACTGAAAACCGTATGGCTCTACGACTTTTTCTTGCCAAGGTATTCAAAAATAACCGAACCTACTTCTTCACAAAAACAAGAAAACCCAGCCTTACGGGATGGCACAAGTGACCATTTAGCCAATTTTTTCGTGTTTTTGTGAAGAAGTAGGTTCGGTTAATTTTGAGTTTGAAAATTTATATTTTTTAAACTATTCGTTAAAACAATTTAATTTAAAAACAAAATAAAAGGAAAAGTTTTTGGCTTTCCAAAAAGGTATAACACGGTGTTGTAAACGAACCCGTTGATTTTAAATATTTTTTTTTACAAAATAAGTCAATTTTTCAGAAAATTGCCCCTCCCGGCTAAACGGAGGGGAATAGACCCCCCCTCCCATACGATTTTTTTCTTGTCTCAACTTAACCTACACGCTCTAGCTTTTTGGCACAACGCTGGTGAATCACCCTGTATAGAGTTTTTTTAGGAATTGTACAGAGGGGAAATTGAATTTTATTTTAGCTCAAAAAATAACGGTATACCTGCCATATAACCGTTACGTTGAAGATTATTTTGTGTTGTTTTTTAGGTACGACCATAATCATATAGCTGAAACAATTTTTTTTTTTAATGTCTAAAAACGGTATACTTTCCATATGACCGTTGTTTTTGCTTTCGACTATCTCGAGAACGGCTAAAACGATACTTTTGAAATTTCACACATTTATACATACATAGGTGTAGGTAGCTCAATTATTTATACTGCATAGATACCAATATTTAAAAAAAAATATTTTTTATATTTTTAAAAGCATGTAAAAAAATGTCAATAAATTAATAATTAAAAAAAATACTAATAATTTTTAAAAATTACAAATTAATGTATTTGCTGAATACCTATGAACTGGCGTTTTTGATTTTTTTTAAAATGTTTTCAAAAAGTTTTTGAAAAAAAATCCGCTCCACCGATTTTTTTAAAATTTATTTTCATAAATTCATATTTATCCAAGAAATAAAATGGCGTAGGTTTTTTCAGCTTAAATTAGCTTAAGTATTTATTTAAGTATTTTGAAAAATGTATTTTTATCTCAAAATCTTAAGCCCCAAGACCACTGTCACAAGTTCCACATTAGAGCAAGCTCGTGCGACCCAGTCGTACATTTTTTTTTTTTGCAATTAATAAGGATCTCATAATTCAATCATAAGATCTTTGTTTCATTGACTTTGTTCTGATAACTCAAACTAAACTACACGAATTGTGCTGCTAACTTTTTTGACAACTTTGCACACGAAAACTAAATTATGACAATATCCTCTCCAAGCCAAAGCCATCTCCTCAATATTCACAAAGTCAAAAATTCTTTTTTCAACTAAAACAATAACCCTATGCTATAGCTATCATGAAGCTCTTATGTAGAGGGCAACGAAGTGGCGGAAACAAGTGGCCAAATTCTGTCCTTCACTCGATTTAAACGAAACAAAGATTTTTCTCAAATCCGCCACCTGTTAGATGTTCGTGTGAAAAAAATCTAGGGACTCTCAAAAAAAAAAAAAAAAACCTAGTACCGACTTAGTCGGGCTGAGCTGAGCAGGCCTCAAATGGACCTGTTGATTCAAATTCTAACGATTACAATTCAATTGGAGCCCAAATGCGCAGAATGGGCATCGGAACATCTTATGCAGAGAGTGCCAAGACAAAGAGGCGGAGGAAGACTCATTTCTTAACTTAGCACGGAATAGAAAGGCAGTCTCTTGAGAATCTTTCTTTAACGAATTGAGCGATATCTCGATCAAGAAACTGAAGAACATCTTTGAGTTCATTCAAAGACGGTTAAAGAAGAAACTCATATACGTTGAGACACCCCCTAAATTCAATTAATTTCTTCTTGTTCTTTCTATATTTCTACCCTATCTTGGGGAGCACAATGGATTCATTGATATTCGAGTGAGATGGTGCGGTTTTACTAAATAAATCTGTCTTATACTTCTTACCAGGGTTCAAAACAGCCACTCAAAAATTGTCATGTTTTTTACTTGCGATTATAGGTACTATAAGGCAAGTTATGGATTCGTGCAGAAAAAAAAAAATTGAGATAACAATCACACATAACATTACGATGATGGAGAAGTCGAAAAAAGTGGGTCTGGGAATTCCGTCCGTCTGTCTGTCTGTCTGTCTGTTCGCGCCTCTGGAGGCTGAAAGGGTGGGCCGATTTGCTTCAAATTTGGTATTTAGGATTTATTTGGCCGTCCCTCGGAACGTATTTTTTATTTTTGCTCTAAGTCCGAAAATAACGGCACCTGCCATACAATCTTGAAGACAAAAATTGATTTTCTCAAAAACTGCTCTAACGATTTTGATAAAACTTTCAGAATGCTATTTATGCGAGAAAATCTATCTTTTGGTTCGAAATTTTTTTTTCAAAATTTGTCTAATAACGGTACCTCTCATAGAACCAATATTTTCAAATCAAATTTTCTCGTAAACTATAAATTCGATTGCAATAAAATTTTGGCCACAAGAAGTCATTCATAATTTTATTAATATGGCATTTCAAAATTTTCAAGAACTTTTTTTTTTGATTTTTTATCATTTTTTCAAAAAAATTTTTGGTTTTTGAAATATGTTGGAAACGGGTACATTTATTTTTTTTTTAAATTATTTTTCAAATGTAGACTACAGATTGCCATATTTTTGCATACTCAAATAAATTTCAAAATATTTTTTGAAAAAGTTTTTCAAAAATAACCTTTTAAAAAAAAAACTGGTCTAACGATTTTCAATATTTTTTTTTCCTAGATTGCCATATAGCTTTGAAATTTTATTGCATACTTAGTTTTTTCGAGAAAACTCTTAAAATAATTTAAAAAATAAAAGAATTTTCGAAATTATTTAGTTTTTTTTAATATCCATATATGCAACCACTACGCAATTGCTTATCATAAGAGCAAGTTCGTGCGACCCAGTCGTGCATTTTATTTCGCTTTAAATGTGCATGTGAGAAAATAGTCCTTCGTGTGACCCATTCGTGTTTTTCATTTTATTCCACTAAAGGAAACTTATTGTATCGATATGAAGTGTACATTTCAAAGTTCCTATAAAAAATTTACAGATTAAGTTATAAAGATAAGATATGTATACCTAAACAAAAATTTGAAGTCATTTGAAAAAAAAATCTTTCGAAATACAACTTCAAGCTCGGTTCCAACGCTCGTCTTGAATAACCAATCTTTGCAAATACGCTTTCAGAAAGTGTCACGAGTCCTCCTCCTCCGGCACCTGTGCAAGTAAACAATTCTGTGGGATTAATCTTCTTTCACACGTACTGTTGCAAGAGTTCCTAGAGATCTTGTCATACATAAATTTCTCGGGCTTTTATGTGTAACCTCTATTATACTGAAGATGTGATTTTCCGTGCTGGCAAAACCACTGTGTAAGGTTTTCCATCTACCCCTGCTTTACAGGTCTCTTTCCGGGGATATAGAAACCAACTTTTAAAATATCGAAAATGCGTGAATTTAAAACTTTCCTCGATGTATAAGAAGTTACCTTTTGGATTTTTCCATTGGCGTTGTTTTGGAAGGTTTTCAGTCTGGTACTCCTGAAATAAATGCTGGTCTAAAACTTCTTTTCCTTTAAATTATTTCGCAGACGGAATTTATTACTCTCAGCTTATCATAAATCGTTTCTAGATTTGTATCCCTACTCTTCGAGTGTAGAATTTGGAACGGCAAGACACGATTCTGATCTTGGAAGAGACTACGCAGCCTGCACCTAGGTATGTGAGTTAGGGATGGTTTTTGTCTAGATTGCCATGGGAAGCAAAAGCAATAATAGAAGACATTTGATGTAAAGTAGATAAGACAACAAGCGCTGCCACTGACGAAGTTCAGAATCAAAAGAACATGTTCCATGAAATTACTCTAAAAATGTATATACAATGGCGACACCTAGCCGCGATACCCTGAAACTCAAACATAAAGGGAATAACATATTGTTGAGTATGCCAATAATTTCATACTACATTTTAATATTTTTTTTGATTGAATGAAACAATTATAGTTAAAATAAAAGTCAAAGTCAAGTATGCAGAAAAACGCACACATTTTATGATACTTGGGAAAACCTTGTTCGATTGTTAAGGCATCCATTATTGTTAATGGCAAACATTCAACTAATATTATGACAATACAAATGACAGCTGAGTTTGACAGGTGGCAACTCCCAGCGCTACCAACTTGACACTACGGAATGAATGTATTGAACCCAACTTTGGCCTACTGCCAAAACAGAGATTCGTTATTTAGCAGGACAACACGGATGTTGAATTCTATCTCTAGCTCTATTCTTCCTGTTCTTCCCTCCTAGTTTATATTCAGAATTTTAAAACCAATGTTGATCTGTAACTCCTCTTGTATACCCCTAATGATCACACGATGATAACTTGAAATTAAAAGGATAGTAAATAAATAGCGTATTTTATTTAATTAATAAAAATAAAGACTAAAAGGACTATGGAACTTAAAATCATTTATTTTACACCTTTTTTGCTACCCCAATGAACGGCACTTGGAAGTTTTAATTCCAAAATTTAAAGCGAAACGTCAATTCTTTAATCAAATGAGTCCCTATATTGATACCATACATGTACTTATGTACTTGTGGACGGAATTTGCCGTTTTTCCTTAAATACAAATAATTCAGACTCATGGTAATTTCAAAAACTTTTTTAGTTAAACTTAATTCGTTTCAACACCTTGCGATGCCTCACTGATTGTAAGGTATGCATCAACTTTTCTTCATTCATCCAATGAAAGAACACACATCCAAACAAAGGAACAAACATTATTTATATCTTCATAAGCCCAGCATCCCTTATATTTATGTTCCACTCATTTATGATATCCTCTCTGATTTAAAGCTCTTTCTTTTCATTACATTTCCACGCCACCCCACAAAAACACCTCCTCTCCATAACATATGTATTAGGTAAATTTTTTTTTTATTTTCCCAGTTACAAGAATTATGTACAACATATACTCGCGTGTGTATGAGTAACATTTACCTATAGCCTGTATATCAAATTGCACTTCCTTTACAAGTCTCAAGCCTAAGTAACCTCAATTATAATGAAAATATATCCAAAAGAAATAATATAATCTCTTCTTCCAAGTCATTAGGTTAAGTGGGATTTTGGAATCCCTTAAATTTCACATTAACAGCAAAGGCATCAGCATCATAACATCAGCACAGTATCAGAAGCAAAAAAAAAGCAGCATCAATATTGCTGGTTGTAAACATCATCGGAGCTCCCACCGCAGCGCCAGTATTAGTCCCAAGTAAACCCCCATCCTTGTTCTATACAACAGGGTTCAATGGTCTTTTGACATGAAGTGCTACCGAGTCAAGTTGTGGCACACAAAGTGATGGCAGTCGGCCGGCGGCGAGGCGTGGTGCGGTCGTCGAGGCTCGAGGGATGGATGCATATGCGGATGCTTAAGGGAACCTATCCCAATGTCCTTTGAAGAAAAGCTCAAGGAATACAAATGTTACACAATAATTTTAACGAAAAGGAGCTTTCTCCTATTTTAGTTTGTTTCGCCGCGCGTGTACAAATTGTGTGATATTATTTTCTTAAAGTTTTTGGGTGTTTTATTTTTTTGATGATGATGACGACGACGACGACGAAGCGCCAACACATGGCGGCGCGGCGCGGTTCCTCCCTCGAAATAATGTTGGAAGGAAACATTTTTTGGAATGCACTTTATTTTGGAACAGGAACTATGTTCGATTGACGCATGCTTTGTATAAATTTGAGAAAATTTCTTGTATTGTCTTGGATCATATGGAAGAATTAGGTTTTTTTTTGTATTTCAATCAGCTATCTCTTCCTTTGATTGTATTTGATTCTTGATGCGGACTTGGGGAAGTTGGAAAAAGTTAATAAAAATGTTTCACGCATCAATTAAGTGGGTGATGTGATGATGATGTTGAAAGGGCATTGCCATTTTAAATTTGTTTAATTTGCAATCTTTTTGTTGCATATACATATGTATTTGTCTGTCTGGCAAGTACTGCGGCGCTTCAACTCTTGCTGATGGAGCGTTAAACAGCAACAAGATCATTTCACCTGTCCCGATTCACCGGAGCTGTTATTAGCGCGTCTATATACGCGTCTATTACCCTGGAGGTTTCCATTGGAAATATTGTTTCGCTATATAGTCGCCAGGTTTTTTCAGTGTAAGAGTGTTGCATGATGTCTGCATCTAATTTTGTCTTCCCGGTCCTGTTCCAAGGAACACCGCCGAATCTTCAGAACCTACCGCAGAAACCAGTTTGGAATGCTCGAGGTGTTGGCAGAAGATTTCTAGTCTAGTCTAGTCTAGTCTAGTCTAGTCTAGTCTAGTCTAGTCTAGTCTAGTCTAGTCTAGTCTAGTCTAGTCTAGTCTAGTCTAGTCTAGTCTAGTCTAGTCTAGTCTAGTCTAGTCTAGTCTAGTCTAGTCTAGTCTAGTCTAGTCTAGTCTAGTCTAGTCTAGTCTAGTCTAGTCTAGTCTAGTCTAGTCTAGTCTAGTCTAGTCTAGTCTAGTCTAGTCTAGTCTAGTCTAGTCTAGTCTAGTCTAGTCTAGTCTAGTCTAGTCTAGTCTAGTCTAGTCTAGTCTAGTCTAGTCTAGTCTAGTCTAGTCTAGTCTAGTCTAGTCTAGTCTAGTCTAGTCTAGTCTAGTCTAGTCTAGTCTAGTCTAGTCTAGTCTAGTCTAGTCTAGTCTAGTCTAGTCTAGTCTAGTCTAGTCTAGTCTAGTCTAATAAATTTGTTTTTAATGCTTTTAGTCTAGGTCGCCTTGCGAACATAAATTTGATTCCACAGCGTCCATTGAACTTTAGTTGATATCACTCTACTTCCTGTTTCTTACAATCACCAGGAAGCTGGGCCTTCGACATTATATTGCTCTTTTGGGATAAATCGAAATTAATGTATCTATATCATTAATTTAGCCTGGCAATAATGTTTTCTTCCATAATTTGTTTACCTGCGCTTCAAATTAATTTTTCTTTCTCTTCACACATATTCTTTAAAAACAACAACAAGTGCATATGCAACACCCCTACGCATAATTAAATTTTTCTCACAAAATGTCCTGTTCCTTGTTTTCATGCACTTATCTTTTTCTTGTGGTGTGGCAGCCTTAAATGCAAAAGAAGCAAAAAACACAGTTTTTCATTCTCTACCACCCCCACTGACCTGCATCGCAACGTAGAGTTCACTCAAACCCGCATTTGGCCTCAAGTTTCAAAACAAACGAGCATACATAGACAACATGCATATATACCAAAGTAAAATAAAAAGGATATAAATGTGAACAAATTTATATAAAAAAAAAAAAAAAAAAAACACCAATGCAACATCAAACCAGGAACCTATAGTAAAGTTCTCCCAACAGTTTCAATAATAAGCTCCCCGAACGGCGTCATCGGTCGTGTGGGTGTTCGATATAAACAACAAAAATGTTGGCATGTCCTGTGCTCTACTACCACCAACAAGACCAGAACGAACAAGGATCCTCTGACTTTTGTCGGTTTCCAGCAACCCCCCATTTAGTTCTTGCACTCTCTGAACGCAAGTTGTGTTTTATCATTTTCCAAAAAAAAAAAGAATTCAAATAATACATACATACATATATAAATTATATCCTTATTGAATTTTTCATTCAAACACACACTTGGAAGGATAATTTTTCTATTTAATATTAAAAATAATTTAAAGAATTTAAAGAACAGCAAAATAAGGATATTCAGCTTAATTTTTTGTGCATCTCAAACACACATATATAGTATCTCTTCGTCCTTCGAATCCACCCTTTATAAAACCCCACCTAATCTTAAATATCTATACTCTCAGAATATTTTTTATCAAAAGATAAAGTGAACTTAACTATCGCACGGAGTGTCCTTTTCGAAGTGAAAAAAAGGATAATTGAATTATTTTTTTTTGTTGTATAAAAAACGCTTCTAAAGCCGCATAATAATACAATTATTGCCGCACCTTAAAATAGTGTATATACACCCAAAAGAAGAAAACTACTCTCTACACATCGCGTTGCACACAGGACATCGTATGTAAGAAGGAAAAAAGGGAGTAGAGACAACGAATACGAATACAGGAATTGCAGTAGCAGCAATTGCAATAAAATTTGTAGGACGAATGATTTAAAAACGCACCAAAACAGCACAAAAGGATTTAAAAATCAATCAGTTTTATAAAACAGGAGATAATTTAAAGAAGCAAAAAAAAAAAAAAAAAAAAAAAACGCCCTAAATTCTTGAGCAAAAAAAATCGCGTGATTTTCTAGGATAAATAAAATAAAAAGTTATATGTACCTACTACAGCACTGTACTCCTCCTACTCAAAAGGATTTTCGTTTGTGTATTTTTACTACTCATAGGAGTCACGTCATAGTTGATTTTTTCGCGAGGTTGTGTATGTGTGTTTTTTGAAATAAGTTTTAAAATTTTGGTGCAGTAGGATAATAATAATACTCAAACAAAGATATTTTGTTTTATTGTGATGTGTTGTGAAAAGGATTTAATAATTTTTGTGAAAAGTTAATAAAGGATATTAAATAATTATTTCCTCTCTACAAGGATTTTGCATTTAACACAAGCTTTCTCCTATTTTGCCACAGTAGTTCTTCCAAAGGCTTTAAAGAAAGGAGGAAATAAAAATAGAAAAATTATAAAAAAGCAGGACATCAAGGAGTGGTTCGTATAAATTCAATCATATAAAATTTCCACCAACCCACTCCAGCACCTACTCCATCATTTGTTTTGTTTGTTTTGTCATTACAAGAAAGCAATTTTACGTTTTCATAGTATTTCCTATCATGTCCCGGATGCTTGCATCCTGATTTTTACCCTCATTTATGTGGGAGAAGAAGAATAAATCGATTTAGTTTTCAGGGAGATGTATGCAATCCTTTATTTTGCTTTCGTTCCTTATTTGATTGTTGTTGTCATTGCATCTGTGTCAATTGTTTTGTCTCTTTCTATACTCCCAATAGAAAAGCTTTCAAATGCAAAATAGAAAGCTTTTTCATAAGACCGGCTGATGTTGCATCAGATTTGGTTTGATTAAAGGGGCCGGGCTGGTTGTATCTTGTTTCTCACCATCACTTCACCGGCCCTGCCGCTACCTCTGCTCTCTCCCTTTCTCACTCTCTCTTAATTACCTGGGTTTGTTTGTTTTTTATTCCCAGCTTTCTTTTCTTCTTTCTCTTTTCTCTTTTTTCTTAGGGGATACTATTCTTCCGGCTACAGCTTTTACTATTGAGGGTGGTTCTGGTTAGTGGGATTTTACTATTGTTTTTTTTTTTTTTTTTTTTTTTTTGTATAAGACATTGTTGTTTGTCGTGAGGCTGCTGGTTGGTTGCTCAGGGGCTTTGAGATAAATGGAATTTTAAACGAACTTTCATTCAGAAAAAAAGAGTGCATCACAAGAGAATGTTAGTGAAATTGAGTTTAATTCAGACGGAAGAGAATTTCTTAGTGTATACGATATACGGCTTTTTGTTTTGCCATTTGGGTGGGTAAGTTTTTTTTTTGACATTAATTATTATATTTTTCGGCAGTTTGTTTACACTTTAAGCTTATATTTTTTATCAATGGCATGTAGTTTTTTGTTTGTTTGTTTAATAATAAATAAATGAGTGGAAAATTTTGGAGCATATGGTTATGGGCGTTTTTATTTTGTAATTCTTTGCTTGCAAGCTTAGAAAGAGAGAACCACGTAGAATCAGGGAAAGGAGAGCAATATTCCCTTTCATAAACTTTATAAAAAACAATACAAAGTGGGGGTACCTATTTTTTTTTTTGCTAAGTATCAATCGGCTTTCGATTGATACTTTATTGTCATTTATGGTCATTTATTGTAAGTCATTCAAAAAGTTAGTTGCTTGGGAGTATGTAGATACTTTTATATTCAAAAAGGACATATTCAAAAAAGGGCAGGAAGATTTCAAATTACTTATTTTGATGTGTTGAATGTTAGTTTTATTAGTTGTTGAGTCAAAATATAAAGAGTAGACCAAATACAAGCATTTCTTAAATGCAATGAAAATGAAAAAAATTAAATTTTGTCCATGTATTATGGCTTTATTATTAAGAGCAAACATTCCCATAAATTATGGAACACAATGTCGTTCAAGAGGCTGCCTCGGCTAGCTTTGCATTAGCGCATTCTGTCACTCCAATTTGCCAAGAACTTGTTGATGGTTTCGGGCTGTAGCTCACGGATTGCTTGGATGATATTAGCCTTAAGTGCTTGAATCATTTCCGGATATTTGGCATAATATGGGTATGGTACGGCATCCAACAATAAAAGCCCAAAGGGTTCAAATCGGAGTTTCGAGGCTGTCAATTTACATCGTCACGTGATAACACGCTTTGGGAATTTGGTGCTCAAAAGATCGATTGTGGGATAGGCTGTATGACATGGCGCCCCATCCTGCATGAATCAGAGGTCGTCCGAATCAATGTCTTCGATTTCACGATCTATAACGCCCATCGTTGACCGAAAAGTAAGTCCCAATTTAGGGGTCCTTAAAACATAAATTTGCATGTATCAACCGCTTCCCCAAGCTTCGCATTTTGTGAGCTTGAGCTGCGAGGATAGGAAAATGACCAATAAATTCGATGTATGTTTTGAATGCTTGAAAATGCACTTGTTTCAGCCTTTAGCTTGACCAACGTCGAAATGAAAGCGTTCTGGAGAATAGGACAGGAGATAAAATGATATACCAATGCACGTTTTGAATTTTTGCAAATAGTTACCTATAGTAAGAGGGTAAAATCGATTGATTTTGATGGTATAAATAGAGGGTGATGCTTCTAGCATTTACTTTATACGCTTCTCCAGCTGGCAGCTAGCATGGCCATCTCCAGTTTCGTATTCCAAGTAGTCAGAGATTTTCCTCTACCTGGGTGCTCCATCAAACATGAAGTCTACCTTGGCTTCTGTCTTCCTTTGGTTTGGTGTTGAGGACTTTACTAAGGCTTTGATGTCCATTCGCTCTACATGACCCAGCCATCGTATTACATTTTCAAGCTGCATGATAGTGCGTCACTTTGTCTGAACCTTTGGATGGTGCCGAAGGTTTCAGTTGAGTCCCTAGCAACTTTGAAGGAACAGGGAGAATTTTCAACGTCATTCTGATAAAGGTGTATCAGCTAAGCAGGAACTCTAAATATGAACCTGACACAATGTAGTTCATCTCTATTATAGTCCAGTCGACAGGTCGGAAAAAGTGGGTTTAGGTGGAAAAAAGGTCAAAAGTTAATGAAATTTGGGGATTTTGTTTAGGGATAGTTAACAAACATTTTGCTAAGTTTTTGACCTCGAAGCCCTGTGCTAAAAGAGGGAGGGGGAAAACTGCAAATTTTTCGACGTTGCTCCGGTTTTCCCTCAATAACTTATTTTCCTTATTTTATATGCCCTACAAAAAACTGAAATATATTTTTGCCATAGGACATAAGGAAATAAAGTGCACGACTGGGTCGCACGAACTTGCTCTAATGTGTTACAGTGGTCTTGGGGCTTGAGATTTTGAAAAAAAAGCAATAAAAAAAATCATATGAAATTTTATTAATCATTTAAAAATCAACGTTAAATCGTTTTTTGGAAAAAATGAAGTAAGCCATTAGATTTCTTTTACTTTTTTGAATTTTAAGGAATTTTTTTTTCAAAATCGTGTGGAGCCGTTTTTTCAAAAAACGGTTTTTTTTTAAAACTTTTCGGAAACATTTTCCAAATTTATTTTGAGTATGTCAAAATCTAGCGGTTTAAAGTTCTTATTAGAAAACAAAAATTTTAAAAATTTTGAGAAAACCGTTTTCGAAAAAACCAAAAGTCAAAAAAAAAATTTAACTTTTTTTTTAAAAACTCAAAATTTTTTTTTTTTGAAAATTAAAGAACTTATATTATTTCGTTTATAACAGAGCTTTTATATTAAAATTTTCATCGAAATCCGTGAAGTAGTTTACGAGAAAATCTGATTTAAGAAAACCGGTCCTATGGGAGGTACCGTTATAAGACTTTTCCTGAAAAATCTGTTCCAGCCAAAACATAAAGTTTACTCAAAAAACACTATTCAGAAAGTTTTATCAAAATCGTAGGAGCCGTTTTCGAGAAAAATCAATTTTTCACTAAAAATCGTATGGCAGGTACCGTTAGTTTTGGAGCTAGAATGCTAATTCCAAAAACCCCTCTGTAGGACGCCATAATAATATTGTGTACCAAGTTTGAAGCAAATCGGTCCAGCCGTTTAGGCTGTAGGTGCTGATACAGACAGACGGACAGACAGACAGACAGACAGACAGACAGAATTGCCGGACCCACTTTTTTAGGCTTCTCTATCATCGTAATGTTATGTTTGATTGTCCAAAAAAAAATTTTTTTTTTTACGAATGCATAACTTGCCTTATAGTACCTATAATCGCAAGTAAAAAAGTTATTGAGGGAAAACCTGAGCAACGTCGACAAATTTGCAGTTTTCCCCCTCCCTCTTTTAGCACAGGGCCCTCTAGGTCAAAAACTTAACAAAATGTTAGTTTGCAAAATCTCCAAGTTTCATTAACTTTTGACCTTTTTCCACCTAAAAGTACCTGTCGACTGGACTATAAGGGGTTATAGCGATGCGGAAAACCAAACCGAAAAAAATTTCAAATGGAACAGAGATTGTTTTTTGTTCATAAAAATATTAATTGAACAAATACTTTTTGTTAAAAATGTAATTTTTTATTTTTCTTTTATATGTATAACAGAAAAATGGATAAATACATTTTTAACAAAAAGTAGAAGTTCAATTCAAATTTTTATCTGCAAAATAAATTCTCCGAGTTGGTTTCCATCGATCAGTGCAGCATTTGTTACTTAAATCGGATTATAATATACTAAATTTTGCATTTGAATTTTTTTCGGTTTGGTTTTCCGTATCGCTATAACTGGCCCCTAAGGCGTTGATATAAAACGTAGGACAGAATCTTATATGGGATGATCAAAGGCTTATACCTCTTTTAGTTGTAGGTGGTCTCATTTTTTTGCTGATCGAGCAATGCTACTGGGATTCCAATCATTGGGCAAACTTTCCCCCGACCATATTTTGTAGATGAGTTGAAGTATACTCCTGACCAGATCATATCCAAAGTGGTTTAAGAGTTCTGCTTGTAGACCATTGACATATTACAGCTGGTTGAAATCAAATGTGTCATTCAAGTAAATTGAGAATAGCTGGCTGGAGGATCAACGCGAATAAGACCAAAATAATGACCATCAGCCAAAGCACAAATCAATAACTTATTCTAAGACACGGTACCATAGAAATTATCACACCGTTCAATTATCTGGGTGATTTTGTAGAACTCGATGGCGGAATGAATTTAAAAATTTAAAATAGAATATTTGAAAACTCTTCTCCTGTGTGGAACTCTTGCTACGCATCAAGTAAAGCTCTTTGACTCCAACATTAAATCTATGTTGTTTCATGCTTCTGAAACACGGAAATGCTCTGCCAACATTTCGAGTAGGCTGGAAGTTTTTGGTAACTTTTATCTGGTGTACATTTTGGATGCGGAATAGGGCAGGACAAATAGAATTATAGAAGCCGTTTCTGAAAATTCCTCGACAAGTTAATAAAAATTTAGTTAATACCAAGTGTCAGGCAAACTAGGTCAAATGATTAGACTGTGGGGTATGGACTGGACAGGCAGAGCCCTAGAATTGTCTGATACACATTCTTTGATATCTATTCTATCATCCTATTGTCATATATGCATAACTCGTCATCTCTATACACCAAGTATTTTTAATTGCGTTAAAACAGGGCAATAAAATCATTGAACTTATTCCCTGTACTCAAACGTAGGTACCTATAACATGAAGTTTCATTTCGCATTTCAACAATATTGTAATTTAGCTAAAGCATGTGCGTCATTCACAACCCCCATATTTGTATCCAAATAATAACACTCTGACATCAATAGATACTTTCGAGTACAACAACACACTTAACCCCCACGCGCACACGTCTCATATCGTCAAATAACTTCATTCCGATAAGGATCACCCTCCTTTTTTCGTTCATTTTTCATTCTCACACCTGGTCTGGTACCTGGCAAGGCAACCACATTTTCCTTAAGAGAAACAGACCCTCTGGGGTGGGTAAAACGTAAGAGAATTTTTCGAAACAATACAAAAAAATCTCACAAAAGTTTTCCTCGAAAACGCAACAAACTAAAATTTTCCTCGACTTTCCACGTTTCAGTTTATTTCGGTTCTATTCAGTTGAAGGAACGTGATTTTGTTCTTCTTTCAGTTGATTTAATTTATTTTTCTCCTAATTTAATTTTTTTTGTTGCTTTCTTTCTGTTAAAAGTTTATTTTGTTAAATTTTTAATTAAAAAATTATTTTTTAATTTAACAACACACTATTTCGTTCGGTTTAATTTACGTTACACATTACGTTCGTTACCGTTTTGTTAATTTTTAAATTATATATATTTTTTTTGTTTTGATTATACAACCAAAACCTACTCTGAATTAAAAAAAAAATAATGTTTTAACACAATTTTTAAGAAAAGTGCATTTTTCTAAGTTTTATTATATTATTATATAAACAAATGTTTTCTTCGTGTGAAAGCTTATGTCATTAACGTTTCGAGATATAATTTAAATATAAAATATCTATTAATTGTTTCGTAATCGTTAAATTAAAACATATATAATTTTTGTGAGTGCATCTTTTATTGGAATTTATGTGTTTTTGAGGTCGAAAACGCTAGTTGTTGTTAATAGAGAAAGCACTTGTTTACTGATAAAAGGTAAATTTTTTAATTTTATTTTACCAAAAATACCAAAAATTGTTGAGCTCTGTCTATTCTAACACCAGTTTTACTGATAAATTAATTTATCGGAGAGGAGACAAAAAAATATTATGACAAAAAAAAATCTAATTTTCCGATGATGTTCTTCTTCGAAAGTTATTTTTGAAAATTCTAAAAATATTTTTCAAAACACGAAATTTTTCAATTCAAACTAAGAAGACGAAAAAAAATTAAACTTGTGTATACAAATAAATTTTTCATCTCCTCTCAACTTCTAATGATTATTATCTCTTTCTTTCTATATTTAATTAGTTTCTGAGATATTCTGCTCATTTTTGTATTGAACTTTTTGACCTACAATAATATTAGATACTAAGCATTGCTCTTAAACAATATTTTCAATTTTTCGATATTATTATTAGAAAAATGGATTTGCGCGCTTCGTATTTAAAAAAAACGCTTAAACGCTTAAGAAGATCCAAGCTAATTTTGGGTATACATATATCTTTGTATGATTGCGGTGTGGATTCTTGAGATTTCATTGCAATTTGTTGCATTTTTTTTTTCTAGTGTTTGTATTCAAAGATATTTTAGATATAGGTAATTTACATCTGTTGGGAAATATTTGCTGCAATGCCAATGGTATTATTTATAATCATTTGATTTATGGAACTTCATTCAAAATGTGTGTAGATTTGTTTTGATTCGAATGAAAAGATATGCGTTTTAAGTGTAGCGGCTTGTATTCTATTTGTAGAAACAGGTGCTCGTTATCTACATGTGTTTCAAAAATAAATAATGTCATATATGTAACTACTTTGACAATGCCGGATGTTGAATATGAAGTGGTTTCAAGATGGTTTTCAAACTCAGCTGTCATCTGTGGTGCGTTCGTTTTCTCTAGATGGTTGTTATGTCAAAATTAAGTGTTGCAGTGTCATGTTAGAGATTGTTACCATTGTAACAATTTCACTTAAGACCGACTTTTTTTTGGAAAATAAATTCAGAAGAAAAAATTGTTGCCTTGAAAATTGAATAATCACTTATAATTCTTATGCGAATGAAAATCAACCAAAATTTTTTTTAAATACTGTTTTTTTTTTTTTTATTAAACGTAGACAAAAGTAATACATAAATAGGAACTTATTATATAAATGCCTTTTTCGGAACATTTACGAAACTTATATGCCTTTTTCTGCAATCTTTGATTGACTTTCCTGTTGGTTTTCTTTCACAATTCAAGTGAGCAGGTTGTTGAATTTGGATGACTTTTTATTGTAGATTTGTCTTCGAATACTGGTTTGGAAAAGCTTACAGTTAGAACACCATCTGACGACAGTGTTCAGATCACCTTATCGGAGTCGTAGTTCTTTGCCAGTGCATAACGGCTGATGAAGTGTCTCTAGATGTACCCATGATCATCTTCTCTTTCTTCGTGTTTGCCTTCGACGACTACATTGCCGTCCACTGCTTTCACAAAATCTCACTTGGTGTGACTGCTGCACATCCATGCAACATAAGAGACTTTAGTTCACACCTTTTTCTTGACATGGAATCTACTTAAATAAACTTCCTTGACTGTTGAAACAGTGAGGCCACCGAAAAAACCAGATTGTTGGCCACAGCCTTGTTGACCACTCTCGCCTCCAATATGAATTTTGGTCATTATCGGACTGAAGATGGTCGATATGATCTTCATCTTGTCCTTTTATATTCTTCTTTGTCGGCTAGAGAATTTCCATCACCAAGCCACCTAATAAAATATTATATTAAAATGTTTTATTAAAGTAAAATGTACAAAAAAAAAAAAATATTCTTACGCACAATTTTCTGTCTCACAAGAAATTAAACCAAATTGAAAACACTCTTGAATGAGGTAAGTTTTAAAGCAATAAAGGCACAAAAACTATTTAGCACAAACATTTCACCTTTCTCTGATCGAACCTGTGTTTATTCCATTTTTATCTTATTTCATTTGAAATTATATTTAATAAATAAGAAATAAAATAGGCATTAAAATCTCTCGCAAGCTAAAAAATTTGTAAACAAATTCCGGCCTTTTTCACTTTTGACAGATCAACATTCTCAACTCATCTCGTGGAAATGAGTTGGATATTGTTACAGAATGTAACTGTGTTGACAATTGTTGATTAAATAGATTGAACGAACGCACTTCTGAAGTGTCAAAATATAAGTTGAATATTTGCCATTTACGCTAATGGATTACTTAAACTGACTACAAAAATGGTGATTCAAACGTAACCACTTTTCGCGCATTACGCGATGGTTATGGTCGTCATCGTCATGACTACGACCGACTACGCAAGCAATCGGTAAAATAGTGAAGAAATTATTTGAAGTGAGTGGAAACGTAATTGATGTCATAAGGGTTGTGCATCGTCGTATTGCACGTCGCCGTCGGTCGTCCGTCAGTCGAAATGTGTCATTGGTCCGTATGTCTTCGAAGATGACAATAGCGATTTTTGTTTGGCCGACAATTAAAGATCATGACTTGGACGATATGTGGTCCCAACAAGAAGGGGCACAACGCTACACAACCCGACCAATAATAGCTCTATTGCGTGAGAAGTTTCCTGGTCGTGCAATTTCACTTTTTGGTGACGTCAATTATTGGTCACCAAGATCATTCAATTTTGTCCAGTGGGGCTACGCGAAAGACTGTTTTTACGCGAATAATCCTCGAACTCTAAACCCATTAAAAACCAACATTACTCAAGTTATGGTAGAGGTACCACCCGAAATGTATGAAAGTGGTTAAAAAATAACTCAATAACTCTCGAGGCAGCCATTTGAATGATATTGTTTTTCACACTTAATGGCAAACAAATGTTCATCAAAAATGCATCGTGTGTGTTTTTTTAGCTTTACTTTCGAAATCGAAAAATGAATGACCCTATATAACGTAAATACGAGTACCAACAAAGTTTCCAAATTAACTTTAAGTTATCCGGGTTATCTGTGGTGGTTTTTGACATTCCTACTCCCGAGCGTTGGTCTATCAGACAAGACAGACAAATCTCTTCTTTACGTATTTTGTTTTCCAAATGCACTGAGCATCTTTAAGCTTTATGATGTTTCTAAAGGTTTATTTAAGAATTCCCCAATTTGTTAGTATGCGGGTATATTGGGCCTGTGAACTGTAGACCAAAGCGGGAATACTGGCAACTATTTTGAACAAGTGCATATGTGTACGAGTATTATGTTTTGGGATAGAAGTAAAAATTCATTTATTCCAAATCGAAAATGGCATAATTGCTTTTTAAATTATTCTAAGATCAAATCACTTTTGCATGCGATTGAATAAATCTTCGAAACACTTGTTATATACCCCGAAGGTACCTTCAAATTATGAATGTTCCAAAAGCTTTTTCAGCCGTCAAAAAAGTATGTTTGGTCTGCGCAAATAAAATGATGGTTCCTAATCAGGCCTATACGGCGGATAACCTATCTATTCAATGTTTTAAAGGCTCTAAAATGCACTTGCTTCAAATGTGAGAGCTAGCACTATCATGGTGTCTTTTGAAATTGAGTATTCTACGTTGGTTTAAAAATAAAAAACAGGAGAACATTTGCATCGAAATGCTATATATACTAAATCTTAAAAGACCTATTCAGTCGGTAGAGCTTTGGTTTTGGGCTTAGGTATATAAGTATAATCAATGAGTCGTCAGCGGTCACGATTTTAAGGCGTCTTTTAAACCGAGCGATTGCATAGTATTATGATTAATGAGGTTTCCACTGTGGACAAATCTTTTCGGCTGCCCAATTCAAATGAAAAATTGACTGATGAGAATAAAACTAATAACCTAACGACTCAATTTCACGGTATGTCAGATGACGGTCCTGCAACATTAGTTCATGCAAGGGATAGATTTTTACTAGTACAAAAACCAATTTATAAGACCTTCACGAAATTTGGCCTGTAGTAAAGTGGGACCACGAATGAATTCAAGAAACTAGCGAAACTCGGTTTCTATGGTGCTTTATTACCCAAAGTCGTTGACCGATATACCGTCGTTGGTTTAATATGCTTCGAAATTCGTCAATACCTTTTTTTTTGCGAGATGATTGTTGCAAATATTTGGTTTGCGCGGTTGGTTGTAATCAAAATTTGGATACATTTAGTATTTGAATTTCAAATTAATATACATCCAACATATATACATATATTTTGTTCACGTGTTGATTTATTTTTCAAACACATCTATTTAATAAAGTGAAACTTTTTTTTCCATCGCCTCAAATCGTTTCCGATGGCTCGCACCATCTGACCGAGCATCATTTATATTCGCACTCATTCGTACACGTGATCCTCGGTATGTGCGTGTTTGCATCAGTGTATTGACGTAAATGTTGTTGTCACTTGATCGTGATGGACAGCGATACAGCTAGTGAGTCTAATAAACCAAGAATAGTGTAAAGTGCCAAAGATCCGAAAAAAGGTTTCACTTGCATCGTGGTTTCATTAAACCACACATTTTTTTTATAGTTTTATTTTCTTTCAGCTTTGTCTGCACTAGAATGTTTTTTTTTTTTTAACCGAATTACTATCTTTGTCTAACTTAACATTTTGTTTCATTCTTAATAAATATGTTTTTATCTTTAACACAAAATTAGACAGTAAAATGTTTTTAACAGGTATATTGAATTGACAAAGTTATTTCTTAAAAAAATACTATTTGACAGCTTCAGTCAATCAAGATAAATATTTTTGCCAACGGAAGATTAAGCCTTAAAACCATTAAAATATATGTAGCTCTTAAAATGGACCAATAAAAGATGTGGTGTGTTGAAGGTGTGGGCTCGTAATAAACTTTGTAAATTAAATTTTTGTTGCAAGTTATGGATCTGTGCGAGCTAAAGTTCTGAGACATCACATAACGATGACATCAGTGAAGTCGAACAAATTTAGTCGACAATTTGTGATTGTTCATGTTTTTATCGCTGTTGTTTTAAAAAAAATCTTCATCCATATAAATATATAGGTTCTAAACAATTGGGCCCTAAAAAAGGCGTAGAGAACTAAAAATGAAATAAAACACAGATAGGTACATTAAGTAATCGCTATAATATTGACTTATTTAAAAAAAAAAACAATTCTTTGCCATTTTTATTTGAAAATGATTTCTGGCACATGACCACCGTGGCTGGCTGTGAAGTAGTCCAATCTTTAGGTCCAATTTTCGTTCACTCTTTGCAGCATTTGGGATCGTTATCGGGAATAACGCAAAAAATGTTTTTTTCGAAGTCCTCGATTGTCTTCTTATATGCTTTAGAATCTTTATTTTTCACTTTCATTTTCTAAATAAGAAAGGATTTAACAATGTGAAAATTGGAATCCCTTGAAAAACGTTCATAACTATCGTCATAACTAGCAGTCAAAAAGTTCAGAGCATTCTTAGACCAATATTCGTTCTTTAAATAAAAAAAATCCGAACCCTGTTTGAATATGCCGATGAAAAATGCTCCACCTATATCTAAGTATCTTGTAACTATGCTGAAAACTCAAGCCTTTGGAAATATAATTTCCAAGTAAATAACCACGACATCGATTTTAAAACTTTTCAAATGTATTCAATGTTGCAGTTAAAAATGCGTAACTTTATTTAATTAAACAATTAGTCTCCGTCTTAGAAGGCTTCTTCGAATGTAGTATTCCTTACATTTTATTCAACCAATGTTTTAATTTAAACCCACACCCACCACCCGCCCTTATAGTACTTACTTGCATTCCAATTACACTAACCTTATAGTAAATCAATATAATCTGCTTAATCCAAAAACTAAATCTAATTTTCTTATCTTATTTTGTTTTTATTTGCAGTTTTATTTATATATCGTTCTTTGTGTTATAAAACTAAGAAATAAGAGAGTATAAGAAGAAGCTTTTTTATACACATATTGTGATCGATTTTACAAAAAAAAAAAAAAAAAAAAAAAAAAAAATAGGAAAAAAACCAAGCTTAAAAAAACAACGTTCTACACACTTATTAATTCGCTAACCTCAGCATCAACAATTTAAGCAAAGGTAAGTTGAAAATCCGTATAAGCCTTGAACAAAATAATTAACCATAAGCATTTATTCTTTTTCAGCGTTCGTTTATGTGTTAAATTTAAAAACATATTTATTATAATTATAAATTAACAACAATTATTGTATCAGTATTATTAGCTATAGAACATTTCTCTTACTCTCAACAACATTTAAAAAAAACTTCTTATTGTAAAAATCTAATTAATCATAAAATTTCTTTGTTAAAACATAAATAAACACAAAACAAAAAATCCTTTCGATTTTATCATAATACACATCCCTAATTGTTACACTACACATTTTAATCCAATCTAAATGATGACCAGCGGAATGGTTGAAGGTCAGCAACAACAGCAACAGCCACAAAATGGCGGCAGTGGCAGTTCGTCTGAAGATACAAAAACCAATCTAATTGTAAATTATCTGCCACAGACAATGTCACAGGAGGACATTCGATCTTTGTTTGTCAGTGTTGGTGAGGTTGAGAGTTGCAAGCTGATCCGTGATAAAGTTACAGGTGAGTTCAAAAATATGTAGCATAGTTTTGATTCGAATATGTACGTAATTAATTTTGTGTAACATTAAACACGAATAAGTTTTTTCCTCGCGTTGGGCGCCATATAATTTTTATTTTTGTTCTACTCTGATAAAAGATTTTGTGCTGAGATGGTAGAATGAGTCTTTTCTATTATTTTTTTAACTGTACCGATCATTTATGAAAACCTTAAATCACTATTAATGTGATATGCCCTTAGTCTCTTGAAGTTATAGCGTATTTCCACTAATACCCAACTCAAATTTGTGTATTCATATGTACAGGGGTAGTCAAAAGTATTTACACAACGATCTTTTTACTTGCTCAATAGGGCAAGTATTGGTTTCGTGCAGAAAAAAAAAATCGAGGTTTTAATCAAACATGGCATTACGATGATAGAGAAGCCCAAAAAAGTGGTTTTCGCCATACCGTCCGTCGGTCTGTCTGTGCGTCTGTGCGTCTGTGCGTCTGTGCGGATGTGCGCTTTTTCACGTCATGCTACAGCCTAAACCACTTGACGGATTTTCTTCAAACTTGATATATAGTAGTTTGAAGAAAAACGGTTGTCGAGGTTTTTTTTATTTCGTTTTAGCCGGGCTCAAACTGGTACCTTTCAAGTAACGGTTTTTTTCAAATTGAATTTTCTCGAAAACGGCTCTAACGATTTTGATTAAACTCAAAATTTAGCTTAATTTAAGCATTTCTAACAAAACTGCGTTTTTCATTTTTGGCTCAAATAGTCCTAACGAAAATCAGGTTTTAACGGCTTTTTTTCAAATAGCCATAAGTTCACAACGGCTTGATTGAATCGACTCAAATTTCGTTTGACATAGTTTTTTATAGTTTTCTATACGATGATTTTGTAAATTTTTCACTGAAGCCTTTCTAAACGGTGGCTTCCATACAACGAGCCGATATGTTTTAGCCAACATTTTTTGGTTTTTTCTTATTTGCTCGAAAACGGCTCTAACGATTTTGATTAAACTTTGTGTGTCATATTCTTTTAGTGTTTTTAAGAGAACTGCGTTTTCAGTTTTTGGCTAAAAATGCAAATAACGGAGATCTGCTCTTAACGGCTTTTTTTCAAATGGCCATAAGTTGTCAACGGTTGCATCGAATTCACTCAGACTTTGTTTGGTATAGTTTTTTTTAGCTTCCTTTCAGATGGCATTGATTTTTTTTCATTTTCTTTTTTTTAAATGGAGGCTCCTATACAAAGAGCCATTAGATTTTGGCCAATTTTTTCGTTTTTTTCTAATTTACTCAAAAAAGGCTCCCCCGATTTTTATGAAACTTTGTATGTTACATATATAGAATACTTCAAAGAAAACTGCATTTTTAGTTTTTTGCTACACATGACAATAGCGGAAACTGGTAATATCAGTTTTATTAATTTGGCCATAAGCGGAAATTTATATCATTTATATCATTCAAAAGACGACATCTAGATTTGATATACTAAAGGTTACTTAACGTTAGCTCCCGTATATCGAGTCTTCCAGTTTTAGCCAAATTTTTTTTTAGTTTTTACCAAATTTTTCAAAAATTAGTTGTTCTTATTAATCGAAAAGTTTGTTTTCGTCTTACTATTGCACCCACAGAGCAAGTACGTGCGACCCAGTCGTGCATTTTATTTTGCATTGAAATTCAATTCAATTAAGCTCTTTGTGTGTAAATACTTTTGACTAACTTTGTATTTAAAAGCTGCAAGAAATCAAAAATTCGTAAGGCTCGTTGAAAGTGAGGTGAACAAATGATTATTCTTTTGATATCCAGGAAAAGCAGACGATTAATAGTCGAACAGGGGCGAAATACAGCTGCTAGTTTGAATTCTGAAATTAAGGCGAAGTGTAATTGGAGATATACGATGATAAATGCTTGGTATTTTACTGAATTCAGGACCACAGACATACAATAAGACCACCTCCAAAATATTTTATTCACCACGATGTATAGGTATGTATACAATTTGTACATATCTCTGTGCATTTTATTTTACTAGTGTAACTCTAACTAGTTCCAATTTACCCCAATTCCGCTACATTGCCTGATGCCTGGACCTATTTATTCAGTTTTGAACATAAAATCAAAGAGAGCATTGAATATTAAAATTAATAATAGTATTCTAAAATATGAGCGCCAACATTTTTAGTTTGTTTAATAATTTTCCGAAAATTGTATTTATTAAAACAACTTGATTTAGAAAATATACATACTTACCTGGCTTAAGAAAAGCTAAATCATAAAATTTGACAATTTGATAATTCCAGAAAAGAGTGGTTGTATTGTTTACTAATAGCAAAGCCGAAAGTTTCGTCTTAGTTGGTCAATGCAGTTCTCCAGCGATTTAACTTTGAATTATGAAATTCAAGCTATCGACGTCCTTATTCTTCGCTGTTAATATTACCCGATGGGTCGCTCTGCAATGCGAATCTCATGTTCGTAGTCAATGTCGCTTGTCTCGAATCACCTCATAAATCATTCAGGGTTCGGTCAAACTGCCTTCGAAGGTCATTTATGGGCCATAGTGCATTTATATCAGATGACGATTTTATATTCTCGCATTAATTTCGCATAGCTGAAATCTTGGTCATTGTAACCGTGGGGAGAATTATAGGCAGTTCAAAGCGGAATGTGCAGCTCGACCGCCTTCCAACAAGGTGACAACAATGCCAGAGGATGGAACAACCAACGCCATTTAACTGATATATTGACCAAATAGTTGCCAGAATCAATGAAAGGACGAATGAAATTTTATAGGTTTTTATCAGCCCCATGTTCCCCTTTGGTAAAGACGGTATTGTCCATACCATTTGACTCTTGTTCCTCGTAAGATGCAATACCACGGAACAAATCTGGAGGAGTCAGGGATTAAGTCCAGAACCTTCTAAATGTCAGCCCGAAGCACTTATCACGAACCACGGGGCAATACATTTTAATAAGTTCTAGTAAAATTCTAACTAAATGATTGAAGCAATTTTAAAACATAGAACCCGAAACCTTATAATAGCTGGACAAAATATTCTTGACCATCAATTTTTTTTAGGGCCATATTAGTTAATTTTTCTTACGTACACAATCTAATATACACTCCGAGTTACTTTGTATCAAAATTGTCAAAAATATATGCACTGAATTCTGTAATCAAGCTCAAATTGAAAAATGGTGATTTAACATTTCTATTTAATTTGTATCAACAGGCCAAAGTCTCGGCTATGGTTTTGTTAACTACGTAAAACAAGAAGATGCCGAGAAAGCAATAAACTCCTTAAATGGTCTTCGTTTACAAAATAAAACCATTAAAGTAAGTTGAAAATAATCCTCACAATTTACAAAAATAATATAATGATTTTGCTCCTATCTTTGTAATCTATACAATTTCAAGGTGTCAGTCGCCCGTCCTAGCTCAGAATCAATTAAGGGAGCAAATCTATATGTATCTGGTCTTCCAAAGAATATGACCCAACCAGATCTAGAAGTACTATTCAGTCCATTTGGAAAAATAATTACCTCAAGAATTTTATGCGACAATATCACAGGTAAGATCATTATATACCTTCCTCTACACAATCAAAATCAAGATAATATAAAATATACAAAATATTTTTGTTTTTTAACTAACCTTAAGTAAAAGAAAAAAAAATAATTAAAAATAAAACAAGACAAAAAAAAAAAATAACAAAAGAAAAGTTCTGGATTTTTATAGAAAAATTAAAATCAAAAAATTCAAAATTGATAAAGTTAATTTAAATTTTTAATTTTAAATAAAAAACAAAATTAAAAAGACAAAATTTAATACATTACGTTTTTTAACAAAAAAATATTTTGTACCTTCAGGTGGAGCTAGTGATTCCGGTAGGTAACCAAAATAATTTTTTTTCGTATAAAATTTTGTGTTTATAATAACACGAAATTATTGTGAGATTTTTTTTATTTTGTTGTTTATTTTATTTTTTATTAAATTTTTATTTGTAAATTCGAATTCGATGTGTCTCATTCATTTTCATTTACGTTGTTGTGGTCTCATTTGTAATTTTTTTTTAAAACTAATTCGTCATTTTATTTTGTTTTATAATTTGATTGTTGTACGCCATAATGCAAAAGAAATTTAATATAAAAAAATTAAAAATAAAAATCCAGACATTAATACTTATTTATAGAAGTAAAGCTTTTTATCTTCTTCCCAATCTATCTCTATCTCTCTATCATTCTGTCTCTGTCTATGTCTCTTTCTATCTTCTTAAATCATTAACTGCATTTGCCCAGACTATCTTTTTCCTGCTTTCCTTTTTAATTTTATTTTGCAATACCTATACTTAAACCTTAAAGTAAATACATACAAAAAAAAAAAAAAAATTGAAAGAAAAGATCGTTAGAAAGCTGGAAAAGAAGAACAAAATCAGAAAGTGTTTCTATCTCATTGTCAGAACGCCTTTAGCCTAAAAAACTAAATCGATGTATACTATCCATAAATGTATCTAACTACAGGTCTTTCAAAAGGTGTCGGCTTCATTCGGTTTGATCAACGCCATGAGGCAGATCGTGCAATCAAGGAACTGAACGGAACTGTACCCAAAAACGCCACCGATCCAATAACAGTGAAATTCGCCAACAACCCGAGTAGCAGCAAAGCTTTGGCACCCTTGGCCGCCGCTTATATTGCGCCCCAAAATCCGCGAGCGAGATTTGCAGGTGGAGCTGCTGCAGCAGCAGCTGCTGCTGCCATACACCATCCTACCGCCGCTGGACGTTATAGGTGGATGAGTTGGAATACCTTGTTTTGATTTTAATTTTTAACATTGTTCAAATAAATTTTTTATATTTAGTTCGGTTATTCCCAGATATTCCCCACTGACTGGTGATCTCTTAGCCAACACAATGATTCCGGGGAATACCATCAATGGATCTGGTTGGTGTATTTTTGTTTATAATTTGGCCCCAGAGACTGAGGAGAATGTGTTGTGGCAATTGTTTGGACCATTTGGGGCGGTGCAATCTGTTAAGGTGAGTAATTAGAGAATAGTTTAATTTTTACTTGCGATTATAGGTACTATAAGGCAAGTTATGGATTCGTGCAGAAAAAAAATTTCGAGATAACAATCACACATGACATTACGATGATGGAGAAGTCGAAAAAAGTGGGTCTGGGAATTCCGTCCGTCTGTCTGTCTGTCTGTCTGTCTGTCTGTCTGTCTGTCTGTCTGTCTGTCTGTTCGCGCTTCTAGAGCCTGAACGGATGGGCCGATTTGCTTCAAATTTGGTATCTAGGATTTATTTGGCCGTCCCTCGGAACGTATTTTTTATTTTTGCTCTAGGCCCAAAAATAACGGCACCTGCCATACAATCGTGAAGAAAAAAATTGATTTTCTCAAAAACGGCTCTAACGATTTTGATAAAACTTTCAGGATGCTATTTTTGTAAGACAATATATCTTGTGGTTAAAAAATATTTTTCAAAATTTGTCTTATAACGGTACCTCTCATAGAACCAGTATTTTCATATCAAATTTTCTCGTAAACTATACATTCGATTTCAATAAAATTTTGGCCACAGGAAGTCATTTATAATTTATTAATATGGCATTTCAAATTTTTCAAAAACTTTTTTTTTTGATTTTTTATAATTTTTTCAAAAAAATTTTTGGTTTTCGAAATATGTTGGAAACGGGTATATTGATTTTTTTTTAAATTATTTTTTCAAATGTAAACTACAGGTTGCCATATATTTGCATACCCAAATAAATTTCAAAATATTTTTTGGAAAAGTTTTTCAAAAATAACCTTTTTAAAAAAAAACTGGTCGAACGATTTTCAATATTTTTTTTTCCTAGATTCACGTATAGCTTTGAAATTTTATTGTATACTTTGTTTTTCCGAGAAAACTCTTAAACTAATTTAAAAAATAAAAGAATTTTCGAAATTATTTAAATTTTTTTTTAAATCGATATATGCAGCCACTAAGCAATTGCTTATCATAAGAGCAAGTTCGTGCGACCCAGTCGTGCATTTTATTTTCTTTTGTATGTGTAGTGTAGACATGAAAACGTTATTAGTTTAAAAAATTTCTATTAAACTTGGCTGAATAGCTTTCTGTACTAAATTCAAAAATTGTTGCGTCTTTTGAAGGACGGATATTCCTTGTTTTGATTTCATATTGAGATCTGAAATAGCCTCGCAATCTATGGGATAAATAGCTTTCGCAAAATTAAAGCTCTAGTTTAAAAATCTAAAAATTAGTCGAGTCGTTGCAATAGTTACCATTCACAGTTTTAAGTAAAAAGCGGACTCGTCAACTTATTCACAAGTTTGCTGATGTCTTGCCCAAAACTTAGAAATTACATGAGCTTCTCATAAATCGGTATTGATTTCTTTGAAGAAAAATTTTCTTGAAAAGAATTTGCACCTTTTAGAGGGCAATGCATTGAATGTACAGAGTCCATACAGCTTCTGCATAAGTCATTTGAGATGTGCCGTCTGCTTAACGACATCATGATGGTCTTGGAGCCTGTTCTACCCAGAGGTGGTAAACAGATGATAGACAGCCGAAAGCTATTTCAGAGCTTTCGGAGATATAATCCAAGGTTTTCAGAGCATCCATAGTTCCAACAGAAATAATTATTTCAAAATTAGTTGTAGTTTTGAATGGTCTATGTTTCTTTGTAGGCTTTGTGAACTTCGGAAAAAATACCAGGTTACGTAGTTGGCACAACAGTTCCATGAGGAGTCAAGGCCTTGTGACTTAAAAACTCAAATATTAATGCGAAAGGGTTTATGCTCTGCAGGAATGCAATCTGAACGACTAGCAAAGAAAAAATCTATCAAAGTTAGCGGTTCATCTAATAGTTGGCTTTTGTCTGGAATGAAGGGAACTCGCTTATAGTTTTCCTTATAGGGTTTTCATACTGGACCAAAAACTCAAAAAAGTTTACGAAACCTAGTTGGAGCATTCACACTGAACAAAAACTAGGTTTTGTTTGACGTTTCATGAATATGTGAGTGTTTAAAGGTACTTTTTCCAAAAAATCCCTTGATATTTAGTGAAAATCCCACTCAAATAAGAAATACACCTCGCTTTTTCTCTCTTTTGTCGGTAAAAATCCCATACTCTGAGAACACTACACTGTTTTATCGACGAGTTGATGGTGCCAAAAGATCAGTTTGTTTTCACATACTTGCGATTGCAAGTAGGTTTTGAGGAGTTTTATCAAAATCTACTAGTTTATGGAAGAGAAAAATGTATGGGAAACCTTGTGGTTTTGGTGTGGGTTTTGGGGTTTTAGACAAAACCCGAGTTTTTGATCCAGTGTGAAAAGCCTATTAGATTCAAAAAGTTTTAACTTACTGCGAAGTTATATTTTCTTTAAGTTCCATACTATAGAAAGGTTCCCTAATGCAAACATTTGGTTATGGGCTCCTATATAAGCAAACGTCGTCGGCATAGTCCAAATTAATTTGTGAAACAGGGCCGTTCTATTTGATATACTATGATTTCATCCACCATCATCAATCGAAAGTTAAAACAAAATTGGTGGCAGCACATCACCTTCCAATGCATCGAAAAGTTGTATACTTTACAAAACGAAACGCCATTCGTTGTTTGACGAATCTTTCATAGGAGCAACAATTTTATCTGGTATGCTTTGTAAAAGCAAACGATTTGCAGACATTATCGTGGTTAACGCTATAGAATGCCTATTCAAAGTCGACCGTAGAGCAGTGATTTATGCTCCGAGGTGTTATAATGTGATCGACACATGATCTACATGGCCACTACGAAATCCCGCTTGGTGCCTTTTAAGCGTAGCCTTGATCTTAGAGTTTATCCCTTCGTGCAAAATAGTTGCCATTTATTCCGGAAATACGGCGGACAAAATGTTAATACCACCTCATAATGTTAGTACAGTAGTACCTTGGTAATTCGAACGCTCCACCAATTCGAACACCTTTTTACTTTAAGTATCTTGTTAATTTGTCCGCTGGTTCTCTGCTGAGTGCTTTTGCAGTTGCAGAGTCAAATGCATTTTTCTAGAAATATAAGGAAAAACATTTTTTAACGCGTTGATTTTAACTGCAGGAGGACCCCTTATGGCAACAAAATCTTTTAACTGACTGAACTATCAGTAAACAGTAAACTACCAGTAGCAGGGACGCTCTTCGAAATGTGAATCAACTACCTACTAAACTATTTTGTAGAACAAGAATTTCCAACAATTCACATTTTAGAACTCAACATATTAAAAAATGAAATTAAAAAAAAAAATGTTAAAATAAGCAAATAAAAATGTCGAATTTCTTTCAACAACTTTGAAACTTATTTTATTTTTTGTTGAACTTGCAATAAATATTTTCTTGTTTCGACCAAAAAAAAAATATTTTATTATACTTTAAAACTACCTTGCACTGCTTTCTCACCCAACTTATTGAATACGCTAGAAGTATGCAGTAATTCGGACGCCTCCGTGGTACGAATTACGGTCGGTTCTAATAGTTCGAACTACCGAGGTTCTACTGTATACCTATACAAAAATTGTTAAGTTCGTTAACATTTTCCGCCAGAAAGCGTGAATTAATTTTTATAACTTCCTCCTAATCCTCCAAATATTTATATAAAGTGTAATGTTTTTTTAACTAAGCCATATAAAATTTTTAAAGTGTCAAAATAAGAAATAAAGTCCACATCTATTCCAGGTAATTCGTGATCTCCAGACAAACAAATGCAAAGGATTCGGCTTCGTTACAATGACCAACTATGAAGAAGCTGTTGTGGCCATACAATCACTAAATGGCTACACATTGGGCAATCGGGTCTTACAAGTCAGCTTCAAAACAAACAAACAAAAGCAAACGTAATTTTTACAAATATTAAATCGAAATCAATTGTTTGCGTTTTTAAATTTACTTTTACATTAATTAAATCTTTTTAATTTTATTTTTAAAAAGTCCGCTCTATTTTTTGTTTTAATAATTTTTGTTTTGTTTATTTTTAATTGTGAAGTTTTTTTTCTTAATATATTTTGAGGTATTTGTGTTTCTTTTTTTAATTTATTGCGGTCTAAAGTTTTGGTTTGTACAACAAATGTTTAGTTAAATAATAAAATGGAATTAAAAGTTATTGATAAAAAAAAACACACATACACAACTCTAAGAGCTACAACAAAAAATAAGAGAAATTCACAACTTGTACTGAATTCCATGATTATAGTAAAAAAAAATATCTTTTAATGTTCCTCTTTCTTTTTTTTTCTAACCTTTGAGCTAACACAAACAATATTCTTTTCTTTATCCTTAAAACACTTTTTTCCTACAGTCGAAAATGTGCTCGATTTTTTTTTAAGTTTAAAAATATTTGCATTAAGAATTTTGGTTTCTTTCTTTCTTCAAATAATTTAATGCACGTAGGAAAAAAATGCAATTGTAAGCAAAAAAACAAAAAAATAAATTATATAAAAACAAAATAATGCAGAGAAATGAGATAATGAGATAAAACACCATTTTTAAAAAATAAAACAAAAAATATTAATAAATATTATACACCTTACTATATTATTATTAATATTATTATATATACATTTATATAAAATATTATATTATATATATTTAATCTACAATTGATACAAAATAAAAAAAAATCATGATTTTCACAAATACATAACTTTATACATTTGATTCCAAGTAAAATTAAATAAAAAGAAATAAAAATAAAAACATAAAAACGAACACATATGTGAGAGGAACGTATACAATTAATATAACAATAAATATTATAAATGTATGATTTAATACAATTTTGTAGATACTGAAAATAAAATCATAAAAAATTTAATTATTATTGATTCGACAAAAAAATAAATAAAAAAAATACAAAACTTTAGAAATTACTGTAGCAAAATTAAAGTTATTGTAGAATAAATTTTGTTAATAGTTGTTCTTTATTTTTCATTTGGTTTAACAAAATAAGGAATTTTTAAAATTATCTCTTGGTTCAATAAATCGCAAAAGAAGTCAAATCAAGTTCTTTATCCCTCCTAATGAAAAATACCTACATACATAAATATGACACAAAGAATAAAAAAAAATAATTTAAATAAATTTTATAATTAATTGAAGATATTTGTAGTTGTTAAAAAGAAAGTTGTAGAACTTTTTTTTTATAAAAAAAAATTCTTTTTGTTCCTTAAATAAGCTGCTTAGAAAGTGTTTGTGCACAAGAATAGTCAAAAAGGTAAATTTGGCAAAAATAAAAATCTCGAGCTTTAAGCTTCAGAAAAGCTTTATTTTTTCTTAAATCCTTATTTCATTTAACTTCAAATGCAAAGAAACCTTTAACCATGAGCATATATGAAAGAAAACATGAAGCGTGTCATGTTTTTAGCAGAAGGCTTAAAAAATCAAGAGTCAAATATTTTCGCAAGCTCTTGAATCTGTCGGAAATTTAAAAACTTAGGAGCATTTTGCATTTAAGAAGACATGTTAAAATGAAAGCTTTTACTGCCATTGTTATCATGTAAATAATGTTTGAGTTTCGTTGAGCTTTTCAAGAGCTTTTATTTTAATTTCACATAGATTTAAAGGATATCCAGGTAAAAGGCTAGAATAAGACTATATGTAAAAACTGTATAATTATGTGCATACAACTGGCGTCATTTAACGGGAGGCAGCAGCTGTTCTTCTTAAGGTGAATTCAGTCGGGTGACGTCAAAATAACGTCAGAAGCACATAACTATGTGAATTCTACATATCGCCTAGTGTTGCTTTTAGATTATCAATTTTATTTAATTCTGATGAACTTTTCCATTCCCGAAAACAAATCCTCTTTGACTATTCTTTGCCATTTTAAACTACGATTTGGTTAAACTTTTAATAAAAAAAAATATATTAATTCAGAAATTGTTAAAGAACGCTTAAAATTTGTAACAAAAAAAAAAGATAAAGAAACGCTAAGTAGAAAATTAAAGATTCAATCTCTAAAGAAAACAAAAAAAGCAAAGAAAAAATAGAAACAAACTACACCAACGTTAAACAACGAATAATAGACATTTATTTTACTATATATGTGGTTTCAACAAAAACAAACAAATTTTTAATTAAAAACAATGGTTTTAAAGTTATTTTTATTGCTCTTAATTTTTGATTTTCCAGCACAAAATGTTTGTTTCAACGAAAGAACAGCAGCAAGTAAACCAAAATTTTTAGTTACATTTTAAATGTGTTATAAAACAAACCATTCAAATTTGGATCATGTTGCGTCTGAATTATTTTTATGTTTAATGTTTTTACGTTTAGTTTGTCCTCAATAAATTAATATTTTGAAGGATTTAATTAATGTTATAATGTATTGTTGTTTGTTCTTGGAGAATTAAAAAAACTAGTCCTTTGTGTTGCATGTTATATGTTTCTTTTAAAATAATTCTTCATGTATACTAGTCTCTAGTTATTTTTTTGTCTCTTTTTGTTTGTTCTTTTTCTTTTGTTCATGTTATAAATTAATTATGTGTATATGATTTTATTTATATTCAAATAAAACAAGAAGGAAAAACATTTAACAAATATTTTTTTCTTTAAGATTTTTAAGTATGCGGGTAGGTATTGTTTGACAACTTAATATTTTTACGAATATTAAATATTTTCCTAATGAAACTCACACTTTTAAAAAATTAAAACAAAAACAAAAAAATATTAAATAAACAAATGGTGCTGAAAATATTTTCCTTGATGGTATTTAATACAAAAAGAAGTAAAAAAGCAAAAATGATATAGAAATTATATTAAACAAAACAAAAATGTAGAAATTATTTATGAAGAAAATTTAACAAAAAAAAAAAGGTTGAAAATTTGCAGTGACGATAAGAGGAGTTATTTTGATTTAAGTTTTGTTTCAATTCTCGATCCGCTAACATTTTTTTTTAGTCCAAATTTCAAAGGATTTTGCAAAAATTAAGAGAAATCAAGTTGAATGTTATGAATTCACATTTTTCTATATCTCGTTAGTTGAAATTTGAACAAAAATTGATATAGGGACTAGGGAGCTGTCTTGAAACAAAAATACAAAACGCAGAGCAACAAAGAGTACTTTTAGTGATGCTGTTAATAAACACTACGTTGAAATATGTTCTTCCCGTGAATTGGTCCACCCATCTACTCGTATATGTTGCACTATATTAAAACTGGCGAATTGATATTGTCTTGAACTTGAATACGCTAATTAGATATTTTGTTGAATTAGTTCTGCTAAAGCCTTTAATGTTAATCGGCTGTATCGAGGTATCCGTCGGAGCGGACAGTTTTCCGCAACGCATACTTTTTCAGTGGTTCAATTTGCTTTCAAGGGAAGCTCGTGTTGGTAATGAGAATTTGCCTAGGAGGAAATGGAAATTAAAATTGAAATTAGCTGCCACAAACGACAGCAAAAAATTAACTTGATCGCACTGCAACGCAATTCCAAAAAAGTTGGTCCGGAGAACACTTCTAAGCAAAAATCGTCCGCATCGTATAAAATCGGAGAATTTTCCGTCCGATGGATACCTCGAATACCAATGTCTATTACTTTATGGATCTTAACGCTTTTCAAGATAGTTAAAGTTCCGCATGTCCCAAAGAAGTGGTCAAAACTAATAGAATAACTGTTATTTATTGCTCTGTTAGGCTTTTATGCATTAACTTTGTCAGGAATTTAAAAAAGGACAAATGGTATCTTTTATCGCCAGGGATAGAAAAGCTGCAGAAACGCACGGGTATCTGTTATTATATATTTATAGATATATATACATATATACACGGCTTGCTTCTGAAAACGATTGAGTGACTTAAGAATGAGAAGCGTTCCGAGAAGCAAATCCTTACACTACTGCTACTCCTGAATTAAATTTCCCAAAACAAACAAAAAAAACCAATACTTGCCCTATAGAGCAAGTAAAAAGCTGACGGTTTGCTGTCAAAAGGATGATTTCAGAAAACCGAGACCTCCATAGTTGCTGTTTAGAACATATAACATAAGATAATTATTTTCTATATGCCTTTGCTCAGTTATACTTGATTAAGATAGATTTTCAAAAAAAAAAAAAAAAAAATTACTTTTCAGGAGAATGTACCTAGACCTTTTTTAGAGAGGCTATTCGTTGCGAGTAGCATACGACCTCATTTTAAAGTGTGTTATTTTAAAATCACTAGTTGAAAGGATTGAAAGAATAGGAAAGAGTTTTGTTTTTGCCCATTTAACTGAATATCAGTTAGTGTTTTCATCCTATGAATTCCATGAATGTAAAACTCAAAACACACCTCTATGATAACAATCTAGCACAACATTCAGTGTACAGAAGGTGTTCAAAATTTAGATCCCGAAATTTACTTTAATTTTCAAGAACCTTTCTACAAAAAGTAAAATGATTTTTTTGGACACAAGGTTCATGGCTTATATTTTATAAGATTTCAATTCGGGATTTCAATCAAATGATAAGAGCCCACGTTAACTAAGTCCTTTTACCAACTACATTATATTATTAATCTTCATGTTAAGATAGTGGTTAAAGGGGCTATATATTTTGTAATGTAAAGTATATCAAAAATTTTTGATTTTTCATCAATCGACGCGCACACTCTCACATGCTTGATGAAATTTTGACCAGTGTATATGCCGCTTAAATGAAACGGAAGCCATAGTACAATAATTAATTTTTATTACGATTTCCTATTGCTGTGGACGCATCGGTGTCTCATTGACTTGGAAAAGATAAAAACCCCGTTTGCTTCTAAAAGATAACAACATTTTTGCTTTTATACAATGGAAATCGAAGTTAAGATGAGTTAGCAGACGTTCGTTTAGCGAACTTTACAGTTGTTATACTTATATCAAAAGCCTGTCTGGGTTCTCAAGCCTCAAGTCATTGTCGATGGGTTCTTAATAATTCCACGAAACTCGTTATCAGGAAAATATTATGTCTAGCCTTCCAGGCCTAGCCAAAGGATTTAATGTTGTGGACAGTGTTTTTTTTAGATTCTATCGACGAAGACGGGTTTGAATTAAGAGGGGAGGAAAAGTAATCTTTAATTCAAAAAAACTTGTAACGCTATTTGACAAAAAAACCTTATATAGAAATGTAAACGTCTTATAAATATGTTAACTTAAATACATATATAGGTAGTTAGTTGATTTGCAATACAGGCAAATCAAAGGGAAAACTAAAAACGTTTTTGATACATAGTCCATAAATCCTATTAAAAATGCACAATGCACAATGAAATCAAGCAGATCATACTAAATCTGGTATAGTTCGATTTATACAAACTGTCCATTTTCCCAACAGAGGCTTTAAGGGTAGTCGCCCACTTGCAACACTACTGTACAATATACTTTCGTATTATGTCACAAAATGAAAAACTATTAATTTGTGTCAAAACACAAACTCATTAGTGGCTCGAAACAAATGTCTACAATTGAGTGCTCTTTTGTATAAGCCCATATGGTAGCAACCTAGCAACTTGAGTAACCAAATTGTTCGGTGGCTGTAAGTGGAATGTGCTCGGATTAACTCTAAGTGATAAGGGATTGTGTATCTTAGATATAAAGTGTACTTTTCCATTGATTGATTTATTAACTTAGCCAAATTATTTGATAAATCAGACGTTATCATTATTATAACATCCTGCTTTAGAAAATCGATTCAAAAACAGACTGTATCTGACTGTTTTCCAAACTCTTCAAAGTCACTGAACAACGTCCTAGAAAGCCAAAGCGTAGTTGTTATAGATCGCTACAAGAAAAATGTGTTCAAAATGCATAAGAAAAGTGAAACAAAGTATTTAAATGAATTGTTAACAAAAAAAAAACTAGTTCGAAATTATTAAAAAAAGGTACATTATATACTTATCATCTAGTAGATTTATAGAAATATTTAAATACAAAAATAAACAAAAATTAGTATTGAAAAAATAATATGATATAACATAAATTCAAATCAAATTCAAAATTATTTTCAAGCTCACAAAAAATGTTTCTTTAAACTATTGATTAAATAAATATAAAATGTAACAACTGAAGATAAACCATGAATATAAGAATCTAATCATCCACTCGAAAATACAAACATGTGACAAAAACAACAAACAAACAATTTAAAAAACACACTCAATCTTGATGAAACAAATTGAATAAGCAATCGTATTGAATACAACAAGCAATTGATTCATACAACAATTTTTTTGTTTCTATTTTACTCTAGTATACAAAGAAATAAATACAAATTAGCAAAAAAAAAATATTTAAGGGTAAAAATAAATCAATTGAAAAGAAAGCACAATAATATATTTATTAAAAAAAAAACAGAATTAAAACAAATCGAAAAAGAATTTAAAAAAGTTTAAAATACAAGAAATAAGCAAAATAAAAAAAACAGTAAGGCTATAAATGTTAACATAGAACGCGCATATCCCAATTTAAGGAAAAAAAGAATAAAACCAAAAAATAATATAAAATTGAATGTTCTTTTGTACTTTTACACTGAAAAAAAGATATATAAAAACAAGAAAATAAATAAATAACTAAATGTCAGTATTATCTATAGAAGAATAAAATAAAATGGAAAAAAAATATTTTTAAAAATTTAAATGACTAAACTACAAATTAAAATGACGTAAGTAAAAAAAAAAATTAAACGGTTGTGCTAATTCCATCGATGGAGTTGTTAATGAAAAAAATAACATTTATTTTTATTTTGACGATATTGTTTATTTCTTAATTAAAAATTTGTTTAACCTCCAAATACGTTAAAAACAATATGATGTTTGGCATACAAAAAGAATTAGTACCAAAATTTAAAAAACACAAGAGAGTAGGATGGGCTAAAATCATGTGCCTGAGCTTATATTCAGAAAAGAATCAAAAACAAAAGATGTAGTGCGATGGTTGTAAAGGAGACACTTATAAGCACAACCAAAATTCACCTACTACTAGCACAAAATAAGCTTTAACACTCTAAGAGCTGTCAATTGGCATAATATCAATACTTCAATGTCATAGAATTTTAAAGATACAGTTTGCAATATTTTTTGACAGATTCATTAAAAATGCCAAATTCTGTTAAAACGTACGTACGTACAGTACAAACATGCTTGACGTAAAATGCCAGTACTTGACTGCTAAAAGTCTTATTCATTTAAAACCAAAAAAGCTGATTGTTTTTTCAAAAATGTATCAGAAAGACACTGAACAAAAATTCCGATAAAGCTCTTGAATCTCCTTGATTCTGAGGCACAAAAGCACTTTAACTAAGCTCAATGATACATTTGTCAAAATGTTTAAAGCTTTTTGACAACAATCTATCAATGTTACCACCATTTTTCCCAAAAACTACTACAACAAACAAACCAACAAAAAGCTTCTTAACAGCAGCTCTTTATTGCATTAATTACAAAGTAAAATACAAACAAACTATTATTACAACTTAAATTTATAACGCAAAACAAAACAAAAATATTATCTATGTAATGTGAATTTTTAACAGAAAAAATAAAAAAAAATATATGAAACGAACAATTTTATGTATTTAAATTTAACTATAAATTATAATACGTATGTTTGGTAATATTAAAATGAAGTATCTTTATAATTATTAACTAAAACAAAAACTTATATATATATATTATAAATGAATAAAACTTATTAAATATTGTGTCTGTGGATGTCTATTGATTATTAGGAAAATGAAAAAAAAAATCACAATTTATATTAATTCAAGTAAAACAAAAAACAAAACAAAAAAAAATATTCTCCTTCAGCAATGAAACAAAAAAAAAAAACTTTATATAAACTTTAAATTAATTAGTTAATGTCTCTATCAATCTCATATGCATCAATGAAACAAAAATCAAGTTTAAGCAAACCAAAAAAGTAAATGAAAAAATATATTTATTACAATTATAATTATTATTATTATCTTTATCATGATTATCAATTAAAATTATCATTAAAATTTGAATTTCATCAAATGAAAACAAAAAAAATACATTTATTGCAAACAAAAACTAACAACAACAACAAGAACAACCCGAGAGATTCATTTGAATTTATAGAAATATAAACATTTAAAAATTTATTGAAAAACTTTAATTATTATTTTTTTAAAGAAATGAAGGAAAACCAGAAAAAACTGTGTTTTAAAATAAGGTAAGAATTGTGTAGAAATTGTTGATTGACAATTTCTTTGCATTACTGGAAAATATAGCTTAAAATTTCTTCTTCGTTAATAGTATAGGTATTCTAGCAGGTCCGAAGAGACATGTTTTTCATTGTCAGACATCACGGAATCACTCGGAAATTCTGATTCAATTCGCAAAAAAAGTTCAGGCAAGAACTAACTAAAATAGTGTTTCATCCAAATCGGTTAATACTTCCATTTGCTTTTGTAAACTTTAAGTACATTATCGATTTTTTCAACTTGATTTTTCATTTTGAATTTTTAATCATCAATTATTTTTGGCCAACGAGCATGGCATAATTTAGAGCTTAAGCTGGTTCTAAAGCTCCCCAAAAATATATAAATCACAGTCCAGTTTTGCACTAAAAATTCTATACAGTGTCGATTTTATCGAACAGTGGCGTCTGAAGAGTATGAACGGCATCTAACTGATTAGCCCACCGTTCATACTTGGGCGAAATGCACTCAGACGATGGAATTACTTAATATTTTTTGAATCTAAAATAATTATTTCAATTTTCTAGGTTTTGTAAGTCGATCTTCTATAACTATAACTATTATGGTTGGCAATAGCGCTAAGCCTGTAGTTTAAATGTAATTTTTGTTTGATAACTCCAACTTCTATAACTCAAATTTCCCGATAACTCGAAGATATTATTTGGCGTCACATTCGATAAGTCGCATTTTTTTGGGGGATTTCCCAAATTCTGTGGATTTTTACAAGCGTAACGCGTTTTTTGACACTTATGGAAATCTCACGGCTTACATACCCGGCAGTGATAAGTTTACAACTTACGGGAAGCATTTCTTACTGTAAGTTCATCTTAAGTGTAAACCTAACTGTAACTTACTTTTGTTAGACTTACGTTAGTGGTAAGTAAAATTTACATGTGTAAATAGGATGTAAGGAAAAAATAGTTATTGAGGGAAAACCGTAGCAACGTCGACAAATTTGCAGTTCCCCCCTCCCTCTTTTAGCACAGGGCTTCGAGGTCAAAAACTTAGCAAAATGTTTGTAAACTATCCCTGAACAAAATCCCCAAGTTTCATTCACTTTTGACCTTTTTCCACCAAAACCCACTTTTTCCGACCTGTCGACTGGACTCTTGATAACTCGAATTATTTTTTTCATATTTCCTGGCTGCATTTGTATTTGTTTTGTTTTGTTTCTTTTTATAACGTTTGTTATTTGTTTTTCTAAAGGATCATATTTGAACAAAAAATACATGAACAGTTTGCTTCAATATATTTCACTTTTATTTCCAATTAAGAGCGTTTTCTGCTTAGCAAAAAATCATGCCGAAAGTGCCCTTTTCACCTGACGAAAGTCCATATGATAAGGCACAACCGTCATTTTTAGGTAAAATTAAAAAATGTGCATATTTGTAATATTAAAATTAAATTTTCATATAAAATCCCAAAAATATTTAAGTGTTTATTTAGGAAAAAATTATTTCAGAAAAAGTGTCGAATCTGCCCCACCTTACCCTAAGAATTTTGTGTTTGAAGTATTGTTCGGTTATTCATAAATCTTTAGCTTTACTAAAAGCAAATGCGTGGAATTTATGGAATTTATTTCTAAAACCTTATGGCTTCACCTTTTTTTCGTTGGCCACCTGAATTCAAATAAATCTATTTTTGATGTAAATCGGAATACAAAAACAATTCATCATCATCGAATGTTCTAAATTTAATTGATTTAAAATTCAAATTTAACGGAAACTGAAATTTGAAATTTCTCCATGTTGCCGCCTTTGATTTGATCATTTTAAAGCGACCTCTTGCCGAGAGAAGCTTTTTTCGTTGAACGTTCAGGTTAGAATCTTTGATAAATACATGTTATTGTGAATAATTCATTTGTTTGATTTTTTAGTTCTCTTGCGAATTTAGTGTGTTTAGGTTGTGTCTCGTGTGCTAAAATGTGTATTCGTAGCTTATTGTGCTTTTAAAGAAAATTAAGTAGTAAACTGTAAACTGTGTGCACAAAAATTATAATTGTTATGAAGTGATGTATTTTATATTCCGAATTAAGAAATATGTTTTCTCAAAGTAAAATCATTCCTCGTATATTGTGAGCAGGATACCTATGTAATGACAACGTAACATTCATACGAAGCAGGTAAGTAAAATTATTTATTCTAATTAAAGATGAAATTTTTTTTTATTAAAGAACTAGATTTTGCGCGAATTTTTACGCGGCTAATTTAGATTCAGATATATTTATAAAATGGACATGCAACGGGAACGAAAACAGTGTTTATTTTTGTGCAAAATGGAACAACAAAAACTAAAGGGTATTTCTTAATAGATATAAAACATTTAAGAGGAGCCATTATAAAAAAAAAAATATCTGAGCCCGAGACCAGGCAACATGGGTTAGTGATGCTTGGTCAAATGACAATATCCCCAGGAGAAATTCAATCAAAGACAAAATCCCCAAGAGTAAATATCTGAAAAAAATCCCCAAGTGGAAATCCCTGCTAGCTTACATTTTTTTAGAGAATTCGTTCGATTGTATTTTTTTTTTTGGAGATAACGTATGTTTCCCAACATAAGTTGTTGTCCGTTTGAGAACAGTTCGTCCTAAGCGGTGTCCATCTAAGGCGTCAGTTATAGCGATCAGTAAAACGCATCAGTAAACATTTTCTTTTGTAGTATTTAATATGTTTAAATGTGTTTTGAAACAAAAAGTATATACCAATAGGTGGCGAATAACATAAATTAATTTATTTAAAAAAAAAATATATTGATTCGGTAATGTATTTTATACGGAAAACCAATAATTAGATTTTACTGGCAAAAACTCATTTTACGTATCAGCTGATTGTCATGTCACTCAAAATGAAACAATAATTCATTCTAGTTTCTTACTGTTTCGTTCATCCGGAATTCATCCGGAAACAAATTACTGATACATTTAACCAGAAATAAGAAGAAAAAGACAGGTTATGTTGCTATTACCATTTTTTTACCGACATGATGTATAATTGACAGATGTCAACGAGTGCGGACTAGTTTTTATACAGCTCTTCGATTTTATCATTTATCCACACAAAAAAAATTTAAAAAAAAAAAATATTAAAAAAGATCCTATACCTCTTTTACTTTTTAACACAGTTTATTTTTATTCAGTTTTTGTTTAACTTTACTAAATAACAATTAAATTACTGTGTTTTTGTTTCGATTGAGAAAGTATTATTACCACTAAACAAAATGCCAGGTGGAAATAATTCTGAAGGAGCAACCACGAGATCGAGAAATTGTGAAAGTGATGTGTCTGAAACCATGCAAAGCATACAAAAATCACTTATGAAACTCATTGATAAAAAGTTCAAGGAAATGGAGAAAGTCCTAACAAAAAAATTCGAGAATCGCATGGTCAACTTAGAAGTTGAGGTTAAGAACTTGTCTGAAACAAATATCTCGCTTATGCAAGAACTTGACAAATTATCGGCAAAAAATAGTTCCATGGAGATAAACTTGCTACGGTATGATCGGAGAAGTTACTTGTCGGATGCTATAATTTCTGGAATTCCTTTTAAACAAAATGAGAACATCGCAGAAATATTTAATAGTGTATGCAATCTGATAGGGTGCTCCAATGTCAAGTTAGTACATATTTTTCGTGTGCACTCAAAACAAAAACAAAACAAATCACAACAAACTGCGCCTGTCATCATAGTTAAACTTGCCAACATGTTTGAACGGAGGACGCTAATGAAATCACTGTACACCTTCATCAAATCAAACACTAAAAAGTTAACCTTATCAAACATTGGATTTACTGGATCCAATCAAGCATTTTTTATTTCTGAGAGTCTTTCACCACATGATAAGCAATTATTTAATTACGCTTACTCGCTCAAGAAAAAAGAAAAACTTGCTCCTGTGATCACTATCGGCGGTTTAGTCTATGTAAAATGTATGGGAAAAAAAGACAATAAAATGGTAAACTCGGCAGAGGAGTTAATGAAACTGATTGCGGATGAGGAGGGCGATGTTATCACCAATGATCATGTCCCATTGGAATTGGCACAGAGTGATCAACAAAAAGATGAATCAGTATCCGGAGTTGAAGTGGTTGATTAAATTAGAATTTATAAAATGTACACATATATTTTTTATAATTTTTCACTTAGATTTAAATTACAGTGTTCTTTCGATCTCTTATTTTTCTTTCTTATTTTCAACTTTTCCATACTCTTTCAATTTTTATTACTTCTTTTCTTATTCTTTCGTTTCTTATTCCTTTTCTTCTTTAAACTTCTCTCTTCTCAGATCTAGAGATTTGCTAAATATTATTTTTATATGTTTTTTTGATTCTTTGAGTTATGATTTTAATTTGAATGATGAGTTCTAATAGAATGAATCGAATGAATGATTATAATTCTTGCAGAGCAATGTTAAATGTTTTTTCGAGCCAATTTTCTGGTTTTAAAGTCTGTCACATAAATGCACAGAGTATAACTGCACACATAGATGAAATCAAAGATTTATTCTCCTTCGGCCCAGTTGATGCTCTATGTGTTTCAGAAACCTGGCTGAAACCTGAAATCTCTAACACTCTGATTGAAATTCCTGGATATACACTTTATCGGAATGATAGGAAATTGAATAGGGGAGGTGGTGTTGCGGTATATTGTAAGCGGTGCCGAACCTGACTATTTTGACGCCCTAGGCAAATTGTTATTTTGCCGCCCCAAAAATAAATAAAAAAAAAACAACGAAAATAATAACATTTACATAGAGCTTTATTTAGTAATAATTAAAGGCTTTCGACGAAATACATTTTTACTTGCGATTATAGGTACTATATCTATACATATAATAAAATTGTAACGGGTCGATGTCTGTACATTGAAGATATAGATGCAAAACTAATATGGGGAGTCTCTATTAGACCCACAGAAGCCAAAACAACCGTTTTTAGAATTTTTGTCTGTCTGTCTGTCTGTCTGTCTGTATGTTTGTACGCGCATCACGCAAAAACTACTGCATGGAATTGAATGCGGTTTTCGCAGATATATTGGTAGTACGCCAACTTAAAATATAGGCTATATTTTACTGCAGGAAAATATATAATTCTGGTTGTTTTTTTTAATATTGCTGCAATCGAACGTTATTCAATGAACTTAACGTAAAATTGAAAGATTTTAAGGACGTTAGCGTCTCACTTACATAATAAAATAGTGCCACACTTACCTACGTATACATGAATAGAAATAAGTTAGTCGTTCTGAATAGAAGTTACATCAAACACATCATAGATGGCGCTACTTACCACCATATAGACAATGCCTCATTCAGCGAAAGCAGAAATCGAAAAATAATGTAACCATAAAGAACGGTGAACGAGCTATACATACGCCCAAAACTGATGAAGCGGAGCTGCCATAAATAGCAGTATCGGCGCGCAGCATCGTTTTGAAAGTGGGCATTCCAATTAGGTATATTCGTATATTGCTTCAGAACTTAACCCTCCAACTTTGCAATTTAAACCGTTATGATACTTCGAAATAATATTATACAGAAGCCAAAAACCTTACGGCTGTAGAGCTGGTAAAGTATGTAGCTTTCATACCACGCATACCCCCCATTTTGAACCGGTTGTGCATAAACAAAATATATACTGAGATACCTACTTTATTCTAAAATCCACGCGTACGAAGTAGCGGGCAAAAGCTAGTAGGTTCTATAAGGCAAGTTATGCATTCGTCGAAAAAAAAAGTTTTGAGATAACAACCAAACATGACATTACGATGATAGCGAAGACGAAAAAAGATGGTCTAAAAATTCTGTCCGTCTGTATGTCTGTCTGTCTGTCTGTCTGTCTGTCTGTATGTATAGACACCTACAGCCCAAACGGGTCGACCGAATTGCTTCAAACTTGGTATATAGACTTTTTTAGGTATTGTACAGAGGGGAAATTGAAATTTTTTTTTTAGCTAAAAAAATAACGGTACCTGCCATACAACCGTTACGTTAAAGCTTATTTTTCTCAAAAACGGCTCTAACGATTTCGATTTAAAAAAAATCAGTGTTGCTTTTTAGGTAAGACCAATCATATGGCCGAAAAAAAAGTTTTAAAAAATAGCTAAAAACGGTACTTTCCATAGGACCGTTTTTTTTTTGCTTTCGACTATCTCGAAAACCACTCAACCAATTCCTTCGAAATTTCACACACATATAGCTGTATGTAGCTCAATTTGTACTATATACCAATATTTTTGAAAAATATTTTTTTTTGTATTTTTAAAAGCATTTAAAAAAAAAAATTTTAAAAATTAATATTTTGAAAACTGCTTATTAAATTTTTTTTCTAAAAATTTTAAATAAATGTATTTGCTGAATACCTATGAACTCGTGTTTTTGAATTTTTTTTAAAAATTTTTTTCAAAAAGTTTTTCAAAAAAATCTTTTTTTCTCAAAAACCGCTCCACAGATTTTTATAAATTTATTCTCATAAATTTAAATTTATCCAAGAAATAAAATGGAGTACTTTTTTTCAGCTCAAATTAGTTTAAGTATTTATTTAAGAATTTTGAAAATTTTTTTTGTATCAAAATCTCAAGCCTATAAACCACTGTCACTCATTAGAGCAAGTTCGTGCGACCCAGTTGTGCATTTTATTTTTTACAATTTCGAACCTAAAATGCTGCTCGGTGCGTTTTTATTTTAGCAAATCTCGTAGCGATATCTTCTTTTTCAATACAGATAGCTGCAATACCGTTTTATCTTTCTTGGGTCATTGTTGAGCGCAGATAGGTTTTTATAAGCTTGAGTTTCGAGAAGCTAGGTTCTTTTAAATGCCGTTTGTAAATTTGGATATAGTTAAGTACGAAGTGAAAAGCTAAATTTAGTTTAAAATTGACAAAGGTTTGAAATCAATAGCAGTAGAAGTTTGGTTAAATATATTAATTTCATGGAAGAGATCTTTCGCTATAATATCCTTTTGAACTTCGTTGCCAAGTTTTGAAGTTAATAATGTTTTTAGTAGTTTGTAGTCTTTCAACTCCACCTAGTTTGAAATATCGCAAGGAAATCCGAAATTTCGGCTGAGAAATTTATATCTGCAAAGCTCTCATCGAGAGAAGATAAAGTAACATCGATAACGTAAAAAAAGGAATCAGCTCATAGAATCAGACACAATATAATCCACTTTAATGTTCATTTTTGTAGCAAAGTTAAAAGCATTCTTGTATAATGTTTCAAACAAAACTTTATGGGAACGGTTTATCTTAAAGAACTGCTGGAGTTTATCTAAATACTCCAAAAGGTTAATAAGTCCATTGATTTTGATTGAAGTAGTTTTGGAAGAATATTTATTTTGGATAAAAACTCGTTCCAGATTACCGTTGACAATACAAACTGGAATTTGTGTATTGCTTTTAAAATTCTTTCTTTTTAAATGGTTTTACTGATTTACGCTTAAGTCAAAGTGCCGCCCTCCTAGGAGTGCCGCCCTAGGCAATTGCCTGTTTTGCCTACAGGCAGGTTCGGCACCGATTGTAAGAATTCTTATTCGTGTCGAATAGTAAGCACATCGCAGGAGTCAGATAGTGTTGAATTTATATTCCTTGAGGTTTTTGATAGCGTCTGTAAGTGTCTCTTAGTATGTGTTTACAATCCTCATAAAATTATACCTTTGGATAGTTTTTTTTCTAAATTGATTGAATATGCAGCTGATTTTACTGACATTATAGTATGTGGTGACTTGAATAAGGATTTACTTATCAATAATGTAGCTTCATCTAGCCTATTTGATTACTGCTCAATTTCTGGACTTCAAGTAGTTAACACAATCTACCCCACTCATTTTCGTCCCAATTGTATACCCAGCTTACTTGATATTTTTATAACTTCGGATCTAAGTAAACTTTTATTTTTTAATCAGATAAGTCTACCTGGGATCCCTTCTTATCATGACCTCATTTTCATAACCTATGACATTTTCCTTAACGGAGTTCCCATTCCTGGACAATTTAGTTATAGAGACTATACAAATATTAACTTCCCTGATCTTATTCAGGAATGTGTCACATTGCCCTGGAATCTTTGTTGGAACTTGGCTCAAGTAGATGACAAAGTTGAACTCTTTGAATCTCTTGTTTGTAGATTATTTGAGAATCATGTTCCAATCAAAACTATGACTTCTATTGATTCTCGTATCCCGTGGTTCAACAATTCAATAAAAAGACTAATCAAGGAAAGGGATAGATCTTATTCTCGCTGGAAAAGGCATAGTGAAACGAATTGGAATATTTTCAAAACTGTTAGAAATTCTGTGGTTTATCAAGTGAGAAGAGCAAAATCACAATATTTTTCTTCAAAACTAAATGTGAATCTTCCTAGTAAATTGCCGTGGAAAAATATAAAAAAATTTGGTATTCAAGGTAAACCTAATAGTAATGTCTGTGCTATAGACTCAAATTGTCTTAACTCATATTTTCTTTCTCATGGTGCTTCTACACAAGATGAAATATGTAATTTAAACAATTTAAACTCATTGACTGTGTTGAATAGAAGATCCAATGTGTCGCCTTTAGACTTTTATTGTGTACAGGAAATTGATGTTCTTAAGGCTGTGAATAATATTAAATCAAATGCTGTAGGTATTGACGGAATCTCGCTTAAGTTTATCAAGATTATTTTGCCACATATTCTTAAGGTTCTAACTCATCTTATAAACTCTTGCATTACGATTTCTATCTTTCCAGCGTCTTGGAAAAGAGCCAAGGTGAACCCAGTAGCCAAAACCTCTAGATGCAAGGGTGCTGAAGATTACAGACCTATAAGTATTCTACCTTGCCTTTCGAAGATTTTAGAAATCATCATTCGAAACCAAATAAACAATCATATTTCTGCTAACAATCTTCTGAGTGATGTTCAGTCTGGCTTTAGAGCCAATCACAGCTGTTTAACTGCAACAGTAAAAATACTAGACGATATAAGACTTGAGTTTGACAAAAATTATTTAACTATCTTATGTCTTTTGGATTTTTCCAAAGCCTTTGATAGTGTAAATCATAATATTCTCTTAAGCAAATTGGCTTATATGTTTCGTTTCAGTCATTTATCCACCATGTTGATTAAGAGCTATTTATCTGAGCGGACACAAATTGTTCAAATAGGGAATGACAGTTCTGATCCATTATTAGTTGGCGCAGGTGTTCCTCAGGGATCCATTCTGGGACCACTATTATTCTCTTTATTTATAAATGATCTGCCAGAGGTCTGCAGAAATGTTTCTATACATATGTTTGCAGATGATGTGCAGATATATATGTCGTGTCCCATTGGTCTTTATGAAGACTGTGTCCTTAGAATGAATGAAGACTTGGAGGCAATTGGAAATTGGGCAACTAACAATAAATTAATTCTGAACCCAGATAAAACGAAGAGTATAGTTTTTTCAAAACATAAAATTGATACCTCCTTTTTGCCACCTATTTCACTATCTTCTAAAATAATACCATATACAGAAACCGCAAAGAGTCTTGGAATCCACCTTAACTCTCAACTGTCTGCTGCTGATAATGTTAACTCCATCGTCAAATCAATTTATGGAGGTATTAGACAGCTAAATGCTTCTGCTAGGTTCACACCCCAAGCTACTAGGATGAGACTTGCTAAAACCTTATTGGTCCCAATCATAAACTATAGTGCTGCAGTCTACTGCTGTCTTGATTCTATTTCAATGAGGAAGTTGCAAGTAGCTTACAATACGATTGTACGATATGTATTTGGTTTGCGCCGTTTTGACCATGTTTCTATTTTTAGTAAAAAAATATTGGGATTGTCTCTTAAAAAGTATTTAAACTGTAGAAGCTGTATTTTACTTTTCAATGTAATTAAAAACAGGGAACCAGCATATCTCTTTGAAAAGATAAACTTCGCATCATCAAGTAGAACAAACAATATTATTTTGCCATCTTTCAATTATTTGGAAAGCAAGAGGTTATTTTTCTTTCATTCCATAAAACTGTGGAACTCATTACCATTATCAATTCGACAGTGTAAAACCCATAAAAGTTTCAAAATATGCATATATAAATATATAACAATTAATAATGATAATAGCTTATTTTCTTAGGAATCTCTAGATCTTGTCTCTACTGTAATACTGCTCTTCTTCTTCTGTTTTCTTTCTTTTCTACTTCTATTTTCTTTTTTTTCTATTTTTAACTTTTTGAAACCAAATGCATTTTCTTCTTTTTTATTTTTTTTTTTCTTTCTCATTGAATTATTTTGTATCTTATAATGCACTCCTGACCTCTTGTAATTAAAATGTATATGCAATAAGTACTATTAATAAGAATTTTATTCTTCTTGTACTACCTATAATTTTGAATAAATAAATAAATAAATAAAAAAAATAATTTTACTGATCGCTTAAAACGACCATCAGTAAAAAAAACTTCTAATTCATTTGTTTTCAATTTTTTACTGAAGCGTTTTTCTGGTCGCTATAACTGACGCCTAAGGACGCGCTGGCATCTGCTAAGCTTGAAGTATCTGAAATAACGACTTGTTGATGTTCATATAATATATTACTTGCGACTTTAACTACTATTAGGCAAGTTATGGATTGATGCAAACAAAATTGAGATAACAATCACATATGACATAACGATGATGGAAAAGTCAAAAAAGTGGGTCTGCAAATTTCGCCGTCTGTCGGTCTGTCGGTCTTTCGTTCTGTCTGGATGCCTGTCTGTCCGCACCTCTACAGCCTTAACGGATGGGCCAATTTGCTTCAAACTCGGTAGGTATTTAGTTATTATTTGAAATTCTCAAGTTGGGTCTTTCTTAATTTTTGCTCTAAGTCGAAAAATAACAGAACCCACTGTACGATCTTTAACAAAAAGTTTGATTTTCTCCAAAATGGCTATAACGATTTTCATAAAACTCTTAGTGTGCTATTTTTTGACAACAACACATCTTTTGGTTAGAATAGGTTTTTTGTAATTTGTCCTATAACAGTACCTACCTCTAATAACCGGTTTTTTCGAATGAGGTTTATTGATTTATTTTGATTTATTTGATATGTCTTACACGTTAAGAATTAATCTTATAAAGTTGTGAAAGTTTGAATTATGGAAAAATAGATAATCATTTAAAACATCATTTGAATATAAAAAAGTAATAAATAAATATAAGTGTGATACGTGGTCATATCGGCGAAGGCCATAAATGTATCGAATAATACTGTTGACGCTACTTTCAGTTTCCTCCTACTTTCGGCGTCGCAGTTATAAAAAATTTCACATCCGTTTAAAAGCGTTGGGATGGCTAAGGATTTAGCTAACATGATTGTAGTTGGTAGGGGGGTATATGACTTTGCTATCCATGATCGCAGAACACCGTAGGTCATACCAATAACGCCGTTTATGTGATCATTCCAAGTAAGGTTTCGGTTAAATACTATACCTAATTTCTGAGCTGAATCAACGTACTGGATATGTGAGTCATGTAATGAAATAGCTGGGAAGTACGAAAGATCTAATTTGTTACGGGATATAACCATATATTTGCATTAAATTGGATTTAGTGTAAGGTTGTTCTGTAAGGACCAGTTTGAAATGTTTTTGAGATCCTGGTTCAGGTTTTCAACACAGTTCTCAATAAGACCTAGAGGACAGTTTTGATAAACCTGAACATCATCGGCATAAATGTGCATCATCGAATTTTTAACTACACTAGGAATTTCATTTATGTACATTGTACATCGAGAACAATAGTGGACCTAAGATAGATCCTTGTGGAACGGCATGAAGAACCGGGAGAAAATCTGACAATTCGTTATTTGCATATACTGCCTGTTTTCTTCCACAAAGATAGTTAGATATTTACTTTTTTGATGGTTCGGAGAAATTAAAATAGTGACGCAGTTTGGCACATAGAATGTCTTAATTCACCATGTCAAAGGCTTTGGAGAAGTCAAGCAGTATCAAAAAACTTATGCTGTCATTTTCAAGACCAATACAAATATCATCTATAACTTTGAGAAGAGCTGTAGTATAGCAATGCCTTGTACGAAACTATGATTTTATATTTGTTAAGAGATTTTAGATTTAATATCGTTTTATCGTAAACTATTATTCCGAATCCAATAAAATTTTGTGCACAAGAAGTTATTTATATTTCAATTTTGGTTTTCGAAATATTTTGAAATCGGTTGGATTCAATTTTTTAAAAATTATTTTCTAGGTAAAAACTACAGATTTTCTCAGAATGACACTCAGAAAAATTTTCAAATATTTTTTCAAAAAGTTTTGCAAAAAAGAAAAAACACTTTAAAAAAAACTGTTTACACGATTTTTTTCTAGATTTACATTTTGTTTTGAAATTTTATTGCATACTTAGTTTTTCCGAGAAAACTCATAAGTTTATTAAACTTTTATTAATTAATTAACTAATTAAAGAAAAAAAATTAAAGCCACTAAGCTATATATCGACCTTAAGAGCAAGTTCATGCGACCCGACCCAATCGTGCAATTATTTATACAGTAATTTCATGGAACATGTTTTTCTGTTTTGTGTATCTCGTCAATGACGGCGCTAGTTGTCTTATCCACTTTACATACAATTGTTTTTGCTTCCCATGGCAATCTAGACAAAAACCTCTTTAATCTGAAAGTACTACAGCTTATCGTTATACCTATATACAAGGACATTGGTTCGGTCTAGAATTAGGAATTGTCCTGAAGTGTATACACTGCTCTTTGTGTGTCCCTCTAATCCATTCTATGGTTACATTTATTTCGATTTCAGCGTTCGATGAAACAAAGCTTAATATTGTTTTCGTATAATTATTCAATATTAGTTGCAATCGCGTCAGATAAACCTCTAAAATGATAAACAGCACCATTTATGATTTTTTTTTTCATTTTGATGTCAAATACTTGGGTTAGTTTACGACTTTCCGTTCGTCGCGCTGATCTGAGTGAGCTCCCATAGTCTTTTCCTTATTAAGTCTGTATAGCTTTAGCGACTTGTAAATTTGCTTTCGTTTATTTTCAAAGGAGTAGGTTTGTTTTTGTTTCTAGGTTTCCACATTTGTATTAACAGAAAAAATGAGCTTAAATTTTTTTGAAGTACCCAACAAATGTGTTTATTTGAAAGTTGGGGTACAATTTCCGGGGAAGAGAATTGATTTGTCAATTTTGTGTTGGGCTTGCCGCTGGGGATTCAATTCGAAGGATTGTTTCGATCCTTTATTGTCAGGCTTCCTCACTGTATGGCCTATCCAAGGGCATTTTCATTGCATGATTTCTGAATCCAATTTTGTGTGCCCAACCCTTTTTCACAGATCAATTTTTGATATACAGGGTGATTCACGAGCGTTGTGCCAAAAAGCTAGAGCGTGTAGGTTGGGTTGAGACAAGAAAAAAATCGCATGGGAGGGGGGTTTATTCCCCTCCGTTTAGACGGGAGGGGCAATTTTCTAAAAACATGACTTAAATTTGAAAAAAAATTATTAAAAAATAACGGTAGCTCTTACAATGCCATGCTATACCTTTTTGTAAAGCCAAAAACTTGTTTTTTTTCGTAATTTTACATAAAGTTATTTTATTGAACCGTTTTCAAAATATTAATTTTTAAACTCAAAATTATGAAAAAAAATTAAAAAAAGTAATTTTAAAACTAATTTTTTTCAAAATTTTACGTAATTAGGTATTATTTTTGTTCTCAAAATTCAATGCATTAATTAATTTTAAATCCAACATTGAAAAGCGTTTGGTTTTATGACTTTTTGTTGCCAAGATATTGAAAAATAACCGAATCTACTTCTTCACAAAAACAAGAAAATCTAGCCTTACGGGATGGCACAAGGTATCATTTAGCCATTTTTACTTGCGATTATAGGTACTATAAGGCAAGTTATGCATTCGTCGAAAAAAAAATTGAGATAACAATCAAACATGACATTACGATGATAGCGAAGACGAAAAAGGATGGTCTAAACATTCTTTCCATCTGTATGTCTGTCTGTCTGTCTGTATGTATAGACAATTACAGCCCAAACGGGTGGGCCGAATTGCTTCAAACTTGGTATATAGACTTTTTCAAGTATTGTACAGAGGGGAAATTGATTTTTTTTTAGCTCAAAAAATAACGGTACCTGCCATACAACCGTTACGTTAAAGCTTATTTTTTTCAAAAACGGCTCTAACGATTTCGAATTAAAAAAAATAAGTGTTGCTTTTTAGGTACGACTAATTATATGGCTGAAAAAAAAGTTTTAAAAAATCGCTAAGAACGGTACTTTCCATAGGACCGTTTATTTTTGCTTTCGACTATCTCGAAAACGACTCAACCGATTCTTTCGAAATTTCACACGCATATAGCTGTAGGTAGCTCAATTTGTATTGCATACCAATATTTTTGAAAAATATTTTTTTTGTATTTTTAAAAGCATTTAAAAAAAAAAATTTTAAAATTAATATTTTGAAAACTGCTTATTAAATTACTTTCTAAAAATTTTAAATAAATGTATTTGCTGAATACCTATGAACTGGCGTTTTTGAATTTTTTTTTTAAATTTTTTTTCAAAAAGTTTTTCAAAAAAAACTTTTTTTCTCAAAAACCGCTCCACAGATTTTTATAAATTTATTCTCATAAATTCAAATTTTTTCAAGAAATAAAATGGCGTACTTTTTTTTCAGCTCAAATTAGTATAAGTATTTATTTAAGAATTTTGAAAATTTTATTTTTATCAAAATCTCAAGCCCCTAAACCACTGTCACTCATAAGAGCAAGTTCGTGCGACCCAGCCGTGCATTTTATTTTTCTTGTTTTTGTGAAGAAGTAGGTTCGGTTACTTTTGAATAGCTTGGCAACAAAAAGTCATAGAGCCATACGGTTTCCAGTGTTGGATTTAAAATTAAAAGGAGCATTGAATTTGGAGAACAAAAATAATACTTAATTACGTAAAATTTTGAAAAAAATTAGTTTTAAAATTATTTTTTTAAATTTTTTTTTCATAATTTTGAGTTTGAAAATTAATATTTTGAAAACGGTTCAATAAAATAACTTCATTTAAAATTACAATAAAATACAAGTTTTTGACTTTGCAAAAAGGTATAGCATGGCATTGTAAGAGCAACCGTTATTTTTTAATATTTTTTTTCAAATTTAAGTCATGTTTTTAGAAAATTGCTCCTCCCGTCTAAACGGAGGGGAATAGACCCCCCCTCCCATGATTTTTTTCTTGTCTCAACCCAACCTACAAGCTCTAGCTTTTTGACACAACGCTCGTGAATCACCCTGTATGTAGTTTTCTGTCAAAAAGGATCTTCATCACAATGCCTGCAGCCTGCTCGAGATGTTAGCAAAGCGTTTCCATATTTCAGAAGCACTAAATAGCGCAGATTTAATGTTTGATACTTGCTTAATAAAATGTTTATGTCCTTAAGAACTTCGTCATTATTTTATTCTTCTTTGCGTTGATTATATTGCCAATCATATCCGCACTCATTTGCAACGTACATCATATTTCCATTTAAGGGACTTACGCCAATCACTATTCGAAAACTGTTATAACAGTGACACCGCTCCAGTTATTACAATTTTCGAGGTTTCCCGTTTTTGGCAACTTCACTACAATTTTGTTCTTCCAGTCCTTGCAGAGGTTTCATTCTCCTAAATAGCCTGCTCTTTTCACACACTTTCGTGGTTGTAATCTAACCTCATAAGCCAAGATTCATGTTGCAAAGACACTTATTATGTGACTTCTATCGATTGCATACAAAGTTCTCAACCATCAGGTGCGATGGTGCAACTATTTTAGTTTATTTTTAAACTACACACCTAGACAGACCCAAGCTGCATACCTACGGCTTCTTGCAAACTGTTTTCTATTCAAATATGTACATTATACAAGAACATTTTTATCGTCGTCGTCAAAATAAATCAATTAGTTCACTTATTTCAACCTTCTACTGTTATCCTCTACTTTCTCTTCTTTAATTGAAATCGATGAAAAGGCTTTTTCTAATTTCAATTTATTTGCCTTTCAAATATTTCACTTTAATTGCGTACCCAAAACAATTAGATGCAACAGCAGGAGTAGCAATAGGTGCGAAGAGAATTATATCACCACACACAAACTCGGATGTATCCTAGTACAAAAGAAGCTCTACGCTTTATGTCCTCATTCTCCTAACTGTATCTGTGTTCTAAGGCAGACAAAAGCTGCTGCAAAATGCCTTTCTAACAAGACAAGGCCATCAAATCTTTGCTGATGGATGGATGGATGGATGGATGGATGAATGGGCATGGATATGGGTGCATTTTAGTCGCCTTGTAATCAAGTCAACTGCACTGATGACATGGATGTGAAATTCTTGAATTAAGTCACCTGCTACACACATCAGAAACTGAGTGTGTGTGAAAAGCTATTCAAATCCCTTCCCCCTCATTCCTCTTTGAATACAAAAGGATTCCACTTAGAAAAAAAAAATAAATTATTTTTATCCAACCATAGTCGGTAGTTTTCCATAGACAAACATCCATCACAACACTAACCAGCGATGGCAATGGGACGACACGACTATAGAAAACCTTTCAATTGCATAGAGCTACTCCTTGTCGTTCGTCGTTCCTCGATAAGAATGACAAAGAAATTGTATCTGTTTCAGAATCTTTTTTCCGCAATAATACAAGAAGATGCGAGAGTAACATGTTTGCTTTCGAATGACATTTTATCTATGGATGCATCTGTCTACTACACACAACTATATGACATTTTGCCTTTGCATTATATGACTGTATGCGGAAGCTTAGAGTGCGTGTATATCATTGACAATGTTATTGTATTGGCAACAGGAAATATTGCCAACAACATCCTGGGCATCCATATTTACAATATTCAAGCTGATAGAGAAGTAGAAAACCAGGATATGTAGCAACCTACTCCCCAAAAAATGCACTTGAATGCGCAAACATGCATTAAAGACCTCTTCAGGAGCCAGGACCATATTATAAAACTTGTACAAGTTGTACAAGCTATGCAAGGTGCCATGCTATGCCATGCCGTTGAGAATCATCCATCTACTACCTAGACCTCTATACACAAACCGATTCCTTCCTTCATGATGATGATATGCAGATTAAAGTAGCCCGAAGAGTGTCTCTTTTACTTAAAGCAAGTGCTTTATGCTTTTGGTGGGGGACGAAGGACGATGCATACATAGATTTGTTAATGTTGCTCATACGCCCCAGTTAATAATCGGCTTAAAGAGAATGCTCCGTTCTTCTTGTTTGACTGGGCGACACTATGGCAAACAAAATAATGACAACTTTTGTTGTATATGTACTTAGAAGATAGGTGGTGGGAGGTGCTGTCTGGTCTGTGTTGAGGCATATGTGAGGTGCATGAATATACGCATACTATGGTCTGTGCTGAGGGGTAGGTTTCGAAATCATTATTAAGTTTTCTAAGGCCATATGGTAAAATTGGAAAAAAATACCTACATAGTAATTTTTTATGAAATAATTCCTTTTTAACACAATGTGCGTATTATAAATAAATTATAATATATCCGCATATTATTACAAGAATATTTCAAAACTAAGGAAAGCAATATCTATACATGTACTTACACGAGCTATACTTAGTTGAAATTGAGTCACTATTTTTCTTGAAATATGAAACTAGAATTATATTTTGTACTTAGCCCACAAAAAAAAATACTTCAACTTATTATAGTACACATCAGAAATTAAACTAATGTATATGCAAGGTACACGACGACCTTTGAGAAGTCCAATGAGTTCTGCCGGCACTTGAAAAATGCAAGTAGTAAATAAAGGGCGGTACAAATTTTCTTTTTAAAAATGCAATTAAATGAATGAAATTAAATTTGTTCGATGAAAGCTTTCGTTCCCATTAATGGATACATTTTGAAACACCGTTCAAGTGGCTGCCTCGGCTGCCTTTGCATTAGCACATTCTGTCACTCCGATTTTCCAAGACCTTGTTAATATGGTTTCGGGTTGTAGCTCACGGATTGCTTGGCCTTGAGAGGCTTGAATCGTTTCCGGATTTCTGGTGTAACAGCTGTCCTCCACTGTTATGCACAAAAAAAAGTCCAAAGGGGTAGATTCGCAAGACGGCTGATATCACGATTTAGGAATTTGGTGTGTGGCATAGCGCTCCATCCTGCATATGATGCCGAGGTCGTCCAAATCCATGTCTTCAATTTTAGTAAAAAAACATACGCATCAAGAGCTACAGTACGTTTGCCACGAACTGTTGGATATCCTATTCCCTATTTTTTTTTAATGTGTATGCATTCGCATCCAGTTCTAGAAACAAAATCCTTCTTAAGTAGACTGGGAAAAATACAACAACAATAATTTCGTGTGACCGCATGTTCCATAACTGCTAGTTCAATAAAAAAGGCTTGTACACGCCCAAAGTTGATACTTTTTATTTTGAAGGCAATTACTATGAAGTAAGTGACATTCAATTTTAAGCTTGTAGCTCGATTTGAACAAAACATTTTTTAAAAATTAGATTTTGAATGAAAATAGCGGTTGTGGGCTTATTAAACAATTTTTGAACCACAACCTGCTACGTAACCGAAGAATACAAACCGAAATGCTCATCTTCTTACTTCAAAACTGCGACCGATTGTTAGAAAACACAAACAAAAATAATGCATATGAAGACTTTTAACAGAAACGCCCCTTAAAAGTGGGCGTGTCCTAAAAAAATTTTAACAAAATTTTAAAGCACTAACAGAACTTTGACCTTTAGTCAATATTTAGGCATATGTGAAAAAACTACAGCTGAATCGAGTAGTTTTTTAACAATCATACCCGAATAAAGGTATTTTATAAACATCACACCCTTGAAAGTGGGCGTATTGAAAAAATGTACACAACAAAAATTAGAGATAAATTTTGTTTATAACGAAGGAAAAAAATGGCTTAAATTGAATGTCGGTATATAAGTTATAAGTTAAGTTTTTAAAACTATGTTTTTCGTTCTTGCATGAAGAGTGGGCGGAAGCCACGCCCGAAATACAAAAACTAAGCCTTACCCTTGAACCAAAAATCTGGAGGGTGTTTTTTAAGAGGTATAGAACTTTGGAAGGGAATAAAACAAAGATAATTTTTTTTGACATGAAATTTACTTTATTCGAAAGATAACCTTCTGGTATTATATTTTAAATATGATTTCTGGCATATGACAGCAACAGCCGGCTAGGATGTAGTATAATCTGGAGGTCCAATATTGTATGACTTTTCCAACATTTGGGGCCCCATATCGGCGATAACGCGTCGAATGTTGTCCTCCAAGTGGCCAATCGTTTTGGGCTTATCGGCATAGACCAGCGATTTCACATATCCCCACAGAAAATAGTCAAGCGGTGTTAAATCGCACAATCTTGGAGGCCAATTCACATTTCCAAAATGTGAAATTATGCATTCACCGAACGTTTCCTTCAACAAATCAATTGTGGCACGAGCTGTGTGACATGTTGCACCGCCTTCTTGAAACTACAGCTCCTGCACATCATGGTTGTTCAGTTGATGAAGAAAAAAGTCAGTAATCATTGCTTTATAGCGGCCACCATTGACTGAACCGTTCTGGTCAGCATCGTTTTTAAAGAAGTACGGATCAATTATTCCACCAACCCATAAAGCACACCAAACAGTCAGTTTTTGTAAATGCATTGGCTTCATAACAACTACGTGCAGATTTTCCGAGCCCCAGGCCCAGATTCGGCAATTTCGTTTGTTAATGTAGACGCCGAGATGAAAACCCGACTCGTCAGAAAATATTATTTTTCGTCCAAAATCTTTGTCCAATTCAAGCTGCTTCTAAAGCCCAAATGATATAGAACTGCAGAGGGCGGATCCCAAGCTAAAACTGTAGTATTTCAAGAAGGTAAGATCAAAGCCGATGGTTAATATTTTGAAAAGTATTATTCTATGCGAAAAATTTTCTAAACCTTTGCCAAAGTCAGTAGATGGAAACATCGAGTAACTTTCCGCTCTAGTCCTGAGTGAGGGAATGATACAAGTTCAAAAAATGTTGGTGGTTTGAGGCCTACATTTTAGAAAGCCGTGTTGTCCATTGTAAATGATAGACTTACAACGGAAATATTCAATTTCGTACCTAATACTTTCAAATATTTTAGTGATATGTGAAAGTTTGGCAGAAAGGGCGGTGAAAGCTTGTAATATCGTTCTTAGGACCTTTTTTGTATAAGTACCTACTATGGTTATAAAAGAAGTTTTCCATGTCTTAGAAATTACTAATTGAAAAAGCGAGAGAGAGGAAATTTTGGAAAGGAAAATTCTTGATCCGTGTTTCAACTTTATTAAATCGAGGATTAGCTTTTAAAACACTCTTGCACCACCGTTTAAACTTTTTTTTATGTAAACACGAAAAGTGGTAAATCGTTTTTAAATGTTGATATGCGGATTAAGCACTATAATTGCACAACTGGCCTTCACAATGCTAATACATGCTCTATAAGCTCATTCCTAACCATGCCTTATACCTCAAAGCTATAATATTATTGATAAAAAAGATTTCCAATGAAATAACGGTAACATGAAGGGTTACTATATATCACTTCGCAATTTATTCTTATTCTTCTAGGTCTAAAAACCTGCCATATTACTGAAATCACATTTTTTCCTGGAAAATAGCCCATGGGCTTTTGATAAATTTTTCTACGCAGAAAATAATTTCATTAGAAGAAGTCTTATAGCAATATTTTTAATTTAAAGTTTCTTGTTAACAGATTTAATAATTTGAATATAATTTAATGCTTGCGTCTGTGTGTTCCCACATTTAAATGCACTTCACAAGGGAGCAAATTTCTATTATTATCGAAAACAATTCCTACCATTTCGTGGCATCTTTCTGACTGTCAGGGCGACGTTTTGAGTAATTCCGCTTCTGCATAGCAATTTTTCGAACATTTAAGATTTTTTAACATGCGGCTGCCTTAACAAATCCGTATCTTATATCTTAGATAAGCTGGCAGCTCAAAGAGTCTGTCGAGCAATAAGACTTTCGGGATTTGGATTAGTGCAAAAAAAAAAAATGTTGAGATAACAATCACAAGTCGAAACAATTGGCTCTAGAAATTCCGCCCGGCTGTCTGTCTATATGTCTGTTCGCGCCTCTAGAGTTTAAACGGATGATGGACTGATTTGCTTCAAAGTAAATAAATTATTTTAAATTTTAGCTCTAGTCAAAAAAATAATGGTGACTGCAAAACAATCGTTAAAATGAAAATTGATTTACTCGAAAACAGCTCCAACAATGTTGATAAAACTTTCAGAACGCTATTTTTTTTAGGGCAGTCTATCTTTCAGTTGGAAATTTTCTGAATTTGTCTTATAAAAGTTACAACCATGGAGTCGGAACTTTCAAATCAAGATTTCTCGTAAACTATTATGTTCATCCGCTCTCCATAAAATTTTGGACACAGGAAGTCATTTATAACCCTATTCATATGGCATTTCAAAATTCTCATTTTTTTTTTTGATTTATTAAACAAATTTTGGTTTTCGAAATATGTTGAAAACGGGTATATTAGATTATTTTAACATTATTTTTCCAGATGCAAAATACAAATTGACACATATTTACATTATCGACCAAATTTCACAATATTTTTCCGAAGTTTTTCAAAAATAAACTTTTAGAAAAAAAAAAAAAAAATAGGTTGAACGATTTTCAATATTCTTTTACTAGATAGAAACCAAGCAATTAAATATTGCATGCTTAGTTTTCAAAGAAAAAAAAATAATTAGGAGTTTTTTTTTTTTTTTTTTTTTCAAAATACACGATTAATAACATTGGAGCAAGTTCGTGCGACCCAGTCGTGCATATTATTTGAATTGGAATATAGTATCTGCTCCGATTTGTGAGATGTGCTTTAAGCTTTTCAACGAATTTATATATTACAACTGCATCAGATTGGGAAACCCAAGAACTTAAGGGAAAACTAGTTTATGCGAAGGGCATTCAAAGGCCATACTCGGAATTAATTTAAAGACCACCCGTTTAGGCAGGGGTGTATCTTGAAAATATTGAGACAACAAAATCTTTGAATATGTTATTATTCTTGGCCTTTCTGTTAAACTTCACACTAAAATCAAATTAAACCTTATACTCAAAGTCCATGATTAACACTCATATAAGTCTGTCTGTCATCACCTGTATATCGACCAGAAATTTATCCAACAGGCTTCTTGTGTGAAAAGCAATGAAATTCAAACAGAACTCAAGCATCCAGAGCACAGTCAGATGAGACGGTATCTTAAGTTCATGTTCATGTTCACATCCCAAAAGTCAGAAAGTTTATTTTATGAACTACCTACCACCGCACTTTTGTATTTCTAAAATCTAACAAACCACAGGCATGTGCTCCTTCGACTTATGGCAGTTCGAAAACATTTCAATAAATTCCCAAAGCCTCGTATTTATTAACCAGCAAATGTACTTTTCCCCATTCTGTAGGTTCCTTGCCCTATTATTATACCATTCCAAATCAACACCGCAAATATTCCATTCTGAAGTATCTTTCGCAGCACTCACCACTCTGTATGGGTCTTGGGTGCACGTTGCACGTTAACCGTTGTACAATTCCAAGAAATATTTCAAGTTTGGAGAAGAACCCCTTGAAAATCATAAAATACCATTACAAGAGTGGAAAAGAAGAGTCTTATCGTTCTCTAAAATCAGCAATTTACCAAAATATTCCAGCACTCATATGATTGTGGATGTGTAGGCTAAGGATGACGTCAAACGAAAGGTATTATAGATATATAAAAGTAGGAGGGTTGTGGTTTTTGGTCGGAACCATCAGAGAAGACCGGAGACCGGAGACGAAAAACTTGTTCGTCCTGCTGCTGGTTGCGAGAACGAAAAGTATTTTGGCATTTACTATCACGTCCAGTGAAATTGGCTTTTATAACAAGCTTTTGCTGCGTAATAGAATGATCCAATAGAGATGTGAAAGGTGAGGAGATGTCTCTACATCAACCGAAAATATCTTGAAAACTATATTATCCCGCGAAATATGGATAGACTGAAGGAGCATTTAAAGAAACACCAACTTTAAGGAAAATTTGTAAACTCGAGAACATAGATGATTCTCATAAAACGCATTTAGCTTACTATGTGGGGCTGGACAGTCAGAAGAATTACGTTTATTTCTTAATTCAATACAAATCCTATGGAAAATGATTTATATGTATTAAGGGTCTAATATCCTATGTTGACAGCATTTTATTAGATTAAAAAAAAAAGGATAACTTTCGGTGTGTCCGAATAACAATCAAACAATCTATAAAGTCAACCGTAACGTAATGAGTTTGTCATCGAGCCATGTTTATAAATTCCAAAATTAAATTTCTATTCTAATCAACTGTTCTTTGAAATTCACTTTTTGAAATTATCTACAGGGTGGGCCAAAAGAAGTCATCCATCCGATGTTGCTTGGCCCTCTAAATGAAAAACTTCGATTCTGTTTTTTGATTATGTTTATTTGAACCTTTAGAATTGTATTGGTCAAGTCGAAAAGATGATATCGGCCAAATGGGCGCCGTCACAATTGATTGCTAGTTTTAGGGCTTTTTTCATCACTTCAGTGAGAACTTCGGGCGACAGATTCTCGCACTCATGTCGAATGTTGTCCTTGGGGACTTCCAGAGTCTCGGGCTTGTTCACGTAAACATGGGACTTCAAAAAACCCCACAAAAAATAGGCTGAAACGGTTAAATCGGGCGATCTTGCGGGCGAGTGCAAATCGCCAAAACGACTCGGCAACAACGCCTTCAGAATATCGGTTCATGTATCGCTCCATGGCTTGTTCACTTGTATTCTGCATCTGTCTAGTCCACAAATGTCAAAACAGATTTGACAGTGGCGGCCATTTGCAAAAATGAGAGCATTTTCTAATAGGGTGAATTCTTTTGGCCCACCTTGTAGTAGCATTTGTTTGTTGATTGTTTTCTATTTTCATTTTGATTCCGATTCATTTGCTTGTCAAGAAAAGTTCTATACTAATTTGTTTTTTTTTTAAATATTAAACTTCAAGATCTTTTTAGAAATAATTTGCACAATAAAACCAATGGTTCTTAAATTTATTTTCAATATTTATATAGTATAATCTGTTTTTCTTAGATATAATAAAATCGTTTTCAAAGCTTAAAAAGTGTCTTTGATTGATCAGTGATAATTCTTGGTAAAAGAAATTCTACGGAGTTCTTGAAGGAACAGAGTTCTTAAAGTAGGTATGCCAATTTCTAAGAAGATTTATTTTCCAGTATTTTAATTAATATCGAAACCACTACTAATTAAGAGGGATATATTTGTATTTGGTTATACTGACTAAATATTATAATAATAATACTGACTGGGAATGTCGTTGTAGATACACAGTCGGTGCTGAGAATTTGGAAAGAACACTTCTGCAGACTGTTAAACGGCGAAGACAACCAACTAATCGCTGTCAGGCAGAATGATCCATTCGATTTGGATGATGATGAACAAAATTTCCGTCCTCCCGACCAAGAAGAAGTTCGGATAGCAATATATAAACTAAAGTCCAACAAGGCTGCTGGAGCTGATGGCCTTACGGCTGAACTCTTCAAAGCAGCGGGAGATGACTTGGTGAGGAGCATACACCAACTCATCTGTACAATCTGGTCGGATGAAAGTATGCCTGACGAATGGAACCTCAGCATTGTGTGCCCTATCCACAAGAAAGGAGATACTCTAAGCTGCGCCAACTACAGAGGTATAAGTCTCCTAAATGTCGCCTATAAAATCTTGTCGGCCATTCTGTGTGAACGTCTGAACCCTTTTGCACGTGAACTGATTGGCCCCTATCAGTGTGGTTTCAGACCCGGTAAGTCAACCGTCGACCAAATTTTCACACTTCGGCAGATTTTGGAAAAGACCCAAGAATTCCAGATCGATACTCACCACCTCTTTATCGATTTTAAAGTCGCCTATGACAGCGTAAACAGGAACGAGCTATACAGAGCCATGTCGCTTCTTGGCATCCCTGCCAAACTCGTTCGATTGTGCAGGATGACTATGGAGAACTCTCGCTGCTCCGTCAAGGTTGGTAAGAACACCACCGACTCATTTAATGTCGAGAAAGGCTTACGACAGGGTGACGCGCTGTCATGTAACCTCTTCAACATCATTCTTGAGGCAATCGTACGCAACTCGCATGTCAACACCAGCGGTACGATTTTTTTTTAGATCCGTTCAACTACTTGGCTATGCTGATGATATTGACATTATTGGAAGAACGAAGCGCGCTGTCAGTGGAGCATTCGCAAGTATTGAAGTGGAAGCGGCTCGAATGGGTCTGGCTGTAAATGAAGATAAAACAAAGTATATGCTGTCCTCGGGTGAAGTAGATCATCACCGTAGGCTCGGACAAAACGTCACAATGGACAGATATAACTTTGAGGTTGTCAAGGACTTTGTCTATTTGGGTTCCACTATAACCTCTCAGAACAACATCAGTGAAGAGATCAGTCGAAGAATCACTCTTGCCAATCGCTGTTTCTTCGGGCTAAGAAGGCATCTTAGTAGTAAAGCCCTCTCTCAAAGGACCAAGGAGACACTATACAAGACCCTTATCATCCCAGTCCTGCTGTATGGGGCCGAAGCGTGGACACTGACACAATCGGATGAATACAGGCTGGGGTGCTTTGAGAGAAAGATTCTTCGGGTGATATTCGGGCCTGTATGTATCAATGGGGTATGGAGGAGAAGATTCAATGGCGAACTGTACGGGCTATACAGCGACATTGACTTGGTTAAGAAGCTGAAAATTCAGCGGCTTAGATGGCTGGGCCATGTGGAGCGTATGGACGAAAACGCTCCTGCCCGACGAGTCTTCAATTCCAACCCGGAGGGCCGACGCAGTTCTGGAAGACCCCATCTAAGGTGGCGCGATCAAGTGGTAAACGACCTCAACCAACTTGGTGTGCGCAACTGGAGGCCACTGGCTAGGGACCGGCCTAGCTGGCGAGGATTGTTGGTTGAGGCCGTGGTCCACTGCGCCACCTTAAGTAAGTAAGTAAGACAAAATAAGGCCGAACTTCAACTAAATAATGGAAATAAGACTAAAATGGAAGAATAACGAATTTGAACAAAATAATATAAAGAGTGTTTTCGTTACGAAATGTTTTGCGGTCAACGGAAAACAACTGTCCTTTATTAATGTAAAAATCGCTCGAATTTTAAATAAATTAATAGAATAATCAATTACTAAAGAAACGGGCGATTTGTAAACAGATTATTATGGCGATTTTTAATATTATCAGTTTAAAAATCGCGTGTTTATTATATTGATTATTGTGGCGCCTCTTAATATAATCAGTTTAATAGTCCACCGATTTTTAAATTTATACACATAAACAATCGCCACAATAATCAATTTAAAAATCGCGCGATTTTTAAACTGGCTATTGTGGCAATTATTAATGTTAATCAATCACATGATTTTAAAATTGACTACTGTGGCGATTATTAACGTAATCAGTATAAAAACCGCTCAACTTTTTAAATTGATTACATTAATAATCGCCACAATAATTAGTTTAAGAATTGCTAGATTTTTTAAACTGATGACATCATTTTTTTAAATTATATATATTTTTTTTAAATTTGGGTATGCATGCATATAAAATGAACAATAATATTTTATATCAGTTTTGTTTTGATTTATACCTACCATTTCACTTTGAAAATTGAAATAAGACCAAATTTTTTAAATTTGGCCGCCTTATTTCACGTCACCCTTTTTTTATTTGCTCTATAGTTGGTTGGTTTCGTGCAGAAAAAAATAGAGGTTTTAATCAAACATAACATAAAGATGATAGAGAAGCCCAAAAAAGAGGTTTTCGTCATGCCGTCCTGGTGTCTATCTGTGCGCTTTTTCACGTCAAGCTACAGCCTAAACCGCATGACGGATTTTCTTCAAATTTTATAGGCTATACATATATTTACGGGCCATAAGTTGGCAATGGCTTGATCGAATTCACTCAAACTTTGTGTGGCATAGTTCTTTGGAATTTCCTATAGGATAGCATTACAATTTTTCAGTGAAATATTCTTAAAAGGTTGCTCCCATACAACGAGCCGTGCATTTTTAGCGAACTTTTTTTTTTTGTTTTTTTTTTTTCTTATTTGTTCAAAAACGACCCTAACTAAAAGGTATTTTTTTAGGCATGTGGTTTTCAAGAAGAAATAAAACGCATATAATTTAATGTTATGGCCAAGAATTTAGTTTTATTTTAAAGATAATGGTTTGTCATTATGTTTTAAAAATGATTTCGGGCAAGTTTCCGCCACGGCTGGTTCGAATAAGTTCCTGGGCGATTATGTCGACCGAATATTGGGTGCAGAGCGCGATGCGTCACTCGAACCAAACCGTTATTTTGGCAATAAATTTGCACGATTTGCAAACGTTGTCTATACATTATGAAATGGCATACCAAACTAAGCACAAATCAAGTGACACCTGTCAAAAAGACCAAATAACAAAAAAAAGTATTTGCCAGATTGAAAACCACACGTCTAAAAAAAAACACCCTATTACTTTTTCATTTTTTGGAATTCCATAATGTTTGCCGTTTATTCAACAGCCTGCATTAAGTTCCATCATTGGTTTTTTTTCTATTTCCTTACAATATCTTCCGATTTCTTGGAAATGATACATTTACCTTTGTTAGGCTTATCAACTACTATATCTATTCAAGGAAAAGGAAAGACTTACCTCGCCGAAGGCGATTGTAAATGTAATACCACAGATACCCTCCGCACAACTAATAAGTATCTATTGTATCTAACACATTTCCTCGAAAACATTATGTAATTGAGGATATATCAGAAGCATCTTTAGGATGTTTTTGTTAGTATTAACTAATGTTTAGATCTCGTTTAATAGTCCGCACACATCCTTACCTGTTACTTATAGGCTGATATATCTCTGGAATTACCTATACTTATATCCTATCACCCTACAAATATATGTGTGGTGGGTTATATGAATATAAGTTTACGAAACTACTTGTTGTTCGAAAACACATTTAATATTAAGCACAACGCACAATATACTCAAGCCCTTTTCTATGTCCTTTTTATATTGTCAAAGTTGTAAGGAGGCTAAAAAGGTCCTTAACATAAAATAAATCATCATCAAGATAACGACCTTGGAGTCCATATTGCTTTTTCACATTAGTTTATTCTTTGGAACTCATGTATCCAGAATTTGTAAAAAACTAACTTGATAATTTGTGTGTTTGCAGAAATCTCCGTAATTTAGAATCGAATTAATTTAAATAAAAAATAATGAAAAGGACATAGGACATTATTTTGTAAATCAAATTTTTAATCAAACGAAAATAAATTGCAAAAATTAAACAAAAAAAAAATTAATTCAGCGGATTTCTAATTTCACAATTTCTTTGAAATATAGAAGGGTGGGCCAAATACAAGTTAAAAATGCAATAAAATGAACAAAATTATATTTTTTAAATGACGTTAGAGTAAAAGCAAACAGTCCCATACAAAATGGAACACAACGTCGTTCAGGTAGCTGCCTCGGCTGTCTTCGCACTAACGCATTCAGTCACTCCGATTTTTCAAGATCTTGTTGATAGTTCCGGGCTGTAACTCACGGATTGCTTGGAAGATGTTGGCCTTAAGTGCTTGAATCTTTTTCGGATTGTTGGTGTTACATCGGTCTTTCATTGTTCCCAACAAAAAAAAAAGTCAAAAGGGGTCAAACCGCAGCTCAAAAATCGATTTTGGCATGGGCTGTGTTGCATGACGCACCATCCTGCATGAAACAGAATCCGTCCAAATCCATGTTATAATATTCAGTTAAAAAAGTCGGTTAACATTGTTCTGTAACGCCCACCGTTGACCGAAACGTTGTTCCCATCAGCATCATTTTCGAAGAAAAAAATTCTAATAATACCAGCAGTCCACAACCAGCACCAAACTGTAGCTCTCTGCGAAAGCATTGGATTCTCGACAATCACGTGCGGATATATAGAGACCTAGATGTGGCAATTTTGTTTGTTTTAACGTAGCCGCCGAGATGAGATGCGCTTCGTCAGAAAAGATGATTTTTCGCCCAAAATCGTTTTCCAAGCTGCTGAGCTGTTCAAACTGTGAAGCGATATCGAAGTGGATGATCGTGCGCCTTCAATTGCTGAATAAATATTGGAACTTGTAAGTGAATATTTCGAGATTTTGGTGTGGAATTCTGAGTCTCACACTCTCGGCTACAGAAGCCACATTCACGTGATACAACGACGGAGACCATGAGTATACAGGTCTCACTAAATTTTTGCACTAACTATAGTGTACAGGGTGCTTAATTTCAGCCAAAACTTCTTTTCAAAAAACGCACTGTTGTGGATATAGACAGCATATTCACTTTGGAAACAAGTTTTCAATATTTCCCAATGTTGTTCAAGCGTTAAATGCCTCGTTTAGTTCCACGGAGGTAATGACAATGTCAAAATAACTTGTGATTTAAAAAGAAACCACTAGATGGCCCACCCTGTACATACCACGCCTTGTCACTGTTTGTAATCAGTTATAGTCTTACTTACCGCTTCGTTCTTCTAATTACGTCAATGTCGTCAGCAAACCAAAGTAATTGTGCTAATTTATTAATGATAATACCTGATGTACTGGCATTGGTGCTACATATTACAAGAGGAGCATGACAGTGCGTCACTTTGTTTTAACCCTCTTGTGGTGTAAAACTTGAAGGTTAAAGTAGAATACCAACAAGTTCTCTTATGTCATCCTGATAAATCGTTTCAGTTAGACAGGATTTGTAAGGCTGGTCATGGTCATGGAACGATGTAGCTAACCACGTTCAAGGTCATTTTAAGCGAAAGCTTCGGAGTGAGTACTGAACTGAACTCTTATATTTTTTTGTAATTCGGCTTCTACAAAACTTAAAAGGAAAGGATTTTATAGGCGCTGTTGTAAGGACTAATACCTCTACAGATTAGGCAGATTAGGTGATTTCCTTTTATGAGGATGGATAAATCGTACTTGTTTTTCAATACGTTGAGATTTGTGACCGCATATTCTCAGATGAGATGAGCCTATTTAAAAAGTTCAACTTATGTCTTGTTCTTGTTTTTAATTGAAAAATTGTTTCTGTTTATGGACATGGTTTTCTTGTGTTTGTTGTGAAATAATTAATAAGCAAGCCAAAATTTTGCGTCTCTTAGTAGAAACTAAAAAGTTTGTGTATGAAAAGAAATTTTTGAATTTTGGGCGTGGCTTACGCCCACTTTTTATGAAAGAACGAAAAACGTAGTTTTAAAAATTTAAGGTACATACTATCAATATTCAATTTAAACCTTCTTCCTTCCGTTTGTTATTTGAAAAATATATCTCTACATTTTCTTGTGTACATTTTTTCAATACGCCCACTTTTAAGGCCTGATTTTGATAAAATACCTTTGTTCAGGTAAGATTGTTTAAAAACTACTCGATTCAGATGTAGTTTTACACATATGCCTAAATACTGATCAAAGCGCAGTTATTGCTTCAAATTTTTAAGACACGCCCACTTTTAAGGGCGTTTCCGTCAAAAGTCGTATAATGCATTCATTTTTTAATGTTCTTTAACAATCGGTCGTAGTTTTGAAGTAAAAAGGTGAACATTTTGGTTTATATTCCTTGGTTACGTAGCAGAGTGGGGTCCAAGAATTGTTAAGAACACCCACAATCGCTATTTCCATTCAAAATCTAATTTTTAAAAATTAAAGTTTTGTCTTGTTTTGTTCAAATCGATCTGCAAGAATAAAATTGAATGTCACTGAGCTCATACCAATTGCCTTGGCAATAAAAAGTTTTAACTTTGGGCGTGGCGCACTCCTTTTTTTATTGCGCCAGCACAGCACTGATTGAACATCACACCACACAAAATTAATGTTATTGAATTTTTTTCTGTCTGCTAAAGAAGAATTTTGTTTCTGAAACTGGAACATCGGCTGGCTGCGGGAGCCGAACGCATACACATACAAAAATATAGGGAATAGGGTATCCAACAGTTCGTTGCAAACGTACTGTAGCTCTTGCTTATGTTTTTTTTACTACGACTGTGTTTCTATTCATGTCAGGTACGGTTGAAACACAATTGCTACTCGGAATATTCCGATTTATTTATTATTTTCTGTAAGAAAATATGTTTGAAGTTTTCTTTCCGTTTATTTTAAAATTATTTTCGTTAAGTTTGTTTTGTTTGGTAAAGATGTGGATTACTTATTTATATTCGTTTTGTTTGTTTTGTTTTACGAGTAAAATACTGTTGATTTTTTTGTTTGTTATTTTTCTTACATGAATTATTATTAAATAAAAATTAAATATAACTTCGAATACTGCAATATGTGATAACAAGCATTGTCAAACATATTAATACTTTAAAATAGAAACCGACTGAATTTAACGTGTATAATACTCGTAATATGTTAATTATTTCCATGTGTTTCAACTGACCCCAATCGCTGTTTCAACCGCCCCTGGTATGGGTACGTTTGAAACAAAAAATGTTGAGCTTCTTCTTCTAACAATTTTTAATTTATTTACATAGCTAAAGACTAGCTTCAGATATAAGTACTTATGTCTATAATAAGAGTACAATAATTATATTATCGAATACAAGTTTGACTGAAATTTAGATGAAAAATTTAACGATTGGTCAAATAAGTTATTACATCTATTATTGAGAAGATTAAATAATTCAAACATTTTGTTTAAGGGAGAAAATCGTTCATAATTAGTACGACAGTTTGGGACATTTATGCAGCTAGGTTGATTCCTTAAGTTTCTTTGAGGAATATTAAAATTTATTCGAGATAAAAGGTACAAAGAGTCTATGTTACCATTTATTAATTTAACGATAAAAACAAAACTTAAATAAGAACGTCTATTCACAAGGGATGGCAAATCAATTAGTTTTCATTTTAAAGACGTTTACACTCTTAAAACTTTATTCATGACTTTAGTGTTGCCATTTTTGGAATATTGTTCAGTTGTTTGGTTTCCTTTCTACGAGAATAGCATATCTAGAATTGAAAGAATACAAAGAATACCAGGTTTGCTATTTTTCAAGATGTGTGCTCTAATTAACATGAAATCGCTTGAATCTCGAAGAATATTTCAGTGTTTATTATTTGTTAAAGATATTTTTGACAACAAAATAAACTCTGGTGAACTGCTTTATTAAATATGGTTGAATGTTCCTGATACTCGAATACGAAATCGTAATATGATGTTTTTTGTTCCTGTTCACAGAACAAATTATGGTCAAAACGAACCTATAACGAGTGGCTTGAAATTATTTAACTGACTCTGCAATGAAATTGACCTTTGCATGACAAGAGAACATTTTAAAGCAATCATTTTTTGTAGAAATCCCTATCAGAATTTATATGTAATCAGAAGTAATGAAAAAAATAAACTAAACTAAACTATTATGATGTCCTACAGAGGCGTTCTTGGAATAAGCATTCTAGCTCCAAAAGTAACGGTAAGTGCCATATGATTTTTTATGAGAAACTCATTTATCTCAAAAACGGCTTTTACGTTCTTGATAAAACTTTCTGAATGGTGTTTTTTCGATGTTTTTCTTCCAAAATTTCAAGCCCCATCAAGACCACTGTAACACATTAGAGCAAGTTCGTACGACCCTCGGGCACTTTATTTATATATGCTGACGTTACATTTTAACTTTGTTTTAAAATATGCTTAATGGAGGGTGCCTAAGAGAGTCAAATCAGACAGTCTAAGTGACAGCGGGCTAACTCACATAGTCGTCCCAGGTAATCATGCTACCAAATCCTTCGTGCAGAATGTTGATTGGTACATGCGTGCGTCTTGTGTGGAACGCATCGGGGCGTCAAGACATGTGGAAACCAAATGTGAAATGTCATTATCATTATAGCTTAACTAAATTGTATCTGGCGATAGTGATTCTTAAATCCAAAAGAAGTCATTTACAGTTGTTATACGAAACTCGTACGTCATTGAAATATCGTGTCTCGATTAAGTAACATGAATTAAGTCTCATTTAAATGACAAATGAAAAAAAAACACTTTTCTGAATTTGACTTTACCTCTGCACTCTGCCTGGAACAACCAAATCAATTTATTTTTTTAAATGCACCACCCCCCTCCAATAAGTAAACTAAAGTGGTTTGATGTTATTGTTTCCGTTCACATGTTCGTATTGCATTTTTTTTTTTATTAAAAAAAAAATCCTTTTAATCTTCTGAAACAAGCCGACCGACATAATGACGTTTGGCACAACCAAATGAAAAAGTGAGTAAAAAACGCAACAGAATCCACTTTGTCCGAAAAATTGCATCTAGCGAATGGTGATGTGCACAAACATAAACTGACCGCCCACACATCCTGGGGGGTCTGATTTTGATAATGATGATGATAGATACAGGTAATAGTAGTAGTAGTAGCAGCATCACTTTAACCATCCAGAGGGAGCTACTGTAGGAGTATTACAAAATGCTAATGCTTTATTCTATATCTCTTCTGTTGCATCCCTATTGTGTGTGTTCATTACGTTAACCCAGGCACAGAAACGAAACCATAGTTGGTATAGTAGATGTGTGAGGTGAGAATTGGGTTGGATACCTATGAAAGAGACTTTGGATGGCCAGAATAGGAATATAGGTGTATAGATTTGGTCCAAAAACCTCATGTGTCAGTAGGTGGCGGAAACACCACTCTTGTTTTACAACATCATCATCAACATTATCAAGCCATGGGCTTCGAGGGATTGGGTATGGATGGACAATGCCACCTTAATTCCAGGCCACCCACTCTCTGATTAAGGGACGACGAAGAATGGGTGCGCTCCACCGACCGACCGACGACGTGCGACCGGTAGCGATGGCGGGTGTGTGTTGTAACTTGTAACTACATCGAGACCGAGAGGGTAGTTTTCAGTTTTGGTTCCGTTTTATATTTTTGTTGTTGTTGGTGTTGTTGCAGGTATTTATTTTGTGTTGCTCTGTTTATTGCTGTACACAGTTATTGCGGGTTACCTTTCCTCGTCGTCGTTGTCGTCGTCGTCGTAGTTGGAGGGATTCTCTACACTAACTGTAGTGTCTGTATAACCTAGCATATATGTGTTACGTTTAGTATCAGAGGTAAGTGCGACGACACACAGGAGGACCGAGACGACACGATGAATCCGAATTCAAAACCGAAAGGTGCTGCATGTGGCAATAGTTGAATTCCACCTGAAGTCGGTAGGGTAAGTATACCACTCCAAGCCACCCGGAAAGTGTGTGCATTTGGGGGTTGATGATGGTTGTGCTCTGTGTGTGCTTCCGTCACACACCGTACCGTCGGAGTCTCTGTTGGGTATTCAAATGGATCTGACGATTGAGTCGGCTCAATAAGTTTATAAGCTGCGGCCCAGCAACAACTTGCTCCCCAAACATTATTTTTTTACGATTTTAAAATAAGAAACATTATTCATGTATCCAAAATGTTCGCAGTCTTCGCTAGGTAGTTAGACGCTTTCGTCGTCGTGCGTCGCTTGCATCGGACCGGAATACATAAAAGATCGGAAGAAAAAAAAAAATAATAATAGTTAAGTTTACAGTGTGACTTTCCAGTGAGTTATTTTAATTTCCTGTTTGATCCTGGAAATCGGACTTTCAAACTACTAAACATACAAAGTTCTCAAAAAGGAGGAAAATATCAAAATTGCTTTTTAAGGTGAGTTTTAGTGTCCTGTCCCGTCGTTTTACTTTTTTTTTTTTTGTTATTTTACTCTTAAAAGAAGGAAATTAGAAATCCTACTTGACTCTCAACACCGGGGATTTTTCTTTTTTTTTTAATTTTAATTAATTCTCAGAAGCGGAAGAAGTGTTTGCACATTTCAAAAAGGTAACCTTTCATCAGATCTGATGGGGATGTGTTGTGCGCGCTGCTCATCATTGCATATCCTTTTGGAATTATAATCCTCTGATAGTATCATTCGTATATTTTACCAAATTAATCTTTCATTTTGAAACATCCTTGTGTGAATCTCATTTCGGGGCTCATCCTGTAAAGTATTCATGTGTATCCTTTACCCTTCTCGTTCTTCATCGACTATTCGCGGTGCTGTTCCAAGTTTTGGTACCGACTGGGGCGTGCGGTTTTGTCGTTGAAATAAAAAGGACGAGGCGGCTGGCCGCGGCAGTGATGACTGCTGAATAGTGATGATGTCCTTTTCGTTTTCGCACAAAGGAACTTTGAGGCAGGTTATGCGATGTTGATGATGGATCTTTGGTTGATATATGTATATATAGTTATACCACTATTCTGGAAAAACGGAAATGCATGTGATTTTCATGGGTGGATGGAAATGTTCTCTGGTGGGTTTGGTTGTCTCTGGATTTTTTTTTTTGTATTTTGCCATCAGTGGTTGCAAATAAAGTTAAGGACACACTTTTGTCAAGTCCTTAACCATCTTTCTTCTTACCATTCCAAAGTTAAAAAGGGATTTTTCAGTGACTGAATATTTAAGTTGAATACATTTAAGTTTATGGTGTTTTTTTGTGCATACATTTATTCAAGAGAACTTTGTAATCGTTGATGTTATTTTACTTTACAATTTATGTGTACTCTTCCTTGTATCCTTATTGCTGGATGATGATTTTCTTCATAACGATGATGCCTTACTTTATACAAATTTTTAGTGGCTATGGTATGGTTCGTTGTGTTCATGGAGGATGAACGTTCATTTGTGTTTAAATTAGACGGAATAGAACAATAATCTTTTGGATCTTCGTTTGGTCCTGCTGGTTTGAGTTTAAGGTGAGGTATTATTTTACTAATCTAAATCTAAAAAAATAAATAAATAGAGGTTTTCGTTTTTTGTATTAAAGTTTTGTTTTTATTTAATTGGAAAGGGTGTTTTTTGTTTTCAAAACTGTGTTTTGTTACAATAATGGATTAATGTCAAATAGTGTTGTTTTTGCGTTTTGAATAATACATAATGGTACATATATATGAGTTTTGGTTTTAATTTGAGTTTGGTTTGCAATTTGAGTAACAGAAAAGTTCCTTACCAGCAGTTTTCAAGTGATTTAGAATAGAGCTTACATTAAAAAAAAAGAGGTTATTATTAAACATGGTTTAATAATAATTTAATTTAGTTTATTGGTTATGGATAAATTTAGCAGGACAAAAATCTTTACACTTATCAGAATACTTAGATATAGATTCAGAAAAATTATGATTGATGTAAAACGATGATGATGTGTCTGAGATGAACTAATTTTACTACAATCGCATTTTTATTTATTTGAATATTTGAATTTGAATTGGAATTTAGTACTGGAATTCGTCCTAAAAACCCAATTTGATATAATACCTAAAGCTAGCACTTAAAATATAGAGAACACGAATAAGTTTTGGCCAAAAAATGTGTAGGTACACGTCTGTCGGTCTGGGTGTATCAAAGCCAACAACAGCAACAACAGCCTACACAAACAAAATAAAGTGCACGACTGGGTCGGACAAACTTGCTCTAATGTAAGACAGTGGTCTTGGAATTTGAGATTTTGAAAAAAGCAGGAAAAAAACTATGTGAAATTGTATTGTTCACTTAAAAATCAATAGTTAAAACGATTATTTTTAATGAAGTAAGCCATATGATTTTGTTTATTGTTAGGAATTTTTTTTTCAAAATCGTTCTACCAGTTTTTTTTTCAAAAAACCCTTTTTTTTAAACTTTTCCAAAATATATTCCAAATTTTTTTGAGTTTTCCAGCTTCTAGAACTTTGCAGTTTTTATCAGACAAATAAAACAAAACAAAAAGATTTTGGAAAAAAAAAATTAAAACTTTTTTAAAAAACTCAAAAAAACATTTTTTTGAAAAATTTAAAAATTTATATTATTTTGTTTATAAAAGGGCTTCTATATTAAAAATTTCATCGAAATTCGTCAAGTGGCTTTCGAGAAAATCGGATCTCAAAAAACCGCTTCTATGGGAGGTACCGTTATAAGACTTTTCCTTAAAAATCTGTTCCAACCAAAACACAAAGTTTTTACAAAAAACACCATTCAGGAAATTTTATCAAAATCGTAGGAGCCGTTTTTGTGAAAAATTAATTTTTCACTAAAAATCCTATGGCAGGTGCCGTTAGTTTTAAAGCTAGAATGCTAACTCCAAAAACCCCTCGGTAGGACATCATAATAATACTATGTACCAAGCTTGAATCAAATCGGTACAGCCGTTTAGGCTGTAGGTAACTATACAGACAGACAGACAGAATTGTCAGACTCACTTTTTTCGACTTCTCTATCATCATTATGTAATGTTTGATTGTTAGAATTTTTTTTTTACGAATTCCTAACTTGCCTTTAGTACGTACCTATAATCGGAACCAAATGGAATACAAAAAGACCAATTGACCAAGTGAAAAAATAATGACGAGATTTGGTCACAAATGACTAAAGTGGCAACCCTGTTTAGAGTATTCGTTTGGGCAGAAGTTGGATATTTTAAAGCTTGAAGTCTAATGGTAGGTCAATGTCAATGAAAGTTAACATTCATCGAAAAGCAACTCCAAAAATTTTGAGAAAAAAGATATGCTCTTTCTATTGGCTGCGTTGCTTTTTCAAAACTTTCAAAAGAGTCGACTCTATAAAGCTAAATCATGAACTCTTCGTTCAGATGTAAGAAGTAACATAATTTATGTTTTAAATAAAAAAGGTTTCGTTGCTGCCAGCTAATCCGCCACTGTCCGTGGATACCAGGTCGGGAACCTTCTCTCCTACTGATTTCAAGACTTGCTTCACTAAGAAGTGTGAAGACAAATGTTCGACTACATTCAGACCACAAAGCGTTAAAATTAAATTTATTGACAAGAATTGTACTTGGCGAATAATTTTCTTTCAAAAATAAATGGGCCAAAAATATGATGGTATCATTAGTAAGCTTTTAGGTTGAAACTCTCCACCCCCTCTTAACCAATTATTCTGTCTCCTGATTTGACCACACTTCTATTTGATTACCCCATCCCCAACTCTCCACACACTCAGGTACAAATCCTCTATTCAGTGAGGTGGTCGTCTAGGGGTCATATTTATCAATATCTTCCGATGGTTGCTGATAGCTTGTGGGGGATCCAACGCTCAGGTTAGGCATCCAAAATACCTGCGTCCAAACTGGGGCTACTATATGAGGTAGGTTCCTTGTGACTGATTTAGGTGAGCTTTAGCCCTTGGTTGATAATTCCAATGTCGACTGAGCTTCGAAAAACTCTGCTGCACGATCTCTCGAATCTATTTAAACATATCTTCCGACTACAGCTTTGTGTCTTGAAGCAAACAGATGGATGTCAGGTATCCCCCACTTCTCGAAGATTAGAACCCTTGCTGATATTAGGATATGGCATTCGGGGATAATGTCTTTCCCTCGAAAGCCTGTCTTCTATGCCTTTGTACCTTCCCGGAAGGTAGAAGACAGATAGGATTATGTTGGCCTACAAAGTAAAGAATCTGATAAGTCAGAAGGAATGTAAGCCACAAGAGTGCAGTTAGAAGGTTTGTTTGAATAAAGACACCATATAACTTATCCTCTCGGGCGCTTATGGCGCACACATCTCCATCATATTGGAGTGCGGAATTCTCATCATCACCGTTTTTACGATTCTCCACTTAATCCCATTGAATACCCAGGAGTTCTATGATCTGCTTTGGTACAAGAAAATAACCTCTTTTTTAAATGTACCATCCATCCGAGGGTCTCAAGTTCTACAGTTTTTGAAACCTAAACAGTTAGCTTTGAGAAGTATTTTCCCACTTAAAGGAAGTTGTCTAGGTAAACTAATACTCGGATACCTCTGCTTCGAAGAATCTCTGCGAACCGACATGTCAGGGCTGAGAATAATCTGGGAGCTGACGAGACGCTAAAAGGAGACATGTGAGCTGTAAGAGTTCGCCTCTGTATACCACTCTCAGAAAAGTCCGGCGGCTCTCTTCTATTTGCACATGGAAGATGGAAGTATACTAGTGGATTGCCTGTCTTGGTTATCCAATCACTTGCCTGAAAAAAATCTTGGACTGAGGCGTGAGAAGCTCTTTTTTTATTTGTTTTATATAAATAAGAGAGTATCCTCTTTTCATTGGAATTACCATGCTAAAGTTATTTTGAATAAGGACTTGCAATTATTTGAGCCTACTTTATTCTTCGCACTATTTAACAGTAATCAAAAATCAAATTGAAAAGCAAGCTCACAAATACACCATATTTTCCCGTACAACATTGCGTTGCAACATAAAATGGCTTTTCAATGTCCTTCATGTCCCATAAATTAAAGCTTCAATTTCACCATTCCCCCTTTAAACGACGTATTTCCAACAACAACAACAACGAACTACACCATTAGTAATTAAAATAACGATTCGCTACCAAATGCTATCTCATCAAGTAGATTGTGGATGTGCATCTAGAAATAAGTATCCACAAACAGCAATATCTCTTCACCCGCTACTGGTTAAAGTGGATAACGACTTTTTACATAGATAAAGTTATCCTCACTTCTTGCATCTCCCATCATCGTCCTTTTTCCACCTCCTGTCAGTCTAACTGACTGTTTTAAAAGTATGTGTGACAGTGCCCCAACAAAATACATATATATACTCTGCTCTATGCTCGTACTGTCGATGTCGTACTGAAAGGATGCACTACCGACCGACAATACCAGACGCAAGGCCAACAGCAAAAACTGTCAATGAGAGGAGCTTCAAAAGTAGAAAAAAAAATAAACTGCAGATCCAATTAGGAGGCAGTTCTTATTCTAAATGAGAATGATAGTTACATGACAGGCCAGCCAAGCCAGCCCAAACCTGCAGCGCAATTGCGTGTGATCCTTCACCGTTATCCTGTCGATTCATGCCTCGTTGGCTCTTTACAATTTAGTTTAAATAAAAAAACCTCGCTGGCAAGCAATATAGTGAAACGTGAGTCCTGGAAAATATACTATCATCATACAGAGACGGAATAGACTAATTCAATTAGATTAGTGGCAACGATATTTTGTAGGATACATGAACTGAACATATATGTATGTTTGTATGTACGAGTACGTGTGTACATATTTATGTGCATCACTCATATAGTATGTAACCAAAACCAATATGTTTTTTCCGAGGACAAAGAAAAATCCATCCCACCGAACTGGATGCAAAATGTAATTTAATTAGTGTTACTGGTGGAAAAAAAAAAAACAGATTGCGTCAACGTCCAACCAGAATCATAGAATGTGTATATGCTTACGGAACCAAGGCCTAATTCGTAGATCCAGAGGCACGTTCGTAGAAATCAATAAAGCCACTGAAAGGTTTCATTAATCGATTCGTTGTCAATGGATGTGTTCTTCATTAAGGGAGGGCAAATTTTTGCTGTCCAAAGTCTATTCCACTAAAATTAAAAGTAGAATGGACACACGTTCAACATTTTACAATGGTTTCTTTTTTCTAAAAGCTCATAAGTTGTACCCTTAAAAAAATACCGCCGGACATGTTCCCAATTTTTTTTACCCCAAATCTTTACTTTTATTTTACTTACTTTCGATATTGATGGAGCTGAACCAGAGCCTACCAATTCCAAATACGCACTCTAATCAGTTGGTCGTTTCCTGGTCGCTCTATTGAAGATGAGGTCTACCTTGGCTTTTGACTCCTTCTGGTATGACATTGAAGACTTTACAAGCTGGAGCTGGAGTAAAGTCAAAAGTAATTGTGTTGATCTAGAAAGAAAGAAAGCTCCACAATTACGGCAACGCTGTTGAGTATTACCTTTTCGAGCATTACAATTTCGTTGGAACAGCTGCATGACCTTGTCTTAGCCCTCGTGTGGTGTCGGAGGTTTCAAAAGAATATCCAAAGTTGTCCCGTAAAAACGAATCAGCTTAGCAAGAATTTCAAAGCTAGTTTTGCTTCGATATGGTTCTTCTGACATTTGCAATGTCATAAGCTGCTTTAGAACTAATGACAAGGTGATGATTCTCGATTTCCAATTTTTGGAGTTTCGGCAGCATCTGGCGCAATGCAAATATTTGTACGGTTTTAAGGAAATCTTAACCAACTTAATTTAAATGGTCAAATACGTGCTCGTTAGATCTTGAAGACGCTCAAAAAACGTTAAACAAAATCCAGTGCTAACTATCATCCAAGGGACATACATTTCTGTAGCATCAGTTTTAATAGTCTCTGAGTTATCTTAATTGATTAACACGGACAAATTTTAAAGTAGAAGAGTCATTATCAGCTTCAATGTTTTTTTTGCTTTCCTAGTGGATTTTCCAGCAATCCGGTCCATCTTGTGAAACCTGTAAAGACCTCTCATTGAACTCTACTAAACTTTCGGAATAAATTCTTACGATAATTTTTCAAGCAGAAGCTTGGACAGTGACTTCAGACAAACGCAATTTCTTGATATTGTATCTATTTAAGCATGTTATGTCCAGGAAGCTACCCACCAAAATTGCGACTACTCTGTTTTTTTAACGTATTCTGGCCCAATTTTTTTCAATTTCATTTGATGTGATTTCCATAAATTAAAAGCCAATTTCCGAGACTTTTGTTGCCATTTTATATAACCAGAGAATCCGACATAGTATAGGAATTTTTGTGAGGCATAAGCTCTTCCCGACGGAAGGAAACTAGCCCTTGGCATTGCCCTCTTTTTGCAAATCTGCTGATAATTGTGCATTGAGCTATGCTATCAACTGCAAACTGTGATGCCATAGCTCATTGCTCTCATTGTTTCAATAGTGCATAAACATGCAGGGTTTTACAATTTCTCAACTGATTTCGAATTCATTGCAAAATTTTTTGGATCCTAAAAAATTGGTGATGATGGGCATGTTCAGTTAGTATCCCATTTATTTTCCTACAAATCGACAGCAATTCCAAGAAATTTGTTCTCTCTCTTTTCGATACTATTACAAATTACATCCACATAATGTTTAACCGAATGTGATTTATGTACTGTTCCCTTTCGATTATGCCACAAATGGTTGCTTCCAATAATCTATTTTAGTAGTGTCGTTAGCAAAGCCTATACATTCATCGCTTGATTTGAGAAGTTAGTCTATTTTAGAAACTTTTTCACAACAAGGCTCTAAAAGTAATGGTGGAAGTATTACTTCTGAGAAAATTCCGTTTGATGATTCGCTGTAGATTTTGTTCGGAAAACTTTTCTGCTATTCTTGTACTCAGCATTTCATCAATTGTGATGGAAACACTTTTTTTTCTAATGATTTTTTGACTGTCTCGTCAGGGGTATATTGTCGAATGCACCCTCTATATCCAGGAGGACACAAAACGCAGTTTCAATTAAAGTGCTTCCTATCCGCTTCGATAGTTCAAGGCTGACGATAATTCAGAGGCATAATCCCTAGAAAATCTGATCCTATGAAGTTATCGATCACTTTCTTTCGAGTCTTCAGTAAGAATGATGTTTAGATTATTGGTTTGAATGACTTTCGATGGGTTCTATTTGTTTCCCCATTTTTGAGATGATATAAGTTAAGCTTGGTACGTTCTTAAGTGCAATGCAGCCAGGGCCGCATTTACCATGTCGGGGCCACTATAGGCAATGCAATTCTGGGGGTTCTTTTTTTGTCGATGAAGGGATGTGAGTAGCTTACAGATGTCTTATTGACTCAAAATTTTGTATCCTGCAGTTCTGTTACTTCAATGTATGTAGTGATATGATATATGGATTCAACATGGTTATCTCAACCTGATGCTGCAATTGCTGCATTATCAGCAGCATAACCTGACTAATGCTAAGCTCCTCAGGTACTGACAGCGAAGGTATCGTATTTGGGCTCATTGAAATAGTCATAATGAACAGGTTAGGAAGCCACCTAAGTATTATTGATCCAGGTCTCATTAGGTATACTTAAGTATGTATAATTTCGTATACTTATGGTTAATGAGACTTATAGTAGGTATACTCGTATGAGATGAAACTGTGAATGGAGCGGAAAATGACAAGTGGGTATTTATATTTTAACTTTATTCTATAACAGAAAGAAAATAATTGTGTCAAATAAGTACATTAAAGTTTAAATATTAACTTTTCTAATTTTTTTACACTAAATCGTTCAAAAACATCTTGAAACTTGACCTTTTCCAATACATCATTTTCAATCGCCATTATCGACAATGAATTTAAACTGTTCTTAGATATTGACGAATGATGACCTACAGCTCTTTTTTAGTTTGAAAAGTTGTTCCCCTTCTGCGTTCGATATCATCAGACTTCTGTAAATTTGCAATGATATCATTACATTATTGAAAGTTGATTGTATCATATTAACATAAATCAACTTATACAACTCCTCGGCAGGCACAATTTTATCTTTCTCTACAATCCCCACATAATCTATTTAATGTTACAAATATTCTCGCTGTGATAGCAAAAAATCTAAAAGCGATTATAAAAGATAGTCAGAAGATTTACTGACACCGTTGATTCGATCCAGTATGGCAGCCCTAAAAATTGCCATAATGGGGTGTTGTTTTTTTCTGAGTCTATATAAATAAACACCAAGCCTCGTGAATCGCTGATGATGGCAATAAGGGTTGAGGTCGAAATTCTGGGTGCATACAAATTCTGCTTCCAAAATTCTGCTTTTCAAAATTCTGTTTTTCATAATTCTGTTTAACGCAATTCTGCACGCTTTTCAACATTTTCCAAACGATTATTTTATTATTTGCAGAATTTAACTGCGACGGTATTCATCAAAACTTCTTGTTTAATGAATTAATGAGATAATTCGTAAAAAATTATTTGAAGTTTTTGTTTCTTAGTATAAATTAACAGAATTTTTGAAAAACAAAATTTTGAAAAACAAAATTTTGAAAAGCAGAGTTTTGTTTTCCAGAATAAAAAAAAAACAGATTAAAACAAACAACACAAAAAAAAACCAGAATTATAAGAAACAGAATTTTAGAAACAGAATTTTGACCGGATCCCTGGCAATAGATTGCAAAGCTTTCTGGAAACTCTTGGAACGTTATGACAAAGCCTTAGTCGCATCGGGTCTTGCACACCACCTTGTGTCGGCTAATTTTTTCAGAGCTAAACCATATCCGATATGTTCCATCCGATATCTTTCCGCATAATTCCCCATCGATGAGTTGACACCGAAAAATAGAAAATGTTTCCTAGGAAGCAGGATTTTGCAATTTTTTAAGATTTTCACCTTTTAAGAATGTTTCATAAGTATGATAGATAAGTATTAAGTATTCATCAACTGACAGTATCTACGTCGAAAGAAATCATTAATAGATACCTATTGATTGAGGATGCAAACTTGCACGTAATAAAACATTTTCAGTTTGTTTTGTGGGCGAACGGTGGCCCTAGCTGATGTCGGGCCTCAAAGCAGTTGCCTTCTCTGCCTAATGGTTAATCAGGCCCTGAACGAAGCTTCCAAACTTGATAAGTTGATGTAAGACATAAACTCCCTATAGTATCTATAGCAAAATTTTATGGTCTGCAGGTATTGATAGATTTTAAGAGTTAATATTACAAAAAATATAAGAACTGTTAGAGGCTTATTGATTCAGAAAAGTTTTTAATTCAAAAAAGTTTGCCACAGATGTTGAGCTGGCATAAAGCTGAATGAAGCATTTAAGGCAGTGGTGTCAATTGATATTGCTCCAAGGGCTTTTATGAAAATCTAATAAAGCTACGCGAGTACTACCGACCGATTGGTGGTGAGAAATTTCCCCTTCCTGCCAATTTTAGCCCAAGAAATTTCTTTAAGCAGAAATTGTGAGTTCTGTCAAAATTCAAATTTGACAGTTAAGAAAAATTTACTTGCAAATTTTACTAATCCATGCCAGTTTTTGTATTGATTTGTATATTAAAGTGGAATGCTTAGTGCGCTTAGGAACAAGAACATAATTCTTGTTGAAAAGGATACTGAGCCAAATCAACGCCAAGCACAAAAATTTAGCAAGCATTTCGCTGCACTTGTCCTATTTAATGGGAAAGTTTTCGGAAGATGTCAGGAACCTTATATTGTTTAGAGGATTCCTCAAACAATGAGTAACAAACTCATTTTTAGAATAGAAAGGAAATAAGTCTTCGGAGAAGCCCTTTATGCAGTTCCTTTTTACTTGCGATTATAGGTACTATAAGGGAAGTTATGCATTCGTAAAAAAAATTTTTTTTGGACAATCAAACATAACATTAGGATGATAGAGAAGCCGAAAAACGTAGGTCTGACAATTCTGTCTGTCTGTCTGTATAGTTACCTACAGCCTAAACGGCTGGGCTGATTTGCTTCAAACTTGGTAGATATAGTAATATTATGACGTCCTTCAGAGGGTTTTTGGAATTAGCATTCTAGCTCCAAAACTAACGGTACCTGCCATACGATTTTTTGTGAAAAATTAATTTTTCTCAAAAACGGCTCCTACGATTTTGATAAAACTTTCTGAATTGTGTTTTCTGTGCAAACTTTATGATTTGGTTGGAATAGATTTTTCAGGAAAAGTCTTATAACGGTACCTCACATAGGACCGGTTTTTTGAAATCCGATTTTCTCGTAAGCCACTTGACGGATTTCGATGAAATTTTTAACGTAGACGCCCTTCTATAAAAGTAATAATAAACATTCTTAAATTTTTCAAACAAAGTTTTTTGAGTTTTTTTAAAAAAGTTTAAATTTTTTTTTCCAAGAACGGTTTAATCTATTTTTCTGATAAAGACTACAAAGTGGTAGAAGTTGGCATACTCAAAAAATATTTGGAATATATTTTCCAAAAGTTTTTTAAAAAAACAAACTGTTTTTTGAAAAAACTGGTCGAACGATTTTGAAAAAAAAATTCGTAAAAATTCAAAAACGTAAAAGAAACCTGATGGCTTACTTCATTTTCTCCAAAAAACGTTTTAGGTATTGATTTTTAAGTGATTTATAAAATTTGATCTGATTTCAAACACCCAAGACCATTTGAACACAATAGAGCAAGTTCGTACGACCCAGTCGTGCACTTTATTTTATTAATATTTGTTTTTTTCCAAAACCGGTTTAATATATTTTTTTTTTTTAAATTTTATTTTTCTGATTAAAACTACAAAGTGCTAAAAATTGGCATAGGTACTCAAAAAAAAAAATTGGAATATACCTACATATTTTCGAAAAGTTTTTCAAAAAAAAAAACAGGTTTTTGTAAAAAGTGGCCGAACGATTTTGAAAAAAAAATTCTTAAAATTCTAAACAGTAAACGAAATCAGATGGCTTACTTCATTTTTTCCAAAAAACGTTCTAACTATTTTTAAGCGATCAATAAAATTTATATAATTTTTTCCCTGCTTTTTTCCCAAAATCTCAAGCCCTAAGACCACTGTCACACATTAGAGCAAGTTTGTCTGACCCAGTCGTGTACTTTATTTCCTAAAAGTTTCCTCCACTGATGAGAGAAAAACATCACGTTTTAAAGTTGTGTAAAAAATTTGTTGTTCAATGCGTCTTTTTACTTTTTCAAAAAAATGTCTCTATGAGAGATTTTCATCCCCATTCTTTAATATTTGACAGGCTTCCCATTTAAGCCGACAAAAGTAGATAAACGAACCTATTATGTACGACACAAAGAGCGATTTACGTTAGATTTAACAGTTTATTAAGGGCCGTTTACGGGCGCCTAGAAAACAGGCTGCGGGCTACCAAACGCCCGCGAACTACGGGTTGGACACCACTGGTTTAAGGCTACGTAAAAGAATTTCCTCAGCTCCTGCTCTATACTCGTGCGTCGTGCTTGAAATGTTAAATGTTATTTGTGCAATAGAGATTCGCTTCCACGAAATTCCCATCTGTAAATGAATTAAAATATAATTCTCTTGAAGCATTAACTCGCGAACCATTAAAGCTTGGAAAGAATTACCTTAAGAAAATTATTTTCCATACAAAATATAAATGAAAAATTCAACAGAAGTCGACAAAACAATATTTCGATAAGCATAAATATTTCTTTATAATTTTGTACAGCTATTTTGTTTATTAAAAAGCACTTACTCTTATAATGTTTTCAATTTTGAAAAACAAAACCCAAATTCTCCTCCAGACTTTACACACTCAAATTCATGAGAAAAGCCGTCCTCGTGCTTCCCATTGAATAGCTTTTGTTCATAAGGCACAATTAGCACTGAAATTTATGAGACCGAAATAACAGAAATCAAAGAGAGGACACGCCTGCCTCCTCTGCTCCACTCTGGTCCTTCATGTTTTACAGACGTCGAACTTTTTCCCAATTAATTTTTGAACAAGCAAATTTTTGTACCATTTTTTTTTCAACCGAACTCTTCGAGCTCATGTTTGGAAGGACAAAACTTGTTGGAAATTTTAAAGCTTATATAAAAAAAAAAAACCTAATTTAAACATAACCTCAGTTCGAGAAAAAAAAAATACGTTGTTAGTAAGTTTTTGTTGAGAAAAACTGTTGAAAACATTGTCGCTCCAGAGACACAATAAAGGGAAGAGGACTATAGGGTAAAGAGTCTTTAGAAAAACGACTTTTCAGTTGTGTCCTCTTGTTAAGTCCTGTCAGTTCTTTAAAGTTCATTTATTTATTATTTTGCACATAGTGGACATCATGGACATCCTTTATCCTTTTGCCTTTTTGTATCGGAAAGGTGCAACATACATACATATATATAAATAGAAAAGAAAAACGAAATAGATACTCATGGATACAACTTGAATTTAAGTTTGAGATTGCCACCCACAAAGGCCGTTATTTATTGGACAGTGAGTAATAGTTGCTGTTAATAGCATGTCCTCGTTCTCTTCAGATGAGATGTTACCATCTACTATAATCATCACGAGCTTGGTCCTCGTTCATTGTAAAACTGCAATTAAAGTGAGGCTTACAACATTTTGTCCATTTATTGGCTTCGAATTGAATAAATTTAGCTTGAATAGTTTTAACGATATATTGAATTTTTTTCTTTGTGTTTTGCAACAAAGAGGTTTTTCAGAATTTCTCATGTCATGATATAGTTCATAATAATGTGAAATAAAGCGGTGTGCGGTTGCATGGTTGCGTGGCTTAATTATAAGGATTTAATTAACCAGATAAATTAATGATCATACATTTGTGTGGTGGCGCGTTGGTTGGTGTTCATTATATCCATTTCGGAGCAATCATGTATATGAAGAGCTACATATACAGATGGATGCAGCAACACATTGCTTTTGTACAATTTTGTACTACAACAAAGTCTTTCATTAATATCATGTCAGGAATAAATTGAAAAAAATGTTGCCATTCAAATCGATTTAACTGAGGTAATGTTTTTATATTATTCTTGAAGTATGCGTATACACGTTCACAGGACGCACCTATGGAGATGATTTTAAAAAATAAACGATATCAGCGACTGGGTCACACGTACCTTATATTATTGAGTGCGATATGCGATATGGTGAAAATTAAAAATGATAATTTTTGATGCAAGAAGTCTTTGAAAATGTTTATATTATTCAAAACACTGTTTTAGGAATTTACACCACAAATAAATCGAATTATTTAAATTCCTAATGTTTGAACTATTTTCAATATGATTTTTTTTATAATCAATTTGAAGGGCATTTTGTCTGGTACGTGCTCTCTCTCTTGTAGTGATAACTTCTTATAAAAGGGTAAACCGCTTTGTAACGCGTTACGGCGCCACTCTGTATGGCTTCCCTTTCTCCCTTTTATTATTAAATAACATTTCTTCACATTATCTTATTAATATACATAAAGTTTAAGTAATAACCTAATCTTTTCTCAAGTTAAACAATTTCAATATTAAATAGTTCAACTTAGATGAGTTTAAGTTATCACTTCTGTCAAGCGTCCCGAGACGCCCGTTTTTTTATACCCTATTCCATAGAATGGGTATATTGTATTTGGTGTGGAGTTTGTAACATAGAGAAATAATACCGTTAGGTATAGAAAAGTATATATATTCTGACTCAGAATCAAAAGCCTAGTCGATTAAGCCATGTCCGTCCACAATCGCCATTTTTGATGAACAACCTCAATTTGGTAAAATTAAATTATGTTTTTTGCACAGTTACGATAAAAGCATAACGCTTAAATTTTGCAAACGTAAGCTTAAGGTAAAACTTCTTCCAATCAAATAAAAATATTTCAGTTTGGGCGTGGCTGACGCCCATTTTTCCTACAAAACCATCAATATTGTTTTTATAAAATAACAATTGTTATATTAAAGCGAAAACATTAAATTTTGTGGGTATTACTTGCACATAAACATCTTGTGTATGAAATTAAATTGATTCTGGGCGTGGCTAACGCCCACTTTTCACTAGAATTTATAAAAAAAATTGTTTTTGTAGATAGACGGTATTTATAATGAATATGTAAGCCAAAATTTTGCGTCTCTTAGTAGAAACTAAAAAGTTTGTGTATGAAAAGAAATTTTTGAATTTTGGGCGTGGCTTACGCCCACTTTTTATGAAAGAACGAAAAACGTAGTTCTAAAAATTTAAGGTACCTACTATCAATATTGAATTTAAACCTTTTTCCTTCCGTTTGTTATTTGAAAAATATATCTCTACATTTTTGTGTGTAAATTTTTTCAATACGCCCACTTTTATAGGCGTGATTTTGATAAAATACCTTTGTTCAGGTAAGATTGTTTAAAAACTACTCGATTCAGCTGTAGTTTTACACATATGCCTAAATACTGATCAAAGCGCAGTTAGTGCTTCAAATTTTTAAGACACGCCCACTTTTAAGAGGCGTTTTCGTCAAAAGTCGTATAATGCATTAATTTTTTAATGTTTTTTAACTATCGGTCGCAGTTTTGAAGTAAAAAGATGAACACTTTGATTTATATTCCTTGGTTACGTAGCAGAGTGGTGTCCAAGAATTGTTAAGAACACCCATAATCGCTACTTCCATTCAAAATCTAATTTTTAAAAATTCAAGTTTTGTCTTGTTTTGTTCAAATCGATCTGCGAGAATAAAATTGAATGTCACTGAGCTCATACCAATTGCTTTGGCAATAAAAAGTTTTAACTTTGGGTGTGGCGCCGCCTTTTTTTTTATTGTGAAAGAACTAATTGAACATCACACCACACAAAATTAATGTTATTGATTTTTTTTCTGTCTGCTAAAGAAGAGTTTTGTTTCTGAAACTGGAACATCGTCTGGCTGCGGGAGCCGAACGCATACACATACAAAAATATAGGGAATAGGGTATCCAAAAGTTCGTTGCAAACGTACTGTAGCTCTCGTTTATGTTTTAATAATGCTCTCGCGCTCAAGGAAATATGAATACCGTAATAATGAATTAATATGTGCGTGCAAGGAGAGAAGGAATAGAAAGAAAGGAAAGAAAGTTGGCACAGTGGATTGAGATTTTCGATGATAATTATCCCACTGGTGGCATCCAGTTGAAACTGGGAGAATAAATAAAAATTGCTGCCCAGGCTGGGTTTTAACTCACAATTTTAGGTTTAGCAAGCAAGCACTACCTCCACTGTACCATTGCCACCCGCAATGCACATAAATTGGAGAAAGCATTTTTTGGGGTGGTTTTTTATATTTTTAAGTCTAAAAACATGCGATGGAGCCATTTTTCTTTATGAAATTTGGAGCCAAAATTAGAAATCAAAGAAGGCCCCAATAAATGCAAAACACCCCAAATCAAAAAAATTTTATGGATTTTTGTTTTTTTGTTTGTCATACAATTTTTGGGGCCATTTTTCATATCTAGTTAACGGCCATTTTTCATTGGGGCCAAATGTCATGAAGCCGACAAAACCTTCGCACCAATTTTAAATGAATTCAGTCAAGCCCTTTTCAACGGTTGGTTAAAAAAAAATGGTGTGAGCTGAGTGAATTAGATTTTGAATGGAAATCGCGATTATAGGTGTATTTAACAATAATTCTTGAACAACACTCTGCTACGTAACCAAGGAATACAAACCGAAGTGTTCATCTTCTTATACACCAAAACTGCAACGAATAGTTAAAAAACATTAAAAATTAATGCATATTACGACTAATGACGGCAACGCTCCTTACACACCTTGAACTTTAATTTGAACTTAAAATATTAACATTCTTCTTAAAAATAGTCTCAAGTTAACCGTGAATCTTAAGTAACTTAAGTTGGAAAGTTGGGCTCTGGTTTTACCTTTCGAATTATTTGGTAAATTTAATTAAATTAAATTTATTTAATGCTAAACCATTGTCATTTAAAATGTATTTAGCCCATTTATCATGTACATGTAGCTCTTATACATTATGTTTAGTATAAGCTTCATTAAACTATATAAAGGGTTTTCCAATAAGAGGTGTTAACTATGCCATTGATAAAAATGGAACGATACACACTTCAAAAACGCATTGAAAATTGAAATTATTAAAACAACTGAACAACTGAGAATATTGCTGTTGTAGCCCAAAATGTTGAAGAAAACCCAGGTTTGTCCATTCCTCGTCGTTCTTTGGAATTGGGCATTCCATCATTACACCGTATTTTGCATAAAGGCTTGGGTCTTAAGGCTTATAAAGTTCAGTTAACACAAGAACTCAAGCCGTCCAATCATCAACAACGTCGTGTCTTTGCTGATTGGGTCCTTGAAATGATCCGGAATTTCATCGAAAAATAATCCTGACTGATGAGGCCCATTTCCACCTCGGTGGCTACGTCAACAAGCAAAATTAACTCATCTGGGGCTCGGAAAACCCTAGATTTTTTGTTGAAAAGCCTCTCCATCGTCATTGAGTAACTGTTACTGTTTGATCCGGTTACGCGGTCCGGCGGGCACACCTTACTTTTTCGAAATTGATTTTTCTTTGAAGATCTAAATAACACCTCTTATTGGAAAACAGGAATTTCTATGAAAACAATGTTAATTTAATCGCATTTAACCTTAATCACCTACAAACGAACCAAATCCTCTTTCTGAAGCTAACGCATTAGTAGGTTATAAGCCCTTTTTGTGTTTGCCATGACATTTCACTCTCTAATCGGAGGCAAGGTACTGAATTTTTGAACTTAATTCCTGCATGGACGATAGTTTTATCAAAAAGTATAATACTAATCCGACCGCATGACATGATAATATACACATTCTGCTGCTCCAGCAATGCCCTTATCCAATACCCGTGGCCGCCATTTAAGCTTAGACCATCATCATCAGCTACATATCTTCATAACTAACAACAACTATCATCAGACAGATTAAATAAGCAAATCACTGCAGAATTCCCGGGGAAATATTCTTCCATGAGTAGTATATTCAGTTTGTGATTAAAAGGACATAGCAACAATAGCACAAGGATGTGGAAAAGTAGCAAGGATGGTGGACGTGTAAAATGCAGTTGAATTATGATTTTGTTGCATAAGGAATATTTTGTTGCGGATACTTTCATTAAGTAGATTACTTTGGACTGACATTTTATATAGGACTGAGCTGTTTTTGATGTTATAACACAATACACAACCCTTTGTAGTGCTTAGTGTAATGGCGTCTGTAAGAAGTACTCGTATCACTGAGAATATTATTTGCCTGAAGGCAATATTGGTTCTTGCATTCCTCATCTATTTGAAGAGATGTAGTGGGTTTTTGAATCTTGAGAATGTTTAGAAAATGAAGACGACTTTTGAATTTTAACACTTTAAGAACTGCGTCTTTGGGCTGAACTAGGTGCCGTGAAATAAGGCCAAGTGAAATAAGGCCAAATGGAGAAAGTTGGCCTTATTACGCTTTGTTAAAGTGAAATAAGGCCAAATTTTAAAGTTTATATACATAGATTAACTCATTCAAAGTGAAATAAAGCCAAATGCTCTAAAAAAAGATGAAAAAGCAAACCGTTTTATAGGGACGCGGTAGTTGAGGATAGTTTTTCGTAATATCGAATATTAAAAAAAATTTATTTGGAAAATAAAATTGTCATGACCCAGACGTTGTTGATTACGAAAACTTGTGACATAGTCACCTGCTGGCAGATCCCTTAAAGCTACGAGAAGTCGCAACCGTTTGCAACCCTCACGTCATTTTTACGTCATCATTTGCGATTGTTGATCGTACAAAATAACAATTGGATGTGAGAACTTGTATCGTTTTTGGTTTCTCATTGTCACCAATGCTTTGCAGCAGATACAAAAATTTTGTGGTTTTATGAAACCACGATGCAAGTGAAAATTTTTTCGTTCTAATAAATTCACTATAAAAATCAATTTAACTCACTAAGAGCTTTTTCTTTTCCCTGCAAACACGAAATCTTTTGGCTTTCTCTTACGGCCTAAAATTAATTCATCGTCCGATATTTTACGCACTATTCTTGGCTTTTCTTTTGTTAACCAGTTTATTTGACTCACTAGCTATATCGTTGTCCATCACGATCAAGTTAGTAAACAAAACCATTTAAATCAATACTTAACACACAAATGCCGCGGAGCACGTGCTTGAATGAGTGAGAACATAAATACTACATACTACACGGTCAGCTAATGCGAGCATATTGCGATATGCGACGGGTGAACCAACAAATTTGAGGTGATGTAAAAAAAAGTTTCACTTTAAATAATAAGAGTTAAAGAGAAATGTCATTGCTCAGTAAATTCGAGGACGCCTTTTACTTACCTCAATCGACGATTTGTACCTGGTCGACGTCGAAAGGCATCTAGTTTTTTATTTAATTAAATGTATTTTGTTATTTTTTCTGATACCTACACATCAGATTTGCGAACACATGCGAGCACCGGCGTAATCGCAAATGTATTGGCGACATTTGGTGCAAAATTTGAATACCGTATGAATACCCCTATATGCATGTTTGCGAGGACAACAAGGCTCCAACCAACTCATACTTTTATATATATTATTGTTATTATTATTTTCTTTATTTCATAAAAGGTATTACAATGTTTTTGATTTAGAATACGGACTTGACAATTCTGCCGTCTGCCGGATATGACATTTTTTTAATAAATTAATAATATGATAATAAAGATTAGGTTACAAAATATTTTGCTTTTAAAGAATAAACTTGAAAACAAGCATAATAAAAATTAAGTTAATGTTACAGATTGATTGGGATTATTAAATTTTTCAAAAATATTACAGTTTGGATGATAATGACATTAAGATTATTCGGACGAAATAAACATGATTTTTAAAAAACGATAGTAATGAACATAAAATAAATATTTATGTATAAAAAAAAAACTACAAAACTTAATCAAAAGTTTAGAAAGCTATTACGATAAGTCAGGGCATGGTTGCAAAAACTGTACAAAATGATCCAACCACGAACGCCGCGCCGTTTAGAATTTCATAGAGACTACTCATTGACAGAAAACTTTCTTGGAAGTATAATCTTCGAATTTCTTGTAAAATTGGGCAAGCCGCTATGAAATGGTAGATATTCTCCGATTCTCTTCTGTTACACAATAGCTTTCTGCAGATGGTATGTGATGGTTTAGATTCTTGTAAATTACTCTGGAAGCCGATGAAGATGCTCTAGTTAAGTGCTGGTCGAATATTTTATCATCCACTTTAGCTAAGATCGTTGAAAATATATCTTGCCAGTTGCTTACGTTACTTTCTGACAAAGAAAAAGTAATATCGTGAGATATTGCCAGCTGATTCCATTCCCTGAAGGGAAAACATTTAATTGTAGCGATCTTAACACGATTGATCTATGCAAACTGCTCACACTTCTCTTCATCACTCTTGTTAAATAATCGGAGTGAGCCTTCAAATTTTTCAAATAAATTGGAGGCAATCCAGACTCGACGTGCAAGGCATATGTTGGTGTTGAGATTGGTAAGCGGAATAGTCGCTTCAAGAAATACCTTTGGACAGCTTCAAATTCTTCAAAAGGACTGATCCCGAAAGCCTGCGTTCCATAACACATACAAGTGTTGACGGTTGCGTTAAAAACCTGATATTTTAAAACAAGATCAATGTTAGGATTTGCGAAGAATTTGGGCCACATAATGTTAAGTGCTAACTTAGCTTCGGAACTTTTTTCTTTTGCGTGTTTTCCAAAATTTAGATTTGAAGATAGCAATACTCCCAGATATTTAAATTCTCGTACCACTTCTAACCGCTCGCTGTGGAGTCGCCAAGTTTCTTCACGTAGCCTTTCTCTTTGCCGGCCTTCGAAAATCATGATCTTCGTTTTCGTGACGTTCATATGAAGATCCCATGTCTCGCAGTACGTTTGTAGCCTATTTATTTGTAGTTGGAGGGCAAAAGGATTTTCCGCAAGCAATACTAAGTCGTCAGCATAGAGCAGGACCTTTATTAGATTTCCGGCAAAGTTTACTCCACCAGGAAGAATATCAGCAACATCATCAATGAACATGGCGAACAAAATGGGGCTTAGGATGCATCCTTGGGGGACTCCTGCAGAAGTATCAAACCAATCTGACATCTTTGAACCATCCCACACCGCTGCACATGAAGATGACAGAAATTTAAAATACAGCATAAGGAACTTCTGGGATACTCCAAGCGATGCCAGTTTATAGATCAAAGCCTGCCTATTCACCGTATCAAATGCTGCCTTAAAATCAACAAAACACGCATACAGTTTTTTGTTTTTTTCGATGTATTTTCGAGCAATGCTAGTCAAAGCAAAAATGTGATCTATCGTTGAAAAACCTGGGCGAAAACCTGCTTGATATTCACTAAGCCGACTGCTACTATTCACCCAGCTCATGAGTCTTCCATATAGAATCGCAGCGAAAATCTTTCTTAGTGAATTAAGAATCGAAATTCCTCTATAATTTTCGGCCTGACTCGCATCTCCTTTCTTGAATATGGCAAATATAAGAGCTTTGTTAAAACTAGCTGGCACACAAGCGTTGTTATAAAGCAAATTGAAAAAATCTACTATGTAGTGTTTGAGTTGTTCAGTTGCATTTTTATAAAATTCAACAGGTATGCCATCACATCCGGGGGCTTTGTTGTTTTTCATAGTCAGCAGCGATTTTTCGAGTTCATTTTAAGAGATTGGAGAGTCAAGCTCCGCAACATTTTCATTCTGTAGTGCATAGCAAAAAGTATGAAGATTCTCATCCGCTGTCAAAAGAGTTTTAAAATGAGCTGCTAGTGACTCAGCTTCGAGGACATTTTTCATACTTTTGTTACGCCCGCCTAACTCACGCACATTACACCAGAAATCTTTAGAGTTTTTCGAATGGTTTAATTTGTTTGCAAGGTTCTTAAGATAAAGCACTTTTTTGAGCGAGCATAACTGCTTATACTCTTTGTTGGCCCTCAGGTACATATTTTTGAAGGCAATTGCATTTGTTGATCTAAATATCTTCAAGTTTCTAAAAGAAAGCTTCCGAAGATTGCAGCAGTCTTTGTCAAACCATTTGCATTTAGGAATAAAAGTATTATTATGGTTCACAAGTGGAGCTGAAGCGAAAATTACTTTTGTAATACTTTCCTCAATTTGTTCTACAGCACTCGGGGATTGCACCGGAAGAATATTACAGTGGCGATTCAAGAGTGTTTTGTACTGACTCGCTCTGTTCTCATTCCATTTTAGCTTTCGGGAAAAAACTGCGCTTCTCACCTGGACTTCTTGATCAAAATTCACTTTTACTATTATTGGCATGTGAGCTGAATAGCCTTCCACGAGTACTTCAAAATCATTTGTTGAGGTAAACCATTCTCCAGAAATTGCACAGAGGTCTATAGCTGATTGACCTTGACCGCCAATAAATGTGAGTTCACCAAACTTGTCACCACCTGCCACTCCATTCAGCACGAACAATCCAAAGTCATCAAAAAATTCCGTTAAGAGCCTTCCATTTCTATTGAACGTTGCATCCTTAGAATTTCTATTTAGTCCAAATCTCAGTTGGTCTTGCACAATATGAACTGAAAAATTCTGAAAATCACCAATACGGGCGTTAAGATCACCGATAATCATTGTATTTTCTAAAGAAGTATTGTTACAAAACTCGCGTAAATTGTTGAAATCATTCTGCCAGCTATTGCAATACTTTTATATATAATTAGGAAAAATGCTGAAAAAATGCTTTCCAGTGCTTTTCTGATTATTGTTATGTAAGCATTATTTACAAATGGACGCCAACTTCCTGTTATTTCCAACATAGCTCGGTGTGTCACTAAAATCCTCATTAAAAAATGTAAAATTTGCATGTGTAATCTTAGCCTTATTGTAAGGGGTCTTCTAGATCACTTTGAAATAAAAACAATTAAATTTAGTCATCGTTATAAAAATTCTTCTTTATTACAAAATCACAATGAACCATTCGCCTCGACCGTTCTCTTACCACTGAACTGGCGTTGGTTCAGTCGTCGGCTTTACCTTAACACATAAAATACATAATGGACTAGTTTCGTCAAATACTAATACTTAGACATAAAAGCAGGCACCTCACACCGACAGTCTTTGGAAATAGATACAATACATGAGTATATACGTTTATTTAAGTAATATGGTTACATTATACATATATTTACACAAATATAAATACGCACATATATAATGCACCGCGCTGACTTTTAACTAAAGCTTTGTATTACGCAGGCGCATGCAAATCACGTACTAATAAACATACTAGCTTACTCGTACCAACGCTCCTGCTCATTCGCTTTAGCTTGACATAATGTACAATGCTTAGTAGACCAGATCGAGAGGCTACGTATCATGTGAGAAAATGAGATCTAGAATATAAAATACTGTGTTATTCGTTCCCTCTCAGGCTTGTTGCGATACATTCATTTGTTTGATTTATTTGCTCAAAAGTGTCATGGCGCCTTTCCGTTTCGTCGAGTTTTAAATCACCCAGATATTAAAGAAGTTTCACACCAAAAAATTCTAAAACAAATATTGAATCCAATCAGCAACGCAGATTGTGACGTCGTTGCGTGGCATATTGAATATTTCAAAAACTTCATTAATAATTCAATTCTACATGCATAAATTGTAATATCCTTGCATCAAAAATTTAATATTCACACATAGATATATGGAAACAGAAAATTTTGAATTTTATTAATAATAAATTTTTTTCAAGCCAATTCATCCAATCCATGTGAATCCCCAGAATATTAAATTGGGCACAGACTCGTCAACTCACATCAACTACTATCAACTATTAGAGAGATAGAAAGAGCAAGGAATATGTCAAATGTTATGCATGACCAACGCACACATGCTGATCAAATTAAATCAACTTTGGAGCGGTAGGATAGAGTTCAATTTGCCAGGACATGTTGCATTGCTGCCCAAGTCCAAACACAAGCCCAAGCACAAGCCCAAGCCAAAAAACATGAAGGGTGTCCAATAACTGAATTGTAATGAATTTATCGATTGAATTTGATTTTATATATGAATTGGCAATATTCCCACTCCCCCTCCCCCCTAAGGTAACAGCATCTATCGTTCAAATTAAATTTGTTGCCAATATTTTGATTAATCAAATTCAAATGAGAATTCAACATCAACATCAACTCTCTGGAAAATAGAGTATAGAGGGCGCTGCAGGTGGTACATATATAAATTTATACTTTACCTACTCCACATGATCCAGGTGAAGAAATTTTTTAGTCAACGAAATTCAATATGTCATTCGAGTAAACATCATATATCCCCCTTCCGTTTAGGTATACATTTTCCCTTGTATGGGTGTGTGTGTACCTTTTGATGTTTACTTTTGAAGATAGGATTGAGAGAATAGTTTAAACGATGCGCGTTGCACCGGAAATTACATAGTTATCCACAATTTCAGGAGCTCAAACAAACCACCCACAAAGGGTTTGTTGTTTACAAACATGCTAACTTTGAGGGAATAAAATGAAACGTTTCGGCTTAATTATTCGATTTAATGCCTAAAATAAGGTCCTGATGGAGTTTGTGGTTTGTGGAGAAGTATAATATAGAGCGGGAAATAGAAAAGGCAACAAACAAACCGCATTAGGCTACTTCCATGAAATTCGAACATTTTTAATTGGGTTTCAAATTAAGAGGACAAAACAAGAGGACATGAGTCCGGTCTAAGCCTATACAGCAGCGGGTTATTGGTCACAAAATGAGCAGGAGTGAGTTAACCTTTGGCCGGCATTTTCAGGCATTTTAGGGGATTAGAGCTGACAATTCGCATTTGAATATTGAATTTAATGGCACAACGTTTAATGAGCTGTATTTGTATGCGTGGCTTGGCATTTTGACTGAATCGGTTTAATTCAAATTCAAATTCTGATCCAAAGCCAAATATTGTGCTTGTTTAATGTCAATTTGTATATGGTCAAGAAAATCCTCGAGTGCTTAGTGTCCTATAGGCAGGTTAGAGTTTCTATTGTCCATTATTCCGTTAATTCAAACTGTGTTCTTGAAATAAACAATTAGATTAAAATACATCTGTGCAGCATTTGAATATAAATACTTCTAAATATATATTTTTTTAAATAGAAATACCAGCGTTTCACATAGCATCAGTAATTTACTTATTATTGATGTTGCCAGCAAAGGTGTTGAAATCAATTCTTAAAATTGATTTTGGGTTAAGTTGCAACATTCTACTTCATAACAAATTTGTCTGTAAAACCATGCGAGCGGAAATTGAAATCAAATGCATGTGGGGTAAAATGTAACTATAAGAAAATTATGAATGTTAGCTTTTAGTATTAATTCAATATTCCACCATTAAAGCTGGCTGGTTAATTGAAGTAAAACTTCTTTGACGTTTATGATAAAAATAACATTTACAAAAAGAGTATGTACTATTTTCTTCATGTCTATATTCTCTTTTATGAATTTGGAATGCTTTGGGAATATGTATGAATAATCATGCGAAAACTGACGATATATCGATATATTGATTTAATTCACCCGATAACTATCGATATTGTTAAAGAATATCGATACGATAAATATCGATATATTTTTTTTCACTTGCCCATCCCTACATTGATCAAAACACACAAATACCATGGAGCACGTGCACGAATGAGTAAAATTATAGTATTATTATTTTCACTCGTTCGTGCACACTGTGAGCTGATTCGATCCATCGGTGCCGCCATATTGGAATACTGAGCGTTACTTCCGTCAGAAAAATAAAGTGCACGACTGGGTCGTACGAACTTGCTCTAATGTGTTACAGTGGTCTTGGGGCTTGAGATTTTGGAAAAAAAAGCAATAAAAAAATCATATGAAATTTTATTAACCATTTAAAAATGAACGTAAAATCGTTTTTTGGAGAAAATGAAGAAAGCCATTAGATTTCTTTTACTTTTTTGAATTTTAAGGAATTTTTTTTTCAAAATCGTTGGAGCCGTTTTTTCAAAAAACGGTTTTTTTTTTAAACTTTTCGGAAACATATTCCAAATTTATTTTGAGTATGTCAAAATCTAGCGGTTTAAAGTTCTTATCAGAAAACAAAAATTTTAAAAAATTTGAACAAACCATTTTTGAAAAAACCAAAAGTCAAAAAAAAATTTAACTTTTTTTTAAAAAACGCAACAAAATATTTTTTTTTAAATTAAAGAGTTTATGTTATTTCGTGTATAACAGAGCTTTTATATTAAAATTTTCATCGAAATCCGTGAAGTGGTTTACGAGAAAATCTGATTTAAAAAAACCGGTCGTATGGGAGGTACCGTTATAAGACTTTTCCTGAAAAATCTGTTCCAGCCAGAACATAAAGTTTACTTAAAAAATACCATTCAGAAAGTTTTATCAAAATCGTAGGAGCCATTTTTGAGATAAATGAGTTTTTCATTAAAAATCATATGGCAGGTACCGTTAGTTTTGGAGCTAATTCCAAAAACCCCTCTGTAGGACGTCATAATAATAATATGTACCAAGTTTGAAGCAAATCGGTCCAGCCGTTTAGGCTGTAGGTGCCGATACAGAAAGACGGACAGACAGACAGACAGACAGATAGAATTGTCGGACCCACTTTTTTCGACTTCTCTATCATCGTAATGTTATGTTTGATTGTCCAAAAAATTTTTTTTTTTTTTTTACGAATGCATAACTTGCCTTATAGTGCCTATAATCGCAAGTAAAAATCTGAGTTACTCCCTAGTCGCGCTTAAAGAAGTTTTACTTCAAAAATATTTTTTTATAAAATTACATTTCATTTTTATTAACTTGTATACTAACGGCTGCACGCCTCCATATCCGCGGACAAAATATCCACGTCAAAATATCCGCGACATAATATCCGCAAACAATAATAATAAATACATAAATACAGTGCTAGCAGCCAACAATACGGTTTATATAAACAATGACCTATGTAAGAGTCGACCCCCCTCCTTGGGCACACTATAGGACTTGGGGTAGGTGCGGATATTTTGCCCGCGGATATTTAGGCATGTTACCATACTGACATAAGGGAATACGAAAGCATAAAATAATGCTCCTCTTAAAAATAAATTTTACTGTTTAAGCAGGTATTGTAAGAGTTACCGTTATATTTTAATAATTTTTTTTTCAAATTTAAGTCATGTTTTTAGAAAACTGCCCCTCTCGACTAAACGGAGGGGAATAGACCCCCTTCGCATACGATTTCTTTCTTTTCTCGATTCAACCTACATGCTTTAGCTTTTTGTAACATCTTATACCAATCACTCTGTATACATAAATACAGAGCTAGCACCCAGCATTACGGTGTATACAAAATGACCTATGTAAGGGGGGCATGCTGCCCCCTGTAACCCTCTGCTTGGGCACACTATAGGATTTGGGGTAGGTGCGAGGTTGGGTGTATGCGGATATTTTAACGAGGATATTTTGTCGCGGATATTTTGACCCGGATATTTTGTCCGCGGATATTTTGCCGCGGATATTTTGGCCCGGATATTTTGTCAGTGGATATTGAAGCGTGCAGCCAAAATCAAAATGGAGGAATACTGTTAAACAAAATGGACTAGGGTAGCGTAGAAATAAAATTGGTTGAATTCAAGACAGAATCTAGCCTGTTTCAGAGCTTGTTATCGTTTTCTTAAGATTATTCTATGGCAAGAAATGTCTGAAATTATATATTGATTTGATATTTGGGAAAATGTGTGACATTCTTAGCTCCAAGTAACTTGTTCGTTAAATTAAGCAGGGGCCTGGGCACATACAGAAGAAGTGGTCGTGATGCAATGCAGAGTATCATACCATTTGCTATTCATTATCATGATGGCATTCGAGTAAATAATTGTTAAGTGGTATTCGGACAGACAACACTTTGTTCTCATGAAAACAACAAGATATTCTTAGAGAACCAAGTGGAACACTGAAAATTCAGGCAAAATGTTGACATCTATTAAAAGATTCCCAATGAAAGTACATGTTTTCAAGGAAAGCATCACGAGATATGCGCTTTTTTTATACAGTCACTGACTTTGTCTGCTTCGAACTAAAAACATGCTTCAAAAAGTACCTCAGTTGTTACTATAACGATTATAGGTACTATAAGGAAAGTAAACATGAAATAACGATTATAGAGAAATAGTAGAAAGTGGATCCGACAATTCCGTCTGTCTATCTGTATCGGTACCTACACCCTAAATGGCTGGACCGATAATTTTCTTCAAACTTGGTACATAGTATTATTATAGAGGCTCTAAGACTAACGTTACCTGCCATACGATTTTTAATAAAAAACTCATTTTTCTCAAAAACTGCTCCTAAGGTTTTGATAAAACTTTCTGAATAGTTTTTTGTTTGTATGTAAGCTTCATGTTTTGGTTGGAATATATTTAAAAGGAAAAGTCTTATGACGGTAGGTATCTCCCATAGGACTGGTTTTTTTTTTTAATCAGATTTTCTCGTAAACCACTGCACGGATGAAAGCTCTTTTATAAACTAAATAATATTAATTCTTAAATTTGTAAAAAAAAGGTTTTTTGTTTTTTTTTTTTTAAGCCAATTCTTTTTTAATTTTTGGTTTTTTTTTCAAAATTTTTAAAAGTTTTTTTTTTAAAACTCAACAAAAAATTCAGAATGTGTTTTCGAAAAGTTAAGAAAAAAACAGTTTATTTTTTAAACTCAAAACAGTAAAACAAATCAGATGGCTTACCTAATTTTTTCCTAAAAACGTTTCAACTTGTAATTTTGATTGTGATTGGTAAAATTTCATATGAATTTTTCCTGCTTTTCTTTTTTCCAAAATATAAAGCCCCAAGACCACTGTCAAGCATTAGAGGAAGTTCGTGCGAACAAGTCGTGCATTTTATTTCTTCTTTTGTGAGTAAGTCAAGTCTCTGGTCGTGTCAATTTCTTGTGAAAGGGTCCTGCTTTGACACCTATAATGTTTGAAGTTGATAATTATTGTTCATTCTATTTTGTAAATGAAAGATTTCTTGAAGAAGATGGCAATCACCATCGAAACGTCGGGAAATAAATGAAGTTGTTGTTTCCACAGTTAAACTGTTCCGCCATCTCTCTTAGAGATGAACGCCGCCCCAGTCGAGAACTGTTTTGGAGTTAGCGGAGATGGAATCCAGGGATTTTAATGAAAATGATGATGTCCTTGGAGAATATGGCGTTTTTTTTAAGACAGTATGAAATCTCCTTTCTCGCCATTAGTTGCACCTCGAAAATTCCACAATAATTTGGAATACGGAAGGAGAGACTGTTGTAATAAATACACCACCCCCACCCTATCATTTGTTTTTGACCCACGAGTTAAAATATATATAAATAATATATGTAGATATAAATTCATATATTCATGTTTTAAGAAGCCAATTTCCTTCCAGAGTGATCAGGAGAGTATACTGATTCGGAAGATCTTATCAAAATGTAGTAGAGGCGTGGAGTAGTACAGAAAGTATTCAGTACCTTGGCGTGGCCTTAGAGTTTCTATTCTTTTTAGCTCATAGGGTGACATCTCTGAAGAAGTGCTAATCATGAACCAAAATCCGGGAATGTAGGAAATTTTGGTGAATTCTGTTTTTTTTTTTTAGTGATAAACAGATAAACGGCCATTTTGACTGCCATCACACTGAACTGATTTTGTTTTGAAAAATAAAATATTCTTCAGTCTTAATTGGGTCGATATTACAATAAATTTTAAATTGGGTATAAAAGTGAATTGGGCTCCCTGTCCCATTGCAGAGCTTGTTCCGGGCTGTTTGTAGGTGTTTGTACAGCGTAGGAATTAATTTGTCCAACGTTATAAGCACAATAGATCAGCGTTATCTATTCAAAGGAACGCCGTCTTCTGCTACCGATTCCACTGAAACTGGGTTTATCTAATCAATCTATGTCCCTACACCACGAAACAACTTTATGCATTTCTCCTGCAAAAATAATAAAAAAAACTAATTTGTATGAAACGATATCATTTTCAAATGGCCACGTACAACTGTGATGTATTCGTCGATGACTTCTATATCCATGAGTTCACGATAGTAGAACTCAGAACTGTACATTCCTAAAAATATACTATTTTTTATAGATATAGCACGTACACAAGTATACTATATCCAATCCATTCTATATCCTAGATTGGACTTTTGTGGCAGGTCCAAATGCTCAATCACTCAAAAAGAGAACACATCCAAATACAATAATACAAAATTGACATAACATTCATTCCAATCTACACGAAACCACAAAATTTTACCTTCAATTGAAATTTCAAAACGAAAGTATATCTCGTACCGAAGACTGAATAAATGGTGGTTTACTAAGGCCCGGAGGCAATAGCAGCAAAACCTATTGTGAAAAAAAATAAGTTTATATTCAGCTCAGCTTCAAAGGACGACGTTCTTCACATTCGGCTCATCCCCTCCAAGAATCGGATGTTGACCTTCAACCTCAAAACGACACACACTCCCCTAAAGGAAAATCCGTTTAAATGGCCCCCTGCTTAGAGTTCTTAGGTACATCTTGTTTATTACAAAGAAACTACCCAACAAAAAAAAAATCTATTAAATACATCAGCTCTCATTTCCGGTGAAAAGTATTTCCCCAAAACAAAAATACCAACGAGGATACGAGGATACTACGAAGGGAATCATTAATCTTATTTATTAAATCACTTTGTAAGAAAAACGAAGAAAAAAAAATAGGAAAACTCTCATTTTATTGACGTCAGTATTAGATCAAAGCTTATTAATGCCCCGACAATGACTTGAACATTTCCCTCAGAAACCCTCTGTCCTTGCTCCCTTGAACTCCCTAATCCGCCAATGATAAGGCGCATCAAAATTACAATTTTCCAAACAATCACAATCCGATTAGTCTTGTGCCGTTATAGATAAATATTCAAAAGAAATATTGCTTTTGATATTAATTCCTTTTTAAGTTAGTCCTTGCATCAAATCCAGTCAAGCTAAAATATGAAATCAACCCTATTTTGTTTATAAATAGAACTACTTCCAGGTCATTAGTCAATTTTCATAGGAGCTTTTGTATCCTTTGTGGTTGAATTGATGAAAATATAATTAAGGAAACAAAATTTGACATTAACACCGCTAGTAATTCAAAAATCGCACGACATTCATGTATAGCATTTACTTCTTATACCTATTTCAACTCTTTTGTCTGTTCATCCACAATCCTTTTTCTTATCTGACAGATGACATTTTGATACGTATTGGATATGATTTTTGGGGCCTACAAACAAACAATGTATACTTAAACTCTCATGCGAGTTTTTCATCTCTCACGATAAATAGTTCGTCTCATGATAGACAAAATACTCAATATACAATTTTTGGCCATTAAAAAGTTTCTTTAAAAAAAAGATTAAAAAATCGCTGCATTCAATGGAAACAAAATTAAAGGTTGTCTCTCATGCGAAAATTGAACCTTGTCTCAGGCTATAATTTTTGTATATTCACCTTTATGTTTTCCACCCTCATTTTAATGACAGAAAGCATTGTTTCACAATATTCATTATGTGTATTGGTGGTTGTATGTTTATGCTATGAAAAAGGACGAAGGCCCGGCATTCACACTTCTCATCGCTCTGTTCCACTTTTTGAAGGGTGAGTGCGTTGCTTATCCATACATACAATGGTTCAGATTTTGTCCCGCACATTTTTCAGGACATTGTATGCTTCTATGCTGGCATTAGAATAAACTAGAAGTTGATGCTCTCTCTATTTTGTTTGGGGGAGGATTTCTTATTTGTGGTAGTGAATATTGATCGATTAGGAGAGCGCTTGCGTGGTTAAGTTTTATGGTTGGTTTGCAGGAAAAGGACATGGAAAAGGATTTTGAGATTATTTTTAAATATTATGGGAGAAAAGTGATGCCAAGTTTTCGTAATAATATTAAACTAAGAAATTTAAGTACATTTTCTTCAAATCCAAATAATTGCAAGAACATTTAGACGCAAAACAGTATGGCAATACGAGAAAGTCAAATGGAAGGATCTTCACGATTTATTCGGAAACATTACTTGGTCACTATATGCTTCCCAAATGCGAACTAATGAAGACGTGTGCTTCCACAATGACAAAATTAGAAGAAATGTTCATAAATCCTCTTCTACAGTCCTGTGTTCATCTCCCTCAAACCACTTACCAACTGCCATTACGTCTTTTCCTTTTAAGATCACGGAATCGCTGATCCGACAAAGACATTCCTTGAGAAACAAAATCTTCTTAATGACTTGCAAAATCATAAGGACCACTGGCGAAAACACTTTTCTCAACGATCCCTCCGCGTTGTTTTTGATGGCCTGATGTGTGATATTAATTAAGTAAATGGTGTGCCCCAAGGTTCCGTTCTTTCTCCGACTTTATTTCTCAGCTTTATCAAAAATCTCTTGCCTAAACTTCTAATTAGCTAAATTGACAGTGCGCCTTCATCTTTTTACATAAGTTCCAATATTCACAGCCCTGTTGAGTCATAACCTACCTTCAACTATCCGTGGTTGACACTTAAATCTAAGAAACTGAACAGTTTTCGGTGCTTGAACGCATATTTACAGTCTTTAAAAATGCCTCCTACTGTCTAAATTTTCCTGGGATGTTGAAAAAAATATTTCTTCCTACTGATCTGGATAATCTACGGGGTACAAATTCACCCAAGGCTGGAGTATACTTCTTATGTGCGAGCAGGTGCTCCCATTACCCTTTTGGGTTCCCTGGACAGAATTCAGAAAAGGTCTGTAAATTGATTGGTGAACGGTTTGAACATCGTCAAAATGTATCTTGTCTCACCTTTTTAATAATTCTTTTTATAAACAATTCTCAAGAGTAAAAGTCAGTAACATTTCTTCCCCGAAACAATTTATCCATAATTTCCGACGTTCTGTTACGTATAGAGACTCTTACCTTAGCTGCACTACACTGCTATAGCATTCAAAAAGAATTTTCTCGTTTGCACTTCGTAAATGCATGACAAGATTATTACTAGCCCCTTGTTTTCAGGCTCATTAGAGGGAAAGAAGTTCACTTACAATAGCGTAATTTTTTTTAAATATTTAAACTATCTTGGAAATTGTAAGAGTAAATTCCGTTAGGGAACTGAAAGCATAATAGACGGTAAAGGCGAAGTCATGTCAACGAAAAGAATCTTTGAACAGCACATTGGAATTGGACCAAGTCCAAGGTAAGAAATGCTTAAGAAAAAAATTGCTTCAATTTAAATGTCAAGACAGCAATGTCCAATGAAATCTTTCCTCATCTTCCTGGAATAAGCAAATGTAACTAAACAATTTTCTGCCTTAAGTATTGAACGATCAAGATGATTATGAACATCTACCATGTTCTCTCCGGTGGATTATAAGTTTTGAAATAGAAAAGTATCAGGCTTATGACGTTTAGACCTTCTTTATTAGAAAAAAATCGATACATTAAGATCCAGATCTTCCAAAATCGTCAAAATGCCTTCCTTGTCCCAAACAGAATTGTATGACTACATATTTAAAAAATTATGTTTTGCATAAAACATGTGGGGTCACAGCATACCATCATATCTGTGATTCATATTTTTAATTTTATTTTGTAAATCTTATATTAACATAGCAACAATTATGTACCTTAATATGAATAAAAATAGCACTTTAAAATTCTTTTTTCTTTTTTGAGTAAACAAGCACAATTTTCGGCCAGTTCAATGACCAACATTTACATAATAATAGAGTCAAACGTCAGTGCATGACACACAAAACCGAGGAGCTTCAATGGGAAATGTAATGTCAATTGTATTTTGCACCACGCTCCAATCTCCACATTTCTCGTTTCTCTCCAAGTCCAGTATCTTTTCGAATTAAGAATTAAATACCATCAAGTGTGTCACTTTCGCTAAAAAGATAGATATGCGACCTTTTGAAGTCATGCTCTAAATACAACTTGTTTTTCACACTACCGGCAAATTTCTTCTATCTATCTAATTACAGTGATACCCGGTTATTTGCGTCACAAAAATTAGCAAAGAATGTAAGGCAAACTGACCAAAGAAGAAAAATACGATTAAATGGAAATTGTTAAAATTGCATTACACAGAGTCATTCATTTGGTGGTTTATCAAACGGCTGGCGTTGATACCATCTGTCAAAAACAATTCACAATTTTGTTTCGAACCTTTGCCACCGTAGTGTCATGAATTTTCATCTATTCACGGTAAGAACATTTAACCCGACATTCCTTATGTGACGTATATAGTGTCATTAACCGGGAAAAACTGTTTTAGTATAAATTATATGGGAAAACATAAAAAGTGTAAATTAAAGACACGAATAATAAATTGACGATTTGACGTTAAATGAATATTTATAAACCTACAGCTAGCAATCCCGCATGTATGTAGATGTACAATCTACTGTACAATACTAAATGAGTGTAAGTGAGTCTATACGACAAGCACTTGTATCTTGTAAATTATTTCAGACAGAAACAACAAATAGAGTAAATTAATGGAATAGGTACTAATTAATTTACTACATCACTTGATGACTGAAATGATCTTGAGAGCTTTGAAGTAGTTCACCGGCCAGTATATCAATTAGGTTTCTCATGGAAAAACGTACTCATGGATTAATTATTTACTATAAAATTTTGCAACTGAGATAAGAAACTTGAATGAAATCGATTGAACGAGACGCATTACACGACAAAAGAATTAATGAATGGAGCATTTTGTTCTGTAGTAATGTGCCAAGGATTTTTGTTTTTGATAAAGTTATAATTGGGTCGCTGTGAGTACACATTGTATCACAGCACAAATGCATAAAGATTTAAGTTTTGGTAACCATAATAGCTATTCATTTTGAATCTTATTGTACCTTCTCTGGCTGGTTAACATTTTAAAAGTGACTTTTATTAAAAAATTGTGAAAAAATGTCAATACCTACATCCATCTAAAATAATTTGATGTTCGTCAGGGTGAGGCAAGGAGATGTCAAATGTGACCAATTCTGTTTTTGCTATTAATTGACGATGTGATGACAGCCCTGGTGGGTGAATTTGAAAGACATAATGTTTCCAATGGAGTCTGGACAAACTCAGCCACATAGACCATGCTGACGATATTTATGTATCATGGCAAATGACACACAAATCAAATTATGCATTCGCTGTATCCAATCAGCAAGAGGTTTTAGAGGTTTTTTGTTTGAAGTTCTGCAGTCAAAGTTTAACATCAACTTTAATCTTTTCTTCCTTGTAGTCCGGTCAAGTTAGCTGGAATAATATGGGTTCCAAGAAGCTGAACATTTGTATGAATTTTAGGGATACCATTATAATGAAATTTTAAAAAGTCCTTATCGATCCCATGTATGCAAAAATTTCTATTCAAGTTCAAACGTAACGGAAATTGGTTTTCTTTAATTTACTCAAAAACGGTTTGTTGAAGAAAAAAAAATGTTCAACAAAGGTGTAGCTGAGGTAAATTGCATCATAAATGGTTTTGAAAAGAATGGTAATAGTCGAACTAATTGTATGACCTATTTCTTTTGGGATATCGGTTAATGTTATGGAAAAAACTCTCATATTGATTTGTGTTGGAAATCGTAGCAGCTACGCGTTTGTGGAACAAAATTTTCGTTCTCAAACAAACTAACTTTGAGTAAATTAAAAAAAAGACTCCAATTTTTTTTTCCCAAAATAAATATTGTTGTTCTATATTGCTGAATTTAAAATTAACTGCATTTTGATAAATTGTTATCTTTACTGATTTGATAACACCCTGTAAGAAAACAAAAATGTCCTCCCCATAAAAAAAAAACACCCCGCCACGTCCTATAAAAATGTTCCTCTCAATATTTAAACCCTATTTTCATCCGACGACTGCCGCACAACAACCCCGAAAAAAAACAAATAATGTTGTTTCTCCCAAAAATCTACCACCAAAAAATAAGTACCAAACCAATACACACATTGGGACTCACCTTATACTACATCCACATTCATCAACCATAACAACCACCCCCGCATCTACATACATATATCCACGTGCCCAACAATCCATGTCCAAACCGAATTCACCGCATTTCAAGCACATCTCATCAAAAGCCTCCCACAAGTCCCACCCAACCCAACCCCGACTATTTGTACCTTCAAAAAATATTATACCTAGATAGAGTAGAGATACTCGTATTCGTATCTATTTCCGAGAGATTTCTCTCGTACTCTCTTCATCATATCACACACACACACACGCACACGAAACACCAATACTAATTCAAAAAATGTTTTCTCTCCATATCTAACGCTAGGGGTGGTATGTGGATAAACTTTAACCGCCATGGATCCCAGTGCTCTAGCAAATATGGACCGGGACGCATTAAAGAAGCAAATCGAGAATATGAAGTATCAGGCATCCATGGAGAGATGGCCACTATCTAAGAGTATTGCAGAGTAAGTAAATTTTATTTTATATTAATTTATAATTATTTTAAAATAAAAAAAAAATATTTAAGTGAAAAAGTGAATCAAAGTGTAGCGAAAAAAGTGATTAAATAGCATAAACAGGACTTTGTGTTTACCATGAGAGTTCTGCAAAAAGGAAACCCCTCCCTGTCATTGATTAGGACGACGACAACGACTGTCAAGAAATATTTTTTCCCAAAGTTTTTACTGTTTTGTTTATTTTTTTGTTTGTTTTTAAATATTTTTGTTGTGAAAATGGAAGTTCTGAGTGTCAAAGTCCTTGCTGTGTATTAATATATATTACGTTATGTAGTTTTATACTTTCTTCTACCCGGAAAAATAATATATAAAACAGTAAAAAAAAAAAACTATCCATCTCTATATACAAAGTGTCTGCAGCGGCTCTAGGTAATTCCTTTGTGTAAAAATCGATGTATACACGCAGAGAAAGTGTTTGCTACCCCCTTTTAGCCCCGGGAATATGATATCGTGTATGTGATGATGGTGAGGGGTGGTCTGCACTTCCGATGCCCGGGAAATTGTTTCCGAAAAAATGATAATAATTTAATAACGGGTTTTATTTTTTTTTTGCATTTGCATACAAACTGTATAGACCCTTCCGGATTGTGATCAGACATCACAGGGGTCGAACGAACTCCATCCGCCCAATTCCTATGGGATACGAATATATACAAATATTTTTCCCTCAATTTTTGTGTCAAAAATAGATATTGAAAACGGTATTCGGGAGACATTTATATTTAATTGCATCCAGCAGAAATGGAATCAACACTGTGTGCCTTGCTGGTTCCTTCTTAAGAAAAATTGTGGGCGCGACGCGACGCTTCGCAAAGACAACTACACGACCGACGACGCGATAGGAGGCGAGGCGACATTGTGTGCGATGCGATGGCGATGGCGGTGGGAATAAATTGTAATATTAATATTGAGGCCGCAATTTGGCACAGGTTGCAGATTTTATTTTATCAAACTAAAATTATTGTGATTTTTATTTAATTCCTATAATTAAATTGATGTTGGTGATGTGAGATGCTGTAGAGAATAGGGAAAAAGTGTTTTTTCGTGTTGTTGTTGTTGTTGCCGGTAATGTTTCGAATGATTTTTTGTTTTAAAAAGTAATTTATAGCACACAAGATGATGTTTTCATAATAAAAGGCGCGATTGATTGACATTCGCCAACACATTTTTGTTGATGGTTTCGATTTGATTAAAAAAAAAAAAAAAAAAAAAAAATGTGCAAGATGATAGATACTTCCATTCCAATACCTATTTATTTCTAGTAATGTCATCGTGATGTTGATGTTTATTGATAGCGCATTGATGTGAAATATAACACAAATCAGTTATACAAAAATAGTGTTGTCAGTGGAATATTTTTGCTGGAATTGAAATATTTCAAAACACACCCTTGAAGTTGAAACTAGATCTTTTTTTTTTTTTTTTTTTGAAAGCCATGAGTTTGCCTTTTAATATCCTTCGCTCTGCACGTGCTGGACAAATTTGGGGGTTGCTTCATATACCAACCCTGCTAGCTAAACACAAATTAGATTGGGTGTAACGAAGGTGTGTATTCGGAAAGGTCCAATGACCTGGATAAGGTCCAGCGATTACGTATTTTAAAATAAAATGTGCGTTTTAATTAAAAAGAATTTCGAAAGGAAGATTGAAATCAATTTCTGTTGCTAGATTACGAAGATAAGGCAACTTATTTAGAGGAAGTCGTTTATAGGTGGATGAGAAAATAGAATTCGTTTGATGGCTTAACATAGATTTCTGAAAAAAAGATGTCCCATAAACTTGGTTTGTTAGCTAAGGTCAGTGAATTCATTAGGGTCTATTTTTATTCTAAACTCTTACAATGACCTTTTTTTATCGTGTACCGTACCTATCTATAATGTATAGGTAGCTAGGTATAAATGAGTTTTTATACTCGCTTGTTGAAAGTTTTGATCGATTTTTAATTCGTTCCAAAATGTTCAAGAAAACATTACAAACTAAACACTAAACATACTCACTAAAAAAATGTATTTCCATTTTTATCTAGAATTTTTTGAATATTCATGTATTAAGGGAATATTTTGATGTTTCATTGATTCTTTCTACAGTAAAAATTTATAGGTTTCGATTAAATTTTATTTTTAATATGCCCGCAGAGTTGTCTCGTTTTTGGTCTCTTTATTCAAGCTGAGGAAATAAATCGGTTTAATGGATACCTTAATAAACTGTGCCTACCTACTTGACCTGAAAACATTTGTAGCCAAAACTTTCAATTTTCTTTTTCTGCGCCATTAAAATTACATTTAGTACCTACCTACTTCATAAGAGCGGTTCTTTTACAAGAGCAATCAATTTCTTATCTGGCGGTTCTTTGATAAACTTGTTTAATTACCTTCTTGTGGTTTCCAATGACTACTAAACTTATTTTGATGAAATTTAATAAATCTTCTACCGAAATTCATATTTGTAGCACAAACAAACATATTTTTTGAAAATTCTATCGAAATAGTGTACCTACTGTGTACCTGAGAAATAAATCTCCGTCGAACTGTTACACAATAATAAAACAGGGGGTCTGTCCTCGCTCATCAACGATGGTATGAAAAGTTGTCCTTGGCTATTTTTGTGTACCGTGACCATGACCCATGTTAAGGCAATTGCTCTGTTAATACAATGCACCAGTAGAGACATCGTGTGAGACCTTATCTTTAGAACATAGAAATTAAAGGCTTGGTAAATGTGACCCAAATTAGGAAAACCTCCAACAAAATGCTTTTGAAAAACCAGATTTTCTCGAAAACCACTAGACGGAGTTCGACGTAATTTTTAATGTGGAGCCCTTATATAAACGAAGTATATGTAAAACAAATTCTAAATTTAAAAAAAAAGAAAAGTTTTTTGAGTTAATTTTTTTTTAATTTTTGGTTTTTTCAATTATTTTAAATTTTATTTTTCTGATAGAAACAAGAAAGTGCTAAAAATTTGACTTTTTCCTGAAAAAACTGGTCAAACGATTTTAAAATTATTTGTTCTTAAAACTTAAAGCATTGAAAGAAATCAGGTGGCTGACTTCATTTTTCCTAAAAAAAACAAAAAAAAAAAAACGTTTGAACTGGTGATGTTTGAGTTGTTAATAAAATTTCATATGATTTTTTTCTTGCTAACTTTTTTTTTCAAAATCCTAATCCCCAACACCACTATCACACATTAGATAAAGTTCGTGCGACCTAGTCCTGCACTTTTGTTTTCTTTTGAAAAATGTGTGTGTAATAATAATTTGGCTAAACAGGAAATAAACGGTTTCTTCAAATGGCTACGCTCATAAATTTTCCCAAAAAAGTTTTGTTTTTCCAGCTTTATTCAGTTCTTGAAATTATTTTGGCAATAGTTTTCTTATCAGAAAAAAAAAAAAAAAAAAAAAAAAAACAACAAATTCGATCAAAAATGTTTGTTTGTTTTGATGTGTGCTCTTACGTTCCAGAACCGAGTTAATGTAAATAGTTAAATAGTTAATATAGCATGTTGATATAGACCGAATATTCTGTGACATATGTTAATGAATTTATATCAGAAATTATGCATTCACCATATCCAATCATCATTATACTTTTCTAAGTATTAAATACATGATGTTGCAAAATTCAATTCTAACTTAAATTCTAACTAAGCTCATTTCACTTAGCTATAATTCCTTTTTTTTAAATTAAATGTGATAAATCATTTTGGTGTTAAGTTCTTTGGAAACACATGCATTTTATTGTGACAATGACATTAAGCTTTCGCATTCAATAATGTGACATGAACAAACGAACGTATTGTGCCATTCATCAATATTATTTTTGGCACTTTTGAAGCACGTTTCTATATAAATTGTATCGCTTTACTAATCCGCGTTTCGCGATCTATCAAAAATGTTTGACACAAAAATGCTTTTAACTGCCAAAAATTATTTGAAGAAACGTCTATATCGAAAATCGATTAGTTGTTTATCCTCGCTCTCAAAAGATACTATCATGCTACGGTAAAAGATAAGATTTATAGCGGTTGGATATCGGCCTAACCTATCTATACATTGCATATAATATATTATCTTTTTTTGTTTATTTACTTTTAAATAAAATATAGAACTCCACTTGTCTGATAAATAATATCAATTCAAATGTTAAATCGGAACTCCTCCGTCTTTGGAATGTGGCAACAATATAGATAATGTTCCTAACAGCTACATGAACTATGCTGTGTAGATACTTAATCGGTTTTCTGACAAGGAATGTTAATGGCACACACTATATTAATATCCTATCGGTATCGGTATTTAACGCAGATTTAACTTTTTATTTATGATAAGGTCGTGTAATTTTCATTTCATTCACAGTTTTGTATGTGGCTGAAGTTTTTTTGTCTGCCCCTTGCTCAACTGTAAATTAATAAAAACGTTTTCTGTTAAATACATTTTTTGAAAGAATTCTAATGCAGTAGGTTGGGCCACAGCCCATAGCCTTTGGAGTCGCAACGTTGGGAGTGGCACGGAGACGCGTTTCCCAAAAAGTGCATTTTGACTGTACGAGAGTTAAAGTATGCTTTGTACTTCGAATCTATTTCAAACTTCGGTAAAAATGCAAAATTTGAGACGCTCTTTCCACTCGGGTCAGCTTCCACAACCAATTTCAACTTTTAAAAAATTTGTTCACTTTTGAATTTTTTTTTATATTAAAATAAAATTTATTTTTCATTAAAAAAATCGAAAGTTTTTGCCATTGATGCCACACCTTTTGACTACGCAATATTTTCGTTTAAATAAAAAAAAAAATAAATATTTCTTAAACAAAATACTATAAATGTTTCAAAACTCCCAGGCGTAACCAGAGACGCGACTGCACCATTTATACTTGCAATTATATAGGTAGGTAGGTAAGGTACTATAAGGCGAGTTATGCATTCCTAAATTTTTTTGTTTTGTTTTTGACAATCACACATGACATTACGATGATAGAGAAGCTTAACAAAGTGGATTCGACAATTCTGTCCGTTTGTCTGTATAGTTACCTATAGCCTGATTTGTTTTAAGATTGGTACATAGTATTATTATGACGTCCTACAAAGGGGTATTTGGAATTAGCATATCATAGCTCTAAAACTAACGGTACCTGCCATATGACTTTTAATAAAAAACACATTTTTTCAAAAACCTCTCCTACTATGTATTTTGATAAACTTTCTGAATAGTGTTTTTTGTAAAAACTTTATGTTTTGGTTGGAATAGATTTTTCAGGAAAAGTCTTATAACGGTACCGGTTTTTATAATCAGAATTTCTCGACACTTGACGGATTTCTATTAAATTTTCAATGTAGAAATCATTTTCTAGACGAAATTTTATAAATTCTTAAATTTTTCAAAAAAAAAAAATTGTTTTGAGTTTCTTACAAAAAACGTTAAATCTTTTTTTATTTTTGATTTTTTTCAAAAACGGCTTGATCAATTTTTTATAATTTTATTTTTCTGATAAAAACACTAAAGTGCTAAAAGTTGGCATACTCAAAAAAAAAATATGTTTTCGAAAAGTTTTTTAAAAAAACCGTTTTTTGTAAAAAAAAATAAAAAAAGGTCCGACGATTTTGAAACTTTTTTCATTTAATTTTTCAAAAAAAAAAAAAAAACTTTTTAACTAGTGATTTTTAAGTGATTAACATATGAACTTTTCCCTGCCTTTTTTCCAAAATTTCCAGCCCCAAGACCACTGTCACACGTCACCATTAGAACAAGTTCATGCACATTATTTTTATTATTTTATCTTTAATATCTTGTTTATAACACCACCCAACATCAATTTGATTGAGTTCGATATTTTTACATTTTATTTGCACTTTGTTAATAAAACTTCACAATTTGTGTTGTAATATAACTTCATCCTGCTCTCCTCAGTCTTGACTTCAGCCCCTATAAAACTCGAATAAACTCCAAATTTTTTTGAAAAGTGTATCGATTTTCAAACCAAATTTTTCGAATTCCATCATTCTTAGGTTTCAATTTTGCTTTGAAAATTAAGTGTCTAATTGTTCTTGTGGCCTTTAAAAAGAAAATATAATAAATTTAAATAATCATTTACTCGTAGATGATGAAGATAATAGAAACTTTGATACTCGTTATTTATTAAAATAAAAGCTTTAAAGTTCAGTTTCGTGTTCAATTTTTGTCTGCTTTCAAATTAAAAATGTAAATAGTAAAATAAATGTTTGATTATGCCTTAATGTATAATTTTTTTTTTTGCCAATAAATGCTTTTATAATTATTCATAAAAGGGTGTATCTTTAAGATGCACCTACAAAATACCAATCATTTTTTATTTTATTAAAATCCTTAAAGCTGCGAGAGTTTGGGAGAGAAGGAATAAAAAGATAGGAAATACTTGTTGGTGGAAGACACAATGGATTGAGATTTAGTTGATATTTATCTCACGAAAATCTAGTTGAATAGAAATTTTTTAGCAAACTGATTGAAATAAATTGATAAAAGAACGCTATTTGACATTGTGAAGAAGGCTTTATTTTCTTGTAAGCCGAATAGCTGCACCTATACGCTCACATTTACTGAAAATAGTTATACAAAGTTGTTCGGTAAAGTTAAAAATGTTGCGATTGGCTGAAGTTTAATTTAAATTCCAAATATTAACTTGTATGTTAATACTTATTTTCTTACTGATTTCATTTACCAATTTTCGCGGATGCTTTTGTGTTGATGCTTTTTAAAGCAAGACTAAGATCCTTTATTCAAGCAGAAAAAAAAAATTGATACAGAAATAGAAATTTTAATAAGTACTTCAAATACCATAAGCTTCTCAACTTTTTATATAACCAGTGCCAACAACTGGCACTGTCCCGTTCGAAGCATCGACATTTTTTTTTGTGCAGTTGCTTTTTTGTAGGCTTTTTTCCAAGTATAGAAGAAAAAGACGAGTTTAATATAAAATATTAAGGAACGTTATTCCCCTCTTGCCCCACACAGCACCCCTTATCATCAACTGTTTGCGTATGTTGCTCACATTCTACTAATACAAATGAATAAGTTATGAATTATAATACATAATATTCTTTCAAAATCAATTATGATAAAGGACGTACGTATAGTATTTATGTGTGTGTTAAAAATACTTTGGTACCGTTGTAGACCTATTTTTGGTACTTAACACAAAAAAAAAAAAAAAAAAAAAAGAATTAATAAAGTACAACCACCCGTGAAATGGTTTTTCCTTAGCTTTGATGTGGGAATTTTTTTTTGTACTTTCTTTTCAGAATTCTAGGTTTGTTGCTTAAAAAAAACCTTGCGTGAGTTCATTGTTTGAGGATAAGGATCTCGTTAATTTGGAAATAATTTTGTTCGTTATACTTAAAAATAGAAGATTTAAGGGATTGTTTTTTTTTTTGTATTTTATTAGTTCATTATAAAGTCTTTACATTTTGTTTGATGTGTTTTATATCCTTAATCCTTTACCGGATAACTTTTTTGTACAAAAATATATATTTTAAGCTCTTGAGCTAATTTTACTTGCGATTACATATTATATAGATATTTGTGCAAAATTGAGAATAAATTTGAATCAAACATGACATCGCGCGTTGATAGAGAAGAGAGAACAAAGTGGTCAACTGTCTATCTGTTTATTCAGACCCCTGTAACCTAAGTAGATAGGTTAATTGGATTCTGATTTAGTACTTGATGTTGACTTGGTGGTCTCTAGAATGATTTTTGAAGATTTTGACTCTCGGTCTGAAAACAACAATACCTCCCATACAACTATTAGCAAGAAATACAATTTTCTCAAAAACGGTTACAACGATATTGATAACACTTTCTGCTTTCTGTTTTTTTTTCAGAACAATCTATCTGCAGGTTAGACTGAATTTTTTTGAAATTTGTCGCTCATAAGACCTTTTATTATAAGCAAGATTTTCCCGTTAACTAAACACCAGATTTCAATAAAATTTAACGAAGGTAGTTTTTTACGATCCAATGTTTATTGCATTTCAAAATTGTCAAATAATGATGTTTTTTTGAGTGTCTGTTTTTATTTTTTTTTCTCCATTTCCTTTAATCTCAAGATTTCAAAGGTGGAAACAAACAGAAACTTCTATCAAAACCAAACGTAACGATCTGTCAATCGACTACCAATAGAAAATGGAAGTCTAGGGAATATTAAAAAAATCCATTATCCACACTGTCATCTTATTAAAGTTTTCATCACAAATAAAATTTGTTTAACGGAAACGCAACTTCTATAACATACAAAAAAAAAAAAAAAACAGAAAACTAAAACTTTAAAAAACGTAAATTACAGCGTCATTTTCTCAAATCTTCTGATTATGACATTACAAAAATTCTTATGAACCTATCGATTTATTTCTGCAAGCAAACAGTTATACCTATTGATATCCTGCTACCGCTTGAGGCTCCAAATTCGAAATACAAACATCATCCTTCCTTAACCAATCTTTCAACTTGTGACAAATGACACATCATCTGCGTATGTCACCTGTCATTTATTCGATTTTCCTAATCCAAATGTCACCACAGACATACATAAGAAGAAGACACAGTAACAAAATATTACGGTCAACATAGGAGTCCCATAATTTCAAACTAGATATGCCTGAGTGACTTTTATGTTCCCATCGCAACGCACTCATCCACTAGAGAGTATAGAGAACAAAATACCCCATCAATTGTCAGTTTGACACTAATGGGTATTGTTTACTGACTTTTAGTTGAATGCTGATGGCTGATGGTATGCCTACACGCTGAGTAATTTTTGACATAAATGACTTCCCATAATAATGTATAATGTCGAGAAGGGTAGTACGAGAATCTTCTATTATAATCTATTTTCATTTTAGTTAAGTAGCAGAATGTCAAATCTTTTGACAGCTGGAATGGAGCGGTGCGAAGCGGCGGCGGCGCTGCGTTAGCAGCCATTTTTCTTTCTGAGAAGAAATCATTGCACTTAATTACCTCAATTACTTTTGACAAACAGGTGTGATGGGGGTGTTTGGGTGGGTGGGCGACACTCGGCGTGTAATTACCTCTCCGGTGAGGTGAAGCATCTGAGTGAATCATCAGGTGAATGTTATAGAAAAATAAATCATTTGCCATAATAATATAATGGTAGCTGTTCCGAACCGAAAGTAAGACACACCACACACTCATACGAGAATAGGTCAAGAGATATTGTACGAGTTCGAGTATATATGTGATTTAGATAATAATATCACCTTAATGGGTGGCAGCAGGACTGACTTTCACACAATTTCGAACTTCCTTACCTTCGTACCAGACAGAGATATACAATAAAGTAAATGAAGGGTATAAGGACAATGTGGTTTGCCAAGAGCCAGAACTCAGAAGTGTGCGAATGCCATTATGGAAGTTATTGTTATTTTACTTGAAAAGAGTGCTAATTGAAGGTCAAACTATTTTATATACTTGTTTTTTTTTATAGCTTGGTTGCAATTTCTCGAAACATCTGAGGGGTTTCACATAGTCACGTCAATGGGTTTTAGTTTTTGTTGTGTGCTCAAGAACTATCGAAGTATTGATCGATAAACGATTCTTTGTTATATTGTATCGGAACGGGATAGGAGAAAGGATATATGCGTCGCTACTGTCTGGTTGTTTGCCGTGAAAGTTAGGTTATTCTGATGGCGAAACATTGCAGCAGCTGCATTTTTTGTTTTCAATTGTTTCGTTTAAAAAAAAAAAAACAAGTACAAAATGGAAAACTAGCCAATAAATTAACAAAGGAAAGTTGTCCCAGAATGAACACTTTGTTCGTGCTCTGCAACCTCCCAGCCGGAAAGAAAAAAGTTTGATCTTTTGTTTGTTCCGCTCAGTTAGAAGGAGCAAAGTTTAACTTTGGTCCCTGGACAAGAGAAATAGGAGCAAGTTTTAAAATTTTTTTGAAAGATGAATGATTTAATTTATTCGGGATTTAAAATGCATCCTGCAGAATTTCAAGTCTTTGTTTTGTTTTGTTATGTTTTTAGTATCAAGTAGGTACAGCTAGTCTAGTGGCAGAATTATGATTTTTAGATTAAAAGTTGTAAACTAAAGTACAGTGTAGGTACCAACAAAGTGTATATTACTGTGTTTCTGAAAAATTTGCTGCAAGTTTCCCATCCATGTTGATTTTGATCCTGAAATCTTTTGACCGTATTTTGCTCTACTTGCTGCAGAACTGATTGCAGAATATTGTTTATTTCTCCAAACACATTTTATTATAACTCAGAACATTTGCTGGGCTTGATGAATAAGTTTCTCCCCTCCAGTAATCTATACAGAATATCTTTGGTGGCCTAGAGATATATCGGAAACATCTCAATTTATTTTGGAAAAATACCAATAGTATCTAGAACTGGGGAGCGTACGAATGGTCGACAGTTTAAATTTTTAATATATTTTTATATAGTAGTAGGGGCGCAACACTTATCGTCAGTGGCAAAGTTGATGATGTCCACGTGCATGAGACGCCGCCGCATCGACCTATTGTGATGCTTTTTATACTAAGGCTGAGGTGAGCTCGCCGGTGTCCAAGGTGTTCCCAATGAAAAGCAATAAAAACTTGGGTAGGAAGTTCAGAACTCCGTTTAAAATCTTTTTATTTGTCTTGCTGGTATTTTATTTTACAATTTTATTACAATTTCCTTTTTTTTGTTTTATACATTCATTTATTTCAAAAAATGGAATCTCTTTTAAATTTATATAATTCAAATTATTATGCTTAAATAATCAAAATAACATGGTATTTTATGTTCGGTTTTTGTTTCGTAAAGCAAATATTCTTGTAACATTAATTAACACGGTATTTCATATATACAGCTCTGGTTTTACTCTTGACTTAAAAAATATACTAATAATAACATAACAAGGTATTTCATATATGGCCCTGGCAATGCAAACCAAGGAAAAATCGTTTTGATCGGCTGGCAACAGCTTCTCGGCCCAAACTATACTTACTAAAGTAGAGCAAGGGAAAAATCGGTTGGAGAGAGGCTCCGGCCCTGGCAATTCAAACCAAGGAAAAATCGTTTTGATCGGCTGGCAATAGCTTCTCGGCCCAGACTATACTTACTAAAGTAGAGCAAGGGAAAAATCGGTTGGAGTGAGGCTCCGGCCCTGGCGATGCGAACCAGGGAGAAATCGGTTGATCAGCTGGTGACAGCTTCTCGGCTCAAGCTATACTTATTAAAGTAGAGCAAGGGAAAAATCGGTTGGAGTGAGGCTCCGGCCCTGGCAATGCAAACCAAGGAAAAATCGGTTGTTTAGCTGGTGACAGCTTCTCGGCCCAAGCTATACTTATTAAAGTAGACCAAGGGAAAAATCGGTTGGAGTGAGGCTCCGGCCCTGGCAATGCAAACCAGGGAAAAATCGGTTGATCAGCTGGCAATAGCTTCTCGGCCCAAGCTATACTTATTAAAGTAGAGCGAGGGAAAAATCGGTGGGAAAGAGGCTCCGGCCCTGGAAATGCAAACCAGGGAAAAATCGGTTGATCAGCTGGCAATAGCTTCTCGGCCCAAGCTATACTTATTAAAATAGAGCAAGGGAAAAATCGGTTGGAGTGAGGCTCCTTTCACGGTGATACACCAAAAAGTTTGGATGACTAACTATGTACCCCTTAAGTAAAAAAAGTACTCTGTTAGTCTCCTGGTTTTCTTCCTTCAGTACTCTGAATTGGTACTTTTATTACAACTGGAAGGTAGAAGACAATTTTGGCTACTAAATTGCCTCCCCTATGTCATATTGTCCTACAGCTACTAAGTGTGAGTTGTAAGAATGTAATATAAACTCACATGTCTCGTATGGCTGACAAGTAAACTATGCTGATTGCATTATACACACATAATGACTCAAACTGGTTCAGCCTAATAGTAGCTATGGGTAGGTTGATGGCTTTGATTGAATTCGCAGGTACCGGGGGTGCGATCTGGTGTGCCAATGAATCGGTGGCACTGGGTCGGTGGGTAAATGTTGAGTCGATCTTTATTTTTAGGCGGCTACACTGGTCGACTGGTGTGGATTAATATTATAATAATATAATATTAATATATTAATATCCATGAGCGTGTAACACTTCGTTACACTCCCCTCTTTCTTCGGAGACGGGATCCTTCTCGTCTGAAATTGTATTTTTTTTTTGTATTTTTTTTTCCCATTGTAAAAATCAACTCATTAATTTTTATTTAACGAAAAGAACTTAAAAATAATTCATAACATCTCATCTGTAATACTAAATAAACCATAGCTTATTTCGCTACGTCGATAACTTTTCGCAACCCTTTAAATTTAAGGTCCGCCTGGGTGCCTTTTTTATTCATCCGCACCGAAATAGGCCCCCACTGGCGATGAATCGTAAAAGTACGGTAGTGATGCGTACCCCGTAAAACGATGCCACGAAATGGGTCGAAAACAGACCCTGCGGTAGGGGGTGGTAATGGCACGTCTGCTGGTGTTGAAGCCGCGGCTACTAGGGCTGTCTGGTCTCGGACATACGGTAAACTTGGGATCCCTGATGTTGTTGACGGGCGTTGAAGTGACGAAGAAACAGGGACTGGTGGTATCTGGTTCGGCGGGGCATCCAAACGTGCCTGACGTGGTGCTGGAGTCGCTTGCTGCGTGGAGGGTAGAGGAGTGTTGCGACGGAACCATCGTTCCTCAGCTTCCAAGCGACGAGCGCGAATGTCGAACATGTCAGAAGACAAAGGTTGTTTTGGGGGTATGGGGATCGCTTCCTCGGCGATGTTGGAAGGCCCTTTTACCTGGCTGGTCCGTTTAATCTTCTTCATTCGGAAGGTAAGACGGCCATCCTCACATCCCGAAGTAGGAACTTTACTTGGTGCTGGTTTTTGTCGTACCCCTGGCTCGCCAGTTTTTTTGATTGGTCGGGTGGACGCTGCTAGTAGCGGTCTATTCCGTACTCCCGCCGTAGTGGTTCGGCTCGTGGAGGGATTGTGTCCACTAACGGGAGATGATGCCTTACGATTCTTCTGGAAGGCGATTTTTAGTGGCATATGCGCCGTTGTACTAGATTTTTTAAATTCTTTAATCCGATGCGGTGGTATGTTTGATATATCCGATGTCCTGTCGAGTTTTGGTAGTTCGGGTTTGAAAAATCGGTGCAGGCTTTCTTGATGATCCTTGTGTAGATGACAGACTACAGAACAGAAATTGCTACCTTCGGAACCTCGCGGCGGCTTTTTACTCGTAACTAGTTTTCCGCCCATGAAGACTTGTAGGTTCGCCTTGTTCATTACATCCATGCCAAGTAGGGCATCTTCTTCAAGGGAAGGTAAATAAGTCATTTCGCTGGTCATGCATATATTACCAACAAAGAAAGTTGCCGTGAAATGTTCGAACGTGACAACCAATTCACCGTTTGCTAAATGTATAATTTGATGTTGATTCCGTACTGGAAGGTCAAGTCCTATGAATCTTTCCCGCAAAGTCTGTCCGATAAATGTATTTGCTGATCCAGTGTCAAGAAGGGCTTGATACTCTTGATCTTCTATTATCATTGGGATGAAATATCGGGGATCTTGTCCGGGTGGAGTGTTGATTACGGCGACAGGATTCCTATGACATGGGTGGGTTGGTTGTGTAACTGGAACGGCAGCGGGAGACGGTCGAATGCTTCTTTCCTCATTTTTGATCGCCTCGAACTCTTCGGCTAAGAGTACCAATTCGTCTAGTGAGATGAAATCTTTGCGGCGGATATAAAGTCGATACTCAGGGCGGAGGTTGTCGAAAATTCGATCTACACTTTCGGCAATTGACATATATGGATGTTGGCGTATCAGGTATTGGACGGCAAATATATAATCTTTGGCCTTCTCTCGTGGCCCTTGACGTCTCCGAAGAATTTCGTCTCCCAACCTTTGATGATACCGAGTCGGGAGAAAGTGTTGGAGGAAAGCCTTGCGGAAGTCTTCCCAAGACTGAAAACTGTCGCTCTTTATCCTGAGCTATTCTAACGCGGTTCCTCTGAATATTTCGGGCAGGGTACGCAGCACGTCATCGGAAGGTATGTTATAGCATCGCGTTAATTCCATTATCCGTTCTATGAATTCCAGCGGGTTTCCCGTGGCATCGAAACGGAGGCCCCATTTCCTCACAGTATTCATGATTTCGGCCTCATAACTAAGTGTGAGCCGGCTGTGGGAATGTAGCAATCGTTCATGAGTGGTCTCACCATGCGAGGGAGCAACAACCCGGTCGGTGGCTGACGGTACGTATGTGGTATACGGTGTATATAGTTCTTGACTGGTCTGGCCGTACGCGGGGGCAACAACCCGGTCGGCCGTATAATGGCTGCAAGTATTCGGAAGGGGCGAAACACTGCTTCCTGGTGGACAAAGTCCCGGTAGTGGAAATTTCGGTAGTGAAACGCTTGTCATGACATTTGCCGAAACTCTGGTGGACTCGTGGGGCGAGACGGTCTTTTTGTCCGGTTCCTGGGCCTTCTCTTCAGTCCGTGGTTGTGAATCATCCATAAGTGGTTTGGGCTCGTTGTTAGATAAGACTCTTTCGACCCTTTGTTCAACGTGCTCTGCCCACTGGTTACATAAATCCTGGGTCGATCCGTGGTTTCGGATTTTTTTCAGGTATCTCCTCAGGCGTTTTCGGAGGTCGAGTACGTTTCCGCCCGTAGCCAAGTTTTGTGAGCTTAGCATCGTGATCAGCTCATCCTTTCTTAAAAAGGAAATAAACCCAAGATTTTTAAATGGGTTGCATTCGTCAGCGGCTTGGTCTTCGCCCTCGGATTCGGACATGTCGTGACTGGTATCGGTCGGTAGCAGGAGTTGGTGTTGGTTGGCGGCTTTTGAAATTTCTTTATCCATTTCGGCGGACTGTGCTGGAGGTTGTTCGTTGGAGAAGTCTTCCGTATTTATTGTAGGGAGAGGGTTGCTGGACTTCATGGTGGGTGGTCGGTGGTCGCGGTCGGTGGTACCTTCGGAAAATTCCTGGTCGGTCGGCGGTCGGAATTCGGTTGAACTTTCCTCAGGTCCCTGCTCGGGCGCCAATGTGATGCTTTTTATACTAAGGCTGAGGTGAGCTCGCCGGTGTCCAAGGTGTTCCCAATGAAAAGCAATAAAAACTTGGGTAGGAAGTTCAGAACTCCGTTTAAAATCTTTTTATTTGTCTTGCTGGTATTTTATTTTACAATTTTATTACAATTTCCTTTTTTTTGTTTTATACATTCATTTATTTCAAAAAATGGAATCTCTTTTAAATTTATATAATTCAAATTATTATGCTTAAATAATCAAAATAACATGGTATTTTATGTTCGGTTTTTGTTTCGTAAAGCAAATATTCTTGTAACATTAATTAACACGGTATTTCATATATACAGCTCTGGTTTTACTCTTGACTTAAAAAATATACTAATAATAACATAACAAGGTATTTCATATATGGCCCTGGCAATGCAAACCAAGGAAAAATCGTTTTGATCGGCTGGCAACAGCTTCTCGGCCCAAACTATACTTACTAAAGTAGAGCAAGGGAAAAATCGGTTGGAGAGAGGCTCCGGCCCTGGCAATTCAAACCAAGGAAAAATCGTTTTGATCGGCTGGCAATAGCTTCTCGGCCCAGACTATACTTACTAAAGTAGAGCAAGGGAAAAATCGGTTGGAGTGAGGCTCCGGCCCTGGCGATGCGAACCAGGGAGAAATCGGTTGATCAGCTGGTGACAGCTTCTCGGCTCAAGCTATACTTATTAAAGTAGAGCAAGGGAAAAATCGGTTGGAGTGAGGCTCCGGCCCTGGCAATGCAAACCAAGGAAAAATCGGTTGTTTAGCTGGTGACAGCTTCTCGGCCCAAGCTATACTTATTAAAGTAGACCAAGGGAAAAATCGGTTGGAGTGAGGCTCCGGCCCTGGCAATGCAAACCAGGGAAAAATCGGTTGATCAGCTGGCAATAGCTTCTCGGCCCAAGCTATACTTATTAAAGTAGAGCGAGGGAAAAATCGGTGGGAAAGAGGCTCCGGCCCTGGAAATGCAAACCAGGGAAAAATCGGTTGATCAGCTGGCAATAGCTTCTCGGCCCAAGCTATACTTATTAAAATAGAGCAAGGGAAAAATCGGTTGGAGTGAGGCTCCTTTCACGGTGATACACCAAAAAGTTTGGATGACTAACTATGTACCCCTTAAGTAAAAAAAGTACTCTGTTAGTCTCCTGGTTTTCTTCCTTCAGTACTCTGAATTGGTACTTTTATTACAACTGGAAGGTAGAAGACAATTTTGGCTACTAAATTGCCTTCCCTATGTCATATTGTCCTACAGCTACTAAGTGTGAGTTGTAAGAATGTAATATAAACTCACATGTCTCGTATGGCTGACAAGTAAACTATGCTGATTGCATTATACACACATAATGACTCAAACTGGTTCAGCCTAATAGTAGCTATGGGTAGGTTGATGGCTTTGATTGAATTCGCAGGTACCGGGGGTGCGATCTGGTGTGCCAATGAATCGGTGGCACTGGGTCGGTGGGTAAATGTTGAGTCGATCTTTATTTTTAGGCGGCTACACTGGTCGACTGGTGTGGATTAATATTATAATAATATAATATTAATATATTAATATCCATGAGCGTGTAACACTTCGTTACACTATTACGAGTCGATATTTTTAAAACTGTCTTTGAGTCGACATTTTGATCAGTCGGTATTTTTACCAATCGACTTTTTGACAGTCGACATTATGGCGATCGATGTTTTATTTAAATCGACATTTTAAAAATCGGCAAATCATAACCAACCGTCTAGAAGTATGTATGCTAGTGCCTTGCACACATACCCTCAAACAATTTGTGTGATGGGAAAGAATAATGTGTTGGAAGAAAACAATCATCGTTTTGGGTGCTAGTCTAGAGGAGCTCGGAAAATCCCTAAAATTGCTTTCGACGATCGAAATTCTTAAATAAATGTACCTACTTAAACTGATTAGAGCTGACAAAAAGTTTGAAACATTATTTCTTGGATATATTTCAATTTATGAGAGTAAAATTATTAAAATCTATTAAGCGGTTTTTAGAAAAAAAAAGTTTTTGTTTTTTTTAACTTTAAAAAAAAAAGAAGATATTCAAATACGCTAATTCATGGGTATTCGCAAATAGATTGTGCTTATTGTTTTCGAAATATTACATTTTGAAAATAAAAGTAATCGAAAATGCTTTTAAATATACAAAAAAATATTTATAAAAAAGATTGAGACGCGGTATAAATTGAGCTACCTAAACCTATACATGTAATAAATTTCAAAAGAATCGGCTTAGTCGTTAACGAGATAGTCAAAAGCAAAATAATCGGTCCTATTGAAGGTACCGCTCTTAGCCATTGTTTTAAATTTTTTTCCAGCTATATGACAATTCATACCTAAAAAGGTACACTGATAATGATATCAAATGTCTTTAAACGGCAGTGAAAATAAACATGATTTATTTGCAATATATTCTCCATTTAGCGTGATACATTTTGCACATCCATCAAACAGTTTAATTATGCCGTCAAAAATAGGCAGAAGAAGCCAACTTCACTTTTTTTTTTTAATTTTCGGGATAAATTATAATCCGATGGGGCCAGATCTTGGCCGTGAAAATATCATTCCGACACCGCAAATCTTTAAGGCAGTCGTTGCAACTTTGCTTTTGTGAACTGGAGCGTTATCGTGCAAAGAAGAAAAACTTTTTCCCATTTTCCTCTCCCTTTTTTACTTGGACCAAACATGTCATTACGATGATAGAGCAGCCTAAAAAAGTGTGTCCGACAATTCTGTCTGTCTGTCCGTCCGTATGTCTGTCTGTATAGTTACCTACAACCTAAACGGCTGGACCGATTTTCTTCAAACTTGGTACATAGTCCTCCTACAAAGGGGTTTTTGGAATTAGCATTCTAGCTTCAAAACTAACGGTACCTACCATATGATTTTTAATGAAAAACTCATTTATCTCAAAAACGGCTTCTAGGATCTCGATAAAACATTCTGAATAGTGTTTTTTAATTAAACTTTATGTTTTTGGTTGGAACAGATTTTTCAGGAAAAGTATTAGGTATAACGGTAATTCCCATAGGACCGGTTTTCATATCAGATTTTCTCGTAAGCCACAAAGGGGATTTCGATGAAATTTTTAAAGTAAAGGCTCTTTTATAAACAAAATAATATTAATTCTTAAATTTTTTAAAAAAGTGTAAGTTTTTAAATTAAATTTTTTTTTAAATCTTTGTTTTTTTTTTCAAAAATGGGTTGTTCAAAAATTTAATAATGATTGTTTTCTGATAAACAGTACATACAAACTGCTAGATGTTTGCATACTAAAAAAAATATGTAAAACTTTTTTTTGAAAAAACGGCGAATGATTTTGAATTTTTTTTTTCTGAAAATTCAAAAAGGTAAAAGATATCAGACAGTCCAATATGCTCGTGTAGAATATTCAAAATGGTTAAAGATCAAACTGCAACAGATTCTTTCCTCTTCTTTAACCTGTTCTAGAACAATATTCAGGACTTTTTCGATGGTGTCTGAGGAAGTCGCCTCAATCGGCCAGTCCGAGTGGTAATCATCTCTGACTGACTCCGTGGTTTGTTCAAATAAATAATGCCACTTAGAAATCATTGTTTTCTAGGGCAAGAATCTCCTTAAACAAATGACATCGTTTCTAAGATTGCTTATCCAAGGACCTTATCACTGCAACGAAACACAATTTTGTCCATAACTATTTTGTTCTTTCCGATGCTTACCATGCTAATGAACCGTTTTAAACCAAGCTTGTTATAGATTTCCCGGTTGAACGTTCAAACAGTAAGGGGTAAACAAATTTGCTCCATGGTTCTTCTAACCACTTCATTCTGCGAACCCCCTACGTACAACGTACCATTTCATATACTGTTTTGTGTTTTCTTAATATGCTGGGAACACCAACAGCCGACACTACCCAGGCCAGTACCTCAATTTCTATCTGCTTATTGATTGCACTTTCTTGGTAAAACCTTACGTTTAGTGTTGCAACTAGGTAATACAATTTCATGTTACCTACATAAATCCTTTCTTAAGTAAATTCGAAAAATGCATATGTAGCTTTCTAAGCACAGGAATTTTTTTTCGCGAGCTCTTTGTTTGGATCTGGTGTACCTACTTAATTTTGTCGAGTGCGTACAATAATAAGGGAATCAAAGATATTAATTATGGGAAAGTCATAGATATTAGTAACAATCTGGTCAGGGCCGTCGAGAGGAATTCCGGGCTCGGGACGGACAAATCCCGGGCCCTTCATATATACTTTTTTTTTACTACATGCCTACTCCTGCTACGGCCGAATACCTATTGCTAATAGCATGGCACTAGTAACAATGAGAAGAAAGGATGAAATATTTTTTGTTAGCAAGTGTCCATTATCTGATCATTCCCACGGGTTTCGTCCAGTTGAAACAGGGGATGTAAAGAAAATAATTCGGCATACGAGTAGATCGGTTCGAATCCACATCTAGAAGTTATCAATCAAGCTCTGCAATCAGTGCGTTATTGCCAACCGCATGCTTGTAAGTTTTCATTTCAACTTTTGCATTCTTTTTTTTACATTCAAAATATTATCACAATATTGCCTTTAAAGTTGGTTTGTATTCGACGAGATATTTCCTTATTGAATACGAGCTTTCCTAGATTTCTGAGCAGCAAAACTACTTATATTAACATAGAAATTCAATTACTTTGCCAAAGGTGCTTCTATGTATAGTGTAGCAAGCCCCGAAACACGATCTTGCTATGAGCACGAGCGATGAGAATTTTTTACTCTGGCAAGGACGCTAAAGGAACGTTCGGCAATAGCTACGGTGACAGGTATGGTGCAAAACACACGCAGAGCAACACACACATTTGGGAAAACCGTTTCCAAGTTCTGGGAAAAAATTGCATTCAGCAAACTCAATGGTGGAAGTTCTGCTTCGAAATTGGCTTCATAAGTGTTTCAGATGAATTAATTCTTCCTCCTATTCTTGAGATACATGCAATTTGTACTTTTGAATAAAGCTTGTAGCAGAAATTCGAATCTCAGTTTCGTCCATTGTTGAAAACTGCCATAAAAGTGAAAAGGTTGAATTCAAAATTTTCATGGCATCGAACCGACGAGAAATTCCAGATATAATAGAATCAACTATGACGTAAAAGGTGTTTCTTTTGAAGTTTGTTCCTTCGTCTGTATCAGTTTGTTCTTCACCTTGACTTTCTCCGAAATGTCTCTTTAATTGTCTTTTTCGGGTCGATGTGAACGATTTTGAAATATCTCCCAATCCAGCCGCAACTTCTTTGCAAAGATGCAAATCGGAGATCAAACTATCGAGGTTTCAAATTCCAACTTCAATAGTGATATCGCTGGCTTGAAGAATGATGCTTCTTTCATTTATAGCGCTCAGAACCTTGCACCAGATTGAAGACATCAGGACACATTCAAATTTGTGCATATATTTTAATACGTCATGTACATCTCTTCTATAGCTTCAGCAGTTAAAGTGAGATCACTAAATCCTTCTAGTGATTTTCTTAGTTTATTGAGATGATTTGCAAATGGTTTCACTGCTTCAATTCTAGCTGGCCATCTTGTGTCGGATAGTTTGTGAAGGAGTCCCGGCACATTTTCCTTAAGAATTTGCCAACCTTGTGCACTGCTGCTTAACAAGTTGAAACACTTTTGAAAAACTCCGAAAAATGTGATTGCCGCAGCCCGCAGTACAACATTCCGCGGAATCTACACGTTTATAACTCACTTCATCAATACTGTATTTTATATTTTAACACCTAGTTAGGTTTTCTACACAAGAATATTCAATATTAACTTCGAAGTCTTAAAGTCAAATCAGCTATATTTTATTGAGATTTGCAAATAACGGTCCTAGCGAAAACCCTTTCTAATAATAATAATAAATGGTACATAGCCTTCAGCTATGCAAATCTGATTTGTGATCTAACTATTAAGTTCCATACTTTTTAATGTTAATACTGCACTTATCACTAACTTATAAGATATTTTATCTTAATGTGATTAGGTAAAACGAATTTGAAATAAATAAATAAAATAAATTTCTCGATAAGAACAAATAATTTCTAAGTAACAAACAGAAATTAAATAGATATGAAGAAAAATCCGAATAAAAAAAATAAATATTTTGTGTTTTTCGAAATTCCGGGCCCCTTATTAAGACTGAGGCTGATACAAAATTTCAAAATTTACTTTAAATTACAAGATAGTTTGTGCTCACTTATATATAAAAGCTATGCGATTTTCCATTATTTTCTTTAAATCGCCGGAGTCGGTCGATTTGTCCTAGATATTTAAAAAAAAAACATGTCAACATTAGTCAGGGGCCCAAATCCGCAAGCGTGAGTTTTTCTTAAAAGATAACGTTCACTTAGGGCCCCGATTTTGAAAACGTGATTGATTTTTCAAGTTTCCGAGCCGCTAGAAAATCACGAGAATATATAAATGCTTGCGGATCAGGGCCCAAGATGCATGAAAAATCTATCTCAAATAAAAAAAATTACAAACAAAAATTACAATTCAACTTTTTGTTTCAAATTTCGGGCCCCTTGAAAATCACGGGAATATGTTAATGGTTGATGAGGAACTGGGCCCCAGTTGGTATGAAAAATCTATATGAAAAAATTACGATTACACGTATGGCTTCAAATTTCCGGGCCCCTTCAAAATCCCGGGCCCGGGGGGATTCCCCCCCTTACCACCCCCCTCTCGACGGCCCTGAATCTGGTGAACAAATTTTATTGACTTTGTTTGATGTATGACCAATTCTTTGTGTGTCTTTTGATTGTGTTTTTTAGGCTCTTTTGGTCTTTTTGATTTTTTAAATGCGAATAAAAAACTATTCCATTTTTTTACCCAACGTTTCGTAAGAATTCCTTACTTCTTCAGGGGCTGATTATTTATTCAATTTTTTAATTAATTCACATTACAATTGTTTTTCACTCCAATATTGTAACGACGGCACTGACACAAATTGAAAATAAATTAACAATTACAATACGAATTAAAAAACAAAACAAAAAGCAGAAAAACTTCAAATTAAACAAACGACATGTATTTTATCACAGCGCAGCACAGTCAGGTACTTTTTGTTTGCTACAGCATCCTTTTATTTTATTGACTTTGACAAATGTATATGCGTCCAACAACCAACACCGATGCTGACCCCTATTTATTTTGTTTATTTGAACAATTCTTCCACAGAATCTGTCAAGGGACTAAAAAAGTTCAAACAAAATAAATAGATCCTTCGTGATTTTCCCAGAGGAGATAAATAATTTAAAAATAAGTCGTTTATTTGTTATGAATGGCACTCTCCTCCCGAACTCTAGAAGCCATTCTTGGAGAAAATGAAAATGATAAAGACACGAAAAACGAAATGCTTTTCTGTTCCCACGTTGATGCTTCTGCTGTGTATTCATTCAAATTGTTTGTTATGGGATTCCTAAAATTTCAACCAAATTCCTTGAGGAAATTCCACAGAAAAAACGACCTTTAGCTTATTTCATAGTCCCTTATCTCAAATAGTGTTGTTTTCATAAAGCGAAGATAACATCATTAACCATCTCAAGGCTTCAACCGAAAAATTCCAACCCATCTTCTTAAATGGTGACAGTAAAAGGGTTGACAAAAGATACAAAAAAAAAATCAATGCTTTTGACAACCGCGTTTGCATCCTAAATCAACAACGACTGACACAATCATTTTTTAACCCTGCTTTTCTAACGGGTTGAGGGTCTTCTTCCGACAGCTTCACAGGGTCACTTCTCACTGTTTTCACAGGTGATCATTGTTGATTTTATTTTTTGAGAGCTTTAACACCCAGTTCGATTAAATTTCACAAAAATCACACAATGGCAACGAAAATCCAATTTAAAATGAGCAGAACAAAAAAAAAAAAAAATATTCGAAATCCAACGAAGAATGAAAGAGCAAGAAAGGGAGGTAGCTAGAGTAAAAGAATTTGCATATAAATTGAATCACGAATAATTATTTAATCTTAAATGATTCCCATTTATGTCGACATTCGTTGGTTTATCATATTCTGAGTCCGTGTCCGTGTTCTGTTGACAAGGAGTCGTTCTCATCTCGCCCGCCATTTGCAAATTGGCTTCCAACATGTAAATTTTAATAAGTCTGTGATTAACAAGTTCCAGTTGACTTTTCTGGTCCATGGCCGAAGGAAAGGACCAACTTCTCTGTATTCGCCATTTTGAAGGATACACCTTTAGTGGATGGTAATATTTACTACCGCAAAAGCTGAGTAACAAATAGTATGCGATAAAAGCAGCAAAAGAAAAAGAAAAAAATCGTTCTTCCATCTGTCATTCCCAATAACACACATTTTTTTTTTTTTTTGACTTGAGCTGACTCGATGCAACCGTATTTTTTGCTCGCGTGTACCAAGGATTTACATGTCATCGACCAACCTTTTACCTTTCACATCACTAGCAACCTCAGTTGAATAGTATAGCATGGTAAATCGAAATAGATACCACCACCGCACGTCTGAAGCTGATTGAAACCGAGCAGAAAAAAAAACCTAAATGCAAGGGGTTAGGAAGGAAAAACAAGAAATAAAAATAAACGGAGCTTTACAGAGTTGGCAGCAATAATAAAAGTCCTGATGCTTAGGAGATGAAAGGACCAATGACGAGGCACGAGGACTTCTCGTTTGATTACCATAACGTGTAAAATGATTTTCCAACATGTATCCGTTGGAAGATGTACAAGAAAAAATGGGAAAGTACACTCAGAATAAAAGAAGCGAAAAAATTGAGAGAAAAACTATTGAGCTACAAAAAAAAAAAAAAAAAAAAAAAAAAAAGGTAACCAGTAGGAGTAAGGACTTAGAGGGGAGTAATTGTTTGCCAAGAGTCTATACTTTTTCACAGACTGTTTCTACAGACTCTAGGATGCAATTTATTGCTATAATGTGGGAGGGATAATGATGATTTGTTACCATTATAGCACCACAAGCTGCGAAAAATGAATTATTGAAACTTATACCTCTTCTTTTTCCATCGTCGTCGCGTCGGTCGTCGTCTTTTAGAAAAATATTCGCAGAGCTTTATTTCAAAAAGTTTAAAATAAAGTATGACAAATGTGCTTCTGGATGTCATGATAGCTAGTCTGATGACCTGTCAGAGTATACATTTTTATAAACACTTTATCACATACCTATCTATTTATACCGATTTTCTAAAATGGCGCCCATCATTGCAACGCTTAAATGCAAATGGATGGTGGTGTGGGAGAGGGGGATAGTTATTTAAAAGTTTTCATTCACCCATACCAACAAAGTGATATGCTTTAAAGTTTGAGTGACGTTTTAAGTGGTTATTTCGAATTTTTTCATGAAGTTTGATCATGCATAGCATACCAACATAATTAAGTTATTTATAAAATGTAAGGACGGAAAAGCACGGTGAATGATAGTAAACGCACACATATACAAACAAACGAATAAATATGGGATGGCTGCGAAAATGCGAGGTAGCAGTAGCAGCGTTGAATTTTATTGAAATTATTTTGTGGCTAAAAATATCACGAAAAGAACTGGCCATGACATGACGTTAAGGAAACTTTTGCATATTTTTGAATATGTTATATTCCGTTTGATGTGTTTTATGTTTCATTTTCCTTTTGCTTTTGTAGGTAACTTTTTCTCTAGAGTCTAGAGCACGGACCAATAAGATACAGACCGCCAACTCACTGTATGGTTTCTCCTTTTGCCTACAAGCTAAAAATCAGCTGATATGCCATTTATTTTGAGAGTGTTACGCTCTCCCTTGCTTTAAAAACCCATTTAGCAAACACACCTACAAAATAAATGGCATACGCAGGTAAAGTTGCCATTACAAAATGCACAGAGAGAGATGTACACGTATTCACAGACAGGAAAAAATATTTCGAGGGTGTTTCAGGCAATAGGAGTACGAGTTGGCGGTCTGTATATTGGTCCGTGGTCTAGAGAAAAACACTTGAGCGCTTGTTATGTATGATTTCGGTTAACCACAGCAACCTTCAATTTGGAAAGGTTACCCACATGGGTCTGTCTGTGGGGATGTGCGTCTGTACGTCTCCATACATAAACCTATTTCTTGTTTCACTTTAGTTCGTCTCAAAGTGGTACCTTTCATTTTTGATTTAATCGAAAACGGCTCTAAAGATTTTGATTAAACTCAAAATTTAAAATTTAACAAACAAACTGCATTTTTGATAAAACTGCGTTTTTTGAAGTGCAACATCTTTAGACGCATGAGGGTAAAATTTTTACGGATGAAGCGGAAATTAGCGCAACGGAAATGTGGAATGTTTCCGTCCCATAAGAGTGAGAGAGCGATTGAGACCGATTTACAGAGATTGAGAAAGGGCAAACGTAGCATGAAGCACATAGCCATGGAGCGAGAGTAAGGAGCAAGCGATTGAGAAAGATCGAGAGAGAGAGAGAGAGAGAGAGAGAGAGAGAGAGAGAGAGAGAGAGAGAGAGAGAGAGAGAGAGAGAGAGAGAGAGAGAGAGAGAGAGAGAGAGAGAGAGAGAGAGAGAGAGATAGAGCGAACGTCGCATAACGCACAGTGTCATAGGGTTAGGTTCTGCATAGCAACTGTGGCTAGGTCGGTGGCTGATGGTTAAAAAAAAGAACGGTGGGTAGCAGGGGATGTGACTTGGTGTGTGGTTAAATGAGCGCTGGAAAGTTGATGTTTATAATGAACTCCCACTCAAATTGATATGAATACCCTTATAATGAGTGCACATGTGCGAGCGGGGTGGGAAGAAATAGAAAGATAGGAAAGAGTTTTTGTTGGTATAGTGGATTGAAATTGTTAAAATTGTTCGGCAAATTCTATAGTTTCATTTCCGAGCACTATCTGTGGGGAAAAAAACGTAATATAGCATCCTTATGCACGGTTAAGTATTTACACTTTCAATTGATCCTTCAAGTTGTACTTTGTTATCCAAACCTCAATTGAAAATACTATCAAGATCGAAAGGCATGGTAAGATAGGTACTTATTGGGTGAAAGTCGATAATGCATAATGCAAATGCATTAAAAGTATGAAGAAAGTCAATGCATCTTAATTCAATAATTAAATGCTGAATGTCAAATAATTTTCGATCAAGAGGCACCTTTTTGGGAGTCTTCAGAAATTTAAGTTCAAAAATTATATTCTCCTTTCAGGGTGTTTTCATAAAATGTACCTTTTGAGTTCATATTTTGTAAGCCCTCAGCTAGAACTGTTCAAGATAAAAAAGATAATTTTTTAAAAAGTTCAAATGGTATTCCACTTTGGTTTTATATTTGTCGATGGTGAGCCATCCAGGATCCAGAATACTCACGTGAGCATAATTTTAACATGCACTTATACACGGAAAGAATTTTTAGATCAGATCAAGAAAAATGAGCTGCAAATCACGAAAATCTTATGCAGTTTCTCACCCTAGCTCGGGGTTTTGTAAATTACGACTCCTTGTTCGCAATTTTCAAAATTGAACGAAATGAAGATATTGACACTCAAAAATAGCAAATTACCACTTTTTTGGGTCAATAATTCGATCCTGAGAAATAAAACATTGCCATCGCGAATCGAAAATTGATCCAAATTTGTATCAATTTTATATTTACTCGATTGTAAATTGCAAAAAAGCTAGTCGTAGATTTCCATCTTTTTGTTTTGAATCAAAAATATGTTTTTGAAAAAATGAGTGGTAAAGTCGTAAATTGCAACCCTATTTTACTCAATTTGTAGTAACAAATTATATTGCTTTGAGAGGAGCAACGTTTTCTATTTATTGAAAAGCATATATTATTTTTTTATTGAAAAATGTAACTTTTACTTACTTGGCTGATTCTAGGAATCGAACTCGAGACCCTCTGCATACCAACCTAGCACACATCTACAAGGCCATGGTGATGTATCCAAGTCGGATATCAAAATTAATAATAAGAAGCAACCTGAATATGAGTTAGTTAGTTTTAGGGGTGTTTTGAATTAAGATTATGTTTTATTGGCGAGAAAAATATAGTGGTCTTATTTTGGACGTCTAACCTCTAATGTACAATTTTTTCTGATGATCATTTAAATAAAAGTAAGAAATTGTATATAATGTGTAGTTGAAATTCAACCTTGTACTCCCTATGTACATTATAGAACTCCAAAATGGCATTATTGGAGACACAAGCGGGGCCAGGGCCTAATGACTTATATTCTGAACGATTCCTGTATGTGCGTTGATATTCTGGTGGAATATAATTTCCCGCTGAATCCGAATGGCTTACAAAGATCCACTTTTAATATTTAAAAGATTTGTTTTTCGAGGGTTTTACATTTCCTCAAAATAGACAGTACAAAAAAAAAAAAAAAACAATTATTAGTTGGAGGCAGGGATCGAACTCCGGAACTTCGACGTAGCCGTCAGACACACTTGAGTTGAATTTAATACTCAGTGATTGTAAATCACGAACAAATTTTAGCAAATCCAGATTGGTAAAAAGTATAAATGGAATTATTCCCTTGAAGTAGTAAATTGCGACAAAAAGGTTGTAATTTACTTTGAAGGGCACAAGCTTGAATTATAACTTTTAATTGTAAATCTCAACTTAGGAATTGTTGTAATTTGCGATGAATTGAAAGTTAAATTGCCAATTGTTCTATCAGTTTCGAATTAAAGCGCCGTGATTTACAAAAAAAACATGTTTTGTAAATTGCAACTGAATATTTCGCAATTGGTGATTTTTCAATTCTCTCCGTGTATGCGTTTGTTGCTTATGATACCATACATCGCCTGAGTAAAGCAGTTCGAAAATAGAGTAAAGCTCCATGTTTTGTAAACATTTTCCTCTAGTTTCGCTAAAGAGTGAAATTCTCCCTTTCAAGGTGAAATTAATAAAACATACAATTTGTTGCCTCTCATTCCCAATGAAGCCTAATTCGACGGCATTTGAATACACTTTGCACAGTTTGCGTTATATCCTATTCAAACAAAGTGAAATATTTGCCAAGGATTCCCATAAATTCACCACATAATGGTCTGTAATTTCAATACACAATCGATTCTCGCGTGAAACAATATAAATAATTTTAGCCTTTATAATTGATGAATGTACTAACTAGTAACATTAATCTTGCAACACAAACTTTTCTTAAGAAAACTTCTTCTTAGGGTTTCAGGAAAACCCATATTCTATAAATATAATTGCCTTTGAGCAAAAGTGCGATCCTTACAAAATATACAAACCGACTGTAATTAACCTTTCGATAGAATGATAAATAGAACGTCATTCAACGGTAGCCATGCAGCGAGCGTGGTAAGTGGCGCCCGGGCCAGGGCAGCGCCGCGTAACTAACGAGGACTCAATGTTAACATTATTTGTGGTATGGCAAAGTAGCGTGGTAAGGTTGAGCAAAGTTCATTGTCGATGTTGGCGGAGTAGCGAAAATTCATTTAACACGCGATGTTTTCCTACTTTCGCAAAACCCATTCCGCACTTCTTTGCCAACAGGAAACGAAAAACAAAAAAAACAACAATCATATCCTTTGCTATCCTTCATTTCTGAAAGCCGAAGAGGGATGGCCTTGTTTTTATTCGTTTGAACGTTTTGCACGAATTATTTCATTACTCTTGGACAACGATTTGCGTGGCATTGGACCATGAGCTTGTTAAATTGAGGCACGAAGGTCAGGACAGGACTAAGGACCTAATACCTCTCATGTTTCTAACTGAAATTTTGGTGAAGTTTTGATTGGATTTTCTGGGAGTTTTTCCCATCAAAAAAAGGCAGCAAGCAGCCGACTATAGTTTACCATCAACATTGGGTAGGTAAATGAAAATAATTATTTTGTGGGAGGATTGGACAAAGTTCGGTTTCATTTGTAATTGATTTATTTTTGTTGGCATCGTGTTTATTATGAACAATTCACAGTCATTGTGTTTATATGGTCAATTTTAAGGACACTTGGGTGATGATTTTGGGTTGAATTGTATTCTTACACTGCCTTTTGACTTAAAATAGCCCTGTGCCCGGAAAAGAGTAATTGGCATCATTAGCATGGCAGCAACTGGTTGTTTAATTTAGATTCGTCCTTTGTTTGGATTTTAAGTAGCTTAAATAAAATTACTTTAATTTAAGAAGTGAAATTAAATCCTGGAAAAGGTTCTCGATGAAACTTTCTCCTGAGACACAGCGTGGGACTTATAGAGACGACAAGTTAGTAAGAGTGATATTCAAGCTTTGTCAGTTTTGCTGTGGGTGAAGTCGGAACAGGGTGGATTTGGGTATGAGTTACACACAGGGCCGTCTTTATAAACTGTAAAATCGGTCTAAGAATTGGTTTCATTGCTTCTTTTTGTGTAAACTGCTATTAACTCATTAATTCTTTATGAACACTGACCTTCTTTTTTTGGACCTGGGAAGCTTATTGACAGTAGCTTATTCTCAAATCTTAAGCTCAAACTATTGGATATCGAGGTAGGTACCAACCGCAAGACTGACTATACAAATAGCTTCAAACATGGTAGACCGTGTTCTTAGATGTTTGTTAGTGTTTTTGAGTTGGCATTCTAGGTTTTGAATTTAAGATCCTAATGTTTAACTTTAAACGTAAAGCTTATTCATCCCGAAAACGACTTCAACGATAAGAATGAAATTTTCTGAATAGTGTATAGTAATAGTAGGGTGGCAATGGTACAGTGGATGAAGTGCTTGGTTGCTAACCTAAGAGTTGTGGGTTCGAGCCCCAGCCTGGGCAGCAACTTTTCAATATTCCCCCAGCTTCAACTGGATGCCACCCGTGGGATTTGCATGAGATTAATATCACCTATTTCTCAATCCATTGTACCAAAAAAAAAAAAAACTTTCCTATCTTTCTATTCCTTCTAACTATTGCCGTGCAGTTAGCATTCAAAAGACCTTGGGTCTTACAGGCAACTAGTTAAAATTATTAAAATTATTAAATTAAAATTATTATAATTTTTTTAAATTGATCCAGACTTTCTCGTAAATCACTCAATAGTTATAAAATAATTTTGTGTTTCAAAATCTTTTATGACTTTGCGAACGTCTCTCTACGTAAGGGCGTAATAGTTTTACGACTATTATGCCTCACTTAGCCATCAAAAGTCAACTTAACTTCACAAGCACACTTTTTTGAGTTAAATAATCAATAATTTTGATAGCCTGCAATTCATGCGTCGAAAGCTTGCTCACATTACAGATTAGAACACAATTTTTGCTGTTGGATTTTCGTTACCTACTAAAAATACCAAACTCCGTTGACCCTTTTATACCATTGGCTATTTAAGAAAAAAACATCAAGAACAATTACGATGTCCAAAGTCTCTAACTCTAAACACCTCCACGAGCAACATAGGTTTTAGTTTATCATGACATGATACCGTCTAGTTTTAAAACACCTTGAAAACTCCATCATGTGTTTACTTCCTTTCATATAACGTGAAAATGAATACTATTATACAAAAATTCAATTATTGAATAATTGAAATTAATATATTGGCGTTGGCGCCCAGCATGGGGCCCAAATTCTGAAGATCGAAGAAAAAAAAATGTTAATGGCAAGTATTCAAAACTTAGTGGTAAACTGGTTTTGATATCATTAAAAACGTCATTCTTACTTGCGAATTTAGGTACTATAAAGCAAATAAGGCATTCGTAGAAGAATTGGACAAAGGAAAGAACATTACGATGATAGAGAAGCCTTAAAAGTGGGTCCGACAATTCTGTCTATATCGGTACATACAGCCTAAACGGCTGAACCGATTTGGTTTGAAACTTGGTACATACACAGTATTAGTATGACATATGACGTCCTACAGAGGAGTTTCTGGAACTAGCATTCTACCTCCAAGACTAACGGTAACTACCATATGAATTTCAATGAAAAACTCATTTATCTCTAAACCGGCTACTTCCATTTTGATAAAACTTTCTAAATAATGTTTTTTGAATAAACTTTATGTTGGTTGGAATAAATTGTTCACGAAAATTCTAATAACGGTACCTCCCATGGGACCGTTTTTCATATCAGATTTCCTCGTAAGCCACTTAACGGATTTCGATGAAATTTTTAATATAAAAGCTTTTTTATAAACGAAAAAATATAAATTCCTTAATTTTCCAACAAATTGGTTTTGGGTTTAAATAAAAAAGTTTAATATATTTTCTTTTTTTCAAAAACGGTTTGTTAAAAATTTATTAAATTTTTAATTTCTGATAAGAACTACGAATTGCAAGATGTTGGCATACTCCAAAAAATTTGGAATATATTTTCGAAGAGTTTAGAGCAAGTTCGTGCGACCCAGGTGGTGTACCTCAAACCAGCGTTATATCTGCGCTGCGGCATAAGTCGAAGTGCTAAATCGCTCTGGGATATTTTGTCAAGGGAATGTTTTTCCATTTATAACATGTTGTGAATTCAAATATTATAAATTCCCAAATAACCTCAAAACGATTTGCTTGAATCATCATTCCCATCCTCTTCAATTATCCATCTAACCATATTTTTGTATTTATATTTGAAAAACGATCACAAAGCTCCTTCACTTAATAGTAGTCCATTTGCCTTCGGGCAAAACGCTTTGTCCTCAACAAATTCTGCTGATGATGTGATACGGTATAAGATACAAAAAAATCACCCTCAAGCACTTTCTAAGGTTTTTTTTTTTAAGAACAATGGCCAGCGGGCATTTTTTTTTTTAAATCCACTTCCTATTAAGGTTCGTTGTCGTTGTATTGAACACGTCCATTCTTTACATCCTCAATCACTTTTATATTCACAGGCATTTTCATTTTGTGCCCTTTTTAGTCAATTGCTTCTCGTTTTGATTGATGGCGACGACCTAGTATACATTTTTTACGAGCATGCATCCATCAAAGAGAAGGAGAAGCACAAGGTCGGTATGGTAGTGCGGTCGGTGGGTGGGTGTACGAAACACGACCAATTGGTCTCTATACCAACAAAACAAATATAATATCAAATTTGCAACGATTTGTAGTATCAGGCATGAGGATACACATCCAAGGACTGGTTATTTTATGCAAATAAGCACCTTTTGAAAAATATCCTTTTCTCTAAGCCCTTAACAAAAATGTTTCGATAACAGAAGAAACTGACAATGACAGCTTACGGCGCAAAAATGCCAAACGAGATGAAGGTTTTTGTTTTTGTATTTAAAATTTGAAATCGTTGACTTTTTGTATTTCTAAAGTTATTTCAATAAGTTACTCTTCTTTATCGAAGCGATAAATCCTTCTTGGGTGTCCTGTGGAAGAGCAACTCTCCTACAAATGAAGACGAAGAGGTGTGGCAGTGAATTCAGTATAACAGAAAACAACGCGGCGTATTCGAAAATATTCATTGAGCAGGAAATAATTCACAAAGTGTGAACGACAGCATGCTTTGAACAAATGAAAGACAAATTTATTGATGATGCCTTTACCCAAGCCACCCACCCAATATAGATCCTATGAATCTTTGTCTGATGAAATGTAAGTCCTACCACCCAAACAAAATAAAATCAGGTGATAGATACAGTTAACACTTTTTTTTCTTTTCTTAGCTTCGACATATACAACTACCTACCTATACCTACTTCTTGCATACAAATGTATGTTCATATGTACTCGTATGTGTCTAAAAATCGAACTCCATTGACATATATTCCAAGTGACAAGATTAATAGAGACCGCCCTTCAACGACGTTGTAGTCATTGTCGGCATTGGGACTTTGAGGGCATCCTTGAAGCTTGTTATCTAGCCAGCGCCAGCTGCCCGGATGAAAAGCTAGACTGCATCCCTTTACCCATTTGAAAAATATGCAAGCTATTTGAGTCATTTTTGGTCCTTGGTGTGAAGCATGTGCTCTTAGCACGATTATTCAAGCACTTTGGAGAATAATAGATTTATATACCAATGGGTCTAACGGTTCCAACGGCTGCCCTATGGTTTCATGTTCATCCAGAACCAGCATCAGCATCGCTATAAAACATCGTGCATCTCTTAATCTCGTGCATTCCATCTATTTTGCCAAAAACCTGACAGCTTCAACATCCTTGTTCAAATATCCTAGAATCCAGACAAATATGTACACATACGAGAATTCATACATGCATACACCAACCCATTGGTTTGAATGTCATGTTCAGAGAGGAGTATATAGGAGGAAATATCCTTTTGGGAGGTACTTGATCATAACGAATGTGTCTACGTCTTGCATTTCCGTAATTGTTCTTCGAAATTTCTAGAGGGATCATCCCCCCCCACTCGTCCCGTATACCGCATTTTGCGTAATAATCCACAAAGGCGTCATGAGTACTTATAGCCATCACACAAATTTTCAAAACGATGCAATGGGGACTGTTTTACTAGCGCCCCCTATATACGTATATATGCTGGTTCATATGTGTGAAAGTAATAATTTAATTTTCTGCTATCATGTTGGAGAATTTGAGATAGAATTTTGTCAGTTAAGGTAATTTCGATTCAATATAAATAAATGTGCATTTTAAAGTGTACCTGGTATATCTCAGTTTCCTCCTCTGACACTTCTATGATTTTCTATCAAAATGCCAATCAGATATTTGGAAGATTGAAATGATTACCTGGTTCATTTGATACGGAGGTTATGATGTTGAATACCTTTTGCTGGTGTGAAATACCTTTCGAGGAATAAACATTGTATATGAAGGTCCTTGTCAAAATCAATTGCAGTTATGTAGTTGAGTACACATACACATACGATATTTGATTTTTGATTGCTTTTCGTTATATTATAGTCAAAATAAAATATAGTAGGTCACACTTACCTTTTCAAGAAATAACAAAAGATGTGTAAAAAAAGACTTCAAGTATATTACAATGTTTAATAAAAATCGCTTTAGCAGTGAAAATAGTGATGTAAATTGACATTAACTTTATGTTGAATATATTTTTGAAACTAAATGATTTTTAGAGCAAAGTTCCTTCATTAGCATTTCTTTCAAATCTATTGTTTTTAAAGTTAAGGACATTTTGAATTTAAAGTGTTGTTGCGTTTGCTCGGAGATCATTTCGAATATCTGGTTTCATAGACCAGTGGTCCTGCTCGGAACAAGTGAGATCCTTAAGGTGCTAGCTACCAAAATTTCTTTGATACTATCTACTTACCTGTTCCGTGTTTGTTTCTTTTTTGTTTAATATTATAAATGATTCCATTTTCTTACCTGAGCATTTGAACATTATAAACGACATTCAGCGTTTCACTTTTTTGACTCTCATAAAGGAACAGTGTTTTATAAGACCTAGCCATCAAGCTCATCCTCAAATGATAATTTGCAAGGGTCCTTCCTCTGATAATAATTAATAATCGACTTCTTATTGCAAATCTGAAATAAGAAACAGTGTTTTGCACTCTCTCCTCATCTTCACAGGTTCGTTTCGGGAAGCGTACGAATGGTCGATACAAAAATGTTGACTGGATGAATACAAACTTAATCGACCCTGTCAAAATGTCACTGACGTTTGATCGACAAAAAAAAGTTGACAGTTTAAAATCCAGATTATAAAAATATCGACTGAAAAAGTGTCGGTAAAAATGTTGACTTTTATCCTGAAGAAAATGTAGTTCTTTGGATTGCATCGACAGTTTAAATTTTTAAAATATTTTTAAATCATAGTAGTAGGGGCTCAACACTGATCGACACTGGCAAAGTAAGTGATGTTCACATCCATGCGGCGCGGCATTTTAATCAGTCGGTATTTTTACCAATCGACTTTTCGAAAGTCGACATTGTGACGATCGGTTTTTTTTAAATCGACATTTTAAAAATCGACAAATCGGACCCAACCCGTTCGTTCCTGTTGTTCATCAATCTTCTTTAATTTGCCTATAAGGTGTAACTTTCACCAAGTATAGTTCATTATCCTCCAACATCAACATCGACTTGGAAGTTTTATTATTAAAGAACTGATTGAATTGTTAAGATCAAAACAAAAGAGCCAAAGTTCTAATTTCAAATTAAGAACACTGAAAATAACACTGCCAAAGGAATTACTAGCAAATCAAACCGATCCAAATAGCTTCAAATACTATTCAATTAAATTTAATCTTTCGCTCTTTAATAACTCATTCAACTAAAAGGACATTATTTCTTTCCTCTCTGTACCAAACCAAACCAATTTATTTGCACTCCGTCTCACATCCATCCATATCCCTGCTAGGACCATATTCGAAATATTGTATTCCCTTTATATCGCGAAAAACAAAAATAAATCGATATCGTTTATACTTTGCTACAGTTAAAAATATGTACAAATGTACATATGTACATACATATTTCATTCGTCGTTGCTATAGATGTCCTGTTCATAAAGGTGCTGCTGGTGGTGATGGGGCTGCTACAAGAAAATAAACGGAATTGCTTATTTGAAACTTCCATCAGATCGATTATCCCCCCATTTTTTCTTTTAACCAAGCCATTTGATGAAGAAAAATAAATATAGTACACAGGAAGTCTGCAAAATAAAAATAAAATGAAACAAAACAAAAATGCTACTAACACTGGTCATTGATCAAAATGAAAGGACACGATATTTATTTTCAAAGTCCTTTTTTTTAAGAGTATGTTGTGTTGTTTCTTATTTTTACTCAATGTTATGTCGTCCACATAAATGGTTTATGTTTTTGCTTTAGAAAAGAACATTCTTTAAAAATTTAAGGAAACGATGAGTTCTTTTAAAAGGAGAAACTGGAATATCCTTAAAGAACTTAAGGATACGATTTACTTACTTTTTTTTTTTGCAAAAGGGGAAAAATAAAAACCTATACACCTATCAATTAATAATCTACTACGTATAATTACGAAAAGTATGCAATAAAAAATCTCTTGCTCCAGAAGTATCCTATTTAAGACGATATCTCTCTGCATAGCTCTTCTACATTAACCGTTCGTTCGTTGCCTGTCATGTGATAATTAGAATGAAAGGTGAAATCTCCACTTATAAGCTTGCCTCTAGGTGATGAGGCTATGAGGGCTGTAATGTTATAGAATATGGTTATTGTGTAGCTTAAGCTAGCTGTGTGGAGGTGTGTGAAATAAATGAAAAATTAATTTGATTAACAGAAAAAAAAACGTTGAGTCTTTTAAAGAGGGTTACCAAGGCAATGTAGGGCTTCCGATATTATTTGTTGTGTGTTCCCCTTAATTTTTACTCTTCACTTTTCACTTCCCGTTCAGAACAGAAAATTAAGCTCATTATGAAGTATTGAGTTGGGCGCCATTCTTCTTTGGGGTTCTGCATTGGGCGCCATTTATAGTACGTTGGTTTGGCGTCTAATGATTATTGATGGCGGAAAAAATATGTAATTTGGGACGGCAATTTTTCTCTTGTTAAAAAAAAAAACACACACACACACTCATACAAAAGTTTACACTCTTAGCAAAGTGCCTGCTGGGTGTAATCAACGAACAAACAAGGCTCCCGCAAAGTCAATCTGAGCTTGCAGGATTTGTTTTTACTGTACTTAGTGGTGATTTTTTTTTCTTCTCTTTATTACGCCTGAAGTAATAATTCGCGCTATTTGTCACACAAAAAGATGATTTCTATTTTAAGGGACGTAAATTACGTCATAAAGAAATGAAAATAAGAATTACGATTTATTTACTCGTAGAAAAAGGTACTCCTGCTGTCGTCGTCATGGAGGGAAAATCTTTTTTAAAAAACCTCCCAGGAGCATGATTTTTTTTTTGTCCATTTTAAAGGATGTTGATGAGGTGTCTCGATTAAGAGAGGAATGAGAACGAAAGAAAAATTACGTGCATAATATTTGAATATATTATCAACAAGGATCGATAAGGATATTTGCCATTTTCTACCCACCACAACGCACAGGAGCTGGAACTGATACAAATGTTTACAATGTTCTTGAATAATATATCATCCTCTTACGCTTTCCATTTCCATCAAAGGAGGGTAAAATCGGGTGTAGGATAGGTACCTAGTACCTACTATATCGGTGGTCTTAACCAATACGAACGTATGTCAGTAAAGTGTTTTAAGGTTTATTGATCCTTAAAGAAAGATTGTAACAAATCTCGGATATATTTCACTGTTTTCCAGGGTTCTACACAAACATATACCTCGTGTTTCATGCATGAAAGTTTTAAAATTTAATTCGCTTTGCATTTTATGCTGTGCTCGTTTTTAATCAGATTTAAGATGATTTAGTTTTGAGTTATATGATGAATTTACTTAGGAAACTTTCAACATTTTGGAGTGTGAAAAATGTGGGAGAGAAAGATTGGAAGATAAGATGTGAGTGAGGGTTGTGTTTACAATTCATGGTTAAAAGTTTGTGCTGATGATATTATGGTATTATTTGGATTCAGTTTAATGATGGGGGATTTGCTAATTTATTTGATAATCAAATGGAAAGCCTTTTAGGAACGTTCAACCACATCGATTATATTGGTAGCTTTTAAGTTGTAAGGACTCTGCAAACGAAAACGATCCTTTTAATGTATTAATATGGCTAAAAGAGCACTTTACAGATTTTATTTGTTCATTTATGAACTTGAAGTGGACTGAAAAGTTTATTTTACCCATTCATTTGACTTGATTAATTAAAAAGGAGAGCTTGAAATAAAATGCATGGTTGGGATGCATGGCACGTACTTACATCTACAGCTCATAAAGCTACTTCAAAACTCACCACTATGAAAGATAAATATTAAATCTTTGTTTTTGTTAAATTTATTAAACAAGTTCTTAAGAGAAAAATTAAATGTAGCCTCAATTAGAGCTGTTTGAGTAGGATATTGGAAGTTATAGTTTGGTAACTTAAAGTAAAGATAACTATAAGCGGTGGAAACGATTCCGAAGATTTTGACGACTACCCAATCAGCTGTACCAAACAGATAAATATGTAGATACAAGTTTTGTAACAACTCTGGTTCAATTTGACTTCTTTGAAACTGTGTAAAATATACTTTTAAGCTCATAATGAAGTACATAATATTATTTGTCTAAGTTTCTCTTCAATCAAGCCGGTGTCCCATAGGGGTCAATAGATAGGCCCTTTTCTTTTCACGCAGTTAAGCAATGGTTTTTTCTTTGATTTTCAAGGAATTAAATTAAAACTCCTAGGTACGCTGATGACAGCAAATTTATTTGGTTGACACGATTGGAATGTGATTAAACGAAGGTGTTTTACATAAATCATTTAAAATTTAATTCGAAAGAGTGCCAGGCTGGCTACGACTGTTGTAAGCAACACCGTTCTTGACAAAAGAACTAACTAGCTATATCCCCTTCCCCTTGTTCCTAGTTGCTAGTTGTGTTCTGATTGCAACATAAATGGCGATACTCTTGTTTACCCTATTCCATAGAATGGGTTTATTGTATTTGATGTGGAGTTTATTAAATAGAGGAATAATACCTTTGGGTAAAAAAAAGGAACAACATTTTCACTCAGAATTAGGGTGTCCATCATATCTCTTTAAAAGAGAACATGTTCTCTTTTTTTGTTCAGATCTTTTTTACACTTTCTTTTTCGTTAAGGATCTATTTTTGTCCTCTTTTTTCGTGAATGTCTCTTTTTTTTGTTCCGATAATTTTTGAATTGATTTTATTCAATAATACAAGTAATCTTTATTATTATAACCCATGTAACCACTGTGTTATGATTTTATCTTCGATTTACTACAAAATTTAAAAGACTACTACTTTTTACTCAAAATGTCAGATTCAATTTAAATGTTTTGAATATTTTTTCGTTGCGCCATTGAATAAGGGAGATTTAAGCAAAAATCATTACTGTTTTTGAAAAAATGTGAGTTAAATGCAAATTTAGGTATTTATAAGTATGAAGTTTTAAACTTTTCTTTTCGCGGACATTAATCATTGTAATATTATAAGATTTTCGGAAGCTTACCGCGTAATTATTAGAAATATTTATTTATTTCTTCTTCCCGACGTTTCGAAAAAATTTCACTCTTCGTATCTTGTAAAAAGCTGAAATTTTTTACTTAAAAGATTTTATTTTATTTATGTAAAAATAATCTGTTATTGTTAATTTTGTATGTGATTTATATTAATTTAAATGGACTAAAACTAAAACAGACTGAATAGAGCTTTTATTTTTTTGTTAACTATTGTTTTTGTTATGTTTTGTTAATTTTTGTATGTATTTAGGTATTTAATAAAAAATGTTATGTAAAATTGTTCCTAAAACAAATATTTTTATATTCAATAAAAACAAAACAAAAATCAACATTGCTTTTCTTTTTTTATTGTCTCTTTTTTTGTCGCTATTTTTTTTTTGTGATGTTCTCTTTTTCAAAAGCTTTTGGAGGAAAATGTTCTCTTTTTAAAAAATCCCATATGGACACCCTACTCAGAATCTAAAGTAAATCAAAATTAAGGCTAAACTCATGAACTGGTAAAAACACGCCCATAATCGACATTTGTTGTTGAACAACCTCTTCTATATATGGCGAAATTAATTTATGTTTTCTTGTACAGTAACGATCAGAGCAAATTGCTAAAATTTTGAAGACACAGGATATAGATACATTTTCGAAAGGGTCGGTTGGGGTAAATGTGGATATGGGGCAAATGTAAACAACAGTTATTTTCATGTTTTAAATCAAAATGTAGCAAAAAAATCAAAATATATAATGTCGCGACACCGGTTTCAATAAAAATGCAAAAAATGTTTACATGTATACCCCAACCGACCCTAAAAAATTTAAATATTTGAGTTTGGGCATAGCCCACTCTTCATACAAAACCATTAATATTGTTTTTATAAATTATCGGTACTTTTATTGTAGAGAAAAAGTTTAAATTTTGTAGCTTTTACTTGTATCTTGTGTATAGAAGAATATTTTTTAGTTAAGGGCGTTATTTACGCCCACTTTTCATGAAAGAACAGAAAAACTTCGTTTTGTTAGTTAACTTAGGGCGTGAATTTTAGTAAGACAAATTCGGCACCAATTAGTTTGTCAAGCAAACTCATGTTGGAATAGGGTATTCAAAAGTTTGTTGCAAACGTTCTCTCGATCTGGAGGTTGAAAATCTTCATTGCCTTCTAAATCAAATAAATATTCAACATGGTCTTCTTCGGATCTGGGCCCAGATGATGTTGAATGTAATGAACTCTCGTACCGTGTCTGACAAATACGACGTGAGATTCTAGAATTCATGACCACAGTCATAGATATTATTTCAGTTTCAAATAAGCTATTGGAATAAGATTCAGTGCACATTTCAAATTGTTTGCCTCCACTCGAACGTTTAATTCTCTCATTAGTATTTTGGAACTGCATTTTTAAGTACCTATAAGTATGAAGCAATCTTCTGTAATACTCATATTTTTTTTATTTCAGTAAATACATTTTAAGATAACTGCTAAGTTCTTATGGTGATGAGAACGATTTTAAACTTAGAATAACTGAAATTATGATTCACTCACTTCATCCTCGCTTACGAACGTTATTTACTTAAAATTCTCCCTCACCTTGGTATTATTATTGCTCATTATAATTTTGTTCGCAGTACGTGCAAAAATGTTCCTTCCTTAATTGGTCCTTTAAACTTTTTCATCCCTTTTAGAAGTTTTCATTCACACTTCATCTAAATTAATGTTACAACGATGTATAACAGTAACAACTCCTTCCTTCGTTTATTCACACACGTATTTACGAGCATTCTGTTTTATTTTGACCATTCCTTGTCCGCTTTTTTTTATAAGATACAATTTATATTCATGATAAGCATGCAATTAGTATGAGTTATCTTTGGGATCCAAAAAATAAAAAATTGTAGTTAACCCCTCAATTTATATGAAAATTTCAACATCATTCACATAAATGTGAATTTCTCGGAATTAATGTTTTCTTCCAGGAATTTTATTGCTGCAAATGGGACTTCTTTTGATAGCTATCGTTGGGAAGAAATGAAATAAAAAATGTCGAATAAGAGTCCTTATGGATAAGGGAAGAAATAGTAATTTAAGAAAATATGTTTGCTTTAAATGCTTAAATAAGTTGCAAAATAATATGTTTTTTTTTTCTTATTTAAAATATGTATAAAATATCCTTTTCCTATCAACAAGAAAGGATATACTCTGAACTGCACTAACTATAAAAGGCATTGAATCCTCGGCAATAACGTGCAGGTTTTTTTGAGCCCCAGATACTGCAATTTCGTTTGTTAACGGAGCCGCCGAGATCACCCAAAATCGTTGTTCAATTGGAGCAGCTCTAAGGCCCAAACTGCAAAGTAATAACGAATTGGATGGTAGTGCGACTTGAATTCCTGAGTCAATTGTATTCTCATCAGGTCAGTGCATGAAATGTTCAGTGTTTGAGATGATGATGAGTTGATGTTAGTGAATTGAGTTTAACACTTTTGGCTACAGCAGCCACATTCTCGTCTGTGCGCACCCTACGGCAATAGAAGCCATGAGTGTTGGCCACTAGCATATTAGTTTCACGAACTTTTTGCGCTAAATTGCGTACAGCAGGAGTGGTGGGTACTTGAATTCGGCCAAAACTTCTTTTCAAAAAAAGCATTGTTTGTGATTTCGAACATCTATTAGAAGATTAAGAAAATCTTTAATAACTTTTATGTTTTCTCTTCCAAAAAGCTTAGGCCAAAATCATCATTTGGTTGGTGGTCCCTTTTGTCTGCTTAAGGCTTCACTTGCACTATTATTATGTCATATCTGATTAAACCTTTGTTTCCAAATTCAATTCCAAAACAATGCACTGGCTTTTCTTTTTTAAACAAAATTCCAGTTATAAAATCTCAAATGCAGTTATCTCATTTTCATTACCTTTTCCATTGATATTTCAAGCAAACCATTTATACTGTTTACCCAAACTAATTTTCCCCTCCTTGAATGCATTTTTTGTCCTGTCACATATATTGTGTCCTGATCGGAAAACTCCTAACGCAGTATTTTTTCCTTGATTTGAATTAAATAGAAATATCAAATTCCCAAAATTGTTGGAATCCCACTTCTGAAATGTGTTAACAGAAAATTATAGCTGCGGTCCCATTTCCACAGGATAAGCTTATCCCTTTTCCCAGAACAAAATGTTTATTATCACTAATAATATGAGCTTAATCGTGATTTTTCATTCACAGGTATAACTGTGACTGTGATTTCCAATTCGCTGTGATAGTGAATTGATACACACACATTAATCACTTGTCCTGCCACTCTGACTCCGCATCGTTCTTCATTACACTTCACGCACTTTTTGTATTTGTTTGTTAGATGTTCTACGTTGTATGACTCAACCCTTTTATTTCTACATCCTTCATTCTTTATGTTATAAAATGTTAATGAAGGTTATGTCGTGACTCATGAGCAGTTTCAGTTTGTTGTGATTTAAACTGCAAAATCAAGAAAAGAACCAATCTTGATCACGCTTTAGGTATACGCAGTTTATTTGGAACTCGTTCACAGGTCGTGATTGTGTTTTTTGTTCACAGTTCATATTTCACAGGTTGTGAATTTTTGCTCTTCTCTAATTCATTATAAAAGTATGGTTAAGAAAACTAAATCCCACTTCTGAAATCTTTAAGCAAACAACTTCTGGACATTAAAAAAAGCTGTTTTATTGCATACTCAGAAGATGTTTGCATTTTCGAAATTTTACATTGTACCTGTGAACTTCTACGTTTAAGAATAACCCTTTTATGTTAAGAGCAATATTACCAAGTTGCCTGTTAACTGTAATAGATTTTTTTAAATTGACATATTGAAAAATACAATCACATTCAAATTTTACAACCTTCTTTATAGTATTCATTTATAGCACAGATTCATTACCTTCTTTCCATATGACCCTTTAAAAACTCTTGTTCTTTGTTTCATTATAATGCTTTCTGATTAAATACAAATCGCAATTTCTATAAAACTTAACGAACACATCCTCTTAAAAGAAGCATCCCTTTTGAGTGCTCAAATAAAATGAGAATCCTCGGGCTACATTGCAAACATGCATGTGACAAAATACAAACAAAAAAAAAACCCTCCACTCGCACCACAGTCTAGTCGTTATCCTTTTCTTTTCGATTTGTATAGAAAAAAAAAAGCTGTCACTATATTTGAATTGAATCATCGTTTTGTCCTAGAAAAAGTGTTTTCTCGACCTTTTTTGAATACGCAAAAAAAAAAAAAGAAAAAATCAGAAAATTCATATTCACAGCACGAAAAGTAGTAAGATAAAAAAGCCTAGCTACGACTAAGATTTTTGACGAACAAAAGGACGAAATTGTATGAGATAAAAAAAAAAAATAAAAAAAAAAAAATACAAAATGCAATCTTTTCAAAAATGATGTCCTAGATAACCTACATTTAAAACCAGAACTACTTGCGCCCCCTAAGAAGTGCAACACAAAAGACCAGAAGAGAGAGATTAAAGGACTATACTTCTAGAGGTACCTATACTATACTAGCTCAAGAAAGTCAGTAAAGAAAAAAAAAAAAAAATAGAGGATGTTGGGTGGCAAAATGGATAGAGAGAACAACATACAGGAACAGAACTGTTCACTTTGTAAATCCAGTTAACGTCCTTGCTCTGCACCAGTTCACACACAATAATAATAATAATAGAGAGCTTGCTTTGCTGAGATAAACAGAAGAAAGGCGGAGGAAATCCTAGTTTCTACTTTATGACCTGTACGGGCCAGAAATCTGCTTCTGGTTTTGTTGCTCCTGCCAATGCTGCTTCTGCTGCTGGTGCAACTTAAGTGCATTTTAATGTTTTGTGTATTGGTGTTTATTGGCTATATCACTGTGTGCGGTTGTATTGTTTCTTGTTGAGAGAAAAAAAATGATACCACATTTAAGAAAAAGAAGAAAGGACAAGATAGTCCACTTCAGATTAAAAGTGCTTGTATCCTGCTAAACTGTTCGCGGGTGATGGCTGCCGCTACTGCTCCCGGCAGAGCGGCGTCGGAAGTGATAGGTGTATTCTTTTTCTTTTAGCTTTTTATCAAGATTTTTTTTTTCTACGTGGAAGTGTGCACACTTATGCGATTGTTTTTCAGTTCGCGTGCATCCTTTTTTTATATTTATTCCTTCTTTCGTTTTGTCCTTGCATGCTTTTCTCCATCAACACTTTCTGTGTGGCAGTGCCAGTTTCAAGTCTTAGATAAGGATGTTGGAGGGTGTTTGGATTTTATTTGGCGCCTTCATGCTAGATGACATTGTATTAAGAGCTCACAGAGCATTCCAAGAAACAAAACTACAGCCTTTCCTTCAACCTCCCGCTACTGCTCGCTCACGCTAGCAAGTCCATCTCCATTCCCATTTGCCAACCTTCTACTCTCTTGATATTTGCCTATGGCTGTGAACATTTCACCCTCGTCCTGTTTAACACCAAGTTGTCATGGCTATGTATATATGTATGGTGTATTTGCAAATAAAGGGGTGTGCATGTGCACTATGTTGGTATTGGGGTGTGCAGTATATATACAGCCAGAAGCATTTTCAATTCCAAACGAAATGAGTCGACATTGATAATTATTATATTCATAGCACACTGGGTTAAGCTCGATTTGGGTTAATGCATTCAAGTGCGAGCGGCCTGCTTATACGTATATTTCTTTCCAGCAAAAAAGGACGACTTTGTATTTGTTTAAGTCACTTCTGTTTGGACAGTGAAAAGTAAAGTAATGAAGTAAATAATCAGTAGTTGGATGAGGGTACAGGGTGGATGGTTTCTGAGATGAGAGAGCTATCGGATTTAAAGGGATGGAAATGGAAAAGCTAAGATGTAGCTTGAAGGCATATTAAACTTGGGTGGGATGAGATTTTAGAATCAAGTTGGTCGAAAATGAAACAATTTAATTAAAATAAATAAAAACTGTTTCTACCAACAAAACTGACTCAATATTGATAAGGTTCAATGTTGTCAGTAGTCTCAATAACTTTTACGACAATCTCCTTTTAACCATACTCCTATAATATCACGAAACCAATGCCAAGCAATAGAAACAAAATTATTGTTAACATCGCGGAATTAATTTCTGGTGTCTTGACAAAGAAATTATCCAGTATTAAGCGTCTATCTAAAAAAATATCTAATAAAATAGTAGAACTGTTCTTAAACACTTAAACAGTACCTACGACTGATCTTCAGCGGAACCAACATTGAGCTCATCGAAATCGAAACGATAGCTTGAGTTTCACGAAATCAAAGTTGGCCAATATCCCGGAATAAAAGAAATCAACGAATACCTTCCTTTTAGAATTAGGATGTAATGTCCCAAAGGCAGTAAAAACTTCTGGTCATATTTGTAAGAAACTTCAAGAACTCAACGTCTTCATCAGTTCCAACGCTCATCGTTGACGATAAACCAATTGTCAGCTCTTCCAGAGAAGGCGAATATGCTTGCAGCTCATTATGCTGCAAGTTCTACGTTGCCTGCAAGCAGCGATGCCCCTCTTGTACTTGAGAACGATAACTTTTCTATGGGACAGGTATTTTTCCGCACTCGTACAATAGCAAGAGTTATTCAAGATCTTGATATACACAAACCCGCTAGCCAGTATAGTATACCCCCTATACTCCTGAAGAGGTGTTCTTCATCGCTGGCAAACCCATATTGCGTAAGCTTTTCCATCGCTCCTATTGATCAGGAATCTTTGTCCAGCCCGTCCCTTAAAAAAAGGTGACTCCTCCTACCGACCAATTGCATTTACGTCCCTTCTTCCCAAGGTCATGAAAGCACTGATAAATCGTCAGCTCAAGAAATATCTCGAAGATCGGGAGCTTTTAAATGACCGCGACAGTACGGCTTTCGCTCCAATCGTTTCACTCGCTGGTGATCTGATGACATATCTCACCGAACAGTGGAACAAATCTTTGCATCACTTTGGCGAAAGCAAGATTATTGTGCTTGATATTTCAAAAACATGGTATGAAGCTCTTTTATCGAAAATGCGTGCATTTGGTATCGATGATACTCTAATTCGTTGGATTAGAAGCTTTCTTCTGGACCGTTCGATACAAGTTGTATTAGACAGTTTCAAGTCTGATCTCCGCAAAATAAATGCTGGTGTGCCCCAGGGTTCCGTTCTGTCTCCGACTCTCTTTCTCATTTTTATAAATGATCTCTTGTCTGTGACTTCTAGTTCATTAAATTGTTTTGCTGATGACTCAACCCTCAGCTATTATCCATGAATGGTACTTGAATCGAGGAGGCCGAAAAGCTATCAGTATACTCGATATGCGTATCAGTGACAACCTTCGTTGGAATGACCACATACTTGAGATTGCCAAGATTGCTGTAAGATGCTTAGGCTTCCTTAATAGATGCAAGAAGTTTTTCACTCTTTCTGATCTGGGCAGGTGCTTCTCAAACTTTTTTTACACCTAATCGACAGAGTTCAGAAAAAAGCTTTAAAATTGATAGGAGAGAGAAACATTATGAAAACATTTCACACCCCTTGAAAATAGTCCAAATGTTTCATGTCTTTCCTTATTTTACCGGTTCTTCTACAAAAAATGCTCACTTGAGATAGCAAACGAAATCAAATGGCTTACTTCATTTTTTCCAAAAAACTTTTTAGCTAGTGATTTTTAAGTGATCAATAAAATTGCAATGAAATTGACATGAAATTGTCTTTATACGAAAGATAATCTTCTGGCATTATAAATATTTGAATATGATTTCTGGCATATGACTTTTTCCAACATTAGTGGCCGTATATCGGCAATAACGCGACGAATGTTGTCCTCCAAGTGGTCAATCGTTTCGGGCTTATCGGCGTAGACTAGCAAATTTACATATATCAAAATAGTAAAGAGGCGTTAAATCGCACGATCCTGGAAGCCAATTCACAAAACCAAAACGCGAAATTATGCGTTCACCGAACTTTCCTTCAACAAATCAGTAGTGGCACGAGCTGTGTGACATGTCTTGTTGAAACCACAGCTCCTGCACGACGTCAGTCTGTTCATGTTGAATTGAAATGCCAAACCAAACTATAAATCACTTGACAGCTGACAAAATGGCAGTCAGTTAAAATAGTGTTGCGAACTTAAATTTTAATACCTCTAAAAAAAACACCCTTTGTTAATGCATTTTTTACATCATTGCCTCCTTGAAGTCTTCATCATCGGTTTTTTTCCAAATCAGAGAATACATAATAATCACTTGGGACTAGGTCTGGCCTATAGTGGGGTGTTGAAATTTGTTCAATGCAACAATCTCGCACTGCAGGCTGGAAAACTCGTGCCGTGTGAACCGGAGCGTTGTTGTGAAGAAGCAAATCACCGGCGGTCAGTTTACACCTCTTCTCTCTTTGTTTCTTCCCATAAATGATGCGAAGTGGATGCGAAGGAAGTTTATGGTTTGGAGTGACTTTGAACTTCTTGGGAGGTATGTCCCTTCTTATGCCACTGCATGGACTCCTCTGTTCACTTTCAGGGTCATAGTGGTGAACTCACTTTTCGTCCCCAGTAACATTTCGATCCAAGATTTGAAAGGGTTTTTTACCACAGAGATCCAAAAACTCTCTACAACAAGCTGTTAGCACTTGCTTCGTTCGGGAATACTCCAGTACTAGTTTCTTGACCATTCTTACGTTTTCTTTCACCAGAAGCAATAATCTTGAAACCTGACCGAGGATCGACTTCAATACAAACAAGAACAAAACATTTGACCACTTTTGAAGGGTAGATAGCGAAGGTGCAGATTCTTGATAAACAGCCTTGTTTTTAAAGAAATTTAATCGCAGCGCCATGCTGAATTTTCGTAACCATCCACCCCAGCCATTTTGTCTATTGAAAACAAGGATTTTCGACCTGGCTATAAGCTTTTTGACATTGCATATAATTTATTTTGAGCTTGTTTCAGTCAGATGCAAAATACCAAACATCAACAGAGTTATGAAACGACATAAATATTAGTTCAAACAAAATTATGTCCATATTTCATGTTCTCTGGTTCTGAAGTGCAAAGGATTTTGAATTGCAAAGGATTTGCAAGGTTTTAAACACACCGAAAAGACAAGACAAGACAAGAACACCTCCATCAAATGAAAATCCCTCCATGAAAACCTTCAAAATATACATGTATTCCCACATCAGAACCAAACACACATTTCAAAAAAAAAAAAACTAAATTTATTCAAAACTTTATCATTTTGTATTAATTCTTGCATTTCCATATTTCAGTTTCAGGGTGAAATAGAATATGAAAAGAAAAGTACACATTTCCATTTTAAAACTCTAAATATCTGTCGACATTGGGATAAAAATTTCTCTCGAAATCCCTCTTCCTCCTTCATGCCACCATCGTTACCGTAACCATAACCGTAACCACACCGAAAAACCACTGATATGATGGTTCAAGTGCCTTAAAGCGAGCATAATATGCAAATTGAAGAGTGAAGCCAACGACAGCCACGCTATCGCTATAGCTAACACTAACACTAACACTAACGGTATATGAAAAACTACATTCATTCTCAAACAAAATATACCCTCGAACATATACACTAGGACTTTCATATTCCACCAAAAGTTTTGGAAAAAAAAAATTAAAAAAAAAATAAACCATTGCGTGGCCAACATCAAAGTTTTCGGGATTTTTGTTCGTCTGCTTTTTTTTTTGCAAATTTATTTGAATTTCTCGGATTCCTTGCCATAGCTAGATACTTTTTTTTTGTTCCCCGAAACGGAACCAATTTGTAGGACGGTTATCATCATTTTTTATTTTTATGTTTTAGTGGCAGCTCCACAACCACTGCTACTGGTGCTGGCACTGGCACTGGCACTGGTGCCTACCTCGCGAGTGAAAGAAATACAAAATGCCCTGCCTTCCTTAAAGATTCCTTTTTATATGGCTCCGCTCCGGTAGGACGACTATGTGCGATGCGAAGTTGTAAAATGGGGTTCAGCGATCCTTTCCATTCCACCCTTTCAATTAGTCGTCGTCCTTGTGAAAAGTGAAAAATTGTCCTTCTTTTTCTTTATTTTGTTTTTTTTTTTGTTTTTCGAAAGCGAGATGGGGGATTTGTTTCATAGGCTTATCATAGGGTGAGTGTATTTAAAATCCCACAGGAATCCCCTATGTTCGAAATGGCTTTTCCGAATTAAGTGTATGTGTGTGTGTGTGCGTGTATTTGTGTTGGCGTTCTCTTAAGCTGAGGCATGAAAAATTCATGCAATTTATACCACCAAACACAGAACGCCAGCGAATTAATCCTAAAAGTAAGGTTAGAAGTTGTTTGTTTTTGTATATACCTTAGTTCCCTAACTTTCTAGAGGGGCATATAAAAAAAAAATGCCATTAAAGCCAGGCCAAATAAACAACTATATTTGGGGAGCTCGTCTCTTGCTCTCTATGGAATGGTTAGATTATTTCGCTGCAATAAAGGCATGAATGCTAAGGGGATTGGTGTTTTCTTTGTGGTTTGCTTTTTTTAAGGATTCGGTTGAATGCACAAAGCATTATTGGGTTGAGAGCTGTAATAAGAGTTAGTATTGTGGTCAAAAAGTATTTGTTTGTGTAGTATTTTTTTTGCTGTTGTTGTGGTTCTCAGAAATATTCCAGAATACAACTGTCAAAAGGGTTAGTTTTTGCTTGGACTTGTTTTTAAGAGTGGGCTTTTCACTCACAACAAGGGTTTATAGGCCGTAAAATTTTATTACAGCAGGCTTAGGGCTGCGAGGTCAGTTGACCACTGAGCTTCAATTTTGACATTTACTATGCTCGTTAGCCCAACTGCTTGAAATAACTTATTATGTATACAGGTACAGGGTGTCCCCTAACTCGTCTATGATATGGTATGATTTTGGAGGTTGGTTGATATTCTAAAAGAAGGCTATCTTTGTTGTAGCCTGACCCATCTTAACGGTGATTGCGGTGGTAGTTCCTACAAATAAAAGAAACTTCGTTAAGGACTTAAGTCTTAGAAGAAATACTATAGCTTTTGTATAAATGCATTCAAGTAAATTTTATATCTTGTCTTAGTTTTGAGATTTCCAGTTTCTAGCCTGTTCCATTTTTACTGCCCATGTTAAATTTTTGTTGGAAACCATTCAATGGACAATATAGACTTGTGATTCTGCCAGATATGATGTCGTGATATTTATTCTGTCTCTCTCTCTCTCTCTCTCTCTCTTCTCTCTCTCTCTATCTCTCTCACTCTCTCTCACTCACTTAGTAAGAACCCGAAGGCTCACTTCATCTCTTTCTGTTCCCGGCAAGATATCTCAACGACTGCGAATTCTATTGATCTCAGCTTCCTTCAAAACAGTTGACCTCCAGGTTTTGTTTGGTCTTCCAACGCGCCTTGCAGCTTGAAGATTTCATTGAAAAGACTGCTTTGCTATTGTGACGTCGGTCTTCCTTAGTGTACAATCAATGCAACTTCCTCGGTGTGATCTCTACATTGACTTTTGTTTGTCCAGTCCTAATCAAAATCAATGGACTATGGACATCGGATCTTTAAAATGTAACGCAGGCAACGGTTCAGAAAAGCCAGTAGCTAACACGAGATATTGGCCGGCATAATATCACCAATCGCAAGTTTGAATAAAATTGGTGAGAGAACATCACCCTGTCGCACCTCGCACTTCGAATGCTTTGACAAACTGTCACAATTTTCGATAGTAAGTTGCATCTTCCCGTTCACTTGTCTCTTAATTAATTTCAATATAATGACCACCATTCGACAAAGGTAAGACTAATAACAGCGCACCCCATCAACGATTTTGACACAATGCCATGTGCTATTGGGAAGCTTCACCACTGTAATCCCCATATCCATACTTCGTTCCTATAAATCACACTCTTTTTTTTTGTAGGAGCAAACATAAGGTTATATGTGATTCTATCCAACCATCCATCCGTTGAAAAAGTACTATTGTTATCTAGTCTTAAGGAACAAAATCACCTACATTTTTAGACATCGTTTGGACAGAAATATATAAAAACAAAAAACGTTTTAAGAAATTAAAAAGGTTTCAAAAATGCATTTCAAGTTGGTAGCGCTATCATTTGACACCTGTCAAACTCAGCTGTCATCTGAAGTGTCATGTGAGAAAACCCATAAGTGAAGTTGCATTCAGACAAAGTGACTGTTTGGTGTGCTCTATGGTCGAAAGGTGACATTGGTCCGTATTTCTGAGAATATGCCAATGGGCACACAGTTAAAGTCAATACGGAGCCATGGTCAAATGATAACATTTTTTTTATTTTGACCAGCAATTGGATATCATGTTCATGACTTGGACGATACGTGGTTGCAACAAGACCGGACAACAAGCCAAAAAACTCGATTAGTTAAGGCTTTATTGCGTGAGAAGATTCCTGGTCACGTAATTTCACGTTTTGATGACATCAATTGGCCACCAAGATAATGCGATTTGACACTGTTAGGTTTTTTTTGTAGGGCTACGCAGGAGACCGTTTTTACGCGCATAGTTCCCGAACTTTAGACGCATTATAAACCAACATTACTCAAGTTATGGCCCAGATACCACCCAAAACGTAAAAAAAGTGGTAAAAATTGATAACTTAAACTAATCTAAGTTGAACTATTTATGAAGGGGAAGCCAGACCCAGACAGAGTGGTGCCGTAACGCGTTACGTTACAAATCGGTTTACCCTTCCATAGAAGTTATCACTTCGAAAAATCTTCAAATGAATCAAGTGCTGCCGCCATTCGAATAATATTGTTTTTCACACTTAATGGCATAGTCCAAACTTTTTAATGAAATAAAATTTTCGCCAAAAATGTTTCGTGTGTGAGTTTTATTCAGCTTTACTTTCGAAGCCAAAAGACCTTATACCATCGTTTAAGTTTAATGCTCTTATTATGTATCGTCCTTTGATCCTCAAGTGTGATTACTTTTTTTCTAAACTGTTATTTTATCTAGTACTGTTTCAAGTCCTTAGCCTACGTCACAATCAATCTTAAGATCGAGTTTGTGCAAACCGGTCGCTCATTTTTGTCTCTGTAATTTACTTCTGATTTTTTTTTAACGAAAATGACGTTATATTTGCGGGAATAATTTTCAATGCTTAAGACGAGACACGAGAGTCTAATTTTAGGATTTCTCGTAACACTTTCTATTTTTATTGTTTGCCTCTTAAATCGATGCATATCGTTTTTTTATAGCTCTACAAATTGGCAGTATAAAAATAAGCATTTTTATTCGCCTCATAAAATACCTCATTGCTCCCTCTCGAAAATAAAACAAAACCTTCTTTTTTCGTCCTGTGCTCCATGACGCGGAAAAATAATGACACCATATCATGTCACAGTTTTATCAGCTATTCAACGATTCATTGAACTTGTATCTTATATTGTTCATATACACAGAATGTCACTGTGCACTTTGCCAAAATGACTCCTTGAGTAGGTATGGGTTGTAGGAATATTCATCTTTTAGATAACCTAACTTTATTCGCACATACGAGATATGTACAGTACATAACTGTACATATAATAAATTGTTCCTTCTTCTTCTTCAGATACATATTCCGATATCCTGAGCCGCATTGCGGCAAACCTAAATTTCCTCTAACACAACACCTCGATAATCATTTTTTGGCAATCAAGTCGAGTATCAATAACCTTTTTGGTGAAAAGATAAAGGAAAGTGTCGCGTCGCGTCTGTCGGTCGGTGGATTGTGGGAGAGGCCAACAAATGAGAATATGTACACATTATGACTTTGAGAGGCAGAGTCAAAAGTTCACCCACCTCCCTTTGTGTTTTTTTTTATTTTTGTTGACACGATTCATATGGCTGATTGTCGTCATATATGTTCATTGTTTTTCGTCCTTTTTAGGCTCAGATGGTTGGCGTTGAATCAGCTATGAAATCCTCCTACTGTCTGATGTCCCAGGGGGTTAACTATACCCTCATAAGTGTTTGAACGCTTAACCAAGGCTACAAATATAGATCGCGATACTCCTTTTGTTCGGCAGATCCTTGGAGCGTAGAGGCCGCGGCACCTCTTCGTCTTTAGGGTCCCTGCCGGGCTTAGCATCGACGGTGTTTTGTAAGCTGGCTTCAATCCAATCATGAATGTGGTTGAGATTGGAGTTTGGAGTTTAAGAGGGATAGATGTGCCTATCCTCCGCCTCCACGTGGCAACCCGGGAATCAATATGAATGGCAGGGAAATTGTTGTAAATGAAATAGGAGTGAGTATCTACAGCTATATTTCTTTTCCTGGAAGTATTGATTCCTTACCGGAAACGTATGCAAGGTAAAACTTGTATGCGGCTAAGAGAGGAGGGCTGGGTATGCGTATTTGGCTGTTTGCTTCTACCTTGGCAGATTGTTGAGTGCGCATATCTAAGGCTGCCAGGCCTTGAGTATTGAAGGTGCTCATCTGGAAGTGACCCAATGGTTGCGAAGCTCCACCGGAAGCTTTATTCTGGTACCACGGGAGATAGTGCCCACCCAGGTGGCCGAGTCACCTGGGACACTATCTATGAGGTAGGCCCCCTTGTGGGAGTATCGTGGTGGTTGTGGTTTATTCCATAGCGGAAACATATGGCATTGGTTAATATTGTCTTCGGATGATATTATCGGATGCAAGAGGTGTTAGATAGACCTCGCTCTTCACCAAGGGGTGTGGACATGCCTCAACATGTTCCATAAAATTGGTACTAAGAGTCTACCTTGGGGTAGAACTCGATTTTGCCCTAAGGTGGAACTTGTTCTGCCTTGGGGTAGATCTTAGGGCTCTGGTCTAAGCCTAATTGGACTCTGCATGCGAGTAAGCTCGCCGTGAAATTAAGACTTAATTGTCAGGTGTTCACGTAAAGCTTATTTTCATACTGTCTGATGTCCCAAGACTTTGGCAGAATTTCAAGTTGTTTACTTGGAATTTGTCTTTCATTGCGGTCAACACTCAACAGTGTTTGTTTTCATAACCAGGAAGGACCGTGGTGGATGTGAGTCATATGGGATTATCATTATGTCAGATTTGTATTTATTGATGGCTTCGGGGAAATTGGTTGGTTCTCATAAGTCAGAGCCACAGTGTTTATGGATCGAATTAAGGTAATAAATAAAGTCAAACGAAGGATTACAACAAAAAACATTTTCTCCTAGTCCTTAATATGGAATTAAAGGGTGGGCCAAATTCAATGCAATAAAATGAGCAAAATTAAATTTTGTCCATATATTAAGGCTTTTTCAGTAAGAGCTAATACTCCCATAAATTATGGAACACAACGTCAATCAAGTGACTGCCTCGGATAACCTCGCATTAGCGCATTCTCTCACTCCAATTTTCCAAGACCTTGTGACAGTTTCGGCAGAGAGAAAGAACTAATAAAGAGAGACAAATTTCCTCGCCTCCGTCCCCACAAACTCTTTAGTTTACATTTTTACTTGCGATTATAGGTACTATAAGGCAAGTTATGCATTCGTCGAAAAAAAAAAGTTTTGAGATAACAATCAAACATGACATTACGATGATAGAGAAGACGAAAAAAGATGGTCTAAAAATTCTGTCCGTCTGTATGTCTGTCTGTCTGTCTGTCTGTCTGTCTGTCTGTCTGTATGTATAGAGACCTACAGCCCAAACGGGTGGGCCGAATTGCTTCAAACTTGGTATATAGACTTTTTTAGGTATTGTACAGAGGGGAAATTGAAATTTTTTTTTTAGCTTAAAAAATAACGGTACCTGCCATACAACCGTTACGTTAAAGCTTAGTTTTCTCAGAAACGGCTCTAACGATTTCGATTTAAAAAAATCAGTGTTACTTTTTAGGTACGAATAATAATATGGCTGAAAAAAAAGTTTTAAAAAATGGCTAAGAACGGTACTTTCTATAGGACCGTTTTTTTTGCTTTCGACTATCTCGAAAACGACTTAACCGATTCTTTTGAAATTTCACACACATATAGCTGTAGGTAGCTCAATTTATATTACCAATATTTTTGAAAAATATTTTTTTGTATTTTTAAAAGCATTTTTTTAAAAAAAATTTAAAAAATTCATATTTTGAAAACGGCTTATTAAATTTTTTTTTAAAATTTTTAAATAAATGTATTTGCTGAATACCTATGAACTGGCGTTTTTAAATTTTTTTTGAAATTTTTTTTCAAAAAGTTTTTCAAAAAAAACTTTTTTTCTCAAAAGCCGCTCCACAGATTTTTATAAATTTTTTCTCATAAATTCAAATTTTTATAAGAAATGAAATGGCGTACTTTTTTTTCAGCTCAAATTAGTTTGAGTATTTATTTAAGAATTTTGAAAATTTTATTTTTATCAAAATCTCAAGCCCCTAAGCCACTGTCACTTATTAGAGCAAGTTCGTGCGACCCAGTCGTGCAATTTATTTATAACGAGTTGAATTCCCATTGGCGGATACATGTTTTCATTTCGCGAATCATATAACTGTCTTTTTCTCTCTTATTTAAAGGTATCTTTATTGTAAGAAGAGTACAAAAAAATTCTAAAGAGGATCTGTTCAAAAACTATGTAATTTACATATCAAATCCACTTTGGAAATTGGGGGTCGGAATTATTTCAGAAAAACCCATAGGTGAAATCCAACTGAAGCTTGGGGATAAACAAAAAAAGATTCCTAGAGGAGGATCGAACCCACACCTCTAAATTAACAATCAAGTCCGATATCATGTATGAATCTCCATCCAGGGTATACTATAATAAAACTAAATAAAACAAGGCAAGAAAACGAGAAGAAAAAATGAAATGGAATTAAAAAAGAAATAGAAGTAAGATAATCATGTGTCAAACATAATACACAAACCTAGATGAAAACACTTTTTTAGCAACTTTCCAAATTACCTCATTTCGGCTCTAATGAAAACATAGTATAACAACAGCATCAATTTTGCGTTCACACGCAGACAAGACAATGGGACAATACTCAATTGTCTTGTCTAAGATTCTTGAACGGGGTTGGACAAGAGAATGCCAGCCAGTTGATATTGTCCTCAGAGATAGCTAGGCAGGCTAGCTTGGAGAACAATATAATGAAAATTGTCTTGTCCTGGAAAAGGTTCACATGGAACAATTATTGTCTTGTCTCATTGTCTTGGCCTCTGCATTGTCCCATGTAAACCCACTTTAACTTGCATAGGTGTTGTGTCCCCACATTTTTCTCATATAAAGTTATAAATTATGCAAGTTGGTGTCCAAATTCGCAGCTTGTGGGTTAAAAGAGAACCACCGTCGAATTTGCTTCTCTCTATTAGACTTTCTGTCAAGATTTTGAGCGGGAAACACAGCTGTCAGTGTCAAAGTAACCTATGATTAAAAAAGAAACCACTACAGGTGGCCCACTCTTCAGTAGTGTTTAATCAAATGATGTCATGCTGAGAATTTTCTTCTGAAATATAATTCCACAAAACTTCTTTCGTTGTCAACGACACTAAGCAAATTCAAGCTCCAAGTACATGTGGCTTTTTTTGTACCTTTTTCTTTCAAAACCAGATGCCTTATCGCTCCAAGCCTTCCTACTTCTTACTTTTGTTTCTGGAGATGAAACACGTTTACACTTTTATTGGAGGGAACAATAAATAAAAAAAGCCTACCTCTCTACTGTCAATTCAATCGAATTATTGAGAATAAAGGACGATTTATGAGTTGAAAATATTTTATGTTGTATTTTTTTTTTTTTTTTTTTTTTTTTGATAGGTATGATGAATTTATTGTTTCGTCGACAATAGGATCAGGATTGTGTAGATTGTGGGTTGGAAAATCAATCTAAATTGTAAAAAATAAAAATTAAAATTACCAAAAATTTCAAACAAATAAAATCGTTATTAAATATTTATTTGGTTTTGTAAGATCAATTCCATACTTTTGTCATTTAATTTCAATCATGGCGTCGGTCGCGGTGCGTCGTGATATTCGTTTTTATTTGAATATTTATGGATTTTCTATTCATTTTTGCGTGATGCGATGATAAAAATCTTATTTGATTTTGACTTCTGTAGCTACAAAATAAGACGCAAGGAAACAGATTCAAGAAGAAAAAAGAACCATGTCAAGCCAAATCAAACAAATCCGAAATGTAAACAGGCTCATGTGTGCCTGTTCTTATAGACTTTATCGTCCTTCTTGCTGTTGTTCACCTTTATTTTTTTTTTCGAAAACATTTACACATTTTAACATCAAGATGTATTTTTTTTTAACCTTTTGTAAGGAGGGGAGTTTTTCGATTGGATTTTATTTGCTTTGGGTATCAAATGGTATATAGCTGATGGCTTTCCGTGTCTTTTTCTTTGTGTTTCGTGATATTCTTGGTTGAGCTTAAATTGTCAATATAAAATTACAATAAATGGAATGGGGGAAGGATGTATAGGGTTTCGTGATAAGACATTTCTTTTTTACACTTTTTCACTTTATTTTTTCAATTTTCGTATCAATATTGAACTTTTACACTTTTTAAAAGGTTTAATGCTAATCTATGTTTCTTTTCCTTTTTTTATCTCTTTTTAGGTGAGTATCCGAAAAGAACTTCTCTTGAACACAAAAAAAAAATTACTTTAGTGAGTATAAAAGTGTGACAAAAATAGGTATACAAACGGAGGCAAGGTAATTTACCTTAACTTTAATAGAAAAGCTTTTGTTGACCATCACCTTCAAGGAGAAGGTTATTTACTTTTTCTGCCATTAGCGCTTATCATAGTGATTTATAATTTAAACTTCTTAAAAGCTTTGAGAGGTTTTAAAGGAATAAATTAGGTTTTGATGAAGAGCCTGTGTTAAGCTGTTGTATAGACTTTCATAAGAAAAAATGGGGATCTATTATACATCTTACATGAGGTTGCTGTAGCAGTTCGTTAGGGATCATGGACTTAACCAACGCACAATGCCAACCAGTCCCACCACATGCCATAGCCACCTTATCTTGTGTTGAATATTCTTCTCATCACTCCATTGATACATACACAGGACTATATGATCCTGACCCAGACAGCAGTGTATCTTTGGTCCTTTGTAAGAAGGCTTTACAACTAAAATGCCTTCTTAGCCCGAAGAAGCAGCGTTTGGCGAGAGTGATTCCTAGGTTAGTTTCTGCAGTGAAATTATTTTGGGAGATTAAAGTGGAGCCTAAAAGAACAAAAACCTTGAATATTTTAAATTTACATATTTCTATCGTTACGTTTTGCCAAAGCCTTCGATGATGATGCTCTGTTCCTGAGGGCAGCATATATTTTTTGATATACCCATTAACAACCAGACTCATTCTTACTTCAAAACTTGCGAATGTTTGCGTTCTTCCGATAATGACAATATGATCCGCATATCCAAGTTATTGAATGTACCCCTGGTTTTAACACGTGAATGTTTGAAAGATGTGAATAGGTAAGGTGATAGTGCCTTAACCCTTTCTTGAAATCAATGTAGTTGGTGGTGTTTCTTCCTAATCTTGATGGAGCAGTGCTAGCCCTCCACACTCATTCTGCCAAATCGAAAGAGTTTAGTAGGGATTCCAAGATGCGACATGGTTTTGCATAGCTCGTCTCTGTTGACGCTGTCAAAGGTGACCATGAAATTCAAACAAAAAGAGGGTGCGTATCGATCTTATAGATTTTCAGGCCATTTCTTAAATCTGTTACATTGGCATTGGATCATTTGTTCGTATAGGTCCAATAGGATCGTATTGTATGCGTAATGGAACAGACACAATAGTTAAAAAAATTTTATTAGCAATAATAAGAGAATACAAATTACGTAGTTGGTGGAGTTCTGGGTGTATCCTTTCTTATGGATGGGACTAACGTTGCTGCTTTGAGGCGGTTTTTCACTTATTGGCAGTTTGGCCGTTAAACGGTCTGTTCCCAAATTTTTGGTACCAACTGTGACTTTCACGCTGATTTTAGCAGGCAAATCAGGATATCTATTCAAAAGTCCTGCGGTCTTGAAGCTGGTGTAGAACTTGTCTATACGTTCAAATTCTGGTGCCTGGAGGTCTCTTGCAGTTGCAGCTTTGGAACTTAAAGTTTTCTTACAGAAGCTATTCTATGCTGCGGCTTGAGGATATCCGAACTCGCACTTTAGCAACAACTAGTTAGTGATGCTAGTTTAATGAATGAACGGACATCCAAGACATTGTCGGCATGCCGGCTTTCGCCCGCAGTATGGTCAATTTGGTTGGCGAACACGAACCGACAGACATAATACCGAGTTTATAACCTAATGTGTGGACAATTTGTACTAACTACGATGATGCTTTGGGATTGACATAAACCAGATTATTATAGGCACCGAAACGGCTTGAACAATTTTGTTGAAATTGGCTATTTTAAAATTAATCCATCCATGTGGTTTCGGATCCATAATTTTGTTGCATGTTCGCAATGGGCTAAATAACAATAAAGTGATTTAGCATCGACTTTTCGGAAAATACTCGCCAGAGGAATATTTTCAATAGATCCACCCATGTTACATGCTTTTCCAAATCAACCAATACCATAAGCTAAGTTATGTAATAGGAAAATTGACATCTGCAAGAGTCCTTTGCAATCACGTTAAATTTCTTAAAGTCCTAACCTGTGGGACAGTGTTCACACTATAAAAAGAGCGAAAGTGTGCTTAGAGAGATCATCATTATTAGATCGTTTGGGATACAGCTTGGGCAAATCTGCTTTGTTGCTAGGCATTGTGTTACTATTTGTCCACCTAAGATTTGTCCTATCAGTAGCGCCCTGCCTTGGTGAAATAAACATGTAATGTAACTGCTTAAGTTAAAATGACTTGTGTTGTTTTTAGCGTGACAAGCTATAGATTTCCTTATAGTACCCTGGAATATTGAACATATATGCCCCGGTACCTGGAGGTTTCATCCGGGTTGGCTCACTTCCAAGCTCAATCTTCAGTTCCAATCTATCACTACCTTTGCAGCATTTGGGGTCGTTTATCGGCAATAAGATCTTCATCGTTGAAAAAAAATGGACGAAGTGCTCGATGCGCTTCACGAACAGAACCATGTTTTTCGAAATGAATCTGCATAATTTACATGCGATGTTCAGGCGTCAGTTGATTAATGATGAAATGGCAAACCAAACTTAAGATATTTCTTGTGGCAGATGACAAAATGGTTTTCAATTAAAACAGTGTTGTTGAAGCATAATTAATGATTATGGATATTTTAGAATTTGTTTTTGTTAACGATTAACTTTATGGATTTGCTATAAAAATTTTGAATTTTCCCGCCATGAAATTGTCCACCATATTTTATCATTTAAAACATAAATTAGAAAAAAGCTTTACAACAAATAATTCATTGTGTACCAGGGTATAAAAACCCACAGAAAAAGTTTTAAATAAATAAGTTTGTTAAAACCACTGTCAGTGGAAACGTTCGTTCTTTTTGTTGATTTGAACAATATTTAGATTAGTTGCTTAGAGCAAAATTAGTTGTTGGAATAACATTTAAAAAAGTTAGAAATCTCTTTTAAAAATTCATTTTTTCGATGCAACCAAATCTAACTACGAAGCGGTAGAGGTTTAAGTTGCGCGATTAAAAGTAAAAATCTTTAATCGTTCATTTTGGCGCCCAACGTAAAATATAGATAGCTAAAAAACGTTAATACATTCATTTTGATTAAAAACATTGACAATTAATTCACAAACTCTAAAAAAGTGAATATCGGTTTCGGTAAGCGCGTGTTGAAAGTGCAAAGTGAGCTTTGTGAACATTTGAAATAAAAAAGACAAAAAAAAAAAAAAAAAAAAAAAAAAAATCCCAAAGAGTTCTCTCTACATTATTCAACGTATTGGATAAACAACACGAGGAAATCCCTTAGAAACATCCATGAAAAGTTGCATGAAGTTACATATCATCATAAGAAAGGGTAGATAAGTATAAAATCTCCCACCCAGGTACGTCAGACAAAAAATTAATCGAATGTGCGCATCCTTCATAATCATACATATTCTACATAAAAAAGAAGACTTTAAACAGATTATAAAAGGCCAAAATTCATCATATAACGCACCTTCGATTAAAATATTGATTTTAAATATAAATTTATCAAAACTAATTAGTACTCTTAAAATTAAACAAAATAAAAATATCTACATGCATACTAAAATACTCAATCATTAAAATTTTTAAAAAAAAAACATCATTTTCGCAAACGAAATTTGGTCGTCGTTGTGTAGTGCTTTCACAAGCTCAGAAACACAATCCACATTAGTTGAAAACTAAGTTCCACATTTCTGGAAATACTTAAGCCCACATAAAAAATTTCCAAGAACAGCTTTAAAAATAAATGAATCACTTGTTGCAGTGATTTCGCCGCAAAGTTCCGTCGCATTCGTTCGTTCACTTTCGCTTCGATCTTCGCTTTCTTCGCAACCATACCCTTTCATTGCATAGATCCATATTTCGCTTCATCTTTCTTCGCCTTAATTCTTAGTTCGTTTGGTTTTCGTCGGGGGGGAGAGAATGCTGCATTGATCGTATGCAACTGAAAGAAAGCTTTCAAACCATTTCATCACGTTCACCGTCATCGTAGTTGCAGTGATCTTGTCAAACACAATAGTAAGCTGGGAGAGCTTTTCGCGTATTTTATGAAACATTGATTGCTTCGTCGTCGTTCGTTGGATTCATCTTTGGATTATAAATCTGTTTTTGATTGCAAGGTTTCACTTCACTTTGCTGTATCTGGGGTTTTGTTTAAATTCAGAATTAAGAACACTATTATCATTAAGTCGTTAGTACTAACAAGCTGTTAAACCAAAACAAAGATACAAATTAAGAATCTTGATTTTATTATTAATAAAGATGAGTATCGAGGAATTAAAACAACAACGTTCAATAACCAAGGGCAGTATTACCAGGATAAAAAATTATGTTGAAACAAAATCAGATGTTCTTACTTCCACAGAACTTGATTGTCGTTTAGGCATTTTAGAGGCCTATTTTAAACAAATTTTGATTTATCAAACTCAAATTGAGAAATTATGCCCAACTGATACTGGCCGTGGAGAATTAGAGGACCTTTATATTTCTGCAAAAACAAAAATTATGACGTTATTAGGAACCGGAAGTACATCCAATTCGAGTGTAGGTGACACAACTTTAGCTGGACATCACACAGTTAACCATCTACCGAAAATTAAGCTTCCTAAGTTTAGTGGAAAATATGCTGAATACCAAAATTTCATTCACTTATTTACAACATTAGTGGACAAAGATGCAAGTTTATCAAGAACTGAAAAATTCAATCATTTGCTGTCCTGTTTAAGTGATCAAGCCTTAGGTACTGTGAAAACTTTGCAAATTACAGAAGACAACTATCCAAAAGCATTGGAAAGGCTCAAGGAGCGCTATGACAACAGCACTTTGATATTTTTAGAATACATTTCAAGCTTATTTGAGTTACCTACTGTTCCTAAAGGTTCAGCCATTCATCTTCGGAGCTTAGTTGACACTACTACAGCTCTTTTCAACTCATTGCAATCAATAGGGAATTTCGAAAATATTTGCAATGCAATCGTTATCTATGTTGCACTTTCAAAAGTAGATTCTGAAACAAGGTCAAAGTGGGATGAGACCTTGGACTATCAGAAACTTCCTACTTGGAAGGAATGTTCAGATGTTCTCAGCAAGCGTTGTCAATTTTTGGAAGTTAGAGATAGGAAGCAGTTGCGAATGGAGTCTGTTCCAAAAGGCCCTATCAAAACTATATCGTCTAAACAACGTTTGCCAACCTCTCTCGCTGTCACGCAGACTAGTTGTCTTTTCTGTCAAGAAGGAAGCCACTTAATAAACCGTTGTCAAAAATTCATCAAGCTGTCTGCTATGGAACGCTATTTTAGTGTAAAGAAGCTTGGTCTATGCTTGAATTGTTTAGTAAAAGGACACGGAGTATCTAATTGTCATGCAACAATCAGGTGCAAATTTTGCAAGTTTCCGCATAACACTCTTTTGCATAGGCAGCAACGCGCTGAAGGCTATTCACATAGAGGAGATGAGTCCAATACAATAACTATTCATGCACCCTCAGGACAAGATAGTAGTCCAACATCACAAACTTTAGCAACTTCTAATGCTGCATTAGAACAGGAGCACACATCTACTGCTCAAGTTATTTTAGCAACTGCACTTGTTTTGGTACAGGATTCGTCTAGAGGTTATCAAATAGGAAGGGTTCTGCTTGACTCAGGCTCACAGGTGAACTTTATTCATGAAAGTTTTGCCAAATCTTTGAATCTCCAAAGACAAAGAAAGCAGATTGGAATTGTCGGAATCGGTATTACTAAAACAAAAATCAACTTCCAAACGCAAACAACAATAAGGTCTCGATATAGTGAGTTTGAATTATCGTTGGAGTTTCTTATAGCGCCATCTATCACTGGATATCAACCCGAATCAGAGCTAAGTGTGAGAAATTGGAACGTTCCCAGGAATTTAGAGCTAGCTGACGAATACTTTTTCCAACCTTCTAGGATAGACATGTTGTTAGGTGCTGAGGCTTTCTTCGAATTGTTGCGAGTCGGGAAGATAAAGCTTGGACAAGAACTCCCTTCACTACAAAAAACAGCATTGGGCTGGATCGTTTCTGGCAAATACTCAAACGTATCGAATCTGTCTAAAGGAACATGCTGTTTTAATCAGAAAGAAGATTTTTTAGAGCAATTTGTTGAAAAATTTTGGGAACTTGAAGAAGTGCAGGGAAAAAATTTAAAATGGACAGAAGAGCAAAAAGACTGTGAACAACATTTCATAGAAACCATAGAGGTTTTAGATAGTGGCCGACTCATGGTACAACTTCCCTTCAAGAAAGATCCAAGTTGCTTAGGAATGTCGTATGACATCGCATTTAGAAGGTTTTTGGCTTTGGAACGGAGACTTTCAAAGAATCCTTCACTCAAAATTCAATACGTATCTTTTTTGAAAGAGTACGAGTCTTTAGGCCATATGTCACTCGTTCGAGAACCGAATTTGGAGGAACCCCACTATTATCTGCCACATCAGTGTGTAATTCGCCCAGAAAGTGTATCAACGAAATTGCGAGTTGTTTTTGATGCATCTTGTTGTACATCGGCTCGTGTGTCACTTAATGGAATTTTAATGGTTGGACCAACCGTTCAAAATGATCTTTTGAACATTCTGTTGCGTTTTCGTTTGCATAGATATGCGCTTACAGCGGATATAGTCAAGATGTATCGTCAGGTTATGATTCATCCTTCTCATCGAAAGTTCCAGTGGATCTTGTGGAGAGATTGCGAACAAATGCCTATTAGGACATACCAATTGAACACCGTTACTTACGGTACCTCGTCGGCTCCATTTTTGGCTATTCGTTGTCTTCAATATTTGGCAGATAAAAATAGAGACAAGCATGAGTTAGGATCACGAACTCTTCAGTCAGATTTTTATGTTGATGACATGCTGACAGGGGCTGATAGTCTTCAAACTTTGATGAACATAAAAACAGAGGTAGTTGAAATTCTGAATCAGGCTGGCTTCGAGTTATCCAAATGGAATAGCAATTGTGTAGATATTCTCAAAGAAGTTCACTTGGAGAACAAAGAAATAAACTTAAATGATTTTAATCTAACTAGCACCTTAGGAATAGTTTGGAATCCGAATAGTGATGAGTTTAACTTCTCGTACAATCCTAGTCGAGTATTTTCTAAATTCACTAAAAGAACTATTTTGTCATTATCGTCATCACTTTTTGACCCAATGGGCTTGGTAAGTCCTATAATAATCAAAGCTAAAATTATTCTTCAAAAGTTGTGGATCGAAAAATTAGATTGGGATGCTTCAATCCCACGAATCATTGAAGCCGAATGGCAACAACTCATGATAGACCTGCATGCTATAAAGCACTTAGCAGTGCCTCGACATGCCCTTATTCCTGAAATAGAAAGATTTCAAGTTCACGGATTTGCAGACGCATCCATGAGCGCCTATGGCTGTTGCATCTACTTAAGATCTATAGACTCAGTTGGATCAGTACGATGCAGGCTTTTAGTTGCAAAGTCAAGAGTGGCTCCAGCTAAGAAAAAGCAGCTTCCTCGTTTAGAACTTTGTGCTGCACACCTTCTTTCAAAGCTATGGGATAAAACACAAAACATATTTCACCTTTCTCCTTCCGAAATTTACTTTTGGACAGATTCCTCGATCGTCCTTCATTGGATTGCTACACACTCTTCAAAACTTAGTACTTTCGTGGGAAACAGAGTGTCCGAGATCCAAGAAAAAACCAAGAAGATGCAGTGGAGACATGTTCCTACACGACACAATCCGGCTGACATAGTCTCAAGGGGCTGTACCATACAAGAACTAAAAACTTCGATATGGTTTGAAGGACCAAGCTTTCTGTTGCAAGATGAGACGGAGTGGCCGTCTGTGGTTGAAGTCCAGCTTTCTCTGGAAGAATTATCATTTGAAAAGAAGAAAACGGTTCTGAGTTGTCATAAATCAGAATCAAATTATATAGTAGAAGTAATCGAGCGGTTTAGTTCTTATACACAACTCCTTCGTGTTTTTGGATACATGCTTAGGTTTGGAAGAAAGAAAAAAGAAGCTAAGCGTGTTCCCGAATCAAACATTTTGGAAGTCTCAGAGCTGGATGATGCTCTTCACCACATAGTTTTTGTTGTTCAAAAACAATCATTTATGGATGAAATTTCAACAATTAACCAAAAACAGAACCTTAAAGGCTCTATAAAATGGCTCAATCCATTTGTAAAGGAGAGAAATGGATTACCATTGCTTAGAGTTGGTGGCAGATTAAAAAATTCCAATATCCCCGAAGAGTGTAAACACCCATTACTGCTGCCGAAAGACAATCATTTTACACAGATTCTAGTGACACATCTTCATTTAACAAATTATCATGCTGGACCGAAGGCTTTAGTTGCATTGGTAAGGATGCGATTCTGGATAGTCAACGCACGAGACATAGCACGTAAAATTGTTAGAAAATGTGTACATTGTGTCAGGTATCGACCAAAGTTGCTGGAGCAGGTGATGGGAAATCTACCAAGGGAGAGATTAACTGCTTCACGTCCATTTTTGTGTTGTGGGGTTGATTTTTGTGGCCCTGTTTACACGCACTTTAAAATTAGGGGCAAGGCTCCTTATAAGTCGTATGTAGCAGTTTTCGTTTGTTTTTCTTCAAAGGCAGTGCACTTAGAAACGGTGTCAGATCTATCAGCTGATGCGTTTATTGCAGCGTTAAAAAGAATGATAGGTCGCCGTGGTCTCCCTAAAGATATACATTGCGATAACGCAACTAATTTCGTGGGTGCGCAGTCGAAACTAGCCGAATTGCGCAAAATGATGTTTAAACAAAGCTTTAAAGAAAACATATCAAAATTTTGTTCTAATGCCAACATAAACTTTCATTTTATTCCCCCCAGGGCTCCTCATTTTGGTGGTATTTGGGAGTCAGCAGTGAAGGTAGCAAAAGGGCATTTGTACCGGAGCTTGAGTGGTGCTAAGCTTACGTATGAAGAGTTGACGACAGCATTGGTAGAAATCGAAGCCGTCATGAATTCTAGGCCAATCACACCGATGTCGTCCGATCCTAGTGACTTAGAAGCTTTAACCCCAGCCCATTTTTTGATTGGGTCGTCCTTAAAAGCAATACCGGAGCCTGCTGATGACAACGAAAACATTAGCTTCATTCATCGATGGCGGCGCATTAATTCCGTCAAGACACATTTTTGGAACCGATGGTCTATGGAGTATATCCATGAACTCCAAAATCGCACAAAGTGGACATCCCCCAGCCACAACATCACTGAAGGTACCCTAGTAATTGTTCATGAAGACAACGTACCACCCCAAAAATGGATCATGGGGCGAATACACAAGGTCATCGAAGGAGAAGATGGAAAAGTCAGAGTAGCTGATGTGAAGACGACTCGAGGCATTTTTAGACGTCCCATCAGGAAGCTAGCTGTGATTCCATGTTGAAAGACAAAGCTTTCAAAGAGGCCGGAATGTTGAAGCATAATTAATGATTATGGATATTTTAGAATTTGTTTTTGTTAACGATTAACTTTATGGATTTGCTATAAAAATTTTGAATTTTCCCGCCATGAAATTGTCCACCATATTTTATCATTTAAAACATAAATTAGAAAAAAGCTTTACAACAAATAATTCATTGTGTACCAGGGTATAAAAACCCACAGAAAAAGTTTTAAATAAATAAGTTTGTTAAAACCACTGTCAGTGGAAACGTTCGTTCTTTTTGTTGATTTGAACAATATTTAGATTAGTTGCTTAGAGCAAAATTAGTTGTTGGAATAACATTTAAAAAAGTTAGAAATCTCTTTTAAAAATTCATTTTTTCGATGCAACCAAATCTAACTACGAAGCGGTAGAGGTTTAAGTTGCGCGATTAAAAGTAAAAATCTTTAATCGTTCAAGTGTTATACATCAACGTAAAGTGTTATACCACTTTAAAATAAATGTAATATTCTTTGCTATGAATTTTTTTGAAAATATAATAATCGGATCAGGCTTCACCCAGCTAACTCGGTGAGGTGTGTGCTCCCCAACTAAATAAAATGCACGACTGGGTCGCACGAACTTGCTCTTATGATAAGCAATTGCTTAGTGGCTGCATATATGGATTTAAAAAAAAATTTAAATAATTTCGGAAATTCTTTTATTTTTTAAATTAGTTTAAGAGTTTTCTCGGAAAAACAAAGTATACAATAAAATTTCAAAGCTATACGTGAATCTAGGAAAAAAAAATATTGAAAATCGTTCGACCAGTTTTTTTTTAAAAAGGTTATTTTTGAAAAACTTTTCCAAAAAATATTTTGAAATTTATTTGGGTGTGCAAATATATGGCAACCTGTAGTTTACATTTGAAAAAATAATTTAAAAAAAAATGAATATACCCGTTTCCAACATATTTCGAAAACCAAAAAATTTTTTGAAAAAATTATAAAAAATCAAAAAAAAAAAGTTTTTGAAAAATTTGAAATGCCATATTAATAAAATTATAAATGACTTCCTGTGGCCAAAATTTTATTGAAATCGAATGTATAGTTTACGAGAAAATTTGATATGAAAATACTGGTTCTATGAGAGGTACCGTTATAAGACAAATTTTGAAAAATATTTTTTAACCAAAAGATAGATTGTCTTACAAAAATAGCAGCCTGAAAGTTTTATCAAAATCGTTAGAGCCGTTTTTGAGAAAATCAATTTTTTTCTTTACGATTGTATGGCAGGTGCCGTTATTTTTGGGCCTAGAACAAAAATAAAAAATACGTTCCGAGGGACGGCCAAATAAATCCTAGATACCAAATTTGAAGCAAATCGGCCCATCCGTTCAAGCTCTAGAAGCGCGAACAGACAGACAGACAGACAGACAGACAGACAGACAGACAGACAGACAGACAGACAGACGGACGGAATTCCCAGACCCACTTTTTTCGACTTCTCCATCATCGTAATGTCATGTGTGATTGTTATCTCGAAATTTTTTTTCTGCACGAATCCATAACTTGCCTTATAGTACCTATAATCGCAAGTAAAAAATGGATGGCTGAGGTCATCAATATCGATTTGATGAGCCCTATGAAGAATGATCAGCTTCTCCAGATTATAAATACTATGCCAACTAGGCGGTTTGTGAAGATTCATTAGATCTGTCGGATTGTTCATCCCATTTATGGGTCAGCTTTGGCTAGAACTTAAAACTCTGATCTTAACTCTCTCTAAAGTACGATCAATCATGATATATAAGTCGTTGGGGATGATTCATATCGTATACCGTATAACCGGTACGATGAAAGTGTTTCTAAGAATAGTGATGGCAGTTCCGACTTGGAATCCTTTCTCAAAGCATTAATTTACGTTTTATAAAACTGTTTCCCTCAAAGGGTTATCAGTTTAGGCAAAAAGAAGAAGTCTAGCAAATAGAAAAATGGAACTCTTTGGCAGCATGAAAGGTTTCCTGTAGTTGAACTGCTTACACAAAGTTTATTAAAACCCAATCTTTTATCCTTTAAAGCACTTAATTTACCAAGTAAAATTCGTTTTCAAAATCCTTTTTTTCCATCACATCTTTAAGCTGTTTATATGAACTATGACTGTCTGCCACCTTAAATTCATTTATATATCTTATCTAAGAAATATTTTACCCATCGGATGAAAGGAAATTTAAATTTTAAAACCAAACCTTTCGTTTAAGCAAAAGTTAAAAGCAAACGGCATAATTTATACTGTTTTTTGAATTAAATTTATTCCTTTGACACGTTTTTCAGACAAAAAGCTGTTGAAAATGATCTCCTTAATCTAGTCATATTTTCATTTTCCCAAAGAACCTATATGTCTACTTTGATGGTGGGTAATAGGTACTTTCTGCGTTAAAAGGGGTTTGAGTCATGTCTTCTGTTTGAGATGATAAATTGAGCAGGTACCTACCTATGAGTAACTGCATGAAATAAGTAAAATGTTCATGGAAAGTAAATTTAGAAGTCTATACTCCTGCTTAAGGACTCTCACACGTTTTCATGTGATTAAAGGTATATTTATATATATTCTCATAAAATTTATTAAATTCAACTTTCCACTTTCCTCTTAAGCGGCAAACGAAATGAAAAAAAAAAAAAATAACGGGAAAAAAATGAAATAGAACTCCATTGTTGTGACCTGAATTCTAAACAGCGAGATCTCTCTTCAAACAACAAAATGAAGCAAGTAGGTTTCGAGTGTATCTAATATCCACCTTTTGTGTGAAGGAGGAATGGAGCAGGAGCAGCATGAAACCACTCCACTTCGCCCGGCCTAGAGTCATTCAAAGTTAATGATGCGTGAATAACAACTTAATAGCAAAACGCGCCACTTGAATTTTCCACGAGGGATGCGAAATGTGCCCATTTTGTTTCTATCGCATCGCAATCTTTGTGCCTGTCATTTGCAGGAAGCCTATATCGTCCTTTTTCTCTTTCCCTGTAATCCTCCTTGCGCAATTTATAAGTCCTTGCTGAAAGGCATCCCATAATAATTCAGCACACAGCTCACATATGTAGATTGGAATTCTACGGAGCATTTAACCAAGCACGTAGGATAGGGCAGGGTAGTAGGTAGTGGGTCTACCATCAACAGAAGGCTTAAGGACATGAATGGAATTCAAGTAAACTTGTTGCCTTTTTCTATTTTTTTTTTTCGAGGCTCCAAATTTTCTTGGTCATGTATAAAATATTGATCCTTGCACTATAAAACTATGTACCAGGGACGGCACATGCTGAGTATGCTATGTATGTTGAGAAGAACATGAAATAGTCCTCATTCGTTGCTCATGGTTGCATTTATTCAAATTCAAAAGTCAGAGGAAAAAATAGACCCGTGTATTGTATTCAGGACACGAAGAGAAGTAAAACACAGGGATTTTAAAAGGAATTTTTTCTTCTCTTTTCAAACTTCGCGTAAGCCCTGTACTGTGTACACGAACGATTCCGATTGAAGCGTAAATTTCATTTCGTTTGTCTTCATTTATTGTTATATCCTTCAATTCCCTGACTTCGACGACGACTTGGTTTTGTCCTTTTTCCCTTTTTTGTTGCTTTATACATAGTTCACAGAACGGTGTATTTTTAAAGGATTCTGGTTTGTGTGCGAGTGAATCAGAACGGGAGACGACTTTTCGACACAAGGATATTATTTGAACGTGAACCTGCCATTCAGTGACTTATTCGAGATATGTATGTATGTTCCCTACGACGGACGCGACGCGACAGCATAGGCGGAAAATCCTTTTTTCCAAACCAAACCACCACACCGCCACCGCACAGCCACGAGACGCCTTGACTGCATCATCTAGATTCTAGAAGGCAAAAGATGTTTTCCTTTCCTCTCTTGTTTTTTGTTTTTGCAGAGTTAAATAGCTTACGTGACGCATAGATCAATGTGAATTATGGTTCGTTGGATTGTAAGGATGCAGGATTACATAGAGAGAGAGTTTAAAAGAAGCCGTATCTGGATGTAACTGCTGTGTTTTTATACGGAAGAAGTAAACGGATATATTTTTTAGCGGGCCAGGAGATCAAATTGCCAATGACAGTTTGTTTTATGTCAACATTGATTGTTTGAGTAGAGCGATTTTTTCGCAAAAAAAAGGACGTTGGCAACGACTGTCATAAAAAGCTAAAGTGATTTCAGATTGTCAATGTTTGGAGAATTTATTCCTCTCAACACATCGATATTCCCAATACAAACTCGTAGTTTTGAGAAAAAATTCGACTTTTTTTTTATCAATCAATCAAAAAAATGACTGTCATTGTGTTTGTATCTAGCAAATTATGTTGAATATCCTTTTTTTGATTTTGAAAGGTTGTCCTTAATTCGTTTAAAGTAGAATTTCCTGGTAGGATAGAGGGATTTTATAAAGTCTTTTCCGTTACCTATTTTCTTAGCGAGCGTTGATCCCATCCACCATCTTGACATACTTAAATAAAAGGTTTTCCAATAAGAGGTGTTATTTTGAATAACCGGCTATTTCGGTAATTGTCACTTTTGAAGCTGACATTTGACAAGTAGAAACTACGCCAATAATAAAAATGGAACAATAGACATCATCAGCAACTACAACGTCATGTCTTTGCTGATTGGGTCCTTGAAATCTTTTACCGGAAAAGTTTCCAGGTCGTGTTTTCTCTCAAAGAGGTGATCACAATTGGATACCGAGGTCTTGTGATTTAACACCTTGCGACTTCTTCCATGTGAAAGACAAGGTCTACGCCAACAGCCTAGCGTCGATTCAAGACCTCAAAAATGAAATTCGTGAAGCTATGGAGGGCATACAGCAGCCACTTTGCTATTTGGTGATGGGAAATTTCATAAAAAGGATAATGTTGTGTAAGCGTAGCCGAGACGGCCATTTGGCTGTATTGTCTTTCGTTATTAATGGCATACTTTCTTCTTTACATTGAAATAAACATCCGATTATTTATCTCAAAAAATGCCATTTTTCTTTGAATATCAAAATAACACCTCTTATTGGAAAACCCTGTAGATGCTGTATTGCCTCCATCTCTTAACTATTGTTGTGTATGTACTGATACTCTGAGAAACTGGAAGGAACCTAAATTTTTCCGCAAAATCGCAGCAAGCGTGCATGAATGCTTTTCGTAATGGTAAATCAATCTCGATTGGCTTGACTGTTTTGTTGGAAAAAAATTTCAGAAATTAGTCTTTCCTTTCAAAACAAATATTTTTGTGATGTGAAAACTAATGACGTTCCTCTGGTCAGTTTCAGTTCGATACTCCAACAGATTGATATGGCTCTTTTTGTACTTTGTTATTTGGAACAAATCTTCTTCTGCACTCCATTCGTTACAAGAGTGTACTTAAAGATCTCGACTTACACCAATCCGCTGGTCCGGAGAGTAACTCTCCCATTTTTCTAAAAACGTGTGCTTCACTTCCACCAAAAAAACACTCCGTAAGCTTTTCCATCTGTCTTATTCTATAGACCACTTTCATAAATGGAAAACAGAATTTGTCCAAAAAGGTTGGCGTTATTATTCTTTCTAATGTTGAGCAAAACCTAAAACAAATATCTTCAGAAACGGAAACTTCTTCCGTATAAAAACACAGTAGTAACATCCAGGTACGGCTTCTTTTAAGAAGTTTCCGTAGTAATAAGTCCACTGCAGTATGTTAGTATATATCACAGAAAATTGGAACCAAATTTTGTATTGTTTTGGAGAAAGTAAGATATTATTGCTCTTGATATTTCAAAATCAATTTATACAATTTGGAATCAAGCTCATATCGAAAATGCGTGCATTTGGCATCGACGAATTCCTTCTTTGATGGACTAGATATTACTTTTCGTACTGTTTTGGACCATCACCATCTCTTTTCAAAGGCTTTTCATCCACGAAATTGTTTTTCAGAGGACTGTACCTTCAGCTTTTCATATCCGTTTCAAAATTTACTATCCTGTTGCGTGTTCATTGGATGGAAGTTCGATGGAAGCCTAAGATAAGCTCATTAACTTCCCATCCTGACATTGCATTGTTTAATGGAGAAACATCAACCGTGTGGAATTTAAATCTTCAATTATTCAAAATAAGTGTTTTCTCATGTCTTGAAAGCCACTATCCATGAGTTTGAGTGTCTCTTGCATTGAGGAAACCGGAAGATACTTGTACAACAAACAACCTTTTCTGAAACGAACATATGTATTTGACGCGAAATAATTTTTTAGATCGTGCTATAATCTACATACACTTACCCAAACTTGAGAACAGTTCTCATACTTGGTAGTAGCTCTTATTTCTTGCGTCTCTTGAATTGAATTAACTTCCTAGCTCGAACGTGCTGTCAACTGTAGAGACTTATTTCTTAGCCACACTTCAAGAATATGGAATGCTTGCCCTGGTTATATTTGTTCTTCTAATAACGATTATCAGGTATTCCAGACTAACGTGTATTGGTATCTCCTTTTATCGTCTTTCATCTCTCCAATCTGTCCTATTCTCTCGCATGCTAAGGGTAAATACGCTTATTATACCAAACAATTTGAGACAATGGAAACATAAATAGAGTCCTCATCAGAATGATGGGTCCGGTTAAAACAAAACGCCCCATTTTATACATTTTATATAGATTGCCAACTTCTGAATCAAAGGAACTTTGAAAGTCATTACTGTTTCCATGAAATTAGACAGGGACATCTATGACTAATAAGCATTTTCGTTTAAGCTTTGAATTAATTGTAATTAACAATAGATGGGTCTAGTTTCTATGAGAAAAATTCTTCAATGGCGGAGATCGTGTATACTTCTCACTCGCTGAGCCCGGTAGGTACATAGGTACGTGTATAGGTAGAAATGGCGATTTTCATTTAGCTGGAATAGCTCCTAAGAAGAACCCAACTAGGACTGGTGTGCGCCGCTCTGTTACCATAACATAACGAATGATACGATGGATGTAATAAGACGATTTTAAGAGTGGATAACCTACCAAGATTGCAGCGACTTAAGCTGACGGACGGTCTTCCAGATGAAAACAATGTGACTTTATGCTACGTAGGTAGGTTGCTAGTAGGTCATTGAACGCTGAATACATCAGAGAGTATTGCGGGTTGGCTTCGTGTCCATACGTGGAATCATAACTCGCCATCAAGTCAAAATTTATGTCCCCCAGATAGATACTCTGCGTGCCCTTGATTTTTGGCTGATGGGTGGGGGAGAGCAGTTGGTGGGGTTATTAGGATGAGAACAACATTTTCGGAGAAAGACTAGCTGAGCTAGCACTCTTTTGGATGACGACTCAATCTGCCAAGCCAACCCTAGAACAATTTCATGTAACCGTGAGTTGTATGGTTCCCATTCGGTTCATCTGCTAAACCTTTGATTGTTTAAGTCGAAAGAGGGAAGGGGAAACGATTATGAACTACCAAGGCACTCCGAAGTCGATTTCATGTAACCATCAGTCTCCAGATTTATGCCACCTAGGCAGGGTGGTGGTTGGTAAGGAAACAGCGAATCCGTCAAAGGGGTTAGCTAAAGCCTAGGAACCGTCCAAGAATCATACCCGAGATGTATGATTTTTAGACGGGTCCTCTGCCAATCCGAGGTATTTAGTGAGGTTAAGCTATTTATCCATAACCATTTCATCGCATCTAGGAAGTTGATAAGATATTTGATCCTTTTATTGGATAGTTCCAACAAGTCTTCATAGTAAGCTTCATCTAGGGTTCTCATTCTCACCCTTATGAGAGATAAAGCTAGGCATTGACAGAGTTAATGAACTCTCTGTTTCATTTCTACAAGATCGGAAGTAGTCGTTAAAAGAAATTACCAAGGCTTGCAGCATGTACATTGCACACCTACTGCCCAGTGGCCCGTGCTTTTGCAACGAGATGTTTTTGTAGGTAGGCCACATCATCCTAGATATGATGCAATGGAGCCCGATATTCTTACTATTATTTTTAAACACCGATTTGACTAGAAGTCCTTACTTACACGGGATATGTCAGTGTCAAAAATATTTTCTTCGTTTTATCAGAAAAAAAACATTAAATTTAAGGTCTTCAGAGCATAAGACAACATTTTTCATTGTTTCATCGTGGATTTTACGAATTACTTTAAGTTTTAAGATCTTACAAACTCAAGAGCATAAAACAAACAAAAAGCAAGTGAAATGTCCTTAATTTTTATCTCAAGGTGTCAAAAACAATAAAATGAAAAGAAAACAGATAAAAAACCTTTCATAAGCATGAACAAACAGAGCCCATACAATTCATTACTTCTTGATAAGGAAAACGGAAATAAAACCTAACAAAAAAAAAAAAAAAACTTTTAATTGCCCCTTCAAATGTCAGCATTTGTCTTCATTAGCGCCATGTTCCCTCTTTTGTCACCATCATACTGTGGTCTACGTTTCTGATGGTATATATGTATACGTTTCCAGGTATCCTGCTTTCCTAAGCTTAAAATACGTACCTTCTTTAAATTTAATGCAAACAATTTAAGGATAATTGAAAAAGTACCCTTAAAAATGAACTTTTTGAATACAAATGAAAACATTTACGGTAAATACTTTATCTTTATTTAAAAACATTTACTTTTGCTTTTGTTGTTGTTGTTGTTTAAATTTACCTAACCCATCCACCGCACCTTAAGCCGCACACTTGTTTTATCCTTATACTAGTCGAAAAAAGTAATAAATATACATTTACCTTAATCCCTGGAGAAATCCCGTTTAAGGAGGAATACACAATAGAATAAAACACAAAGCAACACATACATATATCTGCCTATCTTTTTATTTGTCGGTCGGCGTCCGTCGTCGTTGTGAAAGTTTATGGTGTCCTTTTTGTAGTTTCTATCAGTCCCACAAAAGGACGAAAAACAGTAGAAACCTCTGACAAATAAAAGAGAAATAAAACTACTAAAATTTACTAAATAAATAATTTAAAGACGAAAAAAAAAAAACAAGTATAAATCCTTAACCATGTCCTTTGAGTTATGTCCAGTCCACTAAACCACACAGAAGTCCTTGAATATTTTGTATGTTGGTTTGGTATAGTTTTGTTCGTTTGCTAAAGAGACACAAACTCATTTTAATTCCAAAGCCGGAATGCGCCCTGTCCATGTCCGTCCACCCATTCGGCAGTCAGGATTCAGGAAGCAGGAAGTGAATAATTATGAATTTTGCATGGAATTATTACTGCGTGACTATGTTTGTTATGCAAAGCGAAAACCAAAGTAAACAGAAACAGGACATCAGCATGACAGCTAGGTACAGTATAGCAATGGACGAAGTACAGGGATGGACATATATAAAAGGATACTTAAGTCCTGCATTTGAAATGACGAGGTTAGGGTGTATGTCGTATTCGTATGTGTGGATGTACGATGCCAACGCGTGATGCGAATTATTGCGGTACGTTGTTGCAAAATTATTTCTTTAAACAAAAAAAATAGCCCGAATTGAAATTAATTTAGGATGAGGACAATTATTTATAACGTCGAACAAATAAACCGCGTAACTTTGGATTATTTCGAATCCAATATTTATTAAAACCAAAACAAGAAAAACAATTGTAAACAAATGTGCAACCGGCACCGCGCAAAGAAATTTCGTTTATGACGAAGAACGAAGTGTCAAATTAAAAGAGAGAGAATTGATAAAAAGAAATATTGCAACAACAACTGCAATGATATGCAATTTTCACCGGCTAGTCAGCAAGGGGGATTCGTCGAATAAAAAAAAAGGAAACTAATATAACCAACGCGATCGTGTATGATGGAAAATCGTAATGGGTTGGGTAGGTATATTTTAATGTTAGGATAAAAAAAAATTATCGAATCAAAAGAAGGTTCGATAGAAGGTGGAGTGGAACGTAAATATACGTAATTTACGTTACAGGGTGGGCGCCAGGAAACTTTAATGGTAGTTTGCCTTACCAAAAAAAATATAATTTGATGAAAATAAATAAATGAAATAAAAAGAAGCTAGATTTATTTCTCGAATTGAGAATTTAAACTTTTTATTTAAATGTCTGGGAAACCGTGGCAAATACCGGGATAAAAACCCAGAGTCTTTTCAACAAAAAGAAAAAGCAAGAACAATAGTTTTTCGAGATTAGCAGAAGGCTAATTCTCGAAAATAAAATAGACGCAAATAATAAAAAGAAGCAAACAAAGGGGTGTGTCAAATGGACACAAAGAAAGATCGCAATGGTAAAGAACGTTATAAGGTCAAAAACAAAGGTCACGGGTCCCACAATCTTGGGAGGAAAACGAATGTTCAGCGAAGGTCTACTTTATATAAATTTGTTTGCCCCACATAGGGTCACAAACAGAACGAATTAAAAACCAATTAAACAAACAAATTAACAAGCTAAAATTTCTGGACACCACCAGACACAGAAATACTTAGCTTTTCTCAAAAATTTTCCAGCAAAGATATTCTCCTCAAGGCTCTTCTAATTTTAAAATCTCGATTTTCTCAATCGAATTTCCTCTTTATATTCTGAGTTTTTATTTAAAATTTCGCTTAAAACCACGATAGATTTTTCACTTTCCTTTTTTTCTTTCTCAAAAATTTCTCCTCTTTTCTTTATCAAATCCAAGAATTGAATTGTCCTCAAAATGGAGGCTTGGCTTGTCCACTTCGCCCCGACCATATAGCCATCCTCTTCGGATCTTTTGCGTGGTGGTGTTCTTGTCTCAGTCATGCAGCAGCATCTCGCCCATCTATGCAGAGACGTGCGACTGAGAGCGGTGAAACCATTGCACGCGATCCTATGCGTTGAGGATGCGATCCTCGTAGGCTCAGTGGACGTGTTCAGCCGTATACCGTCAATTATATTTAATTTTAAAAGGCAAGTGAAAAACTATGACACCACGCGCAAAGTCCCCAGCCCAAACCGGCCCAAACTAATTACTATGAGAAGAATATTTTTGTTGGAGAGAATCCTAACCATTTTCCAACTAAAATGGTGGGAATTATAAACAAGAATAATCTAAATTCCATAGACCTTCGCGCAGATAATATTTACGGAGAAAAACACATCATTGCTATCTTTCTTTGATATCAGACACTTTACGGTGGGCACTCGGCCATTCTAAATTTACGGTGGTGTGACTATAATTCACACTTTGTTGTGTTGTTGTGGGCTCCTCTTTCGAACTCGTTGGAAAGCTTCATCACTTTCTTCACTATGCGTGCGAGTCTCCAGCCCGTCCGCTGGCTCAACACGATAGACTGATGCGTGTGAGTCTCCAGCTCATCCGCTGGCTCAGCACGATTAAATTAGAATACGTTGCGGGCAAGTCTCCAGCTCGTCCGCTGGCTCAACCCGATGGAAAATAACCTGCTTTGTTATCCTCTCTGAGTCACTCTCAAAACTCCCAGAGGACAACGGACTCAAAATGTGGGTAAAAAAAAAAGGAATGGTTGGGATGGAGCGGAAACAAATATCGAGAGTTGAACCGTGCCAAAAGCGCACGATTTGACCAGGTTTTAAGAACCAAAAGAATGATTTTTGTTGCGGTAAATCTTACCGTAACAAATTCCACCCTTACCTACCAAAGAAGAAAATTGGCTTTCAGATAAGAAAGCGAAGTAAAAAGGATAAAAAGAGAGGTAAACAACACAACCAAATGGAATACACTACAGCACAACACATCTACATCTCAATCGCTCTGGGCGAGAGTTAATTACACATCACAGAGCTGTGAAGCTCTCAGTAACTCTTAGCGCAGCTAGTCCTTGCTACGCGACTAAGTATCGGAGTTTTCCGAGGAATCGTTGTAGTACGGCTTCAGATCTTTGACGTTCCAGGTTCCTCGAAAGGTACCTTTTTCGTCCTTGAGCTCGTACGTCCATGGAGACACGCGTTTCTTAATAAGAAACGGACCTAAAAATTTAGGCGCTAATTTTGCCGTGTAGTAGTTTGCTGCATCAGACAAACTGAAATTACGTCGCCAAACCAATTCGTTTGGAAGATACTGTACATCCCTTCGTCTAAGGTTGTACCTTTTCGCCGCCATCTTGGATGCTGACTCTAACTTTCTCCCTATTTCTTCCCTAAGCAACCTAAACCTTTCCCTAGTGTCATCCGTACTATCACTCCTAACATCCGGAATGGTGGTTAAGGGTTTGCCAAAAGTCACCATCCCTCGACCAAAATTCGCGTAGTAAGGCGACACGCCTAAAACTTCGTGATGTGACGTGCGTATACAACACGCCACCTTTGCTAACTGTGCATCCCAAGACCTATGGTTTTCTGAAACGTACGCCCTAAGAGTATTCTTGATGATTTGATTAATCCTTTCTGAAGGATTAGCCTGTGGGTGGTAATTCGCCGTAAACCTAATTGTGGAACCATAATTATCACACAAAGACTTCAGTTCTCTACTCTTGAACTGCGGACCGTTATCACAAACAACACATTTTGGAACGCCAAACAACAAGAAGACATTGTCTTCCAACTCCTTACAAACCGACTTCGCCGTTGCAGATCTCAACGGGAACAACAATGGAAATTTGGTAAAGTAATCGACGACCGTTAGAATGTAGACAAAACCCCTACTCGATTTCGGAAGTGGACCTACCAAATCAATGCAAATCATCTCCCACGGATCGGTTACCCCTTTCCTCTCCGTCATCAACCCAGCTGGTTTTTCATTAATAGGTTTCACACTTTGGCATATTTTACAGTTCCTAACATACCTAGTTATATCTGACCTCATTTTTGGCCAATAAAATTTATCTCCTATCCTACAAAAAGTTTTCTTAACCCCCATATGCCCTGCTAACGGATGGTCGTGATTTTCTTCTAAGATCTTTTTCCTATCATTCTTTGCTACTACTAACTTCCACTCACTATTACTATCATGAACTACTACATGATTTGCCTTAACAAACTTAAACAATTTTCCCTGTTCTACTCTCCAGGCTGGAAAAGACAATGGTTTCTTTTCCACCTCTCTTATCATCTTTTCTATCCAAGGATCTTTTGTAGGCTCTGAAATCCCAGATAAAACTGGTACGCTCCTAGAGAGCATATCTGGCACTACATGATCCTTCCCTTTGCGGTGAACAATGTTGAAATCGAACTGCTGCATACGTACAGCCCATCGTGCCAGCCGACCTGCTGGGTCTTTCAACTTGCTCAGCCATATCAGAGAATAGTGATCGGTAATAACCGTGAATTTCACACCCTCTAAATATGGCCGTAACTTTTCTATCGCCCACAGAACAGCCAAGCACTCTTTTTCTGTGGTCGAATAGTTACGCTCGCAGCGATTAAGTGATCTGCTCAAATAGCAAATCACTTTCTCGCCATCGTCAAAATTTTGACTAAGAACCGCACCAATCCCAAAGTCCGAAGCATCCGTCTGAACGACAAATGGCTTCGTGAAATCCGGGCACGTTAGAATGGGTGCCGCTACCAAACATTCCTTAGCTTTTCTAAAGCTGTCCTCACATTCCTTACTCCAATCAAATTTCCTATTCTTCTTCGTCAATTCAGACAACGGTTTCACCAAACTAGCAAAGTTTGGAATGAATCTCCTATACCAGGATACCGTGCCGATGAAGCTCCTAACTTCCTTCACATTTTTAGGTGATGGAATTCCTAACATACTCTCTATTTTTTCTGGGTCCATGTGGAGACCGTTTCTGTCAACAACATAGCCCAAAAATTTCAGAGAAGGCCTAACAAAATGACACTTTTCCCTACCTACTTTTAAACCTGCCTTTATTAATCTATCAAAAACCTCATTCAAAATTTCCATATGCTTCTCGAAAGTGTCTGTCACGATGATGATGTCATCGAGATAGACGAAGACATATGGCTCTAACTCAGGTCCAAGGACCGTATCTATAAAACGTTGCCAAGTTGCGGGTGCATTATGCAAACCGAACGGCATTCTCAAAAAATGGAATAGTCCCCTACCTGGAACTGTAAATGCAGTATACTTCTGCGAATCCTTCTCAACTGGAATCTGCCAATATGCGGATTTAATATCCAGCGAACTCAAAAACCTAGCGTTATTCAACTTATCTAAGATGGCCGTAATATATGGGAGGGGGTATGCGTCCCTATCTGTTACCTCATTCAACTTCCTATAATCTACACAAAACCTATACGTGCCATCTTTCTTTTTAATCATGACAATGGGTGAAGCCCATGGACTGTCAGATTTTTCAATGACTCCGTCTCGGAGCATCTCTTCTAATTCCCTATCTATAAACTTTTGAATAGCTGGCGACACCGGATAGTACCGCTGTTTAATCGGCTCAGCTTTTGTCCTAATTTTGTGCGACACCATCTGTGTGCACCCTAATCCCTCTGGCATTTCTTTAAAAAGTTTTTCTAAACAACTATCTAACTCTTTTTGTTGTGTCTCTGTCAATTCCGTTAAATGTTCCGCCACGGACATCGAAGCCAAAGAGCTTTGGTTCGAAAACGTCCATTCCCTCGATTTTAGATCCGGGACCACACCCGATAGAGCCCAAAAATCTGCTCCTAAAATCAACCTATGAGGAAGGCGGGGAATAACTAGACACTCTACTAAAACTACTTTCTCTTTAACCCTAATTGGAAGTGATATAACTCCCTCTACTCCTATACCTGCACCATCCGCTAAAGTAACTTTATCTATGCTAGTTTTGCCTAACTCTAAACCTAAATCTTTCAAAATTTCCCACCCGTCCCTACAAATAATTGTGCGTGAAGCACCTGAATCTAAAAGACCTAGCATTTTGATACCAAAAATCTCAACGCCTAAATATGGCCGTTGATCTCTACCACTCTGCTCTAGTGTGAAACCCAAATGAATTGCCGACTGGTTACCAGTAGGCAACCTAAAAGAATTTAACGACGCTCTCGTCCTACTGACCCGAGAGTGCGTCTCACATTTCCCGAATTATTATTTCGGCCCATATTCCCCGAACACTGTTGACAGTTACTTCGAGTAACTCCAACTCTACCACAACCATAACAACGCCTAGGAGCGGAACACCTATTTGCAAGATGGCCTTCACCATTGCAATTAAAACACCTAACAACAGGGTCAGATCTTCTACTAATAACTTGGGAGTTCCTAGAGAATGGATTTTGGTTCCTTATCTGCGGCTGATTTGAGACGGGGGCCTGTCGATCAGTTTGGTTGCTCTCAGTAACAACCGAAACTGTTGGAGTTTCTAAACCTACGTATGCTAGATCGGGTTCTAGCAACGTCCTATTCCTAACACTGGGAGGTGGAACATAAGATTCCACGTTAGCCCTAACTGCCTCTAAATCTCGACCTAACGTTACTAAATCAGAAACGCAATTTGGTTTAGCCAAACCAAGTTGCGTCTGGTAGAAAGGTGTCAAGTTCCGCTGAATCATTGACAGCTTCCTCCGTTCTGATATCTCCTCAGAAAGCCTACCGAACAAATTCTGCATCGTCGCCACATAGACACCGATGGACTCATCCTTGCCTTGTGTGCGACGCCTGATCTCATCTAACAACGAATCGTCATAATTCGGTGGTAAGAACTCCAGCTTCAACTCTCTGGTAAGTTCTTGCCACGAATTTACCGAAACCCTAATTGCCCTATACCAAATCAGTGCTTTCCCTACAAATAAATCTACTGCTGCTCTGAACAATTGAGATTCCGTCACACCCCGCGCACTACGGATCTCTTCTACTCTTTCTAAAAACGCATTCACTGAGGCACCACAGCGCTCACCAGTGAATTTAACATCCCATTTAGATAAATTCTCAAACCGCTCCTGATTAACAAAAACTCTTTCTACGATTTGATTACCTCCTACCAAACTATCCCTATTAACCTCCACACTTGTATTTTCCCCTACTATGCCCGTCGGTATACTGGCAGGAGTATGTACCGACCTGCTACTTTGAGGTTCAGCTGAACGCTGATTTTCAACCTCCGAAATATTCTTCTGTTTCTGACTTATATCTATCCCCTGTAACTCCTCTTCATTTTCGTCTTCCTCATCTTCCTCTAACTGGGCCATTGCCATTACTAATTTATTTTTAAGAACCTGTTTGATATTATCCTCGTTGGCATTTTCAGGAATAGACCTATCTAATCTACCTAATCCCCATTCTACTTTAGCTAAAATCCTTAAATATTCTTTCGATGCTTCTGACCTAGGAGGATTTTCTAAAAGTTTCTCTATTTCTGATAACTTTTCCTCGACCGCTTTTCGGTCTTCCTCAAAACTAAATGGGTAAGCTGGAGCTACGAAAGATTTCCTACCCTCTAATCTAAGCGCGACCCGAAGCGCTTTCCTCATATCTTCTACGGATCCTACTTCTAACCCTCTCCACTCCATCTCATAAGCAAGCTCGTCTTGCGCTAACCTATTAACCTCCATATTAAAAGAAATTTACAAAACAACAACAAAAAAAAATAGTCCTAAAAAAAAACTAAAAATCACTAAGTCACCTTTAAAAAAAAACGTAAGAAAAAATCTGGGTTAGAAACCTTATAAAACGAAGTAGAACAAAAAAACTAAAAAGATTTCACACGAATAAAAAAAATATGTAGGTAAATGTAAAATAAAAATGTTAAACCAAATAAAAAAAACAAAATAAATTCAGAAATAATCAAATATAAAATAAACGGCAATGAAAAGAAATGAAAATAACACAGTAAAAACAAAATATTAAAAGAATCTTGATAATAAAAAAAATTAACTTAGTAGGTACTCTAAAAAAAATTACTAAACGAAAAAAAATACTACTACACTACTAAATTTGAAATCGCGCCGGCCCTGGCTATGATTGAATCAAATATTCAAGGCCAACAACAAACAAGAAAAAAAAATTGCAATCTACTGATACCTAATCTATGATATGAATGCACTATTTAATATTATAGGTACTTGCTGATTGAAACTGGTTTCTGATGATGAATGGATGATGAAGGGGTGGGTATGTTGCTGCCAAGTGGATTGTAGAAATTTCCGAACAAATCACTTCACTTCTACCTATATCAAAAGAAACACTGTGTTAGAATTTTTTTTTTTTTTAAATATATTAAACAGAACGACTACAGAACAATACTCAGTCACACACGAACACTAATTTCTCCAAAAAACGACCGCTGCTCCACGTTGGAACGCCAATTTGTTGCAAAATTATTTCTTTAAACAAAAAAAATAGCCCGAATTGAAATTAATTTAGGATGAGGACAATTATTTATAACGTCGAACAAATAAACCGCGTAACTTTGGATTATTTCGAATCCAATATTTATTAAAACCAAAACAAGAAAAACAATTGTAAACAAATGTGCAACCGGCACCGCGCAAAGAAATTTCGTTTATGACGAAGAACGAAGTGTCAAATTAAAAGAGAGAGAATTGATAAAAAGAAATATTGCAACAACAACTGCAATGATATGCAATTTTCACCGGCTAGTCAGCAAGGGGGATTCGTCGAATAAAAAAAAAGGAAACTAATATAACCAACGCGATCGTGTATGATGGAAAATCGTAATGGGTTGGGTAGGTATATTTTAATGTTAGGATAAAAAAAAATTATCGAATCAAAAGAAGGTTCGATAGAAGGTGGAGTGGAACGTAAATATACGTAATTTACGTTACAGGGTGGGCGCCAGGAAACTTTAATGGTAGTTTGCCTTACCAAAAAAAATATAATTTGATGAAAATAAATAAATGAAATAAAAAGAAGCTAGATTTATTTCTCGAATTGAGAATTTAAACTTTTTATTTAAATGTCTGGGAAACCGTGGCAAATACCGGGATAAAAACCCAGAGTCTTTTCAACAAAAAGAAAAAGCAAGAACAATAGTTTTTCGAGATTAGCAGAAGGCTAATTCTCGAAAATAAAATAGACGCAAATAATAAAAAGAAGCAAACAAAGGGGTGTGTCAAATGGACACAAAGAAAGATCGCAATGGTAAAGAACGTTATAAGGTCAAAAACAAAGGTCACGGGTCCCACAATCTTGGGAGGAAAACGAATGTTCAGCGAAGGTCTACTTTATATAAATTTGTTTGCCCCACATAGGGTCACAAACAGAACGAATTAAAAACCAATTAAACAAACAAATTAACAAGCTAAAATTTCTGGACACCACCAGACACAGAAATACTTAGCTTTTCTCAAAAATTTTCCAGCAAAGATATTCTCCTCAAGGCTCTTCTAATTTTAAAATCTCGATTTTCTCAATCGAATTTCCTCTTTATATTCTGAGTTTTTATTTAAAATTTCGCTTAAAACCACGATAGATTTTTCACTTTCCTTTTTTTCTTTCTCAAAAATTTCTCCTCTTTTCTTTATCAAATCCAAGAATTGAATTGTCCTCAAAATGGAGGCTTGGCTTGTCCACTTCGCCCCGACCATATAGCCATCCTCTTCGGATCTTTTGCGTGGTGGTGTTCTTGTCTCAGTCATGCAGCAGCATCTCGCCCATCTATGCAGAGACGTGCGACTGAGAGCGGTGAAACCATTGCACGCGATCCTATGCGTTGAGGATGCGATCCTCGTAGGCTCAGTGGACGTGTTCAGCCGTATACCGTCAATTATATTTAATTTTAAAAGGCAAGTGAAAAACTATGACACCACGCGCAAAGTCCCCAGCCCAAACCGGCCCAAACTAATTACTATGAGAAGAATATTTTTGTTGGAGAGAATCCTAACCATTTTCCAACTAAAATGGTGGGAATTATAAACAAGAATAATCTAAATTCCATAGACCTTCGCGCAGATAATATTTACGGAGAAAAACACATCATTGCTATCTTTCTTTGATATCAGACACTCGGCCATTCTAAATTTACGGTGGTGTGACTATAATTCACACTTTGTTGTGTTGTTGTGGGCTCCTCTTTCGAACTCGTTGGAAAGCTTCATCACTTTCTTCACTATGCGTGCGAGTCTCCAGCCCGTCCGCTGGCTCAACACGATAGACTGATGCGTGTGAGTCTCCAGCTCATCCGCTGGCTCAGCACGATTAAATTAGAATACGTTGCGGGCAAGTCTCCAGCTCGTCCGCTGGCTCAACCCGATGGAAAATAACCTGCTTTGTTATCCTCTCTGAGTCACTCTCAAAACTCCCAGAGGACAACGGACTCAAAATGTGGGTAAAAAAAAAAGGAATGGTTGGGATGGAGCGGAAACAAATATCGAGAGTTGAACCGTGCCAAAAGCGCACGATTTGACCAGGTTTTAAGAACCAAAAGAATGATTTTTGTTGCGGTAAATCTTACCGTAACAACGTGATGAATGACGTATTATAGACACAAAATGAAAATTGCGCTACACATTTTGCAACGATGTGAGTTTAAGTGTGCATTTGTATGTGTGCTTCGGCGTCGTTGACATCACAGTCGAGTCAAGCTGAGTCGAATGGTTGACATTTAATTATGCCCAACATTTTGGCAGGAAGTGACACTGTGCTTCCAGCAGTTGGTGCTACAACTACTGTCAGTGCCACTGCCACCGTGTGTCTGATTAATTCAAGATCAGTTGCCATGAATTATTTTTGATGGACTTTTAGCGATTGACTTTGAATTAAGCTGAAAACGGGCACAGCAGGTAGGTGATGTGAGGTGCTACATAAATTTTAGTGATTTATGCAACGATTTTCATTTCATTTAAATAAGGGGTCTATTTTATTCATAATTTTCGTATAGATACGTGACTTTTTATTCGGTTTTTGTGAAATTAAAATATGGGCTTATAAGGAATGTTTTTGTATGTGTGTGAATAATTACATATTATGAAATATGAAGAAGCAACATTTTTGATGGCATAAGCTGTTTCATAAGCTTGTTTTTAATTTTAAGAGGGAATATAAATCTTTCATTGTTGGTACGAGCCTAATTTCCTGTTTTTGACGATGGATTCACTCTGGAATAATCGTAAAAAAGGTTTTTAATCATACCTAAAATATGCGTAAATACTACTCGTATTTTGCATTTTTCGTCACCCTTAATATATATTATAAAGTAGGTACCTAGCCAACCCTTCCCTTTCCTGTAGCCGTAGGTAAAGATGTGGTGTGTTGGAAAACTGTTTTGGGGTGTGGAAATTTCTAATTTTAGCCTGAAATCCATTTTTTCCTGAGTGCAAATTTTGTTTGCTTTACTAAGCATCATCTTTCTTGTCATGAGAACAAAAACAAAAATTTATAGCATTTTTAAGCAAATGTTGACTGTTATATGGAAAATACATCAAACTACACAGTTTAAGTGGGAAAAGTATAAGAAAACCACTGATTTTATTGCAACCTTTTCGGTTGAACCATTTCCAATAAACTAACGATCACTGTCGTTCTACATCTATATATAGTATAGTATTCTTTTGATAAAAAGTCACGACTGGGTCGCATAAACTTGCTCTTATGCTAGATAATCGGTACCTTTGCATTTTGAAGGAAACATTTCGTATCCAATAATCAGTGTCGGCAAGTACCTAAGTTACATGAAGTAAGTTACTCGTTTAGTTACGCTTAACTAATAGGAATTAGTTACGCCCAATATTTGGCGTAACTAATGTAACTAATGTAACTAACTGTAACTAAATAAAACTAACTCTAACTTAATAATAAATAAAATGCTCGAATGGGTCGCACGAACTTGCTCTAATGTGTGACAGTGGTGTCTATTGGCTTGAGATTTTGATAAAAATAAATTTTTCGAAATTCTTAAATAAATATTTTAACTACTTTGACCTGAAAAAAAGTACGCCATTTTATTTCTTTTATAAATTTGAATTTATGAGAATAAATTGATAAAAATCTGTGGAGCGGTTTTTAAGAAAAAAACGTTTTTTTTTGAAAAACTTTTTAAAAAAAAATTTCAAAAAAATTCAAAAACGCCAGTTTCGTAGGTATTCAGCAAATACATTTATTTAAAATTTTCAGAAAAAAAATTAATAAGCAGTTTCCAAAATATTAATCTTTTAAATTTGTTTAAAAAAATGCTTTTAAAAATACAAATTTTTTTTTTAAATATTGGAATGCAGTATAAATTGAGCTACCTACAACTATATTTGTATGAAATTTCAAAAGAATCGGTTGAGACGTTTTCGAAAGCAAAAAAAACGTTCCTATGGAAAGTACCGTTCTTAGACATTTTTTAAAACTTTTTTTTCAGCCATATGATTGGTCGTACTTAAAAAGCAACACTTATTTTTTTAAATCGAAATAATAAATAGAGCCGTTTTTGAGAAAAAAAAAGCTTTATCGTAACGGTTATATGTCAGGTACCGTTATTTTTCGAGCTAAAAAAAAATTTCAATTTCCCCTCTGTACAATACCTAAAAAACTCTAAATACCAAGTTTGAAGCAATTCGGCCCATCCGTTTGGGCTGTAGGTGTCTATACATACAGACAGACAGACAGACATACAGACGGACAGAATTTTTAGACCATCTTATTTCGACTTCGATATCATCGTAATGCCATGTTTGATTGTTATCTCAAAACTTTTTTTTTTCGACGAATGCATGCATAACTTGCCTTATTTGCCTTATAGTAGTCGCAAGTAAAAATAAAAAAAAATTACATTTCATCCCGAATCCCAATCGACTATTGACAAAATTCTTTTATTAGCAAGGGCAACGGCAACCTGGCAAGGAATACATATTGAAATTACTATTCCTGAATAATATTTCTTTGCTTAGTTAATTTTAATTATGTACTCAAAATCAATTAAAATAAAATGCACGACTGGGTCGCACGTACTTGCTCTGTTGGTGCAATAGTCCGATGAAAACAAACTTTTCGATCAATAAGAACAATTCATTTTTGAAAAATTTGGTAAAAACCAAAAAAATTTGGCTAAAACTGGAAAACTCGACATACGGGAGCTAACGTTAAGAAACCTTAAACTTTTAAAATTAAGACGTTATCTTTTGGGTGTTATAAATGATACAAATGTCCACTTATGGCCAAATTAATAATACTGTTAAAAGCAATTTCCGCTATTTGTATAGCCAAAAACTAAAAATGCAGTTTTGTTTGAAGTATTCTATGTATGTTACATACAAAGTTTCATAAAAATCGGGGGAGCCAAAATTGGCCAAAATCTAGTGGCTCTTTGTATAGGAGCCACCATTTAAAAAAGAGAAAATGAAAAAAAAAAATCAATGCCATCTGATAGGAAGCTGTAAGGAACTATACCAAACAAAGTTTGAGTGAATTCGATGCAACCGTTGACAACTTATGGCCATTTGAAAAAAAACCGTTAAGAGCAGATCTCCGTTATTTGCATTTTTAGCCAAAAACTAAAAACGCAGTTCTCTTAAAAACACTAAAAGAATATAACACAAAGTTTAATCAAAATCGTTAAAGCCATTTTCGAGAAAATTAGAAAAAACCAAAAAAAGTTGGCTAAAACTCAACGGCTCGTTGTATGGAAGCCACTGTTTAGAAAGGCTTCAGTGAAAAATTTACTAAACCATCCTATAGAAGACTATGAAAAACTATGTCAAACAAAGTTTGAGTTGATTCAATCAAGCCGTTGTGAACTTATGGCTATTTGAAAAAAAGCCGTTGAAACCTGATTATCGTTACGACCATTTGAGGCAAAAACAAAAAACTTAGTTTTGTTAGAAATGCTTGAAGTTAGCTAAATTATAAATTTAATCAAAATCGTTAGAGCCGTTTTCGAGAAAATCCAAATTGAAAAAACCGTTACTTGAAAGGTACCAGTTTGAGCCCTGCTAAAACAAAATAAAAAAAACCTCGACAATGGTTTTTCTTCAAACTGCTATATACCAAGTTTGAAGAAAATCCATCAAGCCGTTTAGGCTGTAGCATGACGTGAAAAAGCGCACATCCGCACAACCGCACATCCGCACAGACGCACAGACAAACCTCGATTTTTACTTGCGATTATAGGTACTATAAGGCAAGTTATGCATTCGTCGAAAAAAAAAGTTTTGAGATAACAATCAAACATGACATTACGATGATAGCGAAGACGAAAAAAGATGGTCTAAAAATTCTGTCCGTCTGTATGTCTGTCTGTCTGTCTGTATGTAGACCTACAGCCCAAACGGGTGGGCCGAATTGCTTCAAACTTGGTATATAGACTTTTTTAGGTATTGTACAGAGAGGAAATTGAAATTTTTTTTTTAGCTCAAAAAATAACGGTACCTGCCATACCGTTATTTTAAAGCTTATTTTTCTCAAAAACGGCTCTAACGATTTTTATTTAAAAAAATCAGTGTTGCTTTTTAGGTAGGACGAATCATATGGCTGAAAATTTTTTTTTTTAAAATGGCTAAGAACGGTACTTTCCATAGGACCGTTTTTTTTGCTTTCGACTATCTCGAAAACGACTCAACCGATTCTTTCGAAATTTCACACACATATAGCTGTAGGTAGCTCAATTTGTTTTGCATATCATTATTTTTGAAAAATATTTTTTTGTATTTTTAAAAGCATTTAAAAAAAAAATTAAAAAAATTTTGAAAACGGCTTATTAAATTTTTTTCTAAAAATTTTAAATAAATGTATTTGCTGAATACCTATGAACTGGCGTTTTTAAATTTTTTTTCTCAAAAACCGCTCCACAAATTTTTATAAATTTTTTCTCATAAATTCAAATTTTTCCAAGAAATAAAATGGCGTACTTTTTTTTCAGCTCAAATTAGTTTAAGTATTTATTTAAGAATTTTGAAATTTTTATTTTTATCAAAATCTCAAGCCCCTAAACCACTGTCACTCATTAGAGCAAGTTCGTGCGACCCAGTCGTGCATTTTATTTTTTTCAGCAAGAAACCAATACTTGCCCTTTAGAGCAAGTAAAAATTTTGAGAAATTTAAAATGCCTTATCAATAGGGTTATGACTGACTTCCTGTGTCCAAAATTTTATTGAAGTTGGATGTATAGTTTACGAGAAAACTTGATTTGAAAGTACCAGTTCTATGATAGGTACCTACTGTTATATGACAAATTCCGGAAAAAAAGATTGTGTCTTAAAAAAATACCATTCTGAAAGTCTTATAAAAATCGTTAGAGCCGTTTTTGAGAAAACAATTTTCTTCTACACGGTTGTATGGCAGGTATGTCCTTATTTTTCAGCCTATATGAAAAATTAAAAATATTTTCCGGAGAAACGTTTAAATAAATTCTAAAAACCAAATTTGAAGAAAATCGGACAATCCTTTCAGTGCGAAGAGACCAATATTCAGACAGACAGACGGACGGAATTTTCAGACTCACTTTTTTCGACTTCTGCATCATCGTTATGTCATGTGTAACTGTTATCTCATTTTTTTTTTCACGTATCCATAACTTGCCTCAAAGTAGGTACCTTTATTCGCAAGTAAAAATATTCGGTTAACATGGCTCCGTAACATCCACCGTTTTTCCCAGTTAATTTTCAAAGAAAAATGGTCCAATGATGCCACCAATCCACAATCCGCACCAAACTGCCACTCTCTGTGGATCCATTGGCTTCTCGACAATAACGATCGGCAAAAATATGATTTTTCGCCCAATATTATTGTCCAATTCTAGCTGCTGTAAGGCCAAAACTGAGAAGCGATAAGGAAGTGAATGGTCGTGTGACTTCAATTGGACTTTGTAAGCTAATAATCCGAGTTCTTTGTTCAGAATTTTCTGTAAGGCTATAGCGTGAAATGTAGAGCTGTTGAAATCTATGGCGAGTTATGATGTTCGTGAAATAAGTCGAGTCTCACACTCTCGGCTACTGCAGCCACACATTTTCGTCTGCGCACAGCGTAGACAGTACGACGACGTGACGGGGACCATGAGTTGTTGTCCACTAGCATATCAGTTTCACGAACTTTTTGCACAAGCTGACGTACAGCAGGTGCGGTGAGTGCTTCACACGCACTGTTTGAAATACCCTAGCACTCACTTTAGGAATAAGTTTCCAATATTTCCCAACATTTTTATAGCACAAAGCAGTCCATTTCCTTCTGCGGAGGTATGATTCTCACTTTCTCTCAGGTTTCTAGCGGAAAACAGCTGGCTCTGTCAAAATAACCTTTTACAAAAATAAACCACTAGATGGCATCACCTTTACAAAGGGAGCTGCAAGAACTCGCATTTCAGCAAATTTCTTTCAACAAAACTACTTATTTCAGTCAATTTACCATTCAAAATTTCTTACATACATTTTCAAAATTATCTTATCGCTACCTGAATTGCTATATACAGAAATAATTTTTTTTATTAAATAAAATAAAACTTCCTTTATTTTAATGAACACAAAACTGCTTCAAAAAACTATTAACCTTTCAAAACGTGACCAAAACAATCCACAAACAATATAAAACTGCCCTTCCATACCTACCATCAGACCTTGTTCCCAATATCTTGCCCAGACTATTTGCCTAAAATCTAAAAGAAAATGTCTACCATGCATGGAAACCAGGTCATGTTATAAAGGTTTTTGCTTGCACTCAAAAACAAATTGAATACCTCTGCCCATTTACATATTAATGAGTGCTTTTTTGAAAATTTTCGTTTCGACTCAAATTATTGTGTGAAGTACTTGAAAGTTTTTCAATAAATTTTTGGCATTCTCTTGCTTCGAAAATTCCTTCCCATACACCTTTTTGACTTTAAACAAAATATATTTTTATAAGAAGATTGCAATCAAGCTTTAGCTAGTTGCAATGCAAATATTAAATCCAAAGATGCTGTATGCACATTTCACATTTCAACCAAAAGATTCACTTTGTTAAGTGTAAAACTTTTATTTCGAAATATGAATTTTGTGCATTTTGAAATACACTTGTGTGACATTCTTAGGCAAATGTATCTCTCTAAGGAGTCGAACAATATGCTGGATAACTATACAAATCCAAACCAAAAATTTAAATTCAAAACTTTTCAAATAATAACCCTCTCGACTTTTGACATCAGGGCAAAGATGGACGACTATAGACGTTCAAGGACCAAAGAAAAAAAAAATGCGAGAAGGAAAAACACTCGTATGTATGTATATGTATTTATGAAAATGTGAATAGAAACTTTGTAGATGCCAATGCAAAAGTAAACTTTAGGTCAAAAGTTTATGTGCAACTTATCCTCGATTCTCATCCCGAAAACTTCTACAAGCTAAGAAAATTAAATAGGATGAAGTTGGCTTATTTTTTTTTTTCTTTGCTCATGTAGGTATGTCCTGAGAATAACACCAAGGTGGCTTATTGTTAGAAGGCCAAGACAAAATCACCTGGGGGTAGTGTGTATAACCTACACAAAAAATATTTTGCCATCACACAATGGCAACTTCAGCACCATATGTCCTCGTCTGTATACTCATATAAACCCATTTATATGTGGTGTGTGTTTATGATAAAGAATCCTTTGACTTGAATTTTAAAGGATATTTTTTTGTTTGAATTTGTTTTTGTGTGAAATAGAAAGAAAAAATATGGAAACTGCATTGCAACTTAAAAAAGCAAACCATATGTTTTGTAGGTAGCCATTGCCCTTATTTTTGTTCTGCATATATATAGTTTTAAGGAGAGTATCCTGTGAAATGTGGTCCGGATTACAATGAAAATTTGAAGTTTTTTTGTTTCTATGAAAATAATGAAAAACAATGCACAAGTTAGCTAATGCTGGAAGTATGAATGAAATATGGTTTTAATTCGGCCTTTGTACAACGTGATGGAGGATTTTTTTTGGGATATGGATGTATGTTTTTAAGGCTGCGAAAGAATTTAGTTGCGGGTAACATTAAAGGCATGTTTTTTTTATTAAATTTAATGAATGCCTTGTTTTAGTTTTAAAATTAAAACAAAGTTTTTTAAATTAAAACAAAAACTGTAGCTCTAAATTATTTCATAAAAAAATCAATGAAGACTCCTCAGCTAAACTATTCAATAAAAATAATAATTTGCAGGTATTGAGCCACCATAACCAACACCATTAAAAGTTAGAAAGGATTTAAAAGAAAAGAAGGATTTCACATTCTTTAAGTGTCTTAAAGTGCGCCTAAAAAATGTGTTTCTTTACTACAGAAAATAGTCTAGCGGTGTTAAATCGCTCGATCATGGAGGCTAACTCACTGGTCCAAAATGCTAAATAATACGTTCTCCAAACGTTTCCTTCAACAAATCCATTGTGGCACGCGCTGTGTGACACGTTGCAACATCTTGTTAAAACCACATCTCCCCCACATCAAAGCAATTCAATCCAGGAACGGAAAACTTTTTGGTCATGGTCAATCGTCTCCATTGACTGTAACTCTCTGACTGGCATGATTTTTAAAGAAGTAAATAAAAATCATTCCAGGCGAAATGGCGTCTCAACAATTGCTTGAGGATTACTTTTACTCTAAATAGTGCAGCTTTGCTTATTGACGTAGGGATTCAACATACATAACTATATTTTTCGAAATAAATCTGCCAAATTTGTAGGCTTTGTTCAAGCGTCAGTCGATTCATCATGAAATGGCAAACCAAACTAAACATAAATTACATGACAGATGACAGCAAAATGGCTGTCAATGAAAACGGTGCTGCCAACTTAAAGTTCTATATCTCTTAAAAAAAAAACACTTTTAGGAGTAGCGATAGAACAAGGTGAAAAAAAAACCTAGCGGTGATGTTCAAGTGAAGCAAAGGTGTCCATAATGGTACTTTCTTCTATCCATTTGAAGGCTATTTGAGATATCCCATCCACACTAGACGCAAATGTGTAAAAAGAAAAAATGCCCAGAAATCTGGATTATAATCAGGCCTTGGGCAAATGTATGTCTTGTATATTGTGGCCAAATCTGCTGTAATTTCGGAGAAGTCAAATATTTACGTTCGTTCCACAAGGTGGTTTGTATTTGTATGTAATACACAAACGTAGAACATAAAGCTGTTCATGGATAGTGATATAGACAGTAGACAATGCTTTAATAACGCATTAAATTTTTAAAGCATTTAGCAGATTTCTACATTAAACAGGGTGAGTCTCGGCAGTCGCACGTCTTCCAATAGGCCATTCCCGCTTTCCCAACGTTCATATTACCTCGTTTTGTATGTGAAAACCCATTTAAAAAATACCCTCTCAATTGTTCAGGTGCAGCGTTACTTTTGTTTATTGCATAAAATCGTTACCCGAGGTCAAGTTCCTGATAGAAATCAAATTCTCACCCGGTTTATGCCTACCAGTACACCAGAAATCTGCCTACGACGGAAGAAATTTTTTTTGAAGAAAACTGTATAGACAAGCGGCTATCATTGTCAATTGCAAGTTCTCGATAGGACTGCGTCATTGCACTTTCCTGATTTAATTTATGTTATTTTGGATAAAACTTTGTTTCGTCCTTCGGCTTTTTTGGTCACTTGTAGTGGCAATGAAAACAAAGTTTACATTGATTTTCCCAACGTTTCGACAGGGATTGCTGTCATCTTCAGGGGATCTTTATTAAACGTTATAAACATAAAACATTAGAGAAACATACTCGAACAAAATTGTGTTAAACAATGAGAACTTACTTTGAAAAATGATTTAAGTTACAATGAAAGAAATGTTTTTGTAAGATTACAAACTATTTGGACAACATTTAAATAAAGTTTTGAAAATAAACAAAATTATTAATTTTCAAAGAAAGCACTTCGGGTGGCAAAGTTTTGTCGATTTAATTATTTTGTTTTGTTGGAGGAAACGAGAGAACAGTATACAGATGAAATGTTGTGGGTATCCTGTTTCCTATTCATATTGTTGTCATTGTTTAGAATGTGCAGGGTTTCCTATGTGTAACGTTTGGAAATGTTACGCTCTGTTTGAAGTATTTGCTATTTGGACTCCTTCGAAATTTGGTAAGTTCTCATTGTTTAACACAATTTTGTTCGAGTATGTACCTATATGTTTCTCTAATGTTTTATGTTTATAACGTTTAATAAAGATCCCCTGAAGATGACAGCAATCCCTGTCGAAACGTTGGGAAAATCAATGTAAACTTTGTTTTCATTGCCACTACAAGTGACCAAAAAAGCCGAAGGACGAAACAAAGTTTTATCCAAAATAACATAAATTATATCACAAATTGGTCAAATCACTAATCTTTCCTGATTTAGCCTACTTCCAATTTTCTTGATTACAACGATCGTCCAATAGGTCCCTGGCAGCCTTTAAAGATAACACTGACACTCACATCCTACAAATTTAAGTATACAATGTTTAAAAATGCGAACTAAAACTAAAAAAGGCTTAGACATTATTTGGTGTGAAAGGGTCATCATTGAATGCGGTACTTTATTGAAAACTGTGTTAACTTAAATCTCCCGATCAAATAAGCCAGGAAACAGTATTAAAAAATAACTTTTTGAAAAAAAAGTTTAAAGTCTACCTTAAAGCCTTAAGAATCTCAAAAATATTCTTACATGTGTTGTTATACATAGCGCAACAAATCTTTCCACCTTCCATGATCTCTTGGCAACAGGGTCAAATCCCTTCTGAGTTTGACAACAAACTTAGAATGTTTATAAGAACTTTCTTTTAATATAAACTTAAACTTAACAATTTCAAATCAAACCCCTTTGTTGTATAACAAGTATCCCTAGTGGATGGACCTAAAACAAATTGCCTTTCAAAGATAACTGTTTCAAAAATATATATATTTTCATGTTTTCCAACTCCTGTTTATACCTATACACTTACACAGTGAAGATATAAATATTCAAAATGTAAAAAACCCATCGAAATCCATCAAAGCGTTCCATTGGTCCTTAATAATTCAAGACACTCACTAATCCCATATCCTTCCTCTTCCTATCATCTTTGCTCAAATTTGTATTGGAATTCTGTTTTTTCGGGAAAGGACAGCCGTTTTGTTTGGGTTAATCTATCCCCAAGTGGCAGTTAATCTCGCATCACAAGACGGATATTGCCACTTTCCAAATTGACTCATCACCAAACAACTGTCCAAAGAGCAATTCCATAAAATATTAAGAATTTATTGCCCAAGGATTAAAAATAGAAGAACGAAGAATAGCCCATTCAATATTTTATATCCTGATTCATCTTCTTCTTTTTGCTTTTTTTGCTTTTTTTTGCGTCGAGTTTCCAGGAAGCAATCCTCTGGAGTATTCATTTTCGATTTCGTCTTTATTGATCTAAAATTTTAATGTTCCTTAAAAGTTTCTTCTTAACAGTTTTTCATCTTTGCTCTCTTCCTCTTGGCTGGTCCTGGTTTAAATTTTTCTTTTTTAATCTGCAACCACTGCAAAGTGTAGTTCACTTTAATTAAAGTGGTTCACTATCTCTCTCCTGATGTCCTGACTCAACTCAACTTCTGAAAGAGATTATACATCACTTCCTGGCAGACTTTTTCGATTATCAAAATTTGAAAAGTCTTATCGTTCTTTCGTTCCATTTTATGGTATTTTCACACAGGATATGTGGGATTTATGCTTTTTAACTTCGCTCATAAACCAGAAAAGGGAAGAACTTTATTTCGACTAAAAAGGATGTGAGAGATGTATATATTATACGAGTTTAAAGGTATCCGTTATTCGTCCTTCGTTCCAACCGATATACTCAAACTGATGAAGAATTTTAAATTAAGGTTACATTTTCCAGTTAACACTTCATAATTATTTAAAGAAAATACCTTCCAAGTCAGTTACAACAACAAGATTTAAGGACCTAAAACTACTTCTTATATTGTATGCACGTGTATATACTAGCAAATAAATGTTCGAATTTAGCCCGCCCGTCCCGCCGCGCCGCCAGCCGTTTGTAGCATGCAAAAAGGAAACTCGATTTTCAAAGGGAGTATCTTATTTAATTAATGTCGTGTTTTTGTCCTTGTTGGTTAGTTCTTCTATTTCGGGGTTGGTTGGTGTTGGTGGAGAAAATTAATTCAGCACAACTTGTAAGTGAAATCCTCTTTAAAATTGGTTCCATCACTAGAAGAAGGTATAAGGATATCAGTTTTTGTTTTTGTGTAAGGTTCGAGGGTACGAGTATTTTTAATTTCGCTGAAAACTAAGCAACTATAGCACGAGATGAATGACTCAGGGAGAGAAAAACTTGGTAATTAAAATGAGTTTTTTTTTTTTTTCTTAAAATTTCTTCCTTCAAGTTGTCGTCGTAGTCGTTTTGTTGCTGAGTTGTGAGTTGTGTTTCGTTTTTATTATTCATCAGGATCGCATATAGTATACAAACATATCTATAGTTTGTCTTAAGCATGCGATTGAAAGTTTTCAAAAACGAGGAGCACCAGCAAATATTTTTAGTTTTCGTCCTTTCTTGCTTGGATCACTAATTAAGGTTGAAATGTTGTAGCTTTTAGGGTTCGTTACAGGTAATTAATTAGTGAAACGTGTAGTTTTGAAGCATTTGAGTTTTTTGTTTTTAATGTGATTTAATTAAATTGTTATCATTTATAATGAGACTTGGTGTTCTGATGACATTGTTGGATTTTGAGGGGATTCACTGTTGGCTTTTTTTTTGTTTCTTGGCTATTCATGCAATCGTGCATAAATTAACAATGATGATAATGATGAAAGCGTGGACGAAAAAATTTGTTTGTATGTACATGTACAAGCACCTACAGCTCAAATCGCTTGTCTTTTCCATCTCTCCTATTTAAGAGGCCTCATTCAAGTGGATGGAAAACAGCATTTGTCCAGCATTTCTCCTCCAACTACCAAATAATTGCACTTGCTTCCTTTGTTTCCAAGGTCATGGACAGGCTGATAAACTATCAAAAAACAACAAATATTTCGAGAATACGTTGGAACTTCATGAAAAGCAGTATAGTTTTCGTACAATAGATCATTCAAGAGATTAGAAGTTTCCTTTGAGAACGTTTTTGAACGATTATCAGTCTGAAATTCACAAAAATAAATGTCCACGACTGGGTCTCACGAACTTGCTTTAATGTGTTTCAGTGGTTTCGGGGCTTGAGATTTTGGAAAAAAGCATTGAAAAAACTATATGACATTTTATTAATCATTAGTTAAAACTAAAACAGTTTATGGAGAAAATGAAGTAAGCCACCTGATTTCTTTTATTGTTCTAAATTTTTGGGAAACAAATTTCAAAATCGTTCGACCAATTTTTCCAAAAACGTGTTTTTTTTATAAACTTTTTCGAAAACATATTCAAATTCTATTTTTAAATATGCCAACATCTAGCACTAAGTAATTCTTATCAAAAAACAAAAACTTTGAACAAACCGGTTGAAAAAAAAAAACAAAAATTAAAAAAAAAACTTTTAAAAAAACTGTTTTGGAAAAATTTAAGAATTAATATTATTTCGTTTAAAAAAGAGCTTTCACATTAAAAATTTCATCACTATCCGTTAAGTGGTTTGAGAGAAAATCTGATATGAAAAAACCGGTCCTATGGGATTTACCGTTATAAGACTTTTTCTGAAAAATGTATTCCAACCAAAACATTAATTTTACACAAAAAACAATAATTAGGAATTGTTTATCAAAATGGAAGAAGCCATTTTTGACATTTAAATGAGTTTTTCATTAAAAATCATATGGTACCGTTAGTTACGGAGCAAGAAACTTTATTCTAAAAAATCTCTGTAGAACGTCATCATAATACTATATATTTTGTGAAGAAGTAGGTTCGGTTGTTTTTCAATAGCTTGGCAACAAAAAGTCATAGAACCATACGGTTTTCAGTGTTAGATTTAAAATTAATGAGAGCATTGAATTCTGAGAACAAAAACAGTACTTAATTACGTAAAATTTAAAAAAAAAATAGTTTTAAAATTATTTTTTTTAATTTTTTTTTTCAAAATTTTGAGTTTGAAAATTAATATTTTGAAAACGGTTCAATTGAATAACTTTATTTAAAATTACAATAAAATAATATGATTTTGGCTTTACAAAAAGGTACAGCATGGCATTGTAGGAGCTACCGTTATTTTTTATTAATTTTTTTTCAAATTTAAGTCATGTTTTTAGAAAATTGTCCCTCCCAGCTAAACGGAGAGGAGTAGACCCCCCTCCCATACGAGTTTTTTCTTATCTCAACCCAACCTACACGCTCTAGCTTTTTGGCACATTATTCGTGAATCACCCTGTATACATATAATAAAAAAAAATCTTAAGGGTTGAGCCATGTCTCACTGTTCGACTTTTGAATCTGCCTCACTGTTTAACTTTTACCATTTCCAAGAAAAAAAAATTGATCAGAAAACTGGTCAGGCCATCTTTTTTGTATAATGAAAGAGAACGCATAAAAACAAGCAAATATAGACAAAAAACGAAATGTCTATGCGTATTTCGGGGAAGCACTCAAATGGAATGCCTCACTGTTCGTACTGTCTCGCTGTTCCAACTTTTCTTCTATTTATTAATGCTCCAGCGAAATAGCCAGTTACCTTGGGTTGCTAAAACAAGCTCCTAGTAAAACCTTTTTCGCTAGGAATGTCTATCAGTTAACCCTTAAGCCTAATGTACATGTACAATTGTACATACATTCAAGCATGTATACTTCTTCTTTAGCCGGATTACACAAATTACAAATATGAGTGCTTAGCCGGTCTTAGTGTTTCCCTCCTATCCCATCCCGAAAGGTATTCAAAACTCTCTCGTCCTGTGTATTAATATATGCTGGAGTGCGTTCTCATCTAAAAATTAAATTAAAACAAAAATCAGCAAATTCTTCAAATTCGTTTAATTTAATAAACGTGTTCGTTCTTACATAAACATAGGTACTTTGAAAAAAAGAAAATTCCGAATCACTTTTATTAATGTTCCATTACAAAATAAGTTATCCATGAGATTTAACTTTTAACTACCTTTTTTATGGCAGTTATCCTTTTAAAAGCACTCCCCATACAACCCATTTAATTTCATCTTAATTATATATAATTAGTTCAACTCCAAACATAATCTTCAATCCTGTATGCCATTCAAACAACTTCAACCAAATACCTTCACTATTGTGATAGGCTCTAATTAATTAAGTGCGAATCTTCTCTCAACATTAAACCGCATAGTAAAAGGATAATAAAGGGGCCAAAAATACTCATAAAATTATATCTATACCTTCCACTCAAATTGAAGCAGTGAATATCCTCTTAGATATAGGACATTGCCGAGTATTGTGTAAGGACCTTTATCATGGAAGGAAAATCTTCCACACTACATTTCACACGAAAGCACTTTGTGTCCCATGACCAAACTTAATTTTTTATTATATAGTATATAGCATAACTAACGATCATGAACCGTTGTTAGGATTCTTATAGTGGCTATTTCTTGTTATTTTTTTTTTTTGGGAGTGCTTAATATTTTGAGCTAGAAAATAGTTTTTGTATACCTAAAGTAAAAATGAAGAAACGGAGTCATTAATCATGACCACCAAAGTAGAAGAAGTAAGGTGGTAGCCTATCTGAGTTAAATAAGAACCAGCTTGGTTTTGCTGGTTGTCTTTTTTTTACAAATCGCCTTAAAGATGGTCTTTTGTCAAACACAAGACTTGTGTAAATAATGTGCAGGCTTATTATTTACATAGTTTCTAAGGATGGGAAGGAAACTCGGTGTTGATTTTGTCTAGGCCTGGATATTTATTGAATAGAAAATTTGTATTTAAAAAGAGAACCTTTAATGGTGTTGGTTATAAGAGTGGGTTTTTTTTTGGTATTCTAAAGTTTTCTGAACTTTTCAAAGTCCATTAAAAATTGTTTCCACTCGAGGTGATTTATTCAAACTCAGATATTCAATTAGGTTTTGTGGTGAGGAAAACTCATAAATCAATCCCAGACGTCATGAGGATATGACAGAAGAAACAACAAGGCACTAATGGAAGCATTTTTTTCTCTAGAGATTTTTAGGTTTCTGTCATTTGAAAATAGTGTCATTGAACTTACATAAATGGAATTATTCAAGCCATACACTACACAGTGTCATTTAAATTTCTTCTTGATTTATTGAAAATGTGAAATTCTGTCTAATTTGTTCAAAGAAATCTATCTTCTTTATTTATACAAAGTATAAAGAAAGTTGTACTAATTCTTTATCCGCTAACTCCTTCTAAACCACGCAATGAAAAAGGGATTTCCACCATTATTAAGATATTTTTTCGAGGCAGGTTTACATGTACAAAATAACTTTTATTTCGGAATAAATACTGAATGCCGTTACAATTACAACGTCTTCTAAAGGTATGCAACTCCACGCAAGTATATTTTGATTGAAGAAGACTGTCGGTTTTTAATATAATACTAAGTATAGGTATTCTATAGAAATGAGTATTCACTTAAGCTTCTGCATTTAAAACTAATACATTTCAATTTATACACATGTCCTCTTTTAAACATACAAAATATTTAATACAAAAATATTTTGATGGAACATCTTCACTTCACTTCAATCAAATGAATTTGCTTTTCAATAAGTTTTTCCTCTCGCAATATGTATTGGACCACTGTGGTTGGAAAAAGTTAATATTATTTATTACAGTAACTTCGAAACCCCTCTTGTGCCTGCCTTGCAATATAGACAACTGCTTCTAACAAGGTTCCCTTCCTAGTAGAAATTGGCTGCAGTGGGAGGGAATTTATGGGATAATTGGGTCTTTTTTGTACAATGTAGGTTTTTAGCATCTTTCCAGGGTAATAATATATTCATCTTGATGCCTCTTCAATAATTAAACCAATCTGGTACATTTTTTTGAAATGCAGTTTAATAATATAAAAAAGAAAAAAAGATTTTCACGACTGGATCCATTGACGTTGTGTTTATGTTAAAAAATATATACGAATGCAAATTAATTGGTCAAACGAAATGCATGTTAGATGGATCATTTTATAAATTTTTTGAAACATATTGTGACGAACAAACTTGGCAAAAATCCACAAATAGCAATTGGGCTGCCATCCATTACCACACTGTCCCTGCCATCACCATCAGTACGAATTCCACGAAAATAACCTACAAATTCAACATGTTTATTTGTTTAACCAAAATGAATTATTTTACTAAAAATAACTAAATTGTAATCAATTTAATCATTCAATTAATTAGTATTAAATAAATTGAATGACAGACCAAACGAATGTCAACTTAAACACCTGGGCACACATGCGCTGAAGGCTTGATCCACAATCAACACAGCTGATCAAGTGAAATTATGAATGGACTATCATAATTGATGAATGGAGTAAAATGACACCGTTCAGTAATACTGTTATAAAACGGAAGCATTTATCGGAAATTTGATTCGAATGTGATTAAGCCCAAAATCGAAGTGTAACCGTGTACACAGACGTATGGCACATCAAACGTCATGGAATTTTACGGCGATTCAGATAAAAATAATGGGAAACTTGAAATATAAGATGTTAAAAAATCTTCTTTTTTATTAAAAGGGCAGGAAATGGAGAAGATGGCGGTGCAAAGGAATTTTCCAGATGTTTTGACAGCGGAGACTGGAAAGCTGACAGAAGTCATCAAACCAACTATAAATAGCTGCTGTTTTTGTAAGGAAGAAGCAAGTTCGATTTCGAATAAGAGCCCCAGCACTGTCTTAAGCAGCCAACACAAGAAATCTCAAATACAAAAAAAAAATCTTTAAAATTCAAAAACTAAATAAAAATAAAAAATTAAATCAAACCCTCTCGGGAACCAGCCAAAATTAAATTTCTTTTATTTTTTTCATTTCGCCTTCGCTTCAGGTTCATCTTTTGCTACAATATATAGACTACATGTATATGAAAAAAAAAACAAATTCCAACACTCAATTTATTTTGCGTATACCATCTGGGGGAAGAAAATGAATTTCTACATTTTCTATACTAATTTGATTTTCAAAACTCTTTCAGATTTTAAAATTATACCGAAATCGGACAAAAAACACTTATAAAATATCGAACCTATATGGAAAATAATATTTTTGATATCTAAATATTTCGAGAATCAGGAAGCCATTACTAAAAAAAAAATATTCTGTGCCAAAAGATTTTTATAGCGGTAACTGTAAATTTTCAAATTGTCTCCTGAGAAATGCTCCAGAAACTTCATAATATCAGCTAAGGTCATCTGCCATCTGTTGGAAGGCGATACTTATTTGAGGTTTTACAAATAATTCCAGATTTTACCATAATGGGTTTTGCCTTTTCAATAGAGTTTCTCGCCATTTGATCTCTCTTGTAAAAATCTGTTATTCTTCTCTGTGGCAAACTCGAAATATTAAGTATATCTGATTTAATAAAAACTGTTCCAATATCTTATTACTAAGTTCTGATGCCAATATGGCCAAGCAGGCAGACGAACAGGAGTGATAGTTTTCTTGATTCCTTAACTAATACCTAACTTTTACATGAAGAGTATCACGATATAAAAGCGTGTAAGCTAGCAATTAAACTCGCTGCTGACTCGAAAAGAAGTCACTAGCAATGGATTACTTTTGTCCATTCAAATTTGTATGATAGATGTGTTTAACGTGACGTAATTAAATATTATTATATATCTCTAACCTATTATTTTTATTTTACTTTCAGGTAAGTTACACATTCTTCAACTATGAAATCATTATTTAAGTGATAACACAAGTAAGAATATTTTCAAATAGAATTAGATTAAGCTTTTTTTGACAAAATGCTATACACAGAAGTCATTACAAATGGGTTATGCCTATTTTACATTTTATTACATTAAACTTTTATAATAAATTTAATATCATTAATAAATGAACAAAATTAAAGACTACTTACACTTCCGAACATTTTGTTTAAAAAATGTTTCCATAATTTCCGAGATAGCGAATGTTGCAGGAATCCACCGTACAATCCCGATTCCGTTTGTATAGCTCCAAGCGCAACTTTCGATAACAACGATAACTCCATATCTGCAAAATTTTTGACCTTGTTCCGGTTTTCCCTTAATAACCTTTTACGTCCCACGGCAGAAGTATGTTTAATCTTTTTGTGGAACGTTAAATTTCCTACAGTTGATAGTAAAAAATTGTTGTATGTTAATTTATAATCGAGATATTGCGTTTCATTTTTCAAAATTAGCCATAAAATGCAAACAAAATGCCGAATTCAATCTTATTTCTTCGGATATACCCGAATTATCATGAAATGTTGTTTTAGTAATAGTTTCTCGTTAAAAAGAGAAACTTTCGACATCCCCTCCACCCTCTAACACTAATTTAGCTCGTCGTCCTCCTGAGCGATCAGGCTGTCAATGACGTCTTTGCCGTCGTCGTCGGTCGTATTCATCTAATGTGGCTGGTGAGACGTAGCCGTTCAAATCGGTTGCGGGGCGTTTTAGCATAAGTGGCCTGCGCAAAGATTGCTCATTGCTGAGCACTGCACCGGAGACCTGCTTTCTTGCAGCTGCAAGCACCAGGGCTACAACATTTGCTGCACTTGCCTTAAATTATCTGGAGAATTTTATCGGTGCAGAATTTCTTGTTGTGGAGGTTGGTAGTACACCCCTCGAGTGGATGGCTTCAGCCCCAAGCTGATGGTAGACGTTCATTGCCTAACTTTCCCCATTTTCTCCGGCCTGTCGACTGGACTATCGAATATTTAATCCTTTTCGATTGTTATTCAACCTTTAATCGATTTATACGTTAATTTAAATTAAACGGAAACAACATAAAAATATTTATTCAAGTATCGAAAATTAAATTAAAAAACATTAAAATTATTTGTTAACTTTAATATTTAATAAATAATTTTTTTTAATTTTAATGAAAAAAAAAACTATCAAAATAAGAGTGCTGGTAGCTTTAATTGAATTATTTATTATAATTTTATATTGTTGAACATCAACGCCCAATTAATTTAGTTATTTACCTAGTACATATTTCCTTTTTTTATGATAAGTATGCAAACATGTAAAAATATTATAGTATTGTTTTTCCGACATCAATATTATACACTGGGTTTTTTTTTTTTGCACCTGACATTAGTCCTGTGGGCAAAAATGTGTCCTCATATACAGGAAATACATATAACGTGAGCCATCGGAATGAATCTCTTTTTATTTATCCACTATTTATTTCCCTTGGGTCATACATATCCATGAATGGCCATTATATATATATTTTTTTTTTCGCACTTCCCATGTAGGACATCCGCCTTCCTCGTTCCTCGTTCCTCGTTTAAAATTGAATGTGACAGTCACCATGAAGTGCAATAAAAACAATGCACGTGTAGGTACTCTATACGAGCGTCGCAAAAATATAAACAATCAAAACAATAAATATGTATGTGTGAGTGTGTGTGTGGGAATACAACACACACATAAAAAACTGTCATAAAAAACAGCTAAAGGACATCTCTCTGACTGAGTATAATTGGAATGGTCAAGTGTTGAAGGTTTATATTGCTGGAAACTGAACTCCTATATCAGTTGTTGGTGGCGTAGTTATGAGGAAAGAATTTAAATCAGTCCAAACAGTCCAAACTCTGAAAAATGGGGGCAGGTTTTTATTTTCATTTTTATTTTGTTTTGTCCTGTATTATGAAATTTATATTAAAAAGTGTCTGACTCTGACATCCTGATGGTCACTGCAATGAAGCATGACGTGCAGTAAAAATCAAATTGGGCCATTCAGTTACCTTAAAAAAGGACATGGCAAAAAAAAAATCCTCATATACATACATATGTACATTTCTTTCTTTCTTTGTATAAATATTGATTGTTTTTGATTTTTTTTTGTTAATTTTGTTGGTAAAAATAAAATTTTCAAAGTTAAAAATGATACGAGATTGGAAAACAATTGCGGGTGGTTCAAAATCTTATGCTTGTGACGTCAAAAACTATATATTTCTGTTTATCATTTTTGTGTTTCTATTTGGACAAGAGCTGTCAAAAATAATAATCTGTTAATCTTGTTGGCCGTGGAAACAGTAAATGTACAGGTGTAATTATTAATCTCTTTGGAATAAAACTAGGAAGAAGTTTTGATTTAAACAGAGTAGGTATTACCTAAACTCTGGTGCATTTTTAAATGGAACTGTTTAGTACAAGTAGATTTAAAGTGAAAGAACAGAGATGATATCGGCATTCACACAACAGAAAAAATAAAATTAGAGGATATTTCTGGAAAGAGGGATGCTATAGGGGCAGTTGTAGTCTCTTGTTTTTTGTACATAATGAAGGTTTCACATGATTTCGTAAATAAACATTAGGTACTCCCTGTGTGCAATTGAACTGATTATGGAACCCTCTTCACCTACTACAGGCCTTTTAATTATTACTTAATACCACTTCGTATTTGATCCGCAGGAATTTCGAAGTATACTCCCACTGTCATTGCCTTCATACAAAGGGTGTTCAAAATACAGTTTCTTTTTGAAAATGCAATAAAATGAACAAATTTAGTTGTTTCCATATTAAGGGTTTTCCAATAAGAGGTTTTATTTTAAATGGCCCGCTATTTCGGTAGTAAGCAATTTTGAAGCTGTAGTTGTTTGACATTTGACAAGTAAAAACTACGTCATCAATAAAAATGGAACGATATACGCTTCAACAACGCATTGAATTTTTTTAAATTCACTATGAAAATGGTGAACATTTGGCAGAGACGGTTCGTAAAACTAAAACATTTTTTTTTGCCTTCACGACGCACCTTGTCGGACCGCAATTCAGAAATTGGTGTAAAAATTTGAGCTGTTGGGACAAGTTATCGATGTGAAGGATAAAACCCGTGCAGGTTGCTCAAGAACAACTGAGAATATTGCTGATGTAGCCCAAAGTGTTTAAGAAAACCCAGGTTTGCCCATTCCTCGTCGTTCTTTAGAATTGGCCATTCCACAAACTTCATTACACCGTATTTTGCATAAAGACTTGGGTCTAAAGTCTTATAAAGTTCAGTTAACACAAGAAGTCAAGCCGGCCAATCATCAACAACGTCGTGTCTTTGCTGATTGGGTCCTTGAAATGCATGAAAATGATCCGGAATTTCATCGAAAAATCATTTTGACTGATGAGGCCCATTTCCACCTCGGTGGCTACGTCAAAGAGCAAAATTTTAGCATCTGGGGCTCGAAAAATCCAAAAAGCCTCTCCATCCTCAACGAATAACTGTTTGGTGTGGTTAATGGTCCAGCGGGGTCATTGGACCTTAATTTTTCGAAAATGAGGCTGGAGCAACAGCTACGGTGAATGGATTGCGCTATCGAGAGATGATTAATAATTTTGTATGGCCGGCGCTACGTGCCACACAAGCCACGAAACTATCGATCTTTTACGGGCAAAGTTTCCGGACCGTGTTATCTCTCAAAGAGGTGATCACAATTGGTCACCGAGGTCTTGTTATTTAACACATTGCGACTTCTTCTTTGAAAGATAAGGTTTACGCCAACAGCCCAGCATCGATTCAAGACCTCAAAGATGGAATTCGTGAAGCTATTGAAGGCATATGGCAGCAACTTTGCGATTTGGTGATGGAAAATTTCATGAAAAAGATATTGCTGTGTAAGCGTAGCCGTGGTGGCCATTTGGCTGACATTGTTTTCCATTATTAATGGCATACACATTTTTTTACAATGAAATAAACATTTGATCATTTTTCTCAAGAAAATACCATTTTTCTTTGAATATCAAAATAACACCTCTTATTGGAAACCCTGTTATGGAACACAACGTCGTTCAAGTATCTGCATAGGCTGTGTGGCATGGCGCGCCATCTTGCATGAACCAAATCCATATGTCTTCAATTTCAATACGAAAGAGTTGGTTAACGTGGCTCTCTAACGCCCACTGTTAACAGAAACGTTGTTCGCAGCCTCATTTTAGAAGAAAATGTCCAATGATGCCACCACTAATACTCCACAAATCCAAACTTTGGATGTACCGGCTTTCGACATTCCACAATAACGTGCGGGCTTACCGATCTCCGGATGTGGCCATATTGTTGCACTGTTTGGGCTATACACAGCACTCATTTTGGAAATAAGTTTTCAATATTTCCCAACGTTGTTTACGCATAATATGACTCATTTTGTTACGCGGACTAATGATTCTGAATTTCTTTTAAGATTTCGAGTGGGAAACAGCTGTCAGTGTCAAATTTACAAAGCAACAATTAGATGGCTCACCTTAAGGTGCACCAGAGTGTTCAAAAGTAAAATTAAAATGTCAAAAATTTAGCTAACTGAGAATTTTTAACGCCTTATTGGTCTGTTGAAGATCAACTTATATCAAAAGCAAAAACAATAAATAAAACATAATTTGTATGTTTATGTGGACAAGAAAGGGTATACTTTATTGAGTTTCAAACATCTACCTGCATATCCTCAACTTCACATTGCGGATTTTTGTAGTTATCTTGAACAATTATATAATAAAGATGGCCTTATTAGCCTTTCAAATCGAAGCTGTAGTGCCTCGTTGAGCAAAGATGTATATCCTTTAAAAATAAATCACTTTTTGTTTTCATCACAAAAAATGTTCGTGCAAATTTGTGAGGCATGCTTCGTAGTTTCAGAAAAGCAAGACACAGATTGATAAGGGGTTTGCTTTTTATGACCTTCTGTTTGCTGCTTATTCAATTCATAGGAACACTTAGGTGACACAGAAATTTTTCAAAGACCCTTTGACTTAGTAATACGTTTTTTTTTTGGGAATTCCATTTAATTTTGCTGACCATAATTGGAGGATATGATAAAATCTTAAGCTTATCTTTTTAATGGGAACTCCGTACTATTTATTTCAAATTAATCCTTGAAACATGAAAATACTTTAAAAGAAATTGAATCACATAATTTCTAGTGAAAAAAAAATATTCAGTCTAGCAGTCATGTCCTTCAATATAACCCCATCATCACTTTACCTAGCCAACATCATCATTAGTATCGAATCATCTTGTTGACCTCATTTTTCTGCCATAATCTGCCATCACCGACCGCCTTCTTTATGGTTTTACCGTCTACTTTATGATAATTATGACATCCTGCCACTTCTATAATAATATCCCGACATCGCTATCAAGGACCCATTCAGCTTATACACATTCATGATGATGAGAATAAGTGTGGTAAGAGGCTTCATAAACGCCCACTTCTTTCAAAACGCTTTTGTCCTTATGCTACCACAAAGAACAATACATTTGTGGTGGCATAAGCTCTAAGCACACACACACACATATAAAACCATGTGTGTATACCTACCCCACTTCATAAAGGATCAATTATAATACATTATTTCTTTTTTGTTCATTTTTTTTTTCTTACTTTTTTCCCAACAATATTAACCTAATGTGCACACCCGTCCTTTGCTATCCCCCTTTAACATTATGCTCATGTAGTACAACCCTTCAACACCAACAACAACAAAAAATTAGGTATGTTCCTTAAGTTGTAATAGCTATAGCAAAAAATTGTCGATAAAGGATATACCTCACTCTTATACACCCTTTTTTTGTACACTCCACTATACCTGACTGAAATTCTTGATGTTCCGATTTTCTTTTTTACGACTCGAACCTTTTTTCATATAAAGCCAAAAAGAAGGTCATTATTTCTTAAAATTAGGTAAATATTTCACCTTAATAATGCACTTGGGGCAAAGCTAAGCTCTTGTTGTTTTCGGCTCAAGGACTATTGGAACGAATACAGGGAAAGAGAGATAAGGACGAGGACGTGAGAATCCCCTTTTATTCTAGGCGCATATACAAATTTATGAAAAATCCATGGTTTTTTGGATTTCTGAGTTCAAGCTATAAAGATAACCATCTCATTAATTTTAATTAAAAAAAAAAAACGAACTAGTACAGAGATTGTGCAGAGCTCTGCATCTGCCAGCGCGAGAGTTAACGTCTCATTTACTGGCTTAGGATATGAGAACATGATAAAATGTATGTATATGTACCGGCGACCTATACGGATATGGAAAGGGTTAAAACACATACATACAAATAAAATGGATGTGTTTTTTAAATACATTTTTGCATACTTTTAGGATGAACCTCTATATTTTTTCCTGAGGTGCAATACACTTATGCGGTAAATTTTAATTTAAGTTGGGAATTGTTTTGTTCGCAGGTGTTAAATCGGATTTAAATTAATTGTGTTCATTTTTTAAATTAAAATGGAGAGAGTTGAAAAGTATGTATTTTTGTTTTGATGAAAGATTAACGCAAATGGCTGCCGGCGGTGTTTTATATGTGTGAGGAAGATCCTCGAGCGTAATTGTTGAGTTAATTTGTGTTCTACTTGAATGATAAAATTTAAATTTTAATTAAAATTGCGAACATGTGGAATGTTAAGCTTTTTGTTGAACTTAACATAAATCATAAAATATCGAATTTTTCGTGCAATGATTCATATAGAAACATAACGTCTCCGAAACTTAATTTGGCAAGAGTTTAATAAACGAAATTATTCCCCAATCGATTGCCAAAAATACCTCCAATTCTTAACTATTATATCTCTGGCAACTTGAAAAAAAACATTACTTAACAGCAGAAAGGATTCTCGGTTGGAAAATAAATAAATTGTCAAATGCGAAAAAGTTTTGTTGTACCCACTTATAAGAGTGACATGACTTTTCCTGTTCTTGGAAAAGTAAATGGTTTTATGGGACAAATCTTCTTAATCACTCATGCCACAACTGCAAGAGAGCTAAAGGATCTCGGTGTCCAGAAATCTGCTGGCCGGATCCTACTTACGCCATAGTTTCCACTTTTTGAAAGGTGTTTAAACTCCGATTAACTAGCAGATTAAGAAATACTTGAGACACGGAATTCCCTTAATGACTTGTACGGTTTTCATTGCGATGAGTCTATTGGTGATAAGATATTATATCTTACCGAACAGAAAGACCAATCCTTACATCGAAAGTAAAATTATTGCGATTGTTATTTCAAAAGCATTTGATAGAGTTTGGCATCAAGGTCCTTTATCGAATATGCGTTCATTTGGTTTCAACGAGTCCCCTTTAGATGGGTCAGAAATTGACTTTTAAAGTCTGATGATCTTAAAATAGACGCTGGTGTGCCACAAGGCTCCGTTTTGTCTCCGAAGAAGTTAATGAAACTAATATTATCTTTGCTAAGTTCAAGTTGTTGGCCTCGAGGACCCTGTGGAAAAAGAGGACGGGGGAAAAACTGCAAATCTTTGGACCTTGCTCTGGTTTTCTCTCAATTCCTTGTTTTCCTTACATTCTACGGCAAAAGCATATTTAATATTTTTGTAGAAAATTTAATTGCTAACAATTTTGTTAATACAAACATTTTTGTTTGTTAATTTGTTTAGGAGAGATGGCACTTCGAAAAACAGATCATTTTTCGAAACTTTTTTTTGCATTTGCTATCGATTTGAAAAGTGGCATGTTTTTTTTATTAAAATTGTAGGAAATTTAACGCTCTGCAAAAAAGCTGAATATGCTTTTGCCGTAAGGACGAAAAGAAAAACAGTTATTGAGAGGAAACCGGAGCAAGGTCGAAGGGTCTTTTAGCACAGGGCCCTCCAGGTCAAAAACTTAGCAAAATGTTAGTTTATTACGCCTGAACAAAATCCCCAAGTTGCATTAACTTTTGACCTTTTTCAACCTAAACCCTTTTTCAGACATGTCGACTGGACTACAAGGAGATACATATTGTGTAAGACTACTAATCTACTTACTTGTTTTGCTGATGAAAGTATTCTCAGCGTTTTATAATAATCCTTCCGAGATTCACAACCTTTTTCTTTGAATTTGGAACTGCAACGGCAACGTATGATAACCTCGTTAAATTCAAATCTTGACAGCATTAAGGCATTATGAACAGTGTGGAATTTAATGCGAAAATATCACTAAGACACTAACTTTTTATAAAGGAAGTTACAGTCCACTATTAACAACAAACTCTACCAACATCCTCCACTATCCACTACGGTTGAAAACGATCGGAGATCAATAGGAGACTCACATTCTACACATCCATATTTAATAACCCAAATCCTTCGAAAATCTTTGAATATTATACTTTCCAAATGATAATCCTTGTTGGCTTTAGTTTGCATAGTTCTAACAATAATTTTAACAATTTTGTGGATAGAGCTATCTTCCAAGTCTGATGCATTCTACCTTCCAGCCAGCGGTTAGGTGACTTTCCTTGTCATTTCACAAATAAAAAATCTCTGATCAGACTCTTAGTACTACATAAATGTATACGTGTAGCCTCTGATGGTTCTTTTTTCTATCTCGGCAGTAATCTATTTGAATTTTGGAATCGAAACAAGACAATGGATGCTTGACTTACAGATCACTAGTCTTTTGGTGATGTGTGACTATTAAACAATATTAAGGAAGACTTACTTTCTTTTAAGACTTTTTATTACATGAAACATTGTTGAGACTTCAAAATTTGAGCTAGAACCAATATTACAATCTACGGGTCTTAATCACTTCATTAAGATATAACTTCAAAGGTAAGACAAAAGCAAGACTTAAGGAAAGTTACTTTTACCTTTTCCAACATGCTTCTAAGGCTTGATTGGCTTGATTGTACTAACCACTTTCAAAATAAGAATTTACAACATGATCTAGTAGTATGCCTTGCCCTAATATAAACAGGAAACGGATATGTCACATCCATTATTGTTCTTCAACAATTCAGATTTGTTTTTTTGTGAATCCAAGGTTATGTTTAATTTATAAATCAATACTTGTGATATTAAATTAATTACAATTCCTCCTCAATCTTGTGTTTTCAGTTCCTTTCGATCCACCGTAAATCGTTATTGTATTGAATGTGACCAAATACCCTCTTTACTCTTTAACATTCAAAACCACTTATTGTGGCGTTGGTTTATTATGAGTTGGCTTTTAATCAACTCAATGATTCTCAGGAAGTTGTTCGGAATGAAAAATGGTTGTAATTTGTAACAAAACAAAATGAAAGAACTTATCCTTACTAAATTGAACATCCCTTAAATGCCAAACCTTGATGAACAAATACCTATATAATAGAGATTGACACCAATATTTCCACATGAATCTACATAATATCCACCCACATCTTTTTTAACTTAACAAAGAACATCTTCCCCAAGATTTTTCAAAATAAAAAAAAAGATAAGCTTCTCACGATAAACAATCAATATCCTTCGACTTCGAGAAGGATTATCTTAATAAGAGGGATTCCTAAAGCCAAGCAACATAAAAAAAATCTATACAAATTACTGCTTATGCAATCGATTTGCTCCCTTTTTGTGGAACGAAAATATATCAGAAAAACGAGTTCGAGTATACAACAGAGCGGATAGATAGGTACCCTTGAGCTCTCCAAACCCTTCCATTGTCTCGAGAGTCTGAACTTAATTAAAATCTGCCAGTCATCTACTTATTCAATCCCTTTATCCCATTGCGAAATGCTGCTACTTTTTTTTTCAATGTGTTTCCATGAAAATTAATAAGCAGATTGTATCTCAATACATTATAATCCTTTTGAAATCAGATTGAGGCTCAAAATACCACTCACACAATCACACAAACACACAAGTCTGCCAACATGTATCTGAGAGCTGAAATCTCAATAATAACACTTTCGTGACGAGAGGCCTAATGACACATATTAGACACATCCACACGAACACACTAAGTTAATTAGATTTCGTTAGATGTATCCACTATACTGTATATACAATACATGCCTTGTGGTAAGGACACACTTTTGCTTACAGTGTGGTGTGTCCTTATAGTTTTGCTATAGTTTATAGGTGGCTATATAATATTGTACTTGGATTCCTTTCACATCCGGATCCGCTCACTCATCATCGCATCTCTTCTCGTTGCTTGCTGGTTGGCCTGGTCCTGATGTACATGATATAATCCTCCCAGGCTGGTACTTTGTTCTGAATGTGTTATTAATAGTATCCTTAGGTTTATTTGTCACATGGCACGTAATCATGCACAAGCACACGGACAAGCATTAGAGATTTATATGCAAAATTGTATTAAAGGACGACAACACTAATTGGAGGTAAAATAACAAGAAACAAAAATGAAACAGTTACAATATGGGGATGGGATTTTGGAGCTTACACTTACACACGGTGTCATTTAATTTGACACAAGAATGACATATACATAATATACAGTAAAGCAAGGACACACACACAGCTTTTTGTAACGAATTCAAATGTCATAAATATGAATTCATATTTAGAATGTGAGTGATGTAGTGAGTCTAGTCAGGTGAGACTGTTTAAGGGACATCAACATCAACTGTCAAAAAAAAGAAAATGATTTTTTTGTTTTGTTTTATGTAAAATGTCGTCGCATGTCATTAAACGAAAAGTACATTTTCTTGTTCGTTTTGATTTTAAATGTATAAAGTTACCCTAATGACAGTGTGTGTTTGGTGTTTTCGAAACAAAATAAAATGGACGACTGGGTCGTACAAACTTGCTCTTAAGTGAACTAGACAATTGCTATAAATATTTATTGATAGAAATAAAAATAAAAATTATTTAAAAAATTTTTAATTAGTTTTAGATTTCTTTCGGAAAAACTAAGTATGTATGCAATAAAATTTTAAATCTAGATTCCTATCTAGGAAAAAACTTTTGAAATGCAATACTAATTCATTTATAAATGGCTTTCTGCGTTAATTTTTTTTTTTAATCTGAAGTAATTTAGATCGGTACCGTTATAAGATAAATTTCGAAAAATCTATTATAACCAAAAGATAGACTGTCCTAAGAGAATAGTAGGTACCCTGAAAGTTTTATCGAAATCGTTGGAGCTTTTTTCGAGAAAATCTATCGCTTACTTTATGGCTGTATGACAGGTAATAGGTACCCCCTGAGAGAATTCCAAATAATTACTTAGTACCAAAAGAAGCAAATCGGCACATCCGTTTAGCCTACAGAGGTGCGAACAAACAGACAGACAGACGGATGGAATTTTCAATTCCACTTTTTTTGACTTTTCGACTTCTTGTTACCTCAATTTGTTTTTTACACGAATCCATAACTTGCCTTATAGTAAACGTAATCGTAAGTAAAAAGAGATATAAAACATGTGGTTGTTCTTTTTCGGGCGTTTTTTTTGAGGGCTCAGCTGGAATCATTTAATTTCACAAGAAAAAAATTCGCGATAATGGAAATTGCATTTATGTTTCCATTTCCATGCTCAATCATTTTGTTTTAAATTGAAAATAATTTAATTTAATTTCAAGTGTGAAAATTGTTGTGATTGCCCTGTTGAAATTTGTTGAATATTGCGACAACTATATAGATCCTTGCATTTATCTGAAATCGCAGAATGATACTTCTGCTGTGCCCGCGACCTCATTTTCTATGGGACAAAGCTTCTTTCAACACTGCTCATCCCCAGGTTTTCTTTGGTCTTCCAAGCCGCCACTGGTGACTTGAATAACAGGCCCATATGAACAACATTAAAACCCGGTCTCACAGACACTGGGTCAACCCCACCACTGGCGGCTTAAAATTACTACTTTTCTAATCTGGCATTGGATATCCTCTGTGTGTTTGCTTAGTCTTAAGCTACAGTTCGATTTTTGACATGATTTGTGGCCACCGGACTTTGTAGATATTACGCAGAAAATGGCTTGAGGAAGCTAGTAGTTAATACGAGGTGTTGACAAAGCCCTACAAATTTCCACTTTTCAAATGTGTGTATCAGGTTTGGAGGATATTTTAAATTAGGATCGTATTCCTAATGTGTGCACTTGTTGGGGGTGATCGAATTTCATTTGAACTTTTGAGCAGTGCTCGGCGCCCGCCCGCCCGTCTTTTAAGTGCCCCGGTTCCGTATTAAATCCGGGTTCCATGAAAACAATCTTCATAGACCCTGTTGACTATAGAATGCTAAAATTAAGCAAATATGTATTGGTTCAAACTCTCACCAACAAAGCGCTCGTGGTTTCACCTACAACAAATCCCAATCGTTGCACTTACTTAACTCTACAGGAAACAGTATTAAGATGTGAATTGTGACTTTATTTTGTTCCCATAAAATTGTGAAAACTAACATTTAAATACTCAGCTAACCAGTAAAGTTTACGCATAAACGCCATTGTATTTGTAATCTATAGTACTCCCAATAAGAGGAACGTTTCGTACACCATCTATGGACGAAGTTCACAAACACTTGATTGGCGAGTTATAAGTGGTTTTTGTCTAGATTGCCATGGGAAGCGAAAACAACAATGGAAGACATTTGATGTAAAGAAGATCAGAACTAAAAAAACATGTTCCATGAAATTACTATCAAAATGTATATATACAATAATAAACGCACACTTGGCTCTGAAATCGTAAACCATTTGACAGATCCAACTTGTGAACAAAGGCGAATGAGCGATCATTTATTTATTTGAATTCGTTAAATACTAACGGTACATTCTTAAATAAAATTAAAACTAACAATATATTCATAAATTGATACATACATAAATCTTATATCTACGAGTATATTATAAATATTGGATAAAAAATCTATTTTTAAAACAGTGAGATTTAACATTATCATTAGTGGATTTTAATATGGCATAGTTCTTATTAAATATATTTATCAAGAGATTGAGAGGGCTATTGGCGCCGTAGTTGGATCTACTGAAAATGTTACACAGAGGCAATTGCCTTCTTAAACTGGAACGACTAAAATTAAAATTAATACGACAAAGGGCTGATGGGGCTGTAATTGATCCATTAATTAACCGCACAATAAAACAGAATTGTAGGTACTCACGATGACTTAAAAGGGATGGAAGTTTTATTAGTTGAAGTCTTTGAGAGTAAGGTGGCAAAACGATTCTATCTAACCATGGAAGAAAACGCAAACAAAATCTCAAAAATCTTTTTTGAATACTCTCTATTCTGTTGATATGAACAGCGTAGTAAGGGGCCCATACGATGCACCCATATTCCAGAATTGATCTCACAAAAGAGACATAAAGAGTCTTTAGGACATAAGGATCACGAAATTCGCGAGCAAACCTTTTAATGAAACCAAGTGTCATGTTAGCTTTTTTAATTATGTAATTGTAGTGATCAGTAAAGGAAAGCTTAGAGTCTAACACTACTCCAAGGTCCGTAAAGCTTGACAAGTTACACAAGAGCGACGTATTCAACATATAATTATAAGAAAATACATTATGTTTGCGTGTAAAACACATGGTTTTACACTTGTCGATATTTAAAAACAGACTATTTGTATTGCACCAGTTCCAAAATCTATTAAGATCGTCTTGAAGAAGTTCACAATCAACAGTTGAGTCAATTTTTCGAAAAATTTTCACGTCATCGGCATAAATTAAAGACATAGAGTTTACAAAAACGGAAGGAAGATCATTAATAAATAACACAAATAATAACGGACCAAGGTGACTGCCCTGTGGCACACCTGAATTGACTCGAAAACATTTAGAACGTTCAGTTTTAAAAACAACACTATATAATCTATCTTTTAGATATGAGGATATCCACAAAACAAAACGATCATTTAGTCCAATAGTATGTAGTTTGTGGAGCAGTATATTATGATTTAATTTGTCGAATGCCTTACTAAAGTCAGTAAAAACACAATCTACTTGTTGAAATTTTTCGAATGAATCAATACAGAAAGTCGTGAATTGTAATAAATTTGTGACCGTAGATTTTTGTTTTACGAAACCATGTTGGTTTTCACATATAACAGAGGTGCAATGAAAAGACAATACATCACAGACAATAGATTCAAACAGTTTAGGAATGACGGACAGTTTAGCGATAGGTCTGTAGTTTGATACTAAGTTTTTCTTGCCTTTCTTGTGAATCGGAGTAAGAAATGCAGTTTTCCATAGATCTGGAAACCTAGAGCTACTTATTGACTGGTTGAACAGCACAAACAATGGGTACGACATATATATTGCACATTTTTTTAACATGAATGAAGGCAAGCCATCAGGACCAGGACTAAAACTTTCATCTAACTTTTCTATGTAGTCAAGTATAGTTGCTTCGGAGATAGTAAAGTTAATTGAATTAAGGTGTGGAAATTGGTCAATATTAAAATTTGGAGTTGTGTTAGAATCAATATCAGAAGTATTTTTAAAAGCACTTTGAAAGTATTCGGCGAACATGTTTGCTATGACTTCTGGTGAGTGGCTAAAATGATTGCACTCTCCTTTTTATTTCTCTATGGTCTTAAGAAAAGCTGCATACAAAAGCAATTTCTCGTTGTCATTCCGATTCCGATGCCACAATGAAGTACAATGTAAACTATTTGAGCTTAAAGCTTTCTGTGATTTTACTCTGGCGAAATTCAAGTTTTTTTATTCAGTTTAATTTTTGGTGTGGCTCGAGACGTGACGCGATCGGCTTGAAAAAAGTTAAAAATAAAGTGCACGACTGGGTCGTACAAACTTGCTCTAATGTGTTCAAATGGTTTTGGGTGCTTGAGATTTTGGGAAAAAAGCGTTGAAAAAATCATATGAAATTTTATAAATCACTTTAAAATCAATACCTTAAACTTTTTTTTGGAGAAAATGAAGTAAGCCATCAGGTTTCTTTTACGTTTTTGAATTTTGACGAACATTTTTTTCAAAATCGTTGGACCAGTTTTTTCGAAAAACAGTTTTTTTTGAAAAACTTTTCGAAAATATATTCCAAATTTTTTTTGAGTATGCCAACTTCTAGCACTTTGTAGTTTTTATCAGAAAAATAAAATTAAAAAAATATAGATTAAACCGTTTTTGGAAAAAACAAAAGTTAAAAAAAAGTTTTGAAACTTTTTTTAAAAACTCAAAAAAATTTGTTTTTGAAAAATTAACAATTTATATTATTTCGTTTATAAAAGGGCTTCTACATTAAAAATTTCATCGAAATCCGTCAAGTGGCTTACGAGAAAATCGGATTTCAAAAAACCGGTCCTATGGGAGGTACCGTTATAAGACTTTACCTGAAAAATCTATTCCAACTAAAACATAAAGTTTGCACAGAAAACATCATTCAGAAAGTTTTATCAAAATCGTAGGAGCCGATTTTGAGAAAATTTAATTTTTCACAAAAAATCGTATGGCAGGTACCGTTAGTTTTGGAGCTAGGATGCTAATTCCAAAAACCCCTCTGTAGGACGTCATAATAATACTATGTACCAAGTTTGAAGCAAATCGGTCCAGCCGTTTAGGCTGTAGGTAACTATACAGACAGACATACGGACAGACAGACAGACAGACAGACAGACAGACAGACAGAATTGTCGGACCCACTTTTTTCCACTTCTCTATCATCGTAATGTCATGTTTGATTGTTAGAATTTTTTTTTTTTTTTACGAATGCATAACTTGCCTTATAGTACCTATAATCGCAAGTAAAAATATAATATAAATATAAATAAAGTGGTGAAATTTAGTTATAATTCTCCTATATTCATTGACATAGGCTTGATAAATAAATTGAATTAAATTTAAATTTGCTTCTGCTTCGGTTTAATGGCGGGCGTCCGTCTCGTCGCTAGTTTGTTATTCGATGTGAAGCGCAATTCATCTATTTTGTGTGTGATATTTTCGGTTAGGTATTTTGTATTTAAAAACTAGCAGGCATCCCAGCGTTGCTTCTTGATTTCTATCCCTCGGTAACATTATCTTGCCAGGATAAAAGGTGATCTACCTACATTTTTGTATGTATGTAATGTATGTCCTTTTCTGTACCTCTGACACCAAAACAACTTCTTTTGTGTATACTTCGGAAATGCAATAGGTTAGTGTGTGAGAATAAGAAACTAAAAGAAAATTTTCTTAACAACTAATTTTAATTTAATAGATGTTTGTTTTACAAAAATGTACTAAATTATTTTTAGTAAGTAAACACACGGCATTGTAGGATTTGTAAGTTTTGGGCTCTTAATTAGGGCTTGAGACAAATAAGTTCAAATTAATACAAAATCGAAAATGGTTTGATTAAATTAAAATAAATAAATACTTGGCAAAACAGCTCCAAGTGGGGCTGGGGCCTGTGATTTGCACTCTGAACCATGCCTACAATTTATGCCGAATACAAACGGCTAACAGAGAAGCACTTTCCATGACATGATTTAACTACTCTTGAAGGATTTGTCACTTCCTAGCAAGAGACAGTACCCCGGAAAAAAATTTAGGTGGAGTAACTCAGTCATGGCTTAATTGTTTTTCAAAATAATCGTACCTTCAAAACATTCTCTTTGAATGTATCAACGGCTTCGGGAACAAGAAAAAAATCACTAAATGCTCAATGTTCTGGTTGCGTTTGGGATTAACTTTTCAATAGTACCTACACTTGTGCGTCATATTTCACTCGTCCCACACAAAACAAAGCTGAATGTGTAGCCCATTCATTGGTACATTAGATTACATCGATTCTCGGGAAAGCAACAGCGAGAGCTATGTTATGGTTCTGGCGAAGTCAGACCAGAAGTACGCTTAGCTTAAATTTGTTGCCAGTTCCCACCGGTCCATTTAGAAAGAAGAGCCTCTTCTTACCACTGTTAACGTGCCGTATAATAATATCATGAAATTGATACTGCTCGGGAAGCAAACGTGGTATTACCGTTAACCCGGGTGACTTTGGCGCTTTTTCATTTTAAAATGTGAATAACTTTTGCAATAATTTTTTTTTAATGAACATTTGAACCTTTTTACCTACTTCGCTAACTCTATAGATATTGAAAAAATATGTCGATCAGTTCTATATATAGAAGCTAAAATATGGGTGGCCAAAGTCACCCTCCCATTTCGGGTGACTTTGGCCGGAAGTACGTTTTCGTCCTTTTTCTGCGAATTACAAGCAGCAAGTCAGTCTCACCCAACTCAAATGAAAGACCAGATATTTTTTTTATGAGTTAACTCTGAATTTTTGGTTTTTGATATTTTTTTTTAAATTCAAGTACGTTTATGTTAATTTCCTTGAAAGGATATTGACAAAAAAGTCTCTCTCGGCGATCGACTGTTGGAACAGGAAGTTTTTGCTCCAGATCACTTTTGTTTACTTGTGCAACGTCTTTTTTCTCTGGGTTTACCAAGCTGCACCCAGCACTTCTTCGTAAGAGGTACTGGGTACCCAGCCAAAGTCACCCGAAATGCATGCCAAAGTCACCCTATCATTTGGCGTAAATTATAAACAAAATAAAATTTATTGTTTATAGAATAGTTACAAGGGTTGAATTAAGAGAATTCAAATTGGAAAACAATACATATATCGGAGTTAAGTCATTTTGCAATCATATTTGTGGAACATGTTGAAACCATCCAACATTTTCAGATGATTTTTTTATTTACATTTTCAAGAAAAATAAATTTTAGTACATATTATTATCTAAATTTAGTTAAATAACGTTAGTATGGTCATTTTTTAATTCATTCAATTAAACAAATTTACAAAGAATTTTGGAGAAAATTAAACAAATCCTTCATATTTTAACAATTTTTTAAAAATGTATCCATTCAAAAGCCAAAGTCACCCAACCAGGCCAAAGTCACCCGGGTTCACGGTAATTCATTGACAATGTATATGACATATTAGAGGCATCGCAAAACAAAAGAAAGGTAACCTATAATACTAAATTTGTCATTAATGTTGCAATTTCAAGTGAAAACAGCAAAAATTACAAAATGTATACTTAACCCAATATGTTTATTTTTCCGGAAAACCAGTCAATCAACGACCTACCAAATTTCATCAAAATTCTTTCAGTCGTTGAGGTTTGCTAGCAGAACAAACATCCAAACATCCAAACTAAGTCTGATAGGATAGGATTTATATTTTAGGCTATAAATATATGTAGCTCTACCTGAAATATTTTATCAATATCAATATCAATAATTTTAAGGAAATCCATTTTCCATTTTTATTGAAAACTTTCTCTTTTTACAAAAAAATTGTGTGGTTTTATGAAACCACGATGCAAGTGAAACTTTTTTTTCGGATCATTGGCATTCCGCACTACTCACGGTTTTCCTTTGTTTGCCGATTTCACTAGCTGTATAGGTGTCCACCACGATCAAGTGAACAACAACATTTACATCAATACACTGATCTAGGGTTGCTCAAAAAACATCGATACATCGAAAACACCAATGTATACTATTCGATGTATCGAATGAATCCGATTTATCACACACTTTCGATGTTTAACGACGCATCGTAATATTTCATTCGATGCAGCGAATGAAGCAACATTGTACAATACCGCACACTCACAGTACCGAATCTACAGTTAAATTCATTTCATATACATAAAATAGAATAATATGTATAAATACATATTTGAATTTTAGTAGCCAGCACAATTCCATCAGAAAGACTTTTCTCGATAGCTTCACAAGTTTTAAATCAGCAACGAAATAGAATTCAAGGAAAGCTCGCCTACAAAATGTTGTTCATGCAAAGTTTGGATAAAAAGTTTTGGGATTTAAAATTTTGTTTATTCCCTTAGCTTCCTTGATAAGTTTCGTTGAAATCTTAATTTGAACAATACTACGTTTTCATTGGGGCAGAAATTAGCTCATTTCGAAATTAAAAGAAAAAGTCTTTTCATTAAAGTTTCTTATTTTCGTTTGACACCAGGCTATCTTCGTTCTTTTCCTCTCTTGCTTTCTTTTCTTCTTATATCGTTTAGTTTAATACTGCTGTTGCTTGGACTTTGTTTCCAAATTGGCATTTTGCATTACACCCAATGTTATTGAAATTAGGGAAGTCCGATTTTGTTTAACTTAATTCGCAACGTAGTTTCGGCCAAATTAGGTGGAAATGAGATAATTTCTAAATTTGATTTTGTATGGGAAATGAGTTAATTTTGTATCAAATATGGATATGTGCTACGAAATCACCACCTTACCCCAATGAAAACGTAGTATTAAACTCAATTGCTTTAAAAACTCTTCGTTATCTTTTTTCATTCGATACATCGAAAAAATCGATGTTTTTATTCGATACATCGATATACATCTTTGTAACGTTTCGATGTATTACATCGAATAAAATTACGTGCTCGCGAATGAGTGATAATATATAGAGGTAGTCAAAAGTATTTACACACAAAGAGCTTAATTGAATTGAATTTCAATGCAAAAAAAAGGTCGTTGTGTAAATACTTTTGACTACCTCTGCTACACGGTCAGCTGATGCGAGCCATAGGTGCCGTCATGGATGGCGATGGATACAAAATTTCACTTAAAAAAAAAATATAAAATTGTTATACGTACTCCCAAAGACAATTTAAATTTTACTACGCCATCACTGATCTGAAACTAATTTAACGCCTCGAAAATCTAAATATTCCTCATTTTAATTTCACCAAAGAGATGGCGTGATTGCTGTTTTTATGACCGAGAAAAACGATAAGCGTATTTAATATTTTATAATTATTTGACATAAGATTAAACGAAAAACTCTTAAAAATAAGCGTCAACCTTGTGATGCGGAAAATAAAAGGATTGCAAAAAAATATTTAAATTTGTATCAATCAACCCAATTACGGATAAAAAAAAATATTAATGAAAGAATTTTAATTAGTTTATGTCATCAACATCGATTTAATTGGATATCAGGTAGCAAAACAAATTAAAAAGCACTTAAAGCACAGAATCCTTTTGAAACATCCCTGTATGATATAATTTCCATTAAATAAAATACATCATCAAAAGGACAAAGGACAATTATTTTCTACACGCATAGGTCAATAAATTAACAAAAAATAAAAGCAGACAACAATGATTGTTGTTAATAAAATTATTTAACCCAACAATCTCAATAAAATGTGTGTATAAATGCTCGTCCTTAATCTCCTTTATTTTCATTTCTCAGCCCATAAACCTCATAAGTACTCAACCAAGCATAGGTACTGAACAAATTAATTTTATTGTGATTCACAGGCAAGCGAATTCACATAGCATAAATATATCTTTTCATACAAGAGTAACATGACCTCCTAAGGATATATTTACACTCACTTCCTATCCTACGCAGGATAACCCAATAAAAAAAAGTTACAAGAAAACTCAAACATAAACTTTCGTTACATTGTGAACTTCATTGTGCGTTGTGTGCATATTTGCATTAATGAATACTCTTTTGCATACCTTCATACAATTTAAAGAGAAATTTTCGAAAAGAGAGGGTCCTTGTTTTTTTTTACGTATTTTATGTTTGTTCCTTTCGCTCTGGTAAGACTTGATTTTTTTTTTATATGAAAGGACTTTGTGGTTTATTATTATCGTTTTTATCGCTCTGAAGTGAGGTAATTTTCATTCTCATTTCTGAGGATTTTCGCTGACTTTTAATGCATTTTTGATGTAATTTTATCGCTTTTGCCAGGAGGAATAAAAAAGGACCATTATCCTTTGAGGAAGAGTTAATTTTTTTTTTATTAAATTCATTTAACTTTGTTATAAACGCAGCCTTTCCCTGTTAGAATGTGTATACAAGTAAAAAGTTTATTATACCTGAAGGTTTTGATATCCTTGTTTTACGTAGGCAGGAACAATTATTTGAATATAACGATAGGCTCTTATAGGTTTATTTTTTAATGTGAAAAAGCTTTAAAAAACCATAGGAAAGCAGAGTGACAATCTGTATTTCCAGTGAACATAAAATTCCTTGAAAAACAGGAGGAAAATTGTCATTTTGGTTTCTCATTAAATTAGTCTGATATTTGGTGGAAGAGATTAAATATAAAAATCACGGTACTTTCATTCCATTTCTATCATCCAGGGATGGAAGAAAGTAACAACCGAAGAAGAAAGTCGCGGATTTCGTTAAGAGGAAACTCTCTCTTTATTGACTCGAGGGAATTATCATGGTAATGAGTTTTGTCAAGTGGATCCAGTCATTTTAAACAAACATTGTTGGTTTCGGAGGGAGAACCTTTCCTAAATAAATTTAAAAGATGAATTAAAAACAAATATTTTATTTTAAACGATTTTGATTCTTGTCATTGTTGACACAAAATTCAATATAATATAGCCTCAGCCTTACAGCTTTCCATCTCCTGTTCATTATCTCTCAAATGTTTTTGTTCCAGTACGATCAACATAAGTGATATCCTTAGGGCAAGTTATGGATTCGCTGAAGGGAATTGATTTTAAAGGTTCATTAAACAGTGAAAGTGGCTTTGAGGTTCAAGTTGTATGACTTAAAAAGTAATTTTTATTAATTTAAATCCGATGTTCTTACATCGCCCTACTAGAAAAGTTTTTTGATGTTATAATTTAATTCACAAAAAGCATATTCATTTAGAAATTCATATTCGTTGAAATAATCAGTAAAATCACATTTCAGTCAGGGTTTCGGATGAATACCCTAAGAAGAAATTTAAATTTTGTTTCCTGAAACCGTAATGCATATATCGAAGTCGTAATTTTTCACAGCTTGTATGGTATAATTTCTGGTAGGAAACTTTATATAAATTAACTTTAATGTGGGGTATGACTTCCGAAGTCCAAGCGAGTATTAGTTTCTCACAACTGAATAACACAGGGTGATTCTAAATTCGATGCCAATAATTTGAAGAATGTTCAATGCTTAATGGGTATGTTATAAGAAAAAAATATGTCTACAGTTACGAACTCTGCAGTGGAGGAACGAACAAAAATCCAATTGACCGTTTTATTGAAATAAAACATCTCCATTAACATGGAAACGTGAAAGAGTCTAACCGAAGACGGTGCTCAAAGCTTAGAATTCTTTAAAAACTCCATACGCAATGAAAATTTATGAATTAATGGGCTTTAAAATGTTTCTTACAAGATATTTTTAGCCGTTTGAACAATCGCCTTAACCTCAATCCTACTGGAGGAAAATCCGTTTTAAAACTTTAATAAGAGTCTAATACAATTCGCAAAAAAGTCGTGTTTTATGTTTTTTTTTGACAGAGCGCCGTTCTCACTTCGGGTCGTGGAGATATGGTTGTATATTGTAACAATATGATACTTCAACATGCATACAAGAACGACGTTAATGTGAAACATTATCGACATTTTTGAATAAAAGAACGATTAAAGTTGACAATAGTTGAGCGAATTGAATAAAACGAACTATACTTACCATGTATTTGAACTATCTATAAAATCTTAACAGTCCTTCAGAGTTTTAAGAAGACCACAGTATTCAAACAAACAAAACGAAAATTGGGTCACAAACAGTTCCGAGGAGCTAAGTATTGTGACTTTTACTCGCAGCCGTTACTAAGTTGATACTCAACAGGAATAAAGGATAAGTTTTACTTTTCAATAATTTGTATACCATCCTCGCCAGAAGCAATAAATTGAACATTAAATGCACGACTTAGTTGCACGAACTTGAAAAATTTTTAATTTTTTTAAAGGAGGTTTCTTATAAGAATTGAGTATGCAATAATATTTCATTGCTTAAAATCTATCTAGGAAAAAAAAAATATTGAAAATCGTTCGACTAGTTAATTTTCAAAAAGGTTATTTTTGAAAAACTTTTCGAAAAATATTTTGAAATTTGTTCGAGTATGTAAATATATGGCAATTCGTAGTTTGTATTTCGGAAAACTAACGTTGAAAAAATTCAATATACCCGTTTTCAACATATTTCGAAAACTATTTTTTTTTAATTATGGGAAATCAAAAAAAAAGTTTTTGAGAATTTTAAAATGCCATATCAATAGGGTTATAAATGACTTTTTGTGTCCAAAACTTCATTGAAGTGGAATGTATAGTTTATGAGAAAAATTGATTTGAAAATAGCATACTGAAAGCTTTATCAAAATCGTTGGAGCCGTTTTCAAGAAAATCAATTTTCTCCTTCATTATTGTTTAGCAAGTACCGTTATTTCTAGACCTAGAGCAAACATTAAAAATCCTTTCCGAGGGACGTCAAAATAAATACTAAATACCAAATTTGAGCAGGTCGTTCCATCCGTTCAGGCTCTACAGGTGCGAACAGACAGACAGACAGACGGCCGGAATTTCCAGGCCCACTTATTTCGACTTCTCCATCATTGTAATGTATCCATAACTTACTTTATTACCTATAATCGCAAGTAAAATAACTTGGGTGGAATAAGGTACTGAACCCGGAATATCTGTCTGTAACTTAATATAAACACTTGAATAGTATGTCTGTCGTTGGGAAGGTGTTTAAGAGAGGGACTGTAGAAAATAATTCATAACTCTAAATCTATATACAGGGTGTCCCAAAAGTCAACGTCAAAACGAAAACGGGTGATAGGGTAGGTGGTGACAGTTATCAGAAAAATAATAAAAAAAATCTTTGACATGCATTTTGTGAGTTAGAGGCATTCGAAAAAAAATCGAAAAAATGCCCACCCTCTGACGGCCTTTCAAGTGCCGTGATTACAAATCTTAATTTTTCTCAATTTTTACTTGCGATTATAGGTACTATAAGGCAAGTTATGGATTCGTGCAGAAAAAAAAATTTGAGATAACAATCACACATAACATTACGATGATAGAGAAGTCGAAAAAAGTGGGTCTGGGAATTCCGTCCGTCTGTCTGTCTGTCTGTCTGTCTGTCTGTCTGTATGTCTGTTCGCGCCTCTGGAGGCTGAACGGGTAAGCCGATTTGCTTCAAATTTGGTATTTAGGATTTATTTGGCCGTCCCTCGGAACATATTTTTTATTTTTGCTCTAGGTCCAAAAATAACGGCACCTGCCATACAATCTTGAAGACAAAAATTGATTTTCTCAAAAACGGCTCTAACGATTTTGATTAAACTTTCAGAATGCTATTTTTGCAAGAAAATCTATCTTTTGGTTTGAAATTTTTTTTCAAAATTTGTCTAATAACGGTACCTCTCATAGAACCAGTATTTTCAAATCAAATTTTTTCGTAAACTATACATTCGATTTCAATAAAATTTTGACCACAGGAAGTCATTTATAATTTTATTAATATGGCATTTCAAAATTTTCAAAAACTTTTTTTTTTGATTTTATATAATTTTTTCAAAAAAATTTTTGGTTTTCGAAATATGTTGGAAACGGGTCCATTGATTTTTTTAAAAATTATTTTTCAAATGTAAACTACGGATTGCCATATATTTGCATACTCAAATAAATTTCAAAATATTTTTTGAAAAAGTTTTTCAAAAATAACCTTTTTAAAAAAAAAACTGGTCCAACGATTTTCAATATTTTTTTTTCCTAAATTGACGTATAGCTTTGAAATTTTATTGCATACTTAGTTTTTCCGAGAAAACTCTTAAACTAATTTAAAAAATAAAAGAATTTTCGAAATTATTTAATTTTTTTTTAATATCCATATATGCAGCCACTACGCAATTGCTTATCATAAGAGCAAGTTCGTGCGACCCAGTCGTGCATTTTATTTTTTCTGTTATGGAACCTCGAATAACTAAATACTCAAAATTTTTACATGACCCTAATTCAATGGGCTGTAGTGTAAAAAAAATGTACTACTAAATTTTGGCAAGTTACCTTAAAAGTTGGCGCGTTCAATTCTCCTTCCAAAATGGTATAAGGTTTTTTAGAATATTCCATAAATAACAAAAAAAAATGTTTTTCTCAAATAAACAGGTTTTAAGATAATTCTTTTTCATTCATTAAAAAATATCTGAATGTACTCCAGGCTTTCTCGTCCAAGTTTAAGTTCGAGGAGAGTGACTGTTATTATTTAGAAGTAACTACTATCAGGTCCAGACTTCCAAGGGCTATCAGATAGAGATTCATTTCTATTTTTTGGTTTAAGTTTGAAATAAAATTCAATTTTTCAACAAAAATTACATCAAAGTTTATTTCGATTAGTTATAACTATAACAAATGTTCAAATTGTTTGCCTCCAACAGCAATGCAAGATCTACATCTTCTTAAATAAGATCGTTTTATAAGACGAGCGAATCTTCTTGAGTTGATGTCTGCAACAGCCTCCGTGATATTTTGGCGCAGCTCTGCTAAATTTTGGATTGGTTTTGAGTAGACTTTTTCTTCTTCTTTTTTTTAACTTTGAAACGATACTGCGATTTGTCTTCCCGTATCAAATGTGGATTTTCTACATGCCGATAGGTTAGGTTAGGTTAGGTTAAAGTGGCTGTTGATTGAGAAGACCAACACACTTAGTCCAGAAGAGGACCGTTGTGATACCACGAGTTTGGGGTATTTCCCCCTAATAACTCAGAACCAGTTTGTGCTTCTAATGAATTTTAAAAGAGAGTTAGTGTCCACGTTAGTCAGATCACTAATATCGTTGAAGAAGTATGTTCCCAGATGGAGTTTCCTTTTGCGAGCTAGTGCAGGGCATGTACAAAGAAGATGGTTAATTGTCTCTTCCTCCTCTTCGTCCATACAACTTCTGCAAAAGTCGTTTGCGTACACGCCAAGTCTCATTGCGTGTCTACCTATGAGGCAGTGTCCTGTGATGACACCTATAAAGGAGCTAATGTGCCGTCTGCTCAGAGAGATCAAAGTCTTAGAGCGTTTTGAATCCAGCTTTGGCCAAATTCGTTTTGTCGCTAGACATGTGTTGCCACTTGTCCACCTAAGATTTGTTCTTTCCATAGCTTCCTGCCTTAGCAAAAGTTTACATGTAGCGATGGGAATACCTAGGTAACTGTGTTCAGTTACTAAAGGTAGTGTTGTTCCTTTTTTGGCAAGTTCGTCGGCCTTACAGTTCCCTGGAATATCTCTGTGCCCTGGCACCCAACAAAGGTGAATGTTAAACTGTTCCGTCATCTCGCTAAGAGATGATCGACAGTCGAGAGCTGTTTTAGAGTTATAGGAGATGGAATCCAGGGACCTCAGCGCGGCTTGACTATCAGAGAAAATGATGATATCCTTAGAAGATATCACGTTTTCTTTAAGCCAAGATAAAACCTCCTTGATTGCCATTAATTCCGCCTGGAACACGCTACAATGGTTTGGTAGACGGAAGGAGAGACTAAGATTTAGTCTATTAGAGTAAACACCTCCTCCCACCCCATCATTTGTTTTCGACCCATCGGTAAAAAACTGAATTTGATCGTCGTCCTGTAAGGCATTTTCCTCCCAGAGTGATCTAGAGGGTATGCTTACCTGGAAGTTTTTATCAAAATGAAGTTGGGATGTGGAGTAGTCTATGTTACTTTGGGGGATACTGAAGGAGTTCAGTATACTAGCATGGCCATAATTATTATTTTTCCATATAGATATCGCTTTTAAGCGAATTGCTGAGCAAGCAGCGGTTTGCTTGCTGAAAATATCTAGGGGTAGCAGGTTTAATAGTACTTCTAGCGCTGCAGAGGGAGTAGTGCGGAGCGCACCGCCTATACACAGGCAGGCGGTACGTTGAACTTTACTGAGCTTAGCACTATTCAACGCTGTGTCTAGGGCAGGCCACCAGACGACCACCCCATAAGTGAGAATCGGTCTTATCACCGATGTGTAGAGCCAATGCATAACGTGGGGCTCTAGACCCCATTTATTGCCGATAGCTTTTTTGCAAGAGAAAAGAGCTACTGTGGCTTTCCTTACTCTTTCTTGTATATTGGGTTTCCAGCTTAATTTCTTGTCCAAAATAAGACCCAAGTATTTTGCTTCGTCGGAGAATTTAAGACTTATACCATTAATAGAAGGAGGGTCAACGTGTGGAATTTTATATTTCCTTGAAAAGAGGACAAGTTCAGTTTTGTGGCGTACCTCTACTAACAGATCGTCTTGTGGATGTTACACCCAGTTTTGAGTTGATCACCCTGCTTATCAGCATTTGGTCGATCAGTTTGCCAAGTGAGCCATCTACCTTCAGACCTGAGAGTGCATTAGCGATTGCAGATGTGTCGACATTGTTAAAGGCGCCTTCTATATCGAGGAAAGCCACCATTGTGTATTCCTTGTGATGGAGGGAGTATTCGATAGTGCGGACAAGCGAATGTAGCGCAGTTTCTACCGATTTCCCTTTGCAGTAAGCATGTTGAGACATCGACAACAATTTAGCATCAATGTTATTGCGTAAATATATATCAATCAGACGTTCTAAGGTTTTCAGAAGGAATGATGATAGGCTTATGGGTCTTAGATCTTTAGGGTTGGTTTGGGAGCTTTTTCCCGCTTTTGGTATGAACACTACTTTAACTTCTCTCCATGACCGGGGAATGTGAACCAGTTCTAAACAGCTTCTCATAATATTTTCCAATACAGGTAGAATAATATCTGAAGACTTCTGAAGTTCGGCAGGTATTATGCCATCTGGGCCGGCAGACTTGTAAGGTTCAAAGCTGTTCAGTGACCAAAGCAGTTTGTCCCTGTTGATCAGACCTTCAGGGATATTTTGAATATTTGACCTATTAGAGTGAATATTACTGATATCAGAGGAACTACCAGGAAAATGGGTATCCAGTAGTAAATTGAGCGATTCTTCGCTTGATGTCGTCCAGGAGCCATCATGTTTTTTCATAAAACTTGGTACAACTGGGTTTGTTGAGAGAACTTTCCTAAGCCTTGATGCTTCAGAAACATTTTCGATTTTACCACAAAAATTTCTCCAAGACATTCTTTTTGATTTTCTAAGTTCTTTTTTGTATATTTGAAGGGACTTCTTGTATGATTCCCAGTCCGATTCATTTCTTGAGCTTTTGGCTTTGTTAAACAATTTACGACTGTTTCTCCTAAGCGGTTCTAGTTCTGTATTCCACCAGTAAGGCTTCTTCTTGCCTCTTGGTGTTATAAGAGGACAAGAGGCTGCCAGAGCATTGTTGAGGGCCAATGTAAGATCATCAACCTTCTTGTCAAGCTCCTGGGTATTACAGGGTATTGAGAGATTACAATCTAACAGGTTTTTAAGTGTATCTCTGTACTTTAGCCAGTTAGTTTTCCTGTGATTTCTGAAAGCTACCTGGCAAGGGGGATCATCTTCTAACTTGAATTGGATGTAACGGTGATCAGAGAACGAATGGTCAGGTGACACCCTCCAATCCTTGATACTTGAATAAATGATATCAGAGACGAGAGTAATATCAAGTACCTCTCGTCTGGTTTTAGTAACAAATGTAGGTTCGTTACCTATATTGCTTACAATTAGGTTAGTGCTTAAGATAAAATCAAAAAGTAACTCACCCCTATTGTTTATATCGGAACTGCCCCACACTGTATGATGGGCGTTGACATCACTACCGATGATGAGTGCAGTGTTAGTTGATTCAGCTTCCTTGACCAGCCTATCTAGGTTATCACCAGGGATAGGAAGGTCGTGGGCAAGATATGCCGATGCCAGCCAGTAAAAATCTTTAGCCGTTTCTAGCCTTACGGCAGTCGTATCTTGGTCACTGAAATTAGGGAGTAAAAATACTTTAATGCTACTTTTCACCATAATGCATGACCTCAAGTTACCTTTGTCTGATGCATACAGTGTGTATCCCGGAGTCCTGAGTCCACGGACCTGGTTGTTGTGTATCCATGGTTCTTGGATCAGGACTATATCCTCCCCAGTATTTGACAGCCGAAGGAGGAGTGAGGCCGAAGCCTTTTTGGAGTGCTGGAGGTTAATCTGAACTAACTGCAGCATTGTTGCTACAATCAGGCAGAGAAGCCTCCACCACTGTGTTATTCAGGTCTTCATCTGAAGATAAACCGAGAAGTTCATCTTCATTCAGAGAGCCTTTTAAGGAGTCGTACGTCTCTACTATCAACTGTTCGTCAAAGGTAAGAGAAGACAACGTTTTACTTGTAGAGGATGAAGAGTCAGAGACATCCGCGTCCTCACCCATGGAAGGAAAGGTGATCCTCACATTTTCGGGTGGAGAAGTCGATGCCTCCGACATAAGCACCTCGTTTTCAGAGAGTGAAGGATGTGGAGGAATAATACCTGCCTCTAACTCGTCTTTCTTATAGACTTTTAGGGTTATGGATTCGAATCCATACCTAATCACACCTTGGGTCTGTGCCAAATGGGCAAGAGACTCCTTATTGATCACAATTAGCGCGCATCTATAAAGACCCCTCTGCTCATCCAGCTTGGCGACCTTCCAGTTGTGAGTCGGTATATGCGGGTTACTTACCCTGATTATTTGGATGATATCATCCCATGCGGAGGGTTCAGCTGGGATCCAGGTGCGAGTCCTGGGTCTGCTCGGGATATCCTCCTTTGCTACGACTTCAAGATTCGCTCCTGGCCATACTTCCCCAAGACCACCGATCGCAAGCCTGTACAGATCACACGATCTTTGGTCCTCACAGACAACTAGTTTGACATGCCCCTGGTACCAGCCTCCATCACTAGTGATGGGAGGTGTACCAGGATTTGCCCTCATTAAACTTAAGAAGCTAGCCGAGAGCTTCATCTTCACTAGTTGCCATCTATCGGAAGAGATCGTGCCATCTGGATCGCTCTTGTCAATAACGGCGATAACTATTTTTCCCTTCAAGGCGTCGCTGAAAGATTTCTGCTTATCGAGCCCAGAAGGATAGGGAGGGTTGCTTTTGTTCCCCTTAGGTCTTTTGGGAACCGGTGCAGCCTCCTCCATTGACCTCTGCCTTTTGGACGTACAGTCCTCTGGCTTTTTGTCCTTGGTCAATACCTTCAAGGCCTTGCTCAACTTTTCTTTCTGCTGGACGGTTCTTTCACTCTCTGGAATTGCTTCTATGAGTAGTCGAGACCGTTCAGCATAGCGACGGTTTTTGTAGAGGACTTTTGAGGGAGCTATGCTCCGTTGTCCTTTCCTAAGAGGAGGGTTACCCCCCGGGGTGCTGGAAGCAGAAGGCCTACCAGGATTGACCTTAGATGTTCTTCTGCTTTGCAAATCTAAGCCCTTCGGAAGAGGTTTAACCCCTGTGGCTTTAGGAGTGGTGATGAGACCAGGTGTGTCCTTAGTCCCATTCCCATGCCTAGAGAGAACTTTGCCTACTCTCTTCTCGCTGCGAACACCGCTTGTAGAGGGGCCATGAGTAGCCACAAACCCTCCACTGCACAATGTAGCAGGAGAACTAACGCCAGACAGCTTTAGCGCCGTGCTGTCGCCCGGTTTAGAAGGAGAACCGGTCTCAACTGTTTTTGTTTTTATTTTGTTTTGTTGTTTATTATTATTTTCATTCATTTTTTTTTTGGTCCCACGAGTTATGGGGGAAAAACAAGTCCATCTGCAACACCCCCTGTAGCAGATAAGGCACTTACTCTTCGATTTTGCCTGTTTCAAAGAGGTTCCGTTAGAATACAGCCGGTATACCCCCTGGCTGCAAACCATCCAATGGGCACGGGTCACATGACACCCTGGATTAGGGGGGGGGGAGGGGAGAGGGAGTGAAATAGGAGGGATTTGTGGATGTTGGATAGGAGGGGAAGGAAAGGGTGAGGATGAGGTGAAACACCCTTTGGTTTTCGGGACTCTTCTAGTGACACAACGCCGCAAGAATCTTTGACCCTACTTAAGCCTCTACAACTCGACAAGTTCGGTGTTCAGGTAGAGGTCTACATGCCGATGCCACTCGTGCAAATTGTGAAGGTTCATGTATCCATCCTTTTTAAATGTTGATTCATCGGACCACAGAATTTTGTCCAAGAATCGCGGATCTTCTCACAAAATTCATGTCAAAGATTTTTTTTATTATTTTTCTGATAACTGTCACCACCTACCCTATCACCCGTTTTCGTTTAGACGTTGACTTTTGGGACACCCTGTATATAAAAATCAATATCACTTTTCGTTGTAATTTTATAACTCAAGAACGGGCTCACCTATCCAAACCAAATGTTTTGGCTTTGTTCGGACTATTTAGAAGATGGTTTATGTGAAGTTTGCACAAAATCGGTTAAGCCATTCTTCATTTATAACATTTTGTTCTTGAGGATTTTACTGTAAAATTAAAACTTTTTTCAGGTGGGGACTTTGCTGTCAAATTGAAAATTTTTTTAGTGTTGACAGTACAAGCATGTTGTTTGTTCAATAGTACTATGTATATGTGTGCGTGTACTTTTCTTAAAGCAAATTGTCAGCAATAATTACTGCTTTGTATTTAACGTGCCTGGAGAATTAGCGTTTAAGCTATATGATACTTATGGATTTCCTTTGGATATTGCACTTGATATTTTAAAAGAGAGAAACATAAATGTTGACCAGAAAGGTTTTGATGATGCAATAGAAGAGCAAAAAGAGAAAGCACGTGCTAAATGAACTGGATCTGGTGAAAAATCTGTTGAGCAAGTATGGTTTGATTTGATCGATAAATTTGGCAAAACAAAATTTGTTGGTTATGAGTTCAATGAAGTAAGTGATGCGAAAATACTAGCTATAGTTTCCCCTTTTCGTTGTAATTTTCAAGAACGGGCTCAATTATCCAAACCAAATGTTTAGGCTTTGTTCGGACTATTTAGTAGATGGTTTATGTGAAGTTTGCACAAAATCGGTCGAGCGGTTATTCATTTATCGCATTTTTTGTAACAAATGAATTCAATGGCGGATCATTTTGTTAATGGGGATTTTGATGTCAAATTGAAACTTTTTCCAGTTGACTGTGCTGTCAAATTGAAACTTTTTTTTAGTGTTGATAGTACAAGCATGTTGTTATGTCATTCATGCGGTTATTTCATTTTGGACGTGCTTCGATTAAAGCAAATTGTCAGCGATATTTATTGATTTGTGTTTATATTTTTCAACATATTGTTGAGTGCTTTCTTACAAAAGGTGAGTCTTGAATTGTTCAATTGTTCAAATGTAATATGTATATGTGTGCGTGTACTTTTCTTAGCGAGCCGTCGGTGTTTCATATTGTTTACAGGCTTTTTTTGAATTAAATTGTCAATTGCATTTACACAAACGGTAAGTTTTGAACTGTTGAAGTGAATTACACTAGAAGCATTTAATCGAACAACGCAACAACGTGGTAATCAAAAGCTTTTTGGTATGGTGCTTTGATATTACTGTCAGGGGATTTTCGTCAAACATTGCCTGTCATTCCTTTATCAACTCCTGCTGATGAAATAAATGCCTGTTTGAAGTCGTCAGTTCTTTGGATATACTTATGTACAAAAATTGACACTGAACATTAATATGTGTATTCATCACAAAATGATCCAGCTGCCCATGAGTTTTCAAAACAATTGTTAGAAATTGGTGATGGCAAAATACAAATCGACAGTACGATTGATCGCTGTACCTAACAATTTTTGTACAATTGCGCAATCGATAGATGAATTGATTGAATGTGTTTTTCCGAATATTCTTCAGAATTACAGAAATCATAATTGGTTGAGAGAACGCGTTATTTAAGCACCGAAGAACATTCATATCAATGCTATTAATTTTCAAATTCAAGCGAAACTGCCAGGTGTAGTCACGACATATAAATCAATTGACAGTGTTATGAATCAAGATGAGGCAATGAATTTTCCAATTGAATTTTTAAATTCATTGGAACCGGCTGGTATGCCACCGCATTGCTTGAATCTGAAAGTTGGTTCTTTGATTATATTATTGCGAAATATTAATCCACTAAAACTGGGTAATGGCACCAGATTGGCAGTGAAAAAGTTATTGCCAAATTTGATTGAAGCTACGATCTTAACTGCTAAATCAAAAGGAGAAGTTTGTTTGATACCGCGTATCCCTATGATTCCAACTGATATGCCATTTGAAATAAAACGATTACAATATCCTGAGCGTTTATCATTTGCGATGTCCATCAACACATGGCCAACTTTATGTTGCCTGTTCCAGAGTCGGTACCCCCAGCCGTTTGTTTATTCATGCTCAAAATGGAAAAACAAAAAATATTGTTTATCCAAATGTTTTAAATTAAGTTTTAAAATAGCTAGCAATAAATAAAATATTTTTTTGTTTGAATAAATGAATTTGATGTTCCAATTCTACTATTTCACTTTATACGTAGCAAAGCACGTACCGGGCCGCTAGTACAATATAAAAATTGAAACGCTATTGCTATTGAGGCACTTATTTAAACTACAATTATTATTGTATGAAATTTTAAACTTTTCTTTTCGTTGATCATATTGTGTTTTTGGCTCTTCTTCAAATAAAGTTGAAATATACATAACCTCCAACCTTGTACATGAAATTATCAATAAAAATAACAAAATAAGCAGTTTAATTAAAAATAGCTAATTCGATTAGCATTTTATTTTTGAAAAACGTAATTTAATTCAAATAATTTGATAATTTCATCAACATTCTAACATTTTCAAATCATTTGCTTATGAGATACTCGTTTATTTAATGCTTCCCAATCTTATTAGAGCCTCGAAATTAGCTTGCCTCTTGCGTGTAGCAGTGTTATTGTTGGTTCATTATCCGTTTAACATTCTTGCATAAATACAAATTGAATTGTTCTCCTTTATCACGTTTATTATGTACGACTATATCACGCCACACATACATATCTATAAGCAATAATGAGTTGCTTTTGAGACTGAAATTCATTAAGGAATTCTAATTTATGCGTCGATGTTTTGTTGGGCGTATTCATTTTCCTTCATTCCGCCCCCAAACCGCACATTCCTCGCACACGAAAGCGAAATCTGACTTTATCTCGCATTTACCTTCCAGGGACACACTTAAAACAAAACACTCCTTCCCATGTGCATTATCCTTGCGCGTGAAAACAATTATTATTTCAAACATAATTTAACTTCGAATTAAAATTCATGGTTGAAATAATGCTCGTATTTGGTGGCGGTGGTATTGGTGATGGGCTTAAACAACACCGAACCGAACACCAAAGTTAAGTTTTAATTTGTTTATATTTTTCTTTGAAACTTTTTAATGTAAAAACATATATTTGTGTGCGTATATAACTGTGTCCTTGGTTATAAAAATTTTAATTTTTACTACCGGTGTATCGCATGTGAAAAATTTAATGATGTCATAAATTTATAAACGATTTTATCTCTTATTCATTTTATATACGTCTCGCATAAAGTGCCCTCAGAGTTCGTTTGAAAAGAAAAGTTTTCCTCCATTTTTATTTATTATTCAAAGGAGAGACGGTTTTATTTTGTATCTTTTAATATGCAAAACGAAAGATGTAAGGCAATCAAATTTTTGAAATGATATTCAATCGTAATGTGAAGAATACGGGGTGGATAAAATGTTTTTGTTTAAGAAAATGAAGAGAAAAAAAAAGGATAGCTAAGTGGTACCGGAAATAAAGCGAGGGTTGTTCGGCGGCATGAAAGTATGCCATTTTGTTGCGAGGTCTGCTTTTAGTGAGGCATTTTATTCAAACTTTTGTCCTTGGCCTGAGCTTTTCTTATTTGTTATATTTTTATTTATTCAAACCGGGACGACAATGACAGATGCAAAACTGTTTTAACTTTGACAGTTGCACAATGATCTTTAAATAGCCAACATTGTGACCTTTACTTACAAGGGGAATCGAAAGGAGGAATTTCAATATCTTGGGGGTAAATTTGATTGTTTTGTAATAATTAAATTTACAAATTTTGATTTTAAGAGAATGAATTTCACACATTTTCTTGCTCATGATCTCGAAAGCCATTTCTTGGCTAAAGAAAAGAGAATACAAATGTGTAATGCATCAACTGGCTCTATTTTTCGTAATGCATTTACAAAGCGTGGTCCTCAATGAAAATATGGCGCTCTATAGACTGCTATCTCAAATCACATATGGCAATTCATTGCAGATCACCTTTTATATGATCAGATTAACAAAGATGAAGACTTCCTCCGTGTTTTAATGCTTCTGGTATGGCTTTAAGATTTAAACGAATTGTAGCCTCAAATGCTCATTAGATCTCTCTCTACCAAGATAGATCAAACATCTTAACAGCTGAATAAGATTGCCTTTGTCCTGGTAAAGCACTTATAATTTATCGTAAAACCTTGTTTGATCATAAATAAGACGTAAGAGACTTTTCATCCAACGGTAGACATGTGGTTCCTGTTCTACTCAAAAGAGGGGCTTATTCCTCCAATGTTTACATAGTCCAGGGATACCAAGATCTATTCTGCACTTGATTTCTGCTATTATGTTATTTTGCCGAACTTATAGCATAAGCCTGGAGAACGTGTACTTTGTTTATCTCAAAGTATTACTGACCAATGTTCATTAGTTCTTACCAAGTCTGTTTTCAACATTTGTCGAAGGAAGCATACTTCCTCTGATTTATTAAACAATCAGTCTCATTTGCTGGCTCTGGACTCGGTGCCTACTGCCCAGTTCTTTCTTCCAAAAAGTGTCGAACGACAGTGCACCACCCTGCCTCAGGAAGAATGGAGTCAAAGGTCTTGGTTAAATATTTTCCAATTTTAAGTTAAGGGGGCAGCCAGCTTTCTTTAAAGTCATTCTAATAACTTGAATCAGTTTCGCACGTGTAAAGTCACGGTAGATGCAACGTGTATTTAGTTTAAACCGATTGGATGGAGTACATGCTTGCATATCATGAATTACTATATTGACGGCGTCTTATAGTTTCGACGCATTCTCGAAGCACGATACGAAAATCAAACACCGATTTTGTAGAGTCATCGAAGGGGATATCATGAAAGCATTACTATATATATCTAACCAAAAAAGCTGATCCAAGGAATCTTCCTTGTAAAATCCCTGACATGAATTTTTTAAAGTGAAACTTTTTTTGGATCGCCTCAAATTTTTTGGTTCACCTGTCGCATGTCACAATATGGCGGCCCCAGCCAATAGCTCACATTGGCTGACCGTGTAGTATGTAGTATTTATGTTCTCACTCATTCAAGCACGTGCTCCGCGGCATTTGTGTGTTAAGTACTGATTTAAATGGTTTTGTTTACTAACTTGATCGTGATGGACAACGATATAGCTAGTGGGTCAAATAAACCGGTTAACAAGAGAAATACCAAGAATATTGCGTAAAATATCGGACGATGAATTAATTTTAGGCCGTAAGAGAAAGCCAAAAAAATTTTTGTTTGCAAGGAAAAGAAAAGCTCTTATTGAGTTAATTTGATTTTTATAATGAATTTATTAGAACGAAAAAAGTTTCGTTTACATTGTGGTTTCATAAGACCAAACAATTTTTTTTTTATTTGAAGTCTTTTTGATTAAATTAAACTGTTAAGGTGAAAGTTAAGAACTTATTGGCAACAACCACGGTGGTGTATGTGAATCGTGATATGAGTGCTAGAAGCGTGAAATAAGCTCCAGTGCTTGTATTTTACAGTACAATCCCGGATTATTTTTGCTTTTCCTTGTTCCTGCTCTTGGCTTTCGGAATTATTTCCTATTGCGAAGTCCCATCAAAGTCAAACTATGCACACCAGTTTTGAGCGTGGACAGATTTCAAATGTTTACAATGCTATGAGTACCTATTATGTATCTTCCTTTCTATACCATGAGTTCTTTAAAACTCGGTTTTCAGTCTGGTGTACCACAAGGCTCCACTTTGTCTCCGACTTGCTTCCTCATGTTTGTTAATGATCTCTTGTTTAAGACCTCCAAACAACTGAATTGTTTTGCTGGCGACACTAGCAGTAGCACCTGTATATTCGCTGTGCAATCATGTGCTTAGGTTACAGAATTGCAACGGCATTGTGACTCATTGAATTCTGATCTTGACAGTATGTCCAAAAGGAAACCGTGCTGAAATAAATGCTTAAAAAACTCAATGCTTGCATATTTACAATCAATGATGTGCACTTGTATCAGAAAAACAAACAGTTAAACAGTTCTAGGATTACAAACCACATCCTGTGGATCTATCACATATTTAAAATGTAGCTGAAAAATTACAAATTAGATCCGGTTATTATAAACGTATAATTATGCTTGAGCATAATTTTCATTGTCAAAATATGTCTCTCCATATTTTATCGATAGTTTTGAAAACAATGACTTTGAACACACTGCTAAATGCAGAGACTTATTTTTTATCTGCACTACACGAATGTGGTATGCCTTACCTGGTTCGATATTTAACTCTCATTACAATTTACCGACTTTCGAAACCAATGTGTATCAATGTCGAATTTAATCTCCCATGCAATTTTCCTCAACCTTTTTTATTTTATAGTTTGAATTTTGTTCTTAACACAACTCAAGTCGATTGTGAAAATTTCCATGAATAATCGTTCTATAGAGAGTTTTGACTTCATTTCTAAAAGTAAGATACTCTTTCCAGCAAGTTTGTTAAAATTGACAAGATATCCATCTTTCCAATTTGCCATATCTATGTCGTCGGTGGGATGTATCAATATCACTTACAACTAACTCCTTGCTCCCTTTAAAAATTATCTCGTTCAGACAAACCCCAACCCCAACACCGACACCGCATAGCATTTAGTATATCACACAATTCAGAGCTTCCTTTCCCTATAATCACCATGTTTTTGCAAAACGATATCACAGTCTTGTTTTCCTTGTCTCGCTCTTCATAGAAAGTTTATCCTTGGCCACACACACACACACAAAACCGATTTAAAGTTTTTGCCTCCTTGTTGTCTGCCATTAACAACACCAGATTTGCTGTACTTGCTCTGTATTCTGTATATAAACTTAAAACTAAAGAAACCGAACTTAAACTTACATTGTACTTTTCGACAAAAATAAGAACACAAAGATTTAAGTGCTGCTAGGTGGACAGAAAGGCCTGAAGTTGTTGTTGGATTCAATGCAAAAAAAAAAAAACAATACCACAGAATAAGGCGATTACTTTGAAATGGATTTTCTCCTCTTTTGGCTGTTTTTGTTTTAGTCTTGTTATTTGTATCTGTCAGATTTATTTGTATCTTTTGTGTGTAGGTTTTCTTTGCCTTCAACTATGTATATTTAGTTTTTTTTTTTGTTTTGTTTATAAGTCAGTCAAATCTTTGGGTTTATTACGATGAATGAGCAAGCAAATTGCTTGATAGGATATTGTATCTCAGAAATTACTTTGAGAAACAATCCACGATAATTTATTCATTTAGATAAAATTTTGATAAGAAATTTTAAATCTTCGTGGCATAGATGTTTCTGTTTTACTAAATCAATTTAATTATAAAAATGGATCTCGTTAATGATTTTAAGGCTTTGTCTCATATTTTTTTTTGGACACGCTTTTTTTTTAAATATTCTTCAATAACAAAAAAAATCTTTCTTTGTTTTAAATTCCGTTTCAAATATAATTCAAATTTCGCATATATCATGTTACGTTTATTATACAGTTCTAGTGAAAACAAAGTTCCATTTAACTGTACAAGAATGAACTTTGCACCCTCAACTTCCACATTTTATATTATTTATATTTCTTAAACATAGCAAACTGTTTGACAAATAATGTAAATTATTTCCAGTCCTTGATAATTTTACGAAGTGATCCTTCTCCTCTTCTTCATCCACAAAGATTCTGCAAAAGCCGTTTTAAATAAGACAGATTTCTGCGATGACATTTGGAACGATTTAAATGTGCCGTCTTCTAGAGATCAAAGTAGTAGAGCGCTTTTGATCCAGCTTTGGCCGAATCCAATTTATCGAAATGTTGCCATTTGTTCACTAATGATTGCTTTCCTCAGTACCATCTTACTTTATAAACCATTTGCAAGTGTCGATATGCCAAGGTATGCTCCAGGTAACTGTGTTCAATTGCTAGTTCAATGTGTAGTGTTGTTTCTTGTTTGGCAAGTTGGTCTGCTTCAAAGTTCCCTGGAAGGTGAAAGTTGAACTGTACCGCTATCTTCCAGAGAGAAGATCACTCGTAGAGAGTTATTGTGACGTTAATTGAGATGTAGAACAGTGACTATTTCAGCACAGACTTTCTTTCAAAGAAAATAATGATATCACTTTTCTTTAAGCCAAGATGTTACACGTTTAAATGCCATAAGTTTCGCCTGGAACACGCTAGAATATGGTTTGGAATTACTGAAGAAGGGACTGAGATCTAGTCCGTTCTGTTAGAGTAAACACATCCCCATCCAATAATTTGTTTTTGTGGTACCGGTGAATTTGTTTGTCGTCTAAAAAGACATTTTCTTCACAGAGTCCCGTGATACTTTGGGTTGTTGCTGAAAGTATTGAGTATGTTTGCGTGGCCGAAACTATTATTCTTTTTCTTCCACTGTGAAGAATGGACCAGTTTGGTTGCTCAAAATATAATGGGGTTTCAGTTGAAATAGCATGTCGAGGGCTGCAGAAGAAAAGTATACCATGCACTACTTCTACACACACAGTACATAGGACTTAACTGAGCGTTTCGATATTTTGTCACGGTGCTTAAGGCCAAAAAACTGCTTAAGCTTTTCCATAATGTTCTATTCTACCAGGTCTCTTCCCAAGTGAATGGAAAACAGTGTTTGTTCAGTTTTCTTCTGACCAATGAATGGAACTAACGTTTCTTTTTTCCAAGTTCATTGAAACGCTGATAATCAAATCTAGAATTGAAAATTTAGAATGAAACAACAACAACTTTTGTGTGCTGCCACCAAGTTCTTAGGCTGGAGTTGTTTCATTCTAAATTTTCAATTGTTAATTCGGCAAGCAGCTGCCTTAAACTGCGAGTATAAAATTTCATACAAAAACCTCCTTCAAATCTAGAATTATTTCGAGAAACAGAAGATTCTTAATGACTGGCAGAACAGTTTTTGTTGTAATAGATCCACTGGTGGTTATTGGTATATTTCCCTTTAACAGTGGAAACAGACGGCTGGACCGATTTGGTTCCAATTTGATTATAGTAATATTATGACGTCCTACAGACGGGTTTTTGGAATAAGCATTCTAGCTCCAAAACTAACGGTACCTCAATATGATTTTTAATGAAAAACGCATTTATCTCAAAAATGGCTCACACGATTTTGAGAATACTTTCTGAATATTGATTTTTGTGTAAGCTTTATGTTTTGGTTGGAATAGATTTTTCACTAAAAAATTGCTGCGGTGTGCCTCAAAGCACCATTCTGTTTTGTCAAATACGCCACTTCAGTTCAGTATGATAGGTATATGGTCATTAAAATTCTATCTGGACCAAGGTATGTGTAGATACAACAGAGCACATTCTGTAGAACGAACATTTGTATTTGATGTCTTGATGTCCTCAGACTATGCAAGAGCTATTTCACACCCCCCTTCCTTAAATTTGTCTATTATCTGTGAAGAGTACATTTGTCCATGTCTTGAATATAATTCTCATATATGGCAGGTGCTCCTGTTGCTCATTTGCGTCTACTGGATAAAATACAGAAGAGTACAAACAAAATGATAAACAATAGGAGCATAACAAAAACATTGCCAAAATGTTGACTGTTTTTAATACTTCTTTCACTTCTTTTATAAACAGTGCTCTAGTGAGAAATCTAGATGCAATCCACGTCTAAGTTTTACTTGGAATAACCATCAATTTTTCCTCGAGTGTAATTTTAGGAGTGACTGATTCTTTATCCGATCTACAAAAACTTGTAATGGCTTACCCAACTCGATTTTCTCGTTCTCTCTTGTCCAGTTCATGCGATTGTGGGTTAATCGAAAAAGTTCAAAAAGGCTGTTGAATTGCTTTCTCCGAACTGACAATAGCAGCGTCATTCGCATTGCAATCACCCTGAATCCTTTTTCTTCCTGTATTGTCAGCAGTTCATCTACCATTTACTTTAAAAGAAGCGGAGATATGTATAATATAACACAACCTTGTGGCGTATTATGACTAAAAATTTATCTTCTAAGCTAGATTTTGCCCGCTACTTCGTTCGCGTGGATTGCCAAAACAGATTTGACATTGGCGGCCATTTGCAAAAATGAGAGCATCTTTCAATAGGATGATTTATTTTTACCCACCTTGTATATCTTCAATGTACAGACATCGACCCGTTACAATTTTATGATATGCATAGATATTGCACCCAGCTTTGAGTTATTACCTCTAAAGCAGAAACCGGTGGTTCAACTCGTGAAGTGATAGTCATATCTACACCCAGACGTGAGATTTGATTTGCAATTGCAGATTTTGTAGATATAGTTCTATGAATTTTTATATATTCCAGATATAAATGGATGTGTACTTTGTCACACTCTTAAATTAATACCCTTAAGAAGCCATTACTTGTTTTGATTTAACAAGACATACTTTTTTACTAACTTTTAATTATCATTAAACAGAACAACTAATAACATCTGCCTTGAGTATTCAGACAAATTATATTACGTATACGCCCCAGTGACCAAATATACACTCACATATTATTATGTCCTCCCTTCAACACCAACACTTCAATTAATTTATTTTAATCAAACATTTTCGGTCGTCACTATAGGTCCCAAAGAAAGAAAAAACCTATCTTAAAGTACCACTACATTTATAAATATGTCCTTATTCAACACAAAAAAAAAAAAAAAAAAACAGAAACTCTGCCTATAAAAACAAATCACTTTTGTGTAATGTTAAAGTCCCCTTTGTATTATTTTAAGAGAAAAAGTTTATATGTTTCTTTTTTTTTCTTCTTTTTTCTTCATCGAATAAATATTTTTCTATATTTTTCATGATAAAAGAAAGAATTTATTTATTTTTTTGGATCTTCACTATTCCCGAATGTGAATTCATCCATGTTGCCGTATGTTTTTATGTACATATATACTTTTTGTTTGTATTAACAAAATAAAAGAATTGTTTGAACATATAAAAACAACCAAGAAACAAGCAAAAACAATTGTCAAGGGGCCTTCCGACGAGCCTCAACTTTAACAAAGAATAAATTACCATTTTTGACGAAGTTTTAGTACTTTGTTTTATGATTATAGTCAGCAGAGGAAGGATTATACACAAAAAGGATATTTAATGGTGTGTGAGCAAAAAATACAACAACGGAAAAAGGAGCAAACTTATTTATTCGAATGGGTAAAATAAATGTGAACAATAAATAGGCGTATTGTTTTGATTGTGAGACAAGTTTTTGGGGAACATCCGGTGAACTTTTTCTTATCCTTACAGGGAATGTGAAATCAGCGAGGGTGCTGGGTTATATTAATTGTTTATTTTCATCCATCTTACTTATTTAACGTATCACAGACCTTCTATTGTGGACCACAGCCTCAACCAACAAACCCCACCTAGGCTAGGCCGTTCCATAGCGAGTGGCCTCCACACCAAGTTGGTTGAGGTCGTTCTCCACTTAATCGCACCACCTTAGATGGGGTATTCCAGAATTGAGTCGGTTGGAATTGAAGACTCGGCGGGCTGGTGCATATTCGTCCATACGATCTACATGCCCCAGCCGTCTAAGCCTTGTACTTTCAGCTTTTTGACCAGGTCAGTGTCGCTGTAAATCCATTCCTGCAGAATATCAACGCACATACAGGAATGATTAAGAGCGTAAGTCACAGGCCCCGGCCCCGCTTGGAGCTGTTGTGCCAATGTATTTATTTGTTTATTATTTAATGCGCTATATAGCCCATATAGTTCTTCATTGAATTTTCTCCTCTATACTCCATTGATACACATAAGACCGAATATCACCCGAAGAATCTTTCTCTCAAGGCATCCCAGAGCCTATTTTCATCCGATTGTGTCAGTGTCCACTCACCTGCCCCATACAGTAAGACTGGGATGATAAGGGTATTTTATAGTGTATCATTGGTCCTTCTTTGGCAATTGGAACGATTGATTCTTCAACCGATCTCTTCCCTCATATTTGTTTGATGATGTTCTGCACCCGAGGACAGTATATTACTTTTGTTTGTTCTTTCTTAACAGCCAGCCCCATTTTCGACGCCTCAACTTCAATACTTACGAATGCTCCACTGACAGCGCATCGTTCTTCCAATGATGTCAATATCACCAGCTTAGGCAAGTAATTGAACGGATCTAATGAATTTTACCACTGGCGCTAGGTTTGACATGCGAGTTGCGAATGATTGCCTCAAAAATAATGTCTTAAAATATTCTTGACATTAAATGAGTTGGTGGTGTTCTTACCAACCTTGACGGAGCAGTGCGAGTTCTCCATAATAATTCTGAACAATTGAACTAGTTTAGCAGTGATGCCAAGAAGTAACATGGCTCTGTATAGCTTGTTCCTATTCACGCTGTCATAGGCGACTTTAAAATCGATAAAGAGGAGGTGAGTATCGATCTGGAATTCTTGGGTCTTTTCTTAAATCTGTCGAATTGTGAAAATTTGGTCGAAGGTTGACTTACCGATCCTGAAACCACACTGATAGGGGTCAATCAGTTTACGTGAGAAACGGTTCAGACTTTCACTCAGAATGGCCGACAAGATCTTACATGCGACATTTAGGAGACTTGTACCTCTGTTTTTTTCTCAGTTTAGAGTATCGCCTTTCTTGTGGATAGGGTAAACGGTTAACTGAAGTTTCATTCTTCAGGCATTATTTCATCCGACCAGATTGTACAGACGAGTTGGTGTATGTTCCTCACCAAGTTATCTTTCACTGCTTTGAAGAGTTCAGCCGTAAATCCATACGCTCCAGTAGCCTTGTTGGACTTTAGTTTAGATATTCCTACCCGAACTTTTGCTTGGTCAGGTGGACGGAAAATTTTATAATTATCGTCCAAATCGAATGGATCATTAAGCAGGTTTTGCCTTCGCCGTTTAACAGTATGCTGAAGTGTTCTTTAGAAATTCTCAGAACCGACTTCGCTTCTGCTACGACATTCAGGCTTCTGCTTGGGCTTTGGAACCCTTGGACTAATGTTTTACCCTTTGGTAGAACTTTCGAACATTGCTTCTGCCGTAGCACCTCTCATTATATTCAACAGCTCACTTTTTCCAATTATCTCTTTTTCTTTCTGAAAAGCCGGTGGTAATCCTTCCTATCTTTTGCTGGTAGAACGCACGGTAAACGCTCTTGGCAGCTCTGGTTATGGGCTGCAGCATTGCCTGATTAGCTCCGTTTTTATCCGTATGTGTTTCCTTGTGGTCACCCAAAGAATCTCAAAACATCAGTAGCTGCATTTTTGATGGCAAGTTTGAAATGTTGCCACTTGTCCGTCCTCTGAGTTTGGTGCAGGTGCTGGGCTTGTAGAGAATGAAGAGTAGACACATGGTTGGCAAAGGTTCTGGCGGTCTCTTGCGATTGCAAGTTTATTTTCTCATCACCATTAAATAGAAAGAAATCAAGTCAAAGTGTATCAACAGCAGTGAGTTGAATGCTTTCAAGACAAGAAAATCTAAGTAAAAGTTGTCAAGTGAAACCTTTTGATGTGAGATAAATCATCCGAAGTGCAAAAATAATACTGAATTCAAGAACTGTTTAAAAATACATCATCTCGGAAGAAAGTATATATCTAAAGTCACTTTTCAAAATAAATCAGTTGTGGCACTCTTAACAAATCTGGTCTGGTGTAACTTATTCACAACGTGGGATGTGGATGTGGATACACTATAGCTGATCTGATGCATAGCGAATGTTTCGGAATGTATCTGAATTCACTAGAATACTAATCAATCATTCATGCATAAAATTGAATCACTTGCGTGATGCTCAAGCTCACATCAACAACCCTCACACTTACACTATAACCACGAAGTAGCAATTTGTATCTGCACTTTATTTTCAACATCCCATTTGTTAGATGCTTTCAGTAGGTACTTTTTCTTCCTACCTAACTTCCATCTTATTTTTTGTCTTCGCTGCTGATATCGTGATTTACATACACAAAAGATACACATAGATACTCGTCTCGTACATTGAGAAGACAAGACCACAAACAATTGGGTATCTTTGTATTTTTTTTTTTTGTCTTCTTAAGGGGAAGGAGGTGAATTATGGGTATTTTCACGAACACATGAATAATTCGTTGTAATATAAATCTTAAAGGTTCAAAAAGATCTCGTAAATCAAGGAAGATTCTTTTGGAAGAGGAAGAATGTTTTCAATAGAATTCCGAAAATATCAGTTCGTTAACCATAAAAACAGACGACAGTATTTTGAAGTTCCACGAGGAATATCCTGACATACCGTTGAAGGGTTTGAGAATGCGTTTGATTAGGTCGGTCTCGGTAGTGAATGCATCGGGAATCGTTACTTGGTGAGGTATCCTTATGAAATATGTCACTGTTATTAAAGAGTAATACAGCAACGCAACAAATGTTTTTTCTTTCGTTTTGCACAATGGACCAACTCCTTTGTGATGAACGTCATGGTAAGGTTTAAGGTGATTTACATGCTATTCAAAACATTCTACTTGACAAACTTCTTAACCAAGAAGACTATTCCTTGATTTAAGGGTTTTTATATAAAGGCGGGTATATATCAAAATGGAAAAAATCATAGTATCTGGTAGTTTTGAGCGGTGGAGTGTGTTATGTTTACTTTAAAGTCATCTTTTGCTATGTGGCACATAGCACGCCCTGTCTTGCTGAAACCACATGTTGTAGGGGTTCATATGGAGCAATTTAGGCCACAAGAAATTGGTGAACCACGCTCTGCAGCGCTCACTATTTAGATTGATCGCCTCTTACCAGAGTCGTTTTCGCAGAATTACAGACCAATTTCGCCATCAGTCCAAAACTCACACCAAACTGTTCCTTTTTGAAAATCCATTGTCACCTGGTAAACATAGTGTGGTCTGGTGTGATCCTATTTAGCCATCCATCCAAAAAAGCGCATCTTCTCTTAAAATGATTTTTCGACTTAAGTGAAGGTCCTCTACCAAGCCTTCCGAAGCCTTGTCCTTCTTCTTGTGTTGGCTCCACTAGAGCGTGGTGCTCCTAGGCCTTGCTCAATATGCCCCTCCAGCCGGCTCGATCTCTAGCCTGCCGTCTCCAATTTTGCACTCCAAATATGTTGGAGGTCTCCTTCTACCTGCCGGTCGCTCTATCAAAGATGAGGTCTACTTTGGCTTCTGTCTCCCTCTGGTTTGGCGTTGAAAGCTTTACGAGCTGGAGCGTCGATGTCCATTCGCTCTACATGGCCCCGCCATATTAGTTTTTGAATTCGAATTTTTCTGGCTAAACTTATGTCGCTGTACAGTGCATTTATAGCTCGTTATTGTATCTTCTTCGCCAATTTTTTTTTCTCGGCTTACGCTGACAGGACTATAAATTGTACGCAGAAGTTTTCTCTCGAAGATTCCAAGTGACTTTTCCTCCGATTTGGAGAAAGTCCATGCTTCTGCACCATATAGCAGGACCGGAATGATGCAGTGTTTCTATGCAGTGTTTCTTGGTTCTTCTCAATAGAGCTTTGTTCCTCAAAAAAAAACTGCGTTTTGATTTCAGTGCCAGTGCTGATATTGTTGCCTGTGTGTACAGCAGTATACCCTTCCTAAGTAGACAAATTCATTGACTACCTCGAAGTTAAACCTTCTGATCAAGTCGGTGGTGGGATTGGTCATTTGTTGATGAAAACATATAATGTACTTCTTCTTGTCTTAGTTTATTTTCAGTCCCATTCTGACTCCATAGTAGTGAAGGCAATGGTCACTGCTCGCTCTCTTCTTCCTATCACGTTAATGTCGTCCGCAAACCCAAGTAATTGTGTCGATTTGTTGAAGATGGTAAACCTAGTCGGTTTTATCATTTAATGTTCCGTACAAACGTGTAATTGCAGTAATTGAATAATAAACAAAGATCTTCCAGATGTAAACAAAACAACATGGCCGCCAAAGGCCTTCAAATTCTTCCTACCCTCGCCAATTGACCAAGCCTTTAACGGCAAGTATGCAAATATTTTAGATTGGGTCAGGAAACGGCTATATACATTTCATTTAACTCTGGGTGGGGTGTTAAAAGCGATGTTCCAAAAACTAATAATGCTATAGCCGGTGCAGAATAGGCGATCTCTTTTTTTTGATGAAGCGGATGAGACTGAGAATTCATTCAAATTCAAATTCGAAATTCCACTTAAAGCCAGTCGGCTCTAGCTGCTATTTTCGTTTATTCTTTTTGTTTTTCTTTTTTGAATGGCGATGTTTGCGTTCATATCATTTTTACATCGCAAAAGGCACAGAATCCCCAGGCTGGCTAGTGAATCTTAATTCTTGATGTGACTTTTCTCTTAAAAAATATAAAGCAACTTGTTTTCAACTAGAGGATCTCTGCATTCTTACGTCCTCACATCGTGATCTTTCGTGATCCTGTTTTCTTTCTCTTGAATAACATTCCAAAAGTCGGCTTACCGCAAATGTTCTTTCTTTATGTTCAGGGAGTAAAATGTCAGACTTGGGCACTGACGGTATATCGTTGTATTTCTCTTCATGAACACGGGCTTAAGTAATGAAATGTGGCCTTAATTCTATGTCAAGACACTTTGCCTTAGATTAGTCTTTCACTATCAGCGAAACCAATTGGATTTCACAAAGAACTGTTACATCAGGATCTGCACATTTCTCTGGGTTCATCTCAACTAATATTATAAGTGTGAATAATGTGAGGTTGATTGCTTCGTTACGCATACCTTATTTCTCCGCTCCTCATTTTTTGCTTGAATTCGGTGAATCGATTTCTGAAAGCCAAATAGCTCTCGTTATTCCAGAAAAGTTTCAGCACATTCTTCGTATTATGAATACGAACATAGATGGTAAACGCTAGGTGAACATCGAAATGACAGCCATCAAGGGCGTTGCACGTCGTGTAAGCAACATTTGTCCTCATCCTGAAGAAGGCCGACGTTGATTTCAACAAGAGCGCCGGAGAGTGCACTGATGAAAAAGTCGACAAAATTGTCACCATCATTCAGTACTCTATAGGCAATACAAAATTCACAACTGGTTACTCAACAGGCAAAAGGATGTCTTCGCGTCGCGTCGATGGGAAGTACACTCAATACACTTCGTCATTTTTGGACTCAAAACTTCGTGACGATTTGGAACGTTCCGGGCCCATCGTGGTATGCGCCATTCCTGTAGTATCCGTGTCCTTAGCTAAGGCGTCAGTTATAGCGACCATTAAAAAGCACCAGTAAAAATCGAAAACAAATGAATTTGCAGCTTTTTTACTGACGGTCGTTTATAGCTATCAGTAAAATTATGTCGGTAAAAAAATGGAAATACCAACACATCCTGTTTTTTTCTTCTTTTTCTGGTCGCAAATGTACCAGTAATTTATTTCCGGATGAACGAATTTATTCCGGATGAACGAAACAGTAAGAAACTAGAATGAATTATTGTTTCATTTTGAGTGACATGACAATCAGCTGATACGTAAAATGAGTTTTTGCCAGTAAAATCTAATTATTGGTTTTCCGTAAAAAATACATTACCGAATCAATATATTTTTTTAAAATAAATTAATTCATGTTATTCGCCACTGATTGGTATACACTTTTTGTTTCAAAACGCATTCAAATATATTAAATACTACAAAAGAAAATGTTTACTGATGCGTTTTACTGGTCGCTATAACTGACGCCTAACACACAAGGACAACCGATCGTCGTTTTCGTACTGCTGGTGTGTCTAAGAAGTAAACATACACAAATGGCTGACTCCATGGTCGTTAAGGTGGTGCATACAATGTAACTTTATGGTTCTGTTATTTTATAAGAAAATAAAAAAAAAGCAATTGTGCCTTATTACTTAAGTGACCATATCATGACAGAAAAGGACATTAAGGTACCTTAACCCAGAGAAAAATCAACGTAAAATCAAAGAAAACCACTTTGATTTAAGCAGATTTCAAAATGATTCAGGGTTGAAGACGATAATTTTAGAATCAAAGAGGAACATCCTTGATTCAGCTTATGTTTCTTTATAATTCAATAATAAATCGACTACGTTTTATTTCAAAACAAGAATGAACCTCCTAATATTAACGATGAGTTGTTAATTCAAAGCTTTTCCAACGTAAAATTAAAGATGTTCAACGTAAAATTAAAGACGTTTGTGTACTTTTATACAACGTTAAGTCAAATACGATCTATTAAACTTTACGTTGCGTTTTTTCCTCAGTGTTGTATATCAAAAAAGACATAGTTTCCGTATAGTTAGAAAATTAGATTGTAAACGAAGCTGCAGGGAAGAAGCTATATTATGTTTTTATATTTTGTTAATAATCATGTTCGTTAAGTGCTTTTAAGTGCTTATTGTTGAAGTCAAAGATCCTTGCTTATAGTAAGGTATCAATTGTATTATTTTTATGACGGAAGATGTGATGGCAACATACTTAATTTGAAGATGTTGTTTACTTACATTCAATAAATTTTATGATTTGAAGATGTTTTTAAATAATGTTCTAAACAATATATTTTCATAACATACCGCTCAATTTTTTTAAGTTGAGCAAGCATGACTCCGTTGACTCTTATATAATATTTTATTTCATTTTCTCTTTTCAGGTGAGTACTTCAAGAAGTTTAACAAAAAAACCTATTCTGTACAGTCGTAAGTTTGTAACTTCTCTTAACTTTATACGCTAAGTGATACTCCACATATCAGCTCCAGTAAGCAATATAAAAAAAAAAAAAAAAAAACACAATTCCTGTCGCTCTAGTTACTTCCTTCAAGGACTTTTATACACGTGCCACACACTCTGTTGCAATTTCAAACACACAGATTAGCAGTTAGCACTAACATGAACAAAAAGAGATCCTTATGTTCCCAAAGTTATAACATCGTCTAAAATAACCAAACGGGCAAAAGCCCACACGCAAACATATGCGACGCAGAACAACAAAAAAACAAAAAGTTAATTATAACGTCCTTGCGGTGTCCTTATTTAGTACCCCCACCCCCACCACTTCCTTATGGTAGACGACCAACGATGACATTTTTGCCGTGTGTACACTACTTACTTAACCCTTGCAAAGTAGGAATGTTTAACAACAGTTTTGCGTAAGAGTGCTAAACGGAACAGCTAGGGTCGGAATACTTGAACCTTAACACTGACATAGTACACTGTATAGCTTACAATAGAGTAGGTAAAAGACCAACCTGGTTGTTTTTGTGGTTTTTGAGAATAATTTTCGGTGGAAAACGCAGAAAATTTTTCTTTTTTATATTCCTGCCTACCTTCCTGCATGTATATTGTGTACGAGTATATATGTACCTATATAACTTTCTACATACTACACACCTCCATCTCATGTTGCTTCCCTAAGCAGCTGTCTTTTTCACGAAGAGTTCACCCTTCTGGCTTCGCATTTAGTAACACATGGCAGTGCTACTTGATGTCATAAACGTTTCCCACAAGGATCTCATCATGTGAAAGGAAACATGATGGCGCAACATTTAAAAACCCCCCATTCGCATGATAATTTCCGGTTTTTCTTCCCAAGTCATGAGGGAGCAATTTTAAAACTTTTTTCTTTTCGTTTGATTCTATGCAAAAAAAAAAAGAAAAAAGTCTTTTCCTCTTCTTATAAAAGGACTAAAGATAGCAGAACAAGGACAAGTTCAAGAAGTTATTAACGAAGAAAATATTGCAAATTATGGCTTTTTTTTTTGTCGTTGTTGTTGGAAAAAAATAGTAGCATCTTGAACTTAATTGGAGTGGGAGAAGTTTTTGATGTTTATTTTATTTTTATATTTTCATTTTTATTTTATAAAAAAAAAGGACGAATAAATGTTGCCATTTGCTAATTATACATATATCCACATGAATGATAAATTATATTAAAACTGTCATGGCTAAAATAAAAGGATCGACAAAAAAATTAAATTAGTCCTGACACGACAGAATGTCCTTTTATGGAATAATTAGATAAAGCTCATCAATATATCCCAGGCATTGAATGTAATCTGTATTCATTTTGTTGAGGGTTTTCGTGTGGTTTGGAGTGGAACTTTAATTAATTAGAGATACATTTTATGAAAAAATGGCTTCCTGGTTGTTGTTTGTATAAAGTGCTCGATGCTCGTATATGTATATAAATCCAAAAACATACACAGTTGTGGTTTATAATTAATGTGAGGCTTTTTATTTGATTAAGAGTCAAATACTGAGTCAGATTTTTTTAATGCATTTTGACACAAATTGCAAAAATGTGTCTGACAGTTGGGTGTTTCCAAAAACACTAATAATTAATCATTTGGTTGAAAAATTGTATTTATGTTAGGTTAATTGGAATTTTATAGCAATTGTGAAAAGTGTATCCTTTCAAAGTTTCATTAAAAAATTCTATTTTGATTTTGAAAACTTTTTTACATATTTTTAATTTCGCACTTCAAGATTTAATAGTTTTGAACACATTTTTAAAGAGATCAAAGTAAAACTGTAACATGTTGCTGAAAATTATGTTAAATCGAACAGTTAGCTAAAATTGTAGGCTTAGTCCGAAACTAAAATATACAATCCGCGATAATTATTTTGTAAATTACGTGGCTAAAATTGCATCTTAAGAACACTAAACTAAAAAAATGACTTTTTAGCTGTCACAAGTCTTCTTATTCATAACTGTCCCAAAAGGATAATAAAGCTTTGACATAAACATCAGTTTACCTTACACTTGCTTTATAAAGAAAGTATTTTATAATTTGAATATGCTTTCGAACATAGCCGCTGTGGGGCTGGCTCGGATGTAGTCCAAACTTGAGATCCAATTTTCGATCACTTTTTTCAGTATTTCAGGTCGTATATTAGCAATAGTCGTTTTAGACTAGCGACTTCACATAACCCCAAAGAAAATAGTCTAGCGGTGTTAAATCGCACGGTCTTGGAGGCGTAGTTCTTATTTCATATGAAGCAATTATGAACTCACCAAACGTTTCCTTCAACAAATCGATTGTGCATCACGCTGTTTGACATGTTGAGACGTCTTATCGAAACTATAGCTCCCAGCGCTTGAATTTGCGAACGAAAAAGTCACCGGCATCGTTTTTAACTCGTTTGGTTATTCTTTTAATGCTATGCTCTACAGCAGCAATAGCTTCTTTGGTGCGCACTGAACAAAGTGACATCTCAGATGTTGAGTATTATCGTAGAGTAAACGTTGCACAAAAATATTCCATGGTTATCCGATTGTGTCGACCATAAAATGAAAGTAATGTTCAATACGTTTCACGAACAGAACCATGTTTTTCGATATAAATCTACACAATTTACAAGCGTAGTTCAGGCGTCAGTCGATTCATGATGAAATGTCGAGCCAAACTACCTTTTTTTTAAGATAGTCAACATTTGTTAACAAAAGTCAACAAAAAGTCGTTCCCTTAATCCAAATTAGTTATGATTTGTAACTATATGACGTAAAATAAAATACTTTTCTTAAATTTTTGATTTTTGGAAACAAGAAAAGGCTGTCAAGTTATTAACTTTTAAATTTATCGGGAAAGTTGCTTAGTTTATTCTCGACTAAAACAAAATCAAAACATAATTGTAATGGAACAATAAATTGTCAACAATCATAACGTTAGCTTTGTTCGGGTTCTTTTTGTGCCAAAAAATGAAATCTGTCAAAATTTCTTAAATGAGAGAAAAATCTCTCTCATTTACAGAAAAGTAGACGAACACTTTTTGTGTAAATTGTTGAGAAACGTCAAATTTGAATTTTTTGGTTTGATATCTCTTCGCGGTAAGGGTAATCTGCAACAACTAATGTTTACGTCATTCGCTTTTGACAGAGTTCAAGTTTTTACCAGATGAAATTTCACTGGGTCAAAACTTGAAAATAAATGAACGAAAGAATAAAACAGCTGTTATTTTCATTCTTTCATCTCTCAGTATACACGAACGCTTTTTGTGTTAATGTAAACTTATGAAATCGTATACTAACTGTTTGAATTTAGTACGCGAACAAAGCTGTTAAGATTTTTCCCTTGAATTGGCAAAGCGATTTGTCCGAAAGGCTACTTTCTGCATTCTACATGCTCAGCATATATCCATGCGATGTTAAAGGTTTTGCTGCTTTCTGCCTTTTCCCCTTAAAAAATGTGTTTAAGAAGAATGTCATATAAGGGCTTGTTTTGTTTGGCCATATGCTTCTCAGGGGTACAAAAATGGCTAGATCTTGCAAGTTACTTATCCGATCATCTTGATTTTAATCAGCTGAGTCATTAATGAGCTCATCTAACTAACTGCATCACCACAATTTTGATTTAATGCTTATTAATTTTTTTTGGGAAAAAAACTACCCCAAAATGAACTATTATATAGCCAGAAACACAGATATTCAGATTCTGACGATGAGTTTTCATTTCCAATCCCAAAATGATTGTCTTTCATTTGTTCTGCTCTTTTTTCATTTTTGTATTTCTATAAAGTGAAAAAAGAACACCTAAATAATGCTTCCATCTTAATTCATTTTAAGAATAATAAATTGAAAGTGTTCGTTTGACAGTTTAACAAATCCTAACTAACGTATTGTTCCTAAATGGTTTGTAAAAAACCCAACAAATCCTAACAATGACACTTCAAGAAATTTTGTTTGACATAACAACAAATGTTAACTATGGTTAGAAAAAGAACGCACCAAATGGCTGACAATACAAACAGTGCTGCCAACTTATAACACTTTTTACTGTGAAATTTAAAATTGTTTCTTAGTCCCCCTAAGGTCGAATGATTTCATTGCAAACTACTATTACATTTTTGATAAACTTTCTATTTGATCTTCTAAAACTATGAAAACTAAGTTTAAAGTTTTTAACAAAAATGATTTAATGAAGGGGTTTTGTTCTGGAAAATTTAAATTGACGTTGATTTTCCCATTTTGAAACAGAGGAGGCTAAAATTGATTATTGTTTTTCAGCATTTTCTTGCCTTTAAAGAAATTCAAGAAACGTTCAAAAATTAGGCCAAACCAGCGAAGCCACTTTCGAAAATCCTTGAAATTAATTGCACGCAAATGTTCGCTATTCAATTCCATTTTCTGACCAAGACTAAATAACTGTAAACAAAGCAAATAACTCGTCTGTCAAAACTTTCTTAGTCCAATATTCACGCTATCTTATCATATATCAAGACTTACTTGGCAAACTTTGTTTTATGTGGCTTTCAATTTTTTGTTCAAAACGAATGACTTTCAGAAATAAAGTAGTTTTCTTAGTGAGTCCGAATATAGGCATATTATAACATGAGGTTTCCTATTCAAAATATTTAAGTTTAATGAGGTTAAAAAACTTACAAATGTACAAATGTACAAATGTACACATTCAGTCCTATCCGTACAATTTCAATTATGTTATTCCAATAACTTTTATGCAGGCACTTCCTTTCAAGAGGAAAAGAATATAATTTTGAACTCAACACCCAACTGTGGATCCTACTTTACCCTGGGATACAACAGTTTTCGTGCCCTAACCTAAAGCACCCGCTGATGATGTTATTGTTTTTTTTTTCGCAAACCCAACACCCAAAATAAATAAGTTTTCATTTCTGATGACACCCCGATGACACCATAATCAGTACTAGGAAGATACCATTGCTTTGCAGTTTACAGTTACAAAAAGCTTTATGTCGCAAATAAATTGTGTCACAAAATAAGACCCGGAAATGATGATTATTTCAATCAGTAATCCAAACTAAATGGTGATCCTGTTCAAAGCTATTACCAACTTTTTTTTTTACTTTCTTGTATTTCGTTTTTTTTTTAAGAAATAACATCCGTCCTAAAATTAATCCTCGATAACGAACGACATTGAAGATGGAAAAATGAAACAACTCAACAAACATCATTTCTACCATTTTTATATTTTGCCTTCCTCTTCCATTGGTATAGTGTGTTGTTGTTTGGTCTTTCTTCTTTTTTTTTTTGTTTGTAAATATTCTTTTCAAATTCCTAGACCTTATCATATAACACATAAAATCCTTGGTTACTCAGGGGGCGTTTTGAGTTGACCCACACAAACATCAACTACGATTTAGTGGATGGGTGCCCCCTCCCCCCCCCCCTACACAGTTTTATTCTGTCGAATCAATATCAAAGTTGATAAGGTCGAAGGATTTTCAGTTTGTTCTTAAATTTATTTTTGGATGTATTGTTCCATTTTTTGTTTATTTTCCAGTCTTGTCAGTCACTTTGCACCTTACCTTTACCAAAAAGAGAGGTATTGTGGCATAATGACATTATTGTCAAGTTTGATTTTATGTAGGAAGCATTGAGCTGGATGGGATGGATAGCCTTCTCTTTGACATGAAAGTTTCTAGATAGCAATAGAAAACTAAATGTCTCACATGGGTTGTAAAGTGTTGCTCATTTTTAATTCTGATTTTCAATTTAAGAATCCTCCTGCTGAGCTAAATCCAAGATGATAAGCATCACAGATATTAGATTTTGTTAGCTTTTCAAAGCGGAAAAAATAGCTCTTGCAAAAAATGCAAAAAAAAAACTTTCTTTATTCTATCGAAATATTCAGAGTACTTTGGAGGACATTCGATTGCCAAGATGATTCGAACGAAATGGATTAAAGATATTCTTTTTCTCGATTTCGGCGCTACAAAGCGAGGTGTTCCTGGTTCTACTTTACATAACCCTCCAATTTGCACTCACTCCAAGCAAATGGTTGAAAGATATTTATGTTGGAAAACAAATAGAGAAGTTAGTAGTTGCTCTAATTCTGTAATGTGTAAGAGCCTATTAGGTGATGATCTATACTTAATAGAACATGTCAGTGATCTGACGTGGAATACTTTGTGAAATTCAAATTTATTTACAACGGATTAGTAGTATTTCATACTAATGTCAACGCTCTTAGACGACCTTTGGTTTTTGGAAGAATAAATACCACAGTTAACTTCTGCTTCCAGATCCTTTTAATAATTGTATAATGTTTGGTTAAATTATTTTTTTAAATTGTATAAAGAATGAAGATTATTAGAACCTGAATTATGCAACCTTCGAAGAACTAAATCTCGAGCTTTTGTATTAGATCATGGATCTTATTACCTTTTCCCTGCAATACTTAAGCTTACCCGCCAACACAATCAAATCATATGCTTCAAATATACATATCTCTTCATGGTTGACATCAGTAGGTACTGTATACTTGATGTTAAGTATAAAAGAATTAAATCGAATCTTCGATCCTTGATCTGCACAGGAAAATCGAAACATAACAAAATAGCATAGCTGCCATTTTTGATCATTTTTATCGCAGCTGACCCAAAATTGTATTTTTTTTTTTTGTTAAATAACAAATTGCATTGTATCACATGGTCTATAAGAGATCCATTTCTAAATTTGAGATCAGAGGAAGGTCTTTATCGTTTCGATGATACTTTTCCTTGTGGATGCATAAACATAAATGAATAACTCTGGGATATTTTCTTTATAAATATGATTGTTCTGTTTCTTTTACATAGTTCATAACACTCACCGATCTAAAATAATACAAAATTGATATTTTGTTTATGTTTTTAGTAAAGTTTTTAAAACTATTCATTCCCGCCTTGCACATCAGACATTAATTTTTAAATTTAATTGAAATCGGTTCAACAAATAACGAAATAGCGTACCCTAAAAATGTATTTCAATTAGTATTCATTTTAATTTTTTGAAAAACAAATTACCCTTTTTACCTACTGTCCAATCCCGAGCTACATTTATAAGAGGCATTTTTTGAAGTGACCGCCAGTCGCCTTAAAGCATGAACTGAGACTTCTATCATCAATTACTCATTGACCATCGTTCATCGGAAAGTTGTCAACAGGACTTTCTTTGAATTCACAAAACTTCGGTAATGAAAAGTGTAGGCCTCTAAAACGAACCCTATGTTGATATCGGATGAAAAATCCAAAGACCCTCTAGAGACCAAGTACTAAATTTAAAACAAATCAGTCAATTTACCCACTTAAGCCTGGTGAACTGACTGAATTTTCAGGGCCGAATTTTCGAAGCTACTTTTCTTGGCTACTCCGTCGTCATAATTCCATGTCTGTTTACTTTTTAATATTATTTTTGGAAAAATGTATAACTAAGTATCATTCCAAAGAAAAGAAGAAATACACATTTGTTTGTCTTTCGGAGGGATCAAATTGAACATTATGGTTTTTTAATATTTTAAAAAATCTCAAACAACAAATGTTTTTATTCCGTTCCCAATACTTATCCCTAAAAATCTTCCAAAATTTTATTTTTGGATGTGTTTTTTCCTTGAAATTATAAAACACACACACAAATAAAACTTGTTACTCCTCTCACTGATGGACAATGTCCCAAAAGACACCAGCATGATTCTCAACGTTCACCTCTGGTGGAAATAGGTATCAGGAAAATGCGATGCGATCGAAAGGACACAGACCCACTAGAAAAGATGAAAGCAATCCCGAGTATAAAAGTGACAGACATTTCTATTGATTTCACTTCAAAACATAGAAAACAATTCATGAGGAAGCTATAGGATTTCACTATATACAGGAATAATGACCGTTCCGCACTTCAATAACCCCAGGGACAATGAGAGGAAAACACATTTCTATGCTATGTATATGTGTATATGTCCAGGAAATAGATTGTCACCAATGCAAACATAAAGATAAATCTGTGTAATCTACGGGGATTTTGTGCTGCTTTTGTTGGTAGATCTAAAGCTCTTTAAGGACTATGATGGGATGATGCTTCATTATGCGCCTATTGTTATTCGAATATCCTTCCAATAGTGATGGTTATAGTGATAGTGATGGTGATGGTGGCAATGGAGGTTTTTGTTCTGATGGCTTCTGGGACATCAACAACATCTCGCATGCCCGAACAAAGTGCAAATTCATTTTTATCATCCAGGTTTTTTTTGTCGTCCTTTTTATTCCAACTTCCAACCGAAGAAAGAGTTATAGATTGGAAAAAGCTGTCAGCAATTGTTATAATTTAATTGACTGTATACATTTGTGTGTGTGTGTGAGTAGGTGGGTGTTGGTGTATCAGCTTCCGGTCATAGATGTCTGCATCTTGATGGAAGATCTGAATAAAAGCGCTCTTAGGATTAAACGGAATTGTTGATTTAAATGAATGGCAGATTTAGATCTTTTATGTGGAGCATCTTTAGATTTATTGAAAAGGAATAAGTGTGTCTGGATTGTTTGTTGAACAATTTTTTCGTATTGCTTTTCTCAATGTGCATGTGGATGATTTGATATAACCGAGATATTATAAGACATTTAAATATAAACCACAATGAAATTCAAGAAGATTCGCTTTAATCATGGGTTCCAAAATTGATTGATAGACTTGTGCTGAGGGATTTAGAAGCAAAAACAAGACTCTTGTGAAAGGATTGTCATATATTATTAAAAATTCCAGTTTAGTTCTGTTGTATGTATTAAGGGTACTTACATAGGTATTCGTAATAAAAAGGAAGAGAAATCGTAGATGACACTATAATATTAGGGAAGTAACTCAAACTAGGTAACCTAATTTTTGTACATTAGCTCATCTCCCAAATCATTTTTTATCTTGGTTCCAGATTCAAAAATATCGGTTTTTATCATAGAACCGGTACATAAGACTCCAGTTAATAAATTGATAACTTATCCGGTTTTAATACAAATGGCTATGGTACAGTGGATGTAGTGCTTGCTTGCTAAACCAAGAGTTGTGAGTTCAAACCCAGCAATTTTTATTTATTCCCCCAGTTTCAACTGGACGCCACACGTGGGATTTTCGTAGGATTATTATCACCTAAAATCTCAATCCGCTGTACCAACTTTCTTTCCTTCCTTTCTATTTCTTCTTTCCTCTCTCGCACATATGTTAAATTCATTATAAGGGTTTTCATATCTCCTAGAGAACGAATGAAAGTAGTTCTGCTAGTTGTTGGCTTATTCTTTCATAACTTTTGGTATTGGTACTATTAATTGGTGCCTGCATTGCCTTGAATAGTTTTTTTTTTCTTCTTCTCCTCACTTCCCGTTTGGAATAATGTACAATACAAAACTGATTCTTTGCGCTATAAAAAGATAAGTTTCTTTCAAAAAGATCCACTTGAGAAAACAGTTTTTTAATACAAAATGTCAAATGTCAAAACAAACCTATGATGTCAAACATTTTTTTTTTTTTTGCTATGAATTTTGTTATTACATTACATACCAAATCGTATAAACTTAACCAAAAACAGTTACATGAACCTCAATGATCTTAAACTTTGTAAAACTCATGTGCATTTCTTCGCCATCAACTCATCATTACCATAACAAATTCTACTCCAACATGATGACAACTAAAAAAACTAAAAAACTAAAAAACTAAAAAATAAAGACTTAAAAGAAACTTTTGGAATTGCAAAAACAAGGATCATTATCACCACCACAAGGCAACTTGATGCAAATTGCCTGGAAAATTTATTTTCCTTCATTCGCATTCGCATTGGTTTTGACGATGACGACGACGACGACGACGACGAGAAACCAACGGAACAAAAAGTAGTTGAAACTTTTTGCCCGCCCACTCGTCGCGTCGTCGTGCAGTTAAAATTTAGAGGAAATTCCATCATGTGACAACTGTGCAGTTTTTCGCTCCTTTTTATATAGTTTTCCGCCACATATTCCCCTTTTCTCTGGGAAACCATGAGTCAACTACTGTCGGTGGTCTTTTGGAGCCACCACCCAAATTGAGGGATTCGTCGTGAGGTTTGATATATTCGCTTCTGGTGGCACCGCTACAATTTAATTGTATGAAATGATAAATATCTACAGCAGTTGTGGTGCGAAAATGAAGCAACAATTCTCCCCCGGAGGAGCCTGGAGGAAGTAGGAAAAACAGGAGAATATTTAGATTTACTTACCCACTCATCAAAACCTTGTTTTGAATAATTTTTATTTTATATACATACTTCAGATGCAAATCAGCTTGGGATACAAAATTAGAGACTCTTGCTGGAATGCTGGTGCCTCTGCCTCTACGTTTGGATTATTTGGTTGATTACTAGGAGATTATTTTGATTGAGTTTTTCTCTCAGTCAGATGCTGGAGGGTAGGAAAATTTGTATAATCGTTATTATTATGATAGCCTTTGGGGAATAATTTTGAGCTCTACGGCTTATTTCAATTTGTTTCTTTGCTAATTTCAGTCTGATAGGAGATAATTTTAGCCCTCTGTGCGATATACATATAATGTCTGATCATTAGAATAATTTCAATTTGTAGGAAACTTAACTGTTGCGAGCGAGATGTATGTAGCTTGTTGGAAAAATCATACAAGATTTTCTATTGTGGAATTAAATTTATACAAGCATACCTAAGCGTGTAATTTTTAAACGTGTTTTGAGGTAGATGATATGGATTTTTGAAGGAATTCCTGTTTAAATCCGCCTATAGAGTTTTAAATACTAACAAATATCCTTCGTTGTATTTTTAATTTTCTTTCCTCACACTGGAAAGTTTATAATAGAATTTAGCTCTGATTTTAAGGACAACAATTTTCCTTTATATTCAACCGACTAACTAATATGAAGGGTGTCTTTTTAAGAGGTATAGAACTTTACTGTTTTCATTGACAACCATATTGTCATCTGCAATGTGATTTTTCTTTAGTTTGGTTTGCCATATTATCATGAATCGACTGACACCTGAACAACATATTATGCAAGTCGTGCAGATTTATTTAGAAAAACATGGTTATGTTCGTGACACACTTTGTGCACTACGTCCATTTTATGGTCGAGCAACTAAATCGGCTATCGGTGTAACTTTTTCGCCCCACGTTTACTCTAAATGATAATACTCATAATAATACCAATTTTCGTTGAATGATAACTGCATCTAACACTGCTGCCTGGTCCTATTCCATAGTTAAACGTTCAAACAAGTTTGGGACTAACGAGTCTTCAAAACGTTATTAAGAAAACGCTTTATAAAGGCTTGCTTGAGATGTTGGGAAAGCATTTTTTTTTCGAATCTTATAAAGTCCAGATTTTGCATTGGATTCAAAGAGTTTCATAGTTTTAGAAAAATTCCCACATGAATGACAGGTTTGGTTTATTGTGTTACTTTTAGTTACTTAATCGAGTGTTATGAAATTAGATTTTTAAACTATGAACCCCAGTCTAAGAATGTGTTGTTGTGTGCTTGGACCATGGCCATCATTTTGGTCTTAATTACATTTTTTATTTAAACCAGTCGTTTACCACGAGACATATATACAAGAATCCCTTGTATAGCATGTCTTTCATTTATATACCCAACATGGCAGTCATCACATTTTTTTTACATTGGTTACTATAAAAACTCCATCGTTTCAGTCGCAATGCTCCTGAAGGGGTAAGAGCCCTGCTTCCTTGCAGTCGGAAATCATATAATAAAATTTATAAATTTCACTCTTCCAATCAGCTGGCCCTAGTTTAAGTAAAATAGAACGCTAAAGCCTAAGGATATCCATTTCTCTTTGGTCTCCTTGCTATACCCATACTGAGTGACGCTGGCCAAAGAACTCCTATTTACAAGATGAGAAGCGTTGCAGAAATCGACAATAATAAAATAATTGTTGTAACGAAGACCTAACCCATTCTTTCATATAACTCGTTCAAGGTCTACCTTGTCAGAAGCATTTTGGGCATTCGAGTCCTCCATTATTGAATTCATATCGCTCCTTAAATACTGTTGAACAATAAATTCAAAACATTATGCCGATTTTGGGGCTTAACTTAGCCGTCATAAGATTCGTAAAAATTTGTTTCCAGGACATAAGACTTTGCATAGCTTCTTGTCAACTTATATGTTTACAGCAGTTTTATGAAATCTGTTGGATTCCAATGTATGGCTTAGTTTAATCTGCTTCAGAGAGATTTTTACTTGCTCAATGTCAATAGGGCAATTATTGGTTTCGCGCAGAAAAAAAAAATCGAGGTTTTAATCAAACATGACATTACGATGATAGAGAAGCCCAAAAAAGTGGTTTTCGCCATACCACCCGTCGGTCTGTCTGTGCGTCTGTGCGGATGTGCGGATGTGCGCTTTTTCACGTCATGCTACAGCCTAAACCGCTTGACGGATTTTCTTCAAACTTGATATATAGTAGTTTGAAGAAAAACGGTTGTCGAGGTTTTTTTTATTTCGTTTTAGCCCGGCTCAAACTGGTACCTTTCAAGTAACGGTTTTTTCAATTTGGATTTTCTCGAAAACGGCTCTAACGATTTTTATTAAACTCAAAACTTAGCTTATTTTAGGCATTTCTAACAAAACTGCGTTTTTTGTTTTTGGCTCAAATGGTCGTAACGAAAATCATGTTTTAACGGCTTTTTTTCAAATAGCCATAAGTTCACAACGGCTTGATTGAATCGACTCAAATTTCGTTTGACATAGTTTTTTATAGTTTTCTATAGGATGGTTTTGTAAATTTTTCCCTGAAGCTTTTCTAAACGGTGGCTTCCATACAACGAGCCGATAAGTTTTAGCCAACATTTTTTGGTTTTTTCTTATTTGCTTGAAAACGGCTCTAACGATTTTGATTAAACTTTGTGTGTTATATTCTTTTAGTGTTTTTAAGAGAACTGCATTTTCAGTTTTTGGCTAAAAATGCAAATAACGGAGATCTGCTCTTAACGGCTTTTTTTCAAATGGCCATAAGTTGTCAACGGTTGCATCGAATTCACTCAAACTTTGTTTGGTATAGTTTCTTTCAGCTTCCTTTCAGATGGCTATGATTTTTTTTTCATTTTCTTTTTTTTAAATGGTGGCTCCTATACAAAGAGCCATTAGATTTTGGCCAATTTTGTCTAATTTACTCAAAAAAAGCTCCCCCGATATTTATGAAACTTTGTATGTTACATTTATAGAATACTTCAAAGAAAACTGCATTTTTAGATTTTTGCTACACATGACAATAGCGGAAATTGGTAATATCAGTTTTATTAATTTGGCCATAAGCGGAAATTTATATCATTTACCTATATCACCCAAAAGACGACATCTAAATTTGATATACTAAAGGTTACTTAACGTTAGCTCCCGTATATCGAGTCTTCCAGCTTTAGCCAAATTTTTTTTTAGTTTTTACCAAATTTTTCAAAAATGAGTTGTTCTTATTGATCGAAAAGTTTGTTTTCGTCGTACTATTGCACCCACAGAGCAAGTACGTGCGACCCAGTCGTGCATTTTATTTTTTGTGGTTTTGATAATATACTAGTTTCTTGTTTGTTTTTAGCTTGAATGGTCATAACGAAAATCAGATGCAAAAGGATTTTTTCAAACGGGCATAATTTTGAGAAGGCTTGATTGAATTCACTCGAACTTTGTTTGGCACAGTTGCATTTTTTCAGTAACACCATTTTAAATAGTGGCTCCTATACAAGGAGCCGTTAAGTCTTAGCCAATTTTTTTTGATTTTTTCTAGTTTTCTTAAAAACGGCCCAAACGAATTTTCCTAAATTTTGTGTGTAATATTCTTTTAGTGTTCTTAAGAAAACTTTTTTTTTTTTGCTTAAGAACGGCTCGAACGATTTTTATTAAACTTTGTATGTAATATACGTACACAGAAAGCTTTGAAGAAAACTAATTGTTTTTAGTTTTTGGCTACAAATGATAACAACGGAAATCCGGCTTGAACGGTTTTATTAAACTGGCCATAAGTGGACAACGACTTTAACGAAAATAAATCGGACTTCCTTAGGTATATACCTTTTATAGTGCCCAGAAGATGTCAGCAACGTTTTGAAGATTTAAGGTTTTTTAACGGTAGCGTTTCAGTTTTACCCAAAACTTTTTTAGTTGTTAAGATATTTCTCAAAAATCTCTTAGACAATTTTGCTTAACTTTGTGGGTACGTTTTTGGGAGTAGATAACCGCGTTTTTAGTTTTTGGCTGAAAATTTAAGTAACGAGCATTTTTATACAAACAACTTAATTCCATTGGAGGTCTTATTAAAACGAAATAACGGGACAATTAACGCGTATCTTATATAAATGTCAACATGCTTATAATGCAGGACACAAAATCTTCTTAAAAAAAAATTTGAACTTTCTTCCTGGTTTTTACTTTCGATTACTACTACTTAACTTACTATAAGGCAAGTTATACATTCGTCGAAAAAAAGTTTTGAGATAATAATCAAACATGACATTACGATAATAGCGAAGACGAAAAAAGATGGTCTAAGAATTCTGTCCGTCTGTATGTCTGTCTGTCTGCCTGTATGTACTTATGTATGTATGTACCTACCCTACAGCCAAAGCGGGTTCGCCGAGTTGCTTCAAACTTGGTATATAGAGTTTTTAAGGTATTGTATACAGAGGGGTGATTGAATTTTTTTTTAGCTCAAAATATAACGGTACCTGCCATATAACCGTTACGTCAAAGCTTAATTTACTCGAAAACGGCTCTAACAGTTTTGATTTAAAAAAATCATTTAAGTTTTTTTAGGCACGACCATGCTGAATTTTTTTTTTTAATTGTCTAAAAACGTTACTTTCCATAGGACGATTTTTTTTTCTTTCGACTATCGCCAAAACGGCTCAATCACATATTTATAGGTGTAGGTAGTTCAGTTCATACTGCATACTTATATTTTTAAAAAAAATGTAATTTTAAAAATATTTTTTATACAATTTGTTTAAAAGAATAATTTTTTTCAAAAATTATATATAAATGTTTTCGCTGAATACCTATGAAATGGCACTTTCAAATTTTTTTTTGAAAAATATTTTCAAGTTAAAAAAAATTTTTGTTCTCAAAAACCACTCTACAGATTTCTATAAATTTATTCTCATAAGTTTAAATTTATCCAAGAAATAAAGTGGCATACTTTTTTTTAGCTCAAATTAGTATAATTTAAGAATTTCTTGGACCTCAAAAGAAAGCTTCAAATATCCAATTTCTAAAAAAATTTATTCTTTGTTCTAAGTCCTCTTTTATCAAATAAAATACATTTCCGTAATCACACATCCCTAATTGTTAACTTTCAAAATTGCTCACAACCAATTAAATAAAAGACCCTTCTAAATTAAATTTTTAAATCCAGTCTCAATTATTTAAAACCACAAAATGTGACTTAAAATAAATAAAAATCTCTGCAACAACAATAACCTACTTAAAAAAGAACATCAAAGATACTAATCTTTTCATGCACAATAAAAGGACCAACAATTTTGTGTTGGTTTTTGCTTTTATATTTCCCTTAAGTAAGAGAAAAAAAAATCTCATCTCAAGAATCATTTTATTGATTCAATTTAAAACCCCAAAAATAATCCGATAACATTCCCATTTGGATAATGAGATTTAAAAAAAAAAATACTTGTTACCGCGAAACATTAAAGGAAAAAGGAACTCCCTGTAAGAGGACCTTTTCTGCACTCATACGTGCCCTTAAAAATAGCCCTCATATTATGAACTCAACTTATAATGAAGGACAATCTTGTTGAAAGAGTCCTTTTAAGTTTTGCGCGTGTGTGTGTGTGTGTGTGTGTGTGTGTGTGTGTGTGTGTGTGTGTGTGTGTATTTTACGTAGTGAAAATCTTATCCAATCACTCTCCACATTTGGGGTTTTTTTTTTGTGGGAGTTGTTGTCTTTGTGGTTTGTCCTTTTGATACTGAGTCCTGATTTTTGATAGAATTTGTGTACTGAATAAAGAAAAAAGTACGTTCTCAAAAATTTGAATCCCATTAGAATTTTTTTTAAGTTTATTATATTGATCCAATACATTACTCATACGCCCGAGTGAATTGAAATTTGTTCATACAAACTTCTTAACTATTGAAGTAGACTTTTCTGAGAGAAGCACCAAATAATAAATTAAATGTCGAATGTCCTTTTTACTACAGATCCTTTAACTAACAATAGAAAATCAGAATTGAAACCCACTCCAGTCTCGTTGCCGTCTGTTGGTCTTATTTTTTTTTTTTCTTTTGGAGCTTAGTTGTCTGGGGAAAAGAACGTTCTGTATGTGTGTGCTATGGTTTGAACATCCTGGCTCCTGGGTATAGTATCATCTTTTATGCTATGTCGTCCATTCTGGCTTCCTATATTTATACATGTTTTTATTTTTATGCTCCACGTTACCGCTCCACGCCAATTCAAGTGAGAAAAATTCCGCAAAGCTTTGTGATGTTCAAAATGCTAGAAATGTCTAAATTCATTGGGCCTCTTCTTTTGCCAACCACCACCCGCCTTTTATTTAATAGGAACTAGAAAAAATGAAAAAGAAATGCAAGCAATGATTCCGCTCCGGACTTTAATCCATTTGCCATGCAGTTGTAGACAACCGAACGACGACGGCTGCCGCGCCGTAGACACCGAGGACACCAGTTCTGGTCGTCATCATCGCAGAGGAGGATTTCCATTTTTATATTTATTTTGTTCAGGCTTTGCAAAAGGCATTCTCTACATGTGGCTGTTTTTTAGTGGCTGCGGAGCTGGAGCTGGAGCACTGGACAGGTGACAGCTGCAGTGGAGGGCGCAGTCTCGTTTTCTTCGTCCTGGGATGAGGATAAGGAATTTAGTTGTTTCTGATTTTTTTTTTTTTTGCATTCGACGGGGAACATATTAAGCAAAAATGTTTTCCTCTATTGTTTGTGACATTTATCCCATGTGTGCTGTGCTTGCGCTAAGGACATTTATTTTCTTCTAGCTGATTTTGTCGTATCCTTTCAAGGATAAACCAGATATTGTATTTGACATTCATTTGCTATTTGTCTAGCTTCATTTTATATATGACCTCTTGCCGATGACCCGCACCATGCATGTATGACAAAAACATCTATCCTGGTCTGATCCTTTTATAGTTTTTAGTTTTGACCTTTGACCAAAGACCAACTTCATAACTCCCTCTATGAATAGAAAAATAGAATAATGAATATTTCATATACCTTATGTATGGTATTGTCTGTAAATGACGTTTCTTCGAAATGTATGCGCTGTTTTTTGCAGGATGTCTCTCTGCGACTGTGTTAGTAACTCTTTAGCATATTTGATGGAAAAATTCCAATTAACTAATGGTTCACTAGAGTTATCTTTCTTCCTTGGGTTGCTTCTGTTTTTAGATGCAGTGATGAGTCTTGTTGAATTGGAATAGACAAGTATGAACGAATAAATGAATGGGTTATGGAATTGTAGAAAATTACTTTTATTGTGAATGTGGAGGTGGAAGGGAGACTTTTTTAAATTAAAATTTTATTTTATGATATTGCGGGGTTGAAAAGTTTCATAATTTAAATGAGTCATTTAAGTGGTTTGATTGGGTGAAAAGTGCAAAACGGAAGTCGTTAAAAAGTGTAGATGTGTTTAACTTATAAAATAAAGATTTGTGATTATATTTGAGTTCATTTAAATCTTTGGGATTGTATTGACACACAACATTAAAATGTATGTGTTTAGATTGAGGCCATTTTTTCACTTTAAGAAAAAGCACTTTTAAACTCCAATGATTAGTTCAAAATTGAGTAGAAATGGAACCACTATAAGACGTTCTTGGAACTTTCTACTTTCGTAATCTGATTTCAGCGTCCTCCGGTTTAATAAGGCGCTTTCGAAAAGTGGATATGCTCAATGGATAGTTTTGAAAAGTTCTGCGGAATAAAATGTTAAAAAGTTGTAAAGATGTTAGTATGTTGATATGTACAAAAGGGGAGTACAAAGGTCTTGCACGTAGAGGTCGAAGAGATATTTAGACCATCATTACACAGAGCCAAGTCCCAAATCGACTTTTGAGATAATATCACCCATTTCCACGCGCAGAAATCAAATGCAGCATAACTCTTTGCTAATTGGTTTTTCTTTTAGTCAGGAATTGAGGTGTTAAGATCTACTGAGAAGAACCAAATAGATGTGTTGTATAGAACACTCATCATCCCTGTACTGGTATTTGGTGCAGAAGCATGGACCGCACTCCCAATCGCATGAAAAGTTCCTTGCAGTTTTCGAGAGAAAATTTTCAGGTATACGATTTATGGTTGTGTCCGTGTTTACGTTGAAGAAAACATCTGGTGAAAAGATACAACGATTAACTATACCTACGTGGTGTACAGCGACATAAGCCTAGTCAGAAAAATTCTTATCCAACGGTTAAGATGGCTGGGCCATATGATAGCGAATAGGCATCAACACTATAGCTCGATGGAGCTACTTAGTAAAAGGAGACCTCCGATAACTGTAAATTGGTGACTGTATCAGGCTAGATATTCAGCCGGCTGAAATGGCAGATTGAGTAAGGCTCAGGAGCACCACGTTACATAATGCCACCGTTATACGCGATGGCCAGTAAGGAAGTAAGGCTTGAAAACTGTTTACGAGCGCTTGCCAAACTTATAAGATGAGTGGTCAGGAGCAGGACACAGTTCTAAGTAACGAGCGGTATATTCGAAAAAAATGTTCGAAACTCACTGCCTCTGCCTAACCTATTCGTATTCATATATGGCAGCATTACCAGTCACATTTTTTCAACTGTGTCGTCACGTGGCACTTGCGAACGCGTGGTTACTGGTTAGGCGTCTGCGCTTGTAGCAAATTTAAACATACTTAAAAGAAAAAGTAGTGGCTAGTGTGTCGGACTGCCACTGCCACGCCAAAGGTTCTGTGTTCGATCCCTGACGACTCAACCTAAAAAGTTTTTACGGGGTACTGCTTCTTGCGAAGAAGTGACAAATCCTCCAAGAGTAATTAATGTCATGGAAAATGCTTCTCTGTTGTAAATTGTAGGTCCCTTCCATTCCTGCAGAATATCAACGCACACACAGTAATGGTTGAGAGTGTAAGTCACAGGCCCAGGTCCCGCTTGGAGCTGTTGTGCCAACAATTTATTTTATTTATTTTACACATCGACTGACTTGCAGTTTTAAGGGAAGACCGCACTAGGTGGTAGGTACTGCAATAGTTGGGTAGACTACAAACCGTTTACTTGCGCTAAGTTGTAGTGCAATTTAATTCGTAAGATTTCAAATAATGAACACGTGCTTTTCAATTCCTTTGCAATTCCACGTTTTTCGTTTGTCTTTGTTCCCTTTATGTGCTCCTAGATCACCGTTCAAGAATTGACGCTGGTAAGACTGCTCAACGCAAATAGACCCTTTCTCAAAATTCTTTATGCTTGGCTATTGATTTGGAACGGAAGTTTGGGAGGCTGTGTCTACTAAGAAGGAATTAGAGTTGGTAGATAGAGTTTTTTTTTAAATCTTAAGTTCTTGTAAAAATATTCCACACGGCAAATAATGGGTTACATTGGCTAATGTTTGCTGTATTGCTCATATGATCTTCTTTCTTTTTTTACAAGAACCCCTTTTGTGCTATTTATTCATATGGTAGCGAAATAATTACTCCTGCAATGAAAAATGTATTGTTCAGGCCACACCAATTCACATGGCAAAAGAGTACAAACATCACTCTTCCATCTTTTAATAACATGAACGACCTATAGAATTCGATTCGGGATTCAATTTTGTAATTGACAAAAATAAATCTAAAACCAATCATAAATTAATGAACAAATTTTTTCCTCGATAAATCTATTATTTATTTGATAGACCATGGATGTTAATCACCCATAGATTAGTGGCAATCAAAGATTAAAATTCTGGCAGCAGCATTTGGTCATAATTCGATTATGTTAAAAACAAAAAAAAAAAAGTATTTCGTCCTGTATACTTGTGTCATTCCTAATGAAACCAGCAAGCAAGCAAAAAAGGGAAATAAAATACTGCCAACTACCCTAGGGGGAGTAATCAGGAATTCAAATTATTTTGTCGTGCGCAAAATGAAAGATAAATAAATTTAATATTTATTTCAGTTGTTGTATGGAGGTACATATAAAGCAACACAACCATGTGTATATTTTTGTGTTTCATTGTGTAGGTACAAAAACGTCGAAAATGAATTCGAAAACAATTGCTTAATGAATCATTTATAAGTATATAGAGCAGCTCACTGATGCTTCTGATTCAGATCCTACCTACCACTGCTTCACTTCAATTCACATTGCTGACGCTCCTCATTTTCGCTTCTGTTGGTTCTTATGTTAAACATACATAGTTCGTGTTTTTTTTTACTTGTTTAACTAAATGTAGGTAAGGCAGTGTTTCGACTGGCATTTAAAATTTGTTTGTCTGCATACAGTGTTTATTGTGTTTTAGAGTCCTGCGAGTGCTGTTGTTGTCCTTGCTCATCTCATGTTATATGAAAAAGGCGAATATGATTATAACACACACTCATGCCACCTATCTATTTACACCCACGAGGAGAAGGACTCACCAAGCTCACAAAATCCCCAAACTACCAAACTACATAAAATGTACAAGGATTTAGCTTTGGCAAAATTGAAGTGCAGGACAGGAGAAAAAAAAATACTATTAAATTGCTTTCATTTTAATGGAATTTTATAGGAACAGGAAAGTTGTTTTGTATGTAATGGTGGCCGACTTTTATTTTTATTTGGCATGTTTATGTTTCAAATATGGCACACTATGAACTATTGCTTTGAAAGATAATTGACATTATTGTGTTTCTTTGTTTTTATTGTTAACCTTGATACAAAATAAATTGACAGTGAGTGTCTATTGTCATGAGAAAAAGGACTTCTACGACAGATGTCAGAAAAGTTTTGTTTCGAAATGGAAGAGTATTTTCGTTTCATGGTCAATGAAGAGTGTCATGGGTGGGTAGGAACAAATATAGTAGACATCCAGATGTTTCATTGAGGTCTGAAGAGGCATTTATAATGAACAATATTCTATGTTCGTGTTTGGGTCATAAGTTATTCAATCTTACTAGTTGAATCTACACAAAAAGGTGGATACTTTTGACATGACATTGTAAAATTTTAAAAAATAGATGTTGTCAAAATGGAACTGGATAAGTATCTAAATCCTATTTTGACTTGTGATTTTAACCTCTACAAGTCAAGTTATGCATTCGTAAAAAAAATTTAACAATCAAACGTATCTTCCATAGGACCGGTATTTTGAATTTAAATTTTCTCGTAAGCCACTAAACGGATTTCGATAAAATTTTAAATGAAGAAGACCTTTTATAGACGAAATAATATTCATACTTAAATTTAAAAAAAAACAGTAATTTTGAATTAAAAAAAAAATTTAATCGTTGGTTTTTTTTTCCAAAAACGGTCAGATATATTTTTTTAATTTTATTTTTTGATAAAAACTACAAAGTGTTAGAAGTTGGTATAGTTATCTACTAAAAAAATTGAAATATGTTTTCGAAGAGTTTTTTCAATTGTTCCATGAGTTGAAGAACTGAAAACAACCCTTTGACAAGCTTAGGTTAATTTTTGACTTCCTTTTTTCATGTTCTTATTAAGGTATCAAATCAATCGATAATTGCATTCATTTGAATGCAGACTGCAACCTGTTAAATTTGCATCCATTTAAGTTCAGTAATTTGAAATCATGGAAGTGAAAACGACCTTCATTCCAATACATTTGCAGAGAGGGAAGAAGAGTGAGAGTTAAATGGGAAGGTGAATTCAAAGTAATGATTAAAAAAATGAACGGGCCTTGAGCACACTGCATTCTTTTGAACGCTCAAAAATTACAGAAATTAAAACGACTGCATTTTCGAAGTGATTGAGTATCTGAATTTTGTAGCCTGAATTTGCAATTCAGTTCGATTATTTTCAGTTTACTAACAGACACAGATGCACATTGTCTTTGAATGTCTCTAAATCGTAATGAGATGGAAAATTCGAGCATCAGGGTAAAGGTAAAGCATTCCATTAGGTGTAGTGCTGTTAAATAGTCAGTTTCTATATAATTTAACAGAATCTACGTCCAAAATATGGCTAAAGGGTGGATTGATGGATATTTCTAGAGATGCGAGTATAACGGATAGATCGTTAAGGCAGGGGTATGAATGCATCTGGCTATTTCGCTGGAATACTTTTTTTATGTAATGCACTCGCACTCAAGGGGATATGAATGAATACTCTTATAATGATTCAACAAGGAGAGAAGGAATAGAAAGATAAGAAAGAAAGGTGGTACAGTGGATTGAGATTATAGGTGATTTTGCTCACAAAAATCCAACGGGGAATAAATAAAAATTGCTGCCCAGGCTGGGTTTGAACTCACAACTCTCAGGTTAAGCAATCAAGCTCTATCCACTGTACCTTTGCCACCGCCAGTTTGAGTATTTCGCTGGAATACTGTTTATAGAAGAAGCGATACAAAAGTTGAGACACGAAACACTACGATGATATGTTCAAATGAAACAATAAATTGTTTCCTTGGTTCTTTCACCTAATCATTTTATGAATCCTTTTCTGTGTAACAGGAGCACCTGACTGGATATGAGAACAACATTCAAGCCTTGGGCAAATGTATGCCATGTATCGACCTAAGAAGACTAAACATTTCTCAGCAGTTTTGGTGAGTTCAAATGTGTTCGCTCCACAAAAGTTGGAACTGTTTGGTTTACTCAATGCAAGTGCCCTTTACGGATAGTGTCAAAGGGGGAAAGTTATGCATGCCACACGGTTTAAACTTCCCCACACTAAAATGCTGACAAAATCAGTTTTACATCGTAGGAAGAGGGTTGTGAATCTGTAGAAGAATAGGTACTATCTTCAGCAAGTTTTAAAAGTTTTAAATTATTGATAAAGGTCAGAAAGAGAGTCGGTCACAAGATGACCTGTGCCTCAGGGTACATCAGCAATAGCAATGATTCCGTGAATATTAGACTAAAAACCATCTAAGATATCGCAAAGGGAACGGTCTAAATTCGTCGATACGAAATGCATTTTCTATAAAAGAGTCTGCTGCCAAATTCTATTAAATGATTTTGAAATATCATGCGAAATAGTATAATTTTCTCCAAAACGAACGACGCGACACACGTTTCTGAATATATTTCTTGATCTGATAATTTTTAGATTTTTCGTGACGTTGAAAAGGGGAATCCATAGAGCAATTGACCGGTACTTTGAAAGAGATGAAGATGCAAAAATGTAATTGTGACGCTTGTTTGGTTGCGAACAAGTTGAATAATGTTTAGCGAGAATTTCGGATTTCTTGGGATCCGTTCAAAATCCCGAAAACCAAATTGCCGAAAGTTCAAAATCCCGAAAAATCAAAATCCAGAAAAATCAAAATCTCAAAATCCAGAATGTTCAAAATCCCGAATGATCGAAAGCTACACAAGTACTGCTGATTAAGAAAACTGTTGACACAGGCGACTGTCAGACAACTGGACACATCCTTAGCGGAGCAACGAAGTTGCGTGAACGGGTGTGTCCCCGAAAAAGGGAGTTAAAATCCCAAGAACCCACGAAGCGGGCCACCCAAGTACTGCTGATTAAGAAAACTGTTAACAGAGGCGCCTGGCAGACAACTGGATGTATTTCAGATCACGAATTACTTGATTTGTAAGGAGAACATACGTTATCTCCGAAAAATTTAAGCAAACAGTACAAAATGGGTTTCTCCTGTGGAATTTGTCTTTGAGGATTTTCTTTTTGGGATTATGCTATTCAACCAAGCATTACTAACTCGATTTTTCAGTATTGATTGCTATTCGGTATTTGTTCGGGATTTTGATTTGTCAGGATTTTGAACTTTCGGGATTTTGGTTTTCGGGATTTTGAACCAGACCCGGATTTCTTTTCTTCAAGTACTGTCTGACCTGAATAACATGCTTTATAAAAGGGTTTTTTTCTTAGACGTATGGTTTTTCAAGAAGAAATAAATCGCATATAATTTAAGGTTATGACCAAGAATTTAGATTTATTATAAAGACAAGGGTTTGCCATTTTGTTTTAAAAATTATATCAGACAAGTGGCCGCCGCGGCTGGCTCGAATAAATTCCTGGGCGATTATGTCGACCGAATATTGGAAGCAGCGCGCGTCGTTCAGGAGTAAGTCTATTCATTATGAAAAGGCAAACAAAACTGAGCATAAATCAAGTGACAACTATCAAAAAGCCTAAAAAAACACCACCCTTTAGTATAGTATTCATTAAAATCACCCGTAATAACGATTTTTATCCAAAAATAGTGGGAATAAGTTCTTTGCATAGAATTCAACAGTTACCGAGTGCGTTAGAAATTAAATTTCTGCCCAGATTTTGACTTTTATAGATATGATTTTCACTTCTGAATTTAAACTTCATCAAATTGAAGTCTATCTTAAAACATTGTTTTAGACCGTAAGAAAAGAATAATGTGTGTTGCCTAAACCCATATGTAGGCTGAATTACAAGGTGTTCAAATGATCACCTATTCACTTCACTCAGTGCCAAAACAGATGGGATGCAAATTGATAACTTATATTTACTCCATCCATCCTAATAATGTATTATTTATAATACACCTCTTACCTTGAAAGTTGAAACTCGCAGTATATTTTTGACTGCTTTTCTAATTTATGAGGCTCTGCAGTTGTATTTTTACCCCAACCCATACCAAAGGGAGAGTATTATCTTCCATACTTTCTTCAAAATAAAATTTTGCTGAATGAAGGCTTTATCAAAAAAAAAGTTTTGGGAATAATTTAAGTTTGCAGAACATTTTTGAGCATTTCACTATATATTAAATATCAAAGCAGTTCATACTTAAAATATTAAACTGAAATTATGTGTGAAATTCAAAATCTAAATGAATTCAATTCTGCCTTGTGAAATTATGCACTGATTATGGATTGGATATTTAGCCTCTCTGTTGCCCTAACAAATCGCATACCGACTCCACTTCTGAAACTCTTTTTAAGTCGTTCCTTTAAAATACCTACTTATACTTACTTACTTAAATACAACGACTTGCAACGACATGCATAACGGGATGTATGCGGACCACGCCTACCTTTGCACTTAATGTTATTTTGGGATTACCTCTAATCCAATTATTCATAAGAACGGAAGCAAGACTGAGCTGAGGAATTTAGCATGTGTCTGGATGTCATAATCCCCACAACCCACATATAACTTCACACAGAATTTCTCCCCCCCCCCCCCCCAGGGAAGACTGGGAAAACATCAAACCACACCATTCTAGGTAAGACCTGGTCTGGTATACGGATGTCTCAAAAATGGAAACAGGTACAGGTTCCGGTATTTTTGGGGAATCACCATGTGCGAACTTCTCAGTCAGCCTTGGTCTTCATTCGTCTATATTTCAAGCAGAGGTTTTTACTATTAACGAATGCGCAAGTATACTTTGTCACTCGAACGCCAAAAATAAAACAATATTCATCTTCTCAGACAGCCAGGCTCCCTTAAAAGCTCTGGCATCGCTTGTCATAAGATGCAAGCTATTCCAAAAGACTGTCTTATAATACTCACTGAACTTGCAAGGTTTAATTTTGTGATTCTCCATTGGATCCCGGCACATAAGGGATACGATGGTAATGAAAGGGCCGACACTCTGGCCAAAGAGGGCGCCTGATTGCCATTGGTCGGCCCTGAACCCTTCTGCGGAGTAAATAAAAATTACTTCAAAAACACTGCAAAAAACATTCTACTCATGGAATCCAATGCAGCTTGGCAAATAACTCCTGGTCAAAACTGTTCTAAACAATTTGTACCAGAATATTCATACAAAAGCTCAAAATTCCTACTCAACGTAGATAGGAAAATTCTCAAAACAGTGACTGGAATCATAACCGGACATTGTCCTCTAAAAAAAACACCTTCACAACATGAGACTAGCAAAAAAAACTCCGTTTGTCGTCTATGCCTCGAAAGTGAAGAATGCCCAGCACTCCTCCGCTTCAGAAAGCGGACACTTGGTATCGAGATCGTTCCCTTGGAAAAACTCAAACCTTCCAACCACAGAATATCTTAAAGTTCTGGTCTCTGTCTGGAGCAACAGAACTGCTCTAGAATCTCACATGGGTTGGCACAATAGGAACCTTCGAGATACCGCAGTGCCTGCGCTGTATAAGCTCTCCCTAACAACAAATAATAATAATAATAATTATGATGGCTCCACTAGAGAACTAGAGTGTGGTTCTCCTAGGCCTTGCTTTCCTTTAAAATATAAATTTCCCACTCTCCCAACTCAACCGACTAACAACAAAGATCCACAACACCTTTTAGTTTTCCGTAATTGTATTTCATACACATCCAAAACACTGCAGATTTTTAAAGTTTTTATTTTCTCGAAAACCCACTTAATGCGAAAAAACTTGAAAAAAAAGGAAGGACGTAGACTTACTACACGCTCGCTCACCTTTTGGGCAAAAAAATATAAAATAAACCCAACCCATATAATACATATACATTTATAAACGTATCCTGAGTGCATTTTCCGCTTCTTTATTCATTTATTCACGAAGGATTGCTGAGATTTGCTTTTTTCTAGCAAAGATAGGAAAAAAAACTCAAAATCCGGAACACAACAACTCACTTTGGATATATCTCCTTGTTGCCTTCGTCATCGTCTGCGTTTCTACGCTCGTGTTTAACTTTGTTTTACTTATTTTTTTATTTGTATTTAGTCATCCTCTTGATCTTGCAGAATACTAACTTAGCTTAGCTCTCCTGTTTGTTTGTATCCTCGTCCTCACTCCAGGATGTATTTATTTTATCCTCGAAAAAAAAATCATCCTCAAAGTTTTGTGAACTCCCACCAGAAATGTTTATTTTTTTTCCTCTGCTCAGCAAGTTTTAATGAAATTTTATAAGAGTGTCCTTGCAAAAGATATTGTAATCAAACAAGAAGAGAGAATCAGCATAGAATACATAAAAAAATAAAAATGCAAAAAAAAAAATTTATAAATTCCAAATAAAAAAATATCTAATAACTCATTGCCCTCTGCAATAAACCAAATCATCGACGATGAAGAATTAGTCCTTGGTTGTGGAAAGGAGAAACAAAACTTTAGAGTCCTTTCGACATTGGTGGCTGGGTTAAAGAGTGCCTGAGTGGGTATGGGTTGGATAACAGTATGGCTCAAAAAATCGATAACAACTAAACTAAAAGGAAACAGTGTAAAAATATACAACAGCAAAAATAAAAAAAAAAGTACCAAAATAGAATATTAGTGTGGGCAAAATAAAAGTTCAAGCATTCTTCTCCCCAGAGATTGTCCTTGGGGCTCCAAGTTCCAACAAAATTCATTTCTATCCTGTCATCCCAGGAGGCGTGTTTTCCATATATCCTGACAAAAAAAAAACCATAAAACTTTGCAAATGTTTATATTGTCACGGAGCGGCGCGGAGCGCGGTATTTGTATTTGTACCTCCGCGGATTCCAAACCAGGTGCTCAGGCAGAAGGACACACAATTGCTTACAGATTGATGATGATATGAGAAGCTACATGTCCTTTTGTATCCTGTTCGCTGTTCCTGTGTATCCTATTGTCGAGAGATGGGGACGAAAATTCTTTGTGTTGTCAGTATATTTACTGAAAATGTTTCATTACTATCTATAGGTAAGGTATAATATTAAAGTAGAGTATACATATGTACTAGTCGTATCTAAATAAAATTGCCAATTCGCCTTCGGGGGGCTTTGTGCTGTTTTCGATTTCATTGTAGCCTCAAGGGCCGATTCATTTATATTAAGAGGCAAGAAGAGGGGAAGGTTTGAGTGGAACAGCACCAGAATAAATATATCCCAACACGTTTTGTGTATTTTGTAGGGAAATTACTTTTTATTTTGTTGATGTGAGAAGAGTCGGGTGGATATCCTTCAATTGCTGTAGGGAATAAGTGATGAGATGACAACGAGCAGGACGAGGCGACAGTTACAGCGACGCCGACGCCAATGCCAACGCCAACACCATGATAATGTGGGATCGTAACTTGATGAAAATTGTCCTTTAAATAATGTTGTCGTAATTTGAGAATTTTCTTATTGAACTAGATAGATGTCCATAGGTTTGATGAGAATGTGCTTGTGCCCTATATGAATGTATAGGTGCATTCGAGCAGGGAAGCCATGTTGTGTTACTAGTAAGTAAGTTTCTTGGAATTTCGTTCCAGCATGCAGAAGTTATTTGGTTATTTCATTAGAAGCAGATACTTTTGAGCATAATTTAATTTGTTAACTATTCTTGGAATAGACAGAAGACAGAATGCAGTGCGTATCACCTGCTGAAGGTTAAAAGAGTACCTTCATAATACATGTATGTAGGTGTAGGTAGAAGGCAACCAAAATAAAATCCAATTTGCTGATTAAATTTCAATTTTGTCAATAAAAAGTTATTTAAAGAATTAGTTCATCAAAAACGTAGGAAATGCTAAAGTTACAGTAAGCTTTTTCCTGGGAAGTTATCTGTCACTCGATGTTGGAACAGACCTGAATGTCAGCAAAAAAATAAATTAAGATCGTACAAAGTAGAAACTGTTTGAATCCAATGTGAAATCTGAGCTGCTATACGCCTGTGAAATGCTCTTCAAACACCTCAAGTAGGTGGCAGGCATTTTTTAAACTTTGTCTGCGTTACATCCTAAAGATTCGGTGACCATAAACCGTTTCAAACAATGAACTATGGCTTAAAACTGGACAAACAAAAGTGGATGATGACTTCAAGCTAAGAAAGTGGCGCTGGATTGGCCATTCACTAAGTAAGCCTGATGACAAAATAGCGAAGCAGTGCTTTGAATGGAATCGTCAAGGTGCAAGGTGGTTTGGAAGAACAAAAGAAACATGAAGATCAACTGTTATGAAGGTATCGTCAACAGCTGAGGTATCATGATAGGAACAGAAAGAGATGGAAGGATCTGGTTGCAGCCCTATGCTCCAACAGCAGCTACCGAAAACCATGAAGAAGTAAACGCTTTCTCCACACAAAATCAAAAATATTTCATAATTAAATTCAATGGCTATTAAACAATGAACTCCAAAAGTTAAACATCCTTGTTCAAAAGCATTTAATCCGAATTTTTTGCTTAACAATTTAAAAAAACTAAAAAAAAAAGTAGTTTACGTAAAGGGTTTATCGATTGGCGCTGGCAAATTTTGGCGTCTTGTGGAGATCATTTTGTCTTGATGAACTCTGTCAAATCTGCTGTTTGATAAAACTTATTTTTGTTTATCAAAATGGCTGTTATTTACTGCAAACGTTGCACGCTTTGTTATCAATCCGTTTTTTAACGATTGGTAGCCGAATTTGTGACGCCCGTTCGGCATTCAATCAGCCAACACTTGTATAATTTTGTGTTCATTTTTGGCCTGAAAATGATTTCACTACGCTTCACTTTTTCTTCTTAAACTTCCTTAAGTCCCAGGTCTATGCGAATGAACCACAATTGACCGATGCCGTTAAGGTGAACATCACAGGCCATCGCTCAAATTCAACCGGATGTATGCGGAAGAATCATTGAAAATTAGACTACTCGGATCCGTGCCACTAAAAGAAGCCGATGCCAGCATTTGATCGATGTCATACTTTATACATAATAACATACACTTTTGACTTTTGAATTCAAAATTAACTAATAAAAATATGTCAAGCGCAGCTTGATTTATTTCATTTCAATATCTACCCGCTCTTATTGAAAAACCCATATTAGATACATTTTTAAATTTCAAGTCAGGAACACCAACACACAGCCTTTAATTATTAGATTTTAAGTTTTCCTTAGGATTAAACTCTGTTCTTCTGCTTCATCCCACTCCAAAAAAATTCTGTATGTATCAAAAACACTTCCTATGTTCGTTGTCGAGTTTTTAACAGAAGATATTGGTGCCCGTTGTATTGCAGCTCGGGTTTTTGAAGTGAAACTTCTTTAGGCGCATGAGGGTTAATTTTTTACGGATGAAGCGGAAATTAGCATGACGGAAGTGTGGGATGTTTCCGTCCCAGAAGAGGAAAGAGCGATTGAGACCGACTGACGAAGAGTGAGAAAGGGCGAACGTAGCATGTAGCACATAGCCATGGAGCGAGAGTAGGGAGCAAGCGAGTGAGAAAGATCGAGAGAGAGAGAGAGTGAGATAGACCGAACGTCGCATCACGCACAATGTCATGGGGAGAGAGAGCTGTAGGTTAGGTTAGGTTTGATTTATAAAAGCACAAACTGGTTCTGCATATCAACTGTGTGTAGGTAATCGGCTGATGGTTAAAAATAGAACGGTGGGTAGCAGGGACGGTATGCATTATGTGTGTCTAGCAGACAAAAGTGTTTAGTATTATCCACTGCAGGCAGTCAGGGGGGTTGAACTATACCCTCTTAAGTGTTTTGAACGCTTAACCAAGGATGCAAATATAGATCGCAATACTCCTTCTGTTCCGTGCAAAACCTTGGCGCGTATAGGCCGCGGCATTTCTTCGTCTTTAGGGTCCCTGCCGGGCTTAGCATTGTCGATATTTTGTAAGCTGGCTTCTATCCAATCATGAATGTGGTTGAGATGGAAGTTGGAACTCCGTTTCCGCGTGGCAACCCGGGAACAATATGAATAGAAGGGAAATTGTTGTAAATGAAATAGGAGTGAGTATCTGCAGCTATATTTCTTTTCCTTGAAGTATTGATTCCTTACTGGAAACGTATGCAAGGTAAAACTTGTATGTGGCAAAGAGAGGAAGGCTGGATGTGCGTATTTGGCTGTTTGCTTCTACCTTGGCAAATGGTTGAGTGCGCATATCTAAGGCTGCCAGGCCTTGAGTATTGATGGTGCTCATCTAGAAGTGACCTTACGGTTGCGAGGCTCCATCGGAAGCTTTATTCTGGTACCACGGAAGATAGTGCCCACCCAGGTGGCCGAGTCACCTGGGAGACTATCTATGAGGTAGGCCCCCTTGTGGGAGTATCATGGTGGCTGTGTTTACTCCATAGCGGAAACATATGGCATTGGGTAAAATTATCTACGGATTTTATTATTGGATGGAAGAGGTGTAAGATAGACCTCGCCCCTTACCAAGAAGTGTGGACATGCCCCAACATGTTCCATAAAATAAGTACTAATATTCTACCGAGGGGTAGATCTTGGGGCTCTGGTCTAAGCCCATTTTGACACTGCATGGGAGTAAGCTCGCCGTGAAATTAAGACTTAATTGTCAGGTGTTCACGTTAAGCTTACTCTCATCCTGTAGGCAGTCAGGCGGTTGATGGTTTTAAATATATTGGCGGGTAGCAGGGATGTGACTTGGTGTTTGGTTAAAAGAGCGCTGGAAGGTTGATATGAAAAATGTGATGTGTATAATATTAAATGTGTTAGGCGGGTAAGCGGCCTTAAGAAGTTGCACTGGTTGGTTGATGCGGTGCAAAAATGAGCTTAATGGTGGGGAATATTAATCGTCCAAATGGGTGAGCGTGTAATACTTCATTAAATAGCTAGTGAGGAAGATTGAGAGAGAGTAAGGGAGATAGAGATAAAATACAGGCTATTGGGTGATGTATTCGTTTAGTAGTTAAATATTAGAACTTTAGATGACAATTCTGTCGCATAACGTCTTGGGCAGTAAAGGCAGACTTTTTCCCTCCCTCTTAGACATGTGTGCTTTGAACTCACGAACTTTGATTTTTTTAGTTCCTCAAGGAATACACATCGGACCACTTTTACTTTTTCATTATTTGAATAAATGACAGCTCTGTGAATAAACATATTGCAAAATTCTCATATTTGCGGATGTTTATAAACGGCTTAATGAATTCCAATGATTCTATTTGTCGTTGTAAAACGATATTAACTTACTGTGTCAATGGATTGAAATCTAACAAAAACAGAGCACAGTATTGAGTTATATTCCCAGAACAAAGAACAATTTCTCTCGTTTGCCTTTTATGATATCTTACCTCCATACCTGAAATAATTGAAAGTGTGCAGACACAATTCCTGTTATTTTTCTTCGCCATCTTCCATTGGATTAAAATCTACTTTTTTCACCTTTACAATTCAGGAAACAAAATAAACGCTTTTAAATTTAACACACAAGAAAATCGTAAGAATCATAAACCATTTTCACTCACTTTATTTGCTTTATAAAGGAAACATTTTTAAGTACTCTTTGAAGTTGAACAAATCAATCTCTGATGGAAAATTAAAATTAAATTAACAAAATATTTAAATGGGTTTTCTAGAAGACTTCAGGCTGTTGTAAATATAAATTAAACTCAAAAACATTCTGCGGCAAAGAAATAAAATTTAAATAAAAAAAGGGTTTTTGCGCAGACCAACAAAATCTTTGATCTGTATCAATATTAATTTTTTTGATATTTTCAACACTTCTGGTTCTTAAAGCTTCCTTTTTTCTTCCAACGGTACAATCTTCCCAAACACTTAAATGCCCTTGCAATAAAAATCACCATTCACAATAAAAACAACAAAAAACACTGTGATTTCGTCAGTTAGGCAGCAATAAATCCTTCAAGTAGGTAATTGCGCAGGCATGTCGTTCCTCAAAGGGACTCTGATATTCCCATGTTCCTTCCATTAACCAGTCATTTGTCCATAAAACAAACGTTTCAACGCATACAGCAAAACAAGTCTCAAGGGACTTCATAAAAGTAATACCCCATAAAATTTCTGCCATCTGGTGCTTTGCTGCCAAAAGCCAAAAACCAAAAAAAAAAAAACAGAACCACATCAATTCATCACAAAAGTTCACATCAGCAATAAAAATATTTCTAAGGACGAACCAACAAGTGCATTATGATGATGGCTCATTATGAATTTAAAAATGTGCTGACGTAAATGACAAAGTTTTGGCTAAACCTTAATATTTTTAATAGCCCTTCCGTTAATCCTCTTCCTACAGGAAGTTCTGTTCAGTTTATTTAACGTCCATGCTGCTTTGGGCCGCTAAAAGTACTTCGAAGCATAAGCAGGACTGCCTTGATTCCATTCCATTAAAGAAACAAAAAAAAAATTGATAGAAAGCTTTGGAATACATGAACAAGTAATTCATCAAGGGCTCGGCAAAAAGCCATAACCATGACTAGGTTCTTTTTCATGCCCCAGCCACATTCCTTTATCATCCTGTCATCCTTAAAAATACAATTTATCCTGCTGCCCCCTCCATAATTGTGTTTTCTAACACATACTGGATTCAATTTTGAGCAAAACCGGCGGCGGAGTTAAAGTGGGTTATTCTCTTTGTTCCATTGCAATAAACTTAACAAAAAAGGACACACATACGAAACAGGAACAGAAAAGAATGATATTCAGGAAAAAGGATTCGTTAGAATTGCACTTGTGAAAGTGTAGTTTTTTTTTTTGTATTATTATTTTCATCGCACCCCAGACAGACATCGTGTGTATGTGTGTGTTGATGTGTAGGAGCAGGATAAGTTTATTATTTATGTTCAGACAGATAGTTCGCTACGTTATTTTTTTGGTCGTCCTCTCTTTTCATTGTTTTATCTCTCTCGCACTTATTTTATATCTTTTAAGTCGCATATCCTTAAAAAGCAGCCTGAATGGATTTTGGCGGCAAAATTATGGCTGAAATTGGATTTTCTCATCTGCTATCGTTTTGTCCGTCCATAAAGATAAAGATAAAAGACGTGGAATATATTTTTCACTCCTTTCTCGAAGGAAGAACTTTTCAAATTTATATGAGAACAATGGCAAAAAATACAATCTGAAGATAGGTACCTAATGTGTGTGTGTTTTTTTTTTTTTTTTGTAAATTTTAAAGTTTAGTTTTAGTGATGCAAATGCAATTATTAAGGATGAAGGATTTTGTGTAGATAAATAGCATTCGTTTTGGAATGGTATTTTTTTCTAAACCAGGCTCTTTTGAAGACAGGTAGATTTGAATTGAGAACTTGTGAGAATTATACAACACTCAATTTTTTATTTTAAAGGAATTGGTAAGCCATTTCATCCAGCAAAGCACAGTGAATGGATGAGTTAATTTGTTTCCAAACCGACGATTATTTAATTTCCAATTATTATTTTAGGAAGGCGGAGGTATAGAGGCAAGATACTAAGCACTACTGAGTGTTAACATTTTTGCATATTTACTTTCTCTACAAACAACAAAATGAGACATACATACTTTCATTCATAGTTGGAAATTTTTACATGACCAGAAGTTACCGCAAAAAATTCTGCAATGTTCCAAAGGCAGTAAAAACTTCTGGTCATTTGTAAAAAATGTCAAGAACTCAACGTCATCATCTTTTCCAAAGCTGGTCGTTGACGATAAACCTATTGTCAGCTCTTCAGAGAAGGCGAATATGCTCGCAGATCATTTTGCTGCAAGTTCTACGTTGCCTGCAAGCAACAATGCCCCTCCTGTACTTGAGAACGTTAATTCTTCTATGGGACAGGTATTTTTCCGCACTCGTACGGTAGCAAGAGTACTTCAAGATCTTGATATACACAAATCCGCTGGCCCGGATGATATACCCCCTATTCTTCTGAAGAAGTGTTCTTCATCGCTGGCAAAACCACTGCGTAAGCTTTTTCATCGCTCCTATCGTTCAGGAATCTTTCCTAGTAGATGGAAAACAGCATTTGTCCAGCCCGTCCCTAAAAAAAGGTGACTCTTCCTCCTCTTCCTCCTACCGACCAATTGCACTTACGTCCCTTCTTTCCAAGGTCATGGAAACACTGATAAAAAGTCAGTTCAGGAAATATTTCGAAGATCGGGAGCTTTTAAATGACCGACAGTACAGCTTTCGCTGCAATCGTTCCACTGGTGATCTGATGGCATACCTCACCGAACAGTGGTACAAATCTCTGGATCGCTTTGGCGAAAGCAAGATTATTGCGCTTGATATTTCAAAGGCATTTAATAGAGTTTGGCATGAAGCTCTTTTATCGAAAATGCGTGCATTTGGTATCGATGATACTCTTATTCGTTGGATTAGAAGCTATCTTCTGGACCGTTCAATACAAGTTGTATTAGACGGTTTCAAGTCTGATCTCCACAAAATAAATGCTGGTATGCCCCAGGGTTTCGTTCTGTCTCCGACTCTCTTTCTCATTTTTATAAATGATCTCTTGTCTGTGACTTCTAATCCATTAAATTGTTTTGCTGACGACTCAACCCTCAGCTTTTCATATACGTTTGATAATTCACGGCCTTCGCCTTCGGACGTGTTATTACAACGAAATGGTATGATAAGCTCATTAAACTCCGATTTAAACAGCATTGTGAATTGGGGTACTAGAAATCGTGTGGAGTTTAATGCGTCGAAAACTCATTGCTGTCTTTTGTCGTTGAAGCTAAACATACCCCCTATGCCGTTATCCATGAATGGTACTTGCATCGAGGAGGCCGAAAAGCTATCAGTACTCGGTATGTGTATCAGTGACAACCTTCGTTGGAATGATGATAAGCAAGATGCTTAGGCTTTCTTAATAGATGCAAGAAGTTTTTCGCCCCTTCTGATCTGGCTACAATTTACAAAGCGTTTATATGCCCTAAACTTAAGTATAACTCCCATCTCTGGGCAGGTGCTTCTCAAACTTTTCTCCACCTGCTCGACAGAGTTCAGAAAAAAGCGTTAAAATTTATAGAAGAGAGAAACATTATGGAAACATTACCGTCATTTGAACATCGTCGAAATGTCTCATGTCTTTCCTTATTTTACAAGTTCTTTTACAAAAAATGCTCACTCGAGGTAGCCAGCTGCGTTCCACCCCTTATACATTTCCCTCGTAATACTCGTCTTGCTAGGAACACCCATCAGTTTACACTTGAGCCCAATTTCGGACGTACCGTGAAATATAGGGATTCTTTCTTTAGCCGTACAACACGAATGTGGAATGGAATGCCTGGCACAATTTTTCCTCGCCTTTTGATCTTCAAACATTCAAGATCAATGTTTATCGAGACCTCCTTGCCCTTCCTTCCTAATCTTCCTATCGCCCGCGCTGTGACTTATCATTAAAAGGGCAATATAAAACCCCTTGAGCGCGTGTGCATTATAAAAAAAAAAAAAAAAGTTGGAACGCACTTAAAGAGTTATTAAAAGGTACTTTTATCACAAAAGAAGACACTTCGTTTCGGAAAATTGAGTAGGAGGAAGGACGAGATGCCAATGTAAATTTTTTTTGAATCCTTGTAAATCGTAGCATTCGTTCAGTTCGCCTAAAAAAATTGAGTCTCTGTACTTAACAGTTCATCCGAAACTAGGATCGAGGTAAAATTGATGAGCTTCCCTACCGATTAGAGCTATGGCGGAGGACTACATCTGGGCTATTTCACTCTAATATTTTAAAACAGAAGCAGCGATAGAATAAAGAGGGATAGAAAATATTTCAATGAAGTCCGAGCGAATCGAATGATTCTGTTCTGTTTCTAATTAAAGGGTGGTTCAATCATAACGTACAATGTTAAATGTATACTATTTTTTTTTTTTTTTTATAATGATAGAAAGATTTATGATCTATGGTATAATTATTTGATTCTCCCAATTGTGGACACATTTGGTCAATTAAGTTGACCAAAAAAATCACGAAGTGCAGGAAATGCATTGTGATGTGTACCCTTCTGAATTCTACCCACGAAACCCTATATTAAATAAAAGGAGCAACTGAAAAGATATGACAATTTGTATACTCGAAAATTATACATAGCCGGGAAAATAAAAAGGGTGTTTTTTTAGACGTGTGGTTTTCAAGAAGAAATAAAACGCATAAAATTTAATGTTCTGGCCTCCGCGGCTGTATCGAATAATTTCCAGTAGAGAGATAATGCGCTCACCAAAATTTTCCTTCAATAAATTGATTGTTTCGTTCTATGTATGGCATGTAGCGCTGTTTCGTTGGAACCAAAGGTCATCCACATCAACGTCCTCCAATTCAGGTCCGAAAAAGTCATTAATCATGGCTCTATAGCGTTCCCCATTGACTGTGACATTATGGCCGGCTTCATTTTTGAAGAAATGCGATTCAATGATTCCTTCTGCCTATAGAGCACACCAAACAGTGACTTTTTTAAGGCATGTAACGGCGCGGCGCGGCGTCTCAACAATACCATTACTTTGGTAATATATTTGCACGATTTGCAAACGTTGTTCAGGATTAAGTCTATTCATTATGAAATGTTAAATCATAAATCAAGTGACAGCTGTCCAAAAGACCAAATCCGAAAAAAGTATTGCCAGATTGAAAACCACACGTCTAAACAAAACACCCTTTATCTCTCTTTGTATTAGGATAACTAAACGCTTCGTGACATTTGGTTTTGTGATTGTGACACAAATACAAATCTAGAATTCAAAAGGATATTTGAGCGACCTGAAATAAAAAAAAAACGGTTGCATGAATCCATAAATGTTGATTTTCGGAACGCATACAAAACATGCCTTGTATAAAAGCACTTATACCACAAGTAGTAAAATGTTGGTCAAAATATTCTGACCATCTGCATCTACATATAAATATATTTATTTAAACTTAAGGATTTTAATGAAATTTCGATATTGCACTATTTTAAAAACTTATAAAAATATGATCTTTTTTCCAACTTTATCATATTAGCAGTGTAACCAATCCATATCAAAGTATGTAGCTAAATTTTCTTCAATAAATTGTTTACACTTCTGAAATTAGTTACCTACCCAACTTTGTACTAACAGAATATCTACAGGCTTGAGTTTATGTCAGGATTTTTTTTAACAGTAAGATACCAACACAAAATGTGTTATATTGAAAGTTGGGGCGCCCTGCACGCATCTTTGTGGGCAGTATTTGTTTTTGTTTTTAAATCTTTTTGAAGGAAATATTTTAAATACAAGGGTTTGGGTTGGCAACACCGGCTCAATTGAAGCAAGTCACAAGTAATATCGATCCCCAAATTCTTTTTATTTAAATCAAAGTTTTATTCATCATTTAAAATAAAAAGTGCTAGAAAAGTGTAGCTAAACAAATATTTTTAGCAATTACAATAATTATTTGGTGAGTCAATTAAGATTTAGTTAAAAATTTAAGAAACTGCAAAATTGCTCTTGACACAACAACAACTGTCAGTAAAATGCAAAGAACACCCCCAACTACCACCGATGACAACAACAAAGAACAGGAATCTAACAAACGTAAACATGCGAAAATGGCGCAAGATCTGGAACTTTGCACAACCCCAAAGTCATTGTCAGCTTACAACTCTGTAGGTAAAATGTCAACTACGGACTTTGAAAGCCTAATGATTAAAGCTATGACCACCTTGCTTGATGAGAAGTTGAAAAATATGGCGACAAAGACTGATCTGGAAGCAATAAATAGCGAGGTACAAGCTTTAAAGGATGACAATATTTTGCTGCGTACTAAGCTCCATCATATAGAATCCTGCTATTCGTCTCTGGAACGTAAGGTCGAAGACATAGAACGCAAGTCTAACGAAAATAACCTTGTGGTTCACATGCCCGTGAAAGAGAACTGCAACCCAGAAGTAAAGGCTAAGGAAATATGTCAACAGCTCCTAGGAATCACTGATCCATTCCTTGTTACGGACTCGCGTTCTCTGAGACCAAAAAACAACATAGCGAGTGTCATTTTGAAGCTTCGCCAGAAGGAAGATGTCGGACGGGTACTGCAAGAAACGACCAAGCTGCGAAATACAGGCATTTCAATGCACAGAGATTACACAGAAGCTGCTCGAGATAGAAGAAGACGTATGCAGAACATAAAATCAGATATTGCAAAGAAAAACAAAAACATCAAAGTAGAATTGAGAGGACAAAGACTCAAAATATTCGAAAAAATATTTTATTTTGACAAAAATAATATTCTGAGATGTGAGGAAAATGTAAACGCGTGCGGCACTTCAATTCTCAATCAATTGATTGATGACAGCTTGAAAGTGTCAACAGAAAGAGTCCAAGTAAATGAAGGTGGAAACACAAGCAATAGCCATGGAAACAGTTTACACGGATGTCATAACATCGCAAATGATAATATGAATTATGGCAGATCTAGGGTCGGTTCTGGGCCGCAGTGTAATTTTTAACTGCAATGCCGTCTGCTCTGATAATAATTTAAAAAATGTAAAAGAAAATGAAAATTGCAATATTAAAGAAATAAGAAATTATAGAATATTAGCTTATAATGTATCAGGGTTAAAAAATAAGAATTTGTTTGTAGAGTTTTTCAATTTTATTAATCAGTACGAGTTTATTTTTTTATTTGAAACACATGTCGAAGAATCTAGCTTAAATAACTTCAATGATAAATTTAAAAATTATGAATATAAATGGATACCAGCGAAAAGAATACACACGAGAGGCAGGGCGAGTGGGGGTTGCTATATTGGTTTCAAGAAAAAATTAGAGGGAGTACATTGCGAAATTAATATCATGGAAGAGCTATCGTTTCTGAGTATATCCATGCAGGATGACAATTATTGCATACTGCCCTCTTACTTGAACTGTAATAACTGGGACCAAGAATTTGAAAATTTGCAACAATTTATAATACAATCGAATAACTCAAAATTAATGATAATTGGCGATCTAAATGCAAGATTAGGCAGAGAAAGTGGAGTCGAAAATAATAAATACGGTATAACTCGTTGTTCAATGGATGTTTCTTGCAATTCAAGAGGAAGAAAGCTGGTAGATATTTGTGATTCTTTTGGCCTACGAATACTAAATGGTACCACTTCTAGTGATAGAGATGGAAATTTTACATTTGTGGGAAAGCAGGGGACGTCAGTTATCGACTACTGTCTCATAGGACAAGAATGGAACGTATGCATCGCTGATCTGGAGATCAAGCTCGTTCCGTACTCGGATCATCTTCCAATTTTGGTCACCTTTACGCAATATCGGCCCCTAGAAGAGAGGACAATGGTCATGAGTCTAGCTCCGAAACTGGTGTGGATGGAATCAAAAGCCCCAAGGTACAGGACCCTGCTGAATGAAAAGTTGTCAGCTATCGAAGAACCAAGTCTTACTGATCTTGAAAGAAGCATAAAGGAATCGTACCCCGTTTCATGTTGGAAAAGCAGCAAAGACAAATTTAAGAAACCCTGGTTCGACGAGGAGTGTGTGAGAGCTAGACAGCGCTCCTTCGCCTGGCTTAAATTGATAAGGCGGCAAAATGGAACATTTGATCGTAATTCCTATATTGAAGCTAACAAAAAGTTCAAAGCCATTTGCATACAAAAAAAAAGGAGATATTACGAAAAAGAAGCTGAATCAGTGACACTCTGTCGAAATTCCTCAGAGTTTTGGAAGAAAATAAGGAATTTAAATGGTTCAAGATATGTTATAGATAAAGATCTAAGTGCCGGTGTTTTAAAAGAATATTTTGATAAACTCCTCAATCCAGTAACTAGCAGTGTTTCCTTCCAATATGCGGTACCTCGTCTGGACAATGACGTTCTTGATTGCCCAATCACATTTCATGAGATTATGGAAGCACTGTGCAGCTTAAAAGATGGAAAAGCAGCAGGTTCAGATGGAATTTCTTCAGAGTTCTACAAATATGGCACTGTTGACCTGATTGATGATCTTACTGTCTTGTTTAATAACATCCTCGACACTGGAAATGTTCCACAGCGATTTAAGGAAGCTCTGATTTTCCCTATCCATAAAAAAGGAGCTACTTCGGATCCCCAAAACTATCGTGGTATATCTTTCCTTAACGCATCGTATAAGATATTTACAAATTTGCTTCATCGTAGGCTAAATGATTGGATTAGTGCCAACAACCTTATAAAGGAGTTCCAAGCTGGTTTTAGATCGGGATATTCGACTATTGACCACATTTTCGTTATAAGCAGCATTGCCAAGACTTACATTTCCAAAGGAAAGAAACTATACGCTTTTTTCATTGACTTTAAGGCAGCCTTCGATTCGATAGATAGGGGTGCACTTCTATACAAGCTTTATAATATGGGAATGTCATCGAAATTTGGAAAATTGATAAAAAGCCTTTATGACAATACTAGGGCAGCAGTTTGGGATGGTGAGGAGCTCTCGGAGTGGTTTCAAACTTGTTCTGGAGTAAGGCAGGGATGTTCTCTGAGTCCCATCTTATTTTCGCTCTTCATCGAGGATCTTGTTGATTATTTGCCAGGTGGAGTGGAATATGTGGGTATTCAAATCAAAGCGCTTTTGTTTGCGGATGATATTGTGATGTTGGCGCGTTCACCTGAAAGCCTTCAGCTCATGATCAACCGACTGCAAGATTACACCAGTCTCTGGAGCCTTGATGTTAACTTGAGCAAGTCAAAAATAATGATATTTAAAGAAGGAGGGGGATTAAATTGCAGACATGAGAAATGGAATTTTAGAAATGAAGAAGTCGAAATAGTCAAGGAATATAAGTATCTTGGGGTTATCATAACAAAAAACCTAAATATGGAGCGTCATCTTAAGGAAAAACTTACGAAATCAAAAATAGCAATAAATACAGCGTGGAAAAATTGCTTTGCCAATAGCCATTTATCGCATAGCAGCAAATATAGGTTGTTTGAAGCGGTGTCTGAGGCCATTATGTTCTACGCTGCGCAAATTTGGGGTGGTAAACAATATGATTGTGTAGAAAAGCTACTGCGATTTTATCTCAAAAGAATTTTTCGACTTCCACCTAACACTCCGAACTATATGCTTATGTTGGAAACCGGCCTTTCTCCATTATTTATAAAGACATTTAAGCTGCAGGTTGATTATGTTTTAAAAGTCATTCAAATGCCAGAGAATCGGCTCCCTAGGAAAGTAGTCCTTTATGCTATTCAATCCAGATCAAGCTGGTACGAGGACTGGCTAGAACTAGCTCAAGGCTGTGGTATCACGTTGGATGAGAGGGACATAAGCAACTGGAAACCTATTTTGTACAATCTTATTGGAAAATTAGACGAGCAAGTCAGACAAAGATACCTTGATGAGGCAGCAACTTCCATACATCGGTCAGTATACAGTCAACTTAATCATAATTTGGTCGAAAACAATTATTTTAATGATCAAAACAAATGCGAGGAGATATCGATGATGATGAGAATCCGGGGGGAGCTACTGAAGTTAAATTATATACCGCATCGAAACGACCTGCCTATCATCTGTGGGCTATGCAATCTGGAAGAAAGGGAAGATACACTGCATTTCTTGGGAAAATGTCCTGTATTACGAGAAACAAGGAGAGATGTTTTTGGATCCAATTACTTGACGGATGAACAAATGTTGTCCCTTCTCAATGGAGCTAACGTAAAAAAAATATTTATTTACTGTAAAATTGCTTTGCTTTATCGACATAATATTATAAACGAATGTTTTTAATCAAATAGAACTCTTATATTTATATAAAAAGGATAAAATCAGCAAAACTTTGTACTTGTGTATATTAAAATTTTAAGTAATTGTTAAATTGTAGTCAATCAGGCAGACGGCAATAGCCATGCAAAATGATTTTGTAAACAAAAATTATGTGTACATATTTGGTGTGAAATAAAAATCTTATCTAATCTAATCTACAAGGGTTTTTGGGGCTCGTGAACATGAGTGTCTGTATTAAAAATCAATATTTCCAAATGGCTAACTGATTTGTGTCAATTTTTGGTTTACAAGCCTATAAACCACACCCAACAGTATTTTTAGAATATTATGTTTTCGAAGAATCATCAATTTTTGAAGACTTAGGCGAACTCAGAAAGCAGGTTTAATCGAAATTCCTTCAATCTATAGGGTGGTTTAATTTTAAAGGCCGATGTTGATTTTGAATAAAACACAAACTATTTATTGTTATTTCTTTTTATTGTAATAATATTTGTATGGTTCAATTATTTATTGAACAAATTATCAGCCAAATGGCCGCTGCTACCTCGGCGGCACACCTCCATCCGATGGTCCAAATTTTCGATGACGCTGAGGCATAATTGAGGTTCTATGCCGTTAATGTGTCGAATTATCTCATCCTTTAGCTATTGAATGGTTGCTGGCTTATCGACGTACAATTTTTCTTTCAACAAACCCCAAAGAAAGAAGTCCAACGGTGTCAAATCACATGATCTTGGCGGACAATTGACATATCTTCCAATTCGAGCCATAAAAAGTTCGTTATCATCTCACGATAGCGAACACCATTCACAGTAACTGCCTGACCGGCCTCATTTTGGAAAAAATACGGCCCGATGATGCCGCCAGCCTATAAACCGCACCAAACATTAACTCTTTGTGGGTACATTGGTTTTTCAACAATCACTCTTGGATTATCATTCGCCCGAATGCGGCAATTCTGCTTATTGACGAATCCACTGAGGTGAAGATGATTTTCTTCTAAAATTGATCATCCACTGTTGCCCATTTTCATAATAAGCCTGATTAACTTTAACGCGTGTTATGTCTGAGATTGAGAAATGTCAAATGAAATGCAAAAAAACTTGACGTTTTGGTGTGGTTCACATTCAACATCGGCCCCTTTAAATTTAACTACCCGTTGCCGTTATGTATGTATGTATTGTATACGATTTTTTAGTCGAGTAACTTTAACTTGATTAAAATAGTTCTTAAGATACAGCTTTGAAACCCTTATCTGTCTCTCTTTCTGTTGCTCTTTTTCAAGAGCAATTACATTTTTTTTTTTACAAAACTTACTTAAATACTTGATAAATTTTACAATAAACAATATTTTTGAGGTAGGTTAAGCCTTTATCAGGGAAAATTTTAATATTTAATTGATACTTTTGTTAAAGATTAAACAATTAAAGTTTATAATTGTGTGGCAGAAAAGTAATGAGTTTGGCCACACCGCTAGTGATCTGGTAACTCTATGAGCTTGAGCGGTTGTCCTTAATAAAGCACGCGTATTACTGAATGCGAGTTTCAACTCCTTCCATCAACGAAGAATTTGATTTTTATGACTGCAATTAAAGAAGTTGTGTTTTGGTTGTGCGTCACTCAAAATAGAACAGCGGAACTAGGAGCAAATTTGTGCCATCAAATTTTGTGTTAAGCTTGGAGAATCGGCATGTGTGGATTTTGAAAATTTAAAACAGGCCATTAAGGAACAATCCTTATCCTCAAGTTTTTTCCTGGCGCAAATCATTTTTGGAAGACATCTTCGTAAACTGAGCTCTCCATATCAGAATTGTTGACTTCAAAAGGCATTCTTGGATCTCTCTCTTTCCTTAAATGAAAAATGTCCTCAAAGGACTTGTTAAATAAAATAAGTTTTTCATTACTTTTCTACCACACCTATCGTATTTTGTATATATGTAAGTGTGAGTAGAAGTTACTACTATTCACTATTCAAAAACTCGTGACTGTTGGAAATTCCAATTCAAATAAGATGAAATAATCAATTATATTTTGAAAGGTAATCCTTGTTGAGCATTTCTATTTCAAAAAGTTATAACTGGTTTGTACACTTATTTCTCAGAAAACACATGTTAATAGGTTTCAATTTTGAAATGTTTTTTTTTTTTCGTAACAATGTAAAGTAACTGGTTCATTTAAGCGTCAACACTTAACATTTTCAAAATATTACATTACACCATATTTCGCGGATCAGAGCGTTCACTTAACAACATTGGTTTGGCCTTTGCAACATTTGAAAACAAAATATTTCCTTAAGTATCAAAAACGCCTACATTTTATAAAATTATCCTTAAAAAAAATGTTAAAGGTTTCTATTGTGTTGAAAGTAATATTCTCGAGACATCGTTGTTGTCGTAGGAGTATTTCATTTTTCATCCAATTAGTATGCAACATTTCACTTTATGTTCCAATTATTTTTGGTGGTAATTGCCCGAAGACTCGTTCAACAGATCCCTTGATTTTTTTTACTCTCTGTCGTCACATAAAAAAATATATTATATATTTATATATTTTTCTAAAAATTTCTTAAGGGGGAAAAAAACCACTGCGCTTCGTCAGTCAAAATTTCTTAGTATAGAATTTTTTTCTTGAGGCAATTTTACACATGGATGATCAAAATAAAAGGGAACAGGCAAAACCAACCAACATTGTCCGGAATAGAGTTTTTGGACTGTTCAAATAGGCATATTTACTGGGAAAACTCACAAAAAATTTAAACGAATAATAAAGCAGGTGATAAATGAATCCTTGTAGTGCCCTTATTCGTCCTTAAGCCATTGCATTAGAAACCAAGAAGGCAAATGGTTGCCAAGAAAAGCCAGATTGGCCATCATGTTACCCACAAGCCACAAGAGAATTTTTTTTTCTTATACCTATCCTTTTTCTCGATTACTTCACAAAGACGCAAAGAAATTGTTGAAAATAGACAAAATTGCAAGGACTTGTATGAAAGGAAAGGGACTTTCAAAAATCCTCAAACCAAACAGGCAGGCGGAAAATAAGCCATAGGAACACGAACACGTTTGTGCATTTTTTTTAGGGTCACACAAATCCCTTGTGTGTCTCTCCCTGGTTATGACTAACCTAGCCGAAGAGTAGACAGGAATAAAATCGAGTTATGTAGTTGTCTGGGGAAAACCGAAAATAATCCTCAATTATACTGATGAGTATGGGATAGATAGGAAAGCTACTCCACTATGTATTATTATTGTATTATAACACACAATGGCAATTTGGTCCTTGTGTGTGACTTGTCAGGCGTTCCAACCTAATTGGCATTTTTCTCGAGTTTGAATTTTTTTTTTTTAATTCTCTCTAAACTCTGCACGATTGCACAAAAAATATTAGATTATTCTGCTGACTAAAATTTCGAATTGCCAACTCATCCGAGTATTTCGCTGACCAGCAACTAATCCAGTTTCAGATTTTTTTAATTTCTATAAAAAAAGGAAAACTTTTCGCTTAAAATTTTATTTTTATTCAAGCCTGAGGAATGCAAATTGTTTTGCGAAATAAATATTTTATTTTTAGTTTCGAAAGAGGACATTTTTAATTGAATCGAAAGCGTTTGGTAAAATCCTTTCGGATTTTGATTGCATCCTAGTGCCCACTCCAGGTGAGATTCATTCCAATTTAAACCTTGGGATATTTTTTAATTTAAACTTAATTGGTGTTACGTGTTTCTTGCTAAGAATAAAACTTGTCGAAAAAATTGATGGACGGGAGGGATGAATTAATATTTACTAAAATAATTGTGCAAGAGACTGTTGTTGATTAAAAAAGATTGATTTTGATTGTGTTAGTTAAGATGAACATATAAACAGAGATTATTTTGTGAGAAATTAGGGAAAATTTTGTTTGAGAAAGTGGAATAATATTCGGTAAAATTAAAACAGGTTGGGAATATTCAATACTCTGAAGTGGATATTCTCGTCTTTCGGACCAACCCATATTAGCGCTTTTTTTTTATGTTATTCGGTCTGGCATTTAGAGAAATAGATATCCCCTAGACCCAAGACTCTGTTCTTTCTCAGACTTTCACCATCATCTTTATATGCAATCTCTTGACTATGTCTTCGGATGTAAAAATGCAACGTTTGAGTATAATGAGCTCCTTTGTCTCAACTTATTTTATACTTTAATAAGCAATGTAATTTTATATAAAACACTCGATTCGTTATATAAAACCCCTCGAGTATTACTTAAGTTGGTCGCTGCATGATTAAATGACATTCACTATACATATTTCTAATCAGATTGCTACAAAAACCTCTTTTTGTTTGTTCATTTAAATGATGGAAGCACATTTGGGTATCACAGTTCCCTAAATTCAAAATATAATGCATATCTTTACAAAAACTCTTTGACCATGACCGTTCGTCTTTTCCCAACACGAGTTTTGTTCAAAAAATGAGTAGGAAAGAAGATATAAGGTCAAAAAATTGTTTTTAGGCGATATTTTTCCAATATGGCGGTGCGAGCGAAAACGATGCGCAAGGTGGCAAAGAAGAAATTCGGAAAGAGCATGTCGAAATCTATGAAACCACAAATTTTCAAAGCATCCGGAAAGCTTTCCAGGTAACCCTTTTTTAACACCAAATAACTCAAAAAGAACACTTGGAGCGGAGGTTAGAAAACTACGGATTTCGCTTTAAAGCTTTCACGAAAAATTCTTTTTAAACTTAAGTCACTTGCATCTCCTACTGGTTTTGTTCAAGCTTAATTGGATGAAAGAACAAATCCTATATTCTTTCTGAGTATTAACATCTAAATTGAAGTTCCCCGTAGCGTATTGGTTAGTGTGTTAGACACCGAATTTTCGGGGTTCGATGCCTGACTCCTCCTAAGTTCTCTTCCGGGGTACTGCCTCTAGCAAGGAAGTGGCAAATCCTATAAGATTCGGCGTTAAATTGCAGGTTCAACGCACACACATGAATGGTGTGGTGGGGCCCCGGCCCCGCTTGGAGCTGTTGTGCCAACGATTTATTTTTATTTATTTATTTTTAAATTGACGTATTTACTTTGGTTGAGGCGTACCTCAAGGCTATCATCTTTGTCCTTTTCAATTTATAGTTTAATTCAATATTCTTTCCATGTGAAATGCCGGTCAGATGCTCATCAATGGTGAAAGATTTAAAATAGTGAGAAACCATTTCAAAAAGACTTAGTTAGCTCTCTACAAATTTTATTTTTTGAAAAACGAAATTGCAGCATATTATCTAGCATCTTTTTCTGAGAAATTCAAAATATTCGGAGAAAGAATTTTAGGTTAAACAAACTTCTAAATTGAAAATTTAGAATGAAACAACAACAACTTGTGTGTGCTACCACCAAGTTCATAGGCTGGAGTTATAGCTATTTCACGGGGACCAACCCGATCATCAGACTCCTTTAGTGGTGCTTAACCGCTTTATGTTCAATTTAATTTTTGAAGAACTTTTGCCCGAGCTGGACTTGAACAAGCGACCTAGCGTGTGAGGAGCTAGTGCACTACGCACTACGCCACCGCACCCACATGAAAGTTGTAAGCCAATTACAGGTTTTTTCATTCTATCGAACTATACTGAACCGATTAGCATTTTTCTAAGCACACACAATTAATTGTTGTTGTTTTATTCAGGTTCTTTCTATTATCTCCTCTCTTTTTCATAAGCCAACGATTTCGATTGGATTCGTATGATGTCTTGAACATATTTTTAATAAGATTGTTAAACGAAATCTAATACCTATGTATTTTGTATCTTTTTCTTTTTAGAATGCGCTCGTTCATGGAGGAGAACGAAAAAAATGATCCTCTAATCAATGCCCCGGATAAGAAAAACAATCCATGGGCTGAAAAAGGCAAATGTGTAATCATGTAATATTACACCAATCACAAGAGCAACAGCCAACATCAACAACACATCAATAGTACTAACAACATTAACAATAACAATCCAAATTTTAACAACAACAATAACAACACGGTCAGTACTACGAACAACAATAATAAATCTAAAACACAATACTACTACTATACCAACAACAACAACAACTATAATAACTACAATAGCAAAAGCATATTTTTCCATAATGTGAAACGTAGAACATTTCATGAGCTCCATCATCGACCAATTTTAATTCAATTAGTCACATTAATTTTATGGATATTCACAAAAATTCGTGCAATGCTCTATAATACCATACCAAGGCGGTTGCAATAAATTTAAAAAAAAAAAAAACATAAATACTACAATAAAAACTTCAACAACTTATAATATATGATTTTAAAAAAAATAAGAAGTGGACAAAAATACAACTCGAAATTGTCCCTTTTACTGTATAATTGGATAAGAAATATTTAAAATCTGGAACATCATGAAATAAGAAATAAAAAAATTATCCAAAAGTAATTTACACAAAAAAAAACACCATGTTTTCTTATTTCAATTTAAAAATTCACAACACTTGTTGTTGTTTTACAACACTTGTGTTGCATTACTACACATTTTTTATTTGATTATTTGTTTTTTTTTCCTTTCTTATTATCCTTTTACCAACCCAAAAGCTAATTGTAGGCGAAAAACTAAAAATGCTAACAAACTCTACAAACTTTCACGGTTTCTTTTTTAATTTTTTTAAACAGTAGACTGCTACTTTTTAACAAAACAAAAAAAAATTAAACTTAAACTAACAACTCAACCAAAACGCACTCTTTGTACCACCCTGTTAACCTCTATATAAGAATTTTTACAAGAAAGACAACTTTTTTCCAAAAATTAAAAAAAAAAAAAAACTTATAACAAAAAAGAGCACACAAAAAAAAACTTAAAATCTCAGTAGGCAAAAACTATATCCCAAAGACGATGAAAAAAAAACAACAAAATAAAAAAAACGCTCTCCTTAAAAAACAATGATTTTTTTAGCAAATTTTTTGATAAGAAAATACTTAGATAAATCATTAGCAAAAAGAAAAAAATATTTATACAAAAGTTAACGCTATTTCACCAACACCGCCTTTTTATAAAAGAAAAAAGTGTGTCCTTCTTATAAGATTATTTAACTTTTTGATTTAATTTTTTTTTTAATATTACTTTAAAAACTTCCCACTTAAAACAAAAAGCGTACAAGCGTTAAAGCTTATAGACGCGCTAAACTTTTTTTTTCTCCCCCAAAACAACTTTGCTAAATAATTAGAAACCTTTAGTTTTTGCTTGAGATATAAAAATTAGACGAAATACAAAATGTAGATTGAAATTAAATTTATTTAAATTAAACAACTTGCGTAGATTTTGAGCATTAAACATAAAGCAAAAAAAAATATTTAAAGCAAAACAAAAAAAAATAATAATACCAAAAATGCAAAGTAAAAAATGGTATTTATTCAACTTTTTTTTCCAGGTAGTGGGAAATATATTATACAAAAAAAACATATAGCAAAACAAAAATGATATAACAAATATAACCTTAAGTTTAAATAATTTATATTTTTATGTTTTTTAAAAGTTTTATATTTTATTTTTAAATTATTTAACAAAAAAAAAGACAACATGCCCAAAATGAGGATAAGTCATCAGTCATTCATCGTGTCAATCAATTAAAAAAAAAAACAAATGAAATCATTGAAAATATAAAATTAAAAGGAATAAGTTTTTGTTTTTAAAATTTATATTTAAGTTAAAAAAAAAATGAACTATAAAATATGAATTACAAACAAAAAGAACTTAGAAGAGTCGAAATGTAGAGGTTAAACTCATAAAAACAAAAACAAAATATTATTTAACCATTTTAAAATGGAAACATAAACTTATGTAAGAGTAGCAGTTTGAAAACAAAAGTTAATTATTAATTATGCAAAAGGAACATAATTATATTAAGTACAGTTACAGTATTACTTTCAATTTTAAATATAAAACTAAATAAAACAGAAAATCATCATGCATGATGAAAAACATGTTCAAAAACCAAAATAAACACCTGAAGACGATTACATGGATTACCTACAAAGAACCAAAGGACGAAACTAGACATGAAAATGAAAAATAAAAAAAGAACAAAATAGACAGGAAGATAGGTGAGCATGAGCAAGGAAGGACATCTTGAGCTAACAGACACTGCGAACTTCAAATAACTCTTTTATCACCTCCTCCGTGCCGAGTTTCTTAAACTGAGGTGGAAAATAATCAATTTTGGAATTCAAATTTCTACCCAACGAGAATTAAGAAGATGGATTGGAAATTTCAACACTTCCGTACTTGATTTGTTAAAAATTATTTATAAAATCAAAAGAAATGCGCCAATTTTCAAAAAAATTCGAAAATTTGATGCTTTGCTTCAGAAATCAGACAAAATTTCAACAGCATTTTTAAAAATCCATTTTGAAATTGTTTACACATTCCGAAGAGTTTTTGGACTCTTAAATCATTCAAAAATCATTAAAAAATTGGTCAACATTTATATGAAGCTGCAGTTTGAAATTCATTTTCAACATCGTGTGTACTGAAAGAAACTAATAAAATTTTGTTGGACATTTAATCCATCGGCCCCTTCCCAGTTCTGGAATATGGCATTCGCGACGAATTAAAGAAAACCTTGTGGTAAAAGATTTATTCAACATCATCAAATATGTTACATGTCACATGTGACTCCAAAACACTGTCAAAAACCTATAAAATCAACGGCAGATTCCCGCACACCTGAGAACAAAGTCATCGTATCCAGACTTTCAGAGGGATGATGGCGTCAAAATTTGTATAAGTGGTTTTGTTCAGAAATGGTTAGTAGTTATTCTTTCTTTCTTTAACTTGTATCAAAATTTAATTTTTTCTTCCCAACTTATGAATAGGAATAGCAGGAGTCATAATCAAGATTGTCCTGGACGAATGAAAAAGAAGATGCTCATCTCATAACTGATAATAGATAGAAAATTTCATGGACGAACAAAACTTAAATTATTACTCTCTCTTACTTTTACGGATGCGTCTTCAGCCAGTACATTACAAAAACAAAACTGGGTTGGATATAAGTTATGATATAAAAAAATATATATTCTCAAATTAAAAAAATACTCTTGAAATATTATATTTAACTTCATTTGATTGAATGGTATAAATTAGTAAAGAAAACATTTTTCAACATCAAAAAAAAAAAAACGCAAATTATATGCCAAGTAGAATAAAACAAAACATATAACATAAAAAAATTACAAATTGTAGTTGTGTAAGCCTCTTAAACTATATAAAAAAAAAAAAAACAAAAAACGATTATATAATCAAAAATTTCATAAATATTCAAAATCAAAGAACAAATAAAATAAAACATCAATGCACTTTCCGCATCGATGTTGTTTCGTTAATTTTCCAAAAATATCTTACCTATCCAAACATAAAACTAGGTTAAGATACTCTTCAAGGTATCAGGAGATAAGATATAAATTAAAGAAAAAAAATACATCAGCTCATTATATTCAAAAACAAAAACCAAAAATATTTAATCAAATTAATCTTATTCAAAAGTTATAAAACATACAAATTATTATATTACATATATTAAACAAAAAAAAAAAAAAGAAAAATTACTAAAGAAGGAATCGTAGTTTAGCTAAAATTAAATGTTTTTTCTTGTTAAATATATTCAAATATATATTATATCAAATTAAATTAAATAAATATTATTAAATGGTCTTGTCTCACCGGCCAACAATGTCGTCATTTGCTTTGATTGCATCGAATTGAAATTGAGCATTTGGGACGTCTTTCAAAACAACATCAAGAAACGAAAACTTTCCCTCAATAAAAAAAGCCGGAAGAGTACAAATGCGTAGCTAACTAACATCTCCAGAGCTGCCACATAATCTTGATATAATGCATTCAACAAAAAGTTGCATCGGTGATTTAAGACCAATATTAGTGTTATCAGTTAAGCAAAAGTAAAGTATCGCCCGAATTAAAAAGAAAAGAAGAAAAATAATTTTAATATTATTAATTCATATAATATATTTAGTAATTTAAGTAACAAAAAAAAATTATATATATATATATATAAACTATTGAATCATATATATATGCATATATCTTTAAATAAAAAATTCTCAACATTTAAAAAACAAACATGTTAACAAAAATCTATTTGACTTGTGTGTTATCAACGATTTAAATCTTCAAATCATAAATAATCGATAGTTTTTAAGTGAAAATCAAAATATTCTAGTAAAAATAAACTTTGAGAAAAATATTTTAAGAAGAAAACACGTGCAATCTTTAAATGAAAAATATTTAAAAACAAAACAAACAAAACTTTTATCCAACAAAATTAATTATAAAATAGAAAAAAAACTATAGCAAAAAGTTGGAATTTTTTGAATAATAAGTTGAATTGAATCTTATTCAAAGAAAAACAAAAAAATATTATTATAAACGTATTTTTAAGATGATACATACAAAACATAAATATACATTTAAACTACACAAACAAAAATACACATTTTTAAAAGTAGCCTGGCAAAAATAAAATTTAAATGAAGTGACAAAATGAATGAAAAAAAATTCTTAAGAATATTTAATATTTTATTTTCAAAAACAATTATTATAAAATAATAATTATTACCATCACGTAATTATTGATACAAAAAAAAAACTTAGAGGCATAGTATTTAACAAAACAAAAAATACTATGATTTCGTATTAAATTATAAAAAATACAAAAAAAAAAAATGATGAACTTATCAAAATAAAAATAAAGAACATTACTTAAATCTCTAACTAGCGGAGAGGAAAGAAAATGTGTTTAATTGTTTTACTTTGAGTGAATTCAACGGTAAGTTCTAAAGTAGAAAAGGTAAGTCAAGCTCTCAGAATAAGGATTACCAATATGTTTATGTATGGTATTTACAAAACAAAACTAAGCTTAACCGAATACTGAATCTGAGTCTAGATTGAGTCACAGAACTTGAGGCAAGAGTAAGCAGAGCATCTTTGAAAAACCATTAACACTGCTTTAAAAGTCTCTTTCCCAGTCAAATACAGCAAAAAACATTCCCTACGTGGTGGAACGAAGACCTAGCCAATCTCAGGAAAATGACTAGGGCCATCTTCATTATTTGCACAAATATAAATTTTTCCAAACGTATGAAGACTGTTTCAAAATATACCAGCGTTTTCTTTCTTTAGCAAAGAAACAGTCCTGGAGGGAAGGATCTTGTCTGAGGAACATACTTATTATTCTTTTCTAAGAAAAGGATGGTTCCTGGACTGACTCTCCCGCCAAATCCCTTGATCTTCCAATGATCACCCATTTCACAATTGGTTGGTGGCCCGCTCTCAGAAAAACCTACATCACTGACAAGTTAAAAAAAAAAAAACGGCTAGCATCGGTGTCACTGTGGCTTTCAGATATTGCCCAACTCAGCTCGGCCTTCACATTTGAATACTTGATGTCCTGTAGTTAAATCAGACTTAAGGCGAACGGGTACCGGAACCATACATTTATAGGAATACCTCAAATCTTTTACCTGCCGATTTAGTTCCGGTCCCCACTGACTACTGCAAACCATCTCTTAGCCTCTATAAAAGTTTCAAAATAGATGTTTTCCTTCGATAACAGAATGAGAAAACAACGAAGATGTGACAAGCGACTTCGATATCTTCACAGATGGCCTCAAGATGGAATTTGGTGTAGGTGCTAGTTTATTTTCAGAGATGCTCAATGTGTCTAAGTTCTTCCTACTCCCTGACTGCACAAGCGTATTCCAGGCAGAAGTTCTTGCGTAGATGATGGGTATGATTCTTGGACGGTTCTTAGACTGAACCCGATAACCTGGCTGACCCCTTGATGGATTCAATTTTACCTCACCAACCAGCACCCTGCATTAAAATTGACTTAGGAGTGCCATGGCAGTTTATGATCATCTTCCTTCCCCAATTTCGACTTAAACAATCAAAGATGAACCGTCTGAAAACCATACACCTCGCCTAGGTGGCGGGCTATTTTTCTTGGAAAATTTCGACGCTAGACGCGCTTACTGAGCCAACTTTTTGACAGACCAAATGTAGATACTTCTCACCAACCAGCAACCTGCCTAGTTGTCGTAAAGTCAATAGTTCTGTCATAGGGTTGCCTAGGCAGATTGAGTCATCATCCAGAAGAGTGGCCAGCTCATACCGTCCTTCTCGTAAAAACATTCCTTCCTTTCTTCCACATATTTATGCATCTGCTCGACCACTTTTTTTGTGAATTTTATTAAACGATTTTATCTTCTCTATAAAATTTTAAGGATTTTGAACCTTCACCTGCTCCGACATTATAGCTACTAAGTACACAACACAACAAGAGTTCCAAGAAAAGTCAATGCTTACACTTTCACCCATTCTTGTGGATTTGTTGGTACATATTCTGCAAGAATTAAAGGGACAAACACAATTTACATCTAAATTTGAACAGCTAGCATCAGGAACTAAATTCCAGAACTTACAGGGCAGTCCGTCACCCCGCACTTCTTCTTTTAGTGAATAGAAATACATTTAGTCTTAACACAATTCATACCCAATAATCCATGTCAAATAACCAATGAGAAATCTCCTATAGGTAATGTTTGTGAATGTGCAAGGAAAACAAATCAAAATTGTCCACTTGAAAGATTAAAATGAGAATCTCGAATCTCGTTTATTACTGCCACCATTGTGGACATCACCAATCGATATGAACCATTTTGTCCAAATAAACCTTGTAAATAAAATATTTTTTTCATTAAAATAAACGAAAAATGAAATTCATGAAATACCAGGCGATCATGAATCGCAGAAGCTATACTCACTCACCACAACTTATTTTTCGCCAAAAACAAAAATGGACGAAAAATGAAAAAAAAATCGATCCCTTTTTGTCCGAAAAATTTTCATGAAATACCAGGCGATCATGAATCACAGAAGCTATACTCACCACAACTTATTTTGCGCCAAAAATAATAATGTAGCACCTGCAGATATACTACAGTTCATTAGCGCTTAAAATTGACCACACGTGACATCTAAAAGTATGAAGTAATAATTCAAACACTGTTTATGATGGTAGCTAGGTGTACTTCCGGTGGAAGTTTCTGTGGTGGATACGTTGTTGCATAGCCTTAGGAGTGTCACTGAGCGGACATGATATCCGGACGTTGATTTTTGAAATTTAAATATTAAACGACGACAAGGTAAGATTGTGCGTTTTGATTGAAATAGGGATAACAGAAGAAGTTAAGTACATAAAAAAGACTTTTGAAAAAATAATATGAACCTCAACATAATCTTATGAGGTTTTTTCCTAAATATAAGTCAAACACACATGCTTTTAACTATTTAACTATTGAATATTTTATAAGAACGTCACAATCAGTTTGTCTACATCTACACTATCTAATCGGTAATTATAAATGAAGTTTAAATCTTAATACTGTGCCCGATTCCGAAGAAGACCCTGCATTTTCATTCGATTTTAAAGAACTTTATAAAACCTTGAACAGAAAGGAGCCTTACAGCTTTGGTGTCATTGATAAACATATAATCTCAATCAAATTGACGTTGGGAGGGCTATACCGAATCATTCGGCTCTACTACATTCGATGATAAGCAAAAAAAAAAAAAAACTTAACTTGAGCCTGCTATATCATTTGCCGTCTATGAATTATATTTTGTTCCTCAAGGCTTACTGTAATCACGTCAACACTATTGAGTTTTTTGTTTTTCGTACTTTTCAACATCAGGTTCTGATTAAAAGTAAGAAACAAAAACGAGTACGCCCAGTTTTATATTATCTGATTAAGAAACCATGAATTCAAAAGACTTTAAAAATGATATATGCTTGAGTTTTTATAGAAATAGCTGTTCCCACTTAGTGGGAACTAAGTTCCACGGTGGACGATAATCCTGGGGCGTTTATTTCTCTGCGACGATCCTCTTCCCTGGATGCATATATAAGGAAGGAAGATTTTGAGTTCTTGGACAAATAGCTATTTTCTTTCTTTTTTCTCTGATTTGTTTGAATTCTAGAAATTTTTTTTGTCTGAATAGGATGAATACACAAAGAAGCAGGAGCGATACTGTCTTCTCGGCTTACATTGTCTGGGGTGCCCCGCTTGATGATTTTTCCTTTTTTTTTAATAATGTAACAAGCCAAGATGATAGGTACTTACTTATTATTGTATTTAAAAAACAACTTCTTTGCTAGCAGAAATTAAGAATGCGACTACAAAAATCTTAAGAACTGTAACTGAAAATTATATCAGACGTGCTCTTAATAAATAATACATCCATTATTCAGGCGGGATTTGCTGCGATTCAGAGATTGCTGAAATTTTTGATATTATGCTTCACATGAATAAGGTCACGTTCACAACTTAGTAAAGAATTTTTAAAGGCCTACACACACACAGATAATAATGACTGTCGGAGCTCGGAGGTGCTTCACTGTCACAGGTTGCCACCTCTAGGTACCCTTGAATATTAATTTGTGGACTTACAGTTACAGCTCACAAGAGTACCTATTTTATAAGCTCAGGACTTATAATCCATCCAAATGGGCCAGCATTCATTTGTGGGACTTTCCACACTGCTAAGAAGCTTCTTGTCTTTGCCATAATAACCATAACAAAGTGCAAAAGTAATCGTTAGACATCGCTTCCACGGCTAATTTTGTGCCGCTGGCTCCACATTTGGAACAGCAAAATAAAAATAAACCGTTTCATACTACCAAAAATGAAAAAAAAATGTTTTAAGGAACCCTCAGGATACTTTTAGATCATGATTTGTTTTTTCTGTTATCCGACCGTAGGGTTCCCACTACTTAAATACTAATACTCAATTATCTTTTCTCTTCCCTATACTTCTAAATTAAGCATGACTTTCAGCTGCCGAAAGAAACATATAATTATCGTTTGAATTAAAAAATTAAACCCACAATTAATTTTTAGTCTTTTTATTAAGTGTATATACATATATATATATATTTTTTTTCATTTTTTGTAATTTTTGTCTGCCATTTTAAACTTATTCTTGAAATAATTTCAATTACAATATAATACGAACCGTATTATTTTTACTGTTGCTTTTTTTCTCAATAAATTTATAACCTTAAATACTTAACAAAACTTGTGTATTAATAATTTTTTTTTTATTCCTTACTTTCGCATTTATTATTCACTAATATTCTAAGTGTGTAATAATATTACTAACTTTATACAAAAAATGATTTATTTTTCTTAAACAGTGTTCATTAGTAATTAAAAATAAATTTATATAGATTTTATACATAATTGTTTTTGTTTTGTAATTTAAAAACGGAATAATATTTTATAAGAGTGTATATAACGTTTTCTTCTTATTTTGAATTAATTACAAAAAATATATGCGACAGCAAATTAAAAACTAACTGTTTAAATGTATAATATATCATTATAGTGCATAAATACAATGTTTGTTTTTATACTCGTACTTACTTATTATAGATACATCATGAATATAATATAGATTCGAAGGTACAGCAACTTATAGTAAGAACAATGTTTTTTTTTTATTTTTTTTTTTATTAAATACTGAATAAATAAGTGAATTTGGTTTTTATTTTTAACAATTGATAGGGGGCATTTTAATTTTTGCTTCTATTTTTAAGAGTTTTTTTTTTTTTTTTTATGTTTGTATAATTTTTATTTGTTTTAAAAAAGAATCAACAGACAATAAAGCAAACAAAACAATTGAAATATTTTGATTTTGTTTTTTTCTGGATAACTATTATTTATGTATGGATTAAGGTTTGTATTCTGTGGTGATCTTTGTTTAAACATATTGGTATCTATAAGAAAATTTAAATAAATCGTGTTTTAATATAACTTGTAAGAATTAATACATAGCGTCCGACATAATACTTATCGCCAGTTCTTGAATAAAATTCTACACTTTTTACACAGCCAATCATTTTAGTAACCGTATTTTTGTTTAAAAATTTCGATTACTTCGTACCAATTTGTTCATACTTATTGAAAAATCAATAACTTTTTATAAATTAAAAATTATTATTTTAATATTAAAAAGGACAAATTAAAATAAAAAGTATATTTACAAACATTTGCAAACTAGCAACTCAGGGTGAGATATTTATATTTGTTTTTTTTTTTTTCACCTTTTGAAACATTTTCTTAGAGACTATCATTAAGTTGTTGTAATTTTTGTATTCGAGTATAATTTTTTTTTGTGTGTGTTTTATTGTGTGAATTTTAACTATCTTCTGTATTTGTATTTTTTTTTCTTTTGTTAATAATAATTTATTTAATGCGCTTTTGTATACGGTATGAAAATATCGGCAGTGGATTTAAATTTACTATTTCTTATATTCAACACTTTTTTTATTTTAATAATTTTTGAAGGTGCTGGGTTGGTGTTTCAATTTGTATATATTTTTTTTTTTTACACTATAGTGCGTGACTTTGGATGTACATTTTGTTAATTAATGAATTTTGAAACTGCACTTTATTTAAGGGATTTTTTATGTTCGTACTATTATATTTAACTTTTGCTTATAGAAAAATACCACTTTTTTGCAATTTTCTTTTTGTAAACATTAAATATTTTGTTTGAATTTTAAATTCACTAAAAAGGTTCTATTTTGTTTTTAGTTTGTATGTTTTTTTTTTAACTGCATTTTGGTGTGAAAATATATTTTTTTTTATTCAATTTGGAAACTACAATTTTTTTACAAATACATATTCGATTTTCTTTTTTCTATGTATACACATGAATGCAGTTTATAAAACAAACAAAAAGGTCTTTATAAACCGAACCACATCATAAGAAAAGATATCAGACATAACACTTGGCCATATCAGCAAATTCCCCAAACTCTTCACCTTAAAAATGCGTTCTATAAGAAGGGTTAGCAGAGGCGTTAAAGCTTCTAACGCCAAGGTCACCAACACTACTTAAAAAAATAAAACTAGGCCAAGTGAAATAGTTTTAATTCTATTTGGAGTGGATGAATCCTAAATTGGCCAATGGTAGCCAGTCTGAAGTCTAGACTAACTAGCTCCATATGGCTTGGTTCTCCAGGTTGGGGGTTGTTCGTCGTTGAAATTTTTGTCGCCTATGCTGTGTGAAATTCTAGATCCTTTCGCGCTTGATTGGCCCCACCAGTGTGGTCGTAAGCCAGGTAAGCGACCCTCTGCTATGTCTTATAAAAGGTAAAATCGATACTCAACATCTTTTCATCGATTAGACGAGTAATACAGACGAGTTTAACAGAAAGCTCGAGCTGTTTCGTCAAAGTTTTGAAGAATACTACTGGCTCCTTTTATATCAAGGACAAAGCTTAGGACAAGTTGGGGAGCTACCATGTAACCTCTTCAACTTTCAGTTCATAAGTTGTGTTTCATTCAAAATATCCACAAAAATTCTAATATCGGGTAGAAGCCTTTACCGCAAGTATAATAACTCATACAAAATGCTCCATGATCCAACTTACATACATTTTTGAGGCAATCGCACGCAACTCGCATTTGAACACAAGCTGTTCAATCCGCTCTATAGGTGGAGCATTTGCAAGTAATGAAGTAGGGATGGCGATAATGATTCTCGCCGTTAATGATGACAAGCCAAATTACATGCTGTGCAGAGCAGGTGCAAATTATCATCATCGTAAGATTGGCCAAAATGTGACGATGGACAACCTGTAACTTTGAGTAGTCAAGGACTTTGTCTAGGTATTTGGGTTCCACTATAACTTCTCGAAAAATATTAATGCACATATCAAATGAAGAATCACACTTGCCAAAACGCTTTTTCAGAGGGCTTCATGATAGTCGCAAATCCCCCTCATCTCTCTCAAAGGAGACTCACACTAGACCCTTATCATCCTGCTCTTGCTGTTTGTAATGGGACACAAGATTCGACCCTGACACAAACGAAATTATCGTAAAAGTGCGATCGAAAAAAAAAATGAAAAATTGTTTTCTTTTTGACTGTGCCCCCGAAAAATGGACTTAAAATCTCTTGATCGGCGAAGCATGCTATCCGGACGTGAAGGTCAGAATTCGGTGTTATTTCACGGCACCTGACGACACCATATAATTTTAAACGGAAGGATTGCATATTCCAGCTCCTCAAAGCCTAATTTGAGTAGCACAGATTAAAGATTGAGTGTTTTTTGAAGATGAAAACTCGGATAAATTGCATATTTATAGGATCGCTTATTAAGTTTTGGTGGGAATGGAATCAATTATTTGGTATGGGTGTGGCGGGGTGGTTGCTGTTGCTGCGCGCCTGGTGTTTCATGAAATTTGTTAGGCAAGATTGATTTTTTTGTGAAAAAATGTTTGTCCAGTGAACTCAAGCTTTGAATAATTGTTGAACGTGCCACGAATTTAGGATTGCATATTCAACTCGGGAGTCGGGACCAACCACCAGCGTGTGTATTTGCCTATCCCTACTACAGTTGGGGAATATGCTTGGGAATCAGTTAAAAAGCCAATAAATGCGTTACAATTTAAGTCATGGGTACATTTTTCGATGTAGGAATTGGCGTTGAACTCTCGGCAAAATGGACCATTCATCTAAATTAAAATTTATAAACCGAATTTTTTGAATTCAGTGTTTTTAAGCTGTGTTCAAAATAAGATCAGACAAGTAAAAAACGAAATGGTTTTTCGGGGGCATATATAATTAAATTTATGTTTTCTTATTGTTGTAAATTAACCAGAAAAAATGATTTTTCGTTAACATTTCACATTGGCCCCGTTTCATTATTGGAAATGAAAAGCAAATTATCAAACTCTTATGTAATATTGTAGGTGCTCATCTGTTCATGTAAGACTATACGAATTTCAGTGTGCATTGAGAGTTTAACATTCGGAAACATGGGTTCAGGTTTTTGTTTTATAAAACTTTGATGAAAAAAGTATTGACAAGGCTTTGGTCCTGGCTTATTACGATAAGCTGTTGCCTTCGCTAGCTAGTTTGGGTTAGATTTTGCAGATCATAATGAAATTATTTTTTTATATAATTTTTTGTGTGATATTTAACGAATTTATATAGTTTTTTGTTTATTTTCTGGAGGTTCTATGCATTAAAAGGTATTTGCCGAATGTTTTTTTTTTTTCAGGTGTTAATATAATAAATTTCAAATTCTTTTGTTAAGTATACTAAATGTTTATTTTGTTAATATAAATGGGGAATTTAAAATTCACAATTTATGTATCAATGTTTCTTTATAAATTTTGTTGGTATTGAAGCCAGTAATGCACTTTATTAATGTACTTTGTTATAATTTGAATTGTATATCAGATTTTTTTTTTAATATCAAAAAACTTTCTTCTAGTTTTACTTTATAAAATTCACTTTTATTTTTAAAATCGACCAATTTTGTTGGATTTATCTGCACCTTTTTACACATCACATTTTCAAACGAATCGTTTTCTTAAACACAAAAAAAAAAAAATCCTTACCTACTTGACATTTTTTTAACTTTAATACTTTATGCATTTTTTTGTGTGCATTTGAAATTTATTGTTATAATGATTAATTTTAGACTATATTAGTTTTAGTAATACTTTATTTTATTAAGTTTTAATTGTTGCTTTGTTTCATGAATATTATAGCCGTGGTTATTTGGGATTATACACATTTTTACACATTATTAATTAATAATTCTGAATGGTATATAATATATTATGATTTAATTAATATGTATATAATATATATATATATATAATTTTAAGTTGCAATTTTTTTTTAATATAATATAATTTTTTTTATATATATAATATACTTTTTTTGTTAAATTTAATTTGTATTACTTTTATTTTGAACTTAAATAGAGGTATTTCTATTTTCCCAAGTGTTTTGTTACCATTCTCCATGTTGCTTTTTTATGTTTTTATGTTTTTGGTTGGTTGCAACTTTTCTTCATACTTTTTGTAACTGGTTGGTTATTTGCTTTTTTATACTGAGTTTATGAAAAATAAATGATATTAAATAATTAAATAAAACCAAGAATGTTGAAATGTTGTTGTTTTTTTGTAATGAATGTTTTTTTTTCCTTTTTGTGTATTAATCACATAGTGAGCTATGTGGCCTATGCATAATTTTCATTTAAATGCCATTAATGAATAATGAACAAATATCTAAGTCGTTTCCAATAAAGATGGCGCTTTAATTGAGTTTGGTAATCCGGAATAGGCCACTTTCGGGATACAAAATGCAATAGGTACCCTCATATCCAGTGAACTGCTCCGTATTTTTAGTTCCGCAATGTGCATCCAAATGGGAAGTTTTATTTAGTTCAGAATAATTTTTCTTAGTTTTAGACGAATTGTCATTATCAATAGGTAATTAACCCTTTCAAAAGCAGCCAGAAATCTTTTGGACCCTCAATATGGTTCGCGAATCGATCTATTGATTCAGCCGAGCGATTTGATAAATACCTACTTATTGTCTTTTGCCCATAGCTTAAATCCAAAAAAAAGTGTTCAACGTCGGACTTAATGATGAATAGGTCTCAAAAAGTACAGAACTTTAAGGTTTTTCAAATAACGCTTTGAAGTGACCCCAACTCGAATTCAAGACTCAAAGAACAAGATTCGTTCTTAATATCATCTTAACCGATCGAAGAGTAATTCGTACGAAATGTACAAAATTTGTATCATGATACCTAACGGTTCCGATTGATCAGTCGGACATTCTTCCGAAAAATTATTAAAAATTAGCTTTCGCACGCTTTATGGGGAGTCAAAAACCATGTCATCAATGGATATCGTTTATCTCCTAAAAAAAAAATAGTTTCGAATACTCACTACCTAAAATTTAATCACCCAAAAGCCAAGCATTTCTTCCGCCATTCAAATATTTTCAAATTTGTTAACACTTTCATGTTCAATATCTTTTCATAACCTCGAAATTCGAAAAATTAGAAAAAAATATTATTAATGCAAAATAATCAGAAAATTCAGGGCCATCTTTTGGAAAAATTTTCAGGGAATTCCATTAAAAAAATTAAGCAGTGCCTCCTAAGTCTCATACTACGCAAGTAAATCGAATTGTATTCTGTTAACGAGGTATTGCATAAACACACAATCAGGTATTTTTTTGATTTCTGAAAAACTTTCAAAAACGATTTACGAGGTTATGAAGTTTAACCGTCGATATAACTTTTATTTTTGGAATATGTTTTATTTGTCAAAACAGTGTTATACTAGATAGGTTGTTAGGGAATTTTTTGAAATAATTAAAAACACATAAATGATGGTTTCCAAATCGAAAAGTCATTTTTCTTGAACGGTTGCTAGTGAAAGTAGATATGCAGGGTGCCCCTTAATTCGTAAGCAATATTTTAGGGCATAATTCTTGGGTTTATTTTAAGAAAAAAATCGTTATGCAGTAAGGGCCTCCGATTTTTGAACTGCGTGCAAGCGAGCAACTCTGAAGTGTTGTTCCGTTAGAGCGCAGTTTCGCCTAGTGTGGTCTTTTATGAAATTTTAATCAATTACTTTGACTCGCAAGTTCCGGAATTGTTTTGGGATATTTTGTCCTAAAATATTGGTGAAAGTGGGATGTTTATTATAATCCAGAGAAAATTTCTATACTCAGCTATTTAGAGCACTACAAAACAAATTCGAAAACTATCTTCGAAGTCCTTTTTTATTTATTAGGTTGGAAGTATTTGTTCCGTGTGAAATTCATTCCGAAGGAGGTTCAGGATCGCTGGAAACGTTTTATGGGAACAAAATATTTCCCCCTATCATGATTACCGGTCGGAGCGAAAGTTTATCCGATTCGAAAGAAATGTACGAATTTTGTATCGTTTCGATTGATTTTTCGGACACCCTTCCGAAAAAATTGAAGAATGCATTTAAATGTCAAAATCCCAGCGATACAACGCGTTTATTTGATTTGTGTTTCTTCCGACTGTCCCCGACAGCAAATCACATGCGGAACTTTGTCCGATGGTAATAAAAATACATATTTTCAGATAAAAAAGAAAGATAATTTTATTTTTATTTTCTTGTGTATTTGTTTTGTTATTCTTTTTTTTTTTGGCTGTACATGTGCATGTATTATGTGCATTCATCCCCTTAAAATACTGCTCTGCTCAACATGTTTATTCGACCACAAAAGAGGGTCATACTTAATTTATTGTTTGTTTGCCTTTTGCCATGTATGCGCGTCGGTACGCATTTTTATTTCTCCTCATATTCGGATGCCATGAACACAATAAACGCTCCGATCTGAACTTTTCTCCGATCGGAGGATTCTCCGAACGGATATCATAATAGGGGGATTAAGTGGGAAACAAATTTTTTGCGATATTGCAGATAGGGCCCAATAATTGGTTTAAATTAGTGCGCCTAAAAATAATTTACAAATTCTACAAAAATATCATATTCCGCAGTGTATTCAAGCTGTAGTTTAAATAAGACTCATCAACCAACAATTTTGCATTGTTGTACATGGGCGAAACGCATTTGGACTTAAGGTCACTAAAACTTTTAAATTGAATTAACTTCAAGCAGTCCACTAAAAATACCATAACACGAGGTTAATTAGCCCCTAACTCTCGATTTTATTTCGAAACTTGCCATATGAAGCAAGTAAAAAGATTCGTTTAATGATTCCTGAAGCATCAAAGTTTTAATATTTATATCGGTTTTCTCACTCCAGACAGGCATCTTAGAAATGCATTTGGGCTAAGCACGAACGGAAACCAGTGGAATAAGATCTTAAATATACGAGTATTAAATCAACGTCTTTTATAAAACTTACCCTGATTCTAAATGATTCTTCCCTAATGAATACCCTTATAATGTTCCGTATGAAAAAACATTTTACAACTCGTTTGTTATGAACATTTTTTTTTACAATGTTGACACTTTCAATATAAAAAATGACGATTGCGTTCCCTGAATCCACTGATTTTGTAGTGTCTTTTTTATTTAATAAAATACTTAAAAACATACATTCCCATTCAATTACCAATTTGCTCGACTTCAGTCAGAAAAAAATCAAATTCCTACCAATACCAATACCAGCACCATGAAACCCAATTTGTTATTACAATGAACGAGTTTTTTAGTTATCCGTATTTCTTTTTTCTCACTGATCGTCCGGATGTTATATTGTTCAATGTCGGAGGCCAATATATGTTGCCTTTGCTGTCCTTGAATAAGTAAGTTACCAGGTATTTATAAGGTGACAAACAACAGGAAGTTTTAGGTTTGTCTTTTTACTTTCGCGATAATGCCTTTTTATAGGCACGCGTATTAGGCCTCACATTGCCAAATTGAAAGTAATTGTGAAATATTTGTAAGCTTTACTAAGTAAGTGATGATTCGGAGAGAGTTCTTTAGTTTTTAATTTAAAACGCGAGACTGCGAAACACATGAACATTTATTTGAATGAAAGTCTGAAAATGTTGTAATAAATTTTGTAAAGGGATTATGTTTTTTTTATATTCCATTAAGTCAATCTTAACCACATTGCAATGGAAGTGTGTTAAATCAGTTAACGCCATTAACAGGAATCTAAAAGCATTCAAGGAACAGAACTGCCATATCTATTTTATTCGGTTCTTACGTTTTGCCAATGTATTCTGATGAAATTTTGTTATCTTACCGAAATCTTCAAAAAATTCAGCACCATTATGTGAGACAATTTGGGAGTCCATTTATCGTAAACAATAGCCAAATGTAATTAAAGAAAAAATAATAATAATAATAATAAAACAACTTTATACTTTTAAAACCAATAAAATATTTTGTTTTATATTAAGAAAAGAAAAAAATAACTATAAACTTAAAATATATCATAATATATTAATAGTAATAATTATTTATAGTAATAATAATAATAAAAAAAAACATTTAACATTTTTAAATAAAGTTAAAAGCATACAATAAAGAAATGAAGAAAAAAAAATAAGCAAAAACTCACTATTATTTTTAAAGTGTATCTTTGAATATATATCTTTTATTAAATATAACTTAATTTATGTACTTTTAATAACTTAACAAAATTATATTTTTGTATTTGTTTTCAAACAAAATTATCAACTTGTATTTTTTTTATATTAAAATGAACTAAAGTTATATAAAAAATTAATTATAATATGTAATAAGAATAAAATATTTTTTAATAGGAATTATTAAAATATTAAAAAATAAAAATATTACAATTCCATATAATGTATGTTTATAGTGTGTATGCGTGTACAGTAACATAATAACATTATTTCCATTTCGTATTAATAAAATGTGTGTGTATTTCTTTTTTTTTTATATATATATATATGTAGCTCAACAAGGTAAAACAAATTAACTATTTAAATATATACTTTTCCTGTGTGTATGTGGTGTGTGTGTGTGTGTTTATAAATTATATTTAAAAACAAACGTATTATTTATAAACCCAATAAAGTAAATTTTCTTCTTTCATATTATTTGTAAGTTATAAATATTTTTTTGTTTTTTGTTTCTATTTGTTTTTGTTTTACTATTTTCCTTTAGACTTTTTACATAATTATTTTCTTTGCTTGTTTTTTTTTTATATGTTTTGTTTTGTTGGATTTGAAGAATAAGACTGTTATATTTACAAAAAAGTATATATAATATGTATGTGTACAACGCCGCCGCGACGTGTTAACGCCGCCACGCCGCCTTTTATGTTGCATTTTAACAAAATAATATTTTTACTTTTTGTTTGTTAATTTTATCTATACAAGTATTAAATAATTCTTTTTTTTTTTAATTTAAATACAATATTTAAAGTAATAAAGCAAATTTTATAACCAATAACTTTTTTGTGTAGGTATACATATTTATAAAACTAATTACACAAATTTATAAAATATAATAATATTATGCATGTATACAATTTGAATTTTTTCATTTTCAATTTTATTTGTATTTGAAATTACAATTTATTATTTACAAATATTTATAAAATTTTCTTTATTTTTACATATGTATATGTTGTTTTTTTTTTATTTTATTTTTTATTTGTTATATTTTTTCATCACATTTATATTGTTTTTCAGTTATTTAATTATAAGAAAAATAGAAATTAAAGAAAATTGTAATGATTTCATTAAACAAAATTTAATGAGAAATTATAAAATAATTAAAAAAAAAAAAACCATTAAACAGCGAGTCCTAACGTAATGTTAGAAAGGAGTGAGATTTGATAAGCCATTCCAATTCGAAACATTGTTGAGAAAGGGGAACTAAAGCAATCGAGTGGCGTCCTATCTTTAAATCAAACACATATAGTCCTGAAAGGTCTGTAAAACTTAAGTTAGCATTATAATATAAATTTTTAGAGCTAATCACATCAGCATACTTAATTCACTAAGGGGAAATGAAGAATGAGATATATTACATTTGCGATCAACGAACGCAGTTTAAAATAACAATTTTAAATTTTAACTCCAGCTCAAATATCAAATGACATCACAACATGGGGACTTTAATTCAAAACTTTCTAATGTTTTAAGAAGGTGGTTGAAAATACTCGTAAACAAAAGCTGGAGAAGGCAGGTATTCAACAAAATTTGTATCATTTACACAAAAAATTATAGATGAAGTCGAGTAGGTACATAATCGACGCTTCATTAAATATTTGTTTTTGAAATGCAAATACGCGTATACAAATCAAAGATGACCCAGATGCTATGAAAGGATACTCTGCACCATAATTTACCAAGGAATTTTTTACAGCTTAATCTAAACGTAGTCGGAACAGCTAGGAGGACGATGAAATTTCGGATAGTCGAATAAATGTGAGACAATTAGCTATGAACACTTCCAAAGAACGTGTTTGTCACAACGTATTGAGTCAACATACAACAAACGTGATCGAATGAAAATTTCAATACATCAAAGATTTAGCTACGGTTGAATTTACAGTAATTGTAAATGAAACTTGTATTCACCATTCTTTGTCTGACAAAAAATTCAATTCTGTGGAGTGAGAGACCCCAAACATTATTAAGACGAGTTAAAGGGAGCAGAATAACAAGGAGTCCAAGAAGAAAAATAAGAATTTACTAAACAATTTTAATGTATCGTTTATGAGTCGGAACATTTTTAGTACCCTCGTATGAAAGAACTTCGAAAAATTTCACACAATTGGAGAAGGTCTTTAAAAAAAAAACTTAAATAAAATTCCCATTTCAAAAAGTAAACTAAGTTCACTAAAGTAAAGTCTTTTTTAATATTTTCTTTTTCCTAACGCATTATTTATTTAAGAAGTTTAACTTCAAAGCATTTTTTATAGGTAATAAACTAAATTTACAAAAACTATAATAAATAGTTGAATAACAAATTCAAAATGTTTCACATTTCACAACTATCTCCATTAGTTTGAACTCACTGCCAAACGTTAAAAATGTAACTAATAGAATTTCAATTCTTATTATAAATTAAAAAAAAAAATTGAAATGTATGTTTTTGTTTATAAAATGATACTTGTGATAGATAAAAAAAGATTAAATTTTACTACATAAAAAAAGGATTAATTAAATTTATTTTTAAATTAATCATTTTATAATTTTACTCCATTTATCACACTGAAAAATTATATTTTTTCACTTTTTCATTAAACTTTTTTTTGTTTTGAGTTTTTAATTATTATTATTTTTTTTTAATTAAGTTATAAAAAAGAAAATTTTTAAAATGATCCTTTTTTCTATTTTCCTTAAGAACTTTAATACAAAAAATAAAAACGTGGACATAGATATCCAATCCTTGGTATACGTTTTAATTATTAAATATTATTTATGCTTCCATTTTGTTTTTAAATTATTAAATTAAATAAGCTAAAGGTTTTTTTCTCTATTTCAATTTAAATGTATATGTTTATATGTATATAATATATAATCTAGATTTTTTTTTGTTATGTCGCAATGCCACCAAACCACAGATAACTATTTTTTGTTTGTTTTAATATTTAAATTTATATTTAATTTTATTTTAATAGATATTTAAATTCTTTGAATTTTTGTTGTTGTTTAATTTTGTATCCCACTTTTTCCGATTTTAAACTTCATTTTTTTTTGTTTTGTATTGGTCAACTGTATCCTTAAATATATTTTTTTTTAATTTTATATTTTTTGTTTTAAGATTTAAAAATTCAACTATTTTTTTCTGTTTTGTATTAATTTGTTTTGTTTTTGTTTTTTAAAAATGAATTATGGAACTAACTGTTGTTAGTTTATTGATAACGGCTGGTGTAGGAGCAAGGATTGTTTTTTGTTTCCTTTATTAGGGTCACCTCGTTGTGCTGCTTCCGAAGAAATCGGCTGAAAAGGAAGATAAATATTGTGTTCTAAAAAACATGCTTCAATACTAAAGAAGGACGATGTTCTAAATAGGAACTAATAGAGATACTCATAAATACAGTCTTGTCCTCAAGTTTAAGAAATCCTTACTGAGGATGACGAAAGCACCAGAACGAATTTCTGATTATAGTTTTTTTTTTTAAGAAGAACAACAAAATAATGGAAATCCGAAAAATAATGGAATAAAATGAATATTTCTTCAGTAAGAAAAATTGAAAACTGGGATCTGTAGAAATTACTTTGTACAATTAAGGTTTGCCTCAAGTTTTTTTAAACTCTGATCTTAAGACTTAGTTGTAGTTTTCCTTCTAGGACTTGGTTAAAGGACTTCTCATATGTAAATGAAAATAATTTGGATCTTTAACGACTCGTAAGATTTAAGAAAAAATTGTGTTTGGTATTTAAAATATTCCAACTGTTTTTTGATGACACCTTTGTTTTTTTTTTCCTCACAACCGAAAGGGGTAGGGAAATTAGTATCTCACAAAAAACACTCCTTTTATGAAGCATGTTGAAAAGAAAACACTTTCGATATTAGTAAATTTATCACGCGGTGGGAACAAATTTCAAAGTAGGTACCATATATACAATTGGACAAGACTGTATTTGACTGAAGAAGGAAAAAGACACACACTATTTTTTACGTTGTCTACAATAGAGACAATATTGAAATCCACTTCATGATGAAGAGTTTTTTTTTTCTAAATCTTTCGAAAACAAATCGATACTAAATAAAAACACACCTCTTTTTACATTTTCTAATAATTCATGTAAACATGAAAAATTCATCTGATTTTTGACTTTTGCCGTCTCCCTGTGTATCTCTGGTCAGTGGGGCCTGTGGGGTAATTCAGGGGCGTAATGCTAAAAATAGTCCTTTCAGTTCTGTTTTTAACTTACGTGTCTGTGGTATGTCGAAACCGAAATTTAATGTTGGATCTGGTGGCGTGTTCATTAATGAATTCCCTGTCAATTGTTGTTGTTGTTGTTGCTGCTGTTGTTGTTGTTGTTGTTGTTGCTGCTGCACTGTCACACCTCCCTGTTGTGGACTTTGTGGCATACCAAGTTGATTTGTACTATTCGCGCCCACCATCGGTCCTTGGCCCATACCGAGGGGGCTCTGTGGTGTTCTTATGCCACCACCTCCAGAATTACTTGGATTATTAACACCACCACCGCCTGGTACACCATTATTAACAGAGGCCGCTGTTTGCTGTTGCGCTCGCCCACTTACAACTGCTCGCAGTTCTTGTCGCACAAACTCTGATGAGTTTGAACCATTACCAGCTGCAAGAAGGAAATCAAGGGCTGAAATTAATTGAAATATGAAAATGTTTTTAGTTATTTGTTTTGTTCGGTTAAAATATGAAACACCCTGTGTGAGTTAACATTTAAACATATTTTTTTTTTGTTAGCCACATTTATGTTATAAATTACAAATTTTACATTTTTTTTTTGTTCCTTCAATTATTGATAAACGGTTATATAAACACACATTAGTTTTGGTGGATGAATAAAGATGCAAGTAAGTGGTAGTGGGTTGGATTTTAAATTGTAGATACATCGGGTGGTAAATAAATATATATAATTTTTTTTTAATAAATGCATATAAACAAACAAATATAATATGTGTAGTGTATATAATATAAAAATGAATATGCTTAGTGATGGATTTTTTAAGAGACTGTAAGTGCAACCGAAGCGGGTAGTGTATTCTAATAATGGACAAATGATAACATAAATACAACATTAAGTTAAGGTAGCCATATTGCTGCGCTGCTGTGGATTATTAACAGTTTTGGATACAAAAGGATATAAAGGGCGTTTTTTTTAGACTTGTGGTTTTCAAGAAAAAATAAAATGCATATAAATTAATGTTATGGACAAGAATTTAGCTTTATTATAAAGGTAAGGGTTTGCCATTATGATTTAAAAATGATTTCGGGTAATTGGCCGCCGCGGCTGGCTCGAATAAATTCCAGCCGAGAGGCCCAATTTTGTACCACTTTTTGCAGCAATTGGGGCCGTATGTCAGCAATAACGCGCCCAATATTCTCTTCCAAGGTGTCAATCGTCTCGGGCTTATCTGCGTAGACAAGCGACTTCACATAACCCCACAAAAAATAGTCCAGCAGTGTTAAATCGCACGATCTTGGAGGCCACGCCACAGGCCCACGACGGCGACGCGTCGCGAGATAATGCGCTCACCAAAAGTTTCATTCAATAAATTGATTGTTTCGTTGGCTGTATGGCATGTAGCGCCGTCTTGTTTTAACCAAAGTTCGTCCACATCAACATCCCCCAATTCAGGAAAGAAAAAGTCATGGCTCTATAGGTAGATAGATAGTCAATGGGGAATGACTGTAACATAATGGCCGGCTTCATTTTTGAAGAAATAGGGACCAATGATTCCACCAACCCATAAAGCACACAAAACAGTCAGTTTTTGTAGATGTAACATATCATATCATAGCATTGAATAAAATACCAACTCAAACTTTAAAAATGTGTACACAGACAACAATTTTATGTTCATCTTATAATACAATTTTTATTTGTTGTGTATCTGACCCAATAAAGATTCTTGGATATGAGGAAACCCCAGAACCTCACAAACCAAAAATTCATCACACAACTGAAGATTACACAATAACGAAGATTAGGTTTCAATTTTTATTTCGATTTCGAGTCTTTTTTTGCCATCTCAAAGTTAACTTTAAATTTTTACTGCAGACGACGGGCGATGAGTTTAAAAATAGGATTCCATTACCCTTTTATGAAAAAAAATCCCTTATCTTGTGGGAAAATTGAAATGCACGCTGCTGGCTGAAGCTGATGGTCGTTTACCACAAACCTTATCCAACTTTCAACTGCTGATATCACACAACAGAAATAGCGTTGAAACAATCCTTCCAATGAAATCCTTAGGCCTTATAGTAATGGATACGCTATTTAAGACCAAAAAAACATCATCTGTTTCTAAAAGGGGTCTTTCAAAAATGCAACAGGTGGTATTATGCCTAAGAAGACGTAGACGCTCTAAGGGAGGCTAGGTCGCAAAAATTGGAGTTGTGAACCACAACCATTCGATTTGAACGATGATGAACAAAACCTCAGTCCACCCGACCAAGAAAAAGTTCGGGTAGCAATATCTATTTTATTCTAAAGTCCAACAAGGCTGCTAAAGCGGATGGGCTTACGGTTGAACTCTTCTAAGCAGCGGGAGATGACCTGGCGAGGAGCAGACATACCAACTCATCTGTACAATTTGGTCGGATGAAAGTAGTATGCCTGATGAATGGAACTTCAACATTGTGTGCCCTATCCACAAGAAAGGAGATACTCTGAACTGTGTCAATTACAGAGGTATAAGTCTCCTAAATGTCCCATTTAAGATCTTGTCGGTCATTATGTGTGAAAACGCCAGAGCAATTGCGCACGTGAACTGATTGGCCCCTATCAGCGTGGTTTCAGGCCCGATAAATCAACCGTCGCCGTCGACTAAATGTTCACACTTTGACAGATTTTAGAAAAGACCAAGGAATTTCAGATCGATATTCACCACCTCTTTATCAGTAAAGAGATCAGTCGAAGATTCGATCAGGCCAATCGTTGCGCTGTTTCTTCGGGTTAAGAAGGCATCTTAGTAGCAAAGCCTTCTCTCAAAGGAACAAGGAGACACTATACAAAACCCTACTCATCCCAGTCCTGCTGTATGGGGCAGAAGCGTGAATACAATACGAATACGGCCTGGGGTGCTATGAAAGAAATATTTTTTGGGTGATATTCGGTCCTGTATGTATCAATGGAGTATGGAGAAGATTCAATGAAAAACTGTACTGGATATACATCGTCATTGACCTGGTTAAAAATCTGAAAATATAGCGGTTTAGATGGATGGGGCTTGGTGATGCGAACAAGTGGAGAACGACTTCAGCCAACTTGGTGTGGAAGCCACTGCCTAGGGAACGGCCTAGCTGGTGGGGTTTGTTGGTTGAGGCTGGTCCACAATGGACTGTCTGCGCCACCTAAGTTAGTGAGTAAGAACCACAACTGAGGTAATGAGGTGGCACTAGAGAGAAATGGAGGGATCACTATGGATGAGTTCAAATAATATACTGCTGCCTAACAGCAATTTCCAGGAAAGCGAGAAGAACTCATCACTTCTTGAAAAACAAAACCAAAGTGTTGTAAGTTTTGGTAAAATGATTTGTATTTTATTCACTTGTGTTTGACTTTAATATCAAAAATTATCTTAACCATCCTTTAAAATTGTTTAAAAGCTTAAAGACAGATCTGGGGATAATGTTTTTAGCGCGGACCCGCTAAATAAGAAGTAACATAACAAGAAACAAAATTTGTAAATTCAGAAACACATGTTTCACCAACAACAATTTTTTTTTTTAAGACCATACCCGATGATTGTATTTTCTTAATTTCAAAAAAGCGAACAACAACAATACAAAATAAAATGATAAAAACATAAACACCAATAATGAAATTAATTTTTTGGTAGTACACAACACAACACAACACACAATAACATTTCACTTGAAACATCGAATTTCGAAACACACATTTAAAACACTATTTTTTAGAATTACAACTATGAATTTTTTTTTCTGTACAAAATGGCTCTTACGGTGTGTGGTTGTTAAAATCAAACATTTATACAAAATATGGGTGAAACATGGGGTGTTAATAAAAATGTGCACTTTAAATGAGTTATTAACAATAAAATCAATTACTCTTCTTTCCGTAGGTAAAATATAAAAATTTGGACAAAAAAAAATATGACTTTAAATTTGGGATTTGTAATGCATATTGTAAATAGTGATGTGAGTGCAGGTGGAGCTAAACTTAAAAGTGATTGGAGGGGGTAAAATGCATGTGAGGAGGAGTGGATAAAATTTTGTTTATTATTTTTGTCTCTTTAATTAATTTGATATTATAATTTTTGTGTAATTTATATTAATTCCAAAAAGGTCGGGTGTGAAGGAGAAAAAGAGCAATTGAAGGTGGAGTTTTTGTTTTTGTTTTTTTAATTATTAACTGGGTGACCAAAACATGAAGAGACGGTCTTACCGGTCTGATTGCGACCATAGAAATCATTTGGCGGTGGCCCTTGCCCAGCATGTTGCATGCTGTTGTACATCATGCCATAGCCGCCGCCGCAAGTACCATCCGATCCACCAAAAGAACGGGGTGAGCCTGTGTTTTTTAACAATTTGCATTTTATTAGATATTGTTTGTTTTCTTTGTTATCTTATATTTAGATACGTATGTTTTATTAAGGCTAACAATCTGTTTTAATAGATGGTTTTATGGATCGAAGTGTTTTTTTTTTATTATTTTTGTAGGTATGATTAAAATAATTTGCTAGGGGATGTATATTTTGTTTTCGTTTCCAATTATTCAAAAAGGCTTCAATGTTAAATAATGAAAATATTTAAATTTTATCAGATCAAAGCACAGTTTATATATTTTTTACTTTTTTCAATTTTCTACGGATACTTTATCTCTTCGAAAAAAAAAAACAATTCAAAAAAAAAAATGAAAACTTACTCAAAATTAAAGTGAACAAATCTCAAAACCGAGACTAACATTCAGAATGAGCTTTTCTGACACAAACATTCAAACAGAAAGCATTTCATCGTTTACATCGTGTTTCGATATGTACCGAATGGTCCAAGAAGGACGAAAAAGTAGGATTAGAGATCTTTTTAGATAGGCCCTCCATAATCACCACTAACCAATAAAAACATACATTGATATTTTCATAAACAGCCAGAGGCGGCCATTAAAGTCATCTTATCAATAGTCACAAATAGGACTATTTAATGAAAATAACTCAGCTACATTTTGCTGAGTCCAAAGACATTGTGATATGCAAGGGAACGAAATGGCAAATAAAATGGTCACAATAGATTTAATCGGTCCTTGTAAGGACTCGTTACCAATGCGGCTTCAGACCTGAAAAAATACTTAGATTTGCGGACGACATTGACGTGACAGGAAGAACAAAGCGAGCAGAAACCGGTCCCTTCACTACTATGGACTATGGGACTGAAAATAAACGAGGACAAGACGAAGTTTATGCTCTCATAATCAACTAAAATCCAATCCCACCACCGACTTGGCCATAACGTGACCATTGATAGGTATAACTTTGAGGTAGTCAGTGAATTGGTCTACCTGGGCACTGCTTTTAAAACAGGCAACAACATCAGTGCTGAAATTAAACGTAGATTAACTCTTGCTAATCGCTGTTTCTTTGGACTAAATAAGCAATTGAGGAATTAAGCCCTATTCAGAAGAACCAAAGAGACACTGTATAATGTATATATAACACTTATCATCCCGGTCCTGCTATATGGTGCAGAAGCATGGACCGTCTTCCAATCTGATGAAAAGCCACTAAGAGTCTTCGAGAGAAAAATTATGCAAACGATTTATGGTCCTGTCTGGGTAAACAGAGAAAACAACATTTGGCGAAAAAGATACAACGACGAACTAAACATGCTGTACAGCGACATAAGCCTAGCAAAAAAAAAAAAAAATCGAATTCAAATAAGATGGCTGGGCCATACGCCAAACCAAGGCGAGTCAGAAGCCAAGATAGTAGATAGAGGGAGATCTTTGACTACGTGGAACGCGAGATCGGAGACGGCAGGTTAGAGATCGAGCCGGCTGCGGCTGGAGAAAGTATGTAAGCATTCTTACTTACAGATTCGGAAGAACCCTCTTGTTCGAAAATGAGGTTTAACTCTTACTTGTAATATAATTTATTGCTTTCTCCGGAGCGGCACAGCCGGCGCGGCAAGGCGCGGAGCGCGTTAAGAGTGCTTTATCGCGATGAAAATTGCTACAGCAATCCGCAAAAGCCGCAATACATTAGAGTTGGCCAAAGTTGGACCAAAGATGTCTTCTGGAAAGCAATTTCAATCTGTGTTAGAAAACATACTCAACCACAGCTGCTACCTTTGCTTTTGCTTTGTCCAAAAGGACTTAAAGTAAGCCAATCACAGCCAAGGAGGGCGCTGACAACAAAAACGGATTGTTCAATTTATCCTTCCGCGATTCCGAACAACCTTTCAAATTCATCTTGCAAATAAAAAACAAATTGGAAGAAACATCATAAACCATGACTAAAAGTTCAGCCGGCGGATTAATTTATCAGATTAAGAACTATACTAAATCAAACAAAAATTAAAAATTCTTGAAGTAGGTAGGTACTCTCAAGAAAACGTTCCAGAAGTTCCTAGTGTTTCAATACTTCTACTGTAAATCTCAGCCAGGCTATTTGCAGTTGAAATAAAATCAAAATTGGTAAAGGCTTTCGCGAAGGGATGTCTAGGGAATGTTCCAAAGAAAATCTTTACAAAAACTGGAGCAGAGAGCAAATATGGCCTTGAATAAGTGGAGGAAGCAATGCCTGCAGTCACAAAAAAAAAAAATGCCTTACAAAACTCATTAACATAAGAAAAGTTTCACAAAACTTAGGTAATACCTCCAAGATTGCACATGTAGGTATAATTTATCAAATCAAGAAACTATGTTTTATTGAAGAAGGACTGAGTAGAAATAAACGTATTGGAAATGAACATACAAATTTAATCCTCTCTGGCATATAAGAAAATTTACTCTACATCTCCCAAAACACCGAAAACTTCACTTACAGACCTTTTCAGATTTGTAAAATTCGGGATGCCTGAAAATTTTATAAGGAAACTACGAGCTGTCCTAAAGAGGGATTAGTGATCGGGGTTTTGGTACTATAGTGGTCTACCTTAATCTTCCCAATTAATGGTAAAGGATAGAAATGACTAACCCTAAACTAAACTGTGCTCTGTCTGTTTACTATTTTTTTTTTTTTCAAAAAAATTAAATTGTTTATTAAAATAAGAGTTGTTTCTCAAAAACATACCTGGCAAATGTTGCGTGGCTTGAGGTACACTTGTTTGCCGTTGCATTCGCTGCAATAATTGCTGTGAGCTAAACACATTCCCAGGTGGTCCATATGGTGATTGAGGACTCGGTGAGGTAGGTCCAGGGAATCCGTCAGCAGTTTGTTGTGGAAATGAATTTTGTCGTTGAATATTACCAGCGCCACCTGGTGAATTCAATGAACGTCTTTGTGTTTGATATTGTCTATACGGACTAACACCCTATAATAAAAATAAATAAATAAACAAAATAAAAGAATAAATTAGTAAGAGTTTCAATTTAAATTAAAATTCCACCTTCTGTCCCACCTGCAACTGAGCACTCAGCATGGGATTGTGCTGCTGCAGGGAGATCCTTGAATTGTTATTTCCACCACCATTACCGCCTCCTCCATTATTGTTAGCTCCACCACCAACTGATGCTGCATTCCATTGCTGTGGGGATAAACCACCAGCAGCTCCTGTGGCGACTGATTGAGCATTTACATTGAATGGGGGCAGTCGAGGAGATAGCTGGGCAGCTGTATTATTCCCAACGACATTTTGGAAAGCCATTTGCTGCTGCTGCTGTTGTTGTTGTTGTTGCTGTTGTTGTTGTTGTTGAATTTGGGAAAGTTGTTGTTGTTGCTGTGGCGACAAACGCTGGCCATTGTTGGTAAATTGTTGTTGGAAACCTTTTAAAAATAAATTTATTAAATTTTTTCAAGCAATAAGCAAGTAGATAAAAAAAACTAACCTGCATTTGATTGTGGACTGAAGGGCGCTCCTCTCTGTCCAGGACTCAATTGCTGCTGTATCATGCTTTGGGCATAGCTCGGGCTTAGTTGCGAGTCGGGTGGCATGTTATTGCGGGATAGTGAGACGTTTGGTGCTACAGAATTGTTCAAAAGGGAACCAATGTTATTTAAACCTGGATTAAGACCTAGAAGATGAAGATTGAACGATGTTTTCAAGAGAGTTCTCATGTTATCATAACTTACACAACTGATCCCCGCGTGCGGTTGCACTCTCTGGAACCAGAAGATGTTGTTTCTGTTGCTGTTGCAAAAGTCGTTCTTTTTGGGCTGCTTGCAGCATCCGGTCACGATGTAATCGCGATACCGGAATAGATGTAATATTCCCATTCGAGAGCTGAAACCGTAGGTTTCTTGGCGGCTGATACATCGGTGGAGGATGTTGAAAGCCCTAGAGGATATTTTCAATAAATTAAAACCCTTGAACATTATAATTAAAACTTATCAAACCTGGTTGACCTGCATGTTCTGCAGCTGCTGTTGCTGCTGCTGTGTCATTACTCCACCAGGACCGCTTCCCATATTCTGTTGCTGAGAGTATGGCGGTGGCGGTCGGCTATTGATGTTGTACGCTGCAGCTTCAACTTGCATCAACGATTTTTGAATCTCATTGATGGCAAGTTTTTCGTTAAGTTCTTGCTGCGAGAGCACATGGTTTGTATTGCCATATTGCTGCTCCGGAATATTACAATCGGGTACACAGTCGATGACATAGTTGAGGATGTTTGCGAGTTCAGGATCGAATTCAGAGTTCTGGTGCTGTTGCTGCTGCTGATGCTGTTGCATAGCGTGCATTTGACTATTTGTGGAGATAGTGACACCGCCGCCACCAACTCCTCCGCCCCCCATGGCCGCTGACGTGGGGGCAGACGTCACTGATGAGATACTGCCACTAAAGGACGATAGGGAGGAAACTGAGCTGGCTGAAGCGCCAGCAACAGATGACGTAGATGAGGTAGCTGAACCAAATGGGGAGGCACGGTGGTCCATTTGATAGGAGGCGGTGGAATTGGCACCCCCACTCGATGTTTGAGGTCGTTGTATTGATGAGGTCGCGGATGGTGACTGGAGCGAGGAGTTTTTGGCTTGATCTTGGAGCTGCTGTACTGCAACTTGTTGCTGTTGTTGTTGTTGTGTGAGGTAGGCATCGGAAGGCTGCTTGCGCCCACGCCCTGTGGTGGGATTCGCATGCGAATTATTAGCTGCAGCCGCTGCGGCCGCAGCAGCAGCTGCCGCCGCCGCGGCTGCTGACTGTTGTTGGATTACTACATTTGCTGTATTTGTTGGAGGTCCCTTCAATTGCAGTACACCTAAGCCCGATGAACTGCTTACCCGATTCACTGAAGGTGTGATATCCGGAATGATCTTAACGCCCGGCGAGGATGAAAGAACTGGCATCTTTGTCGACTTCTCCAGCAAAGAGGCAAGCATTTTATTGCTTTCGCGTAACTTTGACGGCTTATCATCGGAACGTTTAGCTGCTTTGCCATCATCGGGTTCATTGGAGGGACGTTTTCTTTTACCAGGTTCTTCAAGTTGGATTTTGAGAAAACGCTTAAGGTCCTCAGAACTCATATTGTTCGGATTTTGGTGGTTGAGGTGGTGATGGTGATCCTTGGGCCCGTCATCTTTCTGTAGCTGCCGCATAAGCTCACTGCTTGGCCGGGCTTTCGATTGAGAATCATCGTCTTCGCTTTTTTCGTTTAGGAGCTGCATGAAAGAAGGGAAACACTTTATCTTCATGATACTTAATGCAATGTTATTTTCTAAACTTACCGAAAGCAACATACGGTTGTTGGTGTTTGTTTGCTTTGGAGGAGCAGCGCCGAACATTCTGTTTGTCAATCCAGTAGCATTCATCTTGAACATAGTTCCAGGACCAACAATACTTTCCTTATCTTCCTCTGAATTTAGCAAACCCTGGAATAATTATTGTTTATATCAATATTGATTTATATCTAATTTCGACAAAAAAGTTGCCTTAAAACTTACCTTAAGAATGTGATTATCGTTCTCGGACTCATCTCCAACCATTCCTGTTCCATGCATCCCTGCGGACTGTTGTCCAGCTGCTGGTTGACTTGGTTTTAGCGTAAGCAAGTGCCGCAATCGCTCTGAGTCCGTACTGTTTCCACTGCCACTGGAACCACTCGGAATTCCACCTCCTCCACTACTATTTCCGTTGTTAGGTCCTCCATTGTTATGCAACATATTGTGGTGTTGTTCTTTAGCCATTGAAGAATCTTTATCGTCGAAATTGGGAAACACAAAACCATGATACGCTCCATTGTTGTTGTTTATGCTGTTGCTATTGTTGTTGTTGTTTTGCTGAGGACTCTGTTGGCTTGCAACACTGTGTTGCGATGACAATTGATACGGAGTCGATGGCGACTGACACACGCCATGTGCTGCCGGACTGAAAGCCTGTCCTGAGGGAGGTCGAGGTGTACTCACTGGCGTGGCGACACTTGTCCGTGAATTCGGCCTTGAATCACCCCACGCTACGGTTTCCATTTCAAAGGAGGAATGTTGAAAATCAAAATCAAACGTTTCTGGCATATAGAAGTTAGTTGATGTATTCTCTGGACCTGAGGGCGAATTAGAAAATGCCGTTACTAAACCAGTCCTTGGTGAAGCTTGCACTTGACCGCCACCGTTTATCACCGAAGTCATAAGAGGTCCACCAACGTTTGTTGTTGTTGTATGATGATGACTTGTACTCGGCATCATTGTTTGTGATGACGAAGAGGATGAATCAATCGATGAAGGACACAGTGAAGAAGCTATAGATGATACCATTGAAGTGGCCACTGCGGCATTGTTGTTCATGTTGTTTTCTTCTCCTTGACCAAGGAGAGTCTGCCAAGACATAATGTAGTCAGTTTCGCCGGGAGTACTATTGAGAAAAAGTCTTGAATTGGCTTTGACATGCACATACACATCGGGAGATCCCAATCGCAACCGAAACGGTCTCGAGGTATAACTATTCATATTTGCATTGCCGCCGGAATCTTGTACGTCTTTCATGTGACATTTGAGATGATGCAGGTCCTTTATGTGGCATAAGTCCTGAATAAGACTTCCACGTGATTTGGATATGTAATCGGCGAAAGCAGCCCGCAACGCTGATGTGTCTGTCTGCAGAATTTTACCATGAACATCAAGCTTAAAAGTCAGCTGTTCCAAAGAACGCTGCACTACATGTTGTTGGATGTTCATTTCGAGTGGCGATTCATCCTCAGGGCGTGTGATGAGACAAAGGAGTGACGACGAATCATCGCCATCGTCTAAAAAATATAGAAACCCCAATAAGAAAATAAGATGACAAAATATTAATTTTCAGAAACTTACCCTTAACTGGAGCTGCTATCAATACGACTTCCTCATATTTCTCGCCTCGCGTTCCACCTTTTTGGTCCATAGCATCATTGGCCCTGTCTTTGACTAGCATTCGAACTTTTGTCGAAATGCTACGTTTTCCCTTCAGCTGCATCTGTTGCTGTTGTTGTTGGTGTGTTTGTTGAGTATCATCTTGGTCGCCCCAGCCCAAGGCCAAGGAATTACTGCTACTGTTGCTATTGTTGCCGCTATTTTGGTATGACATAGTATTTAGGATTGGATTCAATTTGGCATGATCAGCACTATGCAGGTACGAGTATATTGGCTGTTTGTGCAGCTCTGACTTCTCATAACCAAAGAGATCGCGTACGTTTTGGGTGCAGGTCTCAATGCAACCGTCCGAATTAATTTGCAATAATACCCAACCCACTGAGGAGATGTAAAATTCTATGGCCTCAAAATATGCAGAGATTTCGGGCACTTGACCATTCAATGATGGTTCCGGCAGTGGAGGTTCTGTCGACGAGATGTCACCCTGTTGAACTGGATGAATTGTACAATTGTCAGTTGCACAACGGGCACAACGGTTCGAACCGGTCGCCGACGAAGCGTTGGCTGTTGATGTTGTAATTAATGAGGGAGACGCCCCTGGTGTCACTGAGGAGGAGGATGTTGTATTTGTTAATGATGACGACGACGAGGAAATGTCACGAGATTGGCCCTTATCGCAGATATCGCGATACTGTAACGAAATAAATCAATAAAATAATTAACATTTGAAGTAAAAGGATCTTAAGAAGGCAATAAGATAAAGATTTCAAAAATCTTTGAAATATGTAGCTAATTGAAAAAAAAATCAATTATTCAAAATTGTGTAATGCGGAAAAGTTAAAAAAAAAAATACCAAGAATTACTAATGGTCCCCAAAATGAATGCGAAAAAAAAGACAGTTTGTTCCACGTGCTGCATTTCAGTTCACCTAAAGTGACATAAGCATTCATAGCAGTATGTACGTTACACATCTGGAACGGAGTTTAGATTGCAAAAATAAAAATGGCAATACTCATAACGCTCCTCCTCAATTTGCTAAAATTCGTGGCGGAATTTAGAAAATAAAAATACAAAGAAGAATGAAAAACCATGAAGTATGAGATCGATGCTTTGTTTTTATATTTTTGATTGCTTAATATTTTCGTATAATTTTTGGTTGTCATGGATTAAAATTAAAAAGACGGTGAGTAAAAAAGAAAAGAAAGGAAAGGACAATTTTCTAGTGTCAGCTCACACTTGCATGCCAACTAGACCGTGCATTCAATTAAAAGAAAAGTGAGATGACTACCAAATTAGTGCGTTTTTTTTCTAACCATAGTCAACTATTGTTAACAATAGTCAACAAAAAGGCGTTCCTTTAATCCAAATTAGTTACGATTCGTAACTATATGACGTCATAACAGCGTTCCTAAACTCACGTTGAAGTTTCAAATAGTTACGATTTGTTACAAATTCCAACTCACCTCCATGATATAAGTTTATATTGTTGATCTGTCAAATTGGACAATTCAAATTCTTTATTAAAAATCAAACCAAAAAATTACAAATTCTGAATTCGAGCAGCAAGAACGATTTTATTTTCTTTAAATGATCAACAACAAAGAATAAAATGGATTTTTCGCAAATTTCGAGCGATGAAGGAAAATATTTAGATTAGCTCCTCAATATACAAAAAAGAAAATGTTAAAAGTGGTCGCTTGGCAGTTTAAAAAAAAATCCAACAACGTGTCGTTCCTAAATGGATTGTTAAAAATCCAACAAATCCTAGCAATTACACTTCAACAAAGTTTTTTTTTTTTTTGACATAACAACAATTGTTGACTATGGTTCGAAAAAGAACGCACCAAGCCTCTCCATAAACAGTTTTTGTTAAGCAGTCTGTCAAAAAACTGTCGGTATTAAATTTATTTTATAATCTGGTCTTCTGTCACATCTACTATATTTTTCTCGTGCCCATTTAACTTTCAGTGGAAGTTTCTCAGTTGATGCATATTCGAAGACTGAAGATTTGCAAGAGAATGCTGGGAAGCTCTTTAGAAGGTTCATGAAAAATCCACACTTTCAAATAAGGTGATGTTATACCCTATGCAATTAAAAGAAAGAGGCACAAAATCATATCTGTGAGATGCAGATGCAGGACACTGTGGATCGCCTACTTGGATAAGATGAGGAGTTGGCAGATCATTTGGTGGTTGCATTTCTTTTCAGAAGTTTGCCCGTTAAATACAGCTTCTAAGTTACTGCTCTGAAGTAAGAAAAGACGAAGATCTTACAGTTGAACTTGTTTAAAGAATTCAAGAGAAGGACTGAAGATATTTCAAAGGCGATGTTATAAATGATGCTGCTAAAGACGAAGAACTTTAAGCTCAAAGTGTTTTGCTTGTGGGAAAATGGGTCTTTAAGAATAATTCTCCAGAATTGAAGCAGGACAAAAAGGAATTCAATTTCAAAGCCAAGAAAAGCATAGAAGGGTGAGTCCAATGAAAATAAAGTAGATGCTTTGTTGTAGTTCTTGTTTAAATGAAATAGATTCTTCTTGGTATAATGATTTAGCAGCAACATGTCATATATGTGATATGTGCAATAACGAGAATTTTTTGTAAATTTAAATAGACATTCTGGTAATTGTATTTTCTCAGCTACTGGAAGCAAAATTCACGCTTAAGGTTATGGTGATGGTATTTAACACTGCATAAATAAAGCTTTTAAGGATGTTCTATTTGTTGTTTCGATAAAAGTTTATTCTGACTTAATCAGGATTCTTTCGCCAGAAAATTTGACCACCATGATAAGAAAAGCATAAAGGATGCAATTGAAAATAATTTAATAACTGGAGTGGAAAACAAATTGGATCTTGTCCACGCTGATTGATGATTGATGACTAAAGTAGATACTGCACTGTTTATTTTTTGTGAAAATATTTCATAAAATATAGTGGAATATATATGTCAATCAAGTTGAAAACTATTTTGAAAAACGAATGCAAATCATGAGAACTGAAAGGGTTGGTGAATTCACTAGCAAACAACTGAAGGAGTATAAGTTAGGTATTCCACAGAAATTGACTGCTCTTTATACTCCTTATACTCCTCAACAAAACGGATTCACTGAGCAGAAGAATCGAATGAGATGACACGGTGCATGCATATTGAATCTGGATTGGACCGAACGTTTTGGACAGAAGCTTTGAATACAGCTAACTATTTCCAGAACAGATTGCCAACAAAAGCTACTCACTGTAGCACTTTACGAACTATGGAACCGGGAATTGAAAATATTTGGATGTGTTGCATATCATTAAAACCAAGAAAACCTGCGACACAAGCTGGAAGATGTTTCAAAAAAATATGTTCTTGTCGGATTTTGTGATTAATCAAATGCATATAGACTATTGGACATTGATAGCTACATATACATAATATAAATATCCAGTTTGTATTCCCCATTAAAATTATCTTAGTCGAATTTTAATGGGGACACAAACTTGCTACCGTATTCATGTGACAAAATAAAAAAAATATGATCACTTAAGCTATCAGTAGCAAGAGTTTAAAACATTCTATCTCAAAGCGTTTCTTAAAAGTAAACCTACATCTTTTTTGTCTTTTTAGGTAAAGTTATCTATAAGAGAGGTCTAAGAGCCCATTAAAAATAGACATTATTTGTTAGTTTATTTTTAACCACATTGTGTGTGGTAATTTCGCACAATCCATTTCGCATACAACAAATAAAAAAGACATAATTACAATGTGAAAAATAAAAAATAGGTTTGCATGAGCACTTTGATGAATAGGTGGTTTTATGGGAAACCTTGAAAGAGCTGAAGGTCATTTTTGCAAAATTGTTTCGCTTCAATGTGAAGATATAGCAACAAATAAAGTACCTTTAAAAAGTTTAAGTATTTCGCGGTATTGGAAGCGATTAATACATGAATAGTTGAAACTCGTTTGAAAATTAAAAATGAGATAAAGGCTTGAGATTGAGATACATTTTTTGTGTAATTGATTGAAGTCTATATTCTGAATTGTATTCTTTGAATATGAAAACTTAAGACAGTGCAGTTTTTCGCTAAGGAGTTGCTTCATTTTCGTAGATGAATTTGTACAAAATTTAATAATTATTTTGTTAGCACCAGTTTTAGAATATAACCTAAAGAAGTTATCCAACGATGACTTTGAATTGACGTCTTAAACAGCTACAACATCATTAAATGCCATCTTTAAATGTCTTATATTGGCGTTTTATTGCCAAATAAAGCATTAAAAGCCATAGCTGTTTTTTAAAAGATAAATTTATTTATGGAAACGTACAAACAGAACAACAAAATGGCTGACAGTTAGTAGCGCGTTTTCCTAAAAATGATTTTTTTTTTAAATAAAGTCAATATTTCCAAAGACTTGCGTATTGTGGCACGTAAAACAAAAACAAAATGAGATAGGTGATAAGAAAGTAAAAGTTATTTTAAGCATAAGGTGCAATTGAATCGTTACATATTTTAAATACGACAGGGTAGATCTACAAGCCCACAGCATTGGTATCTAAGCTAAAATACATAGGCATTGCGCACCTGTCAAAAATAAAAACATACAAAGAACTAAACATTGCGGTTCACAGTGATTACTTTATTTTTTGGAACGAAACTTCCGTAAAACATTTAGGTATCGTTTGTTTTAAATAAATTTTAAGTACCTAATTTATTTTTAAAATGACAAACAGAATACTAGGGGTATTTTTGCAGTGTCGAAAAACCATCGTAAATGTCGTAATCAGGGGACCATTACCGACGTCATCGTTAGCGAACTGTCAACTGTCACCATTTGTATCAAAAATCTTTCCCGTGAAATCGTATATGAATTGAATGCTGTTTGATTGATAAAATTTGTGTTGTTATCTTTCCGATTTTACAGATTCGGAAAACGTCCGACGTGCAAACAAAAAGTTCAAGACAGACGCAATTTGCTGCAAACTAAAACCAGCACAAATTCGAGTAATTTTGACAGTTAAACTTCGTGACATATTGCATTGTATACTGAAAGCTTTGGCAAACGCTCTACCTTACCATATCCCAATAATTATTGTCTATATATCGAGCTCGGCGCGGTTGTGTTCAAAGATACTGTTGACTTGATGACACATCTGATTAAAAGTCGAAGTTTCTCTTTTTTCGTCATTCATTAAAGTTTCGATTCGACTTAACCAAACAATCATAAACTTAAAATTGTTATTTCGTAAACACAAATGTATTGCTCAGCAAAAATTATGTTTTATTGCGAAAAGAATATGAATAGAAATTAAAGTCGGAGATAATTAAAACATCATCGCCAGAGTGGTTCAACAATTCTTTTACTTTTTTGTGCATGCATAATACCGCGCGCCGCCACCACCGCATCGTTCGCTGGGTCGCTGCCATCGTAAATTAAGTCATATCATGAAATTAAAACCGATACTTAAAAGCTACTGTTTGATGGCGACGACGATGAAGTTTTGAGTGACGTATAAATATACCTAGTCTTTAATTTATGCTGAATTTGAAGATGGCCATGGCTGAATTAAATGCAAAACAAAAAAAGATTTCCATGAGTAATTACACAAGTTTTTTTCTAACACAAGAAGACCAAACTATAAAGGAAAGACTTAAGATAGATTTGGATAAAGACTGGCCAATTATATTTTTTCGTAATGTGAATCTGCAATTAAAATTTTGTCAGATGAGGAAATGATGGATGGATTAACAAACGAACAAAAAATTTAAATTCATTTTGAGTTATAAGCATATTTTTTGACAAACATCAAGCCGCATTATACACTCTTTGATGATTAGTGATGGCACTCCTCAAAGTCAAGTCAGGGAGAATGAAAATATAAAAATACTCAAAGCATGACAAATTTACAAATAAATTAACGCACAATCGATATCTAAAGTAAACTGTGGCAATAAACGTAATTTACAACTTTGATTGATTGCGGAACAGCAACAAACGCATGACAGCTCCATAATAAACTTACAGGTGTAACGAGATATAAAAAAAGCCACCAAGCGATATGCAAAGATAAAAATACAATTTGTTTGAGGTAACCCCAATGACACACGTTGCAAATAATACTTTGACAGTGTTTTGAATATTTGACAGTCCAAAATCTTTTATATATATTGAATCATTAGGACCACATGTTGGCGTTTTGAATGTGGCACCCTTGTCTTCCTAAAATCTAAAGAAAGTTGCATGGCCACTCTTTCAGAAAGGTCTATATATTTAAATGTTTTCTAGGCTTGCAATACTGATGCGTTCATATAAGCCAGTTGACTTTCGCGGAAGCACCAATCAACTTGCAAGTGTATGCTTCAAACTCAAAAATGGAATTTCTAGGACTATGAACCGAACTGTCATTCCTTCTTATTCGCACATGACTAGTTAGCAAATTGAGTTTAGAATTCCAAATTCCGCTTTCGAGAAAAATTTTACTTTCAGAATTACTGGCGCAAGTGCATTTAAACCTGTGTAAGCATGCCATGACGTTATCAATTAGATGATCATTTAATTTTTTTCAAAAGGGTGGTTAGGAAACACTTTGACAGTAATCGACTTTCATCACATTTCCAAGTAACAAACATACGCCGGCGCCGATGCGCTAGTTTGACATTTCAGTCTGTTCAGTTATAAAAGCACAATCATTCAATATAACATTCTGTTTTCAAATTCAACTTAACACCACCGTTTCAATTAAATAAACAACTACATTGTTTATTTAGTTGCAGCGCGCATTGTGTAGAACTTTTAAACAGTGAAACACTTAAGCGCATTTTGTTGAATTAAAAACAAAATGATTAAAGTGTAGACACACACATTTTTTTGACGAATAAACAACAAAACACACACAAAACTGCTTCAGCAAACAACGAGAATACACAAGTGCAGCCAAGTTAAATAAAATTTAAAGTGTGGTGTGTTTTTTATTTTTTTCATTTTTCAATACCCTACACGAAAATCCCCGAGGAACCTCAAAATGCATTTCGATCAATAGTTTTTTTTTAATTTTTTTTAATCCCATTAATTTTACGTATTGCCAACATCAAGAACTTGAGAATGCGGAACAAATACTTGAACGTGACCAAATTTTTAAAAAGAACAGAAGTTTCTTCAAGATATTCCCTGATGCATCATGAAAAGTTAATGCTTTTTTACCCGTAACACCACACAGGAACCCTTCCTTTTTTTTAAGAGTTTAAGTATTCTTATATGTCACGTCATTGGGAACATAAAAACCATTCAATTTCGATTGGGTATACGCTTAATTCCTATGCACACGCAACTTAATCAATTTCATTTAAACGACACTAACCCCATCTGCCGACACTTAATTCATTTAGTTGTCAACATTAAAGCTAAGAGAACGACAATACCAACAGTAGATCGTATTGTTTTATAAATTGTAGTGCTTTTTTTGCCGTTTTTTTGGGACGCACGCTTGTGTCTATTAAAAGAATAATTTACGTTTCATCATTAATTATGCAAATGGGCTTGCTTTAAAAGCAAAATGAGGGACCATTTTTGGAGTTTTAATGTATAACTGATTGTAGGTAGGCCCTAACAAAACCGCGTGGCAGCGTTCAGTGCGGCGGCAGTGATGACCGAAAAGATTTTGTTTGCCCCTTGTTAACTTAAATCATCTGGGATTCTTAACGTCTATTTATTAGTTTATATATGTATTACATTGTAATTTTTTACTTATTCATGATGTATCTGTGTTCTTTGGGTGACTGTCGTCATTTTGTACTAACATCAAAATTACAAATAGGTAGGAAATAAACTGCATTTGAACTCTATCCCAAATGTTAATTAGTTTTCAATAATGTTAACGTCAAGCTGTAAAAGAGAAATCATTCAAAAGAACGTAAGAAGATAGAAAGAAAATCAAGAAAGGATGTTTTCAAATGTATCAATAAATTATCTATTTGTTAATTTGTTGGATTAAAAACTTGTTCTTTAATGCTAAGCCCACTCAGAAACAAGTATACGTAAGTATTGTTGAAAGGGACACTGAGCCAATTAACGCCAACCACAAAAATATTACAATGCATTTCGCTGCACTTATACTTTTGAATGACTTAGTTCTTGGAAGATGCCAGGAAACTTAAATTTTTCAGAGATATCCTCAAACTATGATCTTTTAATTCCAAAATGAGTAACAAACTTTTTTTCGAATAGGAAGGAACTAAGTCTTTGATGTATCCTTTTTTCCTTCACTGGCACTGGTGAGAGAAAAACATCATAATTTTCTTCCACTTCATCGTAATCTTTAAGAAGTCGATAAAGGTCTTCATTTTCTTAAATAAATTTGGGATTGCGCAAGAAAGCTGTCAAAGGACCGGACCAGCTGGCGAGGTATGTTTCGGGCCGTGGTCCAAAATATCAAGGCGTAACATTGGTCAGATCCCCATCCCATAATTGGCAAAATAAAAACACGCAATAAAATCCTACAAGAACTAACTGGATCAAACTGGAGTTAATGTGCATCAATGCTTCAAATTGCAGAATGAGTATTTGTGTACTGTACAGCGGGACAATGTGCTCCAAAATGGCTGAATAGTGAACAGGTACAGCAGGTGGTACTGCAACAGACCATCAATACCATATACTTATACTTATATCTGGCACTACTAGATGGCTTCTGTAATGAAAAACATATTGCTCCACCTCACTTCAGACGCCCAAACACCATTTTCAAGAAACGTAATAAAATACTGCCCAACGCTCAACTTCCTATTCGATAGGGCAGGGCTACTCTCTGGTCATACCAGCAAAGAATAAAACCTCTTTATGCAAACCCTAAATATTGCTGATGAATTGGCCAGTTATCCTTTAAACACGAATTCTGCCTGGATATCCGAAGCATCGTCTATGGAAGCTGACACTGTTAGCGTCTCAAACCCATCATGCTTATTATTATTTGGGTAGGTCAGCCTCGCAACCTTCGTCGAATTTTAACAGAATCCAAAAAATCATGGAATATATTCAAATAATAATCTGTTTCGATGTTGTTGAGTTCTTTTTCGGGGTACTGCCTCTTGGGAGAAAGTGACAAATTTTTCTAGAGTAAAACTTGTTGAGAAGTCGCCGTTCTAACGTCCGCATCGGGCGCTATATTGAAGGATCCTTTCGGTTCTGCAAAATGTCAGCGCACACAAAGGAATGGTTAAAAGTTTACGTTAATAGGACTTGGCTCCATGTCTCTGAAGCTGACCTACTTATTATAAGTACAAATATAAAAAAAAAGTACATACAATAATTATAAGCTGCAGGTCATGTTTCCTTTCGAAACATGACCTGACCTTTCGGTCCTCTGTATGAAATATTAGCATCTCAAACAATATTGGTATCCACTCAATATTAACTCCAACGCATAGCTATGTTCTTGAAAGTCACCTAAAGGACTTCCCCCTTCGATTTCCCATTTTTCTTTGAAAAAAAAAAAAATACATACATACTACTCCTTGAAATATTAAAATTGAAAAACCGTGGACTGAAGAAGTTGTTAAATCCTTTCGTCTTGTTTAACCGAGCAAAAAAGCTTTTATTTTGGAAAAATTATAAAATAAACAAAAAAAAAAACGATTTTCCAACGAAGGCCCCGGCGAGATTCGAACTCACGATCTCCTGTTTACTAGACAGGCGCTTTAACCAACTAAGCCACGGCGCCCAGTTGGAAAGCGCCAAACAAATATTGCACTTATGTGTGTGGTAGGTAAATATTTCATTTGTGTAGTGTATCTTTTATTTCGAGGAATTTTTGAAAATAAAATATTTATATAAAATAATCACAAATAAAACGCGTTCGTTGAGTCACATTTATTTTTATGGTGCGTTCAGTCGAATTATATGGAATGGTTAAAAAAATATACTTCCCCATGCGTGGAGGAGGTTATAGATTTTGCTTGCCATTTTAAATGTCCGTTTCATTTGTTTCCGTTTTGTATTTGTAGGGTAGCTATAACTAACACAACAGGACAAATTTCCACTTGAAATTTAAAAAAGCTTGTTCCACGTGGTGTATAAAGCAGCGAATATGTACGTATCCTTGGGTCAGTTGTATCAGAGTGAAATAACTGTATTTTGTAAGTCAAAAATCAGGGACTGTTATATTGTGAAATACCCTGTAGTTTCAGGATTCGAATGGTTGGTGTCAGAAGAAAATAGCATAGACAGCGAACACACCACTGTTGTTTTGCCAATGTGAGAAGAACACCCTCTCATTATTTTTGACACATCTGGATCAGCCGGTTTTTGGACTTCTATAGTAGATCCAAAGAACTGTTATTTACTGCAATGTTGCAGGGAAAAAGTGTAATTGATCGATAGATTGAAGGGAATCAAGGCATACCTTTTTCAGGTATTGGCTGGACATATGCTTTTTTCCATAACCTCGTTAAGTGACCTGTAGAATAGGACATATGAAATAGCTAGCGCAGTTGTTTTGCTAGCATGGGGAGGTCACCTCTTTTGATATTTGAGATACTATCAGGGTCAGCGTATTTGTGCAATTTTTAAGAACCTACTCTTGCAACACTAGCACCTAGATAGCAAAAGAAGATTGTCCCATGAAAGCATTTACGCTCTCGAGTAGAGGAACAGCAATTTGGTAGCTTGAAATTTGTAGCAAACTTTGATACGAATACAACAGCTTTTACTTTGGAGGTGACCACTGGAAAGTCATTGTCAACAAAAACGGCGCGGCACAGGAACTCGAGACCAAGTGGACCAACATTTGTTATACCTTTTAAAAAGTTTAGAATTTTGTGTCGAAGTTATTATTTCAGTAAAAATTTGGTTCCTTGAATGTTATTCCGGCATTCTTCAAAAATGTCTGGTTTAGCACCGGAATCTTACTTCCATCAACTTAAAGCTCAACCATCAATTTGTTCTCAGTTTCATACTTTATATTCTGTTCGTAGCCTACGTCGCTTTTGACGAAGCATATTTACTATAGTTAATACTACTGAAAAAATTGTAACGGATGTTTTCTTGATGTTATCTGACACATAATACAGGAATATGTGATTAGGAGTTAAGAAACAACACTGCAGTGCATGTTGAAAGATCTGAAATGTCGGGTGTTCCTATTGGCTCGTCAACAAGATTAATGAAGTTTTTGACATCGGTAAAAAACTTGAGCCTACCTTTCCATGAACGTTGTCTGACCAAAATAACGGCACCACGTAGAATTGTATGTATTGTATTCGCTCGTAACAATGATTTCTGCTTAAGCAAAAAGGGAAACAATTTTATTTAATTTATTAATTTTAGATATGCTTTCGAATGCGGAATCAATACCATTAACACTTTTAATTTAATTTAAGTCGTGTTTGAACATTGACTAAATTGGTAAAATCTGGTAAGGGAAATCACTTATGATGACGTATACACTCAAAAGTATGTACTATGTGGTTTCTGCTATGGAAAGCCCACGATAATCTGATTACTTCACATTACTATACTGATTTGATTTTTTTCAGTCGAGTAAGCAAAAACGAAGTTGGCTTTTATTAAATATGAGCGTTTTTTGTAGCTTGTTTGAACTAACCGATTCCGTTTTTAACCAGCATAAGCATCTTTGTTAAAATAACCCAAAGATTTTCAAGCATATTTAGAAAAGAAAACAGCAGCGTTTTTAAAGCTCAGTCCTTAAAAAATTACTGGGGCTATCAAAGGAGAAAATGAAATCCTTACATAAGATACTTTATCCGTGGCGTAGTTAGTAGTTTTACCGTAGACAAATTGAAAATTGAACAATGTCCGCTTGAAATCCACATTTAAAAGCTGATATTTCGTAGCATTGTAACTTTCATTCTTTCAATTTACCTCAAAGCTATTGGCAATCATTTTTAGAATTTAGTAGTTTATTTTTCCAAAGAATTATTTATCTTACGGATCTGTTTGCTTATACATTTCACAGAGTAACTCAAATCTACTTCACCCATCTCACTTCACATATCCACAAACTCAACAAATTAATTAAATCCTTTTCCCTCAAAAAAAAAAAAAAAAAAAAAATGTCAACAAGTTGTAGGAAAAAGTTTACCTCTGCCAGCGAAAACCTCTCCAAGGATAATATTGGAAAAAGGATAAAATTAGGAACATCACACAAAGCAGAACAAAAATACAAAGGAGCAAGACGAATTTCTACAATGACAACATGTTGTATGGCGTGTAATTAAATCTTATAGCCAATCTATCTCAATTTCCTGCTGAATTGATTGCGGAAGGAAGGGTAAACTTGTTTCTTCGCCCCATCCATCGCATCGCCCTATAGAATTCATTTATGTCTCGGGTGTTACTAATTTACGACATATTGTAAATAACTGGAAATAATATCCCGTTCGAGTGAACCATGGACAGAGATAATCAGAAGAAGTTGCGTGTGGGGTCTTCAACAAAGTTCAAAAACGTAATCCATTTTTATCAAGAAAAAAAAAATGCATAAATTATGGGATGTCTTTAATTCGGTCTTCTTCCACCACTAAGGAAATGTAGAAGTGATGGTGGGGTGTCGTAGATCCAATCATATGCCAACAGTAGGAAGATATAATTTCTCCAAAATCGTCCAATCTATAACCCAGTATAGAGTGGGTCGATTGTGTAAATTGAGTCAAGTGAATTGAATGAATTGTGGAACGAATTCTTCGAGAGAAGAAACGAAAAATACAATACAAAGAAATGGTTATGGTAATGGGTGTATGAGCTCTGGGCTATAGAGGGTTGGGATGAGAATGAAGAAGCGAATCGACCATGCTGCGGCAAGACACAAATTTAATCCGATAATTAAATTTGCTGATCACATTACACTAACCCCCTTCAGCTGATGGAATTGATACACAATACACAAAGTATTACACGGGATATACGACCACATGACACACAGAGAGAAGATGGAGTCCTCGGAACATTTTGGTCGTCGACGTCCATGGTCGTCATTCTCCATAAAACAAACATTGATGACATATTTTTCATATGTATCCTGTTGAGTGTGTCCAGCACCATACTGAACTATATATTCCCATGTCCATGTCCATGTCCATGGTTAAAATTCAATTTCAATTAATTTCCCTTCATTAAACAAACCTTGTGTGCTGCCTTGTCAATATAATCGTATGACGAAGACAAATAGAAGAATTGTGATTTTTCTATTGTTTGACAGAATTTTCAGATTTTTTTTTTTTGAAATCTGAGCCATTGCTGTAGTGGTGTTGGAGAAGGATCTTCAAAATGTTTTAATTGATATTTGAAATATTTACACACTTACCGTTTTAACAACTTGATTTAAAATTGCAGCTTTATCTGGTTTTGTTGAGGTCATGTCACTACGTTTGTTAAGTTGTAAGAACTCCCCCAATTGTTCAATATAATTATTTTCCATTTCCCGTCGGCGTTTTTCATTGTTGCATTTATTTATTTGCGATTGGGGCTGAAAAAAAATATAAAATTATAGAGAAAAGATGAGAAAATGATATTGATTACAGTAGTATAAAAAAAACTGTATTGTTTTTAAACTAGAAACCATTATGAAAACTTATATTTATAAAGTACGTTTAGAAGTCTGAAAAACAAAAACTGATCTCAAGATTTTTGAGGTAGGTACTAAAAATCAAATTTATGTATTTCAAAACACATCTAACTACAGTTTTGATTATTGATTCAAAAACGATTCATTGGTATCCAAATAAAACTTAAGAATTCTAAAGTTTTTTAAATGCAAAAAATAATTAAATAAATAAAATAATAAATAAATTTGTCGATTTTGTATTTGCGTAAAGTTACGCTTGATGGAGAAGTCGAAAAAGTGGGTCTTTCTGAAATTTCTGTCCGTCTGTGTGTTCGCATTTCTACATCCTAAACGGACGGGCTGATTTGCTTCAAACTTGGTATTAAGTAATAAGCTATTTGGGATTCCCTAGGGGGATCTTTTTTTTTTGTTTTTGTCATAAGCAATCATAAACAAAAAGTTTGATTTTCTAGAAAACGGCTCTTACGATGTTGATAAAACAGAATACTATTTTTATATATTTTATGTATAGTCTATCTTTTATATATAAAAACAGGACCTCTCATAGAACCGGTTTTTCTAAACTAGGTTTTCTCGTAAACTATTCTTCCGATTTCAATTAAAATTTTAATGCAGGAAGCCATTAATAATTGAATCTATATTGCATTTCAAAATTTTCAAATACTTATTTTTTCGGTTTTTAATAATTTTCTAAAAAAAAATTTCAAGTAACGTTATACTCAAAAAAAATTTAAAATATTTTTTCGAAAAGTTAAAAAAATCATTTTTTTTTTAAACTGGTCGAACGATTTTCAATATTTTTGTTCCCTAGATAAATATAGCAATGCAATTTATAGTTTTTCCAAGAAAACTTAAAAAATATTAAAGATGTTTCTATATAATTTTTTTTTTTTTTTTTCAAAATAAGCAAATATTTAGCACGCAAGTTCGTGCGACTTAGTCTTGTATTTTTTTTTTTTTTTTAAATACACTTTTATTATTTCACTGTTAGAAATCGATTTCAATGTAGGTACAGCTGGTTTTCGTTTCTGGTATTGGGAGCAAAGTTTTAATCAGTTTAAAGTATTGTTTCCAATACGAAATTCAAGAATTCATTAGCTTTTTTTTAACTACCATTAAAACCCAGTTCTGTTTGCTAAATCATCTTTAAATTAACTATTTATATATTTAAGAATGCATTTAAATGTTAGGCATAACTGGTCTCTAAGTTTATGTGATTCAAAATTGTTGTTTAAATTCTCATTCTGGGGGAACACCGTTATGGTTTTTTCGATAACAGCTTCAGCTATTTTAAGCATACTTTGGAGTTTTTTTTTGATTCGCTATTTAAAGCTGCAAAAGGAGCACTACTTGTAGAAGATTAGGATTTTCCTCCTAAAACGACTAGTTGAGTCTACGAATTCTCAATCGGGGTTCGCATAGGGGGCTTAGACGGCTTTTCTAAAACATAAAGTGGAATGCCCACTATCCCGTCTAATAAACGAATCAGCAGACGAAATAACTGAAAAACTTGAAATTTTGAATCCATCTGAAGTAGGATCCATTCAATACATTAAATATGCCACATCCACCCACCAGAAATTTTATGAAATCTGATTTTTTTCTCAACGATTTTTTTTTGCAACTTGTAACTTTAAATTTAAATACTGTATAATTTAAGAGACAGCATCATATGGTCTAGTCCACCCTGATGCTTTAAAACAAATTCTTTATTATTTAACTTTATAAATTATTTCAATAAATAAATTTCTTCTCCTATAAATTACTTTTTAATCGAAACTAAGGAGTTTTCGCGGTCATTATTTTGTAAGAAGGGTCAATTTAATGGCATTTCTTCCAAAATAATTCAATTTATTAATTTAATGATTTTGTACAATGCCTGCAGTTGAGAAACATCCCCAACCCATTAGGTACTGAGCCCCTGCCGAGCTAAAATGGAGAGTATATTTTCTTAATTTAAACCTACTCTTCAATTGCCTTCTTTGCCTCCACCATCGACGAAAATTGATTTTGGCTCATGACTGAACATTAAATAAATGTTTTTATATTACGTTTTGATTTTCTAAGTATCGGAACATGTTTTGAACATTTTTACAAATATTTTTGTGTTATAAATCGAAAGCGGAATTGAGGTTTTATTAATATTTATATATTCTTATTAATATAAAAAGAACGGGCGACGCCGCGCCATTAAGCAATTTTTTTTTATGTATGTATGTTCTTTTGTAAATTTTATTGAATTTCGTAAATTCAGTATATATATAATTTCTATCGTTTTTTAATGTTCAATATATTTTTCCCATTGAATCATAAACTCGGTTTTCGAATTTAACCACAATATTTTACACACAAGAAGTTTATGGTAAAAAACCTCAGAGTCTACTTCTTGTAGTCTTAAATAAATCACGGCTTGATCAACTGCGTAGACAACTCCGTTGGTAAACCAGCGAAGGATGCAGAACACTGACCCAAATTAACAAAATTCCTACTTAAACTACTTAGGAAAACTGTGAAAGTAGTACGTATCTGAAATATATATATCCTGCGACTTTTCTTTAAAGGAACATCATTTTCACAACATGAGACCAGTAAAGACCCTATTTCCAGAATCTGTCTCGACAGTACAGAAACATCACTGCATACTCGCATAGACTACCCAGCACTTCTTCTTAGAAAGCGGACACTTGATGGAGTGAACGTCTCTATAGAAAAACTCAAAACTGTTAACTTTCAGAATATCTTAAATTTTTGGTGCCATTTTGGATTCAACAGATACGCATAGTGGATATCAGAATAGGAATATCATCTAGATATCTGAGCGTAACCCTGTTATCTATCTTTTTACCTATATCAGCATGATTTATATTTTTGAAATATTAAACAAATAAGTTTTTGAAATTTTATATATTTTTTGTTAACAATAGAACATACGACTTGTTGGATTGGGAATCAATAACTTTTCGATCTTTTTTCATCGGTTAATCTTTACCGACAGGAATAGAAAGCAATTCCAGCAACAATTGTCCATTTAAAAAATCGGCCTTGAATATTTTTTTTTTTTCGGAAGTATTGGATTTTTAAAAGTTGATCCTTCTTTAAAGTTCACTTAACGGTGTCCATATCATCTAGTTAAAATGTTTAGGAATCTTAAAATTATTATACGGACAACAACAACAAAACGGATTTAACTTTCAAAATCTTCTTTCCAACCCCATGGATTCCCCAAGAATTCATTATTGTCTAATCTCTAATCTTTTTTTACTCTCGAAGCTACAGTAATGGTGCAACAAATCAGTCCTAATAAGACCACCTTCCTCTATCGTGCACAAAGCAGAGTGCTTAACTTATCAATTTGAAACTTAAACTCCGCCTCGACCACACGACTGCTGCAACTATAAATAAATAAAATGTATTATAAATTTAATTTTATTGCCTTCATATTGTTTAAGTGTTTACTACACAAAACAAAGATGGGAGTGCGGCGCGGCACATTGAAACTGACCGTGTTTGTTTAGTTTTTTATGAAACCACTTCGCCCCTTTTTATCATTTCGGCCAAATCTCTCAAATAAAGTTTTTTCATCACAATATTTTGGTCATTAAAAACACCGAAACACAAATCCAACCTCTCCAACAACCACATTCTTTTCTTTTTTATGAAATAAAGTCTCCATCGTCTTCTTGGAGGAGTTGGGTTTTATTGCGCCATGACTAAGCTTCTTCAATCAAGATTAGGGACACCACCAAGCGAGGCGATTTTAAATGCTTTATTTTTTTTTTTTTTTGCCTTAAACACACAATAATAATAATAATAATTGTTTTAAAAAGCATAAGAATAACAAAATGTGAAACCTTTAACATTAAACAAAAAAAAAAGATGCTCGGCATATTATTTTATTGCGAGAGGCACGGTTAGATTTTTACGATCTGTTACATTAAAGGGTTTGTTGCCAAATTGAAACCTTTTATTGTCTGCCAATTAGGTTTTTTATTTAAAAGAGGAAATGATCATTTTTATGTCTTAATTATGTTGGTTTTGCACTACCTTCTTTTGTTAATTGTAAAGCATTTTAGCTTAATTTTGTTTCGATAAAGAAATGCTTGAGGACTTTCATAACTTCGAAACATTGATGAGTTGGCAATTTTGGATACCATGGTATTGGTCATGCAGTGGAATGTAATGATGACTATGTAGTACCAGTTTTTTGTTCAAGATTAACTTATTTCGTTGTCACAGTCTACAGATAATCCAACTTCTGTACCGAAAACCCAAAAACTTAAAATTCGCTAATTAAGAACAATCAAAACTCAAAAACTCAGGGGTAGTTTTAGAGATACATAGGGTTTGAACAATCACAAAAATAGTAACTGATTGACGGACGGACCATACAAATTGTTAAGCACTTTCACTTCAGAACCTTAATTGACAAAAGAAACAACATAAGAGATATTTAGAGTTAGTAAGTTTAACTCGGCAGGTTTACAAAACCAAAACCAGTATTAGAACAATAAATTGAATTCTGAATTCCAAAATTCTGTTTAACAAAAATTCTGTTATATGCTGATCTTTTTCTTTGTATATCAAAAATGGTGTATGCAAGTGTAAAATTCTGTTTTCCAAAATTATTCTTATGACCGATTTTTTTTTTTTAAATAAATATTTTATATATTGAGGTTTAGTTGGAGTAAACATTTTGTGAACATGTATTGGTTGATGTTGATGTTCTGTTTTCAAAATTCTGTATTTAAACCAAAAACATGCAAAACGTGATTTAAATAAAGTGCACGACTGGGTTCTGGGTCGTACGAACTTGCTCTAATCTCTAATGTTTTAGAATGGTCCTTTGGTTTTGAGATTTTGGGAAAAAAGCATTGAAAAAACCATATGAAATTTTATTAATCACTTAAAAATCAATAGTCAAAACGTTTTTTTGAGAAAATGAAGAAAACCATCAGATTTCTTTTACTTTTTTGAATTTTAAGCATTTTTTTTTCAAAATCGGTTTTTTTTTAAACTTTTCGAAAACATATTCCAAATTTTTTTTGAGTATGTCAACATCTAGCGGTTTAAAGTTTTATCAGAAAACAAAAATTTTAAAAATTTTAAACAAACCATTTTTGAAAAAACCAAAAGTAAAAAAAAACTAACTTTAGAAAAAAAACTCAAAAAAACTTTTTTTTTGAAAAAATAAAGAAATCATATTATTTTGTTTATAAAAGAGCTTTTATATTAAAATTCTCATCGAAATCCGTGAAGTGGGTTACGAGAAAAACTGATTTCAAAAAACCGGTCCTATGGGAGGTACCGTTATAAGACTTTTCCTGAAAAATCTGTTCCAACCAAAATATAAAGTTTACTCAAAAACACCATTCACACTGAATGTATGATGTATTAGCAGCTCTGGAATTTCTTCCGGTTGATCTACAGACCAAACATTGAAGAACTGCTCCAAATCAATCACCCTGGAAGCCTAGTACTCAGTTTAAGTGAAATGAAAACAAAATCAGTTCCACAAACTTTTCCAAGTATTATTTTTAATTTCGCAATATGCAACTTCGCTGCAAACTGAATTGAAAGGTTTTAAAGAGCTAGTAATAGGTTCATTAAAAGTTCTAAACCATTCCTCAAACATCATCGGCATACATCAAACATTGACAATGTTTAAGTAGGACCGACAGATTAATAATAAAAAATGGTGAAAAGAAGTGGCCCAAAGTGACTACCTTGTGGTAGCCCAGATAACAACCTTATAGACTTTAATGTGAACCACATAGTTTCCTACAGATAAGAACTCACCAATTTATAAAATTGAAATTAAAACCTAACGTTCTTAGTTTTTGCAAAAAAAGTCAATGGTGAACGATCACGAAAAGGCTTTTGAAAAATCAGGATATGAAGAAGAAATAGGCAACTATATTTTTTAAGAACTGTAGCACTTGCATAAAGAACTATTTTGAAATGGTTGTGCCTTCCAACCGTCGAAATGTTCGAGCCAACAGTGAACTGTTTGAATGTCTATGTGCTAGGTTTAAAAACTCCGATGACTTCAAAAACTTGAGAGATGATGAACGTTCTGCTGGCAAGCACATCTTTGTGTTCCTTAGGTTTGCATGCTATGAAGCATGTAGCTTCAGAGATCTTTGAGATCGTTCCGACTTATTGTCTTAAAAAGCAAACCTAATAATAAAAAGAATGAATAAGTAACTTCAGTGGGACGTTTTTATGTAGCCGACTAAAGCTAAAAAGAAGAAAACCAGCTATTTCTCGCCTAACGTTTCCGGCTCTAATATGAAGACAAGACTGTCGTTTTGAACGAAGTCTTCATTTAAAACTTAGCCATTTTGACTGTGCCTCTTGTGGTTGGAGCTCTATAACTTCTTGCATTGAACACTTGATTGGTCAGTTCTTTATAATAATCAGGTATAGTTTTCTTTTTTTTGGAGGTTTAATAACTATTTACTTTTATACGTCAGGCAGAACAGGAACTGGTAATTTTAATCCTTAGGTAAGTTTCTGGCGCACACTCTTTTGCTAATATCTAAGACATTTCCTTTTTTTTTTGTTAAGTTTTGATATATTTTTCTGATGGCTTTAAAAACGTCATTCTTTTGACAGCATGCAAGTTTTTACCAGATAAAATTTCTTAGGGACAAAACTTGCTAATAAATGAACGAAAGAAATCATATTTTTTTTAATAAAACAAAAACAATTTAAACTCACCTTCGAATCGGTCTTTCTTCGAATTTTGCGATTTGATGTCGCTGTATTAGCTGAGATCGGTGCAGCGACAGCATTCATAATTTTCGATTGTGGTGAATGTTGATGATAATTAGCAGCAGCCAACGCGGCTGTGGCAGCTTTTTGTTGTAAAATTAATGGATTAATAAGATTTAAATTTTTATTATTATGATTTGAATTATTATTATTATTATTTATTAAATTTAAATTAATATTATTACTTGCTGTTGCGCTATTATTATTTGTTGTTGGTAATGTTACGTTTGGTGTATGATAATTAGCACCTCCTAATGACACAGCAGCAGCTACACCTGTTGATACAGCAACGGCTGCTGTTGCAGCTGCCGGCGATGATAATGGCAGTGAGCAAACACCTGTTGTTTGAGTTGTGTGTGGTACCCAAGGATCTGGTAGGTCACATGGGCCAAGCCTAAAAAGGAATGAAAACAAAAAAGGTGTATAAGTATAAGGAGTTTCTTCAAAATAGAAAAAAAAAAAAAATAGAAAATAGAAAATTTTGAATTATGTATTGTATTATGTTAAACGCACATCAATATCGTCAATATCGGAGGAGATTTAAAGAAAGCAAGCGATTTTTGCATTTTGACTGACAAGCAACGAAAGCAGTGGTCTGCTAGTCAGAAATAAAAACATCATGGTTTGCTTTGTTTTAATTTTAACTTAGACATTTCTACCACCATCCTTTTCAACATTTGCACTGACAATAAACAACAAGAAACAAATCTCTTTGACTAATTAGGTATGAAGGCGGAGTTTCAGTTAAAAAATAACAGGTACAAAGTTAAAATAAACGTCAACGAGTATGGAGATCTTGACGAAACCTTTATGACCACTTGACAGCGTTTTCATTGTGATATGGGTATAAGGGTTATCTTATTCTTCATCTTGACAGCATTTTTTATGTAAGTTAAAGCACCGTACACAAAGCTTTAATATTGAAACATACTTTTATTATATTATTGCGGTTAAAAAAAACTATTTGAACTTTAATTGTTTCAGGGAGTTGGTCTGTCAAGGAAAAATAGTTTTCTTTTGCATGCGACATTGACGATGCTAATTTTTTTCTTTTTTTTTTGCAGAGTTTTTTCTTGTTGAAGCTTTAAATGAAATTTTTTTTTTCTAAAATCCCACTTCTGACATCACTGTTACGATTATTTTCATAATGTTACTCATTTTGTAAAACAAAGCTGCATTGTGCGGCTGAAGATTTCATATTGGTAAATAAGAGTAGATTTATACAAGGTGGGCAAAAAGAAATCACCCTATTAGAAGATGCTCTCATTTTTGCAAATGACCGCCAATGTCAAATCTGTTTTGACATTTGTGGACTAGACAGGTGCAGAATACAAGTGAACAAGCCATGGAGCGATACATGAACCGATATTTTGAAGGCGGCGTTCCGTACGGGCGATCTTGCACTGGCATGCAAGATCGTCCGTAACAAGCATGACACTCTGGAAGCCCTCAAGGACAACATTCGATGGATGACTTCTTTCGGCCCATCTGTATAAGTGCAAGTATTTTATTGATAAAACACCGTGGAGAAACATTTCTTTTTTGCACCGGCATTTTTGAAGTAATCCATGTAAACTTAATTGTTCAAAAACTGCTCAAGTGCCTTTTATAAGCGACAAGAGATAGCATAGATTCATTGAAAATAGAGTCAGTGAAAATATGGAGTCCTGGTGCACACTAGCAGCATACACACTTTCAATCATAATTAAATTCAATACTAAGCTTATTGTACGGTTTTCCAAGTCCATAGAAATGAGAGCCATTGAAATCGATAAGAGAGCTTGATGCCGAACTTTGGAAGAAGATATCCCATCAGATCACCAAATTGACTAATTGTCACTAAAATATAACACATTCCTGTAAATTGTAAGGGAAATAATGTTTCGTCGACAAAATCGACTATAAGTTGTGCCCCTAGAAAATGTAGAAATTGGGAATGGGCTGCCAGTGAGGCTAAAATGTTGATATTTATTTAAAACAAAAAACTCTGACAGTTAAAAAAGATTTGTATAAAAAAAAACAATTAAAATTAAAGATATCATATGTATTTAAGCTGAAAGTACAAATATTGTAACTTTAGTCAATAGTTTTCAAGACGTTAAATTGACACAAATAAACATTGATTTATTAAACTTTATATTTACAAAACAAAATGGTCGTAGGAACTTCCCCGTATTCTTGGCAATCAAACAATTCACTTAGTTTCACTTTCTGGTAAAAAAATGCAACTCCTTGTCATCTTCGTACTTTAAAATAATAATAAAAAAAAGCTAAGAGTCCTTACTCGCGCTGCTTTGGAAACAACAGTGTTCCCATTTTGCTCACACCTATGAGCAACAGCGCAAGAACTCATCTAGTATGCAAAAAAAAAAAAAAATAAAGAAAAAAAATTCACTGCCACTTGCCAAATATTTAAATTCCATTTCACTCCTAACGTGAGCCACTCATACTCATTTCTTCGTGCACTTTAGTCTTAAAGTGGTTCGTTCTTCTTGAGGATTCGTCTTCTATACACTCTTAAAACGGTGTAAGGACGAAAAAAAAATAATAAACAAACAAAAAAACAAAAAAACAAAACTAACTGTTGAAAGTGAAAAACGGATACAAAAACAGTGCAAACAAAATAAAAGCCAATGTCAATTGAAAGACAAGAAGCTTCATTGCTCCTCCTTCTTGACGAAATATTTTCTTTCTAGGATCCTTATCCAATGTTCCCCAGCTCCAAGTCTCCTTTTTTTAGAGCAATGTTATGTATTTTCATATTCCATCACGAGAAAACATTGAAAACTTCAACGAAAATATGTTTCAAGTACCTACTCCCATAGCACAATGCACAGCACAGGCAAACCCACCTTAAGTCATAAGACTCGAAAGATTCCTTTTTTTTTTTTTTAATTTTTTGTTGTTTTATTTTTCGGTAAGGAGTTTGACTTACAAAGTAATAGGAGTGTTGCAGCGAAATCGCACCACTAGATTCAGTCCGTCAAAAACGAAAAAAACGAGGAAAATAAAAAGGAGAAGTTAAAGCTTCAAGCCTTCTACTACAGAATTCTAGATGAATTCATCAGCGGGAACAAAGCGAAACTCTCTTGTTTTAGGGTTTACCTTTTACCAACCTCACCCCACTCCGCTTTTTGTTCTTTAGAAAACCATTTTTTATTTAATTCTTTTTTTTTATTAAGTTTTGTTATGTTATGCTTATGTCACCGTGAAGTTGGCTTTGGAAGAGTTGTGGTTCTGTTTTTTTTTTTTGTATTTGTTTTTTAATAATTATTTTTCACGAGGTGACAGAAGCATAATGGATAGGGTTTTTATTTTATTTGTTTGCTTTTGGGGCGGTTTTTATAATAAAAAAAAAATGAGAAACTCAAAATTAAAACAAAAATAATATAAAACATTAAAGCAAAACAAAAAACAAAACGAGGGAAATTCTATCTGAAAGCAGCGGGGTGTAGTGGGGCGTGGTTGATTGCATGCAATGTATTTTGGTTGCTGCTGTTGCTATAAGGATGATCCATCGTTGCTTAACACGATTTTTTTTCAAAATCCACTAGAAGTGATGGTTGTGATAAAATGAATTATAATTATTTTTTCCACATCCATGAGATATTGCTTGTTATGTTGTGGCGGCGGCGGTTGTGTCTTTGATCATATTTTAGTTTTGTTTATTTATTGAAACGATGACTTTAATTAAAGAATTAAAATCAAATTAAAATTTTTTTTACTCAATATGATGGACAAGAATTGTGCCAATTTAATATGTGGAAAATAAAATGCTATTTTGTATGATTCTGGATATTTGATTGGATTGATACAGGGTACGGGATTACGTGAGTAGGAGGAAGAAAATGTTCAGGTTTATTAAACAAAGGGTTTGCATTGTCTTTGAACAGAAACCACCATGTTCATTGCTTGAATAACAAGTAAAAAAATTCTTAAATTCCATAAAATGAACTTTAACTATGTCACAAAATTGAGTTTAATTGAGTGAACAATAATTATGACTTCGAATATGATATGTTTCTGCAAGAATTTTATTCAATTTTTAAATGACTTATTCAAACTGCATACACACTTTCAAACAAAAGTTCGCATTAAAAAACTTTTGTAAAATTCGAATTTGTATACCGAGGAAAAAAGGATAGCTAGGGTTGGATAAAATAAAAAAAGCATGCCTAAAGAAATACTGTATGTGTTAAGGAATTAAAAATTCATAATAAACACTCGCATAGAAATTAAAATGTAAAAAGTAAAATAAGCTTTTTCAAAGTGATGACGTTGGACAAATAACAAATTTTATTCTATATTTATGAAGAGAATTAGGCAAAATATTAATTAAATAAAGTGCACGACAGGGTCGTACGAACTTGCTCTAATGTATTAAAATGGTCTTGGGGCTTGAGATTTTCGGAAAAAAGCAATGAAAAAATTTTATCAATCACTTAAAAATCAATACTTAAAACGTTTTTTGGAGAAAATGAAGTAAGCAATCAGATTTTTTTTTTGCTTTTTTAAAATTTAAGGAAATTTTTTTTTCAAAATCGTTCGACCAGTTTTTTCAAAAAACGGTTTTTTTTTTGAAAAACTTTTCGAAAAACATATTCCAAACTTTTTTTTGAGTATGCCAACTTCTAGAACTTTGTAGTTTTTATCAGAAAAAAAGTTTTTGGAAAAAAACAAAAATAAAAAAAATTTTTAAACTTTTTAAAAAACTCAAAAAAACTTTTTTTGAAAAATTTAAGAATTTTTATTATTTTGTTTATAATAGGGCTTCTACATTAAAAATTTCATCGAAATTCGTGAAGTGGCTTACAAGAAAATTGGATTTCAAAAAACCGGTCGTACGGGAGGTACCGTTATAAGACTTTTTCTGAAAAATCTATTCCAACCAAAGCATTAAGCTTGCACAGAAAAAATTATTCAGGAAGTTTTATCAAAATAGTAGGAGCCGTTTTCGAGAAAAATTAAATTTTCACTAAAAATCGTATGGCAGGTACCGTTAGTTTTAGAGCTAGAATGCTAATTCCAAAAACCCCTCTGTAGGACGTCATAATAATACTATCTACCAAGTTTGAAGCAAATCCGTCCAGCCGTTTAGGCTGTAGGTGCCGATACAGACAGACAGACAAACAGACAGACAGACAGAATTGTCGGACCCACTTTTTTCGACTTCTCTAATGTTATGAACATGATTGTCCAAAAAAAAAAATTTTTACGAATGCATTGCATCGACAGTTAAAATTTTTAATTATTTTTATGCGGCGCCGCATGCATGTGAACATCATTCACTTTGATACTGTCGATCTTTTTTCGAGTCGAAATTTTCAAAATCGACTTTATAAGAGTCGACATTTTGATCTGGCGGTATTTTTACCAATCGATTTTTCGAAAGTCGACATTTTGACAATCGATTTTTTTAAATCGACATTTTCAAAATCGGCAAATCGGACCCAACCCATATATTTTGTATTAGTATTCCAAGTAAATCGATTATTTATTTAAATTAATTTTATTTGATGCCAAACAAATAACCATTGAAGACTGTGACACTGTGACAACTGTCGCGTTCCAATTGCAGAAAATATTGCCTTAGAAAGCACTATGGGACATTAAGTGACAGCTGAAACCCACCAAACTCGGTATTTTGCTGATATTATTGCTTCTTCATAAACCGGCAAACTATTTCTACGGTCAAACTTTGAGACATCTGAGTTAACTTTTACGCTTTCATCAATGATTAGTCAAAATTTTATAACCAACAGCATAATGTAAAAAACTATATACCTATGTATGTGTCCTTGGAATGATAAGCGAACTTTCAACTTCTCATAGCAACTCATATGTGTACTTAATAATTCTTTTCCATTCCGTCTAATATCTAATGCAACCTATTTCACAACATGCTAAAATAATGCTACCAGCTTTTACCTCTTTTTAATTGCAACTTCACCGGAAGTAACCGTTTTGTTCGCCCCTTGCAAAACAACAAGTGCACGAGTTAGAAAAAAAAAACGCGGAACTTTTAACTAGTTTTCCTGTTAATTAAAGCTCCAAAGTTCATTCGTCAACGACAACTTTAAAACAACTTGAAGATAAAGAAGTGTGATAACTGGGTTTATAAGAAAAACAAACTTATCTTTTGGTATTCATTGCATTTTTTTTATAATTACAGCAACAATATAAAAAAAAATACCACCCTCATCGGCCATTTCCAAAACAAAACAGCCATATTATTATTAGCCATTTATTTATCGTCACTTCTGTCTTTCTGTGTGTGATTACTTCTTCGTTTTTCGATTAAAATTTGTTGTGGTTGCATACAGCCAAAACCTTTTTATTGTGGTTTTGATAAAAAAAAAATATACAGTTACTCGTGCTTTTTAGTCTGAACAATGTTTCTGTGCTGGCCGTGTCGCTTCAGAGGGAGGTTAATTGTTGGGTCTCTCTATATAATATAAAAGAGTATTGTGGGGGATAGTATTTAATGTACTGTACAATGTATTCAACACCAAATTGGAGCTGCTGGTTAGCCTTACCCCAGTTTTGGTAGAAAAAAGCCGTTTTCCAAGTGCTAGCACACAAACTGCGAAGCTCTGACTCTGACCCACTGGCATCATTTTGCTTTTCACTTGTATTCTCTATACTGATGACGACGCCATCTATGTGATGATGTTATAAGTTTGTGTTTGTTGTGTGCATCATCGTTGTTAATATTTTGTATACTTTTTTTTAACTTCAAATAAATTAAATTTGAAAACATTAAGTCGATTAGAAAGTCTTTTTGTTTTTATAATCAATTTATAAATTCTATCAACGAATCGTTTGTTAACCAACAATTTGCACAATGATGACGTGACGAAAGAAAATAGTATTCTTTGTCTGTCATTAAAGAGTTCATTTATAGTCTCGCTGCACTGCACTATGGGGTTTTTGTGTGTGCCCTAAAGGGCTTTCAATTACCGTTACACACGATTGCGTCGTGAATTAAAATATAACGATAAAATGATAAAAAAAAAAATACGTGAGGAAATAGCCGTAGCAAAGAGTAAGTAATGCAGCAGGAAATTGAAAAAACGATGGCAATCAATCGATTTTCGACATGCGTCCTATGACTACCAACAGTTCCATCACCAGTCACCTACAACCAACAACATCGTCATCTATAATGCTTTGTGTAGAAAGACGGTGTGGTAATTAGATTTTATAAGTAAGACTCAATTGGATTTGTATGGGATGGCTTAAAAGGGTAAGTTAAAGAATTAGCGATGTAATTTGTCATGTAGCATTAAAATTTATAGGAGATCTGATAAAGAACCGACAAAGTGAGAAAATGGAGACACTTTATCGAGTTCATAGGGGAAGTGTTGGACTATGTTAAATTATTTTAGTATTGTTTGATAGATATCTATCTTAATGGATGCCTGTGATACAGATTTTGGAGATTAACTAATTGATTTAAGATTTTTATTAATATTCCAGTTCTTTCCATCCCCTTCAAATCCTTGTAATAACGACCTTGGAACTTGCGATTATTAGCGAAATTTAGAGAAAATCAAACATGACTTTACGATGTTAGGGAAGACGAAAATATGTACTGGTCTCAATTCCGATTTGCATCAAACTTTTTTAAATTAATGGTAGTTTTTTTTTCAATTTTCTCAAAAAAACACAAACCATCTGGTTTTTCATTGTTCCATTGAAAATTATCAAGAAGCCTTTGAGACGTTTGGCAAAACCTAGTATTGTAAGTTTTCTTAAATTTTTTTTTTATTTTAATTTGTTTTTGAATTTAATTTTTTCAAAAAATATTCATAGAAATGACTTGTTTTCAAAATAAAATAGCAGATTTTTTGTCATTAACAAGTTTACTGAATGCATAATAAATTGGACCTCCTGATTAAATATGGGGATGCATATTATTGCATAGGAATTTTTATTTGCATTTTATCCATTTACTAGAATCCTTTATCATTTTGTACATCGTACACTCATACTGCTGAATTTATATAGATGCGCCAAAATGCAACGAATTTTGTTCAATGAGTTTGATATAGGCACCTTATCTTAAAAGCGGCAAGTTTTCAGGCTTGTTTTTATATAAAGAGTGTGTTTTAGACGTCTGGTTTTCAATCTGGCAATACTTTTTTCGGAGTTGTTCTTTTTGACAAGAAAATTTTGTTCAGGGATGAAGCTCACTTGGTTGAAAGGGTATGTTAATAAGCAAAATTGTCGTATTTGAAGTGATCATAATCCACGATATTGCTGAAATACGGGCCCAATTCGAAAATTGAGCCTCTCGGCTGGAATTTATTCGAGCAGCCACTTTCCCGAAATCATTTTTAAAACATAATGGCAAACCCTTGTCTTTATGTTAAAGCTATATTCTTGGCTATACAATTAATTAACATGCGTTTTATTTCTTCTTGAAAACCACACGTCTTAAAAAACACCCTTCACTTGAATTTATTTTCTTGAGATGACAACAATGATTTGCGAAAAAAAAGTTATAAAAGAATCTTAACAGATGAACGGCAGTATAACTGCCAAACAACCGATGAAACTATAAGTGGTGTTTCCGATGTAAAGGGTGTTTTTTATATATATCTTTAAGTCGGTAGCACTGTTTTTATTGACAGCCATTTTGTTATCTGATCTGTGATTTACCTTGTTTTTTTTTTTGGTTTGAAATTTAATCACAAATAGTCTGACGCCTGAACGACGCACGCAAATTGTGCAGATTTATTTGATAAGACATGGTTCTGTTCGTTAAACGCATCGAGCACTACGTCCATTTTACGGAAAACACAATCGCCCATTACAGCAATTAATAATTATTCATTAACGATGGACGTTTTCATGCGAATGTATTATAATACAAAAATTGTTTGCTCGCTTACGAAATACATCTCGTCCAAGAGTTAAAACCGCACGACCACCGGGCATGGCGTACATTAGGTGAATTGGCTCGAAACGAAATTGCTTTAAATCCCGACCTGTGAGTTGGCCTCCAAGATCGGGCGATTTGTCAACGCTAGACTATATTCTGTAGGGTATATCAAGTCTTTAGTCTACACCGATGAGTCAGAATCGATTGACGACTTGGAAATCAATATTCGTCACGTTTTTGATGATAAACGACCCCAAATGCTGCTCAAAAGAGTGATCGACCTCAAGATTGGCCTACTTCAGCACCAACCGAGGTGGCCATACTCCAGAAATCATATTCAAATAAAAATGAGAGAAACAATTATCTATGAAATGAAATAAATTTTTTGGCAACAAATACAATTTCTTCTTTTTGTGTTTCATTACACTTTACTATACAATTCCTCTAAAAAACACTTGTTTCATAGATTTATATTTTGTTGGGAAAATTGATTGTGGCCAGCCAAAAGATTGATAATTTTCAAAAAAGTACCTACGCAGAAAAAGTTTCATCGAAAACGTTAGAGCTGTTTTTGGCTTTTCTATCCATTATTACTTTATTATACTCAGGGCTGAACAGCACTTGGCTGTATTCCAGTCAAACTGACATGTCGGTTAATGTTAAAACGTTTCCATATCCAGAAAATGTTATTATTTATTTTAAAATAGATTGATATCAGATAAAACATTGCGAAAGCAAACCACTGTTAAAAACTTCAAGATGAAATCATTCAATAACAAAAGAAACGTGAATTGTCAAAATCGTTTCTTAAAGAAAAAAAAATTGGAGGAAATCAAAAATATCACTTGAAATAAAAAAAAAAGATAATTCTTTGTAGAAGAACAACATCAGCTACAATAGCAGGCATATATTTGTTGGTTTACAGACACCAAACGATCAAAAACCGGGAGGCACATGGCTCAGTTAATTCATAAAGTGACTGCTTCATATAAAATTACCGAAGTATATTTAAACTAGCGTTTAATTTAAACTAGCGTTAAAAAAATCATAACAAAATCTATGTTATGAATAAAAACTTTTAGTATTCTAATCTTTTATCACTGCCAAAACACAAACAAATAAAAACAAACCTTCCTTGGCTTCATTGTTTCAATTTGTCAATAAAATAATACAATTTGGAACATTTCAGCCTTGTCCCGAAAAAAAAGGAAAACAGAAAGTGTAAAGGTAAATTAAATATAACAAAAATTATGTACATTCTCGAACATTTAATATTTATGTTTGTTTTTATTTTATTGACACAACCCAAATTCGCGAATAATTTCCCTGACATCCAAGACCCCAATAAAAGAACAAAAGAGTATTAGTTCAATAATCTTTAAAAGTTAGACATCTAACAATGCTGTCGACAAAATAAAAATAATCAAGAAATTATTTAACTTTTCTCATATAAATGCGCTTTCACTCTACAAAATTTCACTTTTTAAATTGCATCTGTCAAACACAAGCTTGATGAATTAAAAAATAAAGCAAAACACGCCAAAGATGATGGAAGCAATACAAATAAAATAAAAAATACTAATCTCATTATACAGATTAACTGCCCATGGCAACACTAAAAATATTAAGCAAAAAAAAAAAATATTTCATAAAATCATATGGCAACAATAACAAAAATCATTTGACCTGCATTACAGTGGCAATGGTTCCTACTGTCTGCTTTTCTTTCGAAAAAAAAAATTCAATATCAACGAATGAAGTGGGAGAACAAAAATTGCAAGTATGTTTGTGGTTTGTTGTTTAAATAATAATAAAAACAAAAAACAAAACAAAAAAAAAAAAAGTTCACGTGCTACTCAAGTCGCCTTCAACTACGTCATCAGTGACAACGAAACGAGTAATACACATTGCTGTTTTTCGCTTATTTGCTGTTGTTGTTATTGCATGACTGACTCAACAGTTTGGTTAACAAAAGGGGTGAAGGGGGGCATTAAGTGGGGGAGGAAATAAAAAACACTGACTAAGTCTCTCAAAATCCACATTAAAAAAAAAAAAAAAAAAAAAACACTGCGAAACAACGAGAAGCTGCAAAGTAGCTAGGCAACGACAACGAACGAGAAGAGTAGCGAGTAGTAGGAACGTACCAATATCGACTGAAATTCATGACCCACATTTTTCGCTTTTTCTTTCATCCATGACCCACATTCGCACATACATCGCACATTTAATTCCTACCAAACGAAACTGTATATACAAAGTTTACAATAAAATCCAAGCACAGGCACAGAGCAGCAAAACATGAAGCACTCACTAAGCACATACGAAACAGTGATTTGATGGTGACGCTGACGACGGTGAGAGAGAGAAACGTTAGAGAGCGTTGCGGTGCAGTGCGACGCGGTGTGGCGCTGCAAATCAAATAAAAAAATTTAAATTAAAGTTTTATATGATTTTTAGAAGTCATTAAATTCTTCGAAAGGGGTCGAGGGGGGGGGTAGATTTTGATAGAATATTATATATCTTAAATGCATTGAATGGACGTCAAATATCAAACGTCACATGCCATATTCGAAGGATAGAAGTGGATTTTAAGTATTAAATTGTCGTTAAGAGAATAAAAGATAAACGTCAGATTTAATAATTGAAAAATTTAATTGAATTGGTTGGCTGCTCTATATCGGCGTAGTACAATTAATAAACAATTCTATTTAACCGATGATCACTCGGTGACCGAAGCAATTGACAGTTGATCGATTATGCCGACGAAACAATTAATTTTCATTTAGAAAAGCAGAGCTGTTGGCTTGCTATAGTGAATAACTGGCCTAGAAAAATATTTTTTAAGATCAGAAATCTTATAAAAAAGGTTTTTTTTTTCGTAAATGAAGAAATTAAGAATCTCATGAGGTACCAGCAGTGGGGGTATTGATGTCTCATCCAAACGACTTTGATGAGATGTATTTCGTTTTGGCAAAAGATAAGGAGACAAAAATATGAGATCAGTTGGCCAAGATGGCAAATGACAAGTTTCTCAATGGAAATAAAAAAAATTCAGTCAAATGAAAATCGATAACCGAACACAACTGAATTTGAATTGCTAAGAAGTTGAATGCAACTTTTTTGTGATAAAATTGAAATTGTTCATAACAAAACTTTTTTATTTGGTTGATTTGTAACTCCTGATGGCTGAAACGATCTGAACAAAAATATTTGGTAGGGTAGACTTGTAATCATCAAAAAATTGTCTTCAACCTGTTCCTAGGAACGCAACTGGAAGAATGGTTGCAAAACAGTTTTCGTTTTTGTCATATTGCTATGAGTTTAAATCAATTTTTAGTGCCATGGTCTCAGAACGATCGCTTTGTTTGGTCAGTCTCAATAGAGGGAGTTTAAGAAAATTCAAAAACCTTAATAAAAAGTCGTCAAGACTCATGTCGCGTGTTCGCGTTTTAGCAAGCTTTCACCTTTGTTTTCATACGCGCCGGATACAAAACAAATGATGGATTTTGCAACAAAGCTTTGAATTGAATTTGTTCAAGTATAAAGTTGCAATGAATTAGTTTTACTTAAGAATTTTAAATCGGGGTTCATATTATTCGTTTATAAAGTGTTACAATAAATTCAATTCAAAGTTGTACAAAGTTCACAGTGTCATAGTTTAAAGTCTCCTAGACTTTGACTATGGTATTAATACATAATGTAATTAAATGTTCCAACTTTCATACAATTATCTCCCATTTCAAAGAAAAGAACGGGTATTTAATTTTGTTTTCCGTCCGTAGAACACAAAGATTTTTAATTCGCAATGGCTCAAACGCAACACAAGACAGTCGGTGTTGATCTTTTTTTGTGATTGACAACATTTAATTGCTGATTGCTAGTTAAAAGATACAGAATAAATAATTGTTTTCATTATAATATTGACAATCGCATTCGCCGTGTGTAAAAACCCCATTCTCCTTTGGATATTCTTGTAGAAATATAATTTCAATTTTCCAATTAAAAGAAATAAAATAACTATGTATCTATAAAATCTTGAAACATGATTGGCAACAAAACTGTTGAAGTTATTCGCGTTAGCAGTAAAACAATATAATAAAAATGAAGTATCTACCTAATTCTACAAAAGTCGAATTTGAATTTCAGAAAATAAAATGACTTGCCAAAATAACATAATTTAACATCCAAGTGTTTAGTGACGTAGCACTTTGATTAAACAAATATTGTTTCATTAAAATTCATATATAATTATGAATATCTACGTATTACATCCAAGCATGCTCTCAAAATGTAAATAAACACACTGACAAAACAAAAGCTGTTTATGTAGCCATACAAACATTTAAAAAGCTTAAAGCTAATAAAATACCAATAATTCCTTGAAATTAGAGCTTTTTTATAATACTTCTGACATGAGGATGATCTGCAAACTTCATTTTTATGTGATATATTTAAGAGGCAGTATTGGTTGAGTTCAAAATACAAATTCTTTGGTGAATCAAATACGTCATCACATGACTTTGGTCTGTGTTTAGTAAATCTTGAATCTTAAACAGGGAATTTTTAGTGGATGCAATATGTTACGAGATTTAGTTCAACATTAAAGCCATCATATATGCGAAGATTCATCACAACAGCTTAAAATTGACGTTGAAATCGTACAGTTTTGCAAGGTGAATAGAAACTGTAGTTACAGAGCCCAAAGGTTGAACTTGTGTTGTTCGTTTTCACTTGAGTGAAAGAATGCTAAAAAGTTCAAAAAAATGGAATCAATGATCAATAGCGAGTAAGAGTAAAGGCCCAACCATAATACGCGAAAGAAAAAGTAAGCAAGTGTCAAAACCGAACGAAAAGTTTCCTTCCGATTTGTAAAGTACATCAGTTGCCCATAATAGCCTTTAAAAATAGGAAGAAAGAAAGAAGAAGAATACCCTTTAGAAAAAAAGGAATGTCAGATTTTCGTACGTAATGTACGACTCAAAGCGTACATTACGTACGAAAACGCGAGTGAACGAAACTTGCCGAAACTGAACAAAAAGTCATTTCGGGTTGGGTATACAAATCACATGTATTTCTACTGTTTCGTAAGTCAACGTACGTACCATTCTTCAATTATGGTTAGCCCTTAATACCTAGATAAGGACAGCCGTCAGTAGCTGATCTGTGTTCTCTTTCAATGCTGCCACCACTAACAAAAAGCAGCAATTCACATTTATTGTTGTAATAATGTAATAAAGCTGCATCCTCAAAACAAATTTACGCCCTAATAATAAGTATCTCAGGGAGGAAACTCTAGTGAACTCTTTAACAAACAACAAACAGTTATAAACAAATTTTAAACCTACTTTCAAAAGTATGTATTGTGTCCAACACTTTTCGAGGTGATATCCTTTCCAATATGTATGCGGTCCAATTTTGTTCACGATTTTTAACACTTTCAAACAACCACTCAAATTTTTCAAATAGCGTATACTCTTTTGAAGTATGGTCAACTTTTCGAACTTCCGATTTATACAAACTAAACTCAATTATAAGGTTTATTTTTCCTATATACAAATCAGCACCAAGTGACTAAGAAAACAACACTTCAATAAATAATTTCACAATTTATTATTTCTGCTAAAAAAAAAAAATATAGCAACAAAATCTTCAACTGGGCTAATCAAATATTCACGTCACTGATCAAAAAAATCGATCTGATCAAAAAAGCTTCACAAAATCAAGCAAACCGATAAGGACTCTTGCTCTTTTATTTATAATCACAATGTGTGGCAGTGGCAGGTAGAAAATCAACCTCAAAAATTGATAAGATTTAAAAAAAAACTTCAATGTTCACCAAAAAATTGGAAAAAAAAAACATCAAATTCAATTTGCTAATTAACAAAGAAAAACACACCTGTCACCGGAAGATGACGTTGAACAACTACTCTTTTTTTGTGTGTATTTTCACATCCGAATCCGAAATAAATTTCAAATTTCATAACAAGCAAGAACAACAACAACAAACATAATATTTTGCCTTTAAAACGAGCAAGCAACAAAAATAAAAAATACTCAAAACAAAATTCAAAGAGCTAAATTTAAATTTATAAAATCTATTAAAGTCAAAAAAATCCACCACCTTGACTATGACTATGAATATTTTTTTTTTTTTTTTTTGTTAATATTATTTTTGTGCTCTCTCATAAACATTTTGTGTTTAAAGTGCTCAACAAGCGCCGCGCCAGTCACTCTAATGATAGGTAAGCAAACAAAAAAAATCTTAACTCAACTCATTGACGGGGCCTAGTAATCTATTACCCAGTACCAGCAGGCTTACCAGACTCTTTTTTGATCATTATTTTTGATTTTGTGTGAGTTGGTGAGTGACTGTGCCTATTCACTGAAATGTGCTGTAATGTTAGTGTGTGACTTTGGAGTCACCAGAGTGAAAACAGACGAAACAAAAAAAAAAATTATCAAACGAATCAACAGTCAACACAAAATAAAGCTTTCGCTTTCGTTTTTTTTTTTTTTTGTTCTTCATTATTATTTGTGATATCAGTTTAAGTGAGTTGAGTTTGAGTGTCTGCAAAAGTTTAAATTGACATTTATAGAGAGACAGTGAGAGAGAGTGTGAGAGAATAAAGTCCCAAAAACACGTCCACACTTCGTGGGTGCTTTTGTTAAAATGCATGACGTTGCACACGTCAGCCATAAATGATAGATAAGTGAGATCTACCTTAACTATGGCTCTTATTTTTAATGGGCAACACTATTTTTTGGGGCAATTAAGGCGGTTAAAAATTGAGCGCAATATTATTATTTGAGTGGGTTATGGTATGGTTGGTGATTCACAATTATATTGATGCACGAATTGTTTCGACACAAAGGTGCTTGCTCACTAGAAGTGTGATCTAATCGAATGTTATGACGTTTTCCGTTGTCGTTGTCGTCGGCTGCTTTGTTGAGGGAGTCTTAATATGACGTTTGATGCTGATTTATGTGAAAGGCCTTTGTGTGAAATAGATAATCGATTAATCATTTTTTGTTTTACTATTATAAAAACGAGAACAAAGTAGTTATCAATGTATTTATTTTTACTAGCGATGTAAATGTTGTGTGGTAGTGAAAACAAAATCAAACATGACATTTCGACGAAATAGTACAGTGCACATTTAGGAACATTATTTACCGCGCTGGTGAAATACACCTTTTTTCTTAAAAAAATAACGATAAATACTAAGTATATTTCACAGAAAAATGAAATTTAATATGCCGTCGAAAAAGTCCTGCTTTATAATTTAACGAGATTTATATGTGATTTTAACCGTTTTAAATAAATAAATTGAAAAGTCAAAACGGATTCACCTCAAAGCACAAAATTTAGAAGTATTTCTACAAAACAATGGGAAAATATTGTAGTTATCTTTTTGTGTAGATTGTGATGCGAATAAGTCAGTAATATATCGCACCTCCGGTGTAATATCGACAAAATTGCAGTTTTTTCTGAAATTGAGTTAAAAACGCCATAATTTCCCAAATGTCAAGTTTTATAAGTGGTAAAATCGACTGAATATTCAGCTATTTTTAGGACTCTTGAAGTCGATTCTGTAGGCCTATTTTAGGGCGTTTTTGCATTTTGAATAAGCAAGCAAACTTTAAACGTGATTCCTCAACATTTCAGAAAATTGCATTTACGTCGTTATTACACCGGAGGTGCATATTTGCATTTTCGACAAAGAACGTGGTAGACTTCTACGTGGTAGTCTGTACATCTGGCAGAGGCTTAAAATGCCGTCCGTCGGTCGTTCTGTCGAGCTGCAGTCTACACAGCTTGACGGATTTTCTTTGAAATTTCTTAAAAAGCAGTTTAAAGAAAATGTGTTGTCTTTTATTTTGTTTAAGCTTGGCTCAAACTGGTACACTTTTCAGGTATCGGTTTTGGCCATAAGGTTTTAAAGGTGCCGTGAAATAACGCCGAGCGAAATAACGCCGAATTCCGAAAATCGGCGTTATTTCACTTAATGAAAACGAAATAACACCAAGTTTTGGAGTTCGCAATCACAAAGTGAAATAACGCCGAACATTGCTTGTGAAATAAAGCTGAATTCAGAGAAAATTCTACAGGATTTGCCAAGGCTACTGTACTTGTTAGAAAACAAGTTAACTTCACCGTAATTAATCTTTGTTGGTTGATACATCTTTATCCAGGCAGTTTGCGAACTAGTTCTCGGGTCCTTTTTGATTGTTTGCAGAGTTTCACCCGCGTCATCAGCCAACGGCTGATCGCTCCAACCGCCATCCCCCTCATCGCTCTGCAAACCACCCCTTTCCCAATCATTAAGCTATTCTTTCCACGCATCAAAATATACTTTCAAAAACCATTCCTCTCTTTAAATATAAGAAGGACCCGAGAAAATATCGTGCTATAAGGCTTTGTATAGCGATAGGACTTCCAGCTTCTTGGAGGGATTCAATAGCATACTATCTACGAACTTTGTCACAAATGGAAATATAGACGCTTCGACCTTATTACGCACGATCTATTGCAAGGCACCTAGAACAAATTGAAGTGGCCTTAATTAAACTGTTTGAAATATATGTAAATTCATTGTACGGTACATTTTCAAGGGAAGAAAGAAATCTTTATCTGAATGTCTTTATAAACTAAAAGCGAAATAAGGCCGAGTCGGTTTTATTTCACTTAAGCAAAGTGAAATAACACCGAACAAGGAAATTCGACGTTATTTCGCTCGGCGTTATTTCAAGGCACCGGTTTTAAATGGCCATAAGTTGGCAAAGGCTTTATTGATTCTACTCAAACTTTGCTTGGCATAGTTTTCTATAAGGTGGAAGTGCAGCTTTTGAATATACTTTTTTTGAAATGATGGCTGCCATAGCCATAGAACGCACAGCTAATTTTTTTCCTTTTTGTCTAATTTGCTGAAAAAATACTGTAACGATTTCTATTAAACTTTGTATGTAAAATAATTATGAGTACTTTGAAGAAAACTGCATTTTACATTCACGAAATGATTCAGACGTGGAAAGGTGTATATCTTATAAGACACCAAGGTAAAATCCAAGTTTAAAAGATTGATGTTTTCTTAACATTAGTTCCATATAACGAGCAGTTCAGTTTAAGGCACATTTTTTTTTTTAGTGTTTACCGATTTATCCAAAAAAGGAAACAATTTTGATTTAAATTGTGCTAAGGCACTTACTACGGGACAAATTTGTGAGACACAGTCGAGCGCTTTGTTTAAAAAAAAAGACGGAGCTCCACAAGGGTCGATTCTTGAGTCTCCTCTTTTTTTCAATATCTATTAAAGGACTTCCTGAAGTTCCCAACTTGTGTTTGGCAGATTAACCTGAGTAACCAACCCAAAGGGTATGATCGGGGATACTACCTATCGTTTGGGATCGAATAAAAGTCAAACCGTGCGTCGGTATAAATTTAAAAACCCTTAACTCATTTTTGATGCTTGGCGCTTCCGATGTAAGACAGAAAATCTTCGAGTTGGTTTCAATAACCTTAAACGTATACTCGGTCAACTTTGAAGCCATTAATGTTGCTATAAGTTTCCGGCTTTAAAAAAAATGTAAGTCCTACTTGGTAAGACGATTCAAGACCGAATCAATCATTGAAATTTAAAGGATAGAATTATTGAAAATATCGAGGACTAATATTCCAAACTTCGTCTGCAGCACTTTGTTTCGTGTTTCTGTTTTTCCACCTCAACTTTATCGATAGTTATAGAAAAACATAAGCGAGAGCTACAGTACGTTTGCAACGAACTGTTGGATACCCTATTCCCCATATTTTTGTATGTGCATGCGTCTGCCTCCCGCAAACAGCCGATGTTTCAGAAACAAAATTCTTCTTTAGCAGACAGAAAAAAATTCAATAACATTAATTTTATGTGGTGTGATGTTCAATTAGTGCTGGCGCAATAAAAAAGGAGTGAGCCACGCCCAAAGTTAAAACGTTTTATTGCCAAGGCAATTGTTATGAGCTCAGTGACATTCAATTTTATTCTTGCAGATCGATTTGAACAAAACAAGACAAAACTTAAATTTTTAAAAATTAGATTTGGAATGGAAATAGCGATTATGGGTGTTTTTAACAATTATTTGACCACACTCTGCTACGTAACCAAGGAATATAAATCCAAGTGTTCATCTGTTTACTTCAAAACTGCGACCGATAGTTAAAAAACGTTAAAAAAATTAATTATACGACTTTTGACGGAAACGCCCCTTAAAAGTGGGCGTGTCTTAAAAATTTGAAGCACTAACTGCACTTTTTTCAGTATTTAGGCATATGTGTAAGACTACAGCTGAATCGAGTAGTTTTTAAACAATCTTACCTGAACAAAGGTATTTTACCAAAATCACGCCTTTAAAAGTGGGCGTATTGAAAAAATTTACAAAAGAAAATGTAGAGATATTTTTCTCAAATAACGAACGGAAGGAAAAAGGTTTAAATTAAACATTGGAAATGCCTTAAATTCTTAAGGCTACGTTTTTCGTTCTTTCATGAAAAGTAGGCGTAAGCCACGCCCAAAATTCAAAAATTTCTTTTCATACACAAACCTTTTCGTTTCTATTAAGAGACGCAAAATTTTGGCTTGCGGATTAATTATAAATACCGTTTATTTACAAAAACAATTTTTGTATAGTTTCTAATGAAAAGTGGGCGTCAGCCACGCCCAAAATCAATTTTTTTGATTTCATACACAAGATGTTTATGTGCCAGTAAGACCCACAAAATTTAATGTTTTTCGCTTTAATATAACAATTGTTATTTTATAAAAACAATATTGATGGTTTTGTATGAAAAATAGGCGTAAGCCACGCCCAAACTGAAATATTTTTATTTGATTGGAAGAAAGTTTACCTAAAGCTTACGTGTGCAAAATTTTAGCGTTATGCTTTTATCGTAACTGTACAAAAACACATAATTTAATTTTATTAAATTGAGGTTGTTCAACAAAAATGGCGATTGTGGGCGTGTTTGTGGGCGGATTTTACCGGTTCAAGAACTTAGCCTTACTCTTGAACCAAAGATTATATATAGGTACCAAATTTCAGCTTTCTAGCTCAAAAATTGCGACCTCTAGAGAGTATACATACGGACGGACGGACGGACGGACGGACGGACGGACGGACGGACGGACGGACGGACGGGCGGGCGGACGAACATGGCTAAATCGACTAGGCTTTTGATTCTGAGTCAGAATATATATACTTTTCTATACCTAACGGTATTATTTCTCTATGTTACAAACTCCACACCAAATACAATATATGGAATAGGGTATAAACAGAAAAGTATTAAATTTGATACAGAAATCAACTTTTTTTGAGGAATTCAGAAATCCGTCAGAATGTTTAGGTATTGAGTGTTAATTGAATTTTATTCAAAAACGGAGAGAGAAAAACATGAATGAACTCACAAAAACTTTGCTTATTCGTTTGACTGTACTTTCAAACATTTAATATGAAATGAGAATAAGCAGCTTAAATTTCTAATGAAATGTTTTAGAAAGTTTTATCTAATCATTTTTTTTTTTGTTGACTAAAAAATCCTTTACTATTTAAAGTTGAAAAGCATCATAGAACCCCGTCATCCGCTAAGACTCTTTTAGTGTATCGATTTGTCATTAAAGTTTCCCAATAATCGTTTTTATTTAACGACATCATTTACCTTTTTAACATTAACATTCCCCAAAGAACCGTTGGCCGTTAGAACTCACCTGAAATAAAAAAAAGATAAATTTATTATTCAAGTTTTAACTTTATTTAAAAAAAAAAATCAATGAAAAACTAAAACTCGGCCTTTTCGTTTCAGTATTGGATACCCAAAATCGAGAAAAAGAGAAAAATGCATTTTAGATTACATCATTTGATACTCATCCTCATCTCTCTCATAAAAACTTAATAACTCAAAAAAGTAAATCGATTACTTCGAAAAGTCAAACAAAAATTGCATTTTCCAACCCACTGGATGCAGCAGTAAAATGCTGCTGCTGCAAATGCTTCATGCCAACAATTAAGCGAGCAAACGAATGAATTCAAAAAAAAAAAAATGCATATATAATTTTCTGCGGCAGACATTTTCCGAATCCAAAAATACCCCAGGGAAGACAGCAGGAGAATAAACCACCAGCAGCAGGAGCAGGAGCACAAGCAGCGCAGCTATCAGCTTCTGCAACCATATATCTCCCTATTGAATTGCATGGCCACTGCATAGCAGTAGCAGGGTAATGAAAAACTTTTTGCTGCTGCTTTATTCTGTTCATTAATTTTTATATAGAGTTTCGTCCTTAAAAAAATAGAGTTCCATAGGATTCATTCAATTCAAAAGGGTGGGTGTCTGATGTTTATGGGAAGGAAAAAAAAGCCTTCCAGGCTTTTGACAGCTGCATACGATACGGAAAAAAATTAGGCTTCTCGGTTTAATCAATATCTCCTATCTAAAGAGTATATCCAGGATTTTTTTCTTATAAGATAAAAAAAAAGGTAATCATTCAACATGATGTTTGATGTAGTCATCCTGAGGAGTTCCTCTCGAGTTTTTATATCAATTTAGTTGAGAGTTTCTACGCCGGAAACACTCCTTCGTAGGATATTTGTTGTTGTTTTATTTACTATATATACATCCTTTCATGCTCCATAGACCCAGTGTTAGTTTCGTATAGGCTCCTGGAAAATGTTCATAATAGTCAGAGAATCAAAATGAGAAACTGAAAAATGGAGAAAGAAAAAAATGAAACAATATGGCAATGACCTACCCAACCAGAGCTTTCTGTGAGGAAGGGATGACGAAGCAGGATTTTTTTTTTTTTTTTTTGTTCCAACCCCCTAACCGATTCAACATTTCTCTGATGACGATGATAAAGAGATTGAATAAAATGTTCAAACGTTTTGTGTGTGCATCATGGTGAATGAATGGAATTAATACATGGGTGGGGTTTTTGAATGAATATAATAGATTCCTTTGTGATGCGCATTATATTATTCTCTATTGGCAGCAGAATTACGTGATCCAGTCAAATAGGATTAAAATAAAACGACTAGAAACAAGGAACGCACATTTACACCCGAATGTGTTTGTATGTTTGATGAATTTTAAATTTTCTAGTGCTTGTATTTATGTTTTAACATTATAATTCATTGGCTTATAATATTAAAAGAGATAATGGAATTGATTACATTTAATCGGGTATTAAATTAACAGGGTGCTTAACAGATGATTTAACTCGGAAGTTATAGATATTGCTGTGTCAACCGCAAAATGTAAAGCAATTTCAATTGAATTTTTTAATTTTGAAATTACGGGAAATGTGTTTTTGAGGTTTGATATTCGGGTTCCGCCTACTTTATTTTCATATCTGGATACCGCTTACATTCATATCCATCTGCAAAACTTTTTTGTAGATGGATGTGATTTTGTGTGTCTTTTTGTCTTGCTTATGTGTGCAATCAGTCAGACTAACTGAGCGAAGTCATATTTCAGGGAATGAGATCCAAGACTTGATTTTCAGAGAAGTAGAAACGTAAACCCAAAAACGGGTATTCTCTTGAACGAAGCCAAATTGTAAACCTCAATAGTTATGCCATTAAAAATGGAAAAATATACAGAAACAACCAGAGTTCCCTTTTAATATACCTACTTAATTTTTGTAGTTATTCTATACTTTAGCAGACCGTAGTTTTCTTTACTGGTTGGTATCCTTATCGGTCAAACCGCGATTGGAGCCCATATGAACAGAATGGACAAAATGACTTATACAGAGGATGTCAGGAGGTGGAGCCCAAAACATGAAAGTTACCCTCGGCGAATACTTTCTCAACAAACTGGTTTAAATCTCTGAAATACATCTTAGAAACAACCTGAAGTTCATTGAGAACTAATGTTTCCAAATATGTTGTGTTCGCTCCACAAAAATACACATTAACTAGGAAGCAAAACTATTCAGTTTCTTCGTTGCAAGTATTACTTTTGAAAAGTGAAAAGTGGGTTGGTACTTTATCGACAAAAGACAGCATTGAGTTTTTGAAGTATTAAATTCCACCACGGTTGATAATTTCCCATTTGGACTATGATGTCAAGATCAGAATTTTATGAGCTTATTACACGCTGCCCTTGCAGTTCCACCTGACAAAGTCTTGGACAACATTATCCTTAATAAATATTATTAAAAGAGAAGATGAAAGAACGGAGCCTTGGGACTGGGAAACACCAACATTTATTTTGTGAATATCAGACTCGACATCGCCCAAATCAAAGGGATTTTAATGATCTGATACCAAAATGGATGTCAATAAAAATAATGCTGTACAACTCTAAATTCTATATCTCTTAAAAAAAACACCCTTTACTAGAAATGTTTTCACTAAGATTTAATTTAAACCTTTTCAAACTTTATTCTCTATCACTAGCTTTGTCGTCCCCATCACGCAATATTCCCACAACCGTTTGATTTATTTAACAATATTTTTGTATGCCAAAAGAAACTTCATCTATGATGGCAACAAAAAGAAAATAAACAAAAAAAGTATCTGAGAACAAAAAATAAAAATAAAAAACAAATCCCATTAAAAATAACTTCAAGTTGAATATCATCAAATCATGTTCTCTGCATATGAATATTAAAAAACTTTTCCCAACTGCTCAGTGGGTTTATGAATTTGTTCTGTTCTTATTCAAAAAAAGTGCATCAAGTCCTTTGTGTAGATTGAAGAAAAAATTGCACAAACAAAAAAAAAGCTTAAAAAAAAGACATAATATGTATCTACGCTTCTCAAGCTCTACTCGATTGGGGTAGGTTGTGTTCTGGGCGTCAAAATAAAAATCCTATAACAGTATTCGAACAAAAAAGAAACGAGCCTACTGGTTGAAAAATGTTTTTTTTTTTTTTTTTTTTTTAAATAGGCAAAACTAACCCAGCAATGTCCTTTTTCCAAAGCAGAGAACGAACGGTTTGAACAAACTTCTACGTTCTACCCCACATATGAACTTTTTTGTTGTTGCCTGTTTTCAACTTTCCGACTCGTTCATCTTGGTTTTAATTAATTTTTTTGCCAGATTTTTTTTTATTATTATTTAAATAAGAAAAAATGTATAAGCCCACTGAAAAGGATTTGTTGTTTTTACGTCTTTCTGTCGTCAGTTCTATGTTATGTGGTTGAGAAAAAAAAAAAAACACAGCCAGCAAGTAGTCAGGAGCAGCTAAAAGATCACCGGTAAAGTCTCGGTGATGGCGATGGCGATGATAATATTACGGTAGCGGTGGTGGTGGGAGTTCTGAAGGACAGAGGACAGAGGAGGAAAAATCTGAAACTTCTGGTATTGTTGTCATAATCGTTGTCGTCATCAGCAAAACGAGTATTGTATGTTTTCGAATCACAAAAACCATCTCTTGCCATTGCTATTATCATCATCCACATCCCTCCCAGTGGTGTAGTATCACAAGCAGCAGCAGCACCATCAACATCGGTAGCATATCCTGGTGCAGTTTTATTTAATTTTTACTTTTTTTATTTTTTATTTCAATGCTATTCTTTTTGTGAGTTTTTTTTTTTTTTTTTTTATTATTTCTCGTTTTTGAATGGTGAGCATAATAGCAGCAAGGAAAGCAGCAACAGTAGAAGTATTATTATGTGAAAGCTTTTGAAGGATTAAAATTTAAATTGAAATGGAAAACGAAATTAAAGAAAGAAAAAAAAATTTGTTTTCTACCCTTGCAAATAAGATCGTACTTTTTTTTTGCATTCCATTATTCTTTTTCGTGACTACATCTAACCGCCGTCATTTTTATTTCTTTTAGCTTGAAAATAAAAGAAGAAAATCAGACAGTGGTGAGATATAAAGATGAAGGTGGCTTTAGTGGTTTAATTAAGTGAAATCGTAGAGCTGGTTCAGCGAGGAGTAAAGTAGAGTTTCTGAAAAGTGATGTTTAAGACTTAAGTACTAAAAAAGTACTAAAGTGCAATGATTCAAAAGATTGATCTTGAAAAGATACTAAACGTTACTTTTGTGTATGCAATATTAGCTTCAGCTAGATTGATAGAAGCTGCTTTTGAGTGATTGTATAATCAGCAACAAATTGCAAAATAAAATTTAATTTGCTAAAAAAATTACGCTGTGAGACTGCAAAGCTAACGCTCCATTAGTTTCCTTGCAAAGAAAACAGCAATTTAAATGCTCCACAAGCATTCATTCAAAACAATTTTTTTTAATGAATGTTGTGCTTTTTTGTACAAGAATTTTCGTTTCAATAAATTAATTTTGTGGAATAATGTTTATTTTTAAATGAATAGTGGTCAAAAACAAAACATTCTGTAAAAATACAAAGAATCTGTATATTTATGTAAGTAGTTGCATAAAGCCTTTTCCATCAAAATTTTTGCGAATTTGAAATTCGTGTGAAGCTTCTTCGCCATTGTTTTTTTTTCGTTATTGTTTTTTAATGTAAACAGACCAAAATCATTAGGATTCTTAAAAGTACTGATTTAATATGTAGGAGTTATTAAGCCTGCGTCTCCTCTTCCAGACTCGCGATCGTACTGAAAATTTGTATGATATTGTCTTTTTGACGAGGATGTCTCATTTTGAGCATAACAATAGCAGCTAAGCCGGGCCGCAGTAGAACAGTTTTATTAAAGATATCTTAAAAATGGGCCAATCAAATTTAAACTATAACTTTATATTCCAAATCAATATTTTCTCTTGGTAATGAAAAACACTCCTTATTTTTTGAAGAGCGTATAGTAAAGGGTGTTTTTTTTTAGACGTGTGGTTTTCAAGAAGAAACAAAACGCATATAATTATATGTTATGGCCAAGAATTTAGCTCGGCTTGCTCGAATAAATTCCAACCGTTAGGCCCAATTTCCGACCACTTTTTGCAGCAATAGAGACCGTATGTTAGCAATAACGCGCCGAATATTCTCTTCCAAGGCGTCAATTGTCTCGGGCTTATCTGCGTAGACAAGCGCGACTTTACATAACCCCACAAAAAATAGTCCAGCGGTGTTAAATCGCACGATCTTAGAGGCCGATCCATGGTTGCTTGAATTACCCACTCTGCTGGGCAATTATGTCGACCGAATATTGGATGCAGCGCGCGATGCACTTAAAGTGAAAAGTGAAACAAGTTTCGAAACTGTTCGGCATAGATTAGACGTTTAACCATTTGTTCTTCTTATACAAAAAAAAAGTTTGATGCAGGTACAATTTTCGTTCCAGTGAATGAGAGCTATAGACATGATGATTTTTTTTTTATATTATTTTTTTTTTTATAGGTAAATTGCTGACATATAACAGTTAACAAAGTTTTTTTCTCTACAACGGCTCTAACAATTTTGATAAAACTTTCTGGAGTCTAAATGTGTACAAAAAGCCTTTCTATTGACAGGCCGGATATTTATAGAACCGTTATTTTTTTAATAAGACATTCTTGTAAGCCAAACGACTGATTTCAATAAAGTTTTAAAAAAGTGAGTAATGATTAATTTTTTTTTTTTTTTTTAATTTTTTAACAGAAGTGGAATCTGCTAAGGTGATCTGCTAAGTTTTGGCCAAATTTAACTGTCCTAAATGACCATTTCATAATCATTTAGCTTATTGCAAAAAAAAAAAAAAAAAAAAAAAAAATAAGCAACTGCTTTTTTAATTGAAAATAAAAAAACTGTTGGGGTATGTAAAATAGTTTTGTTCTTATTTTAATCCTTAATACTTTGATAAGCAATCAAAATCATGATTCTTCAGAAGAACTCTTCTGTTCAATTTGATCCTTACATTATTGCTCAGTGGCTGATGAATCAATCTAACGCATTCATCATTGGACTTCTCAAAAATTAAATTAATTTCACTGACCTCTAACAAAACATCTATAGAGACTGTACAAAAAAACAAAATAATTCTATAGAAATACAAGAAATCCACACTTCACATATTAAATTTAATTAAAACAAAATATATGGTAGAAAAATCCAAGCAAAACCACTGAAAAATTATTTCTAGTAATCCAGCAAATTAAAAGAAACATACAAAAATAAAATAAAAACAGGACGCACAAAAACTACGCTTAAAAAAATTTTGTTTCCAAATTAAAATAATAAATATGTGTTTCCATCGCGGTTTGTCTTTATCTCTTCCATACACGAAAGGCTAACAGCAACAAAATTTGCATAAAATTTCAATTTATTTAAAAAAAAAAAAAAAATAAGGAAAGTGTAACAAAAATACTGAGTTCTATAAAAAAAAAAAGAAAACAAAATAAAATCCACATAGAGGTTCTAGGTTGAAATCGTCTACTTTTTTTTGCTATCTTTTTCCTAGGAACAGTTTTTTTTGTTCAGTCATTGTGTGGTTTGTGTATTCCAAATGAATTTTATTGTGTGGTGGGAAAAGGGCGAACAACTATTCGCTGTATGCAGAAGTTTATCATGGTTTTTGATTTTTTTTTTTCGTAAAATTTTCCATAGGTAAACTGAATAAAATGGTTGTTTTTTTGTGACATAAAGTTCTGATTCCCACTGGGATTTACTACGAATTAATTCATAGTTTGAAGTCAATATATTTACATTCGATGTTGTTTTAAACTTTCAACTATTTGCTGGACTGGGTATTTATTAAGGGTAAGTTATATTTAATCAAACGGGGAGCACGACGCTAGATAACGTGACGCTAGTGACATAATATAGAAAGGACAAAATCTATACAATATAGAAAGATAAAATCTAGTAGAAGAAAAATCTAGAATGCAAGAAAATCTACAAGACCGACATCTAGAATAATCTAGAAAAAAATTCTAGATTTGTGTGTACCTTTCGTTTACTTGCATTTAAAATTTATCTGCTCACGTTGTGCCGAGAGACCGTGCCTAACTGAACTAAATCCTATTTGCCTGCTTTATCTGTAAACATTTTAGGCACATGGCTAATATTGTCCAATACTACTTGATTCTTCTTTAGAAACAATTTTAATCTTGAATTAATATTAAATTCTACATTTTGTCTATTCTAGATTTCTTTTTCAAGATTCTTGGTTTTCGAGATTAAACATTCTAGATTTTGTATTTTTCTAATTCTTTTCAATTCTATTTTTTGTTTCTAGATTTTCCTTTTTTAGACAAAACCCTAAAGAAAAACCCTACCAAAGACAGACAAATCTCCATGAGGAAATATCTTTATAAAAATTAAAAAGAGAAAATCTCATAAAGTAGATGAGCAAGTAGTGAATGAAGCAATAAAATCGGAAGCGCACTTGTATTGCTTGATTCACTAGTTGCACAACTAATTCTTTAACTAAATTAAAACAACGTTTATCTATAACATACGCTTTTTAACTGAGACTTTAGGGCAGTGGTTTCAATAAAAAACCTTTTTTCATCACAGAACTATCAAGAAACAAATTTTAATTGGGACTTTGTCGTTTGGGCTCCTTTCCCCCATGGGGATTTATTGAAATGTTCTTCCAATTGAGATATTTTTTTTTTTAATTTTAATAACGCGTTTAGACATTATTTCAATGAAAAATTTTCTCTGCCAGTTTTATTGGACTTAAACTCATTGTAGAATTATCCAAAAACTTTTGAAAATAAAAAGACACTGGTGGACAGTTTGAAGACTAGAAAAGATTAATCGAAGCTATCCGCGATGTTTTGCGAAACATGTCGCACTACAAAGGAATGAACAATTTGATTCTAAACTATCTTACGGCTCTCAGAGAATGAAAATTGTAAAAACAAGGCATATTAGAAAAGTCACCCTTGAAGAAGAAAAGTTTGAAACAAACAAATTATTCTCAAAATGCATTTTTTAGAAAATACACGTTTGGAAATAGTATCATTTAAATGTAATCCTTCAAATTTCTGACACTTTTCTAATAGAAAGGCAACATTTTCATAAGTTGTCTCTGGAAGTATAAACTCGAGCACTTATTCATGTAAACGTTTGATTTCAAATATCATTATATCTCTCTTTGTCTTGCCAATTTTTCAAACTAGTAAGATTCACCCACTCAATAAATATTTTCGGTATTGTGAAACGATTTATTGTAACATAATTATTTAAAGCCACCCAATCAAATGTGAAACACCCAGCTTCCAAATTGAATTGAATTCGTGCAAAAATTCAATCAAATATCAAACTTCTTTTCGATAATTCAGGGATTTTTAATGGAATACCTGATTTATTTCCTTACAAATTGTAGCAGAAAGAATTTAGGTTCAATCAAGTGACTCGCAGTGTATTTTGGACTTTATTTAATCTGATCTACAATAAAACTGAATTAAAGATTTTCATTCATGTACCCATTAAAATTGTATAGGTATATACTTAGCATAAGAAGAACTTTCGAAGTACCAAGCAAAACTGCAGTTAAATTTTCAAGTAAGATGACCATTTAATCAGACGATTTAAGTGGTTCGGTTTATTTGATTAGTTTTCTTGATTTGTATGGTGCTATTTGATCCAAATACTTGCTATTGCTGGTACAAATGCGACTATGTTTCTTGGAGTTTATCTATGAAAAATGCATTTTAATAGAATTGAGAAAACGTGTTGTAATTAAACTTAGAGATGCTTCTTTCCAATTCCGATGAAAATAAAATATGTTTATAATACTCTTCAACTCTCCCTACTATTTAATCTTTTTACTATCGTTAATTTGCTTTCTGGATGGAGTAAGTACTAAAAATTTCGAATTTAGTTTACTCCAGAGTAAGCGATTTTTAAAAAGTTTGAAAGAATTAAAGGTTTAATTATAAAGTACTAAAAGAAATTTTATTACTCGACAATTTATAGAAATCAACTGTTGACTAACTTATTTTTCTAAAATTGTCCAGTTGTAATATTAAAAATAAGCTCTACAAAGCTGTGTCAACAAAACCAGTAAATAAGTCACAAAAATTAAGTCAGGAAAAAAAAACTACTTGCGCAATGTGTGTTACATCTGTTTTTACAAAATGTTAACTTCTATTTCTATTCTGGCAAACCAGATTCTAGTTCTAAGCCAAAACTTAAAAAAGAAAAAATTCAAACCATGCTATTAGCGTTGCGCAACACACTCTATGTTTGTGGCAACACTTCTAGTTTCCTTAAACTGTTCTATGTTACTATACCTTTAGCTGTAATGAAATTAGATACATAGATACAATTTGAGTCATTGCAATAAGAAACTAAAAGAACAAGTTTTTTCCTTCATTTCTTTCTTTAAATCTATCCGGTGAACGCTGCAAGCAGCAAAAACGAATAAAACATCAGACACAGGAAATAGAAGTTAAAGTTAACCAATAGAGACAGTTCAGATGTAAGTAACGGAGTTTGAATAGCATGCTAGTGAAGCAGCGGCAAATAGAAAAAGATACAAATAATAATAGGTATATAAGAAATATTTGGTAAGATTCGTACCTTAAAGAAGATGAGGGAATCTTCTCCGAGCCAGCAAGAAAACAAACAAAAGAAAAACTAGCATCGAAGTCTTGTTTATCCATTCAACTGGAGCCTCAAGGAAAAAAAGGAGCTTCAAGGCTCACTGTTCACAGTTCACAGAAATCGAACGGAACAGGTTTCTATATAACATCACTTTTGTGAAAGGGTTTTTCAACGCGCTCTCTCAAGAGCAAAATATACCTACACTTTTTTGTACTAAAAAATATTCTTAAGGTCTGATCAGGCACAGGCGGTATGTTTTATGTGTATCTCATCTTATTTCGCGTTTGTTAGGTTCGTTTTGTTTCTCATCCAATACATGCGAACAAAACAAAATGTGAAACCGTAAACCTAGAGACCTAAAGATACCCTTTTTGTTCCGTCTCAAAGTGAAAAACAAAAAACTTAGAAGAAGCGCCTATGGGTCATGTGCAAAGAATAAAAAGATGATGATAAAAACAAGAGGTTGGGGGCTTCAATGGAGAGAACAGAACCAACAGGAATTGTTTTTCTGTCCTCAGCTTGTACATCTCTTTGTGAAAATATCTCAACAACATTCAGAGAAAAGTCTCTGTGTGACTGTGCGTCATTGTTTAGCGAAGAAAAGGAAGATATTAGTCAATGCAGTTAGGTTATGCCAAATGCACGAAATTTTTTTTCTATGCCACAGAATATAAAATAAAAAATAAAGGGGGGGAAACGTAATCCTTCTTTATGACATTGTCATTATCCACTTAAACTTAAGAAAAAGGGTGGTTAACCTAGAGTGAGTGGAGTGTGTTAGGGAATATGAACGTTTCGTCAGATGCACTCTGCATTTTTATGTTCCATTAGGAATTTAGTGCATTTTGTGTGGGTATTCCTTAACAGAGGGAAGAAATGTTTACATGTCATGGTGGTTTCGTGAGTTGGTTAACGTGACAAAATGTCAAGAATACAGCTATAGGGTCAGACGGGATTATTGACACAATTCTTTTGGTATGCATGTGATTATAAATAGTACCTGAAAAATTAAAGAATTATCAAAAAAAAAAAAGTACTAAGTAAAGTAAGAAACTTCCATATTTCCACAAGAATCAAATTTGTACCAAAATCTTAATCGAATATAGTATTTTGATAAAAAAAAAAAAAACTTGTACTCCGTGGAGTAGTGTGTTAGACTGGCATCAATCCCTGAATCGGAGCATTGCATATTTGCTATTAGGTCCCCTCTAGTTCTGCACAGTACGCACACACAGTATGCACACACCGAAGGTTTTGGGTTTCATTCCTGACTTAAAGAAAAGAATTCACAAATCCTCGAAAAGAATCTTGTCATGAAAATGAACTTCTCATCGAAATATTCGGATAAGTTCGTATCTATGGTTGGACAAACATTAATTTCTATGAAAGTTGTTTCGAAATGAAATTTTGTTTTTGTTGGTGGATATGATTTTCTGTTGTAAACATTCATGTGTAAAATCGAAAACTGTCGTTGATTGGAATTAACACTAACTTACGCTGTTACTAGAACTTTCAGCACTTATGCTAGGCAACTAACGAAGAACCAGTTAGCTTTGGTTTGTATTTGTGGCCGGATTTTGTTTTAAAATGAAAAGAGACAATTTCTTCGAAAGACGAATTTTTGTTGAAATTTTTGTTTATTTTCAGTCGAATCAATAAAAAATTGCTCTGCAAGCAAAATGGGCTTCAAATCGCTACAATTTTCTGAATATGCAGAGTTATGCCCAAGGCATATTCTGAAAGTCGATATCATCTTCCTCTTTTATAATTTACTTTCATAACATAAGTAAAAAGACAGAAGACAGATGACAGGTGACAGATACAGATGACAAATGACAGATGATAGATGACAGATGACAGATGACAGATGACAGATGACAGATGACAGATGACAGATGACAGATGACAGATGACAGATGACAGATGACAGATGACAGATGACAGATGACAGATGACAGATGACAGATGACAGATGACAGATGACAGATGAAGATGACAGATGACAAAGAATGACAAATGCCGAATATAATCCCATCATTTGCAGTGAAATTAACTGTACCACAACAAAACAAAACGTATTTGTCAATCAACACCCCTGAAAAACTATAAGGCATCAAGATCTTCAGAATAATAAAAAGTAGGTACCGGGCAGTAGAACAAGAAACTGAACTTAAAGGGAATAACTACTCCGATTCTGCTCAAATTTGCACCATATAATCCTACCTTATATCTATTATAAATGCGAACATTTTTATTATAATTGTATGTTAACACGTAGGTAGGGGTATAGATAATAACGAACAAAATACATTTCTCTGGGGATAGACAAATTAGTTCGCCAGCAAAAGCTGATTTTAGAAAATTTTTTCTAACTGAAAGTTTAAATTTAGTCTTGCCTCACCAATTTCGCGGCAGTTATAATGAGATACAAAACATTTATTTTTTACCTAACCTACTCATTACTTTTTTTTTGCTCACATATATCAGAACGGAATCTTAAAAAATCGTTTCTTCTATGCGAATCGTAATAACGGTGTTACCTATATTTAATTTCCTTTTTTATCTTCTCTTTGAATCATATTGAAAAGCAACATTTTAAGCTTTACAATTTGCTCAAACCACGACCAATAACCTTCTCTACTTCAGAGGCCATCAGGGCACGAAGAGCGTGTGTGATGGCAAAGCCTAGTGCACGCAACGCATAACGCATTGCATTGCATTGCAAAGCTTAAAGAACAAAATGCAAACATTCTTGGCACAAAGCAGCAAGCAGCTAGAACACGAAAGAGAAGAAGAGAAAACAAAAGTCGAAGAATGAAACACGGAAAAAAGCCTACAGAAACAGAACTTCATTTTATACTTGTCTTGAAGAGATAACTTCTCTGCGGGCAAAACGTACTAAAAAAATTATGCTTAGAACAACAAACAACACAAAACAGTTTTCTTTCCTACTGGCCCCCTTTATATTCTTACGTCATCATCATCATCATGGACATAATCATCCATTTCTTTATTGCTTTACACATTCCGCTCTTCATCTGCTTTATTATGTTTTTTTTTTATTCCTCTTCTGAAACACACGTTTCCTTTTTTTATCAATTTTTTTTTTCAATGCTTTTAGTTCACAGCACAGCTTTTATCTCTTTTTCATTTTCTTCGTCTGTTTATTTGCATTGCATAAACCGTGCGTTTGTGTGTGTGTGTGAATTTATGTTGTGATTTTATGCAAATTTGTTTTATATTTTCTTTCTTCTTTTTATCACGCGTTACGCTTTTGGGGTTTTCTTTTCGCGTGCGGCATGCCAATGGCAATGCTGTAGCTGTTGCTGCTTGCTGCAAGCAATGCGTTGCAGAGTTGTATTAAAATTTTCTAATGCTCTTTTGAATTGAGTGAGTGTATTTATTTCAGAGAAGTTTTGTATGCATGTGTGGTGTGTTTTGTATGTCCGTTGCATATTATTATTCTACTCAAAGTTCTCACGGGGTCATTTGCATGCACTTTTCAAAATAGAATATGAATGTGATAAAAGAATAAGAATCATCATGTGCAAGAAACATGAAGAAAAAAAAATAAGAAAAAAAAATATGTAGAGAAAAAATAACGATGAATAAATGAATCAGTAAAGAGAACTTAGATGCAGGTATATTCAAAATAAATTGCATTATTAAGATGGAGGATTGTATCCACTTCCACACTTGCATAAGAGTAGTCACAAGTACAAGTATGTATTTTGATACAACAAATTACAATGATTATTTATATAATTTGTGTATCTTTTGGCTGAAAATTCCGCTCTTTAGATAAAGTATTAAGTAATCCTCAATGCAATAAAAAAATGCTGATTGGTTTGAACTTTCTGAGTATTCCTTTTATGCAGTTACTTTTGAGTATATTAATAATAAAAATTTAAATGCAGTTTGAAAAAGAATAAGTACCTACCTACAGTATTTTTTAAAACAAGGCAAAGTTCTTGCAAGATTTTGTCTATCGATCCTGCACGCGAAGTACACTGGTATCTGAAAGATACTAGTAGGTTCAATGTGGATAACTGATAGGATTCATATGAACTTACGTTTTATGATAAAAGGCAACCAAAGATCATTTCATCGTGCCAACTATGATACCGTGGGAGTATTATCCCCCACAAGCTAAACATATCACTCTCGCAAAAGCTTTACATTTGAAAACCATTTAAAAGCGTTCTTTAATCAAAGCAGATTTGTTTACCTTTGTGTAGATACATAGATTTTATTAGTCCTGGAAAAAGTTATTTGCTAGGAATTCGTTTTTAAATTAGGAGAGTGCTGGGCAGTGGTCTCATGCACAGCCTCGTCATCCACGCTGACTTTGAATTTTTTGTTGTGCTAAGTGCTACTCCAGCGTGTTCTCCTCAGTTAATATTCTCACGTAGTTGTATAGCGATATTTGTTTTCAGCTCTAGATCATGAGACAGGATTTGAGCGAGTTGAATCTCTCATTTGCTAAATAGAGTATTTTACTCCGAATCGCCTGATCAATAAAGCAAGTTGGGATCTTACTGAGTTCAGGCAGACAACAACTCTTCAGCTCTTTATTTTCCCAGCACACTACTGTGACCAGGACCCAAACAGAGATTTTGAATTCGGTTTTGGAACCATCTGTAAATACGGGTGGAGGGGGGGGGGGGGGGAGGGTAGGGAACTGTATTTTGAAGTCTAAAAGAGATATTGTATAGTCTGTCTCTGTGCATATATTATTGCCTTTATAATCTTTCAAATCTAAGCATGGCCTGTCTGACTCGATTTTAAATGGGTTTGGCTAAACCGCTTTTTGCTGCAGTTTCATTAAAACAAAAGCTCTTCCATTCCTGTTTCTGGAGTGTTTCCTATGCACGATCATCTTTGAACTTTCTTAAAGGTTTTTAAGTTCGAACTTTTTTGTCTTCCTTGCCACCAGACCAAATTGACATTTGTCGTGTCAGTCCACAAGGTTATTTCCTTAATAGATCGACATAAAGGTTCCTGTCCCTGGCATGGTTTTTTTAAAGGCTTAGTGGAATCTCATCAATCAATTATGTATGTCTTTTGTGGATTCATCACTAACTTGCATCACTTAGACTAAGTAATAAGTAATAACTAATAAACTATAGAAAACGCAATTTTTACCTGTCCACTAACAGTTTAGAAAAATGTTATTTTGTGGTAGGTAATAGTTCATACATTAGTTTACTTCAATAAATTTCTGTTTGAACATAATAGCCTTTATAAATTTTCTTGTTACGATATAAAAATTAAATTACTAAAATAATCTGTTTGAAAAAAATCACTCATACGCCATAGGGACCGGCCAGGTTATGCATTAATTTCTTTTGAAATTAGTTACTTATGATCATATTTTTGTGCTCAAGGATTAAGGATTTATGGAATTAAAAGATAAACCAAATGCATTTTATTCTTTTTGTATTTTTTTTTTTTTCAAATACAAACGTTCTTGATGTTAAATTTAAGAGTAAAGTTAAAAACCCCCTACACTAAAATCTAATTTCTTTAGCTTTTCCTTTAATCTTAATGAAATACTTTCAAATATTTTATAAATCCTGTCATATCCTGGCATGCATCAAAATATAAATAAAGGAATTGTAAAAAAGGGGACGGTTTCATGCTGATGAAAGCACGACTAACAGCTTCAGACGCAACCTAACAGTGTTATGTCATAAAAACACACACATGCATAGAATGCACAAAATGTTATTCTTTTTCTGTTTGGCTTTATTTTAAGCTCTACACTTATGCATATATAACTTTGAGAATGCAAACATTAAAAATTAATAAACTGAAGAGAAGGTTTGGAAACTCAAAATTACTTTATGTGAACTCTGTCTTTGGATGTGAAGATTATTATTTTTATATTTTTTATTTTATGATTAGCATTTCACTATTTCATTGCTTTCATATCACAAACAGGCAACGACGCTTTTAAAACAAATAACTTTTAAACATCTTAAACCAATAACATGCTGTTGTTTAAATTTTACAAGGACACAGTCCAATGTTTCCGTAAATTAAAAAAAAAAAATATAAGTTATATTTTTGTTTGTCGATGGATTAGAAATTTCTTTTCTGATTTCTTCATTTACATAGTTTTAAACGGTTTTCAGGCTTATAATAACAAAATAAATGCTGGTGTTCAACAAGGATCCGAATAAGTTCAAATCTAGATAGCATTGTTCAATGGAAAATGCCCACCAATAGTTGAACATCACACACACTATAAGGTAGAGAGACTCATTTATTATCTACACGATGCGGAATGCAAGGGCACTAATTTTTTCCTCCAATTTCGATTTACAATGTACATCGGTATCTTCTTCTATCTCCTATCCAATCGCTCTAAACGATGGTAGTGTGTTATTTAATTTAAGAGGAAATCAATAGCCCTTTTAATACGAATATAGAAAAAATCTTGTTTAAATAAATAAAACATCTTTAGCAGTTGAATATGTATTTCATGTAAATTTGAGATTCTAGTCATTGTCAAAGTATAGTCTATGTAGAAATCATTTTAAAGAAACCATTTTATCAAACTTTTATCGAACCCACAACTGAAAGAAGTGTCGTACGTGACTATGCTTTAGAACAATTATTTATATTTTTGCTATTATTTATATTTAGTGTTTGTTTAAATAACTAAATTCGTGAGGCGATTGACCTATCTATTAAAAAATTTAAATAGAATAGAAGTGGTAAGACTTGTTTATTGAGAACAATTTTTTTAGTAAAAACAAACAGGTTAAAAGTTTAGAAAGACAATGAATTAGTATCAAAAAAATATATAATAGAATATTCAAAACAAATAAGGAAATTTCTAAAAGTTCATAGTTTCCATCGCACATAATTCAATAATTTCAATCGCTTGGTGTCGTAAAAATGTTTTTAATTTAAAATCTTCTTTTGTTTGTTAAAACGTTAAAAACCCATTTCTCAAAAGCTTAACATCATCACCACTTCATTGTGTAATAATCCAAGTTAAATTCGTTTGGTTTTGTTTCCCCTACATTTTTATGTGAATTTTATTATCTACCGTTGTTAAATTTATTTTATGCCCAGCAATTTTCAACCAACAAAAATATACCACCTGAATCAAAGTCTTTGAGTTAAACCAATTGTCAAAGTACCTTATGTCGTTTTGGAGAGTCGTTAACTTTTTTATGAGAGTTTCCAGAAAAATCTTGCAATTCTCATATTGAAAATGGTACCAAGAGGATTTTTTTTATTGTGATATAAATAGTTGGAAAAATTAATTTGACATAAACTGTCAAAATAATAGATAGACGATGTCACATAGGCGTATTATTCTTTTGGCGACAATTTACGATTAATGATACGTTGACATTGTATTTTTTTTTTTTTTGCTCTATATCCATCGAATTGAGGTCTTTTTCGGGAGATAAATATTTTTTGTCTGCATTTATTTGTATTATTTTATCTTAAAAAGACATCATAAAGAGTTCACAAAAATATATCATCTCAGTGAGAAGGTACAAGAATTCAATTAATTTTTCATTACATAATTCTTTGAAATGATATATTAGAGTAACTTTTATTTGACGTGTTTACAATCTTCTTTATGTGATTTTTTTGTTAGATTTAATTAAATTATGTTTGATTTATGAAACGAGTATATTAATGTGCCTTTTATCGATAGCATAACTTTATGTAGCACGTGGGTGAAGATTGGAATTGAAGTTTATAGGAGAAGGAGGCATTAGCAATTTGAAGAGGTGGTACACCATGTTTTTAGTTAAACCATTTTCAATAATGTTTACTTCCCTTTGAAATTTTTATACAAAAAAAAAAACAATTCCCGAGTTGAAGAAATGAGATCCAACTAGTTGTTTTATGAATCCAAGTCCCAATTCAATAAATTGTATTATTTTGCTAAAATTTTAAAACGATTTATCAACTTAAAGTCGCCAAGTGTAACTTCTTCTTAATCGATGGTCAAAATATTGACTAAATGTGGTTTGTGACTTTGCTAGCTTCATATTATTTAACTTTGAACACACAACACAATTTCAGAGTCTGTCTCGAAAATAACTTAAAACGACAACTCTGTGTTATTCAAAAACATTTAAACATAAAGTGATCCAAATGATAAATTCTGATGTGTAATGTTATGTGTAATTCTTCGTTTTTATTGGGGCCGAAATAAGTTTGTTAATTTCGTTTAACAACTCGTTATATTTTCCTTCTTCTTCTATCTTAAGTTTTTAGCTTCCGTTCTTCTTCATTCATTTGAAATCGTACTAGAATTAAGTTTGATGATGAACGATTTCCACTGATTTGAAACCTAATTTTCCCGAAATAAGGTTGAAATGAGATAATTTTGAAATGAGAATTAGTATGGGGTAATCTGAAATTGATTTTGAAAATTTGCTAAAGAATTAGGTACCTCATTTGGCACAATTAAATCACAATATAGCCCAAATATTCTTTGTATATTACACATATTTCATATATGTTTTGTGATTTGAAGTATCAGTTTAGAAACGAAGGTATAGTTTCCTAAACTGTTTGTGAATTTTTAAAAATTAGAAATGAAATGATTTATCTTCCATTTTTTTATTTTAAGTTTTCAAATTGTTTCGTTCATAAAAGAGCTTTTAGATAAAATTTAATCGAAATCCGTCAACTGGTATAGGAGAAAATCAGATTTGAAAAAAAGGTCACGTGGGAGGTACCGTTAATAGACTATTCCTTAAAAGTCAGTGTACATTAAATACAAAATTCAGAAAGTTTTATCAAAATCGTAGGCGCCGTTTTTGCGAAAAATCAAAAATCATATTGCAGGTACCATTAGTTTTAATGGTCATAATAATACTATGTACCAAAAAAGTTTGAAGCAAATCGGTCCAACCGTTTAGGCTCTAGGTTCCAATACAATAAGACGGGCAGACATATAGAACTATCCGACCGACTTTTTTTGACTTTCTTATAATTGTTTTGTTATGTTCGAATTTTTTTACGAATGCGTAACTTGCCTTATAATACCTATAATCGCAAGTAAAATGGTAAAAATAAATAAAACACCACGACAGTCTCATGAAATTGTTTTTATGGCTGAAGGTTTTTTGTGGTTTGTGGTTAAGAAATAAATAAATACAGATATGTATGAGTACCTAAAATTTCCCCCAATAGCTTTACAGCCAAGAAAACGTAATGTCCTTCTTGTCGAGTTGACTATTTTTATTTAAATAACGAATAACTTTAAGATACTGCCAACCAATGTTAAAGTCCTTTCCGTTTGCACAATCAATTAAATTAAAAAAAAAATAATAAAGATCAATCTAATAAAACCAGCAATCGCGATTTTAACCACATGATCGATTGTAACTGGAAGTTTCCGATTCGATGACAATAGGAAGCGAAAAGTAACAATAATTATTATGGAAACGATTTACTGGCACTTTTGAAAAAAAAAAAAATATGGCTTGAAACTCAAAAATTAGCATAGGCAATATTATCTAATGTAAATTTAAATGCAACTTCAAAGTTTGGAATTTTTTCTAAAAATTAAGTAATAAAAGAAGTTTTTACCAATAATAGTAAGAAAGTTATATACGCTTACAGGGTAGTTTTTGCGGATTGATACTGTTCTCAGCATCTGTTGAGATTTAATGTGTCCATTCAGACTGCGCGATAACTTGCCATGGATAAGTGTAGTCGATAGCATAGAATGTACTAAATGTTGGAGATCTAAGGTTCGTTTTTCGGAAAAAGTAAGTAAGTTATCGTGAATAAAAAAAAAGATAATCTTAACCAAAGAAAGGAAGCCAAATAAAGCCGAAAAAAAAAACAGAAAATCAAAAATTTTACTGAGCAAATAAATTTCATTTTATTTCCTCAGCCCATTTGTATTACAATAATCAAGATTTTATTTTCGGTGTCACTTAAATAACTCTGAAAATATTCTTGAATGAAGGGTACCGAAATTAAACTATCTGTTCGATAACTTGTATTCATAATTTAAATCAAATTTAATGCTATAGATATAGAGCATAGTCATATAAAAAGTTAATGATCAATTTATGTAACTGAAATACGTCTTCATAAAAAAAGATATCAATCCCATTAAAATTAAATAAAAAAAGCCTTGTTTTATATTTTGTTTGTTCTATTTCCCAGCCATGAAATTTTCAAACAAATCTCACCTGCTTACATATTAATTATTGCCTGTCTGTCAAATGTCTTCCCACTCACAACGTATTCCCTCGTGTTTCAAGTGCAAAAGTACAGCCAAACAATACAAACAATATTACAGACTGAAAGACTTCAATATCTAAAACCAAGAAATAAGACAATTCATCATTTTTCATGGTTGATCATCATCATGAGTTTCGGCATTTCCATCATCCAAATCATTATCCACGAATGGATGGATAGCTATCCATTTTGGCAATCACTTAAAGTCTTAAAAGTGTTTGGATCGATTGCCAACTAATTATACGTTCTAATAATAATTTTAACACGTTTGTAGGTATATAATATACAGTAGTAGCTTATTCTACTTAAATTTTACATCAAGGAAAACTCCAATTTCGATGTGGGCAGGCATAAAAAAAATATATAGATAGAGATACAGAAATAAGGATATTTAATTCCCTAGACACGTAAAAGTCTACGCAGGTCTTTAGCAGGTGCTCGTGCATTGCAATTGATGATAATTGAAATCGAGTTAATTAGAAAATAGGATTACGATATTATTCAGCCGTAATTATATCGCGTAATGTGCTTAATGATGTTCTTTTTTCTAGGGCGTACTCGAATTTCCCTTTGAAAAAGTTAATACAAAAAAAAAAAAAAACCAGATTGTTTCTCAAGTTTAAGGACAAATCGATATGCATCTATATTCTGCCCTGTTTGGATGTACTGCAGCGTTTTTTTTATTATTATTAGAATAACCTTCGTGTTGGTGTTTCAGTGCTGCCAAAGGAGACGATTAAAATATTTAACTGATATTTTTAGAGACACAAATTTCATTAATTGAGCAAAGATATGTATATGTATGTCCTAAGGAATATTGCAACGGTGATTAAGTTGCAATTATTTTTTGTGATTATATTCACAAATACAAAAAGGGGATAAATCAAACTGGTAATTTTACTGGATCATTGTTATTAAGGTGAGAAAAGAAACATCACGATGTTCAAGTGAATGAAATTCTGTATGTTTCTTTAACCAATAAACTTTAAGGCTCTTTTTGAATTATATCCAGGAGATGAAAAAATTGAATGCTTTAAGCGAATATATTCCTTGCAGATTGTAGTTATATCAGATGGAGATGAATATTTCTTGCAACAGCACAGGTAGCCTTAACAGAAATTCTTAGACGATCATTTATAAAAATGAGGAATAGAGCCGGAAGACAGTCTTTAAAGAATGGGAGCATTTATTTTATGAATATGAGACTGAAAACTGAAAAATCAAAGCAGTTAGATCGGTCCAAAAGGCAACTAAAAAAGGAGGTATTTGTCGATACCAATTGCACTCGTTTTCGATAAGATCAGATAAGCTTTATGTAAAATTCTATGGAACGCTTTTGAAATATCAATCGTATCTCCAAAATTATGCAAAGATTGATTCCACTGTTCGCTAAAATATTACCATCATATCCTCCAAATAGAACTGCCGGTCGTTAAACCCTTTCCGTTTCTCAGATCAAATATTTCCTGATTTACCTGGATCTTCCTTAAAAATCGAACGGGTAACCCAATCGATCACTTCATTATAACACAACGAATAAAAAACTAGCTAGACCAACTGTTTGGGAATACAACACCTCCCCTCCATGCTATGCAGAAAACACATAATTCAAACCATCATTTACAAAAAATTTCAACACCATCAAAACCATTCTGGAGAAACTGCAGAGTATCAGTCGACAAAATATGACAATCGCTGCAGTAGAATAAGGAGGTAACTGGATTGCTTACGGATCAACGATCAGGAAACACCAAACATAGTCCACATGAGCTTAAATCAATAACAAAATTTATTTGGGGACTGGAAATTGGATTCACTCGATGATAAAACCTACAGCTATAGAATAAATAAAGGAAGTGGTGCATTCAGAATCTTTTCTGCATTGTAAAAACCTCAGGAGGATATCGTTTGGAAAAAAGTTAAAACAGTTTGAATCTTTATTGCTAAGAAACATGTAAATAAAAATCATTTCGGCTTTTGTAAATTGATTTAAGGTGACGATAAAATATACGAATCCCTGTTTACAAAAACCTTCCCAGCATATATTATATTAATCGAATTAAACCAGAGAGTACCCCCACAACAATTCCATCGTATTAAGAAAATGGGGATAACTTGTTTCATCAGGATTTTCCCTTTATATAACAACATCCTACAACAAAATCAAAAATTATCCCAAAAGTCTTAACCCACAAAAGTCTGTTTTAGTAGATAAGATAATTAAAGTACAATAAAATTGATGTCGTAGGTAATGCGAACATTTAAAACAAAAAACATTTATTCATTAATATTGGAAAGTGAAAAGGGTGCGGGTCTAGTCAAAATCAACTTGCAAAAACAACAGAGCTTTAAGTAATGAAAAAGGGAAAGGAACCAAATGAAAGGACAACCCACCTTAAGTCGGTACCCCCATGAATATGCATAGCAACTGTCTGCTGGATGAATGAATATGCCTTTGGGGCCTTGGGAATATCCAATTTTCTAACCACACATGAGTTCTTTTGTCTAATTGACGAAATGATATAGAGTTCAATGGCAAATATCGGCTTTCTTAAGGTCACAATAATATGTTTACGTGAAAATATTATTATTATTTTTGGATCCTTGATTGATTTGGAATTAAATTATAAGAAAAGGATAATTCTTTTGGTGAAAAGATACTTTCTGTTGCTGCTGGCTTTATCGTTACTTCTGATTAAAAACAAAAAGGATTTGGTATTGATTTTGGTATTGGAATTGGAATGTAATCTTATCTTGCTTCATTAAGTTTACATCACTGATGGTCATATGCCTTCACCATTACCAACTGGCGATTGATCATTTAGAGGATAATCAATGACATCTAAAATATTTGATCCCGTTATTTATTGCGAAAACGAACCCTGCTCAAGAATTTGGTCTTTAAGAGTGAAATCATCATTCTGTCCTCGAACTAGTTTTGCGTGGTTTATCGTGCCGATTAAACAAGTTCAGTAAATTAATATTACAAAAATATTCCATGAAATATATTGATCGCTCTTCATATTAAATTTTAATATGTATTTTAAATTCATTTTGTATTTTAAGCTTGAAGAAGTTTCAACCAAAACAATAAAATTTACAAAAGCCATTGTCAGTTTGATGAATGTAGATTTCTGTAATTGAAAATATTAAAATTGTATGAATTTATCAAGTTTTGATTTGAAACCATTCACTTCATTTTGATATAATCTGTATAGGCATCAAATCAGATATGGGAAAAAAAACCTACAAATCAAAAACTACTTGAAAGGTGGAGTTTTAAAGCGGTGTAATTCCATAAACACCATGTTTTTTTAATATCGTAGAACTGTTTTTGGAATACATCAAATTTAAATAAAACCGATTAACAAAAATGTAGAGTTAGACTTTTTTTCCGAAATATTGGTACCAAGCTTCAACAAAATACAATTTTGAACGTGTTTGCCACTTTTTAAATAGAAATCAATACGTCTCTATGTATCATATTTATTATTATGGCGTATTTCATTTCCTGTGTTTAAAATTTGTTTTAACTATAAAAGTAAAAATATTTTTTTCAGAACATTTCAAAAGATTTTTTGGCCGCGAGCCAATCGATTTTAATATTAGGTATTTATTGTTATCCTCACAATCTTAAGTGTGAAAGTGGTCTTGGGGCTTTAGATTTTGGAACAAAATTAAAAATCACTAGCTAAAGCGTTTTGGAAAAATTAAGTAAGCCATCTGATTTCTTTTACTGTTTTATATTTTCAGAAAAACTTTTTTTCAAAATCGTTGGACCAGTTTTTTTCAAAAAACGGTTTTTTGGAAAACTTTTCGAAAATATATTCTAAATTGTTTTTGAGTGTGATAACTTCTAGCACTTTGTAGTTGTTATCAGAAAAATAAAATTTAAAAAAATCGATTAAAACATTTTTGGACAAAAAAAATTATTTAAAAAAAAACCGAAAAAAACTTTTTCGAAAAATTTAAGAACTGATATTATTTCTACAAATTTCATTGAAATTCGTGAAGTGACTTACTGGAAAATCTGGTTTAAAAAAACCGGTCCTATGGGAGGTACCGTTATAACACTTTTCCTGAAAAAATCTATTCCAACCAAAAAACATAACGTTTCAACAGAAAACACTATTCAGAAAGTTTGATCAAAATCGTAGGAGCCGTTTTTGAGAAAAATTATTTTTTCACTAAAATTCGTATGGCAGGTTTTAAAGCTAGAATGCTAATTCCAAAAACCCCTCTGTAGGACGTCATAATAATACTATCTACCAAGTTTGAAGCAAATCGGTCCAGCTGTTTAGGCTGTTAATGCCGATACAGACAGACGGGCAGACAGACAGAATTGTCGGACCCACTTTTTTAGGCTTCTCTATCATCGTAATGTTGTTTGATTGTTCAAAAAAAAATTTACGAATGCATAACTTGCCTTATAGTACCTATAATCGCAAGTAAAAATACTAACGATTGAAATCCAGACAAAAATTTACGTACATAAACAATTTCCAAGAAGCCTTAATTTCAATCAACCTATCCCATTGGAATTAACAAAAGGAAACCTGTGTCCTTAATCAAAAATCATTTCATGGAACAAAAACCACATTTCGTACCACACTGACACGAATGACAAATTTTTACATTCCATGTAAACCGCATACAATGAAAACAACAAGATATGAAGAATGGTCTTCACGAATTTCTAGCACAAGGAGGCAAGATTATATGTAAAAATATTAAATTCAAATGGAAAATTTTGTATGTTATGATTCGATTTAAAACACAAATTCTACGCTGATCGATAGCAACCAACTCAGAGAATGTTTTTTTGTTTTCAATTGAACAAATACTATATTTGTTAAAATCGTATTTATTTATTTTCTTTATTTTATAACAGAAATATAAATATGCAAATACAATTAGAACTAACTTAAATATTTGGAGGAATAAAATTCTTAGAAAAATAAAAACCGATTTATCTTATTTTTAATGCAGAAGCTTGTACATTGCTCAGGTCGAAGAATATCTTTCCAAATTAAGAAATCTTAAAAAAGTAATAAACACAACTTGAAAGGTAGAAAACATGATGTCAATACATAACAGTTAATTTCAATTAATCAAACCAAAGATTTTTTACATGGAAAATACCAAAAATAGTGGGCGGCCCAAACTCCCCCTCAGCGATTAAACACGGACAATTAAATCCCATTCACCACGATAGGTACTTAAGAAAATGTTATTCCTCGCCTCCAAATATGTCTTCTATAACCATTCTGGCGAAAAATAAAAGCTTTTTGAGTATCTAGAATAATATAAAATATCTTCAGTGTGTTCAAACGCCTGAGAGCTATATACTCGTAATAAAATTGATTATATCAATGACAATATTCCCATTCCTCTCTTTTTTTTAAGGGTTGTGTTGTGTGCTTATGCTTATACACTCTTGAACAGAAACTGAGGCAGCTCGCTTGCTGCCACAGTGCCACCAGCACCAGCCTGCTATCATCTGTAGAAGCAATAAGCACGCAACGCAATAAACGAAGTGCACACTTATATATCCATCGTGTCGTCGTTTTTAGTCGAAAAATAAATGTGAATGCCCGGAGCCTTAAGGTTGTTCAACTTTTGGGGGCCTTCCCCCGAAAACACAAAAAAAAAAAAATAACAAAATCATCGAAAAGCTTTATAATTTTTCGGGAGGAAGGAGATCGACTCAAGAAGAAAATCTGATGGGCGCTCTCCAAGAAAATCCCTATTAAAAAGAAATCAACATTTTAGTCTAAGGCCCGGGATATTGGACCGGCATACAGCGGCATGCAATAACAACGCAAGGATATACAACGCCCACTAAATGTCCTTCGAATAAATTTATGTTGAACTTGACATTAGGTGTAGGCAAGTGATGGATGATGATGGAACACATAGGGTCGAGGTTAAATATGGAGAAAAAAAAAACATGTACAAATCTATAAAACAGGATCTTCAAAGAGTATCTCTAAAAAAAAGTATCTACTACTACAAATTTTTTACGACAAAACTCTGAGGCACACGAATATTTTTTTCGTTTATTCGTTCCAAAAAAGCGACAATGAACTTTGTTGGTTGTACATTGACCCAGTCAACGACTCCATCACACTGATGCTTTGCCGGTGTGGTGTGTATTGTGGTGATGTTTCTCCTACTCACCCAGATAACAAAAATACAGAGAGAGGGCGCTAGTATAGTTTATCAAACACACTTACACATTCTCACACACTTTCTGATAAAATGAACAAAATTAATCATTACTGGATGATGATGACGATGATGATTTTGTGTGAATATTTTGTTTATATTGGCCTAATGGGACAATTTAGGTTCTGGAATCGTTTTTGTCGTTGTTTTGTATACCCGTATATACCTTATCCGGAATAAAATGTTGAATTGCTTCATTATGTGTGAGTAGTAGTTCTTTTTGTTCATAGAAAGCTTAAGGAAATTCTGTCAACAAAAAATATAATCAACTAGAAAAAAATAAAAATGAAATACAAAAGTTCAAATGAAACAAATCACTATGGACGACCGCAATCAAGGACACAAGCCGCACAAATGATTTGTTAAGGACATTATGAAAACGGACACGATGATGAATATTATAGGGTTTGTATGTAATTCTGTGTCCCAGCAGATTTAGTTAATTTAGATATTAGCTCAGTTGGATAGATGGAGAAAGTTCAAATTATATTGACATGAGCAGTAAAACTTCGTACGGGGATAAGATGGTAGGTATATTTCTTTTATGTTTTAATGGAGGAGGCATGTGGCTTCAGAATATTAGATGTTTTGATTATCTGTTATTTTTTTAAGTGCCATCTGTGGGCAATTTAATTTAATTTTCAAAGATGTTTTCTCTCTGGACCACTTTGAGAAGTGCGTTGTTTCTAGAAGATATTGAATATCTGATTTGGTATAGGTAATGGTGCTTCAAACCGATTTTCCCATCCATGGTATTATTAAAACGAAGGCACATTAATAAAAAAAATTCAGGCGATGTTCATTTTGTATTGGTTAAAATTTTGATTTTGAAAAAGTTCTTTACTCGTTTTTCAAAAAACAAAAAACAAATTTAAAAATATTCTAGTAAAAAAAAAACTTTTTTATTGAAAAGTCAAGAGATGGTTTGAAAATGCAACTTGACAGTGAGTCTGGTAGATATAAAAAGAAATTCCAGAAGAAGATTGACAGCGATAACACTTGACAAATACCTAACCATTTTACTATAGACATTCTTTAACACTTTGAAAATATGTAGGGCAAAAAGTAACCACATAATCCCCACAGAACAAAGGGTGTCAAACCAAAGGAAAAGTCTTGGTTTACCGCAGATTGTAAAGAAGCTATCAGGTTGTTGAAAGAAGTAAGCTTCTGACCTTAAAAAGCCAATCCGACTGAGGAAAATCAACAAGTCAGGAACTCGTGCAACTCCGTTATCAAAAAAACGAATCTTTTACATGACCAGAAGTTACGGCAAAAAATTCTGCGGGCAGTAAAAACTTTTGGTCATTTGTAAAAAACCTCAAGAACTCAACGTCTTTACAGTTCCTACGCTCATCGTCGACGAAAAAACAATCGTTAGCTCTTCAGAGAAGGCGAATATGATCACTGCTCATTTTGCTGCAAATTCCACGTTGCCTGTAAGCAACGATACCCCTCCTGTACTTGAGAATTAATTCATCCCTGGGACAGGTATATTTCCGCACTCGTACAGTAGCAAGAGTTCTTCAAGATCCGCTGGCCCGGATGGTATAACCCCTATACTTCTGAAGAGGTGTTCTTCATCGCTGGCAAAACCATTACATAGGCTTTTCCATCGCTCATATCGTTCAGGAATCTTTCCTAGTAGATGGAAAACAGAATTTGTCCAGCCCGTCTCTAAAAAAGGTGACTCCTCCCCTACCGACCAATTGGACTTACGTCCCTTCTTTACAAGGTCATGGAAACACTGATAAATCGTCATCTTAAGAAATATCTCGAAGATCGGGAGCTTCTAAATGACCGACAATACGGCTTTCGCAGCAGTCGTTCCACTGGTGATCTGAGGGCATATCTCACCGAACAGTGGAACAAATCTTTGCATCGCTTTGGCGAAAGCAATATTATTGCGCTTAATATTTCAAAGGAGTTTGGCATGAAGCTCTTTTATTGAAAATGCGTGCATTTGGTATCGATGATACTCTTATTCGTTGGATTAGGAGCTATCTTCTAAACCGTTCAATACAAGTTGTATTAGACGGTCTCAAGTCTGACCTCCACAAAATAAATGCAGGTGTGCCCCAGCCCCCAGGGCTCTGTTTATCTTAAAAAACAACTTAGCACTTGGTTTTGTGACAAGGTGCTCCGACCCCTACATTGCTTCCTAACTAATTTACTTGAACACACTAACTAACTTCCGCCACCTTAGAAACCTTCCCTTCTTCTATCTTCTTTTCTTTTTACTTTTTATGGCGCCAAGAAACTTGTTTCTAAATTTTGAAGTTTCAATCGTCGAATTACGTAAACGTCGGTTTACGAGAAGTTTTATATGAAAACACTAAATCATTCCCACTAGATACTTTTATTAAAATCGTTTGAGTCGTTTTCGAGAAAAACAAAAGGTCGCAAATGTTTTCATGGCACGTTGGTATCGTATGTTGATTAGAGGTAACTCCAATACCAATTCTAAAAACACCTCTGTAGTATACCTAAGAAGCACGTAGCACAAAGCTGACTGGAGGAAATCGGTCAAGTCGTTTCGGCTGTAGCTATCGATGCAAAAGAATTGTCCAGTGCAAATTTTTCGACTTCCCTACTATCATTGTCATGTGATGTTTGATTTTTATCTCAAATTTGCTATTTTACGAATGTATAACTTGCCTTCTATAAACCAAGTAATAGAATACACCATCTTATGCTCTCATGATTGCAAAGGAATCACAGGTGGAAGAAAACAATATACTTTACTAATTTACATCAAACGCCACCGGCAGTTAAGCATTAGAAATGTACAAAGACAATAAAAGAATAAAACGTAAGTTTTCCTCCTCAACTACTGCCAACTGGTATATACCTGAAACAGACTTCTTAAACAGAGAAACTTTCACTTTAAATTATTCATAGTTCGACAAAGTCCTTGTAATTGACACAATAGCTTGTGTATGCAGTATCCATTATAACAAAGCCATATTGCAAAAGGAAGAACCTCGTCAATTAATTAGAAATAAAAGGTAAAGCCACACCCTCGCTTCACATTGCTGTCAAACTAATAGAACACTACACTATACTTTGAACAAAGGACATGATACATTTGAAGAGGGAGAGAGACCTTTCTATTTGATATCCTTCTCTACATCCATATAATGAGAAACGAAAGTAATTTGCAATCTAAAAATTTGTTTGGTGTCCTTTATAACCCAGCTCATTTCCATGGCAACATTGGCTGGCTAATTCAATAGAGAAGAAACACCTGTTTCCATATATTAGTTTCAGGGTAGCTTCCCCCATTTAACGACGACATTCCTGACCTAGTCCAATATTATTATTTCCTATATGTATAGGTAGGTTCATACAAATCCCTCGTAGGTCCTTGAAGTTTAAAACTTCAAAACGACTTTTATATAAACAGAAACACACACTCTCCCTCTGGGGGCAAGAGGCAGGCTCGAAGCAATGCGGGCGCTCAATACAATTCGAAGGCTTACACTATCCATCAATTGTGTGCTTCGGTTCCTATCCCATTTCCACATCCACACCCTGCGCGACTGACGACAATAACGCTGATGAAAGTAAATAGTGTAAACCAAGTGTAACACAAGCAATAACAGTTCATGTAAATTGCACACGTAACGACCCTTTTTAGTACAAACAATATCAGCATAATTATCATCATTATCATCCAACATGACGACGATAACAACGACGACTATGAAGACTAAAGACTAGGACAACTATGGCATTAACGACGACCGAAGCCGAAGCCGACGTCAAAAAGTAGGAAGGCAGCAGCACAAAATACGTATATACGTATGGTATGTACAACATGCCCCAATGATGATGATGATGCCTGCTTCACTCTTCCCAAACCCTACTTACCCACCACCTACTATATGACTCTGATATGAGGGAGCCTATTCCGTTCCGTGTTGATGTTACAAGTTGGTTGGTTTGCTTTTTGGTTTGGCCTATACCTTGGCCTTTCGCGTTTAAATAAGCTTTTGCTAGTTTTTTTTTTTTTTTTTTTGTGGGCTTCCAGAAAAGGTAGGAGAGCTAATACGAACTATGAGAAAAGTCAGGCCAAGTTGGATGAATAAATTTAAAATGTGGCTACTGTTGCAAGAAATATACTATGTGAAGATACACAAAGTCAGATATATAGGAACAGGTTATTAGGGTAAAGCAGGTCTTTTCATTTGTATATTTCCTTTTTTTTTTTTTGTGTGTTAAGGTACAACTATGAGACCGACTGACGAAGCGTGTATTTCTCTATGAAAGTTTAAACAAGTTTTATGGTGAAAACGCACGAAGTAGGCATGAACAACAACAGAGTAGAGTACCTATTACATGTATCTAGATACATACAACACTTAATGGGCTTCATTTTGAAAGAGTTAGTTGGGTTTTTTTTTTTTTGACGTAACTTATGTGCAACGGATGAATTTGAAATAAGAACAGAACGGATATGTCAAAATGTACATCATTATGCAATATGGAGGAAATATATTTCAACTTTTTAGCATGTTTCCTGATGTGATTGATGATGGGTATGAGTGCCGCAATGAGTGACCAATGTTAGTAGGAAAATGGAAAAAAGTGTAGAGTTTTAAAAAAAATTAAAAACAAATTCTGACAATAAATTTGTGTTGTCGAAATTTGACCGTATATGCTTGACAGGTTTGAGTTAAAATTATTTTTAAAATCGATTGATTACGCGTCCCACTTTCGGACCCTATGCTAAATCCTAACAATCAAGGTCAAAACAAATTTTCGGAAATCCAATAAAAACGGATCTTCTTTGTTTTCCGCCAAAACTTTATATTTTTACTGCCTAACACAAATACACGACTGGGTCACACGTATTTGCTCTGTGGGTGCAACATCGCCCAAATACCTGATTCGGTTATTAGTTGTGAAAATATGTGTATTGAGGCCTGAATTTAAAGATTTTGAGTCAGATTTATTTAGATTTGTTTTATTTTTATTTATTCATTTAAGAATTGTGTTTTTCTTATTTTAAACTAAACATAATTGACATTTTTATAAGGACCATGAGTATTTTGTGAGTTGTGTTGTTGTAGAAACAGAACGTCTCCTTCTACTGCAGCAACCGTTAAGAAAGCATTTATCTTCAAAAACTTTTGATAGCGGATATAGGAAGCTATAAAAATTGTTTCCAACCAATTTTGAGGATATTCGATCAAGCAATTAAAGCCATTTGGAAAAAAAAACAAGAAAAAACAGATCATAATTATTATCTGCAAAGGTTTTGGAATACATACCTACTTCCTTGTCCGTAAAATTTTACAGATTTTGGTGAAATAAAAATAGATTTATTTGACTTGACAAAATCTTGATAGTTTTGTTTTTATACAAAAAAGTTTCGACAAAAAACGATTTTTCCAATTTTGATGAAAGAAAAAAAAATTCGTGTACGATTTTTTGTTTTTTTTTTTTTTTTTAAATCATTTTGGAAAAAAGATTGACGAAAATGAATGAAAATGGAGAAAATCTTAGCGAATAGGTACATATTGTCCACATTTTTGTTGGGATGCGTTAATAATTTCCCTGAAAAATATGTGACATTTGGTGCCCAAAAATTCATTTTAATCATTTTGGAAAAAAGATTGACGGAAATGAATGAAAATGGAGAAAATCTTAACGAATACACATTGTCCACATTTTTGTTTGGATGCGTTTATAATTTCAATGAAAAATATTTGATATTTGGTGTCAAAGTTACTGAAACATCAGTTGGTGTGAACGACTTGAAGAGATTTCGCTTTATCTCGATAATGGCTCATTACAAGAATGCTTTTAGTAAAATTATATAATATTAGTATATGGACAAGAATACAGGATGTTAGCAAAAATAACAGAAAATGTAATTAAAGCAGATTTCGGGCAAAATGCTCTTCAAATTGAAGGGTATTCTAGAAGTCATGTTGTGCTGTACTTTAGTGGATGATCTCTTAAGAGCTGAGAACTCGCTTGGAGCAAAAGAGCTTTTTAAAGCTTCGTTGATGATCGCAATTCGGAAGTTCTAAAAAACTATTTGATCCAAAGTGCAAAACTAAGATGGGGAAACATAAAGCTCTAAGAAAAAAAAATCCAAGCCCACCAGACCAGTTATATGTATAACTCTTTTAGACATTTGAAGAGATATTCTGATTGGGGCCGGTTGAAAAACTGTGGATCCGCCTTGAACCTTCGTTAATCCTCCAAACTTGTAGGGTTGAAACAATAGAGTTAGCTTATGATAAACCGCAGTAACACTATCGGCCTTGAAAAAAAAAAACAACTTCGATAAAAAAAACCTTTGGAATATATTTGGTAAGCATCAAAAAGTCAATATAAGATAGTCAATAAGCCACTCACGCAAATAGGATGGTCACTATAAATCGAGAGGCAGGCATCTACCAAAGCTAGAGTTTTAAACTTTTCGAGAAGTTTCTCAGATTATTAAAGTTTTCTGAACCCGGAAATTATTTTAAAGACACTGGACAAAAAATTAAACGCTAGAGTTTGGGTGATGTTTAGGGTAATATAATGCTTGGAAAATGTTGTATACTGAACTCTCTTAAATTGCTAATTTTCATAGTTTAATCCTCATATTTTCCTTCAGTCACTATACCGATTTTGCCTTTTTTTAACGAAGCAAGCTTTAGAACGCTCAAAGAATATTCCATATTGAAATTTTTCAACTATATTATTTTTTTAGGTTATAACTTACACCATTTTCGCTTCTAGTGCTTTTTCCAAAGAACAAAAAATTAAAATAAATATTTAAAAAAAAAATATGAAAGGAATTGATAGAATCTTTAGTTTCAAAACACACAAACCATTTAATTACAACATTAAAAGGAGTATTAAAAATAGGATGTTTTAATTCTCAACTAAAAATCAAACACTGAGATATAAATTCTATAGGATTTCAGTCTTTGATGACAACAACACAAATTCAATCATCGTACAACATGTATGTATCGAAAAAAAGGAAAACCTTCAAGGAAACTTCCAATAAAAAGCGTCTAAGCTGCGTCTGTAAATAAAGAAGTTCGTCCCTTTCGCATAATTCAAGGAATTTTGTAATGACATTCACAAAAAAAAAATTGGGAAAATCTGCTTAAAAAGCGTATATATGTATGTTTCCCAAAATTCTGTCTAGGCGTGTTATAGTATACATACGATAATATCGCAAGCAAAACAATCAGCGTTCACCATCGTTATCCTGTCCTATCGTTTTCACAGTTGTGCCAAGACAGATTTTTATATTTTTATTCAATATAAAACTCCCTCCTATGTGCTATGTCCTATCCCTTGACACAGATTTTGCGGAACAACACAGACATAATAAAGAACGATGGCGTCCATTCTGGAGATACATAGATTCCTGATATACCTACGCCCTGTGTGAAGAGGAGATATATTTTACCGGCTTCGCATAGAATTGTGTACGCACGTGGGAGTTTTTTTTTTTTAGAAAAAACAAAACAAATAAATGGCGCCCAACGCGCATATTCGCTCTTTGGTTTGGTTCCTAGTTTTCTTATTTTTCCTGAAACCAAAACAAAATTCCCTGTTTTATTATTTGGTGCAAGGGCTGGGTGAAAGCTTTAAATAAAAATACATATAGTATATCTATACATAAGTATATACCTAATATGAAAAGCTTAACTCGTCTTCGGTCGTTTGGCAAGGCAATTTGCATAATTTCAACTTTCAGAGAGTCTAAGCCGGTTGGGCTAGGGTTGGTATTTCATGGATGCCAAGCAATCGGCAAAGTTCCTTCCATCTGTGTGTCAGAGATATATCTCAAAGTTTCAATGCGACTGGATGAAGCAAAGCGGAGGACAGAGAGAACAGAAGAATCTGTATAAATGTTACTCGACCGACTGCTCTCCAATACAGTCAGGTTCAGTAGGACGCCAATGTGTGTATCTGGTGCTATGTATGAAAAAGATTCCGTAAAGAGTAAGAGAAGTATAAATTCGATGACGAATTTTGGGAAGAAAGAAGAAATAAAAAAAACAAAACATTAAAAGTTTGTTTTCATTCCATTTTCTGCATAAGCAGTGTTGCCATGTGGAAAAAATATATACGTATACAACTTTTTTTTTTTTTTGTGAAGAAAAAGCTTTTCAGTTGTGTTTGCTTGTGTTTGGGGGATGGGGGTCTATTGCGCCCTTCCGTTGTATTGATTTTGTTTTGTTTTTTCTTACTTCGAAAGAAGAGATCGATTTTGTTCGGTTTTCGGGTTGGAAAAATATTATTATTCCACAGTTTTGCCGGGAGTTTTGGTTCTTCAGAAGGTGGGAATGAAGGAATATTGTATACATAAGAGTTATGAGTGTTTTTCAGTGTCAATGTCCTTTGGAAAGTTTTACTTCATAACAGAAAGAAAAAGAAAAAGAAAAACCTCACACAACAACTTGTGTGTTGTTATATGGGAAAAAGTTTTAGTATTATTTTTCATTCTTTCGATTTTTATGATTCTTTTTCAAGATTTTATTTGAAGAAGAAGAAGAATAAAACGCAATTTATCAAAAAGGAATAAATCTATTTTATTTGAAGGGGTTTTCTTTTTTGCTTTGATAAACTATATGATTTTAGTTTTGATAAATTGCATAGTTTTGCAGTTTGAATTCCTTTTGTTAGAATATTTCTCAGATAGTTTTTTTTTGTTCTTGTTACTTACATTTTTTTTTTGGTATTAAATAACAAAACTCATTTTCAATTTAAGAGAATTTATTGCAAGTCATTTTAAATAATTGGAAAAGTAAAATGAAGTGGGATGAGTTGTTTGCTAGTTATTGAATTGGATAATTATTTTTCGGAGGTGGGTGTCTGACAGGAGAAGACAAAATTTCACGTTTCTCATGGGTTTGACTAACATTTAAAAATTAAATGCGTTCTTGGGTGATGTAATAAGGGCCAAACAAAATTTGGCTTAAATGCGAAAAAACGATAAAACGATAAGATACGACAAAAACTAAAAAAAAAAAATCAGCAAAAAATATAATATTTAATCTTTAAAGGATTTGCTAAGAAAACCTAGGTGCAATACCATTCATTAGACATAATATTTAAACTTCAAAGCTGACACAAGGGTTTAAAAAGAAAAAAAACACACACAATAATAATATCTTAAGAATATAAAAACAAAGCTATCAAAATGATCCTCCATTTGTCTTTGATGTGAAAGTATCTTTGAAAAGATAAAAAGGTTCATTTATGATGAATGAGGAGACGAACTTGTAAAAATTAACTACAACACATTATATTTGTATAAAAAGAAAGAATATATTCGTTTTGCAAGATAACGTCGGAGAAGATATTATTCCAAAGCAAGGATAAATCTCAAAGGGTTTATGTCAAACTCAAAATCCAGAGTTTGTATCTCTTATATCTTAAAGAATAAAAAAGTTTTGTACCTATGGCTATGATTGATGGGTTTGTTTGTTTTAATGTCAATCAATTTATATTAGACACCTAGACGATGTTTTCAGAAGAACACCTGTTACAGTTCCCCTTATTGATCTAACTATAATTTGTGCTTACTCTATTTGTCAAGTAGATTTCTTGTCAATGTGGAAGTGGATCCATGATGTTGACCAGTGTCCCGCTTTAAATTACAAAACATCATAAATATTGACTTTAAGTGATAAGCCTAACAACTTCAATATAATAGGTAAAGTCAATTGAGACACAAAATCCACTTAAGAATGACAACGTTACAACGACACTACATCAAGTTATATATACCTATTCAATTCATACATGCATTAAGTTGACATCTTTAAGTACTTACTGCATTCGTGAATTTATTGGAATGACATTTGAGATGCACTTAAGTTATTGTTTGAGTAAAAGCAGCGAAAGATAATTATTATGTAGATGAGGACTTTAAGCCATTTTTTGGCTTGGAAATAATTTGTTTAATAAACAGCAAAAACAAAATGAAACACAAAATTTTAATTCAATAGGATTTCCTAATTTTGAATTCAATAAATAAGTTTTGTCTGGAAAATTATTGTTTGATTTCTTGATAATGGCCCTGCTTTAAATAACAATTTCAATCAAACCAATTAAAGTCACTCTGCAGCACTAGTCAATTTTAAATCTTTAACACGGATCGAGGATAATTGGCAAATACAATAAAAAGAATTGGCCCAAGATGACCACTCTGCGGTACTTTAGGTTTGACATTATAATTTTTAGAAACACTTCTTTCGAATACCTATGTATAAGAAATAAGAATTTAGTCACATTATAAAAATCCCATTAAAAACAAGCACCCTTTTCTTAAAGCGTCTAACAATGTGAGGAATTGCCTTACTAAAATCTGTCAATTTTTGTTTTCTGTTTTTAAAGATTTGATGCATTATTCAATTAGGTCTAAACAGAAGGCCTCACAAACTATAGCTTCATACAAAACTGAATTTAATTCTACTATAAATAACTCCTTCAGATATTTGCAACAACATATTCGTCATTAAAAGTTCTTCATTATGTTCCCAATCAAAAAGAATGCCAATCAAATTCAATCTTAATTTAAAAACAAATTAATTTTACTAACAAAAAACAAAAAAACACTTTCAGCCATTAAGGAAGCATTTACATATAATCAGACATAACAAAAAAAAGAATATAATTTATTAATTGTTTTCTGACATTTCGAGGTAGTAAGTATTTGAATTATATTTTCCATTTATAATTTTGTTGATTTCTTAATCTGGGACAATATTAAAATTCACTTTTTAAGTACACACAAAAATTCTTAAGCAACAATTTCGACGCTTTTACAATAAAAAAAAAGGATGAAAGAGTTAACTTTGTGTAGTATTAAATACATTTCGCATATGAATGCAATCAAAAATATATAATCTAATCAAATGGGGCTTCGAAAAAATAGAATTCTATTGTGTTCTTTGTTTCCCTAAAAATCGATTATCATAGAATTATTGACGAATCCCGCAGTCTTTAATTAATGCACCCACATCTGAAAAAATAAAAACGCAAATTACTTTGAATAGAATAAATATCTATGGCATCAAAGCAAACAGAAGGTATACAAAAAAAATGTATTCGTATCTCATTGAGCTTCATTTTTACCTAACAACGTTTGCTGGAAGAACCAGTATGGTGATCATTTTTAGCAAAAGAATACACGCCTCTGTTGGTTTGAGCTCTGTTTTTTTCTTTTTTTTTTTTGTTCTTTTTTTTGTGTACTTCCAATCCCTCGTCCAGAAAAGATGATGATGGCGATGAATATGTGGATAATGGGAGAGAGTGGTGGGGCTCAAAATGGGTGTGATGTGGTTCTAGGGGGAAACCAAAAAATTGCGTCGTAGGTTTTTCGTACGAATTTCATACAGATTAGGAAGCAAATGTATTTCAGCCAAAAGGTTTCAGTTGAAAATTATTAAGTTCATTGATTTTGCATGTGAAATATTGAAAAAAAAAGGTTGACCGTTTCTATAGTTTTCAACAAATGAATATAATGCTTGGGATAACACAAGGAAGACTATTAATGCCTTTCCTTTTAGTTAATGTCAGTAGTAATAATTACATATTTAAAATCAGTCAATTTATGACACCTCCCCTGCAGAAGTGGGATTCAACAAGGTTGCATCCTGTCACCTTTAACGTCTGTTAAATTGAAGAAACACCACGCTGCGAAAATATATCGAAGAATAAGTTAGTGTTTCATACTAAATATTTCATTGCGGCTGTTACACTCAATCCTGTACCTACTACATTGATGTTTGTGAATTATTTTGAAAGTATCGTCGAGTTGAAGCGCTGCTTTGCAGCCGGACAACATATTGCATCTGCTGTCACAATACGTCACTTTGATATACAGTAGACACATTGCAATTCCTATCTGGGGGTTTATCAATTCCTCATCTTTACGTAAACAATTTAGCGTTCCTAATAGATTTTCCAGCTTTCTGTGAGATTGTAGAAATCGCTTATTGGAGGACAACTCTTCGATTTTCTTGAAAAAGTGTTTTCTGAGATTTCTTTAACTCAAATTACAGAGCTTTGGGCAGTGAGAGAAGAAAAGAGATGTATCATCGTATTAGTCCTCGTGCATCTGTAGCTTCTTGCCTTGGCATCTAAGCATGCTATGCCCAGTTAGAACGGTTTAAATTGCTAACAAAATAATAGCTCTTTCATTTTCCTTAATTCTGCAAGTATTAAGTCTTGTGCTACAACTTTTCAAAAGCTTGGATTTTATTTCAAGAGCTTAAATTGCTTGAATTGTTGCCTGGCTATCGATACATATGTTAATGCGGTATTTTCAACATCGATGTCTGGCTGGCTGCTTTTGTTACTGCTAAAACCTATTCTTGGAGTACACTGCTTGAGCTGGGTGACCTGATTGTTCTAAACTTTCGAGTAGGAGCCATCTCTCGTCCCATGGTCATTTTTGATACTTTTGTGACGATGGATTTAGATGTAATTTTATGAGTGTTTTTTCTCATCACAGAGCTCCCGTTTCTCTTTTTAAATCATGGTTTACAATGTAAGAACCTTAATAAATGCCCAAATAAATTTGAAATACGTTTGAGTGTTCCGTGCAAAACTTCGAAGGAGATTAAACATTACAAACTTTGGATTGGCAACATGCTATGAAAAGCGTTAACTATTAAAAACCAAGTTATCCGTTGTTGACGTTTACAGTGAGATAAGTGGGAAGTCGAAAGAAAAAAGTGTGTAGAAATCATGACAAAAATAGAGGAGCATTTGAGTGAATTGAAAAGAATCGCAAAAAAATATACAAAGATGGCGACTAAAAAACCCGTTTTGAGGTAATATGTACCAATAGCCAAAGATTTAATTTATAAAATGTAATATCTTAAATTTACTCTTTCCTTTTCAAGTAAGAATAAAGAAAAATTATTTGTTTAAAGGATATATAAAGGATATCAAGACAAAATATTCTGGAAGAGGTGTCGAAATATTAAAACCCGATTGTTCATTAAATTAATAGATTTTTTAATAATAATTTATTTATTAAAAAATAAAACCAATAAATTTTTGTATATTTTCGATTGGAGAAAAATCACTTCAAATCAGCAAACTTATTCATATTCTAATGAGTTCCAATAAAATTTCCATGCCAAAAAAATATTTACACATCTGAAAATATGGGTCACTCTGTGATTAATTACATTTTTAAATTAAATTTTCAATAGGTACTATAAAAAAACCACAATTTTTCAAACTTTAAAGTGAATAAATAAATCAAAATGAAAATATATCTATGTAGCTTTATGAAAAACATTCACTTGCATTTGATTTTAAAAAAACTCAAACAAAAAAATTTGACAGCCGATTAATAAAAGCAAAAAATAAATAAACAAATAAGATTTCCATTAAACAATTAGCTTTTTATTTTATATTTTTTCAATAAATTTTGGCTTACTGCATGAATTAAGTTTTTAACTCTAAAGAGCTTGAGGCGAATTGGTTGCAATAAAAATGACCTCCAACCGCTAATAAGCGGCGAGCTGATAGAGTTGTTAAAAAAAATAGTTGGAATTGGCAAAATCTTTTTTTTTTTTGCATTGTTGAGTTTGGTTTTCTGTTCTGCGGTTATTTATTTTTTGAAGAACAAAAGGAAGTGAGTTGTGAAGGCTATTTTATGTGCCAGTAATTTATTATTTTATAGAAATGTAATTTTAATTTGAACGATAATTACAATTTTAAAGCGGATGGGTGGAAATGAGGTTGTTAACGAGTTTAAAGTAGGCTTGCTCACTCATGTGTGTAATTTAAACAAATGTGTTTTAACTTTTAAGTGCAACTGGCCAGATTGACTTATAATGGCACATAAACCGCTCTGATTAAAAAAAACAGATTTGAAGAACAAAAATTAGTTTTGGATTTAATTTCTTTTGTAGGTGAACTTTTTCTTTTATAATTAACTCACGCTCAATGTGATATTAATACTCCGACGCACTTCCCAATGGTTTTGAATTCTTGTATATCGTTAAAGAGTGAAACATCGTGCCGGGCAAAGCATTCTACATTCGTGTATATAAAAAACAACGTCCAAGAGAGTAAACTGATGAGCAGTCCCAACCAGTGCTACCACTTCAGAAAAAAAATCGAAGCAGATTTGAAGAAAAAAGTGAAGTAGATTGAAAAAAATCGAAGTAGATTTCAAAATTAACCTTTTTTATAAAAATCTACATCTAGGGTGGGCTTTTTTGTATAGTTTATTTTTAAATCGTAGGTTATTTTGACATTGACAGCTGTTTCTCGCTCGAAATCTTGAAAGATAGTCAGTATCATACCTCCGCGGAACGAAATGAGTGGCTTTATGCTTGAACAGCGTTGGAAAATGTTGAAAACTTATTTCCAAAGTGAATGCTGTGTAAGTTCGTTGGTGCTAAGAGCAGCTTGAATTGGACAACGATTTTCGGCAAAAGGTCAACTTTTCTAACAAACAAAATGTCTCGGGAAAACTCGTTGTTGTCGAGAAGCCAATGCATCCACAAAGAGTGTGACAGTTTGGTGCGAATTGTGAAGTGTTCATCGTTCTTGTGTTATTAGACCATTTTTCTTCGAAAATGAGGCTGGGAACAACGTTTCTGTCAACGTTGGGTGTTACAGAGCAATGTGAAGCCATGGATTTGGATGACCTCTGCTTCATGCAGATTAACGCGCTATGAAACACAGCCCACTCTACAATCGATCTTTTGCTCACTAAATTCCAAAATCGTGTTATCGATTGGCCGCCTCGGAGCTGCGATTTGACTTCTTTGGACTTTTTTGTGGGAAACCGTGAAGGACCGACGTTATGCCAATAATCCGGAAGTGATTATATCACTTAAGGCCAATATTTACCAAAAAAATCAGTGAGCTACAGCCCGGAAAAAAACTTGGGTTTGGACACCTTCTAAATTATTAATTTTTTTTTAATAGCCTTAATTCAATGTTCAATCAAACGAAAACCAAACTAAAAGGCTTTCCGACTTCCGACACTATATATTGTTTCATATAACACTTTTTAATTTAATTTAACAAAAAAAATTTATTTTCATCTTCATTTCTACATGTGTAGTATGTAAAACAAAAATTAGAGTGAAATGGAGAAAAAGGGAGTAGATTTCGCCTTTTTCTGTAAAATTGAAGTAGGTTGAAACAGATATTTTTAAAATGAAGCAGATTTCAATATTTTGGTGATGGTGCGAAGTAGAGAGTAGATTTTAAATTTTTTTGATAAAAAAAAGCAGATCTACTTCAATTGAAGTAAAGTGGTAGCGCTGGTCCCAACGGACATAGTATTACTGTGAAATAGCTCCTGGGAAGGAATGTAACTGGCTCTCTCGATCGAGAACCGTTTATAGAAATAATGATAAATAGAAGTAGAAAAAATCTAGAATGTGGAGAAATCTAGAAAGATGGAAATCTAGAATAATCTAGAAAAAAAGTAGGGAGCGGGTCATAATACCGGTTGTCAAAATTCTGTATGAACAAAATTCTGTTTTTTTTTTTTTTTTTTTTTTTTTTTTTTTTTTTTTTTTTTTTTGAAAATACTTTTATGACTAAAATTCCGTTTTCATAATTCTGTATGCCAAATATCTGTTTATCCAAAATGCTGTTCGTATAAAATTCTGTTTTTTAAAATCTGTTCATGCCCAAGTTCTGTATTTTGAAAAATAATTCGAAAAACATAAATCCATTTATAAATTTTATTATTGTTGTTGTTGTTGTTGTTTTTGTTGTTAGTGTTGTTTTTGTTGTTGTTGATGTTGTTCATATAATACATTTTGATAATCTGTTTCAAAAATTCTGTATTTTGTACATTATCAAAACAAATTTTGTTTAAATACAGAATTTTGAAATACAGTATTTTGCCCATACAGAATTTTAAAATACAGAATTTTGTGTAACCAGAATTTTCAATTACAGTTTTTTGTAAACAGAATTTTGACCATACAGTACTTCGACCCCAACCCAAAAAAGTATTCTAGATTTTTTCTATTTAGAGGCATTCTAGATCCAGAATTAATATTAATTTTTGAGACAATGTCTCAAATTTTATTATATTAATTCTAGATTTCTTTTTCTAGATTTTGGGTTTTCGAGATTAAGTATTCTAGATTTTCGGTTCTCTGGATTTTCCTTATTCTAGATTTTTTTCTAGATTTGTTTGCTTCAGATTTTTATTTTCTGGATATCGTGGTAAACCCATTGGAATTATCCTTAAGTTTTGGCTGAAAGCCAGATGTTAAGGGGGGGGGGGGGGGGGCGTCTGGGAAACCTTATTATTTCGTATAATTTTCGGCCGTTCCACTCAAGATGGTTTATGATTATCATACCAAGATTGGATTTGTAGGAACAGACTAGGAAGAACTTGGTACATTTTTTTAAACATAACAAAAATATACTACCTACTGAAGTACTGAAGTATTTCTACCTTAATTTTTGTTCAAATACAAATTGGGTTCTTTGAATGTGAGCATTGTAGGAATTTCTAGCTTGTTTAAGTCTAGTTTTCCTTAAAAGGGTTGGCTTTTTGACAAACAAAAAAACGTACTTCTCACCTATTAACAGTTTTGATCAAACTATGAATATTTGACCTTTGGTTTGATACTTTTCTTTGCTTTTTAATAAAAATTCTCATACTAGAACATTGAGGCTCGAGAAATTGGCTGCTATGATGCAGTAATTTGACGTGCCTAGAGGCTATAATGTAATGCTGGTGTACTTATCGGAGTGCAAGGGAAGAAAATAGAAGTTTGCGTATGCGCAATGACCTGAAATGTTAGGGATTGGTGCTGGCTTTACAAGCTGCCAAAATGACCTTCATTCGGGTTACAAAAATTGAGAGTTGTAGAATTTTTACAACGATTTTAGTGTAAAGATAATGGGAAACAAGGACTTGCATGAAGCATCGATTTTTTAAGAAGTCGAATTACTGCCTAGATTCGGTGTTCTGCAAATCGAGCAGGTATGGTGTATGGATGATGATGTTTTTGAATGAGCAAATTTTTAACCTGCTGCTGGTTTCGAAGAATCGTAAAATCTGTGTTTTTTGTGTACTTGATTGAAATTTTGTTCATAAATCGTTTCTCAAATGAATGTCTTATAACGAAAGCATCACATATTTTGTATCACAAATTATCACAACTCTAAGTTATGTATGTCGCATTATGTTTAACAAAATTTCGCTATTCCTGATTTAATAATTTCAAATATACTCACTTATTTCAGGTTTAAACAGAATTATCATGATTTAAGTCTTTCCAAAACTTACCTGAAAATAATAAAAATAAAAATAATATTATAGTAAAATTTTTTTAAATTCATTTTGTATGATTTCATCATGAAATCAAATAACATTTTCCCTACGCCTTATTCGATAGGACAACAAAAAAAATCTTAAATCAATCAATCTTTCATCAGATGAGGCTTTTATCAGCCAGTCACCCGCAACGCAATACAACATTTGACGGCACCCAAAGAGGAGCAACAATACAAACAAAAAATCGAAAATCCATTTAATTTATTATAACCATGACATCAATCAATATTATATTTTCACTCTTCTCTTTATCTTTTATCATATCTATACACAATGTGATATTGTGCGTGATATTTTTGATATTTTCGATAAAACATGATATTTTGCTAATTCATAAGATTTTCACATTTCACATTTTCTGTTCTTTGGCCTCTGATTTCATAAAACGAGGAATTGATGCTTTGATTGGAATTAATTTGATTCGGGGTCACAAAACATTATAACAGATATAAGAGTTCTATAAAGTTTTCGATAGAAATAGGATGACTTTTCTAACTAACAAATTGACTAAAATTAAGGATTTAAGGAGAAGTTTTTTATTCTAGAATCTAGAGGGTAGTGAAGTGACTGTACTTATAACAATGGTGTTTGTTTAAATTGTAGTTTGGCTTCTATTTGTGTGAACAACACATAGATTGGGACAATAAAAACCTTCGTTTCTATAGATATTTTCCTTGGAATACATTCCACCAGCATACCATTCAAGGATTTCACATTGGTAAGCAGAAAAATCGCCCTCCAAGCTATTCGATTATTTAAATTATGTTTAAATTTGATTATTTTGTTGGTTTCACATATTCTTCAGAAGAAAATACTTAACCACAGACGGTTATTGTGGTTCTTTCATTGTTTTTTTTTTTTGTATTATTATTTTTATTGAATGAATACAAAAGCCACTGAGAATATGAAGTACAAAAATATTCAAATTTTATGGCTTCCATCAACTAACTGCACCAAATGACAATTTCCACAGATAACAGCGATGAAATTGTACTTTGCACATCAAAGATAGGTTGCATTTGAGTTTTGGTGGGGATTTTGCAATAAAATATAGATTTTACAAAATTAGAACAAAAGTAACTACAGCAATAAAAGAAGAAGTTGAAATTTATAATATAAGTATTTGATGAATTTCTGTGGAAAATGAGATACGGAAACATTAGTGAAAGTATATGTCAAATTTTACATTGTCAGTTTTAATAGTAGGTAATCGAACTGAGAACGTGCAGATATTTGAAACATTCATCTTGATCAAAAAGGGAGTTAAATTATGAATTTAACGCTTCGACTATTGATAATCAAGCTACCATTTAATTAAATTAAAAAATAATTTTCAAAATTAATGGTATCCGCACTTCTCTACAGGACGAATTAAAAAAAAATAAACGATACCTTGAGTGAAATGAAATTGCAAGATCTGTCTGTCTCCAGACGATCTGAGAGACCGTGAGATTGGTACATGATTGGGCATTAGTTCTACACGGATCGGATACAAGATTTGTTCGAATTTGAGACTCGTTTATAGTTGGTGCCAAGATAAGTTCAATCTATAGATAGTGCTTCAAAAGATGTCTATGAAATTCTGGCAAGCGACAAGTGGCGTATGAACCCGGAACTAAACAACAAACCACTGTGTAGGTCTTTCAAGATGAGCCGAAACCAACAAACATTTGTCGCACATTAAGCACTTCACAGGAAATGGTCGCCTATTTATTTTGTTCGGAATAAATTATCATAGATATGGCCACCGTGTCATGAAACGTCGAATGGTCACCATCATTTGTTCGCCAGAAGTGTTCAGAAAAATAAAGGAAACCAATAGCAAAAGACCATGATCCAAAACGTTGAGTATTAAAAACATCGAATTGATAAAGTCCTGATTTGACAACCAAATGATTTCTTCTTATTCCAGCATATCAAGCATACAATGCGACGTCGACATCTGAAAAACCGATTAATAACTCAGGAGTTTGAGCTGATCTTCGTGGAGAATATTTTATACAACAACTAAAATACATTTTTTTTTTCTTTTCAATGCTAAGGAAGCAACATAATCCTTTTAAATAAGACATTAACAATACTTCAAGACAACATATATATACGAGTATATACAACACTGAATTGAATCGGTCTAAGATATTCAGTGAAAAATTATGATTTATATTTTATTAAATAAAAATTTCAAACTAAATTCAAGTACATACTGTGAATGATTTATATGTTTCCAATGAATAAATACATGTTCTTAAATGATGTTTTAAACTTTCTTAGCTGGGGCTTCATCAAAATTATAATTATTTTAAAATATTCTTGCCATCAATCGCCCTCTTCAAGAAAAGACGAAGACTTTGAACAACAAATAGTTTATCCACTTAAATAAATTGGTACAATTTTCCTTAATTTAATTAATAAAAAGGGTAATTTCACTAATGACAATTTTCGAAGGAAAACAGTTACGTCAATCCCTCTAAGCTTCTCCAGGCCTATTTTTAAGTACAAAATTTCTAAATCTCTCTCAAAACAACTCACATACTGAAACTAATTGCTTAGCGATTAAAAACTTCACGTTGAAAACGAGTAGCTATCTCTATACGCTACCTATCTCTTCATAAATTGCTTACACGAAGAATATACACGCCCCAAAGATTTTGTCTCAATTTACCAATTTATTTTCCCTTGATTTCATCCCGCATCATTTGCAAAATTTACCTTCGTGTATCTTCTTCATAGCTTATTCCCCCATTAAAAAATGTTTTTCTCAAGAGTCATTGGAGCGGTTTTGGTTGGATGATGGAATAGAATAGAAAGACATGGAAGCAATTACCTTGGCATCAAGTATATAATAATAAATTTGAATATTTTTTTTTTTAAGAAAAACTACAAGCAACGCTTTTGGTTCCGAAAAAAATCTGCAATTCTTTTTCAATGTGAAAGCCCAACAAAAAAATATTGCAAACTCAAGGATTCTTTCGTGTTGCCTATGTGTAAAAAGAAAAGAAAAATAAAAACATTTAAATGGTAATTTTGTGTAATAGCAACAAAAATATTGCGAAGAGTAAAGTAGGAGCATTGACGTAGTTGAAAAGGATACTTCTCAAGATACATCAAAATACATTTATTGTCATTGGTTACAAGCAACTTTACATCATAATTTGTATATGCTTGCAGGATGAATAGACGACGATTTCGATAGGAGCAAATAATACTACAACAAAAAGCAACAACCAAAAATGTGTCCTTCAAGACAAGAACGTTAATAGATTAGGGCATGGGGAATGGTTTTCAAAAAGAGGCGTCGTTGGTTTTAAAAGAATTTTCTTCATTATTTGGCGTTTGATACATTGCGTTAGCAAGCAACAGTTACTAAGTAAATTATTGGTTTTTAGGAGTTTCTAAATAAAGGTGTTATTATGAACTCAAAAAGAGTAAAATATTAAAAGGTAGAGGAGACAAAAAAACACTGGTTTTGAATGTCTGTAAATCGTAATAAAAGCATTCGTGTAGTGCGGTTAAGAATGAAGTATTCATACTAAAGAGTACGTCCAAACTTGACGTGATAAATATGTGTGCGCTCCACAGAAGGTAATTTGACAGTTTCTTCGATGCATGAACAGTGGAACTCGGAATAAGTTATGGCAGAACGACTGAATAAAGTGTAGTCTTTACTGAGTCCCACATGGTCAACGATGCCCCATTGGATAATGCTGTAAATATCGTAATCAAATAAGCTTGTCATGTGCAACTTTGCAGTTCCGCAACCAACATGAAAAACTGAGGGTGCTGCAAAATATTTTGATGTATTAGAAGTGTTGGATTCCGACAATTAATTTATAAAGATGAGAAAAATAGTCGGAGACCGTTCAGAGCCTTGGGACACACTAGTATTTAATTTGTGAAACTATTTGCCGTCCAAAACTTTCCGAAAGGATGTTAGTCTACAGTCTATAAGAGAAGGGTTTTGATAAGATAGCATGGTGGTTAACTCTTTTATATGCTTTTAGAAATATCAAACTGAATAGTCTCACCTTCTCCAAAATGATGTAAGAGTTGGTTTGACTATTCGCTGATATCACCAATATACAACGAAATCAATTCGGCCATTAATTAGAAATTTCAATTTATTTTTGAAATTTTGTGTGTATTTGTGGCGATTTTTAAGAAACTTTTGAAATCATGCAAGTGCCAAAAGAATTTGTGTTCACTCTCAAGTTGAGGAGGGGCCCTATCAATCTGATCTGTGGTAGTGGCGAATCAGATGATATTAAGTTGTTAGAATGGACACGCTAAAATTGTATATCTCTCATATCTCATATCTTTCCTGACCACTGTTTGAAGAAAAAACAACAACAGAAGTTTCCAATACTCTATTGACATTGGCGCGGTTGCATTAATCTTGTTTTTAACACCTTGGATGAGAAGTCAAACAGTATACATTTGATTTGATCCAGTATTGTGATGCGTGTTTTCATAAATTAATTAAATAATGCTGTTCATGGTTAGCTATTTTCTTTAAGTTCTCAAAAAATAATTATTTCGGCTAAACTGCAAACATGAATAAATTAATGATATCGCAACCTTACGCTCTTCGTTGCCATTTCTCGAAGGCAATTGGAAAAATGTCAAATCAATTCATTTTATGCAAGATTCATTTGTGACAGTAGGTACCTATAAGTCAGTAGTTGCACCATACTAATTTTTACACCTTATTTTCAACCAAGGAAGTGCTTTTAAATGACTCAACAAAAATTTTAAAATAAATCTGTTTTTTTTTCTAGATCGTCATTACATTTTGCGAACCGACGCACGGGAGGGTATCCTTCATTTAAATTTAATATTAATTAGTTTCGTTGGGAACTAAGAAAAACGTATACGATCTTTTCTACAGATTCAGTAAAAAATCAAATGTACGAATGGGTCGCAGGAACTTGCCCTTATGATAAATATTTTCTTAGGGGGGATGTATTAAAAAAAAAAACCACATAGATAAGTCTTTAATTTTTTTAAGAGTTTTCTTTCGTTCGACCAGTTTTTTTAACAAATAATTTTTTTTTAAACTTTTTGAAAAAATATTCTTAAATTATTTTGAGTATGTAGGTTATAGGTTATAGGAAAATTTTTAGTTTACACCTAGTTAACAAATTTAAAAAAAAAAACAAACCACCCGTTTTCAAAATATTTTGAAAACTATTTTTTTTTTTTAATTATTAAAAATCGAAAAAATAAGTTTTTGAAAATTTTTAAATACAATATAAATTTAATTATTAATGGCTTCTTGCGTTAAAATTTTTATTGAAATCGAAAGAATAGTTTATAAGAAATACTAGTTTTAAAAAAGCGGTTCTATGAGAGGTACCGTTACAAGACACATTTCGAAAAATATTTTTTTTATTTAAAGATAGATTATCCTCAAAAAATAGTATCCTGAAAGTTTTATCAACATCGTAAGAGCCGTTTTTGTGATTGTATGGCAGGTATCGTTATTTTTCGACCTAGAAAAAAAATTAAAAAAGACCCCGCTAGGGAATTTCAAATAACTACTAAATACCAAGTTTGAAGCAAATCGGCCCACCTGTTTAGACTGTAGAAATGCGAACAGACAGACAGACGGACGGAATTTCCATTTCCACTTTTTTCGACTTCTCCATCATCGTAATGTCATGTGTGATTGTTATCTCAAAAAAAAATTTTCAGGAATCCATAACTTATGCCTTATAGTACCTATAATCACAAGTAAAACTTACTACAACTGTGAAAGAATCCATTCTTTCATGATATTATTTAAGTACATTTAACTGTTCAATACCAACAGTTTTGACTAAACAAGATAATTTCATATTCATATTCCAACAAAAAATTCTTTCGGGTAAAAAATCAACTTCATTAGAAACAGTTTTTGTAGAATTCTTTTTCATGTTTCCTTGTGTGACTCAATGAAAAATGAAATACATCTACTTAAAAAAAATTGTCATCACAACGCCCGGCCCCAATGTTTTCAAGTTCTCTGATTCAACAGCAGGTCAATGCCTGATGCGCTCAGTTTAATGCCCTATTGGTGTGCATCATTCAGATATATCTCATCAGCAAAAAATTTAAAAACACAAAAAAAAGAGCTAAATTTCATTTAAAAAAAAGTTAAATAATCTTTAGAAACAAAAATCGGATATCATGTGTGCAAAAAATTGTGCGCATGCAGCTGTTCTTTCGAGGAAACAAAAACCAAAAAAAAAAATATCAAATTAGTTTTCTCCACATGTTTAGTGATGTATCTTTGATAGCAAAACAGCAGACTTTAAAACGATGAAGAGTATCTAATTGCATTTGCACAGAACGCGAATGAATACGAAAAAAAAAATGCGAGCTAGAGGACTCAAATCTAATTAGAAATATTTTTCCACAAGTGTTGAGTGACAACATTGAGAAACCAAACCAAGCAAAAACCAACAACAACCTCACAGATACTCCTACCTCATCGAAAAACTGCAAAACACAAACATATGAATATCTTCCCATGTGCTCATAAAATGCATCCATCAGATCTCGAGTGTAGAGAAACTAAATCAAACCAGTCAGTCGCGCACTTCATTTTATGGAGCTTCTTCTGCATCTCCATTTTGATTCACCATCGCACCGCACCACCTCCACCAAAGAGTATGGAGCCAAAGAGTTTATGACAAATTTTAACGCGATTTTCTCCTTGGTTTGGTTGTGTTTGTTGCGGCGCGGCTGCGGCGGTGGTCGCGGTACATACACTATACACAAGACACAACACACCATACTATACAACCTTAGCTTATTTAATTAGCTAATTGCTACCTCAAAAACTAGTCATCAAGCTTGGTTTTAAAAATTATAATTATATGGTGTGGATTTTAATGGCGAAGATAAAAAAAAAAGAAAAAGATACACACACCATGCGGTCGGTGGAGGGTGATATGATAATAGTGGAGATGGTGTGGTGTGGCTGATGATGATAATGACGATGAAGAGTATTAATTTGATATTGTTGTTGTTTATTTACTCCGTCGCGAGGTTTGAAAATACATATAGAAGAGAAGATGTTGTTAGGAATTTAATTATTTCAAGCTTATTAAACATTATGATGGTAAAAGTAATATAAATGTAGGGATCAAATATGAGATCAGTTAAAAAAGCATGTTGGCTTTAACTAGCTCGAGAACGCAGATATTGAATTGTTACTGTTGAGTTTCCCTTGTTATTAAACCAACTTCGGGGCACTAGCATTTACCCAGAGCACCACTGGCTATGTTGCCAACTTATCATCAGAAATGTCATTCTCGGCTCGATGACTAGTGTCAACTGGTCCAGCCAAGAACAAAGCCAATCAGGCAAGGAGGGAGCTTGATCAGCGAACGGTTGAATTTACTGGAATTGGGACGGGAAAAAAGGTGTACTTTGTTAGAAACAATGCTTGATAGCTCTGCCAGAGCCTGTCAAAACGAATGTGAAAACGTCTTTACGCTGTTGAACGAGGAAGACAACCAACTAATCGCTGTTAATCAGAATTATAAGTTTGATTTGCACGACTACGATCATGATTTTAGCCCACCCGGTAAAAAAGAAGTGCACCATTGACCAAATTTTCACACTCAAGAAAAAACCCAGATTGACACGCATGCATTTTTATCGGTTTTAAAGACTCGTATGACCGAATGAATAGAGAGAGAAACGAGCTATACAAAGTAATGTCACATCATGGCATCCCTACTAAACTCGATCGATTGTGCAGGGTGTCTATTATGGAGAACTCGCCAGTGGAGCATTCGCATATATATACCAAGCAAATCCAATTAGCCAAACTACCACAGATTCACTATAAGGCGCCGGGTGGCTTAAACTCGATCGGAGCCTGAAGAACAAGAGAATGCTAAAATACGAAACTCTAACTCTCAAATGAGCATTATGGGAGCAGCTAGGCGGACCTAAAATTGGTACGCTAGTAGAACAATTGGCATACCTGATTTAGCTACAGTGTAACACAAAGCTTTGAAATTAAATGACCTGTTGACTGAGGAATGAGAAACAGAAATAGAATAGTAGTACTAAAAGTGTACTAAAATGTTTTAAATTTAGTTTGTACGACAGAATTATAAAGGAATAAAAGGTAGAAGAGATTTAATATTGGTTCAAAGGATTAAGAAGTAGGTCTAAGAAGAAGCTGGGAAAATGTCTGCGAGTTTAAGCCTGGAACTCATAAGCAATCAAGTACCTACTACATCCACTAAACAATTGATCGCTAAAATTTTAAAACAGCCTGTTTAACAAATTTCAAAGCTTATACTGTTTGTACTTATACTCTGTCCAACATAAATCCGCAGTACACGTCTTATGGGAAAGCTTTTTTAAAATCGTGTCATATTTTTGCAAGATAAAAATGATGAAAAACACCCATAAAAAGTGTTTCCCCGCCTATGAATTTCCAACTTCAGATGCAACACGTCTTATTCAGAGATCAGAGCACATCTGAGTGTGCACTGATTGGCTGTGGCTACTGCTATTCATAATTCGGCACCTATTAAATTAAGTGTATTTTTAAAGGGTGTTTTTGTTTAAGTCAGATTTTATGTATTCGAAATTGACAAAAAATCTTATACAAACAATTTTAATTTAAAAAATGGATAAAATGTAAACGCAGAATAATATGCGGAAATACAGAATATAAAACAATCTAGTATAGGTATGAGAATAATATTCAAAAAAAATACATTTTTGATCTGGTTTTGTTCAGCTATAGGCTTTCTAACAAGACAAAAATAAGGAACAAAAAAAACTAAGAAGTGACACAATAATTTTAAATCAGTTATAAGTGCTTTTAATGATTTCAGTTGCTTCAGATTTTATTTTATTTGCAATCACACATTCTGATAAGAGACTGTTTTACACAAAACTAAATTCAGATACCTGCCTCAGAATTTTGATCTGCTGATAGCTACTGATCCTTCATAAGATGTGTTTTTCATCCTGATTTAATATGATTTTTTTAGAAAATATTATGTACCATATTTTGAAGATTCATATTATTTCAAGATTTTTTCTTTACATTCTGATCTTCGAGATTGTACGATCTAGATTTTCGGTTTCAAGATTTTGTTCACAACTAATTTATTTTTTGATTTTTTTTTAAATTTATTTTTCTAGTATTGGTAGAAGCACCTACAGATGGTATAGCTTGTTAAATGGTTAAATTTATTTAATGAATTTTAACAGCAGACTAAGATATTGAATTTAAATTTTCGAAACAAAATAATCTTAAAATTCACTATAAAGTCACAAATTTATTAATTTTCGAAACGAATTCAGTTAAAGAAACGGTTTAACTCTCAGAAAAATAAATAATTTCCTGCTTTAAATAATTAAGGGCTTAAAAATTTGAGTTTCTTTACAATCACATACTGATAGCATCATATTAAAGAACAGAACAATTAAAATTTCTTTTGCAGCTAACTGCTAATATCTTAATCATGAAAATCATTTTCATTAATAAAATCAATCTAGCTTCTCGATGGTCGATGAACTGACCATCAATTATCATGACTCCGATAATTCTGATATTTTTTAAAGTTTTCTTAAGGTTCTTTTTTGCATCAAGCATCTCAAGATTGGATTGTTTCATTCAAAGTCATCAAAATATTGAAAGCATGTAGTTGTATTGATTTCTCTGCAGAATACCAATTCTTACTACGTTATCAAACTTAAGGACGCAAACGTCGTACATTCATATATGTTAGCATGATGGCTGCTTCAAAATTGTCTCGACTTGTTGAGTTCATTGAATTTTCTTGACTTGATAGCTAGAACAAACTCTGCAAAAAATCAATTCAATACGCGTATTAAATTACTAATTACATATACACAAATACGTGTGGGGGATTTTTTTTGTTTTCTGAGTTAAAATGTTATCAATCAGATGAACATACAATTTTCAAAACATGACTCTTAGTAATTTAATACTTAAAAATTGGTAGATATACGAGTACCTAGATACTAAAAGAATTCTTGACAAATTTTTGTGTTTTTTTTTTCATTCCAATTCAAATGGTTCTTTAAGTTGCTACCACGAAGTTATTATCATAAAAAAACAATAGTCTTATAATATTATTAATATAATTATATCATTTCTTATTACTTTGACAACTTAAGACTCCAGACACAACTTTATTAAATTATTATTAAAAGGCAACAAAGATTAACAGCATCTAGAATTACGCGTCTGTACAATAAACCATATCGTAGTGAGTCAGTGCTGCATTTTATTTTATTCGATTTAAAATATTCATTTAATTGCATTCTGACATGCAATGTTATAGCTTTGACTTCTACAAAGTATTTATACTTGGTCTTAAGTGCAGCAATATATCATTTTGCCATTAAATACGAATGAATACATACATTCATCTACATTTTTATGTCTGTTCTTTGATGTTTACTTTTTTATCTATACGCTTCCATTGTCATTCTATTTGTAAACATTTTTTGGAGCTTGTTAATTAAGAAAGTTACTTTGAGGACAATTACTTTGGTGAAAGAAATTTTTCTTTGTCAGTGAGCCATAGTCTTAAACAGATGTCGTTATAATAAAACTGAGTAACTCACAAAGGTATAAAATTATGCAAAATTATTAATAAATTAATATATTTTCAAATAATTATTTTTTTTTTTTTTGCTAAAACAATTTTGGGCAAAATCTAGTACAAAATTAACTTTCAATAGATATTATACTGGGTGGGTGTTTATTTATTCTATAAATTCTTTCCTAAATTGTTGTCATCAAATTAGGAAACACAGCCAACTGGACTAAGCTGAAGCCACGATTGAATACCCAAACCGAGCTTGATTTGAAACCAGATGTCCTCCAAGTTGTTTTTGGTCTTCCAACGCATTTTGAGGATTAAATTTGAAGAATTGTCTTGCTATGTTAAAGTGAGGTTTTCTTCCGTTGCAGGATGTCTGACTGCAGCTTTTTCTTTCTAATTAAATCAACGTTAAATTGATCTTCAGAATGTAGAACGGATTTACAGAAACGAAGGCCAGCTTAAGATGTTGGCAGAGCATTTTCATGTGTGAGAAATGTATAACAGCACAGGTTAAACGTTGGATTTGTAGAGCTTCATTTTGGTGCTAAGCGACATTTTTCTGGAGTTGCGCACAGCAGAAAGGATTTCAAATGTACTACGGTCTTTGTTTATTCTAATGTAAACATCCAGATTCATTTTGCTATCAAGTGCTATAAACCTGAACAGATAGTCAAACTTCCACAATGGTTCCCTGTCTTAGAAGAACTTATTGTGTGCTTTGGCAATTGGTCATTATTTTTATCTTTATTGCGTTGATCCTTTAGAGACAATTTAATTGCATGATTCACTACTTAAACATATTTGTTTTCGCATATTGGTTTGGGAATTTTCGCCCTTTGATTTCTCTCTTTGGGGATCTTGCTGCTGAAGAATTTACTTTGGGGATTATGTCTTGAAGAAACAGCAGAATCTATAGAGCTAAGTTTGTCAAACGAACAGGATAAGATACCATAAGTTTCATTTACATTCGCCGTGGCTTCCACCTCATCTTCAATTGTCAGCAAAATAATAATTCGGGGCAAAACAATCTCCTTGACTCACTTTTTGACGCACTTCGAAGGAGTCGGGAAGATGCGTTTTTATATAACTTTTTAAGAACGGTTAATATGAAATCCCACTTGATGCTTTCGAGCGTAGACTTTAAAATAGTAATTTTTGATCAGAATTACAATGGCACCAGTCCCACAATAAAAGTACAGAGGTAAGCAGCTGGACTTCACGTTATATCTCTCCAAAACTCCTATAAACAGACCCTGAAACAGCCTCCCGCGTTTTGCTTCTTAACCCTGCACAGGCTGTTTGGGAGAGTGAAACTTATTCATGGGACGGGGAGGAAAGAATTAATGTAAGTTTCCGAAAAAAGGGAAATAATAAAAAAAAAAAAAAAGATCACACTGATAATAAACCTTACAAGACGGAAAAACATCCTGAAACGTAAGTATTAGAGTTTGAACCAAAAAGAGATCTTTACATTTTCAACAATATCAGAAAGAAATGATAAAAATGTACAGACAGTTTTACGAATTTTATATCTTTCTTACAAGGTATGTATATAAATATTATTTGACTTGTTTTTTTCTTAATATTACTTTCAGTCCCTTCAACAAACCAGAATTTCATTAATTACATTTTAAGATAGCAAATATCATCATATCCAGGCCTATAGACGAATGAAGTAACGAAAAAGTAATAATTATTTTGCAAAGACACAAGGACCTCTTATAGATCAATGTGCCATCAAAAAGTTGCAAAAATAACAAACTCCAACGAATCTCAATAAAACGCCAACACTCAGACATTCACAATATGTCATAGACACTGTTCAAGGACATAACACAATGTAGCCAGCTATATAATTCTACATCCATCCCACCATATTTTCTGTTCCTTCTTTCATTAATTCACAATCAATATAATAAATTCCATTTTCATTTAGGTTCATTAAGTACACTATATAATATATTATGATGGGTGCGGGAATAGTAATTATTCCCTGCGGAACAAGTCGTGCCAAAATAATATTGCATATTTATTCATTTATATGTTTTTCCGAAAAACATGTTTTTCCTATTACAAGTACATATTTTCAAGATACTCGTAGATAAACAATATTTATGAAAATTCCACAAATTTTCGAAAAACCACTCAAGCCAAATTTTATAAGTAAACAAGAAAAGACAACATGATGATGCTTTGGCGCGAGCCACCCAGTATGTCAGTGTCAGCCTTAGCCTGAGCAAAGTCACTTCACATGGAGGGCTACCTTGAGTGTTAATTAGAGCGAAAAATTTTCGTACTAAATATTCCGTGGGTTTTTGCGGTATCCGTTCCAATTTTGTTGTTGTTTGTTTGTTTTCTTTCTTTTTTGCGAGTTAATTTTGACAAAAACGTAAATAAAAACTAATTAATTCTCAGAGGTTTAATTTCCGTGGAAGATACTAAAGAAGTGAGTGTTTCTATGTGCAATAAGATACTTATAGCAAGTCATAAGATACTTGTTGATTTTCTTTTAATTTGTTTCTTTGTGTTTTGGTTGGGGGTCGCTTTTGGCAACACATTAAAGTCACAACGCATAAAAGGCCTATCGTTGAACAAAGAAATTGGTTTAATTTTTTAGTGCGATTGACTGTGGCGCCCTCTGTTTCTAATGGCTATTATTTTATAAATACAATATGGCAATACTAGCGGCATCTAGCACGTTAGCAACGAAAATGACTGTCTCATGATACAAATTTTATATAGGAACAATTTTTTTTTGTTTGTATTATTAGCAATACACTAACTGTATAATATCTTGGCTTGCATTTTCAATTTATAATTATTTGAACTGCCCTACCGCAACTTTAAATTTTAACTCAAATCAATTCAACTGGCGATGATGGCGGCAGCACAGTTTTATGACATGACCATATGAATTTTAGCACCTTTCTTGCTGTTTGTCTCATATTCATTTCGCATTTGTCTTGGCATATTTAAAAAGAACAAAAGCATATTGAACAATAAAAACTAAAGAATTACGAGTACCTACATGTCGGAACAAGGAAATTTTATTAACATACGAGTATATGATTGGCAGCAAATTAATTTATTGTATTCTCGAATCTTTGTTATGTTTTTGATTTGTTAAGTGAATGTTCCTCTTGATTGAAGTTTTATTTATTTGACGGAACTATTAAACTGTGAAAGATTCATCCAGTGTTATGTGGTTGAAATCAGGAAGTATGTTATGAAAAGTTGACATTCGAGATTTTGGCATTTTTGTGGAAAAAAGTCAGGAAAAATGTTTAAAACAAAACTTACATTTACTGATTTAAATGTAAACCTAAAGAAGTAAGCTATTAAGGTTTGTATTAGGCTATTAGGTCATTTTGACTTCATACTGCTGATTTCACGTCGACTCTTTTGGTGAATTTTTATTGGCGAAGATTTTTTACTTGCGCACTGCGCTTGGAACAGTATAGGAATTTCTTGGCGAAGTCAGTATTGCAACGACGTACTTGCCGGCCGGCGGGAGCTATGTTCAGACCCAAACCATGCCGAGTATTGTGGTTTTTGCTTAAGCGAAGGGTTAGAGCTAGTTAATCTGCTCCTGGAACAATTAATGAACTTAAAGAGGCACGGGAGAAAAGACAGTCAAGAAATTCATGAAGACAATGGCTAAAAAGTGAAGCTAAAGCTAAAGGTGCAATTATAATGCTTCAACTATGCAAATTATCTCTTAAAATCTTAGTGTGACTGTTATGTTTTTAGCCCTGATTTTAATCTATTGTAGCTCAAGCTATTGAAGATGTAGTTTTGTATTTTGTGTATTTTGGCTTCATACAGGGTGCCAATATGCATAGTCAGGTTGTCTTTAAATGTTTAGTATAATAATTAAAGATGAGTACCGTTGTTTGAGGAAATCTTTATTCATTCTTAAACAAACTTGGAAATGAGTTTTTCGGGTTAATTTAATCTTTATGGGATCTTCCACAATTTTGATACTTTTTTAACTGAAGTTTTAAGAATTCTCTATTCTCTTTCCACGGTGACAACTTGTTCACTTAATATTTGCACTCTTTTAATGAAATTTCAAGTTTATTGTTGCTTCAACTTCAAGCTGCTCTTTTAAAAATTTATTTTCAGTTCCATGAATCGTTAATTAAGAATTGAACTTCAACAAATCCATGACTATTAAATTAGTTTTGAATAAAGGTCAATTTACACGAACACGTAATACTCGCTCGCGCAATTGAAGCGACTGTATTAACAAAGCTGTCTAATCAGTTAAACTAACTTTTAAAAAAACCCTGTACAACATTCTAATAATGAAATGATATCGTTTTACAACGACACGACGCGACGTTTAAGAAAGCTCGATCACTGGATAAATCTAATAATGAAATTTTGGTATCTCCTTAAGATTACAAATAACTTCTTTTATTAATCAATTTCATAGTTCAAACGAATGGACCTCTGAATATTTGTAAAACAAAAACCTATGTCATTCTGTTTAATGAAACATTTGACCTTGATGTCTAGATTAGTCCTTTTTGCAAAAACATATACAATCTACCCTCAAATAAAAAAATTTAAAATTACTTCAAAAATATAGTACAAGGTTTTGCGGGGAAAAATTAACAACAACAAAAAAGTTAACAAAAAATACAGAATTATTGTAACCATCATATTCGTAGGTATACAAAAACAAATAACAATCAACAGTTTATCTTTACATTTTTATCGCGATAATAAAACATATGTTTTCAGTTCAGTCTTCTTACAAAAAAAAATCGTGGATAAATGATAAAAAATATTTTAAAGAACCAAACGGAAACAAGGTTTCTTCATGCGCCCGCTCGGAGCTATTAAAACATATAAATTCTTTACCTTTTTTAGAGCTCACTCACGCATTTTTTTATTTTTTATTTTTGAATACAAAAAAAATGCATTTCTGAGATAAAATCAAGAAAATGAACACACAAAAAAAACAACGTTCAATGGAGTGAATAAAGCAGACGATGGGGAGTGTATTTTCACATAAAAAATTGAAATCACCGAAAAAGTATTTTTTCCCCCGTTGTACGACATGGTTTATGCATTATGTAAAGAAAGTTTTTTCCTCTCATCCTTTGCAAATAAAAATGCGACGAAAAAAAAAAGAAATGCAATTGGTCAAAGCAAATTACCAGCATATCCTTTTAAGTTGGAATTAATGTATCTATGGAATAAGATAGTGTATCTATGGCAGGATAAATTGTGTACACATATCTATTGCATGTTCTTCCCTTTCTTCATCATGTTCATTCTAGAAGCGGTCGTCGTCAACAAGACGACTGTCTAGGATACTTTAAGGATTACCTCACACATCTCTTTCATTGCATTTCTGAAGCAAACTTTATATTATATTCGCCATTCATTCAATGCTATAGGGAAACTTTTTATCTCTCAAAGTCCAGTTTGACTTTGGATTAAAAATTCCCCTCACTTCATTCCCATAAATGGGATGAAAAATTCCCAAAAAAAAAAAAAAAAAAACTTAATATATATATATTCCCAAATGAAGTCGTAAAAATTTATTGCATTTTATATGAGAGAATCTGCTTTTGTGTTCCTCGTTCTTCGTGTTTACCCGTCCCCTTTTCTGCGTCATTCTTTTTAATTTTCAATTGCATTTGTCTTCGTTCACTTCTCGTCTTTTTCTTTTGCTTTATTATTTTCTTCTGTTGCACTATGTTTTGGAAAATGGGGTGCGGTACAGCGTACAGCAGCAGCAAATTCGGATTCGGATACAGATACAACAACAACGAAAATCCAGGGACGGAATATAATAATAATACATTTTGCCTTGGGGTAGGTCGTGTGCATATTTCTTCTTTACATTGGTTAAATCTTCTTTCGCTTTGGTTGTATCCGTATTTGACTGTTTTTTTTTTTTTTTTGTGCCTTCGTATCTTTTACACTATAAAACGACAAGCTTCGCTCCACCATATTTCACCCCATCTCCCGAGTCTTCCGGATGGAATGAAATGTGGTGAGATTAATGGAGTTTCAGTTTTTCTCTCTGTATTTATCTTTTTCTTTTTTTTTCTTTAGATACATCATGAGGTTGTATATTATAAAATGTACACATTGTTCAGGGATTTCAGTTGAGATTTTTGTATTTTATTTTTCCTTGTTGTTGTGTGTTTTTTTTTTTCACTCTTATGCAGCATTTAATACAAAGTTTTATAATATTTGCTGCTTTTCAGTTTTCAGATGTGATACGGGAAAGATTAAGTGTGTGGCATATTATACACGATACACACTATACTCGGTGGGTGGATGAAAAAAAGAAGAGGAAATTGAAAAATTGCCGAATTGAAGTGGAAATTTTTGTGTTTTATTATTTATCAGGAATGAGTAATTGCTTTGTATATTTCAATATATGTACATTTTTATTGATTACGATTTATGAATTTTGTCAAGTAGTTTTGAATGGTAATAAAATGAAGATTTTTGTCAAGTGATTTGAGTATGTTTCATTTTTTTTTTTATAGGTATATTGCCTAATATACGATTGATGGGTTTTATTAAACTTGAGGTAGGGTGGGAGCAGGTTTAACAAGGACTTGGATGGAGGAACCAAAAATAGGGGTTTTTGATCGCCCAAACTGTTAACATAAAAAAGCAGTTTAAAGATAAACACATTTTGAAGTCTATATTGATTGCTTAAACCCGGCTTAAACAGGAACCTCCCAAGCAACGATTTCAATTTTTCCGAGTTTCTTCGAAAAAAAAAAATTGACAAGGATTTTAATATCACTGATTCGGGCTATGCGTTTTCGACATTAAAAAAAGTTTTAGTTGTTGGAATAAAATGTAGGTACCCTTTAATGGAAGTCAGTTCACACGAACATCATCATACTGGAATTGCTTTAAATAAACTAAATTTTTTTAGTTTTAGGTTTTTTAAAGCAAAACTTTCATACAGTTTACTCACATTTTAAACCTTTTTATTTTCCTTCCAATTCAATTCAATTCAATTTTAAAAATCCTGTAGAGAAAGGACGAGGTAGGAACTGTAAGGTGGAGATATATCGGCAAAAATGACGCTGAATCAATAGACTAGGTACGCTGCGAAGCGGTTGAGTGAATGAAATCCTCAATGTAATCGCCCGCCAGGTTGAAAGCTCAAAAAAAAAGTAGTATCTGTCAAGGGAAAAATCATTTTATCTGAAAGCCAAGCTGCGTTGAAATCCCGTTATTGAATCTCCAAAATATAATATCGCGACTGAGGATCATCTTCCAGGACGATGGAAGAACAGTTCAACAATCCCTTGTTCAGAAGCTGTATGGATGCGGAAGAAAGAAGACAATAGTAAATTTACTTTGCTTTTGCCCTGCACTGTTTAAAAGACAAAAAAATCTATCAGAGAGATTTTTGTATCAACATCATCTTTCTTTAAATAGTCTTCTTAATTAAATTTTGTACAGCTTAGTCTGTTAAAATTACTTTCCAGTAGACTGTTGATGGAAAGTTGTCCATAAATTGTATTTTATTCAAATTAACGTCTTTCAATAACTTTTTCTGCAACAGACCAGAGCCTTTAATTTTGTATTTAAAAAACCAAGAGTGTTCTTCAAGGAAGTCACCTAGGACCACTACTTGTTACTGTTGCTACCAATGAAATGGTTTCGATTGTACGCTAATAAAGAATAGGTCAAAATTTCATTCAATGAACAGAATACTGATGTTTCTTGCAATAAATATTGTTTTCTGAAAATGTTGCATTCAATTTCAAAAAAGTATCGCTGCAATTTTGCAAAATAAAACTTTTTTTTTTAATATCCAGAACTTTACTTAATTTAAACAGTCTATCATGGATAGTACTTCTCGCATAAGTGAATAACCCACCATAAGTACTATTCATGTTTGAACATTTATGAAGACGTTCCTTATCCAGGAAATGCCTGTAGATCAAAAAGGTGAGTTTTTTTATTACACGGTATGGAAAAGTTCACGATTTCCTTGTTTCATGATCATTCTAAATCTCAAAAAAACTTAAAAAAAATATTTTTTCAAACATAAATAAGAATAATAATATCAAAACTACATATTTTTATAAATATTTTCAATTGAAATACAATTCCTGGCAGCACTTCCTCCTCCATTTTTCGTCACTTTCTCCCTGATGGCATTAAAAACTATTTTAACTAGGTACTAAAACACAAGACCAATTAAACTGCAACTCATTACTTAGACAATTAAATTTTGTAATTGCATTTGCTTTAGAAAACTACTTCAGGGGTTTTGTTCGTGCTGCGTGCATACTCGAAGGGAGAAACGTTTTTGTGTTTACATTTGGTTGGGAGGGTTGCGTGTAAAAAAATACGACTTTTATGTGAGTTGCAATGAGCGACCGACACAATGACGCACTTGAGGAAAGATATGACTATTATTCTATTTTTGTTTGAGTGAGACAAAAAAATAAAAGAATTTTGTTAATAAAGCAAAGTATGTACATTATAGAATCCGAATGATAAGAATGCCAAAAAAAAAATAATTTAAGATGCATTAGCAAATTAAGCAACAAGTGTAAGTAAACAACGCATAATCAACATCATATCCATCTACACTCAACCTTTCTGCAGCAAGTGGAAGGTAATTTTAACTCAATTCGATACATTACTGTGTGTATGTTGCACCACTTATTAAGTTAATTATCACTTAATGGTGTGTAAATTTAGTAATTTCTGTTGCTTCTGTTGACTGGGTGGTCGCTGCTTTAGAATCCGCCGGCGCGGCGGCGGCGATGGCGGTGTCAACGGCGATGGCGCTAGTTTGAATTGGAAATGTGTGTGTGTTTTTGTTTAAATAACGTTTTGACGGGTGATTTCTTTGTCGTCATAACGTGAAATAAAATTGAAGGTTGGTTTTCTTTGTTGAGGAATTCTTGGTAGACATGATACGTCAGGCAAGCACTGTTTTGTAGCGTTAATGTTTGCGGAGACTATCCACATCCAGGTTGATGACCTTAAAATCATTTTACATATATCAGTTTGTTCTTTTGGGCAATATTCGGAAAGCTACAAGTGCACGCGATGATTCACGGGTATCAGAAAGAACGGGCTTAACTAATATTATCCTATTATTATATTATTGTCAAATGGTATGTTTTCTGTCCTTCACGATTAGCATGCATGGTTAGTTGGATATGGGAAACATTTTGTCGATTAATAGGCAAGTAGTCAGTATAAGATAGTTATGTTTCAAAATTAAAGCAAAATATTATAACACTGAAACTGGTTATGAAAATCACTAACGGAAAAGGGTATCCAGTGTTCGTTACCCAAATATTATTAGAAAAATTTGCTTCAAATAATTGCCATTTTTGTTCACTCCAACCAACCCCACTCATTCTCAACTTACTTGAGTTTGGAGAAAAATCGACAAAGATGAATCACCCTGTTTTTATTTTGCTGATACCCAAAACAACAACATAGTGTGAATACACATACAAATCTGTGTTTGAATTTTGTTGTGAAGTCGTTTATAATTAAATATGTTTCTTGCAATGTCGAAAGCAAACAGAGAATTACGTAAGTCGCTCTCTGTTCTGAGTTATCTTTATATGCTGCCAACACCACACAGCACCCAATATCAATTTCTTTATAATACCTATGTATCTTCACTTTTTTTTGGCTCTTTAAATGAAATATTTTTATTGAAATCTGGAATGAATTGATTTTAACAGCAATGGGGTGTATTTCATGAACAAAAAACAAAAGCTGCGTTTTTAGAAAAAGGCATCGAAATATGCGATTTAAAAAGTGAAAACTTTGACATTTATTTTTATACTCGAATCACAGTTCGATCTTAGTACTTATCTGTACTTCAAATTCAAGCCATTAAATGTCGATGAACACAACAGATTGGAGCCAAGTCATTCGTTGCAAAACGAGACTCAGTCAGTTTTTTTTTTTTTTTTTTTTTTTTTGAAGCAATAGACTTTGAAACGCAACCATAAAACTATTTTTTAGGGAAACGAACAACTATAATAAGTTCCCAACTGTCGAAGTTTGCAATGCTAACTCCAGTTAAAAATATAAAATCTTGCTAATTTATTTAAAAACACACCACTAAGAAACAATATTTAAAATAAAATTAAAATTATTTAAATCATTAAATTGAGTCATACCTTCTTGAATTAAATTTATGTCAAATAAATCTATTCATTTATGCATTGCTAAAAAGAATTTAAGTGGCAGTTAAAAAAAAAAAATCAAATGATAGAAATTTTAGTTTTGTGTCTAATGTATGCGCACGTGAAACTCATCAAATGGTCACAAAATTAACCTCCCGATGACACAGGCGCCAGAAAAATACCCCACGTGTCTATGTGTTGTGTTAAGCACGTCCACATGTTCGTTTGAAGTTTTTAAAAGCATTTCTGCTGCAAGGGCCTCAATTCGATTTTATTTTTTGCCCGTGCATGCATGTAATCAGTAACTTCAATTGACTTGGCCGATTGAATTTGCATGTGAAATTCAAATTTTCGGAGGGTTTATAATTGCTGTTTGAAAAAAAGGTAGGAATTTTAAATTCAAAGGTGCAGTTAATCAGAAATTGAATTTTATATGAGTATATCTTTTCGTATTCTTTTTTGACTTCTAACAATACGTAGGACTGTCGAAAAAGCTTCTGTACTTTCTTCTGGTTGGTCGCAGGAACTTTCTGATAACTGACAGTTGTGGTGCTGTCATCTTTCATTTCAGCATAGCTTCTCTTATGCCACTTTCCAAAGGTGGCATTTGCATTAAGTATGTGTATTAAAAACCATCTTCTATGGAAGGAGAACATATTTGATGTAGCCAAAGACACAGCGAAATGTGTGATTCCTACTTCGTTGCAAGAAATATTTTTCCCCATGCGCTCTAGCTTCAATCTACAAGGCATACATCGGCCCAGCTTACTTATAATTCTCATATCTGGGAAGGTGCTTCTATATTAACATTTGCATCTCCTGAACAAAATTTATAATAGAGCCTTAACATTAATAGGTGAAAGCACTATTACTGAAGCATTTGGCGTAATGTTTTTGTCTCAACCTCTTTACACTATGCTCTTGCAAAATTACAATTTCCCCGTAATACCCATTAATATGCCCTCGAAAATAATTCTGACGTGCTGTCAAGTATAGTTATAGAGACTCATTTTATAGCCGCGCAGAACGAATATTGGTTTTGCTCTCCCAGAACGATTTAAAGGTAATCAAAACCTTATGTTCCTCGTCGCTGGTGCTGTGTAAATTGATGGATGATAAGGGATTAATAGCCCCTTGAGTGAGCGGAAATTTTATATGCTTTTGGGTCAAAGTTATTACAATCGATTTCATGCATTACGATTTTAAACAGATATGAAAATGATTAGTACATACATACATCCTGACTTTTATTAAAATCAAAAACATCGAAAAGTTAGTTTTAAAAATCAAATCCCATTCAATCATAAATAAACACTTTACAATGAAAAATATTAGTAACGTTAAATAGAGTTTTGAATGTTAATTTAAGTCTAAAGATGTGAATTAAATTATCCAAAGATTACGTTTATTGTTTTTAATGTTTTATTTGATTTTACCTCTTAAAAGTTAGAAATATACAATTTATTTTTAAACACCACATTGCGTTATGATAGTACAAAACTTAACCGCAAAAGTTACTCAAAGCTCTATTATCAAATATTTGCACAAGACATAGTAATAATTACCAACAAAAATTTGCATGCAAAATTTAATGACCTCCAGTTCACTGTATTTTAATAGGTTAATACCCACGTATTATAAAAGCAACGAAATACACACCCCACTCTTCAGTAAACGGTAAATTAATTTTTATAAAAAATTAATTATAGCGATTAATTTATTGTTAGTTTTTTTAATGCAACAGTACAGCATATATAACAAGGTACACGCCCCACTAGCATCCATAGTTTAACAAAAACTAATAGATATATTCAAACAATATATGAAAAAAAAAAAAAAAATACAATATAAAAGTATCTGGAAAGTCGAAACTATTAAATGTTATCTTCCAGAGAGAATCTCTTAAAAGCAGCACAGTAGCGCATTAGCAAACAATCAGACCGCATCTAATACGCTGATGATGCTACAACTACAACTGCTGCTTCTGCTTTTGCAATTTTATAATGATGACGATGATGATGATGATGATGATGGTATCCATGATATTCACCGGAGGTTGCATTTCGTATTGTTTTACATTATATTTCATCTCTTCCTCCCTTTGGACATCTACCCCCCCAACCCATTCTCCACCAACATACGAGTATACGTTAGTTTTGCAGAATACTATAATGTTTTGTTGAAGCTGACATTTAATTACCCGTGATTATGGGAATGGTACTTAAACACACAGTAATCAAAGCATAATGGGTTTCCTTAAAACAAAAAACAAAAAAGATATAGCAACACTCAAAAAAATACTAACAAGGATTGCATGTTTTTTTATTTGACTGACTGAGTTTATATATTAATCGCGATGATACAGAAATTCTCAGAATAAAATATATGCACGTATGTATAATTTTAAAAACGCTAATAAGACATTAAGAAGCTCCGGCTTTCGGCTTTCACTTTTTTGCTTCTCCACAAAACTACTTTTTTCCTGCCTACTCAAAAGCCGGCTTTTCGAACCAATTCTGTCAGAGAAGATAGGTACATCAGTAAGCGTCATTTTCCATCTCATCTTTGATTATCTTTGAGATGGAAAAAAAAAGTTGATTGAAGCCTATATAGTGATTCAAAAAAAAAAAAAAATAGAAACTAGGCCTAGACACACTTTCACTTTCCCTCTCATAAACTTTATATACATTTTATACTGACTTACAACTTTTTAAAGGTTGAGGTTGGGCTCGTTTTTTTTTTATGATAGCTATAGTGTTTCTTGATTTAAGCCACAAGTCATATGTAACCAGCATTGTTATAAAGATTTTTCTTTAGATTTTTTTTTTGTATTATATTAAGTGCCTAAACGTGATTTCTTTTTTTCTTTTTTTATAAAGCCAAAAACATGTAGTGTGGAAAAATGGTTAACTATAATTTATTAGGCTTACGCAACTCAACAAAAACAAAATTAGTCAGTTAATTTGGTGGATGTATTTATGGTGAAATGATTTATGATAGGTTTTTAGGTTTTAGTACTCAGATTTTTGTATAGTAAGAGGTTTATCACTTGAAAATATGAGCCATTTGTTGAGTGTATTGTATATAGGCTTTGTTTCTGAGGTTTTATTTATTAGTTTGAATTTTGAAATTAATGCTTGTTTCAGCATTTTTACAGTATTCTGGATATTGAATAGGTGGGTCGGCCGTATTGAAATTATTAGTGGCTCAATTAATTGAAATTGATATTCTAATTTCGGGTAGGTACCCTAAATACATTGGCATCGAGAAATGAGATACAATGTTGTGCAAACAATTATCTGTGCAAAAATTAAGCGATATAATATTATCGCTTAATTGGCATAATCGTGACATCAATATATGTAATTATGGTAATTGGAAACACAGGTAAGAGTGTTGTAGTAGTTTCCTTTATTATCTAGTAATACTTTAGATCGACTTAAAACATAATTAGCTACTACCTATTGACGAAATAATTAATACTTGTTTGAAAATGTATAGGTATGTATGTAAATGTATGTAGACAGGCTCTATTGGTCTACTTGATTTTTAACTTGCGATTATAGGTAATACATACATATAAGACATTATTATGGTTTCGTGCAAAAAATTAATTGAGATAACAATCAAAAATAACAGCGATGATAGTTAAGTCAAAAAAAAGTTTGTCTGGAAATTCCGTCAGTGTAACTATTTGCACCTCTACAGTCTGAACGGATGGGCCGATTATTTGCTTCAAATTTGGTAGTAATATTTATTTGGTCGTTCCTCGAATAATTTGGTGGACCATAGTTGTATTTGTAGTTGAATCAGCTATGATGTAAGCAGCACAGTTTTAGGAGTACAACCAAAACGAGAAAGTGAAAACATAGATATTATATTTCATTTTGCCAAGTACAATAATATACTATGTGATATACATTGAAACAGGATTTTCGCCGCTATTTATTAAATAAAGGTTCTAGAGAACGACGAAAGCCTTTCAAAAATTGTTGAGAAGAGAGCGATCGAAAAGTGGGATATCTGTGGTATAAGATACTTGAAGAACTAGCATACTCCAGAATAGATATCGATTTCGTGCATGCAAATGGAACATACTTTAAGGATGTACTTTATCGAATGTTGACTAACAATATAGAACCGATTGTTTAAATAGGGTGGAATGATCAGTGTGCAGGTCTAAATACAGCCGTTTAAAACATAATTTGTGCAAAAAGCATTATTTTCACAACAATAAGAGTACAGAAATGATATCGGCTATTTTTAAATAAGAGGCGAGCTAATCAGACTCAACTATCCCGCATCGTCCTCTTATCGGGGAGGGTTCGAAAATCTACCTACTATGCCTATGGACTAGGAAATTCCCAAAAATAACTGCTCCTGCCATACAATCATAAAAGAAAGTATAATTTTCTGGAGAACGGTTCCAAAGATTTTGATAAAATTTTCTGAGTAGGTATGCTGTTTTGTTATGACAACCTATCTTTATCCTCTCAATACCTCTCATATAGAACTGTTTTATTCTATAACCAGATTTTTTCGTAACCTACACAACCGAATTCACTACATTAATATTGTGTTTAAAAATATTTAAAAAAAAATTGACTTCTAATAATCTCCTTTTGTGCCTATTTTATCTCAACTATCAGTTTTTGGAGTGAGGCAAAAGCAGCTCAATGATAATGAATCGATTTAGACCGATATTCCTAAAAGTTCTTTGAATTTTTTTTAAATTATATTTTATAGATTTTAGTTCCAAAAGCTGTTTGGAGATTGATCAAAATCAAAAATTCGGTAGTCAAAATCTATAGAAAAATCGAAACACCAGAATTTCAAAATGACCAAAAATATCAAGCCTAAGGATTCGAAAATTGATTTTCTATAATTCAGCTTTATTTCGTTTCGAATTCTTGAAGGAAACTACTTCGGTTTAATTTATCAACTAATTATCGGTATTCTCTAACTTTGTCGGGTCTAAATGAAGTCAAACGTAAAATTAGACGATGTTTTTTTGAAAAATGTCAAGCAACACCGAATTTTGAAATTTGGCTTGCTTGTCCTCGGCGTAATTTCACTTCATCCTACAATAAATTCACAATTCCGGCGGTTCTCTATATTTTAGCTTATTAATTTATAACCTCCATTTTGTCCATATCCATTTCAAAAAAATCCTCATCTCAGTTGCGAGTTCAGGAGCAAGATGATCGCCAATAATTTAAGAAATAACATTTGAAATGACAAGCAAAATATCGAGCCGGCTGGGGCTGTAATGATTTAAGGACTCGAAGAACTACACTTGGAGTTTCAATTAAAAAAAATATAAAAGTAGTGGTACATATTAATAAGACATAGACTTCTTGGGACAAAAAAACTGTGAACTGGAAGTGAATCAAAAGCTCTTAATCAACATTTGACAAAAGCACATTTGAACAACATAAGGCTATTTTTGTTTTATTCTCAATAATGTGTTTCTCTATACCTTCTCGCTAATTGCATTCTTTTGTATTAATGAATTAAAACAAACAAATAACTCACGTGAAAACAAGGTCGTTGTCCGTTTGGCTGAATCATCGTTAAAAGCTCTAAGACGACACAAACTCCAAGAAACATGCATGACATCAAATACAATAACAAAAACTCCTCAACAACCTTTGGATAGGTTGGATACGATAGCTATCATCCAACTTCTGACACCTGTTTGCGATTTTTGTTTGTTTTGTCTTTTATCTTCTTTGTTCAAATATTCTGGTTTCCTTATACAAAAAAAAAATTAATGAAGACTTCACCCAGGTGTTGGGGAAGAAAAACTTCATATCAGCAATTTTTTTGTTGTTGGCTTAATTTCAAAACTATCTTTCTAAAGGTTTACCTTTTGCCACAGATGTTAAAGTCAACCCAGAAGTGCGAATTTAATACTTCTTTTTAACATGCAAACTTTTAAATGCATTTGATGATTACAAAATATAAGACTAAAAAAAAACCGATGATGATGAAAAGAGGTTCAAACTGTTTTGTAACAAAAGAAACGTTTTTACAATCGTATTCATACCCTAATTTGAAAAGTAAACAGAAAACTTGAATTTGCAAAGTCAACAATAAAATTCCACATGTTTGCAATCTTTTTGCAATAAAAATTCTGCAGCAGGGAAAACATAAAAATTGCATTGCAAAGTAAATATTTAAATATTCATTTTGAAAAAAACAAGTCGTGCAGCTTCAATAAATCCGATTCACCACCATTTTACTCGGTGATGGAAGGAGGAAAGCAAATCGAATGAGTCCAAAATTTATATTGATTCATTTATTCAGCCATGTTTGGGTTAACTCATTTTCTCGTAAAATAAATGTATCTGCGATTTGTTTGTTCATCATTCAAGTTAAATTTGTGAATGTGGGTGAATTCGGTCCAAAAGGATATTGGACGGAGCATAAAATAAATGTTTTTTATTGAAAAGTGATTCAAACAACAAAACATCGTTGAATTGATTGTAAAAAAGAACTAAATTAAAGTGGAGAATGTATAAGGGCTTGCATTTCCGCATTGTTTAAGAAGACAAAATGTGGTATTTGGTGTATCTAAGTTTTGATAGCGGAAGACGTACAATTGTAACCCCTAGAGCAAGAGCACATTTTTTTTCCGAAATTTGTTTCGCAGATTAAAGTTTGTATTGATACAGAAAATCAAGTGTAGAAAATCACATATGTATATATTTTTCATATGGGAGCCACAATGAGCGGAAAAATGTTCAGAACATTTATAATGGCATCACAATTTGAATTCTTAACCTAAGCACAACTATGTACTCATTAATCAATGTTAACTTTTACTAAGAAATAAATTGATCTCTTTTATATTTAACTATGTAGTTAGTAAAAAAATCAAAATTGAATTATCTGTTGAAACAAAACATTTATTGCTTTTAGTGACGTCATCTTATCGAATTGGATACTATATTATTTGTATATGCCAGGAATGAATTCAATATTCATATTTAAACAAATTGTTTTGCGCTGAATTTTATTCAAAAAAAAATCATACGGTTGTGACGTCACACGCAAAATTAGCATACCTTACAATTTTGGTTGCCAGCTGTCATACTTTCATCCGTAAAATGCGGAATGTAGAGCAATGCGAATAATGTTTTGCTTGCTTTTCTATAGAAATTATTGAGGATCATCTAATCTGATCAAGGACACAATTAAGTCAACCGTGATAATCCAAACACTTTTGATCTACTTTGCTTTCCAAAGTTATTCGAAGAAACTTTTTTCCAAAAAAAAAAAATGGGTGCTGCCATATATATTTCGATGTCAAGTTTGTGTCGGCTCGGAGATATATATTTATGTGTCTAAATCAATAAAACAAGACCTGTGGTGCTCCAAAAAAGAAAAAGGAAAAGCACATTTGAAGCAACTTTTTCTTCACTATTTAACTTTTTACATGGCGAAACGACAATAGCAAAAAACACAACAGCAAACTATATCAACTTTTGCCTAATGAGATTGAAACGTGTGCCCACTTTGTTGATCTTTTTTTTTTGTCATTTGTTGTTGTGCTCTTCAAAAAATACTTTTGAACAAAATCCAGACTTGCCATAGACAGAGAAGCGAACCATCAGATTCAGCATGGCGATGGCGGTTGTTTGAAAAATTTTGCCAGTTTCGTTGTTTCCTCCTCTTTTGCACTCTCTCTCACTCTCTGAATTCCTGATGGGGAAGGGAAGAGCTGTCAAAGAGGGGTCGGGTTGGTGTAGAAAAAAAAACAAGCCCACGTTTCACATCGTTCTGGCATCTGGCCCCAAATTGGTGGTGTTATTTACCAACACCATTAAATTGCACCTTAAACTTGACGCGACTAATAAAATTGTTTTTTTTTATATTGAATTTGAAGCACACGAGAGCTTTTTCAATCAAGCGCTATATTTCGCAACAATTACGAAATCAGGTTTTCGAAAATTTACCAAGACAATAATTTGTGTACTTAAAATGTACTAAATTTTAATTTGAGAAACTAATAAAATAATTAAAGAAAAAAAGGTGACAAAAATGGCTGCCTCTCCTGACGTGTTTTATGATTTATTTAGGTACCTACCTTACCTACCTCGCATTTCACGAGTGTGCCAAAAAACACACACACACACACAAACCCATTTATAATATATACACAAACATACCGTTAAATCGATGGCCGCCGTCGCCTTCCCTTCAAAGTACATATAAATGTATGTGAAAAAAAACTTTGAAAAAGCTTTTCGAGAACTTTGAATTTTTGTATTCTTTTCACAGTGTGCGTTTGAATGTGTGTGCTGTATTATTTTCATATGATTTTCTCTTCGGCATAAACATTCTTCGGAGTATTTGTAGGAAATTAATGTTTTGTTTGGGTTGTTCTTTTTTATTATTATTTTAGAAAATAAAAGAAGACTACCTATGGATTTTTGTTTGTTTGTAGATTTCCTAATTTTGTTCTCCTAAAGCAAGAGAACATTGGTTTTTGAGGGGTGAGTTTTATTAGCCACTTATTGAATTGTTGATGGTGACGTTATTCGCGTCGTACTAGCTATGATTATTTTTTTTTTTTTTGTATCTATGTACATATTTGGCATGTACCTATCTACTAGTTTGTTGATGCAATCTAATGACTTAAATTCGCTCAAAGTTGTTGTAAAAGTATTTTAAGGAATACATTATTGCATGGTATCTTAATGTGTTTTAAACGAATTATGAGAGGAATTATTTGATTGAATGGTTTGAATTTTATTCATGCAAATTTTTTGCTTAAGAAAACAAGAGATAATAAGGCACGTGTGCTAGAAAAGAATTTTTTGATCAGTGACATTTTTTTCTAGATGGCATGTATAAAATTCAGTTGCGATGCGAATAGGTTTCTGAATAAAATCTTTTATAATATGTAGGTACATAGGTATCTACAGTTACGGTATTTTAGATTAATTTTACTGATCAATAAAAATAACTGAAAAATGCTGTTTAAAAAATGATGTAAAATAAGAAACTGACAAGGAACTTATAAAATAAAAGGATTATGTTCTAAATATTAGAAACGAAAATCGGAAATCCAAATCTTGACACAAGATAACGCAAATCTTTTGAAAGAAATATCTAAACTTTTCAACAGCATTTTTTAATATCTTCTTTGAGTCTTCAGATATTAAGTATTTAAGCCTGTTATGGATTCTTACCAATACTCATTTGAGAATTCACTTTTCTCTAAAACAAAAACTTTAAACCCTAAAAGTTAATTCCAAAAATTGGAGCAAAAAAGCAGAAAAGCCAAGAGATTTAAAGAAACTTGAAGAAACCCGCAGCTGGTTAAAAATTTTGACGTTCGCGTCACTTTTCTCAAAAAAAAAAAATTCAAGATAGACGGTAGGTAACTGCAGAACGACTTTTCTTAAGACTTGCACATAAGTTATTTCCTGAATTATTGTCAACGAATTAGGAAACACCCTGCAGAAGATATCAGAAAAGTCAAAACATATATGCTTTTTAGTTTATAATCTTAAAATCTTCAATAGGAATTCTGACTCCGTTACTAAGCCTACAAACTGAAAATGTAGTTGAAAAACTGCAATACCTAACTAGATGCGAACCTCAGATGCTTGGACTTCTTCTTCTAGGAAACAGTAAAATCACCAATTTATTCGTTGGTGGCTCATATCTTCGAACAAAATATATTAAATCAAATTCGTATTGAACTTACCCTGCATTTTCGGCTGCAACAATTGACATGTGGGGCTCATCTGTTAGCTGCAGCGATGATGGGCCCTGTTGGGGCGCTTGAGGAGCAGGAGGCCGCTCCGTGGTCGCTGTAACGCCAGCCACCTGAAAAAAAATTTTAAAAAAATATTTGTATTAATAAAATCGACGGCAGAATTATTCATTTCAGTGACGTTATAATATGCTGAAAATTTAGTATGTACATATTATATACTATGTACCTACACGTTTGTAAAATATATATATATTATATCTATCTACCTATCAAACACGAAATTAAATAAACATTGAAAAAAAAAAATCATAAATTAAAATATCAAATGACATGCGAAATATGCCCGCCCGTCGACATCATCATCATTGTTACCTCCTATATATGTTGACAAAGATGATGTATCTTTTAGATTCTTCTTTTTGCCTGCCAAAGACATCAAGTGTACAAAATATCTAGATATACATAAGCTCAGTAAATATGTATGTAAGCATAGATAAATGGATGGATGTAGATAGTATGCATGCAGAAGATACCCCTAAAGCGGTTTCTTCCAAACATTTTCGTTTTTGTTGTTGTTGCTTTCTTTGCTTTTTAAGACGACGGAAAGAATTATTATTTGTCCCCCGAAAAATGTACCCATCTGTGAAAATTAATTTCGACGTTTTTCGTTGCTTTTTTATCGTTCTTGTTGTCGTTGTCGTTGCCGTTGTCGCCGAACCCGCCGCGCCGTACGCCTTTATAAAAGAAAAATAGGATGGTCTGCATCCTTAGCCATTTTATTGACAAGCAGCCGCATCTGAACGTCACATACAGCACTCTCGTTCTTTTATTTTGCAGATTTAATTGGAAGAAGATGAAGCTCATTGCGCGAGCTGAAAATTACTTTTATCACGCTTTTATGTATAGTCGTAGATACATACATATAAATTTCCATCCACTTGTATTTTTTCTGATGCATAAAATAGAAAAAAAAAAAAAAAAAGAAGAAAAAATCTCAGTATGGCCTTAGACAAAAGACATCACATCACGAAAGTCGAAAAACCTTTGCCAGATATATACTACGTATACAGAAAACATTTCCCATCATAAAATGAAGGAAGTAAGTATGCCAAGAGCTGGGGAATCTCCCACATGCTTGAGCGCATAAAGTGAGCCTCCTTATGTAATGTGTGGTTGTTTGATATCTCAAAGATATACAATGCGAACTGTGTTGTGCTTGTGATAGATATGAGCTATTTAAGGAGCGCAAAATGCCTTTAAAAAAAAAGTATAGAAATTCCACTGTGTTGTGTACTAAATATTTTCATTTTTATTTTGCCTGTTTTTAGGAAAATAGTTCTCGCACAGGGACATAGTTGGTACGTAGGTAGCTATTTAAAATGGGTGCGGAAAAAAGAAGAAAATCCTTTGATGTCTTCCTATCTTTTCCTTTGGGTTTGACAATTTCTCATCGTTTCAGCGAGCGTGTAATGATTCTTAGTGCCTGCGATGCTTAATGTTTGGTTTGCCATGAAGGTTTTTTTTTTTAAAACTCAACATGGGCAATTAAATGATGATTTTTTCCTTTTCAACTTCAAAGTACATACACACAGCAAAGCAATAAAACAAATGATAAAACACATGTTGAGGTTGGCTTTCAAAGATACCTTTTTAATTAAAAGTCAACACTGGCCACACTTCTCTTTCTTTTTTTTTTTTTTTAATTCGTGTCACAATTAAAATTACTATGGTTAGTGTGTTTAAAGTGTAATGCGAAGGTTTTTGAGTCTTTAAGTTTGGGAACATGAGTTTCGTCGAAGGGAAAATATTGCTTTAATTTATGTTACTGAATTCAGGCTGAAATTTAAAACAAATATTTATGGTTGTTCTCGCAGAACTTTGGCGATTCACTTCGCCAAGGGCACTGCTACATTGAAAACAATTTTTTATGAAACCTATACAAGAAATATTGTGATATTGACAAAATTCCATATTTATGTTGCGATTTGTTAACAAACACTAATTTTTTAAAATTGTTCTTTTGATACAAATATAACAAAACATGGTTTCAGTTTTTGTTAAGTCAAGAAAATTAAAATATCAACTTTACTTTTGGTCAGCTGAAAAAGTTTTTGTAGATGGATATACGTTTTTCTGTATCTGTTGAATAACTAGGTGTGTTTTCGCATTACATGAAGGATATCGTTTCTCACGGAAAGCAAGAACGCAAAATAAAACTAAGAAATTGAAACCAAAGAAAGGAAGACAAATAAACACTAGAGAAATACAAGAAAAGAAAAATAAACGAGCATTTTATGTATCAAAATACATTTTTTTAAAACTTTGTCACTTTCACAGAAGCAGTTTGTTGGACGTATATTGACAGACAAATTGCTGAACCAACCATTATTTTTGTTAATTTAACAAGTATGTTTCAAATAGTTAAGAGGACTAGTATCTACCTACTGTTAAATTTTAAGTACACTCACATTTCACCCTTGATTAAATAGTTAACATTTATGACAATTTTATTGAAAGTTAATTTAAAATCCCGGCACAAAATTTGCGTCATCTAGGATTGCATGCCCATTGGCCATGTTATAAAAGATGAATTTACCATTTCACACATACTACATTCGAGGATATTTTTTATGTACTTCGTTTTTGGATGAATTTCGTAAACTTTGTCAATCATTTCAAGGTTTTCACCTGCCGATAAACTGAAGGCGTCATAGCTACTTTAGATGCATAAAGAAAGTCAAGTTATGGACCGATGTATACAATTGCATAAGGACGGTTCAGACGGCTGAACAGCTTACAGGAATTGAAACCAACTACATGTTCCTGGCTCCAGACTAGAGTTGGAACAAGATAATGAAACCGTTAAACAACCCAAAAATAATTTATTAAAACCTTGAGGGCGGAAGTATTATTTACAAGTTTACGTAAAAATTCGTTGTACCTTCTATTTTACTTGAATAACGTAGTTTCAAAGAAGCCATTTTCGACTTAAAGAAGCTAGTGTAACAATTTGTCAGAATTCATAAATTATTACTTTCATTCTTCTGTTTGTATTCAAAAATTAATGAAAGTTACCCACTCAAGATAAAATCTAGTCTCACATTAAATCATGATCGATATTCCTCGAAATTCCTAACTAGGATATTCTGCCTGCCTTTTCTGCCCAAACGCCTAAAACAAAAAAATAGCTTCCACAGATTTCAAAACAACACTTAACTAAAAAAAAAAAAACAATTCAATGGGGCTTGGTCAGCTGATATTCATTTTAAATTTCCCATCGAAAAATGTTAATTTCTTTTTGAATGGTTTTAAAAATTCCCTCACGTGCGTCGTCATTCAAAAGGGTGTGGATTATTGCTTCATGACAATTCTATCAAAATTAAACTGAAATCGGATTAAAAACTCAACTAGTAGTTTACCCGTACAACACCTGTAGATAACACTCTATCCGGGAAGAGCTTTGGACAAATTTTAATTTTCCACACAATTGCACAATGTCTTTTTGTTGCTTTTTTTCGTTTTTTTGTTTTACAATTTGCCAATAGTTGGTTAGGGTATATCGTTGGCAACAAGATTATTTCAAAACGAAATTTTGTATACAACTTTTGTATTCATTGCGAGTGTCATGCATATATTCATTTTCCTCCTCTACAACCGCATGGTACGTGCGTGTATACCGTTGAACTGAAGAAAAAAACATACCTATAAATGTAGGTATACAAAAATTACGACAGTTTGCTTGAATGGAAAAGAGACAAATACTGCGCGAAGGCAGACCTGTAATGAGACGCTTAGTATTCACATCATTCTAAATAAAAAATAAAAAATAAAAACACAGAACCGTTTTCAACTATCTTCACCGTCACATCACGATGAGTGTGTGTTGTCTGCTACTGCTGCCATTAAAAATGCAAGCTCTTGCTGCTGCTGTTGCGTTTACTTTTTTTTTTTTTCTACACACATTATCCAACAGTTCGCAGATACGTTCTTTCCAGTATATCGGCTGCAAACAACATCCGCCGAATGGAATAGAATAGGCAGAACGACCAAAGAATAACGCTAAATACCTAGCGGTTCTATGCCGCTGCTGAAATATACTTAAACCACTACAACTGCACGTTTTAGGCGCACGGTGCGCGTAGTCAGATACTCGCTCGGTTCTCTGCGCCATCCAATACAACAACAAAAAAAACTTCGTTTTCTCTCATCTTCTTAAATAATCTTAAAGAAATCTTTTGAAAGATGAAAAACAAGAACGAAAAAGGTATTCACGCGGTATCCTATGCTATGCAGATGCCGATGACGATGCCGGTCGCCCAATGGCGATATGCACAGAATATACTGGATTCACGCAGGGAACTGAGTTAGCACCTTCATTCTTTCTTTTTTTTTTTCTACTTGTTGGCTTCTTTTTGAGTGTTTTTGTTGGTGTTAGGAATACTAAACGGTAAATTTAACCATTACATTAACGGTAAAATGTGCAAAATGAGATGGTGCAACATTCAAGAAAGCGCGCTTGGGCGTTTTATGTTGTAATAATAATAAAGCAAGCCGAGTTACGAAAAATGATTGCTCTATGTCCACACTCTACACAGAAGAGTCTAGCTTTATTATCTAGTAAAACAAAATTGAGTTGTTAAGACAGTTTTTTTTTTTTTTCTTGGTAATAACTTTCCTTGGTCTTCCTTTTGGGACATCTTAATTATGTCTAAATATTAAAGAAAATGCAATATTTTAAGATATTGTAAGAAGTTTCCGATTTGGTTTGAGGAGGTACAAAATAAAAGGAATCCGCGTATTGAACGATATCCATTGTTATTTTTAAAAAATGGATGAAAAAAAATTCTACCTTCTAAAATAAAGGGTTTTCCAATAAGAGGTGTTATTTTGAATAGCTGCTATTTCGGTAGTTGTCACTTTTGAAACTGTAATTTTTTGACATTTGACAAGTGAAACTACGCCATTAATCGAAATGGAACACGATACACGCTTCAATAACGTTATTGGAAATTTGGCAGAGACGGTTCGTAAAACAAAAACGTTTTTTGGTCGTCGAGAAGCAACTTTTCGGACCGCAATTCAGAAATTGGTGGACAAATTTAAGCTGTTGGGACAAGTAAGCGATGTGAAGAATAATACCCGTGCACGTCGTTCAAGAACAACTGCGAATATTGCTGCTGTAGATCAAATTGTTGAAGAAAACCCAGGTTTGTCCATTCCTCGTCGTTCTTTGGAATTGGGCATTCCACAAACGTCATTACACTGCATGAAAATGATCCGGAATTTCATCGAAAAATCATCTTGACTGATGAGGTCCGTTTCCACCTCGATAGCTACGTCAACAAGCAAAATTGTCGCATATGGGGCTCGGAAAACCCAAGATTTATTGTTGAAAAGAATTTCCATCCTTAACGAGTAACTGTTTTGTGCGGTTTATGGTCCGTGGGGTCATTGGACCTTACTTTTTGAAAATGGGGCTGGAGCAACAGCTACGGTGAATGGATTGCGCTATCGAGAGATGATTAATAATTTTGTATGGCCGGAATTGGGTGGTATTGATCTGGACAACGTTTACTTTCAACAAGACGGCGCTACGTGCCAGACAAGCAACGAAACCATTGATCTTTTATGGGAAAAGTTTCCGGACCGTGTTATCTCTCGAAGACGTGATCACAATTGGCCGGCGACATCTTGTGAGTTAACACCTTGCGACTTCTTCCTTTGAAAGATACGGTCTACGCTAACAGCCCAGCGTCGATTCAAGACCTCAAAGAGGGAATTCTTGAACTATTGAGGGCATACAGCAGCCACTTAATTTTTGGGTTCATTCGTAGAGGGTTAGGTTAAACCTACATCGTACGTGCTTTGAAACGTCAATCAACTATTTGGCGAACATAAGCGCGTAAATGAGGCCAAGTTTTTTCGATTGCTAATGGCTTGAAGCATGTTCTTGTGTTCTGAATTTCTCTGTTTTCAGCCGAAGCTAATCTTAAAAAGTATCATAAAGCTTATAACCACTTTATTCAGTAAGTAAGCCGTATAACTTGAATTTTAGACTATTTTCTACTAATTTGACTTGCCGATATTACTTAACAAGTTTGAAGTAGGTACCTTAAAATTTATTGTTTTTTTTTTTTCTGTAAAAGATTTAAGTTTCCTGAACATTACAAACTTTTTTTTTGTAAAACTTTCAAAAAGTTTTTTTTTTAAGATCAATATTTGTGAGCAACCATTATTTGAAACTTTAATCCAACTTAACAATTTTAACGCCTCCAACATTTAAATAAGGAAAGTCGGGTAATTCCAAAAAATCGATTACCCATGTACATTCACCAATTACAATATTGTTTGCCTCTCGCATCCTACACTAAAGACCGGAGTCACCAAAAACCAAACCAAAAAATAAAAAAAAAAAAATAAAACAACACACCCGGATTATAGGTACTGTTAAATTTTGCTATTACGCATTTATGTATATTTTGCATCAACAAAAAACAATAAAATATCAATAAACGATAGCCTGCAGATGTCTTTAATAAACGAGGTCAGGTTTATAAAATATATATTTATATTTTTTTTGTTTTGCATTGTTTGCAGAAAAACAAATTCCTTGAGAGTACTTAAATTGTGTTGGCGGTGGCGTCGGCGGAGCGGCACGGTGCGGCAACTCCATCGACTACGACGACAATAATTACATTGCATTATGTGTGTACTCGCTTCATTAATCATCAGTAAATATTACATATCAAAAAGTATCTTTGTAAACTTTTTCCATCTAGAGGCAAACTAAAATTTAGATGAAGCATTTGGAGTGTGTGGCTTGTCGATGGCGTGGCGTGTCGACTACAAGAATCAACTTAAGGAAGTGTGTATAGACGTCGCCATCATCTCCGTCATCATTTGTCGTTTTTATGTTATGTTGTGTTTGTGTGTGCAAAATTTATAACGGTAAACAAATGAACAGTGCTCGTGCTCGCACAAAAAAAAATATGAATAATCACTTTTTCAAAAAAAAAAATATATATAAAAATAAAATGCACGACTGGGTCGCACGAACTTGCTCTTATGTTCAATAAATTGCGTAGTGGCTGCATATATGGATATTAAAAAAAAATTAAATAATTTCGAAAATTCTTTTATTTTTTAAATTAGTTTAAGAGTTTTCTCGGAAAAACTAAGTATGCAATAAAATTTCAAAGCTATACGTCAATCTAGGAAAAAAAAATATTGAAAATCGTTGGACCAGTTTTTTTTTTAAAAGGTTATTTTTGAAAAACTTTTTCAAAAAATATTTTGAAATTTATTTGAGCATGCAAATATATGGCAATCTGTAATTTACATTTGAAAAATAATTTAAAAAAAAATCAATGTACCCGTTTCCAACATATTTCGAAAACCAAAATTTTTTTTGAAAAAATTATAAAAAATCAAACAAAAAAGTTTTTTAAAATTTTGAAATGCCATATTAATAAAATTATGAATGACTTCCTGTGGTCAAAATTTTATTGCAATCGAATTTATAGTTTACGAGAAAATTTGATTTGAAAATATTGGTTCTATGAGAGGTACCGTTATTAGACAAATTTTGAAAAAAAATTTTAAACCAAAAGATAGATTTTCTTGCAAAAATAGCATTCTGAAAGTTTTATCAAAATCGTTAGAGCCGTTTTTGAGAAAATCAATTTTTGTCTTCATGATTGTATGGCAGGTGCCGTTATTTTTGGACCTAGAGCAAAAATAAAAAATACGTTCCGAGGGACGGCCAAATAAATCCTAAATACCAAATTTGAAGCGAATCGGCCCACCCGTTCAGCCTCCAGAGGCGCGAACAGACATACAGACAGACAGACAGACAGACGGACGGAATTCCCAGACCCACTTTTTTCGACTTCTCCATCATCGTAATGTCATGTGTGATTGTTATCTCAAATTTTTTTTTCTGCACGAATCCATAACTTGCCTTATAGTACCTATAATCGCAAGTAAAAAGATACATTCTACAACATAACAGAATCAAAAGAGGGAGGACGTGTAATTACGTTGATCTTTCTCTCTTTTGCTGTGCACGAGTATCTACCGGGCGTTATCGCTTCCTTTGCATCTAATTTTTTTTTGAAGGCTTGAATTTTTTGTTGGTTACATACATAAATCGATGAATAATACTTGTCATTACCGCTTGGAAATAAAAAAAATACTGCTTGATTAACAGGGAGATACAATTGTATCCTAAAGATAAGTTTGTATCTTTTGAGGCAAACGTTGTGTTATAGTGTTTGCAATTGCATTACCTGCAGATATCTACTCGTAGTTTTAAAATATTTTTTTTTGAACAACGAACAGCATATGGATGTAAATTTTCATTTACGCGTGGCAACTCGCAACTGACAACCCGAAAATAACAACTTAAAACATGGTGTTCTAAATTTGTGTGTACATCCCATCATTGTGCATGTGAATGTGCATTATTATTAAATAAAATTATATTGTTGTAGGTACTGCTTTGAGAACTAACCAAGCAAAGTGCAAGCAAAAAGATACATTATCTACAAAATGAGCATAATTTTCCTTTTTGGATATCATCTGTGATGTAGTCGTTTGTTGTTGTTGCTTGGATATAATGATGTGCGCCAATGCAATTGTGCTGCATTTAATTTGACGTTTCTTGTAATCCGTTTTTCGTTTTGCCTTGTATCTTGTCATACGATGCTGCACATATTACAACGACATGAGGTAAGAGAAAATAAAAAAATTGTTGATGTAGGTATAGTGGTGCAAAAATAAATAGCAAAGAAACTTGCATTCATGGTCGATGTGAATGTTGTAGTATAGTCGTTTTCATCGTCGCATCGACTCGACTTGTTGTTTGCCGGCAAATTGATGTTGAATTCTTATTAAAGTTGGCTCTATGTGATCGTGTATAGAGCGCCAGATAAAGAAATACTCGTATATACAAAAAATGAATAAAAGCAAGCGTGACTCTATTTTCGCAAATTTTTTTTGCGCAGTCAGCTGTGACGGATGAATGCCAAGTTTATCTTCATTTTCAGATTGCAGCTTGATGGTGATGAGACTGTTGAAAAATATGAGTTCATTAAGAAGGAAGTCGGATTTAACGCAATATTTTTAAGTGAAATGGATTAATTAGAAAATTAATTGCTTGTAGGTACTAGAAAGTTAGATCTTATCTAGCTGAAAGTGGATGCTTTAACATTTTCCCAGAACTAATTTTTGAAACTTAAATCATAAGGTTTACTAAACCAGGAAAGTTTCAAAAAAAAGGACTTAAAATACGCTTTTGTTCTTCTCTCGTATTAAGTTATTTCTAAAGAAAAACACCCACGTTATACAAAAATTTTGTTTTAAGAGTGTAGGTACCTTAAAATATGTGTAAAATATTTTATTGGATGCACCTCCTCAAAAAGAACTCAAAATCTTCGGCCTTTACTTTCCAACTTAAAATAGGTATCCGGTTTTAAGATTTGAAATCTTTATTTTGAGTTTTAAGAATTTTAATGCACAAAAACATAGAAACTGAATTATGAGCTTACAATTCAGTTAAAGTATTGTTTAATTTGGGCTAGGCTTTAAATTTACAAGCCTACAGTTTTATTTCCAATCATATTAATTAAAATCTGAAGAAAATATTTACAACACTATAAAACAAACTACTTAAAAATATTTAAAATCCCAATCAAAGATTACAAATAAAAGTTTGGCATTAAAGTTTAATTTGATTTTATACAATATAACGCTTCATGGATGACAACATTTATGTAATAAAATATTCCTAGAAACACAACACTTTATGACAACATGACATACCAAATGATTGCTACACAATTAATTAGTTTTTTTTAGAGTATAAATCAAAGTTTCATGTGAAAACACACCCATTCGAGCTGTTTTATTAGTTTTTAGAACATAAAACTCTATGTAAACGTAAGACTTTTATCGCCATTTTTATATATGTACCTACGTTTATATAAATTTGGTTTGAGAATTTTGTATTCACAAATTTAGCATTTAAAGAAAACAAGTTAAAATAAATCGCTGTAAGAAATATTCAAAGCTTAAACGAAAAAAAAGACAAAAAATTTTGCTTCTTAGTCAACACATCTTTACTTCACATGAGATAGAGTAACATCCTGTTGGAAATATGATTAATCTAGTTGAATCAGTAGAATATTTCCAATAGTTCTGGAAAATCGATTCGTCAGATTTCTTAGTGGTGTGCATTCTTAACCGATACATGTTACAGGTCTTCCCCAGGTATCATAAAATCTATTGGTTTTCCTCTAAGCTTTTTTACCATCGATCGTTACGTTCATACAAAAAAAAAGTGAAATCATGTTTTCAGAGAAAAATTGAATGACAGTCAAAAACTAACATGGGCGAGAAAAAAATTGATGTGCTCAGAAATTAGGTAGGTAATCTGAAGACTCTAATAAGGAACTAAATGCTTTTGAAACAAAGATTTGTATTTCTTCCTAAAAGTGAGCTATGAACGTTTAATAATTTTAACAAATCTATTTGCATTGACATTAGTCAGGGTAAGCCAAATTTAGCCTTTCCTTAAATCCTTTGGTAAGTGATCTCAAAATGGGACCCGTATTGTAGAACAATTGAAGTATATACTGAAGAATGTTTTGTCTATGCTTCTCTTATCATATTAGCAATATTACTTGGATATAATTACTCTTATGAGCATTTTCCTAATTTTTTGTTAGCAAAATGAGACCTACAAAATCGATATTTATAATTTGGAAATATGTTGGTACATGTGACTTAAGTGACATTTCGATTTTAAAAGAAAACAAAAATCATCTAAAAAAAGCCAAAAAGAAAACATCAAAGCCAAGCAAACTTATCAAAGTCAAATAATAATAATCAAAAATAAAAATCAAAGACAGTTCATTAAAAAAAAAAAAAAACCAGGAGACCAAAAAATCTCATTTGACAGACAATTTCCTTTTCGCCAAAATTACGTAATTTAAGAATGAATCACATTCAAAAAGAAACACATGTTAAGGAAGTAAATTGTGTATATTGGAAGATGTGCTTTATATAAAAATACTTACATAAAATATGCTTTACTTATGTCAAATTAAAATTCACCCATAATTGTATGTGGGAAAACATAAACATTTTACTTCTCTTTCAATATTGGTTCACAGATTTTGCTTATGAAAAAGTATAGATTATTAACTTGTTTTAAGAAAATACCATTCATAGTAGATTTAAGTCGCATTTCATTTACTTTGTTCATTGTTCAAGGAAGAGCAAGATTTTAGGAGTTTTTTAATGCTCTCACTATCTACTTAGGCTAATTTAAGGAGATACAAACAAATTTTTACCAAGGCTATGTTGGACAATTGATGAGGGAAATTCGTATGTCATGGATGGAGTACCTATCAGAAAAAAAATTTATACTTTTATAAACAATTTTTTATTGCCAAGCCAATGATTAATGGACCAAAGTTTTATGTTGTTTTAAGCATCAATCCATACAGACAGCCAGTGATGCCGACCAACATTAAAACAACGAACAGTTTTTAAATTGATAAGAAAACATGAAACAGATGTTCCCCAAATTCCTTTAGGTTTAAAAAAGCAAAGAGGGAGGAATGAATTTTCATAATATATAATTTTGCTATTAGGGGAGGGAGTATTTTGGTACATACATCTAAAAACGCAATGGTTTGACAAAATCAGCAGAACAAAAGAAAGAAGTAGAATGTTTTTTTGTACCATTATCTATCACTTAATTTTTATGAGGATTTTCTAATAAAAAATTCAGCTGTTTACGTTTTTTTGCATAAAAACATACGTTGGGGGTAAAAGACTGATTTGATTGATTGATTAATTTCGACTCAATTTTTAAGATTGCATTAAAATTCGGATGATGAAGTACTTTCAAAATGATTGAATAATAAATGATAGAAAGTAGTAATAATTTCAATATCATTCAGAGGAATTTGGTTCATGCTTTCAAAAAATGTTCTTCTAAAGCTTTTCAAGTTGAATGGAATGGAGAAAAATTTTAAACATTCAAATGACTTTAGTAAGCTGCGCCCTCTAGAAAGTCCAGTTTCATTGAGGATACGAACATTATTCGTAATAAAAACAAAATGTAATGATATTAGCAAAGGGCATATAATATTATTTCAATTGGATAAATACGAGGAAGTTCCCAGTTCACTTAATATACGAACCTGGAGACAGCAGGGTAAAAAGCCAAAAAAGGTATATAATATAGGTATGCCAAGTGTATCAAAGACTTTTTTTACTTGCTCTATAGGGCAAGTATTGGTTTCGTGCAGAAAAAAAAAAATCGAGGTTTTAATCAAACATGACATTACGATGATAGAGAAGCCCAAAAAAGTGGTTTTCGCCATACCGTCCGTCGGTCTGTCTGTGCGTCTGTGCGTCTGTGCGGATGTGCGGATGTGCGGATGTGCGGATGTGCGGATGTGCGGATGTGCGCTTTTTCACGTCATGCTACAGCCTAAACGGCTTGACGGATTTTCTTCAAACTTGGTATATAGCAGTTTGAAGAAAAACCATTGTCGAGGTTTTTTTTATTTTATTTTAACCCGGCTTAAACTGGTACCTTTCAAGTAACGGTTTTTTTCAATTTGGATTTTCTCGAAAACGGCTCTAACGATTTTGATTAAATTTAAAATTTAGCTTACTTTAAGCATTTCTCACAAAACTGCGTTTTTTGTTTTTGCCTCAAATGGTCGTAACGAAAATCAGGTTTTAACGGCTTTTTTTCAAATAGCCATAAGTTCACAACGGCTTGATTGAATCAACTAAAACTTTGTTTGACATAGTTTTTAATAGTGTTCTATAGGATGGTTTAGTAAATTTTTCACTGAAGCCTTTCTAAACGGTGGCTTCCATACAACGAGCCGTTGAGTTTTAGCCAACTTTTTTTGGTTTTTTCTAATTTTCTCGAAAATGGCTCTAACGATTTTGATTAAACTTTGTGTGTTATATTCTTTTAGTGTTTTTAAGAGAACTGCGTTTTTAGTTTTTGGCTAAAAATGCAAATAACGGAGATCTGCTCTTAACGGCTTTTTTTCAGATGGCCATAAGTTGTCAACGGTTGCATCGAATTCACTCAAACTTTGTTTGGTATAGTTCCTTACAGCTTCCTATCAGATGGCATTGATTTTTTTTTCAGTTTCTCTTTTTTAAATGGTGGCTCCTATACAAAGAGCCACTAGATTTTGGCCAATTTTTTCATTTTTTCAAATTTACTCAAAAACGGCTTCCTCGATTTTTATGAAACTTTGTATGTAACATACATAAAATACTTCAAACAAAACTGCATTTTTAGTTTTTGGCTATACATGATAATAGCGGAAATTGCTTTTAACAGTATAATTTATTAGGCCATAACCCATAAGTGGACATTTGTATCATTTATAACACCCAAAAGATAACGTCTTAATTTTAAATATTAAAGGTTTCTTAACGTTACCTTCCGTATATCGAGTTTTCCAGTTTTAGCCAAATTTTTTTGGTTTTTACCAAATTTTTCAAAAATGAATTGTTCTTATTGATCGAAAAGTTTGTTTTCATCTTACTATTGCACCAACAGAGCAAGTACGTGCGACCCAGTCGTGCATTTTATTTTATAATGCACACGCGCTCAAGGGGTTTGTTATAGCCCTTTGATGATAAGTCACAGCGCGAGTGATAGGAAATTAGGGAGGAAGGGAAAGGAGGTGTCGATGAACATTGATCTTGAATGTCTGTTCATATCCGTTCAAGCCAGCTCATCAGATTTATAGAAGTGGTAATGTTATTAAAGAAATCTGTTTATTTGTCTGGGAAATCGTTTCGGGGGAACTTTTATTTTTCTATTATCTTATAACTGTACTCATACGCATGGCCGACCACCTTTTTCTTTTCATTTAATATGATTCTAAACATAAACCAAAACAAAAGGTCGTCAGAGATTAGCACACTACCCCCCGCTATGAAATCCACATGTCGAGCACTAGGTCGCTAAATCCGAATGTGAGTTGACTTTTACGTCGACCGCGAAAATCATATTGCATTTCTAAAAATTTGTCTTCAATCAAAGAACTACATATAATATACATTTGTACTATTTTAATAAAGTTCTTTTAAAGATTTTAAGCTTTATACTGCATATTAACATTTATTTTCGAAATGATAGCTCTTAGACTAACGGGTATTTCTCCACTTACTGGGCAACTCAGTGTCTCGCGTAATTTTTTAAACGATTTTTTTTAACATTTTAATTTTGATCTTAAATATTAATAAATAATGAATTATCTACTTGCATGTTATAAAATTTACGAAAATATTTCTCTCATCATTATTTATTTATTTTCTAAGTACCGAAAAAACAGTCCCCTGGTTGGGCACCAATTCAAAAAACATGTTTCAAGTTTGTTAAGTTATATTTTTAATACATTTGTAGTTCATGTATTTACAAACTTCATTTCTCAGTCATAATATTGATTATGAATTGTATAAAACTGAGCTAAAGTTTGTCCACACATTTTGAGCACCGTCACCTGGTATAAGTATAAAATGCTACCAATTAAATTTGTTTACATTTTTGAGCGATAATTTGAATGAAATGGAAAGTTACTAGTGTTAAGTTTGCTATGTTTATGTTTAAGGGCGTCGCCATCTGCGTTTTGTGTAGTGTAGCGCGAACTATTCAAGCGGACAGCTACACAAAACTAGTTCGAATCACAGTCCTCTGGCCAGTTACTATTTAATTTTATTTTTGATATTGAATTTATTACTGTTTGATTTCATTTCTTTATTGAAAACTAAATGCCAATGAATTCCCATAATGCAGTAATGTTTACGATATCATGAGATTTCGTTAGTTTACTCCATTGTTGGTTATAAAATTTATTTATCTCAGTTCAAGAAAGAATACAAATTACTTTATTGGATTAATTGGGGTAATAAAATCTTTGAAACATTTTTTGAACCAAAATTACCCTATTAGTAGGGAAATACCTTAACACACACAATGATAGTATTTTTGTGTTTTGGTTAAAATTGTAGTAACATGCTGAAACGTATTCCGTTATGAACCAGATTTATTAATCGATCCACTGACCCTTTCTCGGTTAGTGGGTCTTCTTCGATACCTCACTAAGAATTATGTTTTATCAACATCAACATTTTTGGATTTTGTTTTTGAAACATAGATTCCACACAAAAAAGAAAGGATTTATTATTTTAAAAACAATTTATATTAATCAACCCAAATTTTGGAGTTGAGGTTTGTAGTAAAATACTTTCCAAATCGATTATGAATTTTTTTTTTTTACAAAAAATTCAGTTTTAATGTACGGCGATACTGAGTGCAAAAAAAATTTTGTTTCCCATTCTGAAGTCTCATGTTAATGTTCAATAAATACAACTACATATTTGTTTGCAACAACTGCGCATACAGCATACAATTTGTTCAATACATTCAGTTTATTGTTTTTTGCTAACAATAACATCCCTTATCTGTCAGCAAATCTCCGTGAAAATACACGGGTAGTTAGAAAAAACAAACAATCAATTAGTAGGAAGTAAAAATGCAAATTAAAATAACTATAATAAATCAAACAACAGACTTATAGTTACAACCTTCTTGTTGTGCGGGAGCGATCTTATCATTTTGATGATTTAACACCCAATTCAACTCAAGTACAACAAAAACAACCCTAACATAGTGACCATTTAAAATGACAATGACAAAAACAAACAAAAAAACAACCCCTTCAACATTTTGAGAAGGTAGGAAGGTTATGTAGGTACCCTCTCTTTTTTGGGGAAACACACGTGCGAAAATTAAAATGTCAATTAGCGCCTCAACAACAAGAACGTAACACGCACGACTTATCTTTCAAGAGTTCCCCTCTTGTGCATATATATTGTCGTCAAGTCAATGTCGACACGCCCGTGTGTTTTTCATTTATGTCATTGATAAAAAATAAAAATAAATACTAAATAAGAATAAAAATGCAAACTACAAAATGCAAAAAATTGACAAAATAAAATTCAATTAAAAAAAAATATCAAATCTGCGCTGTTTCAAACTTATATTTCTCTTTCAAATAGAATTATAAAAAAATACCGCAAAACTGAAAAAAAATTTCTCTGAAAGACTATTATGCCAAGAAATATGTGCAATGAAACCATACAAATGTGTAGATACTCGTAAATTTTTTTTTTTCATATAAGCATGGAAAAATCTCTGAGGTCAGTTTCATTGGATTAATCAACTTTTCAGTTAAGATACAACTGAGGTAGATAGATACATATATCTTGATACAAACAATTCTGGCATTCACATCTCTTTCGTGTGGTTGCATGTGTGTGTAGTTAAAATGTATTTATCTTCTTTATCTCTCTCAGTCAGCTGAAAAAGAACAAAATAAAATATCTGACGATCTGTCGGATTTAATTATTAATTTTTTTTTATTTTTTAGTTCAGTTTTGTTTCTTTTTAAATATCACTCAACTTTATTGATTAGGTACCTATTTATTGCTACTTTTAAACATTTTTTTTTTGCTCACGTCACAATATGACTTTTATTCTTGTATTCTCATCTTGAAATAAAAATAAAAGTGAAAAAAAAAACAACCTGTATAGGGTTGTTATACAACAAATTATTGCTAGGTGTGACATAGAAAACAAAATGCAACAATTGTACTAAATTCAAAGGTATGCTTTTTTATGTATAAAAATTAAATGTTAAGCTTTTTTGAATTTGTTGTTGCAGAGTTTTCTCGATATTTTACAAAGTATGCATGCATGAATGCTATAAGCCGTGAAAAATGAAGGCAAAATGTTAAAAATAGATCAACGCATTAAAGTTGTTGTTGAAGCGTGCAAATACGCACGATTGTGAAGTGATTGTAAGTGATAGACTTGTAAGTGAGTGGCGCAAGTATACATACAATGAATGACTCTTTATGAAAAGATATAGTTAAGTTAATTAAAAGATTGTCATAGGAATAATGTGAGTAATTGACGAAGATATGATTAGGATTTTCTACTTATGTTCTTACTGTCAAACAAAATGCATTTATAAAAATTGTACCTAAACTAAAAATTGTATACCATAATTACCATTATTAAAAAAAAATTAATTCATATCTGGGTTTAAAAGCAGCTCCCATAGGTTCTTATAACCCCACATACTTATTCCACCCGTGTTCCTAGAAAATATTTAAGCTCTAAAAGATTTGTTATTTTGTTTGTTTTTAAAACTAGAACTTTTAAAATAAAGTGCACGACTAGGTCGTACGAACTTGATCTAATGTGTTAAAATGGTCTTGGGGCTTGAGATTTTATGAAATAATGAATTGTATGAATTTTTATTAATCACTTAAAAATCAATAGTTAAAACGTTTTTTGGAGAGAATCAAGTATACCATCTGTCTTCCTTTACTTTTTTAAATTTTACGAGTAAGGATTTTTTTTCTTCAAAAAAACGGGTTTCTTTAAAACTTTTCGAAAACATACTCCAATTTTTTTTCTTTTTTTTTTGAGTATGCCAACATCTAGCAGTTTAAAGTTCTTATCCGAAAAAAAAAATTAAAAAAAAAATTGAGCAAACCGTTTTTGAAAAAACCAAAAATTAAAAACAAAAATTAACTTTAAAAAAAAAAACTCAAAAAAAACCGGTTCTGTGGGAGGTACCGTTATGACTTTTCCTGAAAATTCTGTTCCAACCAAAACATAAAGTTTACTCAAAAAACACCATTAAAAAAGTTTTATCAAAATCGTAGGAGCCGTTTTTGAGATAAATGAGTTTTTCATAAAAAAATCATATGGCACTGTAGTTTTGGAGCTAGAATGCTAATTCCAAAAACCCCTCTGTATGACGTCATAATAATACCTACTATGTACCAAGTTTGAAGCAAATCGGTCCAGCCGTTTAGGCTGTAGGTAAATATACAGACACACGGACAGACAGACAGACAGAATTGCCTGACCCACTTTTTTAGGCTTCTCAATCATCGTTATGTTATGTTACGTTGGATTGTCCAAAACAATTTTTTTTACGAATGCATAACTTGCCTTATAGTACCTATAATCGCAAGTAAAAATGTATATAAGTTGGTAAAAAGTGTTGTTAACTTTTGTTGCAACAGTCCTTTTATCAAAGAATTATGAGGAAAATAATACAAGAGGTTTGTATCATAAGATAAGACCTGTTTTTTGTAGACAAAAATTATAAAATTTAATATCTCATCATATCACACAAAGGGAAGTCGTGGGGGATGAAGGGTAGATTTACCCGGGTAAGTAGTTCTACAATGAGACCCGTAGTCCTATGAAATGGATGGGTCAAATGCATAAGCACATTTAAATGTTTTTTAATGGCATCTATATGGTTTAAATTTTGAACGCCATCAATATTCTGAGACCTGACTCCACGGATCAAAACTTCAACACCTTTTCTTAAACCACGCATTAATCTTAAGGGCGTGGTTTAAGAATTAACCAACCGATCAAGAATCAAAATCTTAGCTGAGTGCTGAACTGCTGTTGAACAACTAAGGTCCTGAATATCAATGATAGAAGCTTTGCTTTTATAAATAAAATTTGAATCTTGTGTGGGTCTTCACATTTTTGTCCTTCACAGGCCACTTTTTTCTTAAATTTGCGTAATAAACATCGTATTGTCAGCTTTAACTGTTTTCTCGAGGAAGTTTTTTTTTTAATTTTATGGAATGCAAAATTCTAAATCAAAAATAAGAACGCTATTTTTGAGTTCCCAACACTTAACTTATTAAAATAAGAACATTATTATCTTTTTCAAAATAGTATTGTTGGAGTTTAAAATAGATCGCCTTATTTAAACTGGTTCCACATATGCATGTTCATTATCATGTACCTATATTCAATATCAAGAATGATAACTAATCATGTGAAACGAAAAGAAGAAGAAAAGTTGTAATAAACACGAGTTGCTGAATAAAAATAATAAAAAAAAAAAAAGTAATTCAACTTGATTGCAATTCTCGCAAAAGAAGAATCAAAAAAGGAACAAACCATTGCTTATTATAATTGAATCTAATTATAGATTCTTCCATTTTAATATTATGTACTTTCCATCTACACGAATGCGGAAAACAACAACTTCCAACGAAGACGAAGAAGAAGACGACGACGACGACAACGACGCGCGACGAAGAAGTAGGTACCTAGTGTTGTTCTGCGCGTTGATTATCATACCGAGACCGCAACCCAAGATCGGTAATCCTCAAAAAATTCATCTCATCACCCAAGAACACAAAAAAAAAAAAAACAAGATGGAAAGTAAAAATAAGGTACATACGAGTACCATGCTTTATATGATCCATTCATGAGCTCACAAAATTTAATTCAAGTTCTTCAGATCATTCCAAAATGGGTACTTTTACAACACAACATATCTACTACGGGGGCAGCTCGTAACAATAATTAAACCCAACAAAAATTATCTAGAAAAATTCAGGAATACAAAACCGAATTAACGACCAACTTTTTGTTTTGTATTATAATGTACAAGGTTTTGAGGACATTGACGTTTAGCCGACGACCGACGCGTCGCGACGATGAGCAGTTGCTGTCGTGCGAGGTGATCGTCATCGTCATCGTCACTAAGAACAAGAACAGAAAAAAACTAAAATAAATACCTACAAACAACACAACTACACATAATACGTTCAGTCAGCAAAATCCGGAACCAATACGATTTTTGTAAACAAAACAAAACTATTTTTTATTCAATCTTATGTCACAGAGTGTAAAGTCAATAATATGTACAAAAAACAAAACAAATTGGCAGCACTGAACGGTTAATATTTTAATTGGCAAGCAATGGACTGCCATTTTGGGGATTGTTGAAACAGTAAGTGGAAATACTTGGCGAAAATTTGATTTCCATAAAACACAAACAATTTATCATGATAATTAGATTCTTATAGATACGAGTAACACGCAGTTGTATAATAAACAGCAATCTCTTTGACAGTTGTGGGGTATTTTTGAGATAATTGTACAAAATATTTTTGTAAAGATGACTAGACGTGTTTTTGAATGACAGCGCTCTTAGAAAATCAATAGTTTTCTTTACGTTTTTGAATGAAATTAGCGCTTAAGAATTCTATATAGGTATCCGAAGAGCATAAAACGTGACATAGGTAGGTAGGTAGAAATGGTGGTATTCCTGAGGTAGAAGAAACTCATAAAGAAACCCCAATTAGCGCTGGAGTGTGCCGTTTTGTAACCATGAAATTACAAAGGAATGAAAGAGGTATAACAGAACTATTTTGGGCCTTGGTTTGTCAGGTTACGGCGATCAATACGCTAGAGCTTGACGATCAATGTATAGACTCTAAAACTTCATGTCATCTAAGCAGTTTGATACATACAGAGTGTTCGTTTCGGTCTATCGACGGAATCATAAATCGCCACCTAGGCGAAGTGAATTGGTTCTCTAACTGATCATCTGTCAACCTTAGATTTTCAAGCCAACGGGGAAGAATTGTTTGAGAATGAGTCAGAACACTCCATGGGAAGTTCCTGTTTAACTACCAGACGATCTCCTATTTAACATCAAACAGATTTTTTGTTAGTAGAATAGTACGGAATGGAAATCGACTCAATCTGTCCAGATAGTTCTAAGATGGTTTCATATAACCAGACTCAACATTGTATGCCATTGTATGGTTTTTGGACGGGCCCTTTGCCAATTCCATGGACCAATACCAATAATATACAGACCGCCAACTCACTGTATGGTCTCTATTTTGCCTACAAGCTGAAAATCAGCTGATGTGCCATTTATTCTGAGAGTGTAACGCTCTCCCGTACTTTTTAATTAGGAGCAGTAAACACACTACAAAAATAAATGGCACACGCAGGGATGGTTGCCATCACAAAATGCAAAGACAGAGATGTACACGAATTCACAGACACGAACAAATATTTCGAGGGTGGTTCAGGCAAGAGGAGTACGAGTTGGCGGTCTGTGGCCAATTATTTGGTTGATCAGGTCGAGAGGAGGTAGTTCTTGTAGAGTTAATTGATTTATAGTGCGATTTAGTCTAAGCCACTTTGTCGCATCGAGGAAGGTGATCAGATCATTGATCCTTTTATTGGCAGTGGTTCTTATAAGGAATACCTAACCTAGCCTTGTGGATAGGTGGTGAAACTATCAATAATAAGGAGGCTTAAGCTTGTCAGTGGATTCATTTTCACTTCAACTTTCATCCTTGAAGTCTAATTTTAAGCCATCCTTTGATAACGTTTCCTCAGCTTTACATAAAATGTGTTCTCTTAAATTACTTAACTTTTCAACTTATCACCTGCTACCGGTGACTTTTTGCATACAATATACAAATAAGCAATTATGACTAGGTGAGTGCGAATAGGTATATCGGTGGATCAACATAGTTTCATTGTTGGTAAATCGACAGTAACAAAATCTTGTCTTGTGGAAACCAGGTTGATGCTATTTATATATCGTAGATTTCTCTAAAGCATTTTACAGGAACTGATATGGTAACATTTTTACTCTTATCTTCTCAATTAATTTTAAAATTACTTGATGTCCGGTGTTGAATGAAACAAGAAGATTCTTCTTTGGCTGCAATGTTTTATCAGAGGAGGAGATGATATCGCATTTAAATGAAATGGAAGTCCCGAAGTTATTTGAATATTGCAAGGTTGCACTGGCGTATCGCGAAAGGATAATTAATGAAAATTTTTAATGCTTTCATGTTGTTTCTTTTGTTGTTTTTTTTTTCTAATACCCACTACTTCATCCATTTAAATTTGCTTTATTGCTTTTTATTTATTTTGTTACCTGTAAAATTAAACGATACGATATATATTTAATTGTCAATCTGGCAGACGGCAATGCCATGCTATATTTGATTTTGTATTGTAAATTGTTATAAAATGATAGGTTAAATAAAATCACTTAAACTTAAAACTAAACTTACTTGATTAAATTGAAACAGTGGTATCAAAGGAAATTCTTTATTATTCAGATGTTCCTCAAGGTAGGCATTTAAGTCCCCTTCCTTTCATACTTTTCACAAATGATTTCCCACCTATAATTCGAAATTCTAACTGTTTGCTCGTCGCAGATAAACTTTGGATTTTTAAGACAATTAATTCTAAGTTAAATTATCATCAACTTCAACTGGATTTCGGTGGAGTACATTTTTTACGTGATCCACTCTTCAGTCATTTCTAATACTTGGGTCAGTGGACAGTCAGTCACCTGCGTTATCTTTGATTGAAAATTGTCCTTTGATTTGTATTTGGACTATTTAATTTCTAAAGCTAACAAATTTCACTTATAGAATCCGTCATGCATGTTGTATATGGGGTATGACAAATGCATAAATCGTATACAATTTGTTTGAGGTATGCGTTTCGTAACCTAAATTGAGTTTCCAATATATTGGCTAGGTATAGTGACAGATGCCTTTTGATAGACTTACATGAATCTAGATATTAGAAGGAGGAATTATTCAACTATTATGCCCCTTCAAGGCTGTTGAGGATTAGGTAACCCTTTTTTGTTCTCCGTTCTTACACAAATTACGTTAGATCCCATATAAATTCACGATTCAATTCTGAGTTTAATTCGGTTTATCAAAATATTGACTTGCGTTGTTTTGAGCAAAGAAGCAAAGAAGTGTCGTTGTATATCTATATATATAAAATTCAAAATTTGTGTGTGTTTACGCGATAAACTCGAAAACTATGCACACAACCCCATTGAGTGCTGAAAGAAATTTGTAATAAAAGTCATAAGGATGGTTTATAGAGCAGTCCGATACCATTCCGATAGATGGCATAACAAATGCATTTCAAGTGCACTTTGTCAAATAATTGACAAATGTGAAATATCATCAGCGAGAAGACTGCAAAGTTTATGCTTACGCAACTGCACTATCGGACACTATTCGTCAGTGGAATAATGCGACACCATCCGACAAAATAAAATTCGTATGAAATTTGGTCAAAATTCGGTGAGTTTGGTTTTAATATCTTCTTTGGTAAAGTTGTCTGAGGACACTTGGTAAAAAATCGACTAAAAGGGTTGCAACAAATTGGACTGCAAAGTTTAAGCCAACAAAAATAAAAATCTTATATTTTTCTCCGATTTAAACGATTGATCAGATTGTGATAAAACTCTCATCATCTTCTGAGTACGCCTACGAAGGTTTGAAATGGTTTGCAACAAATGCATTTTTAGTGCACTTTGTCAAATTATTATAATAAATTTCAAAAATTGTCAGCCATTGGACTGTAAAGTCTTAAGCCATAATAAATTTAATTGGATTTGCTCAAAATTCGGCGAAGCAGTTTGCAACAAATTAATTTTTAGTTTACTTTGCAAATTACTACCAAGTCTAAAAAGTTGTCAGCCATTGGACTTCAGTCGATAAAATAACGGTATCGACGAACATGCGTGTTCATTGGCTGTAAGACAAGTCAACACAAACATTCTCAAAACCACTTTTGGCTATCGGGATTCGGGAATGGCAAAATTCGAGTTGGCGTGATCAACAATAATGAGATTTTATCCCCGCCAAACTTCTGGCAAATGTAGCTCAATATTCAAGCCATTATCGACAATGTATTCAGAGCCTAACAACCTAATACAAAAATCCGAAATAAAATACTTCATTCATTCTTTCTTGGGCGTAACAACGTACGCCGGGTAAGGCTAGTTTTATATAATTTTTAACTTTTTTTAATCAATTTAAGATTTGTATACGTAATGTACGTAAATGTTGTTTAGTCTAAGAGAGATATGCAATCGACACAAAAGGTAGATAATTAAATAAAAGAAACATTATTTTTCAAAAAACGGAAGTCGTTTCGGCTTATTTGCTAAAAGGTTTACCAAACAGAACTAATATAAAAAGTCTCTTGAAATGATATATGGTCACCCTGATATGCAATATAATTCCATATGATTATTTTCAGTTCACATTTTTATACTTTATTTAATTTATTTCACTTCGTTTCTTCTTCCGCTTAAAAGTGTAAACAACACACGTTTAGCAAGGGATATTATAACCGTGATATGGTTGGTATTCTCTCGTGTGTGTGTTTGTAGTTTTATTATTATATGTGCTGTTTGAGAGAATCAGAATGATGTATTTGTGATGGAATTCTTGTTTTTTTTCTGTCATAGTAGTTGTGTCAAGTGTATATTAGTGTAAGTGGTGTTTGCTGCTGATATAGGGTATAGAATGGTAAGGGCAGCGGGATTTGTTGGAGTGGAATGCACTCGGTAAAATTTTATACGCTTTACGAAAATTTACTTTCAAGAGTTTTTTTTGTTTTGTTTTGTTTTTGTTAAATAAAGACCGAAATGGGGAATTCCTCGGTACTGGTGCAATTGTTTTTGGATGGGGAATTTTAAAAGGAATTAAAGGGAAAGTGATTAACTATTACGTTGAATGTAATAAAGGAAGGCATTTGGGAAGTCGACAGAAGTTAATTAAATTTTTAAAATCATACCCGTACAATTAGAGGTTGTTTTGCCACACCATTTTTTTATTTCATTTTGCAATTTTTTTTTTAGGGTTTGCGAGCCATAGATATATTAAGTGGGTGCCAATTAGAAAGAATTTCAAAATACTAAATACATAATAACTAGCGGTACCCAAGAAAAAACAGGTATTCAATGTGAAATGTGAAATTAAATTACTTTATTTTACCTTATGCTAGCGAATAAACAGTATTTTCTCGTTTTGGTTGCCGCAACCGTTAAAAAATTGAAAAAAACGAAAGAAAACATTTTTTTTATAAAAAAAAAATTACTTAAACCTGAATTTTGTTTTCACCACCCGGAACACAAATCTTTATAGGAACCCCAATGATGGTTCCTAAACTATAAAATTACCCTGAACATTTCATAAGAATCCGTTGGGCGGTTTAGGGGCCTATATCAGACATACCTCCATTTTTATATAAAAAGAAAAAAGATTGTAAGCAGATATTTCATCATACCTATAATATTTCAAAACGTCAATACTGAAATGAAAATTGGTCCAGTATGATGATTAAAAACAGATCTGTTTGAGTTCACATTATTTTGATATCTATTTTTCGTTTTTTTTTTTACCAAAGAAATAAAATGAAAAAGAAAACTACTTATCTATCCATAATTAGGATTATGTATTGCCATATCTGTAAAAATACAAGGATTTTGGTGAAATAAACACAGGCCATTTCGTTGAACGAAAATCCTGTACCGGATTTTATATTTATTTTTTTAAATTTGTCTTACAAAAAAAAAGCTATCTACGTAAATTTAGGAAAATTATCATGGTCGTAAGATTTTACAAATTTTTATAGAATAAAAGCAGAACTGTTTGTTGAAATGATAACTAAAAACAAAATTTGAGAAACAATAAGTAATTATTAGAGACAATGATGAGTGCGCTTCCTAGCATCGAAGCTATAAGGAAGTTCAAATTCTTAAATGGTAGAGGCTTGAGTTTAATTATTGGGAAGGTCTATTTAGATACTTGCGCTAGAGGCAAAGTAACGATAACAAAAAGATAGATAATATACAAAATGTTCAAAAGTTTTTTTTTCATTTTTTGTATTCTAAAAAATCAATATCAAGTCCAATCAGCTTGATTGTAAATCAAATAACTTAAGCTTTGTGAAATATCTTGCAACATTTTGGAGATTTGTAGGAAAACTATAAATCATCTATTTTTAGGCATATACGAGTAGTAAAATAAGCCGCTTGTAATTGTGATATCCTTTAATTGACTTCTTGACACTGATAAATATGTTTATACTTTTTTTGATTCCCGTAGATAATCATTTCGTTTAAAACTTTACCTTACATTAAATGCGAACTTTTTATGAGCTCATAAACAATATTTTTAACGTCCACTCTAAAGAAACAAATCAAACTCGTACACAACAGAAATAAAATTGACTCAATTAAGCAAACATTGACCTCTTCTTAGGTCAACAAAAAGGTCAACCCACCTCAACAAAAACGGGGTTACGAATATTGTATAAAATGTTTCAAATTGCATCGCATTGATTAGAACCTCTAAATTTGAAATTCGTTTAATGAAGGAATTGTTTTATTTTTTCAATAAAATTTTTTTTCAGTAAATAAACGACTACATTCTAGAAATGTCATCAGCTAAAAAATTGAATTTTATGATCTCATTTGATTGTATCTCTATCAACCACAAAATAAGCAAAATAAAAAAATTAATGCAAACAAAATAAATAAATAAAACTTATTTTTTTTCATATCCCGGGTAAGTGAAATGAAAATTTGGATTTTAAAAAACAATTTCTCGTAAAAGCCAAAAACAAAAATCTTTTCGAAAAGAAACGAACTTAAAAAGCCAAACGAAAAACAAACGTATCTGCTGCGAAGTCAAAAAAGAAATTAGATTGCACAAAAGTTGATTGCACTCAAGTTTTAGATAAAGCTTTTTCAAGGTCATCTCCCGATTTCCAACAAAAAACCAAAAGCAATCTGAGAGCGTCAAAATATAAACGACAACACACACACAAAAGCCTTGGTCGTTGTCAAAAATTTTGGTTTTTGTTGTTATTGGAGCGGTGACGGCGACCGACGACCACAAGCACGTCTACCAAATGCCGACATTGGCATCCAAAAATTTATCATGGTGGTCGTAATAGTTAAATTTGTGTTTCATGAGAACTTTTGTTTTGTATCTTAGATACACTTTTTATGTTCGTAGATACTTTTTCTCTTGTTTTTTTTTTGGTTTTTTACTTGTTTTTTTCTTTGCTTTTTGACGGATTGCAAGTTTTATTGGTTTCTTATGTAATATGCCAAGTCATGTTTTATTTTTTGTTTTGTCTAGAAATTCAAAGAAAAGTCGAGACTAATCATAAAAGTCGTGTGGTATGTTGGACTCATGTTTCCTTTTTCCCAAAACATAAAATGATTCCAACAAACCAAAAAAGACACAAAAGACTCTCAGAAAAGAACAATAAAACGATTAAACCGAGTTCGTGCATTAAAAAGATTCGACGATGATGTGCTAACTGAATGACAAGAGAGCGTTAGGCCATAAACACAATACAAAACCATATTATGCAATCTTTTGTGGCTTGTTTGCTACGCATAATATTGGCTTCTTTTTGTTTTTTTTCGTGTTTGTTTTATTTTTGCTTAAAAAAATTAATTTAAATACAAAAAAGTTTAAAAATAGAAAAGTATTGAATTTTTTTTTTTTAATTTTTCTTTTTTTGAACTTTTGCAATTCTATGACTCGTTTTGGCTAGGAGTTAAACTAAGTTGATTTAAAATTGGTAGTTGGTTGGAATTGTTTTTGTTTTTGAATCTAATAGCACGTTTTTGTTGGTTTTAAATATAGAATGTTGATTAAAATGACGTAATAATAATATGGAAGATAATATATATAGTCTCTTCTGATTGCTGGTTTTGACAGAATAAATTTAGAATGAATAATTGAAATGGTTCAAATACATATTTTTTTTTTAAATTGTGTTAGCCAAGTTTAAATAAGTGAATGTTGATTTTAAGTTGAGTTGATAGATAGATGGCTAATCTAATCTCGATTTGAAACCACAATGCAAACTTGAAGTTGAAGAATGTTATGACCGATATCCGGTTTTGTTTTTACTTCTTCCTCTTTAAGTTTTTTATTTGCTTTATAGGGCAAGTATTGGTTTCGTGCAGAAAAAAAATTGTTTTTAATCAAACATGACAATACTATGATAGAGAAGCCCAAAAAAATTAGTTTTCGACATGCCGTTCCTGTGTTTGTCTGTGGGTATTCAGCCTAAGCCGCCTGACGGATTTTTGCAAACACCGTATTAAGCAGTTTAAAGAAAAACGGTTATCGAGTATTTTTTTTATTTCGTGTTAGCCCGGTTAAAACTGGTACCTACCTTTCAAGTAAAAGTCCATTTCATTCTGGATTTGCTCGAAAACGGCTTTAACGATTTTGATTAAACTCAAAACTTGACAAAGCTAGGGAATTTTTGATATAATTGGGTTTTGTTTTTGGCTTAAATAGTCATAACCATAACGAAACATTTTAATAATGTGTACATAAAAGGCTCTAACGAATTTTATTCAACTTTGTATATAAGATACATAGAAAGTTTTGAACAAAACTGTATTTTTTGTTTTTGGTTAAAAATGATAATAACGGAAAACTGATTTTAACGGTTTTATTAAAGTAGTAGTAGTAGTGAATACTATTCAAGTACATTATACAGGGTGATTCACGAGCGTTGTGCCAAAAAGCTAGAGCGTGTAGGTTGAGTTGAGACAAGAAAAAAATCGTATGGGAGGGGGGTCTATTCCCCCCCGTTTAGCCAGGAGGGGCAATTTTTTGAAAAATTGACTTATTTTGTAAAAAAAAAAATATTAAAAATCAACGGCTTCGTTTACAAGACAGTGTTATACTTTTTTGAAAAGCCAAAAACTTCTTCTTTCATTTTGTTCTTAAATTAAATTGTTTTAACGAATAGTTTAAAAAATATAAATTTTCAAACTCAAAATTTTGAAAAAAAATTTGAAAAAATAATTTTAAAACTAATTTTTTTCAAAATTTTACGTTATTAAGTACAATTTTTGTTCTCAGAATCAGTGTTGCCGAAAGTACTACTATCGGAGGATTATCCTCCTTTCGAGACCACGGTACTCACGTACTCCTCCTTTCGCATCCGTACTACTATTTTGAAAAGAGAAAACAAAATATATCTATAATGTCACCCTTAAAAAAACTGTTTCCTCTTCTCATTTTATGCTATTAGGCAGCATTTGTATTTCACATTTTCTTATCATAAAAAAGAAGACGATTTCCCTCTTTTTTTTATTTTTTTTTTATCCAGCTCTGCTACATGATCATATTGTTTATTTAAGTAGCTATTTTGCTACTTTTCCAACAATCAAACATGACATTACGATAGAGAAGCCAAAAAAAGTGAGTCCGACAGTTCTTTCTGTCTGCTTGTCTGGGTGTATCGGCACCTACAGCATAAACGGCTTTACCCATTTGCTTCAAACTTGGTACACAGTATAGGTATTATGATAACGTCCTATAGAGGAATATTTGGAATAAGTATTCTAGCTCTAAAGCTAACGGTATTATATAACGCATTTTTTCAAAAATAGGCTTTACGTTTTTGATAAAACTTTCGGAATTATGATTTTGCTGTAAACTCTAATGTGGAAGCCCTCTTATAAACGAATTAAAAATAATTCTTAAATTTTTCAATAAAAGTTTTTTGAGTTTTTATTTTTGGTTTTTTCAAAAACTGGTTGCATAGTTTTTTTTAGTTTTATTTTCCTGACTACAAATTGCTAGAAATTGGCATACTAAAAAAATTGGAATATGTTTTCGAAAAGTTGTAAAAAAAAATTGTTTTTCTGAGAAAAACATTTCGAACGGTTTTGTATTTTTTTTGTCCAAAAAACTCATAACAGTATCTTAAAGAAATCAGATTACTCCATTTTTCAAAAAAAAAGTTTTAAATAGGTAGTAAATAATAAAAGTAGATGCCTACATATGATTTTTTTTTCTGCTAACTTTTTTTCAAAGTCTCAAGCCCAAAGACCACTGGCACACATTAGAGAAAGTTCGTGCAAGCCAGTTGTGAACTTTTTTAAAGCAAATTATATTTTATGTTGTTTTCTTTATTTAAAAAAAAAACTTTTTAAAATAAAATATTTAGATAGAAAATTTGATGCTCATTTTTTTGCAAGGCTTTAAAAGGCCGGTACTACTATTTCTTTTAAAATACTACTATTTTTTGGTTGATGTACTACTTTGAAAAAATTCTCTCCGGCAACACTGCTCAGAATTCAATGCTTCCATTAATCTGTAATCCAACACTGAAAACCGTATGGCTCTACGACTTTTTGTTGCCAAGGTATTCAAAAATAACCGAACATACTTCTTCACAAAAACAAGAAAATCTAGCCTTACGGGATGGCACAAGTGATCAATTTTTTCGTGTTTTTGTGAAGAAGTAGGTTCGGTTATTTTTTTGATTTGAGATTTTTTAACGTTTTTTAGCAGCAATTTTGTTCTACTATTTATTTTTTAGTTAATTTGCTGCGAAAGACGAGTTTAATATTTTTCGTTTAGAATCAATTCCAATTCCTCAACTCAACTTAATCTTCGAACCCATTTCAAACCCGAGCCTAACTCAATCTCTCGATCCTGTGCATAGCATTGTATACTGTGTAAGTGAACCGTTCAGATAAAAAACAGAACTAACTAGTTTTTCGTGGAATTGTCATCTTCTTTTATAGTAGGTGATCTATGAATTTAATTCAATTATTTAAATTTAATTTTCTTACTTTTGTGAAAGTTGATACTAATGCCAGTTAACACATTCATGAGTGTTCTCTTTTTTTATGCTTAAAAATTGTTTTGCGATAACATTTCAATTTCACGCTTTTAAAAATATCTTTGCATTGCAAAATTGGTTGACAATAATAGGAGTAACACTCCAAAAACGTATTCGACAGCGAACCTCGAAATCTTTTTTATTTAGTTATAATTTAAGTTGGTGCAATTCTTTCCGTTTGATATTCAGGGATATTTCCCTGGAAATTACAGAGACGGTAATGATGTACATGTTTTACGAGTAATTTCATTTATGTTAATATTCTTTGGAAACAAAACTATGATATTGAACTGTGTAACGGGAATTTTCTTATTGTATCCGAAATTATTCTTCTTCTCAAAGTCGCTTAGAAAGTGGTCATGTAATAGATTAGACTGAGGATCGGGTTTACCACGATATGAAGAAAAAAAAAATCTAGAGCAAGAAATTATAGAAAGGGAAAATCTAGAAAAAAAATATTTAGAATTAAAAAAATCGAGAAAATAATAAAGTTCGACCACTTAAAACTTGAAAACGACTAGATCGAATTGGATACTTCTTTCTGTGGGTTTGTGCGTAATTGCTACGTGAAGGTTTAGGAAAAAAGAAAGTTAGAAAATTTTGAACAGGTGAGCACTGCAGGCGCCAATTTCCTTTTTCAGTTCATATTCATTGATTTTTCGGGTGAAACAGTTTACATTTTCGAAATATATCATTGAGAATTCATTCCGTTTGACAGCTTAGCATTTTGTAAATGTATTTGGAACTACAAATGAAATATGATCAAATCGTCAAACTAGATTATGTACATAATGTATTGAATTGTGAATTGGATCGCGAACGTGCTTAGGTAGGCCACGACAATTTTTCAACAACAAGTACAAACAAATGTTCCACTGTTGAATGAACAGCACTAGAGTGCGTACGATCAACCAATGAAGGCTATCGAAGCCGAAGGTGGAAACGGTGGACTATATTTTTTTTTCTTTATGTGCCCGGCTGAACTGGGGAAATGTTCCTGATATCATTGATATTAGCATTAAAAAGTGCTCAAAGTGGAATTGCGTCTACCAGAATTGTTCCAACACGGCTGGAGAGGTTGCTCCGTTAAACCTGTAAATAAATGAAAATGGCAAAAGTGTTGAAAAGCTGTAAATTGATCATATGAGATGAGTGCACGTTATTGCCTAGCAATAACCATCGCTATAGTGGTGTGATGATACTGTTAGGGGGTGTCTTCCGACAAAACCTTTCCCGTGATTCCGAAATCAACAAGTCATCATATTTGTGGAGATACGTGAAAACCATTCCATTAAGTGTGAATATGCGAATGTTCCTTTAATAGGATAGAACCGCAGAAGTTTTCTCGAAAGAACTGTTCAAAATCAAAAAAGGACTAATTCCGGTAGATAATTCCAGTGGATTAATATCGATTCCACCTGCCATTTGACAATTCACTTCAAGGAAAGATGAATGCATCCCTATCAATAATGTGTAGTCGAACATTGGTCAAAATTTTCGTAACTACGATTGGTTTCTTTTTTAGCAGCGAAAAATATTGATGTTAATGACTTGAATTGGACAATTCAAAATAAAAGTCCGGAAATCAATCGATCGAGTAGAAAACGAAGACGAAGACGTGGAATTGCCACCTCATCATTTGCGTCTTAAAGTTGGCGTCATCATTAAGCTAGGAAATCTTCATGCCCGAAACTATGCAATGGAACCCAACTGATTTTAACAAAGCTAATGAATAATGTGATAGTGGCAATGATTTATAAAGAGCAGTTCAAGGGAGAAGAGTGCCTGATTCTGCGAATTATCTTCACTTCAATCGATTTGCAGTTCCAGTTCAAATTCATTCAGCTCCCAGTAAAGTGTGAAATTTCCATAAACAAGTCACAAGGGCAGGCGCTGGATGAAAACAAATTGGATAAAGTAATTGTTCCTTCCTTTTTGATTAGATCCTTATAAAACAAATATAATTCCATTAAATAAAATTGATTTTATTAAATTCTTGCTAAATATTTAACGGGACGAAGTCCGTTGGGTCAGCTAGTTTAGAATACAAATAAAAAAACTAGAATGGACAAAATCTAGAATTAATATTAATTTTTGAGATGTAAACAGATATGGCAGGTAAATATACACACAATGTAGGCAGACAAATTTAATCATTACTAATAAAGGATATTCAAAAATTGAGATTAATATTCATTTATCATAAAAAAACTTAACAAATAAAATAATTATTGTGAAAGGGTAACTACACTTAAAATCAACAACAAGCATATCGTAGTGAAAAATCCAACTGAACTCTCAAAAAGATTATTGAAAATCTCGAATTTTATTATTTTCTAGATTCCCCTCTTTCTAGATTTGTTCACATTCTATATTTTTTCGACTTCTAGATTTCATCTTTCTATATTTTTTTTTTTAGATTTTGTCCTTTCTAGATTCTGTCGCTCTGGATAACGTCGCGTCGTGATCCCCTGATGACCATCCTGTTGGGTAGGATATTGCCACAGGATTTTCATTCAATAAGTATTCATATGTACCTACTAAAACAAAATCAATGCTTTTGATCTTAGCACCTCAATAGCACATTTCCTTAAACAAAACTAATTTTCGGAGCTGTCAACTAACAGATTAACTCAAAATAGTTACAAGAAAGATGCAAACGAAATCTCTTTGCTTTTCCATTTTAAAAATATTACAATGAAATTATATTATTTTATTATTATAACTATCAACACCAATACACTACTCGTATAACAATTAAGTCCCAAAAATCTGATGTGGATTTTAAAGATATCCTATGTACCTGCCAAGAAAACAATCCCAAAGACACAATTTCCGACAAAAAAAAGAAAACAAAATTAAAGAATAATTGTCTGTCCAAGCCAATTTTGTATGGAAAATAATAATAATTCAAGGCCTATTTTAGTTAGTTTTGACAGGTTGGTACTGTACTGATAAATAAATTAAAGAATATTGTGTATTGACATTTTTCATCAAATTATTTTATTTATTTTTCACATTTCATTTGCCCTAGGGCCCTGATTGTCATGATGAGCTGAGCATGACATTGAACAAATAGACAGACCAGTAAACATAGATACATTTAAGTACATATTCATTTTTGTGTGTGCTTTTTAGTGATTTCGAAAATAAATTTGAATTTTCCGGATAAAAATTGTTAGAAATGTGAGGCATGCATATCTGAAAGCCAATCAAAAAGAATCAGAAAAACAAATGGCAGTCATAGGTTTTTTGTAAGAGGAAAGTATTTACAAAAAAAAAAAAAATTACAAAAGCTTGGTTGGGTGTGCCACTCCACTTGCCCAGTTTTTGATTTCAAAAAAGAAAACGAGAGGAAGAGTAACTATATATACGTATGTACTCGTAACTGGGTTCTGATTTTTTTTTTTAAGAAAAATTTACTCGAGGGTATTGTGTACTTATTGAAGAAAAGGAGAGAAATTAATCCTTAAAAGGACAATATTTGTATTTTCGTCGTTCCTTAACCACCATTCCATGCAACAGGGAAAGATCAAAAACAGATGTCGGCAAAATAAAAAAAAATAAAAATATATCGAAGGAACGAGAAACATGATGATAATGCCCCAGACATAATAATCGTATTTCTTAAATCGAAGGATTTCCGTGTGTGCACATCGCCAAAAGGCTTTCAAGAGAATAAAATGAAAAAGAATACCAACACATGGATGGAATGGGATAAAAGGAAGATAAAGCAATATGTAGGATATATGATATCCTGCAATAGACATCTTGTTTATTTTTTGACAAAACACACGATAAGAAAAATAAAATTTGTTCAGGTGAGTCTCTCTAGTCTCTACCCAACCATCATCGTTGTCTTGGTTTGTGAGACAAAAATCACGTCAGCAATGAGCGAATGGCGGTACATGGATGGGAATGAAACATGGGAGGGAAGTTGAAAGAACTTGTTCTTTTGATTGTGTATGCTGAAAGTATCAGCGGACAAATTTGATGTTGGAATAGCGTGATTTGTTGATGTGCCGCAGGGTAACCACTTGGGACCTGTTCTATTGTGATAGATTTTATTCTGTTGGATTGTGAAAATGTGGTTGGCATGTCTGAGTGATAAGCAAATGCTTTTTATAATAATTTTGTTGATAATGTGATATTGTGAATGTTAGGGAATCATTTTGTGCATCTTGTTTATACTAAACAAATATTTCATTTGTTAATAAATGAAATCAAAAAGTGGATGATTTGAATTTCTATAAAGTAAATCCGGTTGGAGGATTGCGTTAGTTCTGATTATTCTGTGTTCTTATTGCACTCAGGCATTTCCTGGATACAAAAATTGTAAATTGTGACATTTTATGTATATTTTTATGTCGAAATAACTTTAATAACTTGGGTAAGTATTTAAAAAATATTTTAAGATTTATTGACCTTTCAAGAAAATTTACAAAAACAAACAATTAACATGTTCTTAATTACTTTTGCCTTTGTTACCGAGGCAGTTACTGGGAAAAATGTTAACAACAAATGCGTCACATGTGCTTCTTTGTTTTTGAATGACTTATTTGATGTATTTTAGGGCCACTTAATTTGGTTAACATCATACTTGGGATTATAAGTATAGTCAAAATCGACACGTAAATTGAAACTAAAGCTTACTGCGTTGAGTATGCACTCATTATTTAATGATTTGTTGTCGTGATGCACTTGGGACAAGTCAAGTTAATAGGCTGCTCACTTAAGAGTTTTCATTTGGAGGTTTATATGAAGTTCCTAAAAAACGATTTAGTGTGCGTAGTGGTCTCCTATTTTCTTCAAGCACACTTTTTATTTTTGTATTTGTCATTTGTTTATTTATCAATATAAATAGGTTTTGTTTTAGATAGGTACGATTTGTGGTTTGAAACAATGACAAAAAATTTAGAAAAAAAAATAAATTTCATTCAACAATAACTGACTTACAAAATAGAATAGGAACATTTGAAAAACCTTCGTCAGAATAGCCTCGCATTACCAGCTGAATAGTTCAATAATCAAACAGTAAATAAACTACTTTTAAAAGTAAATGGTAAAATTTGGATCGCTTTTTTGGACACGAAAATAATCTTTGAAGCTTTCCCCATTATTTTAAAACAATTTGGTGCATTCAATCCAAACCTGTTGTTCCGTCTCGATGGTCAGAAAATCATTGATTACTTAGACTTCATTTATTCATATAAACTGAACCCATATGATAGGCCAGATTTATTACTTATATGTATGTTCTTCATCGGAAATGAAGAAGCTTGTCCAGCAAATAACTTATTCGGCTCATTTTAATCACAACTATAGCAGGAATTTATAACTTCTAATTTCGTGAAGTTTATGAAATTCATTCAAAACAACTTCAAACTACCGATTCTCTTATTATTTTTTTTTATTTTTAAAGTTTAAAATGATTTAAAACTTTTAAAAGTTGTAAATATTATTTTGAATTGAAGTTAATTAAATAAAAATTACTTCAAAACATTGGTAGATTGGTAGATTGTTTGTAGAAACCAATCAATTCAAAATTACTTTAGAAAGCGATCAGTATTCAAGGACCTGGTAAGATTATATACATTTTAAGATTTTTATTTAAAGTTTTTGCACACCATGTAAGAAACGAGAGCTGTTAATAACATTACAGTAGGTAGTACTTTAAAAACAGACAGACCTTACAGGAGTAAAATATTTTATTTAAATTTTTTTTTTAAATCTTATATGATAGGTTTTTAAGCCCCATGATTCTTTTTAACGGGTTGAAAGTAGTTTTAGGATTGAAACTTTACCTGCAATTCGAGGTGATTCTGAATAAGTGTCTTAAGACTTCTTTTGGAGAAAAAAGTGTAAAGCCAAAACTCACAAATGTTTAGATACAAAAACCCAATATTTTGATATAGATATACATATGTATTTAAACAGAACTTCACCCAATATAAAAGCCTTCATAGCGCTTATTTGGCTGATCTACAATTTATTTAAATTTGCCTTGGGTCTTTAAATAAGTTTTTGTTACAAAATTAAAATTCCTTCTATTTCATTCCGACTCCTTCGTACGACACAAATTAAATTTTTTCAAGATAAATTCAAACCCTATCATATCAGCAAAAATGTTTAAAAACGTTTATCTTATCAATCCACATAAGCCATCTGTATTATTTGCTGTATCACATCACACGCAGAGATTAAAACCTGACAGCTAAATTATACCCCAATCTAAAGCAAAATATAAATAAAAAACAAAATATGTATCCGTACACGAAAATTTCAATAATAAAATGAACCTTGACACTTACCAACTCAGAAAAGCAATCCCAAATTTTGAGGCACTTCTATAAACCCTAAGATGATGAAAAAGAAATAAAAGAACACAAACAATGCAACAACGTTGGTTGTGTATCTTTTCGTATTTCCTTTGCTAATCTGCTTTACTTTTACTTTTACTTTTATTTGTGTCTATTGTTAGGCAACAATTTGGAAGATTAGAAGATGGATTATTATTATAAATTTACTATTGTTGTTTGTATTGTTTATGATTTAATTGAAATCGCAATGGCGAAAAAGAGAATTGTATTTTTAATTTTATTTATAATAGGTATATATACGTGTATTTGTATAGAATATGTGTATCGAAAATGTTAATATAATTTTGCACAAAATTTTTGTTTAATATCGAGCACTGTTTTATAATTTTAAAATATATATCTTGTAATATTTTTAACAATTTAATTTATATTTTTATTTTATTTAACTTTTTTAAAATCTATAATTAAGGGATTTTGGGTTTTGAGAATAAACAACGGCACTGTTTTAGACACAAATATCATTTTTCCACAAAATATTTGTATTTCGTAATTTTAATTTTTTTTTCAACACTTTTTTTTTCTTTTGGGTTTAACTTGAACTTTTTAAATAATTATATTATTATATTATATATTGATATAAAACGGCAATGGTGTATTAAAATTATTATTTTATTAGAGGTGTGTTTGAGTAAACTTTCGTAACACTGTTTAACTTTTGTTTAACTGAAATACATCGAACACTTTTTTTTTATATTTTATCTAATTGATGAATTGCGTTGGAAATTAGAAACAAATATTTTGTATTACTCAAACATATTTTGATGGTAAGGCAGTATTGAAAAAGAAATCTTGGACTTTCAGATCATTTCACTACTCATGGTTAATCAAAACCGTTGAAACTTTTTGTAAACAAAAAATCCCACTTCTGAAACCAGACCGCGTAGATAAAATAGGGAGAAAGAGACATAACTTAAGCAAATTGTTGGGTAGTGTTTTATCGCATCCAGTCTTAACTACAAAATCTAAGTCTTGTAAATTTGGGGAATGTTTAAATATTTTATGTTATGCTTTCGATCTAATTACAGAGCTACATATATGGATCTAAGCGTTATTTTGAAATCCTAATTATGTTAAGTTCAAGTTAAAAACATAAACAACAAATAATAATTAGCGTATTTGTAAAATACTTAGGTTTTATTGATTTTGCAATTCAGTTTGTATCTGGGTGTGGTATGTTTATCAATGATTTTTTTTTTTTTCAAAACCTGTGTAAGCTTCGCACATTTTGTGTGGTACTTTATAAGTTTTAAAAGTTGTATCTTCATTTTTTTATCATTTAAGAAGAAAAACAATTAAAACATTCAAGAATGCTTAGAAATATGGCCAGAAAAGCTCGAATTTGAAGCATCGCTGCAATATACACAAACATAAGATTAATTATGCACAATTTTATTGCAAGTAAACGCTTTCCGCATCACACAACTCGACTCGTAGCTACCAAAATAAGTACAGAACTTGTGTACGAAAAGGAAAACATAGATTGCCAGGAATTCGACCACAAGCCCAAAAAGCGTTTCAGTTTAAAATGAACAAAATGGATATTAACATCTAAGTACACAATAACAGTTATTTTTATATTTATAACGTTGCTTATTTTTTTTAGGTTATATTTCTATCTATCTTAATCATTTAACATGTTTTATATCATTATTGAGATACATTTTTGTTTGTTGTTAACGATTCGTTATTAGCTTTTTGTGTCAATATTTTTGTTTAATATTTATTTTTTTTATTGAATTGCACATAAACATGTTATTAACATTTTTGGAAAATTATTTATAAAATTTATTTACAAATGGAGGAAGGCGTTTCCTTTTTTGTATGAGAATACATTTATTTCACGAGTTTAAGTTTAATATTTTGTTGTTCATTAAGCAATTCACTAAATAACCTTTATTTTTTTGTATACCACATTTATTGATTCCAAAGTTTATAACTACATATAGGTACATACGTCATTTACCATAAAGCCATACCGCACGTGCCATCACAATTCGGTAAAAAAAAAAGGACACAAATGCATCTCATACGTTTTTTAACCCACAAAAATGTATCTGCTTAAACTATTTAACTATAAAACTATTTATATTTAAGAATTTAAAAAAAAAAATTCATTTGTTAATTTAACACAATTGTTGCAAAGTTATGTAAGGTTAAAAAAAACGTTCTACCTATTAAAAACGGGTAGGTCGGAAATACGCAATTAATTCATTCCACCAGCTTATTCTAAGTTAGCTTACTACACCTTTCTAGAAAAAAACATAAAATCTACATAAAATTTCGAAACTAAAAGAATTCTTATTTTATCAAAACAGAGAGTTGCCAATCGCGATTTATCTTCATTTCAATACAAAAAAAAAATACCAACGACCACAAAAATGCATTTTAAATATTTTTTTTATTCTGCTAAGATACGCGTTTACGTCACTATTCTTCCATATCCACTACACCATATTATTATCAAACACATACAAACTCAACACAAGTTTTATTATAATTTTCTCTTTTCTGTTTTCTATTGAAAAAAAAAATCCAACAAAAAAATAAAGAAGAAAATACAAAAATTCATCTACTCCCTATCTCTTTCCCTTGAAATTCATTGCTTGTGTGCTAAAAAGAGATGAAGGTTGCCGGTTGTCATATCTTCGTCGTAGAGAAGAGAAAAATTCATTAAAGTCCAACAAAAACAACAACAACAACAACACAAATTACCAACCCATCGATCGGTATATGTTTCGAAATTCCATCAGAAGTGCCTTTGACTTATAAGAAACACAAAATTTTAAAACCTCCCATCAAAACAACGCATATAAAAGTTTCAAAAAATATTTAAGCTTCCAACGCCATTCAAAAATATTATCCACAAGTTAAAGAAGACTTTAAAAAAACTTTTCTTCATTTCGCACTTTTCTTTTGATTGAAATTTTCCAATTGGAAAATATTTCGCCCACTTTTTTGTTGTATTCTTATTTACCATGCTAGTGTAAGATTTTTAACCACCGTTATATTTTTTAAAACTTTTTTATTTTTTGCGAAAAAGCAATGTTGAAACCGATTTTCTAAGTCACTTAATAATAGTTATTGTTGTTGGATATTGGATTTTAGATTTATTTTTTAATCAGCGAAAATCAGTTAAAACTGAGCGAAAACTAAGTCCAACTTTTAAGTGGAGGTATTTGTTGTTAATCCAAGTTCCAAGGTATGCTTTTAGATGTTGTGTTATCCTTTGTACATTTTGCAAAATCGGATTATATAGTTGAGATTATGTTCTCGAACCGACAACGAAAGCGACGAACAAACGCGAGGATGACTGACGTATATTTGGTAAAGATTTTGGTTTCTTTTGTCTATTACAGAGTATATTTGAAAGACTAAGATAGTGAATTATTATATATTTTGGATTGAATTCATCCAGTTTTAACCAAAAATAAAATAGGAAAGCTTTAAAGATTTTGCTTTATTTTTGTTTTTGTTTTTTAATAAATGTATATTTTATATATGTATGAAAGTCGCGATTTCGCGACACGCAATGTACCTCACATCCGTACGGAACGAAATACAAACTCGAACTAAAAAAGTTCAAATTTTTACATGTACACAGTTAAATATTGTTGCGTAGTCTCTATCTCTAGTCTCAATTTCAATTTAAAAAAAATACCTTTACTAGTATCAGTGAGCCAGAGAGTGAACTTTTGTTTTTGAAGAAGTATCTGTGAGATACGTTTTTTTTTATATAATGTTATGATGCGATAATTTTTATTGTGACTGTGAGAGATGTATTTTTTACGAAATAAATGAGATATCTGTGAATTTGTTTTGACTGTGAAGAAGCAATGGAATGAGATGGACGACGGACATGCGTTTTGGAAAATGTAATAGAGTGAATAAGATAGATTTCGAGTTGGAAGAGTCCGAAAAGATAGATTTTCAAGTTTAAAAGAGAGTTCGTATGTGTGTGTGTGTGTGGTGATTTGTGTCTCATCTCTCATCGCGAATGCAAGCAATTTTTTGCTTATTTAATAAACTGTTAGTCAGGAAATTGAATAAGAAAAAAGTGTCTTTTTTGGTTGGAGTTTAGGAAGTCTGTCTGTTAGCTCTACAGTTCAACATATTAATGTTCTGGTGAAAAATCATTTTAATGAACATTTGGGACCCAAGAACGCAGCTTTTTTACGATCAACAGTAATGATGCAATAAAATAATATTTCTATGGTCCCTCATACCGATTATTAAGAGCTTTGTCTTCATCAGCAAGAAAAATACAGAGTGAGTATGCAAGGTTTTGATAGATTAAATATTTTAAGGTAGTTGAAGTTAATCGTACTTGTATGTATGCAACAGTTATGTAATAAAAAACCCACAGTAACGATTTTCAATTTAAAGCTAAGGAGCATTTTTTAGAAGTCGCGACTATTCCGCCTTCGGTAATTTTGCTGAAATGAATATTTCCATACTTATTTTTAAATGTTCTGCATTGGAACATAGAAGTGCCCAGTCGAGGTATAATTCCCTATTAACCCTAGTTTACGACACACACAAAATGTGAATAAAAAAACTTGGGGTTCGCACGAACCCCATAGTTTTTAATCATTTCTAATTGTTTATTATTTAGTAGGTGATGCATTTTTCTTCTTCATTGAGTTGACTGTTGAGAGGTGTGTTGCAACTGTTGTGTTTGGTTTTCCCAAAATTTAGTAAATATTGATTTAATTTGTGCAAAATGAAGTTTGAAGATTAGCAAAAAGTAAGTTGTAATATTAAAATTTCAAGTTTTATTATTTTTTTTATTCACATTGTTTTAATTTGTCAGTGTCTTATTTAAATAGATTATTGAGACAATACAATAGAGGCAACGAAGATGAAAGGGCAACGGCGTTGAGGGCAATGCTAGACATAAAATCTGATGAAGAGGGCGATAATGGTCCAGACTATGTGCAAAATGACGCATTTGACGAATGACAGTATTTTATGTTATGATGTTTTGTATTTAGTTAGGTAGGTACATATATGGTTTTACTTCTAAGTGGATTATGATGATTTTGACGAAGCTGCGGCAGAGACATTAGGACCATTAGAAAATTTGCCTGAACCATATGAATTTGGAAGTGAGCATGATCAGGAATGTTCGAGGTCGGCGTCAAATGAAGAGTTTTTTCTTGTCATCAGTGGTCGAAAATGGACGAAAGAGCCGGAGGCAGAAGTTTTGTCTCGTATAATAAATAAATAAATTGTTGGCACAACAGCTCCAAGCGGGGCTGGGGCCTGTGACTTACACTCTCAACCACTCCTGTGTGTGCGTTGATATTCTGCAGGAATGGAATGGAAGGGACCTACAATTTACCGCCGAATCCGAACGGCTAACAGAGAAGCACTTTCCATGACATTAATTACTCTTGGAGGATTTGTCACTTCCTCGCAAGAGGCAGTACCCCGGAAAAAAACTTAAGGTGGCAACGTCAGGGACAGGGATCGAACCCTGAACCTTCGGCGTAGCAGTCCGACACACTAACCACTACGCCACGGGGTACTACTTTTGTTTTGTCTCGTATCCAAGGTAGTAATGTCTTCAGACCTGGAGGAACTATTGGCCCTGTGGCAAATTTTGCAAAATGCGTCTCTTCTAGTTATTTTCAATCGCATTTTTTGTATACCATTTTCAGCATTGGGGTTCGCACGAACCCCAAGTTTGGTTTGTGACTTTTTTTCAGAAAAAAATTCCAGAAAATTTTCTGAAACCGCTGTGATGGAAAAAAGACAAGAAAAGTAAAGAAAAATGAATTTCGTTAACTGAGTTTTTGTCCCAGGTCGAAAATGTGATTTGAAAAAAAGATATAAGCACTCAAACGTGTGCTGGGGTTCGCGCGAACCCCAATTTGTAAACTAGGGTTAAGAAGAATCAAGACGCTTTGTACATAATACAATATGCTAGAACCATGGAACATCTCTCAGTCGAATAAAGTCTGTTGGGGTAATCGAGATAAGAGTTTCGCGTACTACCTATTAAATGTCCTGTCTGTGTTAATGAAGAAGCAAACATCTGGCGAAGATGTACACTCTTAGACTTCACTTTCGGTCCTTTGTAGTGCAGGCTAGACGGCAGGCTAGAGATTGAACGGGCTGTGTGGACATATTTACTAAGACTCTGGAACACCACGTTTTGTATGGTGGCGTCGAAAGTAAGTAAGCATTCTTTTCTGACGGTTAAAATATTTTAAAACACATTAGTTGTTAATGTCATTATACTGATAATCAATGTATGTATTTTCTGATGGAAAGAGGATCAAAGGCATACGAAACTAAAACAAGACATAGCACTTTATCGTCGCACAAAAATGATATTGTATAACTGGCGCCCAACGTGAGTCTTTGATGTTTATTATATGCTTGACTAATAATTCCTACCTTTAGAAGAAGTTAAGAAATCCCAGACTGATCAACCCAATTCATGAATTACCTGTAAGAAAATACAAAAAAAAAGTTTATATTTATAAAAAGATATTTTAAATAATCTTTAACTTAATATATGATCAGTTATGAAAATAACTATTCTATACAAAAAAAAAAGTGAAATCCGTTCCTAGCTGTTTCAATGGTGTTGATACCATTGTCCCTGACATGCAAAAGCTTTAAATTAGTTCTTGTGCATAATACTACTCTATGATTTTTTCTGGTCAAAACTAGCCCTTTTATTCGATTCACTGCTCAAAAATAATGGCGGCAGAAAATAAACATAGAAGCAGAAAAATTATGGAACACATTTCTTCAATTTTCTCCGAGTCCGAGTGAGACGAACATCTTTTTAAATGAAACAACTAAACCCACACACTTATATATTAAAAAGAAAGGCCGTACTGAAAACTGAAAACTGAACCCTGAATATGAAGAGAATAACGTTTTCACTCTCCCACAAATACTTAAATAGAATGTTTTATTTTATGCATTTATAGGGCAACCTTTTTCTCTCTTTCTGTGTTTCTGTTATTCTTGTATTTTATGGGTGTTGATGACGAAACAGATGTTCGTCAAAAAGTGGATGGATGGATTTAGAGCTTTTGCTTTTTTTTTAAGCTCTCGTCTCTCCACATTATCATCACGCAATAGTATCACAACAAAAGAGCTTTTGGATTAATATGACTGTTTTATTCAATGTCTGTGTGCTCAGGCTCAGGCTCAGGCTCACCTCGAAAATCTCCCATGTAAATATTTAAAAATATAGAGAAAAAAATTCAATTAAAAAAAAGTCTGCAAAGAATTTTGACAGAAAGGTGGACTGGAGAGCAGATTGTGGACGTTAAATGAAGCGGATGGATAAAAAGAAAAAGAATTTTATAAAAAAAAACTGACCGGTTCACTTTTGGAAGATTAGATTTGAGTCTGATTGGATTCTGTTTCTATACTTGTAGAATTTTAGACTGTTCGTTCATTGATGTACATTTTTCGTTTCAATTTTTTGCAATTACTGGTTATTTTTCTGAATCGTCATAGAGCGATATTTATGTACAAAAGTTAAAAAAAAAAACTAAATAGTATCTCAATTAGAGTGTTTTAAAAAGGGATATGAAAGAATTATTATAGCCATTAAGAACTAATGACAAAAAGAGATAATCTACTGCGAAACTATACTGAAACAGTCACGAAAAAGAGAGCTCGCCGCTCGAGAGTTTGAAAACAAATCTTCTTCTATTTTATGGATTAATTTTGAGTGACCTAAGAGGAGTGGAATATACACAGAAGAGGAATAAACCGTACTTTAGATAATAATAAATCTTAAAAATGTGAAACTCAGGTTTTGGTTGGTTGAGTTGTTGTTGGATTGGATGTGGTCAGCATAGAGCTGGTTTAGGTGGTTGATGATGGTTGGGATGGTGGATGACATCATCTTAAAAGAAGTTTCATATAAAAGACCTAGGTATGTTTAGGGTAAGTGTCGAATGGAAGTACAATTGTGAAGAGAGGAAAGAATAGGTATAGTCCAGTGTGGATTTTTGATTGCAAAAGTATCTGTGTTTTGTGTCGTATAAAATAGTTTTTCTTTCGTTCATCAGTTGCTAGATCTGATTCATGAAATACATATTACGGTTTGAGCATATACATATAGCTATATTACATCTGTAAGGTATTTTCATATACTGGAATCCTTCGATTTCACTACGATTTAATAATTAGCAGCTACGTGTGAACATGAACTGACTAATACCTTTTCATGAATGAAAATTCTACATTATGTGTTTGTACTGGAATCCTTCGATTTCACTAAAAAGCTTCAGTTAATACTGATAGTTCTGAATGAGTTTTTGATTGATAACAAGCCGCGTCCATAACATAATGCGTAGATTGTGTGTCTGCAAGAAAAATAAAGCTAACCTCTACTTTTAAATGGCGCCCAACGCGAAGTCCTCTTAAAGACGTCTTTTTCTAAATTCATAGAAATTAAATTACAGCCAACATTAGAAAATAAAAGACTTCGGAAATATTAACACATACGTTATTTAAAAATAATTAATTTATACAAGATTATCGCTACAAAAATGTGATTTTTTGTCGAAAAGAGAAAATTTTGTCTTGTCTTTTGGAAATACACTGTAGTTCTAATCCGGAAAATAATATTTTATAAAAATTGGTCAAACCGTTTTTGAAATAACAAAAAAAAAAAATTTACTTTTTTGGATATTTTAAGTAATACAAATTATATCGAAATTCATCGGGTGGTTTAAGAGAAAAACTCATTTGAAAAAAAAAACCGGTTCTATGGGAGGAACCGATATAAGACTTTTCCGAAAAATCTATTTTAAACAAAACATAAAGCTTACAAGAGAAAAAAAAATAAAGTGCACGACTGGGTCGGACGAACTTTCTCTAATGTGTGACCAGTGGTCTTGGGGTTAGAGGTTTTGGAGAAAAACCAGGGAAAAAATGATATGAAATTTTATTGATAACTTAAAAATCACCACTTAAAACGTTTTTTGGAAAAAATGAAGTGAGCCATCTGATTTCGTTTACCTACTGTTAATAGTTATAAGAATTTTTTTTTAAATCGCTCGACCAGTTTCTTCAAAAAACAGTTTTTTTTTTGCCACGGGGTACCGGAAAATCTATTCCAACCAAAATATAAGTTTGCACAAAAAACACTATTCAAAAAGTTTTATCAAAATCGTAGTAGTAGTTTTTGAGAAAAAGAGCTTTTTATTGAAAATCATATGGCAGGTACCGTTAGTTTTAGTGCTAGAATTCTTATTATCTATATTATAGAGATGCTTAGGCTGTAGGTGACAATATTGAGAGGCTGACAGAATGTTTTTTTTTTACGAATCATAACTTGCATTACATACTAATAAAAGTAAAAATACAAATGCCATAACTTATATGTATATTAGTTCTAATTTTTCGATAATGAATTAGTATCTAATTATTTTTAAAATAATTCATTTAATCAAATTTTTGGAGGTTAAAAACAGTTTCTAGCTACAAACTAATAAAAAAACAAAAAACTCATCGAAAATTTACATTTTATTGTAGATTTAGTATGAACGAACATTTACACTTTCAACTTTTTCCATGTATGAGTTGATTTTCAGCAGGAATCGAAAGGACCTACAATTTACAGCTGAATCCGAACGAAGATGATCATGGCAAGATTTACTCATGGAAAATTTTTAATTTTTTTTTCGCAAGAAGCAGCTCATCGAAAAATACGTAGGTGATGTTCCGGCATGGCATTAAATATTAAAATTTTATTTTTTATATTAATAATCAAGCCAACAAAGTACCTATGTATGTCGCTTTTTGGAAATATAAAAAATTTCTTAAAACTATTACAATTAAGTTGTCACTAATTAATATTTAATTATATCATTGGACATTAATTATATTTTAATTATATCACTGGACATTAATTGCAGTATTTTTATTGGGAATTGTTCGGTTAGTAAAGGATCTAAATTATTTCAGTTTCATCCTTATTGTTTAATTTTTGTCCATATATTATTAAAATGAAAATACAATCGGAGGTGGTCGGTTTTCAGAAATTCAGCCAAGCAAAATACTTTTTAAGGTAGTAGAATAAATCACTATGTTTTACACAATACACCCAAGGATATTAGATGAAGCAGCAAAACAAAGCAACCTTCTTTACGGTGATCAACATCGTAGCCAAGATTAATTTCTTAAAAAAAAAAAAATCCGATCCAGTATTTTGCGCGTCCATTTCATCTACCTGCTTCCATTTTGTTTGACCAAAGGTTCTTTGATCGCTGCAACGCTGAGACGAAAATTCATGTGAAATTTACAGTCTTAGAATATTTTTTGGGGTTTTGATGGAAAAAAATATATCTAGATACTCATTTTGTCAAGTAATATCAAGTTCCGCTACAATAGTCCATCAAGATCACAACCAAAACCGAACGAAGAAGATGCTGATGAAGACAAGGAGAACTTAGGGATTTGTCCAAAGAAAACATCGAATAAAAATTCTTAGGTATAGGTAGTTTATCTACTGATGTTGTGGTATAATAAATAAAATAAAAGGACATTGGAACGGATATGTTAGAAAATAAAATCTCAAAAAAAAAAGAACTAAACAAGTTCTCCGTCCATCGAAGTAAATAATAATGCGAGAAAACGTGTTTAGAAGAAGACTTCCTCAGCTATGGCTGTCTGTGTTTTTTTTTTATTTTTGGTTAGCCATTAGGGGCGTGGCTCACAGAATTTCGGGGTGAATTTTCTGCAAATAAAAAATTCTTAAATCCGAACCGTTTTTAAAAAAGTGTCTGCATTAGCAGAATCAAATTAAAGTCAAGACATTGTATGAGTAGAAAGCATAATAATTTAGTGTGCATTTTTTTTAGAAAAATATCTTTTAATTGCATTTCATAATAGTTCTTTGCAAATGGACGGAGAATATGCAGTTTCTACTGAAGCACGTGCTTCAATATAGGAAAATAATATGTTTGAAGACGTGAGCTGAGCATTACAATAATTTTAATTATTCTAGATATGTACCTACTTCTTTAAGAAAAGAAAAAATTCTTTCATGATGTTCATTTTCTAATTATTATGATGGATTCGTGAGAAAAACGGAAACGAAACTTGGTTAAACATGAAGCGGAAGTTAATTATTTGTGTCTGATGTAATACTATAATTAAAAAATAAGTACTTTAAGGAATTGAAGCATTTTGTTTTTTCTTATTTGTATTTTTCTTAGTACAATGTACTGAATCTTTCATTGACATAGCCTACATTTTAAGTTAAACCTTAAGAGTCTTTATGACTAAATAATGAAAAGCCGTCAATTTTAATTGTCTAGAAGCACGCATGCCTTCAGACATTCATTAGTTATATCAATCATGGTGATGACATAAAATATTGAACAAGAAGAATTTAAAATATGTATGTATTTAGAAACAAATGAGTGTTTTTGATGAAAGCTAGCCAAAAGAGTTGTGGAGTTGTGCCCAGCGTCACAGCTGTGTGTTTCGTAGATGGTTTTTTTTTTTTTTTTGGGTATCGCCTCTTGCAAGGAAGTGACAAATCCAACAAGCGCATTTGTGCATCTATACTTCGGATGCGAGGGTAAGAAGAAGGTACCTTCCATTCCCACACAGAAATTGTATAAGTCACTATTTATTTATATTTAAACTCATACGACAAATTCAGGTGCCGTGTAAAAAGGCCAAATTTTAACTTGTACAAAGTGAAATAATGCCAAACAGATTATCTTGTTTAAAGTGAAATAATTACTGTCACGTAGCAATGTATTTAGTTTTCCTTACTAAAATAAAGTGCACGACTGGGACGCACGAACTTGCTCTAATTTGTTACAGTGGTCCTGGGGTTTGAAGTTTTGGAAAAAAAGCATTAAAAAAATCATATAAGATTTTATTAACCATTAAAAAATCACTAGTTAAAACGTGTTTTGGAGAAAATCAAGTAATAGACAAGGGTCGATAATTTTTGAAACTAAAAAAAATTATAGTAGAATGAAGCCCATTGGAAAAGGAAAAGAACATAACAAAAATGAAAGGCAAAATAAATAACGGGCGATCTGGGGTCGGGAAGTGGAAGGGGGGGGGGATTCAGGGGGTTTAAGGGTAAAAACGGTTTATTTCGATTTCCGGAAAATCTAAAAGTCCTATGGAAAAAGAAAAAATAAACGATAGTTGTAGGTAATAAAAAGATCTACAACTTTTGTGTACACAGTTTTTTCATATAACCTTAAATTTATGTGAAAAATTCAAATAACCAAATGTTTGGTTTTTTATAAAAAAAAAACATTTCACGAAATGTGGTGAAAACTAATCTTTTTATTTCATAATTACACTTTAATTTTTTTGATTTGAAATATCAATTTTGTTCGCCTTATTTTGATAGAGCAAGTTCGTGGTTTTTTGATTTGAAATATTTTTGTTCGCCTTATTTTGACTTTATATCGAAAAGGACCCTAATTTTCAATCGAAATTTCTCACGTCAAAATATAACCTTTTTTAAAAAAGGAAGTGAGTTTTTTGTTCCTGGAAATCTCTACTTTCTGATGGTGTAAGGAAAATTTAAATTTACATTACAATGGTAGATTTTATCAGAAAGTGCCAAAAAAAACAGCAACACAAACTCGAATCCGAAATTTGTTTTTAATCATTATGTAAAATTCTGAGCTATTTATTAAAATATGTACACTTTAATTACTCGAAAATCGTAAGATTCCATAAAACATTGACAAAAAAAAATTAAAAATTAAAAAAGTGTAAATTTTAATAAATAGCTCAACATTTTACATACGAGTAATGGAAAAAAAATTTCGGATTTTTTGGTTTTTTTTTTTTTTGCATATTTTCAGAAAATCTACCATTGTAATGCATACTTTTTTAAGTCAAAATAAGGCGAACAAAAATATTTCAAATCAAAATAAAGTGCACGACTGGAAATAAAAGATGGGACAAAAATGAAATTTTATTAATCACTTAAAAATAACTAGTCAAATCGATTTTTTGAAATAAAATGAAGTTAGTTTTAATTTTAAGGAAAATTTTTTTCAAAATATGTCGGACTAGTTTTTTTCAAAAACTGTTTTTTAAACTTTTCTAAAATATATTTCCACTTTTTAGAACTTTAAAGTTTTTATCAGAAAAATAAAATTTTAAAAAATTCATCAAACCGTTTTTGAAAAAAAAAATAATTAAAAAAAATTAACTTACCCAAAAAAAAAACTTTTTTTTAAAACTTTAAGAATTCATATAATTTTGTTTAGCTTTTACATTTAAAATTTTATCGAAATCCGTTTAGTGGTTTCCGAGAAAATCTGATATGAAAAAAACCGGTCCTATGGGAGGAACGGTTATCAGACTTATAAATCTGTTCCAACCAAAAAATATAGTTTAATTAAAAAACACTATTCAGAAAGTTTTATCGAAATCGTAGCAGCCGTTTTTTAGATAAATAAGATTTTCATTAAAATTAATATAACAGGTAGGTACCGTTAGTTTTGGAGCTAGAATGCTAATTCCGAAAACCCCTCTGTATTAGAGACAGACACTTTTTTAGGCTTCTCTTTCATTTTAAAAAAGTTGTGCTCAACTCTCAATCTATCTTCTCTATCATCTAAATGTCAAGTTTGATTGTCCAAAAAATAGGAGACTGTTAAGTAAGAAAATCTATTAGTCATTTCAGGTTTATTAATTCATTTACGTTCTCATGGCTAATAAAAGCGAGCAAGCACATCTTCACGTATTTAAATATATTAGTTTAGGGGAAACAAAGAAATTAAGAGTGAAATTATGAAAAATTGGAATTATTTCACTTTAACAAAGTGAAATAATGCCAAACGTTAAAATTTGGTCTTATTTCACTGGCCGACAACTCATTGCCTTGTGATACGTAATAGAAGAAAAAGACGTTAAGATGTTAAATGTAAAAGCATTTGGTGTAGACAAAACTCCTTGTGTCATAATCCCATAATTTTTTACTCGCCATGTCATGAATTCATGTCCCTTAAAATCAAAACATTTATCCATACAAAATATTATGGTAGTTTATCACATTGAAACGGGAAATTACACAATAATTTACTTAAGTCCCCAAAATTTAACCCAGGGTTTATTTTTTAACAATGGGACTTGAGTCCAATTTTCGATAGCATAACAAGTTAAGAGTATGAAATAAGTGTTAACTATAGCTGAATAGACCCCCTTACATACGATTTTTTCTTGTCTCAACCCAAACTACACGCTCTTGCTTTTGAACAACCTTATACCGATCACTCAACTCAAAAATCTAGTTTGTTGAAAAAACTACTATAGAAGTTGATTATGCTCATCACAATCGTCTGAGCAAAATATTTGTTTAAAGAAAGTTGTCAGTCACAGAAGTCTAATAGTTCAATGACTTTAAAGTTGAGCAATGCTGCAAAGAACACGGATGCTCGTAAGTTGTTTTGTTGTCAAGTAGGTATGAACAGTTAGATGGAATCATGCGACTTTTTTTTGCGAAGTCCCTATGAACATTTGATAATAAATCGAAATTTATGCTGAACAATGTTAAAGCAGCATTATGTGAATTAACAAACCTTCAAAACGCATACAGCTAAATCAGGCACATCTCATATACTGTTGAAAATAGTTTATAAGTTCCTAACGGTAAGATTGATTTCGGTATTTTGTGTTTACTGTTAAAAAAGGTTCATACGTTGTATAACTGTGTAAGTCTTACTCAATGGAATTGATTCCAGGCCAAGTGCCAAGCCTTGTTTTGACATTTGATTTCTTTTTTCTTCCCTGTCGCCGTTTTATTTGGAGCACTAGCATAACGAAATCTCGCATTTTTTTTTTAATCTCGAAAAACGAAATCTCGTAAATTGAAATCTCGCCTTTCTTAAACTCGCAATTACAAAATTTCGCTTTTTAAAGTCTCGCATTAACGTTTCTCACCCAAAAATCTCGCAAATTTCAACTAAAATTTTGGAAACTGCATAGGCGCCTGCCAGACGCACGACTGGATATAGGTACCCTAAGCCGAGCAACGAAGTTGCGTGAGCGGGTGTGCCCCCGAAAAAGGGAGTTAAAATCCCTTGATCCCGCGCAGCGGGCCATCCATGTACTGTTGTCTTTTCTGAAAATCCACTGGTTATAAGGACTAATCCATATTAATTTATTAAAGTCAAAGTAAGATTATATTATGTAAATACTAAAAAAAAATTATTTCTTAGAAAATCACCCTTTCTGCCTAAATGGGGGAGGGAGATCCCCCTTCGCATACGATTTTTATTTTACCAATGCAAACTCTTCTTTTCAAGAATCCGTTATTATTTGCTTCGCTAAAGTTATTGTATGTAAAATAGGTACTGTTGAAAAAAATGGCTATAAAAGCCTTGCAACATCCGGGAGCGTATCGGAATCCGTTTTCAAAAATCCCGATCTATTATAATCCCATGTTAAAATAAATTGCATCACTCTTTGCGCGATTTTTTAAAATAAAACAACTACGTTTGATTGCAAAAGCGGGATAATAAGAAATGGGATTATAAGAGACGGGATTTGAAAAAAGCGGTTTTATAAAAAGCGGAATTTTAATAGCGGGATTTTAAGAATCGGGATTATAAAAAGCGTGATATTGAACCCAACACTAACATCCTACTTGTAATTACAATTTGTTTTTATGCGAGATTTTAGTTTGTGAGTTTTGGTAATTTAAAGGTTTTAAAAAGCGAGATTTTGTACAAGGTTCTGGAGTTTTAGAGTTAGGATGCATTAGATTCAAAACGGTTTCTAATCCAGATATTTGTATTCTCCGCGAAGCATCTGTGCTCAGTTTTTAGCTTTATCGTCTTAACTGCATACAGATAAAGAAAGAATATTTTGTTTGAATAAAAGCTTAGAGTCATGAAAGTGGGTAACAGCCTACAAAACAGAAATTTTTAATCAATAATTAATTTTTTTAACTCAAGTATCAAAATGCAACTTTTGCGTTAAACTACCAACAAAATAAAACAACATCTATCAGCATCACCTCCATATACAACGAATTGTCCAAATTGTATCTGCGAGGACGAAGTTTCCTGGTCGAATTTTTCGTGGGCAGATTTCAGTTAACAACGATGGACACCTACAAGTATCTTTTAAATTTCTCAAAAAATTATGCAACTTTTTTCCATCGTTCGTTCGTTCACCCCCTATTTTTCGAGTAGCTCCCGATTCCACAAATTTTGAAATTTTTATTGCATCTCGTTGCATGCCGAAACGAAATCGGTTCTCCTCACACGAAACTAAAGACGAAGAGGACTTTTCAGGTTCTTCTTTTGGGATGATGACTCTTACTGCGTTTGCAACATTTTTTTTTTTTTTTTTTTTTTGTATAATGCACCCCACAAGATGGAATTTTTGTTTTACTTTTTTTGTATGTGGAGTGGCTCGTGCTGCTGTTAAAATGGCAAATTATTAATGGCTTAATAGGGTGCGCATTAACGCAGGACCACCACTCTAAAAGCAGCACTTCATTTGCTTTGGTCTCCGCGCACTTTGCGATACAAACCAGGAGCATACACAAATTGTATTTTTGTTGTCCTCTTTTTAGTGTGGGAATGCTATGTTCGTTGTAAGTAGAGTTATTTTATTGTTTTTTTTTTTTTTGCACTTATTAAATGGTTTTTATGCGATGACAGTTTTATGGTGTCCTTTTGTAAAATTAAATAAACGAAATTATGGAATCAATCATCGTGATGGGCCTGTCGGTCGGTTGGATGTTTGGATAGACGGCCAGGATGGAGAAGTAATCCGATTTTGCAGTGTAAAGTTTGCCTTTTAAGTGCTCTGCACTTGGTTTTTGGGGTTACCTTTTATTTATAGATTCTGTGAACTTCGAGTTGAAATAGCCTTCTTCATTAAGAGGGAGAATCCATCGTAGTGCATTTAGAAGTATTAATTTGTGGGGGGGGGGGAAGGTTATGATATGTGCAGCTGTTAAGGCTTAACGCTGATAGTTTGTTTTACGGTGAAAGAAGGGTTAGCACACGCTATGGTTTAGCATAAATTTTTGTAATGCAAAATTCTAGGGGACAAACATTATGGAGAACAACAGTGTCAGCGAAGAGTTCTTTGAACTTAAGGATTGAACATTTTATTAAACGGTTTAAACAGGAAAAAATAAATTCATTGAACACATTTTGTGAGAACTCGAATGAAATTTTTTGAAACGGTTCTTTAAAAATAGGTTAATCAGAACAAAACTATGAAGTATTGGTTCGAAGACAAAAAGGATACCAAAATAAGCGACTCTTTCTCAGCGTGTACAAAATTGGGAGGCTCTGATTAGATAGGACAAAAAACTATCTACAGATGAGCATTCTATCAAGCAGGAAGTGATAAGAGGTCCCTCAGGGTAACCACACTGGGCCTTTAATTTATATTAGTTAAATGATTGGCCAAAGTATATTTGCCATTTATTTGCCAGGGCTATAGTCCGAGAATCGAGATTTAACCCAGGTTCACAATTTTTTTATCAAATCAGGATTAATATTTTATGAAAGATCTTGAAATATCTAGTGTGTTGAAGTTTAATTAATAACTACCTACATATTAATATCTATTCTTAAAAATTTAATTGAAATGTAAAGAAATGAATATTTGTTCCAATATATGTAGAAGCTCATGTAATCAGATTTTATTTTAAACTAGCGGTACCCGGCGCGCGTTGCTACGCTAAACAAAAAACACTTATTTAATGTGAAATTAAATATCAATGCTAGCGGATAAACAATATTTTTGGTTAAGTCCTGCATTTTTTTTGTCTTCGACCCGATCGGCCATTCCGGAATTTTCGCTGATGTTTCAAACCGCTAAAAAATTTATGAAAAATGAAAATTTCATAAAGATCCATTGGGCGGTTTAGGAGTCCATAGACAACATATGTACATACAAACATACAAACATACACACATCCATTTTTATATTATATAGATTTAAAGTTTAACCGTTTTAAAAAGAAAACGACTTTTAAAATTATGAAGAAACTATTTGAATTTGTGTTGAGATAAAAATTTGTTCGACCGAAGGGAATCATGTCAAAATGAAATAAAGCCCAACGTCAAAATTCTGCTTTATGAAAGTGAATCAAGGTCGAATTGTGGAAGTCGGTTAAATAGCTGAGCGTTACTTCTCGCACACCGATTTCGCCTTCCGATATTTCAGTATTATTTCAGAACTAAGAAACCAGATTAAATTGGCAAGTCTGTAATTTCCGCCCGTCAGCATAATGTGCAACTGTCTACATCATGTCAATTCGCAGTGGCATTAGGGCTTAAGGTTCTGGAGGTAGTAAAGTACGGTTTAAAATGTATAAACAATTGACAACCTTCAGTTCGGATAAGAAACATTCAATATCATTGTGACATCTTCATCGTTTAGTAATTCAGCCTTAACCAACAAAATAACGTCAGAAGTTAAATCTAGAGCAATTCTATAATCTAGTATTTGCTAGCTCTAACCCCAGTTGGTTTTAAACTTAGGCTTATGAGAGATACTTTTTTAATGCCAGCTGATCCTAATTTCGTAATTCATTGGTGTAAGATAATGAATAAGAATAATTATTCAACAAAAACAATGCAGTGACATTACTCCTTAAAAAAAACTGAACCCTTCATGTTTAGAATAGTATAGGTACACAAACACAACCCAATTTCTTGTCCACCGGTTGGGACAAACTCTAGACAAAGTTTACTTTGCTTCATAAAAGATTTCTTATGAGATAAGATCAGATTTCACTATCGATCTCCAATTTGAATACACCTTCTCCTAGTTTGCAACCAAGAGATAAATATATTTTTTGTATGTTCCCTTTTTTAATCGGATTACTGAATTACTGACTCTTTTGTTGCTTTAAATACGTTTTATAATCTTCATCTTGATATTTCGAATCATGACCTTTGTTTAATTATTGAACTTATTATAAATAATTTCTATTTTGAATTTATACAATAGTCTTGCCATAGAGATATTTCAAAGCAAGAATCTGGAATAAATTGAAAAAAAATTTCACTGAAATACAGATTGTTTTTAAGCTTTGGACTTGACAACGATTAAAAGTACTAAATTGCAAATCAAGCATACAAAATTAAATTTCAACATTTTATAAAACTATGGGTAGCATGTCACACGAGCTAATTTTGACTTTCCAATTTAAAGAGTGGCTTGCATAGACCACAATCCACAACACTGAAATTCAATTTCATAGTTTGTCCATGAAAAGTTCTAAAAATGCTTACTCCAACAAAATCAAGTATGCAAACCCTGGCGAAACGAAGAACAACGAAACACCAAAATTAGCAAATAGATGGTTTTAAATGGAAATCTTTTCTGTTAGTTCTTTCAATGTACCTTTTTAAACATGAAAATGATATAATATTTTCGGTGTAAAAACAAAACAAAGACCCCACAGGTGTTCAAGCTTCCGAATAAGTACTATGGTTCTGGTTTTTTATTTCAAAAAAAAAAAAAAAAAAAAAAAAAAAATGAAACTAATTCGTCAATGCCAAACGCGAGTTTTCAAAGAATTTGAATTTTAAACGCGGAAGTTTTATTTTAAGTTGCGGTGGTGCGGTTTTTGTGGTGCAACAGACATTCTGAAGTCGAGTTTGGTGTTGAAAGATAGGGAAATAGATATGGAAGCATTGGAAATGAGACTGGCTGGTATCAGCCAAACACACACATGGATTTATACCGAATCAAATAACAAATTGTATGCAGATAGGATTTCATTTCAAACTTATGGAAATAGTGAATTAAATAAATTTCAAACTAAAAACCATGCAGGCTATGTTTGCATGATACAAAAAGCTTATTCTTCCCAAAGCAGATTCAAATTTATTTATATTAATTGATAGAAAATATTATTTAAATTAAAAACATAAACCTAACCAATTTCCGGCAATAATCAATTCATAACCGATGCTTGAGTTGGGATATATCGATACAAAGCAAATGTTCGCTACACATGATTAAAATTTATTACCCAACAAATATGCAAGTTTATACAGCAGGCAATGTTAGTAGATTAATTAATCAAAATTCTTAATGAAGATTTAAAACCTTACGATACAGCTTAAACGATGGTCAAAAGAAAAAAACCTTCTACCTTTCTCGTTGAGATCAAAGAGCAGCTTTTAACACCGAGTTTAGTGTGTCAAACTACCACGCATAAGGTTCCGGGCTCGATACTTGACCACTCCGTTCCGTTCCGAGGAACTGGCTCTTGTGAGGAAGTGACAATTCCTCCAAAAGAAGAACTTATCATGGAAAAAGTGCTACTCCACTAGCCGTTCGGATATGGCGGTAAATTGTAGGCCCCTTCCATTCCTGAAGGAAAGCACTATATATAGCAGCTTTTAATAACGTGAAAAGAAAAGAACTATTTCATAAACTATAGCAAACGCTTGTTTTCTCCACGAAAGTGGTAAAAATATTGGATTTGATCTATAAAGATACTTCTGCAGTTGTTCCGGGTGGTACAAACAGGGCCAATTATTTATTCCCCATGAAAGAAAGGCGCAGAATAAGGGAGTGTTCTAAGCACGTTACATTTCATCCTTTTGCTGAAGGACCTCATTTTAACTGCTGATGTACCAAGATGTTTATAGTTAGGTGAATAGTCGCTAAGAACTAACGTTCTCTCATTTTAGAATGACGTAGTGCTCCTGCCTGATACTACTGGACCTGGCAGTCAATCTGTTTGCAGGGCTTTAATGTTGTTATATTTCCAAGTGTAGGAATTGAAGGAACACGTTCTTCCCATGGTTCCCCTTTTCTGCTTTCGCCAAACTAATGAAACAAAATTTTAACAATAAAAATTACAATGACTTTTGAACTCAAATGACTCAGAGGTTGGAAAACGTATTTTGCGCATTTTCATAAACATGGTGTTTTTTGTCGGTTCAATAGTTTAATTTTACACAGGGTTGGAATTTTTCAGTATGATCGTGACAAAGGGGATACAGAATTTATTCAAGTACTTTGTCTCACATTCCATCTTTGTAAATCATTCCTTCCCTTTTTACTAGTTAGTTGTTTTGGGGATACCTAAGGGGAATCTTCTTGGGCCTGTACTTATTGTTTTTTCAACCTTCATATGGGTATACATATGTATAATAGTCTATACTTGACTTCAAACGAACTTGGTTACTTTTAGGTACCTAAACTAAAATTCGTGGAGTTCAACGATTAAAAAACTGATGAAACAATAAGATATTCTTGATTTTTTCTTAAAGCAGCATTTATACATATATAAATAATGTTGAACAGTTATAAATACTCATTCTTATTTTAAATTCAAATCGTGCAAACATTTTTGTTAGACCGCTTTGACTTAATTTTTAACTTTGAATCGTCTTCAAGGTGTTATTTCAAGCCATTACCTTTGCCACTATAAATCAACTGATAAGCCGCCAACAAAAACCTCAAACCTGAATTCCCCCTAGCTACCACGTAGGTAATCATCACACATCAATCGCATCTCATTACTTCTCCCAGTTTTATATCCAAATCACTCATTTTTATATCTTGAGTCAACCACCGACTAAACCAGCGGCAAAAAAAAACAACAACATCGCCGCGCCGGCTTGCATCTGATTCTTTTGGCTTCTGCTGTAAGCCGTCAGCCGCAGCAGCTGAAACCGCTCCTTTTTTACAATTTTTTTTTTTAAGGTACACTCGTACGTGGAAGGCGCCCATCTTACTGGATATGTATTTTTCTTCTCCTAAGAAGAACAACAAAAAATCCCACATTTATATTTTATATCATGATGCATTCATTGTTTTTTCCTTTTTTTTTTCTTGTATTTCCCACTTTTTTATTTAAACTCGAGAAAAAAAAAACAATGCAAACAGGACAACACACAATATGCTCGAAACAAGCGCAAGAGCAGCAAGAACAGCCCACAAAACAAAACAATTCCCTACTTTAAAGTAGAACACAAACTTGTAGATATATTATTTCTGAGTGAGTTTCTTCTTCTGATGTTGCTGTTGCTGCTGCGGCCCGGCTGCTTTAGAAATAACCTTCAAGATTTATGCGATGCTTGCGCATTTTATTCAATGTTGATGTTTTATTTGGATTTTTTTTTCTTATTAGTTGTTCTTCTTCGCTCAACGATGATTATATTTCGCAGTTAGTGTGTGATGGCCACTTATACTCTCATTTCGCTGATTATGAGAGAGATGAGAAATAATTTAAGATGATGAAAGAGATCTCACTTTTCGCATTAGCATACAAAAGAATAAGTGTGGCTTTTTGTGTATTACTTTGGAACATTAAGACTTTATTTGAATGAATACGATTTTAGATATGTTTTTTTAAGTGTTGACATTTTCTATTTGACATTGTAAAAAAAATATTGTTGATAGCATCACTAGTTGCTGAGATATTAACGATGCCTCAGGAGAGCTATTTGGGACCTGTACTTTTTGTTGATATTTTCCCTCAAATTCATATCAAAATGTTAGGTCTTTTTTATATGGTTGATGAGTTTTATTGAACAAAATAGCATCTTCACCTGTACGTGGTAACCAAAAGGTGAACTAACGAATGGCTTTGGATTTATCAGAATAATGGGTTGCAGTGACCTGAGTTATCTTTTAAGGAACTAGAAACAAAGATAAAGAAACGCTCTGAATTCCGAACTGTGGTGAGAAATGAGAGATGTGCCTCGTATTGACCAACCCCCAGGCAAACGAAAAACGGATAATGATTTACGTCCAAGGTGCGTGCTAATGTGACAGCTATTTAGGCTTTGAGATGGGATAAGAAGGGCTTGAAAAAAAACAGAGACTTTTGAATTCGACCTCGTTGGGAAATCTGAGGCAAAGTATCTTGAGCTTTAGCGAAGTCAACCAAACAGGGACAATCGGCATCAAGGCCATATTTCACCATCTTATAAACTCACATTCATCTTAAGTTAAGAGAAAGACGACGCTAACAAGGAAAGTTATAGTCAACATCAGGATTCACTAGCCGCCTGCAAAGATGGTGATGGAAACCCTGAATCTGATGCACACAGCACAGTCCTTTTACCATATGCTTAATGGTAATAACAGCCAAGACCCCACCAATGAGCAACCAGTTCCGGTCAATCTAAATGACAACGAACAGTTATGATTAAAAACAGACATTGCAAGACTGAAAACCAACAAAGCAGCTGGGACCGATCGATTGACTATAATGGGAAGTGTTTAAACACACCGGAGGTGTCCTACTCATCTGCAAAACATCGCATCATCCGAAAAAGTATGCCCGTAGATTATAATCTCAGTATCACCTGTCCCATGCACCCAACCCAAAATCACCTATTAAAGATAAAGCTAGAGGATGCTCGCTGTATCGTTTGAATTAAAGTTAAAAACGTGACTGAAGAGAAATTCTTAATTTTCAAGAAAATTGAAAATACATCAAGGTCTTTTGCTTATTTATTTAAGACAACATTTTTCATAAGGCGCGGATAGTTTGTTAACAATTTAAGAAGACAAAAATTTTATATCATCACTAATTTTTGATAGACATGGTTTACCTCAGGGATAGTTATTATAACCCTTTTTATTTGAATAAGATTAATGAAATTTTAAGTCTTCAAGTAACTATGGACTATCAACTCATTGAATAAACAAAGGAAAGTTATGGATATCTATATACTTTCCCTCACTTTGTCTTTTCACTTTCCAATAATTTGTTTCGTTTGATCCTCCAATTAAACCACACTCAAACGTCCTTTTATAATCCTTTTATAAAAACCTTTTCAGGGTTACTTAAGTTTTTAATACTTTGTCGATTCCCCACTTCAATTAAACACTCTCTATATGCCCCATTCTAGTGAATGTTCGTGTTGAAAATATATTTTACTGTTAATCTCATATTCGAAGGACGAATGTTAAAAGGATCTGAGAGTAAATTCACTTGTAATCGCTGTGGGTAGTCCATATTATTATGAAACACGTTTATTATGTTTGCCAATTTTTTTTTACTGCCTTATTGTGAAACGTGTCCTGTATATATTCATAATATTATGCTGTTTCCATTGTTTCCTAATTATATTTTGTCATTTAAGTCATAAAAGTAGAAAGAAGAAGAATAATTCAAGTTTGTAATTTCCAATTATAACTAGTTACAATTACAAGGAGCATGCATGGTGAACTCTGTGCTACGACGATGATGATGATGATGGGCTGCAATTACAATTTGCATGTTTTGAAAGTTGCGCCAGTTCATGTGGTTCTCGGCGAAGCTTTACTTGATGTTGTGTTGCATGCAGCAGCTCCCAAGTCCCAACCCAACTCATATACTCGTAGCAATTGCCATTGAGAATTCATTATAATATCCTTTCGGGCACAACAACAACAACAACAACAACTCACAGAACGTACTGCTCTCGTTTTCGGTGAAATAAAAAAGTCAAATTGTACCTCTGCTTTTGCATTGTTTGAAGAACATTTATACAATGTAGGATAGAATTTTTTGTTTTGAAGTTGTTGTTGTGGAAAAAGTAATGGAAACTAGTTAATGGAAAATTTAATCAAAGTCAAATGCAAATTACATGCAACATTGATGTCAGATGGAGACACGGTTAAGTGTTGGCCTTTGTGAAGGCTGCTAAGGTTCCTTTTAGTTTCTATTCAGAACAATAGTTTGGCCATGGAAATGTGTTTTCCAAGGTATGATATATGTATATATAAAATTTACGGAGTGTGACACAAGTCCTTTGTAAATATTTAGTTAAGGAATTCAATCAATAGCTTCCCGACGTTTGTTTTAATAAATTTATAGACACAAACGACGTGTTTTTTGTTTTTCAAAAAGTGCATGTTTTCCCCTGGACATTTCTTGAGAAAAAAAGGAAAGTTCCTTTAAATTTAAAATTTCAATTATAAACAAAAATATAGAGCAAGTTTCAGATGATTTTGTAGATGAATGAATGCTGCCTTGATAACAAAGGTGGGAAAGAACATCATCTGTTCAGACTTAGCCAGTAAACAGTGAGACATGTGGATTTCACTACGGGAACAAGAAAAGACTGGACTACAATTCTTGGACCAACATATTAGGTGGACCATTTAATACTGTTTTTTAAATAAGTTACTGTACACTAAAGATTACGAAAAATAAATTTTCAATTTTTTTTTTTAAAAACCCAAGTAATTGCGTCGATTTATTAAATATAGTGCCCGATGCGTTGGCATGGGTGTTCCGTATTACATTTTGAAGCACAGTACATCACCTTGTCTTAGCCCCCTGGGTGGTTTCAAAGGTTTCAATAGAGTCTTTACAACTTTGACGGAACAGTGAGCATTTTCAAACATCATCCTGTAACTCATTAAGTGTTAAGTCCAGTCACTTAAGAACTGACAAAAAAGGCTTAGAAAAAAGAGGTTTTCGTTAAGTTTAACTTTCTCAAAAAGGACAAGGCTTTAGCACTTGGTTTTCTACATTAGCGTGAGAAATAATAAGAGTATTCAATTTTGACTATAAAAGTAGTTTACAATTACGTAAAATTTTGAAAAAAAAAATTAATTTTGATATTTTTTTTTTTTAATTTTTTCCAAAACTTTGAGTTTGAAAATTCATTTTGCAAAAACTGTTCACTAAAATAACTTTATTTAAAAATACAATTAAGGAAGAGACTTCTGGATTTACAAAAAAGTAGCACGGTAAGAGTTACCGTTATTTTAAAGTAATTTATTTTTATTAGCGATAGGTACCTAAAGAACCAAGCGATTTACAGACAACATCAAGATCGGATACTCCGATGATTGATGAAGGACTTTTCGCAGGTCATTTACTAAAAGTCGTGAAAAAGCGCTCTAAAAATTATAAAAAAAAATCATATTTTTGATTAGAAAAGCGTTAGAAACGGGAACTTCACGGATTATTATGTAAACACAGTATATCTATATGTTGAAATCGGGTAATTAGCTGGAACTTCTAAAAAAAAGCCAGCATCCTAAGTTCTTTTACCAAAAGTCGTGAAAAAGCGCTCTTAAAACTACAAAAAAAAATCATATTTTTTGTTAGAAAAGCGTTAGAAACAGAAACTTCACGGATTGTTTTGTAAACACAGTATATCTATATGTTGAAATCGATAAATGAGCTGAAACTTCTACACTTTAAAAATTAGAAAAAAATTCGTAACTTCCGTTAGAATAGTGTTAGAAGTAAAAAATCTCACGATTGTATTGCAAACATATTCAGATAAGCCGTTTTAGTCAAAAAAAAAAAAAAAAATTACCATCACAACTTATGTTACTTAGCTTTTTGGGCATACATGTTTTTTTTTTTTACTTATTTAAATCAATTTTTTTCTGTGAAATCATGCAGAACTATTTTGGAAAACCATCAGGAACTATAGAACTCATGTGCCTGCGACAAGAACTCCAAAAATAAGTTGAGATGCTGACATTTTTGTAATGCTAACTTCACGGACATCAACAAATAGCTGTTAGGTCGAGTCGGGGTCTGCTAGGAACTCATATTATTTCGACCTTATAATAATTCCATTTCTTCAAGTAAAGGAATTAGGTACATACTAGGAATATGCCATCCATCCTATTTCGCAAAAAAAAAACCGTATTTCCTCTTTTCAACTACAATCCTGTTCCTATTAACTGCATGGTATATCATTTTCAACTTTTCCTATTTCTCAGCTCAGCTCAACGTCAATTTTATCCAACAAACATGACTCATTCAAACTCATAACTCATTAATAAAACAATTGAATGCGATAAATTCCTAAGCACTTCGCGTTTCCTTTTTTTTCTTGGCGTAATCTTCAATCGAAAACATGCCCATTAAATGCTTTCGACTTCCTGTACATATAAATTATTATTTACTTGGAGAGCACCAACAAGAACATATGTATATACACAAATATAAAGAGGCAAGAGACGTTTAATAATTTTTTGAATTCGTCATAATTAAGTATGTATGCACATTATTCTAGCACCAACAATTAATAAAGCGCTTAAAGTAATAAATTTTGCCAACTTTACTTTGTCTAGTCCTTTTTCTCATATATCTAATTTTTTTTTTGTTTTATCTTACCGCTTAGATATAATTTATTCATTCTATCCTATCCTATCGCGTGTTGGGAAAATATTAGAAAATAAATTCAGATGTCAAGGAACACAACATAGAGGACATAGAACACCATTGGAAGGGAATTTGTGTTTTGGAGTAAGGAATTTTTGTTGAATACAGTTGTTGAGATGATTGATTCGAATGTTGTTTATACGGATTTACGTTTCTTGCGGATAGCATTTGGTTTCGTAGACTTTGAAGAAACTTAGATAGTTTGTAAAATTCAAATTGGACAATTGTAAATTTCAGATATTTACTAGCAGTTTCGTAGTCACAATAGACATTTGGTATTCTGATTCTTTCCAAAGTGCAAAACGGATAAGTCGTCATTCTGTCAACTTTGAGATTGTATCTTGCGATTGCTAAATATTAGGTTATACTAAGCTTATAAGATAAGGGCTAACAAATCACATGGTAATTTTCTAGGTTATCCGAGATTCAGATATAAATATTTGTCAATGATCAATGGTATTCATTATATTCTCTTCTAAATCTTAAAATAAAGGGTTTTCCCATAAGAGGTGTTATTTTGATATTCAAAAAAAAAGTGGCATTTTTTGATATAAATGATCGGATGTTTATTTCAATGTAAAAAGGAAAGTATGCCATTAAGAAAACAATATCAGCCAAATGGCCACCACGGCAATATCCTTTTCGTGAAATTTTCCATCACCAAAAAGCAAAGTGGCTGCTGTATGACCTCAATAGCTTCCATCTTTGAAGTCTTCAATCGACGCTGGGCTGTTGGCGTAGACCTTATCTTTCACGTGGCCCCAAATGAAGAAGTCACAAGGTGTTAAATCACAAGATCTCGGCCAATTGTGATCACCTCTTCGAGAGATAACACGGTCCGGAAACTTTTCCCGTAAAAGATCGATGGTTTCGTTGCTTATGTGGCACCTAGCGCCGTCTTGTTGAAAGCAATAAATAAATCTTGGGTTTTCCGAGCCCCAGATGCGATAATTTAGCTTGTTGATAGCCACCGATTTGGAAATGGGCCTCATCAGTCAATATGATTTTACGATGAAATTCCGGATCATTTTCATGCGGTGTAATGACGTTTGTGGAATGCCCAATTCCAAAGAACGACGAGGAATGTACAAACCTGGGTTTTCTTCAACACTTTGGGCTACAGCAGCAATATTCTCAGTTGTTCTTGAGCGACGTGTACGGATTTTATTCTTCACATCGCTAACTTTTCCCAACAGCGCAAATTTGTCTGTCAATTTCTAATATTGGAAAACGCTAAGCCCGTCTTGTCTTTGAAAAGATACCTACAACTCCGCAAACACCCTTGCATTTCTTGTAAGAGTCTTCATCTACCATTTTTCATAAGACATTGTCAAAACAAAATGTGTACACATATTTTCAAAATCCTAACTTGACATTAATGGCGTTTTTCGACAGACGTTCAAATAGTCTTCTGAAAAAAATGGAGTTTTTGTATTTCTTTCAATTTCAATAACATAGGTATATCCAAAAATTTGCATTTCATAGCATAAGCACAAATTGACCACTTCATTGACAACGTAATATTTTTCTGCTGTGCTGGATTTCGAAACTCCAAAAAGTCACTATGAATCTTACTTGCTCCTACTGTCCAATTGTTTTAGGACTTGGTTAGAGCTCTTAATTTGTATATACTTGTTCAACAACTTTATGACAATATTTGGAATGTCATATTGGAAGGCGTGCTGTCGAGATTCTTCTTTCAGGAGATTAGGAAAATGTATTGCTAGCTTATCTTAATCATCAGATATCTTTGAAGAAACGTTACGTTGCTTGGCATTTTAGCTAGATCCAGTGTCTCAACAAGGTTCTAAAACATTTTTTCTGAAGTCAAGTTTCTTTTAAATTCTGTTGCAAATTTCATAACAGAAAGGGCATGTTCCTCGAAAAACAAAACATCAACTAATTTGAAGCACCTTATTTGAATTTGAGACATTCTTGAAACGTGGAAGCCTTGAATGGAAATATTCAACATAATGGCCGCTATTCAGCTCCAAACGTACGATTAGTGATGTAAAATGTCATTCTCCATTTGCGTGGTTCACGAACAATTATTTCCTAGCATCTAAGTTGTGTTTTGTTTTTCAAAAAAAAAACATAAAAGCCCATTTTGTACTGAAATATTTTTGAAAATAAGACTCTTTTCGCAACCACGTCGTTGGTAAACACTTATATAACAGCGACACATTTACTTTCATTGCAACGAGACTCGAGACGCCGAATTCAAGTGATGCGTTCGTTTTCTCCAAATTGTTGTTATGGCAAAAACAAGTGTTGAAATGTCAGGTTAGAGATCGTTAGGATTGTAACAATTTCATTTAATAACGACAAATTTGAAATTTAGTGTTAAATTTTATAAAAGGCAAATGAATTCAGTAAACACACTTTTCTTAAAAAAAAAAAAAACCCAAGCAATGCAATGGGAATTCACACTAAAATATAAACAAATCACTTTTTTACCATTCGACCTATTAAGGCCCAAAACCGAACTGTCTTGCACAAACATTTTACCTTTTTCTGATCGAATTTAATTTTATTTTATTTGAAATTATATGTATAAAAATATACCAAACCAAATTAAAAAATTTCGCAAGCTAAAGAAGCAAGTTTTGTAAACAAATTCTATCCTTTTCTACTTTTGACAAACCAACACTCTTAACTCATGTCGAGGAGATGAGTTGGATATTGTTACAGAATGTAACTTTATTGTTCATAAAAGAACGTCGAGAATGTTACACATTGTTGAATTTCGGGATTTAAGAACGACACAAATTGAATATTGTTGACTATAGTCAATTAAATCCATTAAACGAACGTACTACTGTCGTTTACATCTAAACTTCTCTATATCAGCTGTTGCATGAGTTATTTTTGATTCAAGATTCACGGCCACACAGTTTTAAGCTATGCTTGCACGAATTTTTTTTTAATGAATTAGGTAAAACTTCCCATGCGTGTACATTGGTTGGACACTTTTTTTTTTTTTTTAATAAATAATTTATCTATCAGCTTCAGTATACATTTCTAACAGAGTAAAGTAACAATCTTAACAACCCTTACTTCTCAACCATTTTGTAACCCTTTTCTATAAAATGTTCACGTGTGACAGTAAAATAAAAACTTCCAATTACCCATACACTGCCCAAAATATCTCTATTCCAACGAAAACGACGACGACGATGACGACAAGTTATAAAACCTTAAAATCGAAATCAAACGAATCACACAGCTGGCGGCTGGCTGGCACAGCGAAATACAAATTTGTCATTGTCATTTGTGATTGTGTAAGAGTCCACAAAATGTGCTCGCTGCCACTGACTATGGAGTTCTGGTTCTGCCCAAATAGACGTGCCAGCAGTACCTATAAGAGGTAGAGCCAGAGAACGCGTTCTAAACATCAACACACGTTGTTGTCATATATTCTCGTTCTCGGACGTCGCGTCGCGTCATGTTGTCGGACTTGGGCTGCTCGAATTTGAAATCGGACAACAGAGCAAAGCGAAGGTAAACTAATAGGCAGGTAAGTTAACCTACCAGCACCAGAGCTACTTACTAGCCACCAGCAGAACGAAACAGAAAGCTGAAACACACCACCATTCACATCCACCAATATCAAGAGAAACAACAATTTTAACGAAAATAAAAATGGCCAAAATGGGGTGATTGACTGCCGAAAAAATTCTAAGCCAGCAAAAATGCTCGCCGTGCCGTGAGTTTCGTTCTTTGGCTCTCAGTTTTGTTTGGTTTTGCTTTTCTATTTCACAGCGAAATTCTGATAAAATTATGAAGCTTCGTTGTCTTGTTGTTGCTTGTTGGTGGTGCTTCATATGGGGCTGCTCCGCCAAAACCAAACCACCATTAGATTGTGCGATACATGTTATTTAACTTAATGGTGGTTGTGCTATGCTGCTGGGGGGCGAAAGAGGAGCAGTACCAGCAGCGAATTTCTAAGAACTGCATTAGTAGTAGAGTAGCACATTTTGGAATAAATATAGTTGTTGTTTTTTTGTTTCTCAGCTTGGATGTTTGTTTGAGCTGTTCTTGGATTATTCGCGGTGTACAGTGGGGTTGGTAATAGGAGATGGATAATGATTGAGGTTTCTTATTTATTAGGAGACAAAAGTTTGAAGGTGGCTTTGTAGTTGTAGTTGTAGTGGAACAAAAATCACTAATGTCAAATGGCCGTTAAGGGCCAACAACAGACTGAGCAAATCTGATAAGCGTGGGTTCGAATCCTATGGTGTGCATATAAGTTTTTCAAATCAAATTGGATTGAAAGCTCAGCACCACAATAGAAAGGAGACTGATGAGTGCAAAAGTGGCAAAGCACGAAATAGCTATATCTCCAGCCAAAAACAATTAGTGGTAGCGCCTATAAGTTGTTGTCGTTGTTCAAAAATTCAACAGTTTTTTTTATTAAAAAAAAAAGTTTAATCAAAAACTTTAACCACAGAATTGTATTTTTTAAAATGAAATTCAAAACCAGAAAAAATGGCCATGCATTCAAACTTTCAAACACACAAGACAGAAGTTTTTGACTCTTGTATTTTGGTGACAATTCTAACATCTCAGGCGTGTACCAACTCCGTAAATATATCTAAGAAGTAGACACACTTACTAGCACTAGCAACAACTGAGTCTGTAAGCTCAAATGAAGACAAATTGCTGACGGACAGACATAACAGAAGACATACAATTAGAGAACACACATCAACAGAACGCGGTTGGTGTCGTACGGTCCGCCATCCTTTGCTTTATCAGAGCGAGGGCCGTTGACGATTTCTTTATTTAACAGTATCCCATCCATGTAAAAGGGAATACTTTGGATCCCGCAAATTATAGAGGTCTTTCATGTTTGAATGCATCATATAAAAAATTGACTGCACTTCTGTTAGACTTACTTGAATCCTAGCTATCTTTTAAGTGAATGTTTTTAGATCAGTTTACTCAACTATAGACATTTTTGTCCTCAAAAGAATTGCAAATTCTTCTTCTCTCTAAATGAAATATACTTTTTTTTGGATTTGGGATTTATAGTAGTTGTGAAATTGTTTTGGAATGACTGGCATATGGATTCCCTTTGTTTGCAGGTACATCATTGGTGTCCTTACTCCTAATATGCCAAAACAATTGTTTGGGAACAAATGAAGGTTCTGACTACATTGTAGCCTTGAAATATAAATTCTCGAGCATGGACCGATTCTGCTTCTACTTTGAAGCTTTAAAAATTCGCTGTTTGGTCAGGTTAACCAACTCAAGCAATAGCAACGAAAGCAGACAGAGTGACAATCATGTTGAAAGTACCATGAGACGATATTACCTTTTTACTTGATAGCTAAAACAGCAATAAAAATACATAATTTCAACTTTTGAATTAAAGTCAAAGCTTGTGAAATACTATCGCGCAGATATTTAGTTCTTCGCCTAGCAGCACAATGTTACACACTATGGTACGCTATCAGCTCAGGAGAACAGAGGGAAATGAAACAGTTTATGAAATGGAAAGAAAATGTTTTAAAATCGGCCATTAAATCCTCAAATCCCTCCTACACACAGTTATGCAAAGACTAAAAAAAGAGAAGCCTTGGGAGGCAGTAATATAGGAGTGTCGTCGCAAAGCCCAATACATGATGATTTCATATTTGGATGACTGGAAACTCCACAAAAATAAAAAAAAAAAAACTCGAAAACGAGTAACTATGGTGAATTGAGGAAACCCTCTCAGACGGGTTCCAGTGCTTTAATCGTGGTGTTATTTGAAGATCACTTGGTTCTTCAGGCATCCCAAATAAATATATTGCTATGATAAAAGAGTCATACACTAAAGAAAGATGTTACTTTGAAGATTGACTGCGAGACAGTGTGATGTATGTACTCTCACCAGTATTGTTGTAACGAAGTTAAACCTTTCCTGCCGCCCCTTCCGCATCCGACCGCAATAACCAACTAACCGCCGCCACCAACCACCGCAATAGCTCCAACGCCGCCACCGATCGTCACGATGATTCCATATAATTATTCATCTACGATGAATAATAGAACCATCATTACGTGACGTAACAACCACACAGCCTCCCAAATAACCGCCACTACCGACCGCCACTCTGCAATGGCTCAACATAAAACAAAGAATAACTTTTAATGCAGCATTATTTGTATTTAAGATAAAAAATAAAATGGTACCTGATTATCTTTCAATAAATTTAAATTTAGTTCATGAGGTTCAACCTTTCAACCTAAGATCAAACAATAATTTTAGACTGCCTTATTATAGAGATAATAGAACCCAAAACATGGTTTTGTATAAAGGAGTTAAACTTTTTAACGAATTACCAAATAACATAAAAAATGAAACAAACTTTCAAAGCTTTAAAAGACTATTAATATCTCATATTAAAATGAATATTTGATTCCATGATTATTTTTTATTTATTGTTCAAATAGAACTTGTTATTTTTATAAATATTTAATAAACTATTATAGCAATGTTATTTAAATTATTTAAGATTTAAGATTTTATATACAGTGTATTAAACTTTGTAGTAGAAAATAGTAAACTTTACTAAATAAATGAATACATACATACATACATACATACATACTCTAATTCCACCACCGAACGCCAAGAGGATTCCATACATTTATTCATTATAACGAATATTTGAATCACCATCACGTGACGTAACGCCAACACTGCATGCTATTAAGGAAATTACACCTACTCCTCCACCCCGCACCGCTTATTTGGACTACCAACCACTTCCTAGGACCTAAACCAGAAGAGCAGCCAAATAAATGCATCACTCAAAACGAATTACTCATTTGCAAGTATTATTAACATTTAACTTTATAATTCACAGTCTCTTCTTTCAGTGAATTTCCATAAGTAGATGTGAAATTTGCGGGGAAAATCAGACTCGATCTCCCAGCCATTGGAAGAATTTCTATTGCAAATAGAAAACCGGGATAAGAGTTCTCACTAGAAGGTACGCTGCGGGGAATACCAGCAGAAGCCTCACCAACTTTTGAAGCAAAAGTTTTTTGTCAGCTTTCCACTTCGCTGTTGGTCGCGGTGGATCGTTGACCGGTGTTAGGCCACTCGTTTATTGTCGTGGAGCTCTTCCTTTCTAGAGGAATCTCTGCTGACCTCCGTTTATTGTCGTGGGGTTGCTGCTGTCGTAAGCTTCTCCATAGACCTAGTTTGGAACTACCAGTTTTTTGTCGTGGCTACTCCTTTTCTTAGGGGTACCATAGACCGAGCCTTGCTCAACCTTTTTATTGTCAGCTTTCCACTTCGCTGTTGGTCGCGGTGGATCGTTGACCGGCATAAAGCCACTCGTTTATTGTCGTGGAGCCCTTCCTTTTTAGAAGAATCACCTCAGACCTAGTATCTAAGGTATCATAAGAATTGAATTGTAATCTTTTATTGTAAGAGTATCATTAAGAATATGAAATAATCTGTTAAGCAAATTAAGATTAATAAAAATATTGTTGTTTCGGAGTGCGACACTCTTCAACCCTGAGTTTTTGCTTTCTTTTGGGAACAACCCTGGACATCCATGAGCTAACCTCAGCCTGAGTATAAAAAAGCATCACATTGTTCTTACTTGCGATCGATGTTTTGAATGCAAACGTGGGTGTAAATGAGAGCCTTGGTCTCCAATAGACCTATTTTAAAAGTTAATAGTTTCTTCAGTGTAGGACCCAAAGATGAGTTATTTAGTTGCTGCAAACAGCAGCTTCCGGAAACTAAGAGAAAGATTGTGAGACACAGGCATTCAAAACCACTTTGTGTGCATGTTTATACCCTATTCCATAGAATGGGTATATTGTATTTGGTGTGGAGTTTGTAACATAGAGAAATAATACCGTTAGGTATAGAAAAGTATATATATTCTGACTCAGAATCAAAAGCCTAGTCGATTTAGCCATGTCCGTCCGTCCGTCCGTATGTATACTCTCTAGGGGTCGCAATTTTTGAGCTAGAAAGCTGAAATTTGGTATATATAATCTTTGGTTCAAGAGTAAGGCTAAGTTCTTGAACCGGTAAAATCCGCCCACAAACACGCCCACAATCGCCATTTTTGTTGAACAACCTCAATTTAATAAAATTAAATTATGTTTTTTTGTACAGTTACGATAAAAGCATAACGCTAAAATTTTGCTTATGTAAGCTTTAGGTAAACTTTCTTCCAATCAAATAAAAATATTTCAGTTCGGGCGTGGCTTACGCCTATTTTTCATACAAAACCATCAATATTGTTTTTATAAAATAACAATTGTTATATTAAAGCGAAAAACATTAAATTTTGTGGGTCTTACTGGCACATAAACATCTTGTGTATGAAATCAAAAAAAATGATTTTGGGCGTGGCTGACGCCCACTTTTCATTAGAAACTATACAAAAATTGTTTTTGTAAATAAACGGTATTTATAATTAATCCGCAAGCCAAAATTTTGCGTCTCTTAATAGAAACGAAAAGGTTTGTGTATGAAAAGAAATTTTTGAATTTTGGGCGTGGCTTACGCCTACTTTTCATGAAAGAACGAAAAACGTAGCCTTAAGAATTTAAGGCATTTCCAATGTTTAATTTAAACCTTTTTCCTTCCGTTCGTTATTTGAGAAAAATATCTCTACATTTTCTTTTGTAAATTTTTTCAATACGCCCACTTTTAAAGGCGTGATTTTGGTAAAATACCTTTGTTCAGGTAAGATTGTTTAAAAACTACTCGATTCAGCTGTAGTCTTACACATACATATGCCTAAATACTGAAAAAAGTGCAGTTAGTGCTTCAAATTTTTAAGACACGCCCACTTTTAAGGGGCGTTTCCGTCAAAAGTCGTATAATGCATTAATTTTTTTAACGTTTTTTAACTATCGGTCGCAGTTTTGAAGTAAACAGATGAATACTTGGATTTATATTCCTTGGGTACGTAGCAGAGTGTGGTCCAATAATTGTTAAAAACACCCATAATCGCTATTTCCATTCCAAATCTAATTTTTAAAAATTTAAGTTTTGTCTTGTTTTGTTCAAATCGATCTGCAAGAATAAAATTGAATGTCACTGAGCTCATAACAATTGCCTTGGCAATAAAACGTTTTAACTTTGGGCGTGGCGCACTCCTTTTTTTATTGCGCCAGCACTAATTGAACATCACACCGCATAAAATTAATGTTATTGAATTTTTTTCTGTCTGCTAAAGAAGAATTTTGTTTCTGAAACATCGGCTGTTTGCGGGAGGCAGACTCATGCACATACAAAAATATGGGGAATAGGGTATCCAACAGTTCGTTGCAAACGTACTGTAGCTCTCGCTTATGTTTTTTTTTATAGTAGGTATTCACGCTTGTGCTATGTTAATTGATGATAAGGGTATAAATTCAATATCTCGACTTCTAGAAATGTATCTGGATTAGCTTAAACCACTTTTTTTGCGCAATTAACACAAAACTCTGAAACTGTCACCCGAAAGTTCTAATTGGAGAGGTTTGGCATGTTATTTTTTCTTTTAAACTACCGCCGCTCCGTTTTCATATATGAATGGAATAGGCTCCTCTTATGTACACAAGTGTCTCATAAGAAACTTTAAAAAAAACTAATTAAACTGTGTTAATTGGTAAGAAACAACTTCTTCTATACCAACCTGTTGATCAAGAGTTTTACCTACAAACGCAAGAAGCAACAACCTAACCAGACTTCAATCATCCGGATCCATGAAATCTCATCATAAACTGGTCAACATTCAATGGAAGGACCTTGTGCCTATGCCACCCTTTCACAAGCAAAAAAAAACCACACACACACAAGAACAAGAAATAAACGTGACACCACTCGTCCACTCAGGAGGAATCATCGAAACAAAACTGCACGAGAACGAGCAGAATTCAGCACACAGAGTGAGAGTCTCTTCCAAGTCTAGGTAGATAGGTAGGTATAGCGTACACGTAGTGTGTACTACCACACTGTACGTGTGAATAATTACCTGTAATTTAATTTCTTAGTATAATTATAAATATCTTCTCTCCACCGCCACCGGTGTCCGTTGTCCGTCTACTCCAAAATGCTTGCCCATCACCGTCGTCTCATCGTCATCATCATCATCACCTTCGACAACAACAACACAATATCAACTTTATTATGAGCTGAAGCTAAGTAAAGAGAGAATGTGTTGTAGATAGGAGTAACATGACGACGACGACGACACCGGGAGAGCAAAGCGAACAACGTTTTTGGATTCGTGTTAAGGACCTATGGCAAGGTCAATGCTTTTCGATTTTCGCCTTTGCCAAACATACCTACCTACCTATCTACTGCTGTTCATTAAATGCGGACAATTTTACGTCAAAAAAATATCAAAATAATCAATTAGATTTATTATTGAGCTTACCTTTGTAACTGTTTATCATACTATTCCGCACTGGAGATGTAAATTTTGTTGCTTTCCTTGAAGCTTGAAAAAAAACTAAATACCGGCGACGGCGACGCGACGTTAACGATTCTAGAGATACGCGAATATCAAAACAAAACCGATCTACAACACGGAAAATCGAACAAGAAAATTTCTGCCGCACTTTAATCTCAGAATTAAAGCAATTAATTCTGCAAAAAGTATATTTTATCTTCTTTTAATCAATTTTTGAAATAAAGCAATTTTTATTTTTTTTTAAACTACAAACATAAATACCTGTACTTCACTGACAAACAAAAAATCTCCACTATTATTTTGACACTTCACTGTGAATACAACTTAAAAAATTGTGATTACACCATCAAATTCAGTTTTTATATTGTTGTTTTTGTAAATATACAATTTCATCTCTTTCACTCCTTTTAAGAAACTCCAATAAGAAAGGTGAACACATATATCTATTCACCATGGCAGTCAAAAAATAAAAAAATATTATGAAAATATTTAGGAAAATTATGAAAATGTATGTATTTTCCAAGAAAATTCTTTACGTTTGCTATTAAATAACCAAAATTATACGAATATCAGTAGTTTAATAAATTTTGAAACCACACAAACCTAATCTGATGATAAAATATATTTATTTATTTACTTTTCACCACAGCAGAGGTATTTTTCCATTTGCACTTCGCTCGCGTTCAAGAACTTGCGAAAGAAATTCGTTCTCTTAGGCACGCGATGAATATTGTTCGTTCTTTACTTTATTAAAAAACGATTTTGAAATTGAAGATGAGTTAGAATTAAAAACAAACGCGATAGTTTTCGAGAGATGAAAAGGAATCGAAAATTTAAGAAATAATTTCAAAGTTTTCCTTCACACGACGACGACTGAAGTTAGCCAACGGTATGTCGAGTCGAAGTATTTAGTTTTTTTTTTATAAATCTATGAGTTTGAAAGAGAAAATAAGACTGACATTTTGCCTTTAGTTGCAAGTGATAGAAAGAACAAGGCATATACATTTCGGTGTTTTGAAATGGCTCCCGCAATAATGGTTTTCTTACAACATAGAACCTTATGGCGTTGGAAGTGAATTATTATTATATTATTTGCGAAAGGAGCAGTTCACAATGGAAGACTAGATGTATTGATTCATACTACATTTTTATTAGGGCCGAAATTGGGATATTTGAAAATTTGCTAAAAAAGTGTTTTCATCTAGGTTTGCACATTTGATTTGACAACAGACTATCTTCTTTCTTTTTTACAACCTTTTCTTTTTTTTCTTGTTTTGATTTGTTTACTTCTGCCGTTGAACTGGATTTTATTTTTGAACAATTATTAGGGTTATTCACGATCTGGTGTAACTTGTCTTGCATCATTGTAAAAGTGTAGAAGTGCTACGTTTTCTTGCAATACAACAACAAAATATACTGGATGTCATTTGTTACACTTTTGCATTTTATCTATACCTCAACCCCATTGCAACAGGAAAATACAACGGTGCAAAGTTTGTACTTTTGATTTTGACATTTGTGTCAACCTGATTTTGACATTTGTGTGAGTTTTACTACAGATTGGAAGAAGTGAGTTCACGATCTGCAAGAAATGCAAAAAATTTCGCACTTTTAGAATACTTGTTTGCACCAGATCGTTAATACCCCTATTGTTATTTTGTATTGTTTACTTCTGCGGTTGCTTTGCATGTTAATTTGTTTACTTTTCCATTGCCTTGGATTTTGTTTCAAATTGACATTTTAGAAAATATTCTATTTAATAATTGTTTTCAATTAAGTTGCGTTTGATTTATTTTCACATAATTTGCAACCTTGATTTCGTCCAAATAAAAAAAAAATTATTTATTTTGGATGGGAAGTGGAGTCAAATTTGGAAATTTTCTACGAAATCACCTTTTTGCCCTAATGAAAACGTAGTATCAGCGGAAAACTGTAGAAAATTATAGTCTTACCCTGAGGTCACACATGCCAGCTACTGGCAAGCAGGTTGCTACATGTATTAACTGTCAAATTCCTATCTGTGTTCTTGCTGTGACGTAAGCTGCACAAGCAAGTTGCTAACAGCTGTTTGAAAATGTCAATTTTCTATTTCAATTTGAAGATGAATTTTGAATTTTGAAAAAAAATTGAGCATTTTGGTATCAAAACGTCATTTTAAATTATATGCATCTATAGAAATTGTGAAGGGCATAAAACAATTGTTAATAAAACAACACGAACAAAAGATTAAAAGGAAAGATTGTTTGAAGCCAACATAGGCTACTGCCGTTTAAAAAGCCTCGTTTCCGAACTCTGTATTTTTGCAACTGCCTACGATTTTTGTATGTAAACTACTCAAAAATTACTTTATTATACATATAATTTATAGTACAGCAACGAGGCTACAGAACTTGCAGGAAATGTCAAATCAACCGGCAGGGCTACTGGCAACAAAGCCGTCTTGCCAGTTGGCCGGCAAGTTGTCAAAGTTTGTTTGTGTGAGTGGAAAATATGAGTGTATCTAAACTGTTTTACCAGTAGCTGGCATGTGAGGCGTCCGGGTTAACGAATCCTTTAAAAGAATTATCAGAAAGATAATTACAATACCACAAAAACTTTCAAACATGACAACATGTAATTGACTAGTGGTCACAATGAGTGGTCACAACCAGTTTTGCCTACCAGCTTAAAATCAGCTGATGTGCATTCTAGTACCAGTTGTACAACAGCGGTTCACCACTGAACCTCTTTTTTAAGTTCTTGATCCGTTGGTCAACTTTATTTAACCCACCGAAAACAATAGGTGGGTTAACTCTCGAACCACTCTTGAACCACTGTTTTAGCTTTAATAATTATGTACACAGGAACCAATGTAAATTGTTTTTAATTTTGATCCGAGGATGAACCACGATTGTACAACTGGCCCTTAGTATGAGTATGTTAACGTTTTTCGGGTTTTTTTTTTAACGAGGACATTGTACATAAAATATAAATATAGAACTCAGGAGATACTAATTAATTCCACAAGTAAAAAATACAACACTCGGATTGTACTATGAGGGGTAGTTGTAAAATCGTGGTTCATCCCCGTATCAAAATTTTAAAACTATTTACCTTGATTCGTGTTTTCATAATTAAAGTTTAAAAGGAGTTAACCCACCGATTTCCAAGGATAAAAAAAAAGTTGACCCACGGATCAAGAATTTAAAAACGATTTTGCAACTGGTACTTACCCGGATGCCCAACAGCTACTGACAAGACAATTGCAAAACACTCACATTTTCCACTCACACAGACAAACTTCCAGCCAACTGGAACACAGATAGGTATATGACCACAGACCAATACAGACCGCCAACTAGTTCTCCTCTTGCCTGAAACACCCTCGAAATATTGTTTCCTGTCTGTGAATACGTGTACATCTCTGTCTGTGCATTTTGTGATGACAACCATCCCTGCGTATGCCATATATTTTTTTTGTGTAATTGATAAATGTGTTTAAAAAGCAAGGGAGAGCGTCACACTCTCAAAATAAATGGCATATCAGCTGATTTTGAGCTTGTGATGATGGTAGCAAAATCTTTAAAATCGATTAATTTGTCTGAATGCATTCACTTTCTTCTCACTAGACGTGGCCAATGTAAAAGCTCAATTTTGACACCTGCCAAACAGCCTACAAAAATAACCTCATCTGTCAAATTTCCTCTTCAGCCAACCCAGTGATGGGCATAATCGAATGATTTTAATAATCGAGATGTTAGTATTCGAGTGATCTGAATAATCGAATGATCATTCGAGATATGAATTACTTACTACTAACAAACTAAAACCTAACAATTTTCATTTAATGTGTTTTTTCCTGTTAGGTAGTAAGAACAATAAAGAAAAATGCTTGAATATTTGCTTCAAAGCAAAAACCTACTCGAATACCTGTTGAGCCAACCAAATACAAATTTTAAAGTTTAACGGGTAATAAACAAACAAAAAATAGGTATACCTGCTACTAACATGCAATCACTCACAAAGAAGATATTTTTCATGTAACTCCAACGTTGTTCGAGATTCGAGTGATTACCTGATTCATTCATTCTCTACATACTACATCTACATGGCGGAGAGAAGCGAGATCTGAGATACATCATACAAGATACAAATGAGACATGAGATTTATGCATAGGAGATATGAGACATGAGTGATGAGTGATCTGATTACTATTTTCATTCGAATGAAAGCATATTGGCATTTCACCGTGAACCGAGTACCGGGAAGTGAACCGAAAACCGAGAACTGAATGAGAGAGAAGACTCATACAGTAGAAGAAATTAAGAAATGACACCAGTAAAACAGCATTTATGTGTGTTTGTTATTTATATGGATTTCTCTTCGGCTTTGGTGTAAGATAAGAAGAGAAGCTGTGGATATATTAAAATAGGGGTTGAATGCACGAATACACATAAACTACACAAAACACTACACAAAACACAACACAAACAATCAACGTCTAGAGTTCTCAATTATGTGTATTTCGTTTTCAGTTCTCGACTCTTGAGTTCTCAGGTTCTCCCTGTGCTTACCTCAGTAAATAGTAGGTAGGATCAGTATGGGAAATCATTCGAATGATTCAATTTAAGAATCGAGATATCTCGAGATACTGTCTGAATCGATTATAATCGATTATATCATTCGAATGCGCCCATCACTAAGCCAACCATATTTCCTGGTTTGAACAATATTCTCCGAGTAGAATCCATAAAAAGTAACAAAAATACGAAAATCATGGCCTATGCCGGTGGTGGCGACGATTCTCCTGCTGCCGGAAATTTTACGAAATGGCTTAATGATAAACTCCGTGAATTAAAAACAGACGAAAGTGTATTTGGATCGTATATAACTGGAATACTCGAAGACGACGAAACAATCGAAGAAAAAAAAGATGCCCTAGAGGGTATCCTTGGTGAGATTATTGTAAGTATATCGATAGATATAGCAAATACATGAAGTATACCAATAAACTCCCCTTTTGTCCAGGATAATAACATTCAAGAAGTTATTGAAGAAATCTTAAACAAATGGAACGAATGTCATCCGAAGGAAGACGACTCTAAGCCCAAGTTAAAAGTCGACGTTGATGTCCAGCTCGCAAAAATGTTAGAATCACAAAAGCTACAAACCACCGTACAACGTCAGTATACAGCTGATGAACTTAGAATTAGGGAGCAAATTCTAGCTCAGTATAGTCAGGTTAGTGGCTTTCAGATTCTCTTTTAATGGAAAGCCTTGAATGCATTTTCTTTTCAGACTGAAGTAAGCGAAGAAGAGGATGCAGACGAGCCTGACGAAAAATCGACCAGTGGGAGTGGACTACAAAAGAACACCAACGCTCATGATGTAATGCAATTGCAGAAAGAACGTCGTGAGCAGGCTCGCCTGGACAGTCAGAAGAAAAAAGAAAAAGACAAAGAAGATCGCGAGAAGCAGAAACAACTTAAAGAAGAAAAGAAGGAAAAACGCAAGACCGTCAAAGGAGAACGTCGTCGGTAGCGAGGCATTGGATAGCAATCCTTTTCAATATAAAACGCCCTTCCTCAAATCTTTGAACCCCCAAGGCTCCGCCAATGTAGTTTCCCTCCAATAATCTCTCTCAAATCAGTTAAGATTTTTTTTTCTCTAAATCCGTTAAAATGGAAAGAAAAAGTACAGAAAATAATGATGTTTTCGTTTATTTTTTTATCTGGACATTTGTTGTTCACCCTTTTGTTGTTTTTATGGTTTTATTGAAAGTAAAAACGATGGTTTGAATAATGAAATAATAAATTAATGTAAAGTCCTCTTTAATGTTTTTAAGTAAGGTTTTCTTGTTTTGTTCTTCTTCTCTAGTAAGCATTAATAACATACTCCAGGAAGCTGTAGTGGATAATTCATAAAGCCGGTCGCTATTTGGATGAAATTGTAGATTTAACATTTAGGATTATGTAACTAGACTGGAATTAGAGGCGTTCATGGTACGTCTTAATTATTTTGCTGGAAAAATTGATGGTTTTTCTAATAATTTTATGGGAACGAGGATCGCTAGTTAGACTACTGTTTCGTTATTTCAAATTATCTTACAAATCTTGGAACTATCATGTTCTATGGAATGTGTCTGAGTGAGGTGGATGGGCAGCAACAACGGAAAAGGGATGAATAATTTTATTTAGTCAGAAATATTGATAAAAAAGACAAAACATTTACTCGAAAAATTGTTGAAACAATTTTTGTAGTTATAGTTAAACAAGATTCCGCCTTACCTACTGTGAGGTTTACACAACCATAACATACCATCTTGATTAAAATAAAAACAAAATTCTTCTGCTCATAATATTGTAAAAATAGAATCTTTCATACCTTTTATGTACAAATCAATGTAAATTATGTATCTATATGTTTGGAGGTATGCCATGATTTCAGAAACCACTATGCCTATTGAGCTTAACTTTCCAGGCAATCTTTGGTATTAGTTTGCGGTCAAAATTTTTAAAACTGTTAAGTTGCTGACTTAAGAATTTGCGTCTATATGAATTGAACTAAAGTGTATATAAACGAACCTTAAACATTTTAAGCGTTACAAAGCACACCATCCGCTAGGAACATTAATTCCCTTTCTCTAAGACATTTGTGATCTATGATAATGTTCTTTTCAAAATCAAGTAGAAGTAGATGTTATCATCAGCAACGTTTTGCAGTGATGAAACCAGTCTTTCATCCACGCGACTAGGTTTTAGGAAATACTCAAGAATTTCAAATTGGTACTCTCCATCTTTTACCGATTTTTAAGGTTTGACAGCGTGAATAGAGGAGCCGTGTCACATCTTGTGTAGGATGACTTTGAAGAGCTGGTGCTGCTCAATCAAGAAAGGGAGGAACAACTCTTTTTATGTTGAGAAAGGCTTGAGGCAAGGTAACGCACTATCATCCTTCTTGATGCAATCGTACAACTCTTGTTTAATACTAGCGGTATATGAGTCACTTTTGACTATGCTGATAACAGTTTTGATCTTTGAACTTCATACAGGGTCGACTCGGGTTAACAATCGTCTGTAGGTACGTAGCTTAAGAGTTGTCAAAAAACCTGGGTTTTCAAAAATCACATTAGTATTTTGTTAAAACCCACATATTAATAGTTTCCATTTTGATTTAATTTATTTGTTTTATTTTGATTTACTTTTATTAAAATAAATGCATTCATTTACATTTCTTTTACGTTGAATTCCAACCACTCTAGATTTGATCTCGAGCAATTCCCGTTTTCCATGAAGCCAAAAAAGCAATCTAGATTTATAGTGGAGTCAATGAAGGTTTTTACCCAGAAATAAAAAAAAAACAGCTCCGATTTTTATAATTTTTTTTATTAAGGTTCAAAATCAGAAACCTTCTAGGTGGAGGAAATAATTAATTATGTATACCTATTGTTTAAATAATATGTTCCTTTTTTATACAGGGTGATTCACCCTAGGTGCCCTTAAAACCTAGAGCGTGTAGGTTGTGTCGAGACAAGAAAAAAATTGTATGGGAACAGGAGTCTATTTCCCCCGTTTAGGCGGGAGGGACAATTTTATAAGAAAATTACTTACATTGGAAAAAAATTATTTGAAAATAACGGTGCTTCGATGCCATGCTATGCCATACCTTTTATTAAGCCAGAAATCTGTTATTTTACTGTATATTTAAATAAAGTTGTTTTAGTGGACCGTTTTTGCAATATGTACTATTAACTTTCAAACTCAAAACCTTGAAAAGACTAGATATAAAAATAACTTTCAAACTAATTTTCTTCAAAATTTTACTTTATTAGAAATTATGGATTTGTGAAAGGAAACACATATGTATATTTGCAAAATAATTTGCTATAATTTATTTAAAAGTGGAGCACAGTAACTGTTAGATAATTATACTTCAATATCATCCAGTGATGGAGAATTTTTCAAAACTGAAAATTTGTTAAAAAAAAGCGATAAGAAATTCAGTCAAAGATGTTGTTGCAAATGCAGAAAGACATGGTATACAAGAAATACTTGGCAGGGTGACTTAAGGGAGAGACCAAGTTTACTTCTGGGGACAACGACCGAAGCAAATATTATGAGTGTAATAAAGTAACACTAAACTATAGATCAAGTCAGATCACGACAGCACAAGTTAGATAAGAAAAAGCCATGTGTTTTATTTCAAAGCTCAAATTCACTCTGTACCATTTGACATTTTATTTTACAAAATCTCAAGCCTAGTCAAGTCATTGGATTTCAAAAATTACAAATCAGCAGACACTATTGATTATCCGCAGTTTGTTCTCAATTATCAGACAGATTGCAAAACAGAACGGTTGCAAGATTTTTGCCCATGGAATAAAATTTCTGAGCTTTTCTGATCTCCTCTGTGCAACTCAGAAGTGAAGAGAACCTACACCAAGCCGATACAGTATCACACAGCCGAAAAATAAAGTGTGATCAAGTGTATAATTTATTTTTTGGAATAAAGAAAGTACATACTACAACAATATATTAGCCGGATAATTCCTAATTTTCAATTGGAACTGAATTAAGGTTTAAAGTATTTATTTATTTTTCCTTGTGATTCCATTCTCAATCTTAACACTCGTGACAAATAAAAACAAATTTCCAGAAGCTCCAACATCTATTTCCGGTCATATTTTTAGGTTAAGGAGATCGCAACAAAACCACTTGAAAAATAAATCTAATAATTCTGTGAACCCGTAAATATACAAATTAATGGGCGTTAATATTTAATATTTCAAAACTCTGCTTGATTGAGTTGAATTTTAAATTATCATTAGGAATGAATGAATTTATGCAAATTCAAAAATCTAACAACTACTGAAAGCTTTAAACTTTACCCTCCAATTGCAGCATTCCAACGTGCATTGCATACTTCCAGGCCGATCTGCATGAGTGTCGGTGTGGAAGTTTTTGACAACGTAAAGAGGAAGAAAACTGGAAGCAAGTTCAGTCTTCAGTATCAGTTTGTAAAGTGGATTTAATGTTAGTGCTCGGTTTGTTCATTGCTCCGCGATCGTTTGTAAAAAAAATTAGTTTTTGTGTGTTAAATTCCAACTAGCGGCTTGAAAAACATATTTTTCGTTATTATTACAAAAAGTTTTATCGATTTCGATGATAAAAAAGTGGTTTTATTGTGATAAAAAAGAAATATTTTGTTAAACGTTTGTTCTTGGTTGCGGTTCGGGTCGTGCGTGTCGGTTGGAAACTGGAAAGGTACCGTTGGGTTTTGTTTGGATTATGTGAATGTCGGTTTTTTTTTTTTCAAAAAAGAAGAGCCGCAAATGTATTGGGTTCAGTGGAAGTGTTTCGGTGCCTGGTGCGATGCATTTTTGATCAAAAAAGTGTTTTTTAAACACTGTTTTGCTCCTTAAAAGCCTGTTGTGTTTAGTTTAAAAGTTCTTTTAATTGCTTAGATAAAGTGTTTATAATTTTGTCCTCGCTTTCGAATAAAGTGTTCGCGCAGAAAAATATGTTAGTGTAGGTACAAAGAAAAGTCGGTAATTTTTTGTTCGTTTAAATTTTGCAGTGGATTCATGGAATTGGATTTGAAAACAGTTTTATTTGGCAAGTCAACTTCTATAATTTATATAAACTGGGACAGATGGACGGATCGGATCTTGCTGCTGCCCTATGCTCCAGGAGGAGTTGAAAAGCTTCTTCATAGGTATGTACATAAGTGATGACTTTCGTATAAGCTTTTTTGTTTGATTGTCCAAAATCGTTCGGAACCATGTTGAATGATTCTGAAATGGTTCACTTGGTATACGTATAAGACAACACTTTTGAAAAGGAGAGGCTATTGATTTCGAATCTTAAGTCAGAATCAAAAACAGATGCACTCACACATGCATACTTTTAATGTGTCGTAATCTTTATGTCATTTTTTTTGTTATTGACAAAATCAACATTTGATGTTATTTTTCTGTAATATAAACTATAGTGAATTCCACGACATTTTCAGATTCGCTCTCAGATTTAATCTAGATTTCACGATTTTTCTGATTGCATGGAAAACAAAATGAGATAAACTTTGTTTTTGTTATTGTGTGTGTCCCATTAACAGCTGAAATTATAGTCCACTTTTTCGTCTGATTGATATGCAACAACATATTTGACGGACACGAAATGACTATCGCTTTACTTTAACAAATTTCCAGTTTTGAAAAATTCTCCATCATCGGATTGTATTGAATTGTAATTAATAATTGCTGCTTCATTTAAAAAAAAAATATAAAATATTATTTTGCAAATAAAACACAAATCCACAACAAAAAAAACAATTTCCAACTGATGACGTTTAGGAATGTCAAATTCGTGTGTGTGTGTGAAAGTACCTACATATGTGTAAATCTGGCTCTGAATCGAGATTCGCAAAAAGTGATATAGATTCAATCTGAGATCGAATATAGATTGCTTTTTTGGCTTCATGGAAAATGAAAAGTGCTTGAGATTAAAAAATCGAGAGTGGTTTTTTGGTTTTATGGAATTCAATATAGATAAATTAACAAAAAATCAAAATAATTACATACAAATAAAATTGACAATAATTGAGTGCTTCCTAATTCGATGCCAATAATTTGGGAAATAATTCAAAGACATATTCACGTGCTGCTCATAGAGCACGCTTTATTTGTGTATAACAGTAACAGTGTTCTTGTAGTGCTTTTGGTTTCTAAGTAATTCACATGATCCAACTTTCCCCATGGTCCAACTAGCCCCGCCCTACCCTAGATAGGTAAGGTATATTTAAAAAAACAATACAAAATAAGTGAAAAGTGAAAGGTTTTTCACAACTTTTACGATTCTGAGCTGATGGGCTTTGATCGCTAATCGATGTGGAAAGTGAAAACAAATTAACTGAAGCGTGGTACCCACAGGAAATGCAAAAGCATCTTATACATACTTTGGATATTATGGTCATGAGCTTATATTATGTCAGGATTTATCTTACCAAACATGTATGTAGGAACAGGAAGTACATACATAAAAACCTTTCAGAAAAAAAAGATCTTCATGATAGTGGAAACTGTTTCAAAATCCGTTTCGTGGCTTAGAAAGAGTAAGCGGGTAAACAGAAGGGCAGCAACTTCCTTTTAAAAGGTGGGACAAAAGAAATCTCTCTATTGGAAGAAGCATTTATTTTTGCAAATGGTCGCCAATGTCAAATCTGTTTTGACATTTGTGGACTAGACAAATGCAGAATAGGGGAGAGTGGGGCACATTTGAACAGGGGGCACCTTTGAACACTGCTTATAAAATTTTAATTTATTAACCTTTTTTAAAAGTAATTCAATATTTCAAAAGGGCAATACCGTATCCGTAAACGTTATTGACTTCCCTTGATTCTCTCAGTTGTCTCTCAGATTTAGAGATGAAAGGTGGTTTTTGTAGTGATTGTGCATTATTTTTGTTTTTTAGCTGTAAGACTGTAAAACACTTTAAGTAGGTATGCGGTTTTGAAAGAAACAGTATTTTTTCGAAGGGGAAATTAATTTAGAATTGAATCATGGTAAGTTTTAAAATTAATATATTATAAAAGTTAAACATTTGAACATGTTCAAAACTGACCCCATATGTTTTTTTTTTTTACATTATAGTTTTTTTAAACAAATTTGTTTTTAAGTGAAATTAATGAAAAAAATGGAAACATGTACATGTACAACATAAACTTTTTGAAGAAGATGCCTACAGTTTTTTTGTTTTCTTTTATCAAATTAATGTGATATAATCAAAGTTTCAACTTTGAGTTTGTGATCAATTTGCCTTTTGTATGCTTTTATTAAAAAGTGCCCCATCCATTTAAATTTAATATAAATATTTCGTTTAATAACCAAGTATTATTTAAAATCGAAGTTCAATATCAATATTTCATGTGAGTAAAACTTACAGAACAGTAAATCAAATACATAAGGTTTTATCAGCTTTGAAAGCAAAAAGTGTTCAAATGTGCCCCACTCTCCCCTACAAGTGAACAAGCCATGGAGCGATACATGAACTGACATGAACCGATATTCTGAAGGCGGCGTTCCCGGGTCGCCTCATCTCTTGTTTTGGCGATTTGCACTGGCCCGTAAGATCGCCCGATTTAACCGTTTTAGATTTTTTTGTGGGGTTTTTTTGAAGTCCCGTGTTTACATGAACAAGCCCGAGACTCTGGAAGCCCTCAAGGACAACATTTGACACGAGAGCGATAGTCTGTCGCCCGAAGTTCTTGCTGAAGTGATGAAAAATGCCATTAAACGAGCAATCAATTGTGACGGCGCCCATTTGGCCGATATCATCTTCTCGACTTGACCAATACAATTCTAAAGGTTCAAATAAACATAATCAAAAAACAGAATGGAAGTTTTTCATTTAGAAAAAAACGAGAGCCAAACAACTTCCGGATGGATGACTTCTTTTGAGCCACCCTGTATATATAAATACTTTGAATAGATTTAAAACGGGATGCAATAGGCACAATGTCTATGGAATTCTTAAATTTTTCGAAAAAAGTTTGTTTTTTGAGTTTTTTAAAAAAAGTTAATTTTTTTTTTAATTTTTTCAAAACGTGTTTTGTTTTCTGATAAAAACTACTACTCCTAGATGTTGGCATACCCAAAAACAATTTTGAATATGTTTTCGAAAAGTTTTTCAAAAGCTGACGGGTTTCTGCAGAGAAAAACACATAAAATAAAGGGCACGACTGGGTCGTACGAACTTGCTCTAAATTGTTAAAATGGTCTTGGGGGTTGAGATTTTGGGAAAAAAAAAACATTGAAATAATCATATGAAATTTTATTAATCACTTAAAAATCACTAGTTAAAACGTTTTTCGAAGAAAATGAAGTAAGCCATCAGGTTTCTTTTAGTTTTTTTGAAATTTAATGAAAATTGTTTTCAGAATCGTTCTACCAGTGAAAATATATTCCAAATTTTGTTTGAGTAGGTATGCCAACTTCTAGCACTTTGTAGTTTTTATCAGAAAAAAAAAAAATTTAAAAAGAAAAAATTAAACCGTTTTTGGGGAAAGCAAAAAATAAAAAAAATTAAACTTTTCTTAAAAACTGAAAAAAAATTTTTTTTGACAAATTTAAGAATTTAGGATTTTTTCTTTTATAAAAGGGCTTCTACATTAAAAATGTCATCGAAATTCGTCTAGTGGCTTACGAGAAAATCGGATTTCAAAAAACCAGTCCTATGGGAGGTACCGTTATAAAACTTTTCCTGGAAAATCTATTCCAACTAAAACATAAAGTTTGCACAGAAAGTTTTATCAAAATCGTAGGAGCCGTTTTTGAGAAAAATAAAATGCTCGCTTGAAATCGTATTGCAGGTACCGTTAGTTTTAAAGCTAGAATGCTAATTCCAAAAACCTCTCTGTAGGACGTCATAATAATATACTTTCTACCAAGTTTGAAGCAAATCGGTCCAGCGGTTTAGGCTGTAGGTGCCGATACAGACGGACGGACAGACAGACAGACAGAATTGTCGGACACAATTTTTTCGACTTCTTTATCATCGTAATGAAATGTTTGATTGTTAGAATTTTTTTTACGAATGCATAACTTGCCTTATGGTTCCTATAATCGCAAGTAAAAATATGCACAAAACCCTTAACTTTATCTCCCAGGAAAAAAGTTTAGTTTTTAGGTATTTAACAAGAAGTAAAGTTCAAAATTACATTTATTTGATTAAAGATTTATATTTCTCAATAAGCAATACAAAGATATTTTTAGTTTATCATCATTAACTTTCACTTCCGTTCCGTCTCACTTTCTACAGAGTTTCTTATTTAATTTTAGTATTCTATTATACTTTATACTTAAGGGCACTAAACTAACAGAGTTTATTAAAAGAAATAAACTATAAAACATTAAAATAGGTATATTTAAATGAACTTAGTTGTAAAATCACAATTTTTAATATTAATACATTATAATATTCTTAACAATATTTAAATTTCTTATGTATCGTTGTACTTAGGGATAAAAACTAAGCTAAGATTAGGATTTTCTTATGTTTTGATTTATATAGTATTTTATAGTTGGTATAGTAATTATTATTTGTATATAACATTCATTGTAATGCTTACAGCGATTATTTTTTTTTTTAAGTGAGATTCACAATTCATTTGGCATCTCTTTGAGCTTCAAACATAGTTAGCAATAAAAATATACATAAGTACATACAACAAAATTACTAGAATAGTAGATATTAAGTACAAAAGACAAAGATTTCCATCAAAACAGTTTAAGAGAAGAGCATTTTGTCAGGTGTTGATTGAGATTGTAGTTTTCGAGCCATGATTAAAAGCTCAAAAGCTTAGCTATGGCTAGACGAAAATTATCACTCAAAATAGTTAAAAAAACTTGTAAGGGGTGCTTTCAAAAACTAAAACTTAATTAAATTAAACTAGAAATCGTCTAGAGTACTCGTTTTCAGTTTGAAATGTGTAAAATAGAAATGAAAGTACATCGACTCCTGGAAATTATAACTAAAAAATTATAATCCCAAATAATTTCTTGTAAGCAAGCTATGATTTTATCAAAAAATAAGTAAGATTATAAAAAGTGCAACTGATTTAAACTGATTTTAAGCACTTAAAATTTAATAGTTGTTTCTTACTTTTTTACTTGTTTTCATCGAGTATGTAAAATTGTAATTTTAAAATTTTGTAAGCACCCCGCACTTTTTTTTTATAAATTTAAACCCCACATAAAACAATAGAAAACACAAAAGTCTTAAAACTCTCATTCTTTTATATAAAAAAAAATAGCTAAATTAATTTCTTCTCACCTAATCACCTTCAGACTCATATTGGTTCTCCTTGTCTTCATCGTCATCTTCCTCAACCTCTTCGTCTTCTTCATCATCGAGCTGCTCAAATTCATCGAACTCCTCTTCAACTTGGTCATCGTCGTCTTCAGATGCATGTTCTTCTTCCTCTTCGATTTCTTCAATATCATCCTCGTCGCATTCTACTTCTGCTTCTTCATCCTCTGGTTGGAAGGAACCATTATTTTCATCGCATTCACTTGCATCAGAATTGAGTTCAGCATCAGCATCATTCTCTTCATTTTCGTCGTCGCTTCCTTCATTGTCCAATTGCTCCTCCATGCTAGGACATACTCTTTCAAGTTCACTTCTCGCCAATGAGTGAAGGTCTGATATATTGACAAACGTCACCCGCCGGTGGTTTTCTTCATTACACTTAACAGCAATGTTAACAAAATCTCGACGTCGCTTATCATCCCATGTTGAATACTTTGAAAGAAGAATTATGGAAATAAAAAAATAACTTAACTAACCTATTGCAAATATTTCCAAGGACTCACCACCGAAGACGATGTAAACATGAATTCATCAGGAACTCCAGTCTTCACCCTTATGTACTTCTGCAACAAGTTCGATCCATCTTTGCGCCACAAGCACAAATGTGAATTTGTCACATAGTCTTCCTTCAAGTCTTTGCGGTATAGAAATAGCTGAAATATCCCGGAAGCACTATTTCCATTCAGATTCTTCTCCTTCTTCTTTGGCGGTAATATTATAGCTTTTGGTTCAACTTCTGCTGCCAGCTGTGTCCTTGCCCTGTAGTATTCATAATCGTCTTCGTCCTCATCATCGGAATCGTCATATGTCTGATAGATGGCATCTTGGGCAGCTTGTCGTCGATTTTTCTTGTGATTATTTGTACCATTAGATGACGTACCTGAAGACTTTCTCTTTCGACTTCCACGATTTCGTCCTTTTGTATTGTGAGAGCGTTTCTTCACATTTCTATTGGATGCTGATGGGCGCCAATCCTCTTCGGAATCATCTGTTTCTGTGAAATCGTCTTCGGAATCAATGAATGTTGTGGTCACTAATTCAGTGCGACTTCGCATGACTTCGACAGAAGATTTCTAAATTGTCGATACAATCCTTTTGTTTTTTGTTTTTCCTTTCTTTTATTTTCAATCCTGTTTTCTTTAACGACGCACTGACGTTGGATAAATAGAACAAACTATACCTACACTCGTTAGAAAAATACCAAGGCGTCTGCCTGGGAAAAATTGTGTGCGAATATTTTTTTTGTTTTGATAATGCTTTGACAGGAGACAGGATAATGCGCAATGGACATAGTGTAAATTAAGCTTTTTTGATGGGGTTGTGGGAGGGTTGTCATTTAAATTCATCAAAGCTTTAAGGATTCAAGATAGATATGAGATGGCTCTTGTCTTTGAAAAGATGAGGAGCTTCTAACACTATGTGGAGCTGAATGGATTCAAAATTATACTTTTCCATATTCAAATCCTGGAAATTAAGGAAGCAGAAAAGAGACTCAATTCAATGCAGCAAACAGTTTTTTGTTTGTTTTATCACTCAGTTATGTACAGTATTGCATGCTATATATAGTCATGTTAAAAAGAATTTGAGTATAAGTTAGCTCCAGCTAACCGGACGCGGTCATTTAGTTGAAATTTTGTTTTTAATCACTTACCAGCATCAAGCTAAGTGGACCAGTGGTAGAATTTTCAACTTACAACTTACGGATTGTGGTGTGTTGAGTTTTATTATTAAACTATGTAAGTATGTATTAAAGAACAATGCTTATTCGTCAATGCTACAGACTAGAACTAAAACGGCTCAGAAATCTACAGACAAAAAACTCCTAGGGTAGGGATACAATTCACGAGTTTAAGCCTGTCGAGACGAGTAAACAAGTGTACAAATTAGGTAGAAAATACACAGCTGGAGCTGAAGCAGAGAAAATTCCATTATCAAAAATAAATACTCGGCACAACAGCTCTATAAGCACGAACGGGGTCTGTGATTTACACTCTCAATTGTTCCTGTGTGAGTTGATATTCTGCAGGAATGGAAGGGAGCTATAATTTGCCGCCGAATCCGAACGGCTAACAGAGAAGCGCTTTCCATGACATGGTTTACTCTTGCAGAATTTGTCACACCCCGAAAGAACTTAGGTGGAGTCATGGCTCGATAGTTAAAGAGCAGAAACCACAAAATTAGGATAGGATCAGCAAGAAGTAAGGGTAGAACGAATGCACTCTCGGGAGACTATTTGCATAGTCCAACTTTTAGGTTCTACACTCTCATAACCATTCCTGTGTATGCATCGATTCTCTGCAGGAATGGAAGGGAACTATATATTACCTCCAAAAAAATGCTCTTTAAGGATAAGACGTTTAATTGTGCAGGACGAGAATGGCCATGCGGATTTCTCGCTGTGTGATAGTAAGAAATAACACTTCCCACTTCTTTGATGACGCGAAAGGGTTAAGACAAGGCACCATCTTTTAAAATCTTTAAAATACTTCTTGAAGCAATAGTTCAATAGTAGGTTACATGCAATTACCTATACGAGCGCTACAACTATTCATAAGTCCGTTCTGATTATAATAATATTGAAAATGGAAGGTCGAAGTGAACTGTAATTGGAGCAAGTATTGCATTGCAGGTGACTAGGATGGGTCTGGATTTAAATGAGGAGCAGTATTATCAGCCCAGTAATGAACAAACATTCACTAGCAGTTAAAGACTTTGTCTATTCGGAATTCACTATAACCACTCAAAAGAATATCAGTCCTGATATATGTAAATCAAAAAATCACTCTAGCCAATCGCTGTTTCTATCAAAGGCCCAAAAACGAAATGAAACACTTTTAGCATCCAAGTCCTGTTGTATGGATAAAATTAAGCTTGACAAAAAAAGAGGATTCTTTGGGTTATACATATTTGATAGGTCCTGTTCTTTTCAGTGAAAGGTGTTGATATTCAACCACAAACTGGTAGGGCTTAACACCTACATTGACCTAGTCAAAAAATCAACGTTTAAGATGGCTGAGTTACATAAGCACACCGTTTCTTCGATTGCCACTGCAGAAAGCCAGTGCATTATAGAAAGATCCCACATATGGTACCATTGATGTGTAAGGCTTGAGGAAACTGGCTATCTATACATGGATTGTGACATGTACTATAAACGTAAGAAAGATACTTTAAAAGATCTAACTAGTTAAAGTCATCATATTTTAGATGCCGTGATTGTTCACACTTGAACATAAACGTAACCGTGTGATTACTTCAAAGGATTGTTCAGGATGCTAAGTAGTTTTTTTTTTATATTTTCGTAACCATGAAGGAAATATGGATCCATCATAATGTACCACCAATAGTCAAAGCAGTAGACTTCTTCGGAGGCAAAGAAATCTATGGTGAGTCTATCGGACAAAAAGGTCATATATCAACAGTTTCTTGATGCATGGTGATGTCACATCTCACACCTGAAGTAATGGCTCGGTGCTAGGAAATTTCGATAGAATGAAGACGTCACCAGTGAAACAGTATGACTATTTTCAAAACCGACGATGTGAAGAAATACATCATGAAACACAACGATGCGAAGGACTAAATGAGGTAGGCTTAAGGAATAATATTTTTAGGAATATAACACTTTTCTTAGCGATAAAGGTATCAAACCCCCTTCGTACATACGAAATGTAGACGTTCCTAGAGTAAAGACTCGAGCGATTAAGCATACTTACTCAATAGTACCAATGAATTGCATGTGGAAGAAAAAACATAAACAAACCTTCCCATAGTATTCCAGAATTTACTTTCAAAATAAAAAGACAACTTCTTCTAGGAGTGAAGTGTCAGTTGAAATGTCAAAGTAAAAATTTACTATGGTAAACTTATGCAAGAAGCGTACTCTAAGTTGAATGAAAATTACAACAAAATTTCTTCATAAAAATTGTTTTATTTTATTAATAGAATTGTTTTATCAATTATTTAAATTATCTCATATCAATATTCAAATCGTTTTACAATTCATTGTTTAAAATACTTTTTTTATATAACTTTCTTCTTACAAACGAAAACAGCAAAAATATTATAATAATAATTATTACAAACATAATCGTAATAGTAACAGTTTTGTGAACAAAGTTTATTTTTGTACAGAAAAAAAAAACGAAGAAGTTACATTTTTTTTAATAAAATTCACAAAAAAATAAGTCGATATTTTTTATCGATAAACTTCTATTTTTTTTATTCAAATTTGCAACAAAACACAAAAGTTTTAACGACAAAAATATATTATATACTCGCAAGCAACTACAACTAAATAAACTTTTTGTAAAGAGGGAGATTATTTTTTAAATGTGTATTTAAATTTTAATATGTATTTTTTTAAATTTGAGTAAATCTTGTTTAGCATTACTTATTTAAGTTTAAGACTTTTTACCATCATCATTTAATATTTAGTACGTACAAATCGTTGCGAAAATTCTTTGGAGTTTGATTTTTTCATTAATCAATTAAAAATAAATTCTACTAATGAACCATTTTATATTATGCATGGTTGTATTTAATAATATTTTAAAAATTAATTCGAAGCTACTTCTTCTAGTAAAATTTATTAAATAATGTATTAGCCAAAAGCTAATATAATATATATATTTTTTTAAATTTTAATAATAATTGTAATTTGCTGTTGTTATTAAAAATTTCACAGTTTTTTGTTTTGTTTAAATTTCTTACGTTGTCGTTATTTTTTTATTTTATTGAATAATACGTATATTTTGTAAATACAACTACCAGATTAAATTTTAATAATAATTGCATCATACATATGAATGCGTTTTAAAATATCCTGTTTTAGTCCAATTTTTCTATACTTAGTAATATTTTGCAAAAGTAAAAATTCACACAGAATTCTCATTTATATCGATGATTATTTAGCTTTCAAACTATTCATTTGTCTTAATAAATTTTTTTTTATCATAATTTTCGATGTGAAAATAAATTATTAAATAAAAATTAAATCTTTAGTCGCTATACACGAGTTGGCGTGCCAAATATCGGAGCACGACGTGGTGTCGGTGATGGATTGTTGTTTACGGAACGTCTTGGTGGACCTTGCTGACAATCAGAGTAGGAACGATCTAAAATAAAAATGCAAGACACTCTTTAAATTTAAAAGAGAGTTTATGGGAAAAAGAAATAAACATTTAATATCGTGCAAGGATTACAAAAAAAAAAAAATTAAACATGCGATAGGTACATTGACAATGAGATGAACAAGCAAAGGCGTTTAGACATAAGGATAACGTGGATATTATAAAAATTAAAAAAAACATCCCATTCATGTATTTAAATGTGTAGGTAAAAATCCTGTCTGATTTATTTATATATATGTATATAATGTAAATATGTAATTAACCTTCTTTCGATATTTGTACAAAAAGTTAAGATACATTTTAATTAAAGTTTTTTAAAGTAGGTATTTAGTTTTTGTAATCCTTAAAAATTGCAGGATTTGTAATTACGACTTCAGAAAATTAAACAAAATTCTTGCTACAGCCTAGTTTTCAGCTTACGCATCGTTGTGTCAATCATATATAAATATTTCGACTAAATTTTCGCACTTAAGTGGTAAAGAACTTTTGACCTACAAACAGATGACGACAGCATAATATAAATAGTCGCAAAAATTTGCAATTTTTTACGTAAATGTCACATATGGGCGACGTGACGCGGCGTAGTAGCTTCCAAATGAATTGAACCCCACTAGGCAACATGAACTTACTCACATACAATTTTATAGTAGTACATACTTGTTTCCTACGTTTTGGAGTTGGATTGTTTTCAATGTGACGTCCGCTCTCAACCATTCTTGTGTAAATGTTGATAACCTGCAGTAATGGAAGGGACCTAATATGTACCGCCGGAAACGAACGGCTAGTAGAATTCTGCTTTTCTAGACCGACCCACGCTACGTGTACAGTGTAAAGGTACACATCCCGAATTCTATACCCAAAGTAGTAGGTCGCATAATTGCATACACAGATGAGTGTATCGAAACCATATTACTTTTTCAGAATGATCTATCATTTTTATAACTCAGATCTTTAAGAAATTAAGTCACGCCGGGTTAACTCAAATCATTTTTGGAAAATCTTAAATCTTAAATCAGTTACTGAAGTGATATCTGTTATCAAGAACTTTTTTTGGGCTTACGAGTTGCCTTAAGATTGTAAAAACTAAAAGGAAATGCAATCCTTACTTCATAAATAGTGTTTTTTTGAGGTATAGAGTTTTAAACTGGCAGCAAATTAACAGTTTATTCCTTCATAAATCGACTGACGCCTGAACAACGCATGCAAATTATGGTTCGATTAAGCGATGAAGCTGATTTTTGATTAAATGGCTGAGTCAATAAGCATTATTGCCACATTTGGAGTGAGAGTAGATAATCCTTAAGCCATTTTCGAGATGCCGCCGTTAAATCCAGAAAAACTGACTGTTTGGTGGAATTTATTAGCTAGTGGAATCATTGGTCCTTGCTTCTTCAAAAACGATGTCGGTTAGAGGATTACAGTCAATAGAAATTGCTATAGAGTAAGAGTCATGATCAATTGAATGTACTTGTTCGTTCCTGAATTGATTCGTCTTGATGACGGGAGCTGTGGTTTCTACAATACGGCGCAACATTTTACACTGCGTGTGCCACAATTGATTTGTTGAAGGAAACGTTTGGTGAGCGCATAATTTTTCCTTTTGGACCGGTGAGGTGACCTCCTAGATCGTGCTATTTAACACCGCTAGATTATTTTCTGCGGCGGGAGTATGTCAAGTGTTCACCGATAAGCCAGAGGCGATTGACTATAATGACCTATATATACGACCCAAATTCTGCTGAAACTGACCGAAAATTGGACCATAAGTTTGAACTACACTCGAGCCAGCCGCGGTGGCTCTATGCCAAAAATCATATTAAAATAAAAAAAAGCAAACAATTATCTTCCAAATTAAGTCAATTTGACGGAAATCAATACTATTTAAATATGTTTTATTTCATTTTATAGTTTTATACCTCTAAAAAAACACCCTTTAGTATGATAAATGTGAACTTGAGTTTGTTTGATTCTTTGTTAGGCTTTCCCGCCTTAATTACTCAAAAAATCATCATGAAATGTGTTACAAACTTTATCAGGGTTGCAGAAAGGGACATAGGGTACCTCTTATCCAAAAACAAAAAAACACTCCGCTCCTGAAGGGAAGAAAAAATTAGTGCTGGGAATTATAATCCAAAAAAAAAAAAAAAAAAATGGAAACATTGGATGCTGAGGGTTGTGACTTGTGACCTGTTCTGATTTAACGTATAATTTTTGAAAACTAAACTGTTTTTGAATGAAACCTAACTCCAAAGTATCTGAAACCGATCGAACTCGATTATACATTTTGGTTATAAACAGAAGTAGGTAGGTAGGTAGAGATGGCGGTTCTAATTTGAGTTGAAAAACTCCTTAAAAGAACCCAATTAGCGCTGGTGTGCGCCGTTTTGTTACCATTAACCAAACAACTTAACAAAGGATTAGACGGATGTGATGGTATGTGTTCCAGAAGTACTGCAATGAAAACTGGCAAGTAAACGATCCCCGAAGAAATCCAGAAAGGCTACACAATAGGATTTAGTTGATTTCAAGGTTTGCCTTATAAAACTCAACAATCAAGTGTTAAAAAAAAGTAATGAATGCCAAAAAGTTTTCATTAAACCCTACTTACTTACTAAACCCTTCTTTTCGACTGAAAATTGGTAATTTGTCTTATTAAATAAAATAATATTTTAAAAAAACAGGGTCTGGTTCAAAATCCCGAAAACCAAAATCCCGAAAGTTCAAAATCCCGAAAAATCAAAATCCCGAAAAATCAAATTCCCGAAAAATCAAAATCCCGAAAAATCAAAATCCCGAAAAATCAAAATCCCGTAAAATCAAAATCCCGAAAAAATCCCGAATAGCAATCAATACTGAAAAATTGGATTAGTGATGCAGGCAGGCGCCTGTGTCAAAAGTTTTCATAATCAGCAGTAGTTGGGTAGCCCGCCTAGCGGGTTCTTCGGATTTTAACTCCCTTTTTCGGGGACACACCCGCTCACGCAGCTTCGCTGCTCCGCTAAGGGTATGTCAATTTGTCAGGCAGGCGCCTGTGTCTGTAATACTTGTAATTAATTTGACCTGGGTGGCCCGCTTCGCGGGATCTTTTGATTTTCTCCTCCTTTTTCGGGGGCACACCGCGCTCACGCAGCTTCGCTGCTCCGCTAAGGGTATGTAAATTTGTCAGGCAGGCGCCTGTGTCTGTAAAATTTGTAATTAATTTGACCTGGGTGGCCCGCTTCGCGGGATCTTTTGATTTTCTCCTCCTTTTTCGGGGGCACACCGCGCTCACGCAGCTTCGCTGCTCCGCTAAGGGTATGTAAATTTGTCAGGCAGGCGCCTGTGTCTGTAACATTTGTAATTAATTTGACCTGGGTGGCCCGCTTCGCGGGATCTTTTGATTTTCTCCTCCTTTTTCGGGGGCACACCGCGCTCACGCAGCTTCGCTGCTCCGCTAAGGGTATGTAAATTTGTCAGGCAGGCGCCTGTGTCTGTAACATTTGTAATTAATTAGCTTTTTATCATTCGGGATTTTGAACATTCGGGATTCTGATTTTTCGGGATTTTGATTTTTCGGGATTTTGATTTTTCGAGATTTTGATTTTTCGGTATTTTGATTTTTCGGGATTTTGATTTTTCAGGATTTTGAACTTTCGGGAATTTGATTTTCGGGATTTTGAATGGATCCCAAAAAAACATGCAGTGCAGTATACCGTTGTACATTCCAAATTCGAGTGCGTGAATATGTTGGTTTAAAAATCCCATTTCTAGTTACAAACATTCAAACGAACAACACCGAACATTTTCGAACAAAAAATTGTTTCTAACAAATCCTACCTCTAAACTTAATGCCTTGCGATTCATTTATGATTGCAGCCAAAGCAGGGTGCTGGTATCTTTCACGAAAGATACCCGAACCACTGTTGGTCGTCGATGTATTACCATTGCCATTACCATTTCCTCCTCCGATTCCAGCTGTTGCTGGTGAGTGTTGTGGTGTGAGGGATTGATTTCCATTCATCTTGTAGTAACGATTCTGGTTGGGATCATAGAAGTCATTGTGATTGAGACGGTTAACTGATTTGATAGATGAACAGCGATCTTCTTCGTTGCGTATTTTGAGTACGCGCTGCTCCTGGACACTATACCGTGATCCATTCAATGTGTTCACCTGATTTAGATTGGTGATGTGGTTAAGGTGTTTTGAACGGAAGCTTCCACCAGGAGAGTGCAAAAGAGTTCCTCGCGACGAACTGACAGTGGTCTCAGTTGAGTCACGTGGACTAGCGTGGCTCATATCACGATAACTGGACGGACGATGTGTTGAGGGCGGAGTATCAAGCCCACTGTCATTGGCTGTGTAGTCTAAGTCGGTTGTTTGAACTGTAGTTAAAAAAACATTAGTTTTGACTTGAAAAAAAAAAAAAAAAAATGTATAGGTATCTTACCTGAATGCCTTGTGTCGGTTGTGGGCGCTCTGGGCTTCCGGTACAACCAGTCCCGATCCAACTCGTTTCCATTTTCATTATTGTTTCTAAACATCCTCGGACGTCTCATTTGGACCTCTTCATCCTCTTCATCTACCACCTGATTACTACCAAAACTACTATTGATGAAGATCCTCCTGGGCGAGCCATAAACTCCATTCGAGAAAGAACTATTCTGACTCGCATAGCCATTTGAGTATCGACTGAGATTCAAATTATTCGAATAGGGTATCTTTTGGGGGGTGGAGTGGTTAGTTGACATGCCACTGTTATGGTTCTCATTATTCAAAGCGCTCAAGTCAGGCACAGAATCGGAGAAGAGAAACGGATTCGCTGAGTTGCCATTCAACTTGTAATGCCGACCATTTGTCATTAGCCAGTCATCTAGGGCGCCCGAGATTGTGCCACCAAGACCTAAGTGATGCGCCTGAAGTGAGGCATGTGAAACTGGAGCCGCCAGTGATGCACGCGATCTTGGACCCTGCGTGATTTTAAGTGCGCGCCGTCGTTCTTTCGATGTTGCTGTACATTCCTATAGACAAAGATTAAAGAGATGAGAGAAATGAAAAAAGATGAAGATAATTAATGACCATCATAATATGATGTAGGAAAAGGATCAGGAAGACTTCATAAGACGTGCGTTTCTATGCATAAATATTACTTAAGGTGTAATGCAACAGTAATTATTATTGGTAAATTGTATGTTATCTTAGAGGGCCTATCTAAGTATACATGGTTATAGTGTGATTATCTGAAACAAAAGGGCCAATGAACTTACCTCCAGCAATTCGAACCAATCTTCTAGACCTTCATCGCATCGTAAGAGAACACGACCCTCACGACCAAGAAGCAAACCAATTGCACTGTACGAGCGACGGTTAAGCCATTCAACTTTTTCAACATCTACGAGCTTGACCTGTAAAATGAGAAATTAGAAATGTTGATTTATGATTGATTTGTGTTTAGTTATTTTTTTGATTTTTAGAATATGAAATTTTTAATAAAAGACATTAAGACTGTTATAGTAGTTACTACATTCTAAAATAATTTTTTTTGGTTGAAAAGGGAGAAACTATAGAGAAATACTTTATCGTCAATTTTTAGTCTTGGAGGATTCGTTATTGCCTGAAATCCCAGTTAAACCAAATCGTTCTTCAGATCTCTCTCACATAAACCACATATTTTTCCGTAACTAAAAGTTGCGTTTGTGTTAACTCAGTGCCTAGTTCATCTACCTACCATATTATCTTAATCCGTTGAGTCGTTGACCTGTCACAAATACCCAAAAAAGCAAACTTTGATTTATAAGGTTCTTCCAAAAGTAGGATATTTGATTGAATTTGAAAGATAGTAAAACAAAATGGGCACTAAAGTTTCAAAATACTTTCTAACAAAAGTCGTCTGCCATAGTTTTAAGAGTTTGTGTTTTTTTTTTGTACATGCAGAACTTCAAAATGTATTTTATTTAACTTATAATCCTCAAACATTGTTAAGTTTTTTAAAAGCATTTAATGTTTTTTAATAAAAAAAAAAGTTCTAAAAGTCACTCATATAAAAAAAAACGGTTAAATATTTTGTCTTTAGTTGTTATGTCAGTTCTCACATATATTTTCTTCGATTTTTTTTCTTAGTCCGCATTAATGATAAGATTTTTCTGATAAATTCTATCAAATTGGGTTCAACACACTTGCCCAAAAACAAATCAATCAATCAAACGTTGAATTAATTAAGATAACCAAACACTTTAATCAATCGCTCAAGGAAACAAAAAAATAAAAGAAAAACACAGATTCAGATTGCTGTAGAGTAGAAACAAATTATTCGCAATAATACAAAAACATTCGGCAAAATCAAAATCAATCTGTCTTTCATTCAAATTCCAGTTTTGCTTCGGTTAATTTGTTCGAAAGTTATTGCACCAAAATCAGGGTACATTATAATAAAACAAATAATGAAGAAGATTTCTACTTTTTGTAGTTTTGCAATTTTTTTTTGTAACAATTGAAAATTTCCGTACCCGGTCTGTGTGATTGATTGGTAATTGCAGAGCCAATGATAAAGATGATGATGAGTTTTTAATCAACAGTAGACTCTCGCAAGTTCGATGAAGTACATTATTGGGGAAGATAATAGTAGTGCTATTTTTTTTTTATATAAAAAGAGAGATAGAGGAAACATTCTTTTTTTTTTGTAAATTAAAATAGCATTAATGAAAAGCAAAATGAAAGAAATCAAAAGAATAGAGTTTATCTATTTTGAAACGGATGCCAGAGCTCAACGATCTGGGTGGCTTTGATGATGTTATTTATTGGTTCCCATAACGATTGTTGTGGAATATTTTAATATACTAGAGGATTCACGAGGTCTTTGATCTCAGTGTGAACTGTGAAGAAATCCAATGATGAATAAACTTGAAATCGGAATGGATGATGCAGTAAATTTAATTTGTTACAATTGTTACTCTTTTCGAATAAGTTGGATGCAATATTTTCACTCATACGCAAAAAAACGAGAGTAGGAATCCATTCCTTTTACATGATGCACACAATTTTAAATTATTTATAACGTTCCTCAGGAAAGTCACTTAGGACCAAGTCTTTTTATAATTGCTGCTATCAATGTGGCCTTTTGTAATTTTTTTTTCTATACTAAAATTATTATTTTCTTAAAACGAATCTTATCAGGCAGTCTTGCAGACCAGAATCAGAGTTGCCAAGAGTTCTGCCCATGTGGAACATCGGCTTTTGAGAAGAAAAAAAAGAGAGCTTAAAATGCGAGTGGTTTCATCTTTAGAGGGATGCTACGGCAGAGGTAATTTTCGAAAGTCCGACGTTGAGAAAAAACACTTCTGCAGATTGTAAAGATATCCAACTAATCCCTGTCAGGCAGAATTCTTCATTCGACTTCACCAGACCAGGAAGAAGTTCGTGCAGCGATGTCGAAACTAATGTAGCACAAGTCTGCTGGAGCGGCCGTCCAAGCTCTTTAAAGCATCGGGTCTGAGGACAGTATGCCTGACGAGTGGAACCCCATCGTGTGCCAAATCCACAAAAAATGGGGTCCTATGAACTATGTTGAAGTTGATAGTATGTATTGATATTATCGGAAGAACGATGCGCGCCAAAGTATGTTCAAGTTTAGACGGCGGGATGGGTCGTCTTCTTGGTGCTTGGATAAATAGACATAACTTAGAAATAGTCAAAGATTTTGTCTATTTGGCTTCCATTATAACCTCTTGAGATACCAGTGCAAAGATCAGTCGAAGAATCAGCCTTGCTTCTCGCTGTTTCTTTGAGCAAAGAGCCAAGAGAACAAGATCCTCATCCTCCCAGTCCCGATGTATGGAGAAAAAACTTCGTAGACTCTGGCACAATCGTTTCAAAAAAGCTGGAGTTCTTTGAGAAAATTAAACAACGTTCTGTACGGGCTGTTCAGTGACATGGAAATAGTCAAAGCTGAAAATATAATATATACGATTTCTGGGACATGTGAAGCGTATTAACGATTGCACAACATTCTTCAATTCCAATCCTGAGAAACGATGCATCAATAGAGGACTCTATCTAAGTTGTCGCGATAAACTTCGTCCTTAAATTATATTTAACGATGCTCCTCAATCGTACTAACGAAAAGTAAAAAGATGGTCCAAAAGGAGTTTCAAGACCTACATCCCGAGCATGTAACCTTTGATGAATATTGAGCATTCAGTAAAAATTATCTAAATTTGTGTCTCGTTTGTTAGATCAACAACGAACAACGCATTTAAAAAATCTAATCCTATTCCAAAACCTCATCTTTATTGCGAATTCCCTTAAGCCTTAACATTTGCATTTCAACCTCATATTTTCCCAGAACTGTTACCACTTACATCATCCAAACATTTCCCATTTTGAATCAAACGATACAAATTCAACACCCAAAACCAATAAACTCCCCTTCAACAAACATTAATTAAGTTTTCATCGTTTCACTTTGCTTCTCGCTTTTCGATTTTCGAATTTCAATTTTATTTTATTTTTCTATACATATTTATATACATATACATATGTATGTATGAATGTATTTTCTAATCTCATTGGGTACGCACATCCGTATGAGCCATACGAGAATATACAACGTGAAAAATTTCTAATTTTACCCATCCGACCCGCCCGACCAACGAAAATTAATTGATTTTTCATTGGAATCACAACAACGGTAACTTCGGTCATAAACCATTTATTGGTACCTACCTACCGGTGTCGGTTATGTTGTGTGTCGGTATGGCGTTTATGTTGGCTAAAAACATTTTCAATTGAAAATGGCTTCCAGGTGGAATTTTGTTTTCCTCTGAAAATTTAGATTCGCTTTTGATAAAGAATATGAAAACTTATTTAAACCAATCCCTTCTGGCGGCCTTGGTATCGGTCAGTTGGTGGGAATTGCCACTAGAGGGATAATGGGATTCTCGTTACATAATTCGACACATTTATTTGTGAACAGATATTTTAACATTATGATTGTGTTCTTCTGTTCTAATTTTGTAGCAAATAATAGGATAATCATGCCTCTGTCGCGTGTGTCGGAAACATTGTGTCATTTTTTTTTCTTTTTTGAAGATTTGACAAGTATGACGTTGGTTGTGATGTGCGGTTGTTGGTGCTTAAATTAACAATTTGGTAATTAGTTTTTGGCATGGCTGAGAAATTTCGGAGGAAGAGACCAGAAATAAATTTCAGCTTCGTTAGACGTGACGTCAAGTGCAACCAACTGGACGTTGGATTGTTAGTCAAGATCATAGTGAAAGTAATATTAGAAATGAAAAATTTTAACTTATATACACATTCGTAACAACAAAGGCCAAGTCTTAGTGGTGGTGACGCAGTGAGCTTGGCTATAATCAGACTGTGTTTCAGTTGAACAATAAATGAATAACAATTGCAAACATTTAATGTTCTTCACTGTTCTTTTGGCACCAAAAAGCAAAGATTGTTAAGTTGTAAATTTGTTTTGCAGAATTGAGGTCATTAGAATGCTCTATCACAAATTCTGTATCATTCATTGAACGAATGAAGACGACGATGTTTGTATTGCAGCACTCGTAACCAAAAGTTAAGGATCCACATTGTACCCCTAAGTTTAAGGCCGCGGATGCACTAGAAATATTTGTTTCGGACATTATGTCAGACATTATTTCAAAAATTTATTTCTTCATCGAAGACAGGAAATAAATGCAGAAATCTAAGTCTTAAAACAATACAAATCCAGACATAGGGAACTCCACAAAAAATATTGATTACCTCTACATGACACATTTCAAGCAATCATTTATTTCTAGTGGAGGCCCAGGTCAAGAGATCATTCTTCCAATAAACACTTATATTCGAAGTATAGAAATCATTATTATTAGTCCGGTCAAAATAGACATTTCGGTTTGCAAAAATTCGCATAAAGCTGAAAATTGGTACAGACGTTGAGAACACCATTTCAAATAAACTAAGCAACATCCCCATCGATCCGACTGGTGCGTTAGAAGTTATTCAAGGTCAAAGGGTCAAATAAACGGTTTTTGCAATTTTTCTGGTAAACGGTAGGATTTATCAGAAAAATACATGAGACAAAGTTGTAGACCATGAAATTATCTACAAAACTTGTTAATATCAATTTTTTGTAAGAATAACCATTTCGGAGATATCGTGATTTTAAAACTTGAAGGAGTCACGTTCTTCATGACATGCTCATATATGCCACATGCATAAATTTAGTCCAGTCGACAGGTTGGAAAAAGTGGATGAAAGGTGGAAAAAGGACGGAAGCTAATGAAACTATCAGATATTGTTGAAGGATAGTTAGAAAAATTTTACGAAGTTTTGGATCTCGAGGGCCCTATGAAAAAAGAGAAGGGGGAGGTTGAAGGGGTAACTGCAAAATTTTTGACCTTGCAATTGTTTTTTCTCACTAACTTTTTTTTCGTACGTTAAATAGCAAAAGCATTTCCATATTATAGTAGAACGTCAAATTTTCTACAATTGTGTTAGTACCAAAATTCTTGTATGTTTATTCTTTACCGAGATATAGCTCTTCGAAAAACAGGTAATTTTTCAGAATTTGCTAAAAAAAATTCCAAAAAATTCAGCTTATTTCTTCTATAGACGAAAACTGGTGCGAGGTTTCTGTATGACGAGATTTTCATACTACGATTTGTGCTGTTTAACAGTTTCTAAAAAATGTCGTATGAAAATCTCGTCAAACAAAAACATCGCACTAGTTTTCGTCTATTAGAAAAAATAAGCTGAATTTTTTTGGCATTTTTTAGCAAATTCTGAAAAAATAACCTGTTTTTCGAAGAGCTATATCTCGGTAAAGAATAAATATACAACAACTTTGGTACCATAAGAATTGTAGGAAATTTGACGTTCTACTATAAAATGGAAACGCTTTTGCTATAGAACGTAAGGAAAATAAGTTACTGAGGAAAAACCATTGCAAGGTCGAAAACTTTGCAGTTACCCCTTCCCCCTCCCCCACCTCTTTTTCCATAGGGCCCTCGAGGTCCAAAAATTCGTAAAATATTTATTAACTATCCTTCAACAATATCTGTTAGTTTCATTAGCTTCCGACCTTTTTCCACTTTCCACCAACTTTTTCCAACCTGTCGACTGGACTAAATGTATGCATGTGGCATATATGTGCATATCATATAGAACGTGACTCCTTCAAGTTTTAAAATCACCATATCTCGGAAATGGTTATTCTAACAAAAAAATGATATTAACAAGTTTTGTAGATAATTTCATGGTCTACAACTTTGTCTCATGTATTTTTATGATAAATCCTACCGTTTACCAGAAAAAAACCGTTTAGTTGACCTTTTGACCTTGAATAACTTTTAACGCACCAGTCGGATCGATGGGGATGTTGCTTACTTTATTTGATATGGTGTTCCCAACGTCTGTACCAATTTTCAGCTTTATGCGAATTTTTGCAAACCTAGCACTATTTTTTTGTCTATTTTGACCGGACTATATACGAACATTAAAATTATTATTAAAATAAGTTTCAGTTAGAGCAAAAAAATTAAAGAAAGTTCTTTTGACTCAAAAACACTTTGGAACAAAATACACTAGCAATTCAAAGTCCTATAGAGAAAAATCAAGAAGATCCCTATCCCTATCCCATTTTAACTTGATGGTGATAAAGCATGGATCTTTTAAAATTATAATGAAAGCTTCTCATAATGTTTCAGAAAAAATAAAATTCTACGGCCCTTTTTGGGTTATGGATCCACAATAAGGAACTTTTTTCGCTGTATAATAAAATAATTAGTCTGATCGAAATTTCGTTTTCAATGGAAAAAATTGTTGGGTCATGTTGTCTGGTTTGATCCGTCGGTCTAGCCCCCAGTTTTTAATACCAGACAAAAGCAGAACATTATGTTTCATCTTAATTTCAATGGCGTGATGAGGTCCACAAGAGATGTCCGCTAACTTAATTAACAAAATTGGCAAGTCTTATTAGACCAGGGTCGATAATTTTTGAAGCCAACAAAAATTGTGGTAGGATGAAACCAGTTGGAAAGGAAGAGAATATATCAATTATGAAAGGAAAAATAAATTATGGTCAATCTGTTGTCGGAAAGTGGGTGGGAGGGGGTTTTTAGAGGATTTTAAGGAAAAAAACTGTATATCTCGATTTCCGGCAAAACTACAAGTCCTATGGAAAAAAGTGAAATCGTTAAGTTGTAGGTTATTAAAAGATTACAACTTGTGTTACCTAATACATTTTTTTCACATAATGTCAAAATGTCAAAAATTCAAATAACAAAATTTTTGGTTTTTTATTTTTATCTTTTACAAAAAACATTATTGTTTCACGACATTTGGTGAAAACTTGTAGTTTTATGCCTCAAACACACGGCAATTTTTTTTGATGAAAAGTATTACCTATATTTGTTCACCAAATTTGTATTTAATATCGAAATAACAGTGTGCTTTTTATTCTCTAAAATCTCTTCTTTCCGATTGTGTAAAAAAAATATGATAAATTTTCTCAGAAAATGCAAAAATACCTACAACAAAAACTCGAATCCGAAATTTTGTTTTAACCATTATGTAGAATTTTGAGCTTTTTGTAAAAATAGACCGTTTTTTCCTTAAAATCCCTTACCCCCCCCCCCCCCTCCCGACCACTTCCCGACCACAGATCGACCGTAATTTATTTTTCCTTGCATAATTGATATATTCTCTTCCAACTGGTTTCATCCTACTATAATTTTTTTTTTACTTTTTACCATTTTCAAAGGCTTCGGCACTGGACTATAACTGAGAAGTAAATTTGATAATATATATTTAACCAAATATCAAGTGCAGCAGAAGATTTAATAATTCCATCAACTTTCTATAATTTGTGTTTTCGTTCACAGACAAAAAACAATTAATCAAATATTGAAGTGTTAATTAAAGAAATCTCCCATATTTTTCAAACAAATGTTAGAAAGGAACAAACGATACCCTAAACTCTTGCTAATACCCATGCCTTGTTTTTTGCACCTTATCATAAGTCTCAGGAGGATTTATTTACATCCAACACTTCTTTTTGAGTCTTTCGTGATAACGACAGTGAAATTAGGAGCGCAAAGACTCTGAAAAAATGTATTCATTAAAAACACACACAAAATTGAACATTAAAAACGAAAAATTCAAATCAGTTTCGCACAATAAAGAAGATTTTCATTGAGTTTTGCTCATCGTGTCGTTGGATAGTGGCTCTGGCTCGCGGTGCGGTATGGCATGTACTCTTGGGAAATTTCCCAACAAAAAGAAAACACGACCTGAGATTTTAAACATTAAACATACAAATTATTTCACTTTTTCGTGCGTAAGTGGCAGTCTTGGGATGCTGCGGATAAAAACATACTACTCTTCTTTTCCCCACTACATTCGAGTATTAAGGCAGCAGTATATGAACGAAATAATAATGATAAAAATTAAAAAAAAGTGTGAAATTGAATGCCGCCATTCGAACTTAACGGTTAGCTGTCATTAAAGACAAAAGAGGAAGCAACAAATGATAATGACAGCTCACACAAGACACAACGAGCGTACTTAGACGAAATAATAATATTTTTTTTTCTATTTTTGTGTGAGTTAAAATTGGGTAACTTTTACACAAACAAAATATTCAAAACTAAGAAAAACTCATTAAGAACATGTTTTAACGATTTTCGTAAAGTTAAAGTTTAATAGGCTTTTTGGATAATTATGACAACAATGATGAATTAACATAAAAATAATGTTGTCGAATTAAATAAGCTTCACAGTGGTTGGTTTTTATTTTGGTGTGGCAGTTTGAGGTTGGAATATTTTTAAATAAGTCACAGATGAAAGGACGTCATACGCACACTTTTTTATGCCAGTCTTTTCCACTTGCTTTTTTATATTCAATGAAAAATCAAGGGGTTGTTGGTAGGCACAATTCTTATGAACTAAGACAGAACGAGCGTTTAAGAAAGTTGGATGGGATATTCGAGTTGATACCGATGCACAATTATTTTGTTTGGCTGTGTGTCGTATTTAGGGGGGGGGGGGGGAATCAGAAATTAACCCTTAACCTGATCGAATAATGACAGACACGGAATTTTTCGACGGTATCCAAGCCAAAAGTGTTCCTGTTATGCTCGTAACGTACATCCAGTGCCGGATCCTCGGGTTTCCGGACCCCCCGCCTTCTATGATCATTGGAAGCGTTATATTAATGCTTAAACTGATTATATAATAATAATAATAATACCTTATATGATAATACGACGGTCAGTTTCTCTTCGATCAATGTTTGGTAAGTTATTAGTTTCACCTGACCCTATGTTCTTAACTACCTAGATGTAATTTATATTTTCCCAAAGTTACATTTTAAAGCAATATTTAATTTTACAATATTCTTTAAATGACTCGTTTCAACGAATTGTAACAAAATAGAATAAAGGGTGTTCTTTTTAGACGTGTGGTTTTCAATCTGGCAATACTTTTTCGGAGTTGGTCTTTTTGACAGCTGTCACTTAATTTAGGCTCAGTTTGGTTTGCCATTTCAAAATGCATAGACTTACTCCTGAACAACGTTTGCAAATGGTGCAAATGTATTAACCAAAATAATAGTTCGGTTGGCGCGACGCATTGCGCGCTGCGTCCAATATTCGGTCAACATAATCCTCCAGGAATTTATTCGAGCCAGTCGCGGCGCCACTTGCCCGAAACTATTTTTAAAACATAATGGTAATCTCTTATCTTTATAATAAAGGTAAATTCTTGGCCATAACATTAAATTTTATGCGTTTTATTTCCTTTTGAAAACCACACGTCTAAAAAAAAACACCCTTTACCTACCTATAATAAATAGTCATCATATCGAAAAGAGACCCTAATTTTCAATCGAAAATTCTCACGTCAAAATATCTGCCTTTGTTAAAAAAGTCGGTGAGCTTTTAGTTCCTTGAAATCTCTACTTTCTGAAAGTGTAAAAAAATATACATAAAAATGGTAGATTTTCTCAGAATATGCAAAAAAGCAACAAAACAAAAATCGAATCCGAAATTAGTTTGTTTACATAATGCAAAATTTTGAGATATTTATTAAAATTATTACTAAGGTATTTCTATATATCTATCAATCTATCACAATGGATGATTATCACGATTGGAAACCAAATTCATCGTATCTTAGACATCATGCAACGAAAATAATCTTTGATTGATAAAATACCCAGAAAATCGTACGTTTTTTGTAGTATTTTTTTTTTAATGTCTATCTTATGCTTAATCAATATTATTCGTAGATAATGTACCAATACAATAAAGTTGAAAACCCTCTAAACTTTGTTCATTTCCAAAGAAATATAATATGTTTTCAAGGTACCCAAACTTTCTTTCCGATTTCCTTTTATTTTCCACACTAAAATTACTCGAAGTCCAACGTAACAGTTAATTATGTTATAAAATTACACCCAACTTGTCAAAGTCTCACTACTAACCTCTCAAAATATAACACTGGTAACCCAAATTTTCTATTTATTCTGTCTAAGCTTAAGGTCACATTGTTGAGACTTAAAACAAAACATCAACATGCACAAGCACATAATTTGTTACCCAAACACTTTGCACCAAAAAACACAACTACTGTGTCTTTCCAACAAGCTATTCAAGACCACTAACCAGCATCGAAGTGGTATAACCTGAACAATGACCACTAAGTACATACTTCTCTGGGTGCCATGGAATACCAAAGCCACTTCAGTCAATTCACTAACTTGACATATACAAAAAAAAAACTTGACCGCACCTGGGTATTAAACAAAAGATTAATAATACAATATTCTATCCAGTGTGACCACTTCTTTTTTTCTTTTATAATCATATTATTAATCGATTCTTCTAAAATTTTGTTTGTAAGGACAAATCAGCTTGGTAATTGGATTACCAGTTGTTGTCGTTGTTGGTATCAGAAGTACACGCTTAAGGTGACTAAAGCTAACTTTGAGCTCCACACAAATATTGTCCAAGCGGATAAAAAAGATAGATATGATTGATAGTGTTTGCTTACCTTAAAAATAAATTGTCCCATGTCGGAGGCTCGTTCATTGGCTGATCCAGAAGCACGTTTGAAGCAATGCAGGTAGTCACGTGTGAGAACGAAATATCTTGAATAATAAAAAAGTTCCAATCAAAATATATTTTTAACTATAATAGTTTAAGTCAGAACCATTACAGGAAACTAAAATTTCTGTTATTATTTACTTGAAATTTTTCCTTTAATTGAAATTCCTTCAAAACTTTTAAATTCGGTTTTAAATTCCTGCAACCACAATGATGCAGATAATTTAAGAAAGATTCAAGCTTTAATCCCACAAACTCACGCGCTTCTAAAGAATACTTTTTTTATTTCTTCCTTTGTATTCTCTACACAGATAACCATAAGAAATGAGATAATAATAAAATGATATAAATTCCCCCGCACAATTGTCCCTGGGGGGATAGAAAAGTCAGCTCCAGCAGCCAGTGGTATAAGCCATCAACTTAGATGCAACTTTATGTTGCAACACAATCTATCCTTCCAGAACTTGTCTTTTATATACTCTTTCATAACTCTTCGTCCCACAACATATGATTCATGCATTATCTCCTGAATCCAACACATCATCGTTTTGTTGAGGATTATAAGAGGATGTTGGGGAAAATATTGGATAGGATGAGATAGAGGTTGGTGTATCATCTTCATCATCATCATCATCATCGTTGTAATCATTATTTTTTTTACCGTAATTCTGAGGACTTTCTATAAAACTCGGTATCTCATTCTCAAGGGACAATGAAGCCTGTGAAGAGCATATATACCAGATTTAAAAACAAAAACAAAAAAAATTCGAAAGGCTAATGCAATTCTGAGAGGACTGAGAGTGAAGAGCATTGAAAAGCAGGGTGGTACTAACTTTGGTGAACGGCCTTATTTCATTAAAGGTCTTGCTGAGATGCAGAGGATTGCAGGACGACGTTTGCGTTGCAGTATCGGGAAATCATCTTCAAACTTTTATTGAGATAATGCAAAAACAGCACTAAGCAAACTTTTCAAATGGCCAGACAAATGTGAACTGCACTTTTTATCTTCAATAGGAAATGCTTAATTCCATATCTAAAAACTCCATCATAAAAGAGCTCTACTAACTACTGGTAGAGAAGCTGAAAATACATCGGCTTAGATGGCTTGGTCATGTTTAGCGTATGGATGAAAACACCCAACGAGTCTTAAGTTCCAATCTAGAGGGCCGATGCAGTTCTAAAAAGCCCCATCTAAGGTGGCGTGATCAAGTGGAGAACGACCTCAACCAACTTGTTGTGCGCAACTGGAGGTCACTGGCTAGGGACCGGCCTAGCTAGCAAGAATTGTTGGTTGAGACATTCCGGGAAACTGGAACGCCTATAAACTCGGCAGAAATGGAACCAATTTTAGCTAGATATTTAAATACCTCATGTAAACTTTTGCCGCCAAAACAAACTTAAGATGGCCAAAAACCGCTTATTGACAATCGACTTAACAGATCTGACCAAAACATTCACATTATAGCCTGGTATTTCTTAGCTGATCTCATATTAGCTCCGTAAATAGTAATCGGTTCCATCTCAAAAATGGACACTGTCTTATAGGTGGACACGTTTAAAGACTTGGCGATTTTTCCAAACGACTTCTGCGGAAAATGTATAGACAAGCAGAAAGAGAAGAACATCTCTGCTCATGCCCTCCTTTCTCCCAAAGACGCAAATGACATTTAGGAGAATACCAGCGATCTGAAGCACATGTCCAGCGTCTTCGTCTTTTTATTGACATCCCTAAGTATCTTAATTAGTGAGGTTATTCTTCGCATTTTCATATGGTATCACAATGGACATAGTTTTGGTCTTAATATGTCCTAATTCTACAATATTAAATGAAACAACAAAATGAAAACTAAATATATGTAATCCTCAATTAATTTCGCCTACAACAAAAATGTATCAAAAATTACAACCAGCCACCGTATCGGAGCGCCTAAATCATCCTGTCAACCAAATCCACTCATGTCAATTGTATTTTTTTTACAATGAAACCCTCTTGCCGCAGGTGCGGTATCGCATCCATCAAGGGTGAAAGATAGTTACATGGGTTTAGGTAGGTGGATGGTTGGCAAAGTCTGTACTGTAGTAGTGGTTCTATGGGAGGTGTTAGTAATAGTGGCTTGAGGTTACGGGAGATTAGAAGCTTGTTGTGTGGATGGATTAAGTTTTTTGTTTTTCCTTCATTCATCTTCACACCTCCTTATTTTATCCCTCTATTTGGAATTCCTTCTCGATTTATTCGAAAATCTCTTCCGTCACACTAAAGAATCACAGAGGTTCCGCACATCTAACTTTCATCATCATCCCTCTAGTTGCACAGTGACAGTGGTCGTTCATTATTTATTCCATCAAAGAGATTACAGCCGGGTTTTGGGGGCTTAAACAGATGTGCGACAGTATTTTTTCGGTAGTCGGCAAAATTTTTTTTTATTCGTTAATTTGGAAGCATGAGAGAAATGAAAATTGGTCAGCGGTTACGAAAAATCCATCACAGAATGTTGGGGTTTTTTTTCCGTTTTGACTAAATTGGAATTCAAGGGTAATATGCATTGGTTGTGGCTTTAAAATAGAAAGCATTATGTTAAAAATTATAATGAGATCTGGCGGTTTGGTCGTTCTTCCAAGATTTTATAATGAGGAACTTAAGCCCTCGCATATTTTTGATGTGGATATATTACATTGATGTAATTCAAGCAATGGAAAAGGATAACAACACGAGATGGAAATTTACGCCATTATACTAGAGAAATAGTATTTAAGCCTTGTGTATTTTGGTACATCTTATAGACAAGCGTTTCACAACCTTGGTTACCTACTCTAAGAACTTGCATTTAAGTTCAATGGTCAAGGGGATTAAATGAATGTTCAGGATATTGAAGGAGAAGTTATATAACTTTGGAACACTTTCAAGAAAATCTTTCAACTACTCACAGAAATATTATCTAAATTTTGCCTTTTAGATCTTCTTCCTTTTAAAATCGTTCTTAATTAAAACCGCGAGTTAAGTATATCCAACGTCATTTTGTGAATTTGAATGAAGAGGACATCATGCCAATATTTTTTTGTAAATTCCAATGTCAAATTATTTCAATATTATTCATTCCTTTGCTGTCTACTTATCTTTTTAAAATGAATACTTTAATAAATTATAAATCTTCTTAACAGGTAAAAATAAAAAAAAAAAATGTATCTCAATCACCTGCCCCGTTCAACTGTAATCACCATCACCAGTAATCAAAAAATAAGCTAAACTATAGTACCTACACTTAAGGACTGTAGCACATTCCAATTTTTTTTTATAGTTCCACAAACTCACAACTACTGTCATATCAACTTGGCATATTAAATCAAAGTTGAATTCACTCCAATTAAAAAATTCCATCTCATTAAATTGAAATTCCTTTACAATTAAAAATCGTTTTCCTACCCAAGCATCAGCAGCAGCAGCAGCAGACTATTTTTGCGAAAATTATCCCTGCAAATTATCATTTGGATAGCAAAAAAAAAGTTTCTCATTCAACTATCATCCGCATCCGCAAGCTAACCCTTATTCCGCTACCTTCACGACTAATTACGTCGACCAACTATATGTACAATTAAAAACCACCCACTTTTTGGATCCTGACAAATTTGTCTCAACTTTGTCCTGCAATTGCGCTCCACACTCACCTTTCTTTCCATCGTGAAAATAACCGATCACGTTGCTGCCACAATAGGCCACGTTTAATGGGTCCTGTCATCGATGCAACTGGAATGCGTCCTGCCAACAGTGATTGCTGCAAAAAGAAGATAAAATAAAAGTTGAAATTTTATATTAATTTAAAAATAAAAAAAAAAAAATAAGAGAAGAGGAGATAATGTGAAATTCAATTTGAAATTAATTTTTCATAAAAATTACTTTTAAATACAAGGTTAAAGGGTCGTGGTCGTTAGCTGTTGAGCGTGGGAAGGATACTCATTTGGGCGTTCGTCGATGATGATGTCATGTCACACAACCTCGACTGTAGAGCGTAGAGGAAGTAATTAATTTTATTGGGGCGCAAAAAATGATGTTCTTTAATTTTATTACCGCCCAGTGAAATTAATGTGACAAGGATACTCGCGTATTAAATCACTAAAAGGAGCCATAAAGCGGTTTATGAGGTTGTAATTATTGTGGTTAAAGCCTGAAGGGTTTTCTGTGGTGGCGTTTAAAATTGAAAAATATTCTCGCAATACTTAAAAATTGCTTATGAAAGAAACTGTCTGTTTTTTATAGTAAACGGTTTTCAAGTTCTCTTATCCTTTTTTGTAATTTGTAATTTTGTCTTAATGGAGCTCTCTTTTTGAGGTTAAATACTTGAGGCTCAGAATACTACGGAAACTTATTATGAAAAGTCAAATCATTTTTTAGGTTAAAATTGTACATGTCTTATATTTACGTTCTAGGTCCTTGAATCAAGTGCCATCGATGGAAGTGTGTTAAGTGGTTGGTTTCTAGGATGTCTTGTCAATCTTTCCCCTTCCAATATTGGGCAAAAAGTTCAGAAGAACTCTATTTACCTCGTCAGCCATTGTCCGTGTTTGTACCCGTTCTATAGAGGGATGGAGAACAGGAGTAGCTTGGAGGAATGTCTAGAATCTAGATATTGGATAGGATAAAGGAATTGAGGAGTGCAGGGCGGTGAGAGGAGATGGTCTTTTGGTTTCGGGACTTTTTTAGTTACAAAACTCCACAATAATATTTTACCCTGTATATACATAATTAAGCCTCTAACATTTGACAAGAGAAACTACACCATTACTAAAAATCGAACGATACACGCTTCAAGATCGTATTGAGATTTTTAAAATTCACTATAAAAATGGTGAAAATTTGGCAGAGGCAGTTCGTAAAACTAAAACATTTTTTGGTGGTCGTGAAGCACCTTGTCGGGCCGCAATTCAAAAATTGGTGGAGAAATTTGAGTTGTTGGGAAAAGTTAGCAAAAAAAATAAAAATAAAACCCGTGCACGTAACTCAAGAAGAACTGAGAATATTGCTCCTGTAGCCCAAAGTGTTGAAGAAAACCCAGGTTTGTCCATTCTTCGTCGTCCTTTGGAATTGGGCATTCCACAAAAGTCATTACACCGTACTTTGCATAAAGACTTGTGTCTTTAGGCTAACAAAGTTCAGTAAACACAAGAACTCAAGCTCGCCGATCATCAACAAAATCGTGTCTTTGCTGATTGGGTCCTTGAAATGCATGAAAATGATCCGGAATTTCGTCAAAAAATGATCTTGACTCATGAAGCCCATTTCCACCTCGGTGGCTACGTCAAAAAGCAAAATTGTCGCGTCTGGGGCTCGGAAAACCCAAGACTCCATCCTCAACGAGTAACCGTTTGGTGCGGTTTATGGTCCAATAGCCCAGCGTCAATTCAAGACCTCAAAGATGGAATTCATGAAGCTATTGAGGGCCACTTTGCGATTTGGTGATGGAAAATATCATGAAAAGGATATTGTTGCGTAGCCGTGGCGGCCATTTGGCTGATATTGTTTTTCATTAATTATTGTATTCTTAATCGCATACTTACCTTACATACCTCTTTATATTTAAATAAAAATCTGATCATTTATCTCAAAAAATGACATTTTTCTTTGAATATTAAAATAACACCTCTTATTGGAAAACCCAATATTACATAAATTGATTGGCTATACCTAACATTGAAATTTTCTAGAGGTTTCTAGCTCAAAATAAGTTAAGCTTCAAGTTTATTGTTTGTGCGTTTTATAGTGTCTGATAAAACCAAATATTTTTTTTGTATTTCTACTTCTGATGTTCAAGTTTTATTTTCAGCGACGAAATACTTTAACCATTTTAATTTTAAACTCTTATCGGTCTTCTGATAAATCCCAGCGACGCGACGATGTGCTTTCATACCTTCGCATCTTAATTAACTATTATTTCTATCTCTCTCCTCTCACAGAATAAACATATAGCTACTTTTTTTTTAGTAGATAAATATTTTCCAAGAGTGCAATAAAGTTCACAAAAAACTTACCGCCACTACTCGGATTTGATAACAAAACCTAAAACCAACAAAATATGGCTCTGACTTACAAAAATAACTTCCATAAAAGGTAAACAAAACAAAATCACTATAACACAACTCATTTGAGAGAACAGAGAAGATAAAATACTTAACAAGTTTGCCAACCTTAAAGACACTCAAAACGCCCTTGGAGATATGTACATCTGAACAAAAAAAAAACAGTCAAATTCCGCCCCCACTGAGAGCCAAAATCTTAGACAGAAAGATATTGCTTCCCTTCGAAGGGAAGGACGGATCCTAGTCGCCCTCCATTTACACTTCAAAGCTAAAAGTGTGACCAAACAAAAAGAAGCTAAGTGGCAACATTCAGTGCCAAGTCGACTTCTGCTTCACTTCATCCAATATTATTTGCGTTAGAAGAAATACAGAAGAACCAAGAAAAAAAAAGTATCTTTGTATAAACTTTCAGATAAGAATTCATGTTAATTGAATGCGATAAGAAAAGTTGCGGAAGATTCATTGTTTGCTTGGACCAGAAAAAACAAAGAGAACACAGACTCAACATAACCAGATGCAGAATGCCTATATGCCTGTTCCTCTGTCGGCTGTTGCCATATACTCGTAATGCCATCGTCGTCGTAGTCGTCGTCTTGTAAGCTTCTTTAAGGTCTGCCGTCCATTTAGCATTAGTAGCTTCTTCTGGCATAATTTATGATGAATAATAATTAATTTTCTTAGCACTTTTCTTGTTTGTCGGTCGTCCTCGTTTTTGTCTTCTTCTCTCTCAGTCTCTTTCGACTTAGGTTTTTAGTTTTTAGCTGCGAAAATAATAATTATAATTGTTTGTGTTGAAATGTTTTGTATATTTGTTCTCATTTTGTGCGAAATATTTTCACTAAATATTTAGATACACACTGATGATGCCACCAGGACACGGACACAGACCCGGACCCGGGCCCCAGATACCAGATACCTACCTACTTCTTCTTAGTGTTATGTTTACCAATTTGATTACACGAAAATTAGTTCATGGCAAATAAATATATCAGCTTCATTTTTAATACTGCGAGACTTGCGATGTGCATTTTGGCAATAAATTCTGAAATTTTGAACGGACGAAATAAATTGGTATTTTTGTTTGAATTTTGTTGCGAAATATTTTTGAGAGAGGAATGTTGAGAAAGAGTCAAAAGATTTATTATCTAGTCTCTTGTGAATGAAATCATTTGTTGCGCTTACATTAAGTGGAATAAAATGTATGACTGTGAGTGAGTTCAAGAACTCGTATTCACCGATAGGGCGTGCTGGCATTGGAAGGAACTGATAACGTTCTGAAAGCTAAACAATGTATAGTGTCGCTTTCTTGCCTTTGAAGAACTTGGAAGGCTTTCGGTACAAGTTTTTATAGTTCTTTACTGATTAGCTTATCTTCTGATTAAGTTCACTATCTTAAGAAATATTTGGCGAAACTCTTGCTCATGAAAATAAAAATAGTTTGACTGACAGACCTATTGCTTAAGAAAAGAATATGTGTGTGCATAAGACTCTATTACATTTTCGATTACATTATTCTTAAATTCTTTCTTCCGTCTTTCAGTCTTTTTGATGTGTGAGTGGGATTACTATCGTTAACAAGAAGACTTAATTTCTGAGAAATCTCTTTAAATCGATTTTGATTAAACTTTTTGGAAACTTTTGTGTCAGATTAATCTATCTTTAGGTTTTGTACAATGGAATTTTTGGGATTTGTAATATTTGTAATATATTTTATCAGACCTTCTCATTTTTTGCATTCATTTTTAAAATTCAATTTTTTTCCTGGGATAGACATTTGCTAAGTAAACATTACAGACTCGATTTTTCTTCGAAAACTCATGAGCCAATTAGGGGTATTTCAAGATTTTTCTTTAAAATTAGTACTAATTTTTTTTTCAAATAGCTCAGACATCACCAACGAGCATAAATCCGATTTTCCCCATACCCTTTGCTTCCCACCAATATTTTCAAAGCCATAAGTGAATCCTTTTCCTACAGAATGCACTTTGCATATCATATAATGGAGAAGTTTAAATTTCAGTTCTTATCCAATAATCTAACTAAAAGGTGCAGCCTTTTGTTTTAGACAGCGGCCCTTTTTATAAATAATACCAAAAATGTATTACTTTTGAAAGTTTAATAAAAATACAGTCCTGGAGTACTTCTTTATATACTGGCCACAATCAGTGCAGTAGATGGAAATTGTGTACTATTGCCTGATTTCCGCATGCAGCATCGCATTCGTTTACATAAGCAATGGAAGATGCACCGCAAACTCAGTTGTAAAGCTACTAATAATTGAAAATTAGTCGGAAATATTTAATGTTAACAAAAATCCTTATGGGGATGTGTTTTTAGAATACAAAGTTATCAACACAAAACAACAAAACGAACCTTGGCCACAAAATTCGCTTGAAACCCTTGATAAAAACATAAGCGAGAGCTACAGTACGTTTGCATATTTCCCCATATTTTTGTATGTGCATGCGTCTGCCTCCCGCAAACAGCCGATGTTTCAGAAACAAAATTCTTCTTTAGCAGACAGAAAAAAATTCAATAACATTAATTTTATGCGGTGTGATGTTCAATTAGTGCTGGCGCAATAAAAAAAGGAGTGCGCCACGCCCAAAGTTAAAACGTTTTATTGCCAAGGCAATTGTTATGAGCTCAGTGACATTCAATTTTATTCTTGCAGATCGATTTGAACAAAACAAGACAAAACTTAAATTTTTAAAAATTAGATTTGGAATGGAAATAGCGATTATGGGTGTTTTTAACAATTATTGGACCACGCTACGTAACCAAGGAATATAAATCCAAGTGTTCATCTTTTTACTTCAAAACTGCGACCGATAGTTAAAAACATTAAAAAATTAATGCCTTATACAACTTTTGACGGAAACGCCCCTTAAAAGTGGGCGTGTCTTAAAAATTTGAAGCACTAACTGAACTTTGATCAGTATTTAGGCATACCTATGTGTAAAACTACAGCTGAATCGAATAGTTTTTAAGCAATCTTACATGAACAAAGGTATTTTATCGAAATCACGCCTTCAAAAGTGGGCGTATTGAAAAAATGTACACAAGAAAATGAAGAGATATATTTTTCATAAAACGAACGGAAGGGAAAAAGGTTTAAATTGAATATTGGTAGTACCTTAAATTTTTAAAACTACGTTTTTCGTTCTTTCATGAAAAGTGGGCGAAAGCCACGCCCAAAATTCAAAAATTTCTTTTCATACACAAACCATTTAGTTTCTACTAAGAAACGCAAAATTTTGGCTTGCAGATTCATTATAAATACCGTTTATTTAAAAAAACAATTTTTTAAAAGTTTCTATTGAAAAGTGGGCGTCAGCCACGCCCAAAATCAAATTTATTGATTTCATACACAAGATGTTTATGTGCAAGTAATGCCCACAAAATTTAATGTTTTTCTCTTTAATATAACATTTGTTTTTATAAACAATATTGATGGTTTTGTATGAAAAATGGGCGTCCGCCACGCCCAAACTGAAATATTTTTATATAATTGGAAGAAGGTTTAATTTAAGCTTGCGTGTGCAAAATTTTAGCGTTATGCTTCTATCGTAACTGTAAAAAAAAACATAATTTAATTTTACCAAATTGAGGTTGTTCAACAAAAATGGCTATTGTGGGCGTGTTTGTAGGCGGATTTTACTGGTTAAAGAACTTAGCCTTACTCTTGAACCAAAGATTATATATACCAAATTTCAGCTTTCTAGCTCAAAAATTGCGACCTCTAGAGAGTATACATACGGACGGACGGACGGACGGACGGACATGGCTAAATCGACTAGGCTTTTGATTCTGAGTCAGAATATATATACTTTTCTATACCTAACGGTATTATTTCTCTATGTTACAAACTCCACACCAAATACAATATACCCATTCTATGGAATAGGGTATAAAAAGAGCAAGTCTATAGAGCAAGTAACAGTTCCAATGTTTATTAAATTTGAATCAATTTATCTGAAAACAATTATTATAATGTTTTTCATTTTTGTTTAAACTTATTAAAACCAGCTGCAATAGCTACTATTTGGTTACTCTATCCAATCTAATGCTAAGGCATAGGCTTCTTATGTTAAGTTAAAAATACCAGTTCCCTATTTGACTCGGTTCCACGGCAAAAAAGGGTTACCACTCTAAATTTCTTTGATATTTATCTTTTCAACCAAATAATTGCAAAAAAAAAAAAGAAAATCATTTCTTATCACCATTTTCACCTGCAAAACGTATCTCTCATTCCTTAATCAAGAGCCTTTTACTCAAAGGTCTCTTTAAAATGCCGTAACAAACACACATAATCTTATTATACCCTCAATTTACGACCCAATCAACAAAATGGCTATGATGAGTTTCTAAAACATTCACAATGTCGTATATGTACGCGCACATGCAATTACTCATTTCTTTGTATCCTTATTTAATGACCATACATTATCCTTTCAACATGTGATACCAGCAATTTGCATTTATTTTTAACTAACTAAAAAATCGTTACTGGGATTGATGCTCAGTTTTTTTCCCTGCTCCCTGTTCTTAGACACGTTTTTCTCTAACGAACGCCTTTTGCATAACATTTTTAACATTTGAAGGATTTTTTTTTCTGCGGAATGAATGGTATTTCCTTTGGCAATGTATTCCCTCCATCCTTTTATGGGTAAATAAATGAGCTTCGAGTACATAGCAATCTGTGGCACGGGTATTATCCTTCTCTTTTCTGGCTTTTGTAGCTTTTGTATAACCGCTTTAAAGCACCACGCAATATAGCAAAGGCAACAGATACAAAATATACAACAACAATAGACAAAGGCAAGAGAGGTTCATTTCCTTTTTTTTCCTGTTTTGTTTCACCCGCGTGTAGATGAATATAAATTATCTTTTTCCGAGGTTTCCGGTCGTTCATTTCATTGTTTTAGTCTTTTTTTTTTGCACTTTGTTTCTATATGAATTTTTTTTTGACCTACAACAGAGTGTGATATTTAAAACCCTCTTTAGAGTTCATGGCCTGGTGCAGTATGGTACTTTCAAGGATTTATAAAGGATTTGTTAAAAAAAAAAGGAAATTTATACAACATGAAATAAATTTTTGGTTTAAAAAATGTTTACATCCTGCAACTAGCCTTACGTATGCATAGCTTTTCTAGGAAAGGAAGAGGAAGTCTATGTGTTTGTGTTGATATTTTATTGCTGATGATAACAGAAATGTTGATGATGATGAGAATATGTGCTGCATGGGTAAAAAAGGGAACTAAATATTTATTTTTTAACTTTAACTAAGTTAAAAACAAAAAAAGAAGCGACTCAAGCAATGTATGTACAAAGAACTGAAATTGTATGGTTTTAATATCAAAGTCCTAACTTTAAGTTTTTAAATTTCGTATTAAATCGAGTGTTATGAAAAATTGCTCGTAACTTATATTTTGTGAATCCGTATTCTATTTTTTTATAATGCACTTGCATAGGGTGCAATTATCCCATATTCGTGTTGTACGGCTGAAGAAGGGATCCCTAAATTTCACGGTACGTCTGAATTCGGGTTCAAGTGTACATTGATGAGGGTTTCTAGTAAACCGTGTAAATAAGGAAAGACATGAAACATTATGCTTCTCTCCCCTTCAAATTTAACGCTTTTGTTTAACTCTATCAAGAATGTGTAAAAAAGTTTGGGAAGCACCTGTCTAAAGATGGGAGTCATACTCGAGATTAGGGCGTATAAACGCTTTGTAAATTGTAGCCCGATCAGAAGGGGTGAATGTCTGTAAATAGTAATGGAGGGAAAAATCGAGCCGAAAAAATCACTTCACATACTTGAAGTGTGGCTTAAAAATGGCTCAGTATACTTAACAGCATGACCAAAACTAGGTTTGGAGGTATGATATGCATTTTTAGCGATATTGCGCTCTCAAATACAGAAGGAACCATATAACTCTGTGATAGCGTCGAATTTACACTAGCGAACTGGCTTCAGGAGTGTTATTATTATTAGAAACGAGTGCAGGAACAAAAAACATAGTGGAGCTTTGTACGTTTCATTTTTGAAAAGTCCAAACGATTTAACTGCTTTTGGTACATTTCTTTAGGATCATGCAGGTTTTTCGAATGTGGGCAATAAATGCCTTAAAAGCTTACTTGAACTTATACCGGTCTTAACAAAAGATCGTCTTTATTAAGTTTAAGGCTTTAAGATCCATCAGACTTCCAAAAGTATCTGTATCTCTATTATTTTAAATTTTGAATAAAAATCTTTCAGCGTATTACGTCATTCATGCCAATTTATCTTTCTCAAAGCCCACAGGCTTTGATCAAAATGAGTAACTTTTGCATCTTGTCACAAGGGACGGCCTCCTAAAATCTCCAAGTTGTTAGTGCCACTTGAAATGACAATTTACGCTGTACAGTGTACACACACCATTATTCACATGGCTCATTGCCTCGTCATGGGTTCTGGTATTCAAAGTGCTGTGAAGAGTGTTGACGCGTCAGCAAATGAAGTGTTCTCTTGAGAGATTTCTTTACGCCAGCAAAGCAACTTTCTTGCTTCCCCCACCCGCAGCCTTCTTTTCTAGAGATAAGTGCCTAAGTGCACACCCAGCAAAGACTTATTTTTAATTCAACTTTTTAAGGAATATTATATCTTTCTTGAACAAAAAAAAAAAAAAAAAAAAGAAGAAAAACCAAGAAAAATCCAATTATTCTGCCGATTAATTCTGTCTCACCAGAGTTTGTGCGACAGGCACACTTGTATGCTAGCTCGCTTGCTGGCTCGTCGCTTTGCGTCGTGAAGTCAATTATAGTGTCGTTAATTATGTCAGCCAAGTTGAGAAACTTTTCAATGTGGATTCAACACTAGCTTTCGTAAAACTTGGTATAATGTCACATCTGATTTCGAATAAATGCCAAAATCGAAGCAAAAATACAGGCGACACCGGAGTGCATGCTGCTTTAAAAAAGTTTTATAGGGTTGGGCTTTTAGTGAGGGTAGAATTATAAATCTACATATATAGTTCGCTGAACTTAAAAGTTACAACCATCAAGTACGTATAGTTACAGTTGAAAAACTTTATAGTTGGAATAAGGGAATGGGCGTGGTTGTAATTTGTTAATGCAACATGCTAAAAGGAAACAAAAAAAAGGCACACGCCACACGAACAAGTGTCAACTAAATGGTAAAAAAGGGGAATGAAAAATGGTTATTCACTAAGCTCCTGAAAAGATAGTGTTTTCCTGTTTGACAATATTAATCTTTTTGACGGAAGGAGTTAAGGAGAGGGAAATATATGTAGGAATTTCGTTTGTACTCCAAAGGAACACCTTACATAAGACTATAATATATTTTTGCTTTAGAGAACTATTTGTGATGTCAAAATTTTGAATTAATATAATTTTTTTATTTTATGCGGTATCAGCACGCTATGTGAATCAACCCTAAAGTATTGTTTCATGCAACTAACGGACACTGTTTTCAGAAACGAAAAAGCTGCGATCAACTGGGCATGTTGTATTGTATATATCTACACCGATCTGATGTGTATGAAAGATATGCAAATAAGATTCAAAGAGAGATCCCAACTTTGTTTGATAGATCAAGAAAAAAAAATCAAGAAAAAAGAGAAGAAGTTCGCTGTGAAAGATACATCTGTATCTGCATCGGCGAGAACAAGAAGAACTTATGTATTACAGAGTTATATAAATATCATTTTTCTTTGTTGGGTTCCCGTTCACAATAAATTGATATTAGTCCTTGTTATTGAAAACAGCTGAAAGGCCACATCTAAAATGGAGTATCGAAGTCATATGAGATCTTCAAGAACAACTGGCACTAAAATTTAAGATAGCGGAGAGCTAGAAATCCAGGCCTTGAGGATTCCTTTTTTGTGGAAATCCTGCTTTGAAGCTCCCACGAAATTATTGTGAAACTTCAAATTTCTCGTGGTAATCCACGGTAATGCATTGACTTCTTTACGACCCGACGCAGTTCTAAGAGAACGGAATCAAAATGCGAAAAAGACCAAACTCGATGAAATTGATATTGGGTGGTGTTGGCAGCATAAAAAAAGCACGTAACGGTGAGCAACTGTAAAAACGGTTATGATCTATTTTTGTCTACATCTTTTTTAAATGATAACGTTACAAAACAAGAGTAAAATTAAAATTCATCCATCAGTGAAAGCTTCGCCTTATCCAATTTTTAAACGAACTGATTAAATCTGCTCAAAATAAAAGAACTATGCCTCGTGTGTTTCAAAACAGGTGTTTTCTTTCTGTTTTTTCAAACTTTAAACCATTTCCCTATGAAATTATTACATCACTTTCCAAGAAGAAAAATATCTTTTTCCTAATTGATTGCCTCATTTTTACACTCTCTCCCACGCACGCACAAGACAATTATACGAACAAAGTAATCTGACGCCAAAACTACAGTTCTATGGTTCTACTGGACAAGAAACAAGGCAGTTCTACAATGAACATTTTCTTTAGAAACAAGAGTGGAAAATTAAAAAATAACCACAAACTCAGGAAGGCGGCCGGAGCGGCGGTGGCAGTGGCGGAAAATGCCACAAATAAACGAGACTACGCAACGTTAAACGAAATTCTCCACTAAATAGCGCCACTTAATTATTACACTATGTCTACCCATTTTTTTTTTCTTATTTTATCCGTCTGTCTGTCAGATAAATTGTGAAAATTTTTCTTCACGCAGCCATGGCACGTCATAAAAATCTGCGTTCTACCGTAAAAATTATGAAAAATATCCGCCCGTTCTGGATGATTTGATAAAATTCGTCAAAAAAACAGAACAGACGGAACAAATTGCATGAAAATGTTTGTTTTGTTGGAAATAATAAATTTAAATATAAATCTTTGCGCTCAAAAAGGAGGTATCCCGTTCCCGTATCCATGAAGTCTTGGAGGAAATCATGTACATAATCTTAAAATGATTTCCTTCATCCCTTTTCCTTGCAATTTTCCACAATTTCAATGGTAATTCATTCGCACTAAAACGCATATGGTGTGGAAATGTTTCTCACATCCTGTGTCTGTTCTATGGAAATATCAAATTTTTTTTTGTGTGACATAGGTCTGTCTCTGTAGTATCAGTATGGATAACAAGATAGTATCTGCACTATGATGATGTCTCAAAGGTCAGGTTTGCTAAGTTTTCGCTCATAAATCATTCAGCATGAAGAGACGACAACGATGGCAAGAAGACTATTTTACGACCATGATGATGTTATGTCGTGTAATATACTCGGGATGGTTTGGTTAGTATACTCTTTAGATACAAGATACAACTGTTTCTTGAGTCCAAAATCGGTGTCATGTGTGTTTGAATGGCTTTTTACACAGTACGCGTTATGCAGTTTATTTTTTCCCACACATCACAGTTCCTGCACCACTGTTTTACATTTTGTAGTTTTTTTTTTGCTGTTGTTGTTGTTGCTTATCTTGGGACAAATGTTGTCCTTATTGTTGAGTTTATTTTTATTTTCTTGTTTGTTTTTTTATGTGGGAAAAAAGGGACACAAGTGTTTTCAAGTCGCCTGAATGTCTGATATGCCACAGAATGGAGTTGGATGTGGAATAATTATTGTAGATGTGGTTCGTCCTTTCGCATTGTCACATCATGCAAAAAAACTACATTCAGGACACTGCGGAGGGTAAATGGTGTATAGAATATTGTTCGCATTTAATGTGTGCATTTTGTTAGAAAAGGGATTGGGTTTTTATCTTCTATATAGCTAGGTATTCCATGTTTGTGTCCTTATTTTCTGCTTTTCGCATAGGAAATACCAAGATCGAGATAATTAGAAGTTCTATTGTGGCAAGGTCCTGCAAAACGTTCAGCATTCATTATTATTAAATTGCAATTGCATGCTTGTTTTCTTTTTTTCTCCTCATTGATGTTTGTGTTTGTGAAAATGTCTTAGAAAGGTTCAATCCCTACTCTTGCATCTCAAAGAAGTGCTGTCAAGGAGTTTGGAGTTATCTTGCGGCAGTTTTCAAAGAGATAAAGGAAGGTAGGGTAGGTACCTTGGATTGCATACAAGATTGCCGCCTGTGGGGAAGTTCAATTATGTTTGGCAATTACCTGCATGTACAATATGTACTTTCATATGACAGGATCTTTTCAAGAAATGGTTAGTTAGCATCTCGAACAATGGCTATTTTTGTTAATAAATAAAAGTGCCGGAAATTCATTGGAGTTCATTGTTCAGAGAAATGGTTGCTTATTCTTGAAATTTCTTGACATCCTTAACTTGCTGAAATTAAGAATATTGTAAGAAATCGGTGATTTTAAAAAAATGCGATTTTTTATTTTTCAATGTAAAGAACAAAGAAATAATACATCAAATTAAAAATGTTTCGGAACTTCGGAAGTATATGATTGTTTCTGGGAACTTAGACAAACCGTCACATTATTGAATTTAGCGGGTGCTGAAACTTAAATTTGGTTATTACTGACGTAGGTACTAAAAACCAAGCATTTTTCCTTGAGATCATTTAATAGCTGAACCACACAAATGTCTGTTCACTGTCGTTTCCTAAAATGTCTTTATATTTCACGTATTATTTATCGGAAGCTAACTACATCTAATGCAAATAAATCACTGACTACACGCCAAACCAAAATAAAAAATAAAACACATTAAAGTTCCGAAAAGTAGATATAGACATAACCTTAAAACCAAAAAGTGTAAGAAGAACCATCAAAAAACAAATAAACTTCCCAAATACACCTTGAAAAACTTTATGACAACACACGAAACTGCTGTGTGATGTTCAATGTTCATTGAGTAAACCAATATTTACTTTAAAATTTTATCTTTGTTTAAGATAAAGGAAACAAAAAATTATATTGAGAAAATATATTCTTGTTCATATGAAACGCGCACTCGTCATCACAGTTGTCGCGGTGGCACCGCACCACTAAGCCACGTGCAAGGCCTTAAATATTTTTAAATTTTAAAAGAATAGATATCTACTAATTTAATTGTTTGCTCTTAATGAAAGTGTAAACATTTTTTTATAGCAAATATTTCTTTGGTTTTCTTTAATATTATGGTATATCTCATTTAACAAAAGCACAGTAACACCCGCTTTTGTGCATCAAACAAATTGAATCGGGCAGAGCATTCTACATTCGTGCTGTGCGGCTAAATAAGGAGTCTCTATATTTAAGATTACGTCTAACCCCTCAACTAGACTAATATTACAGGAAAATTATTTCAGGAGAGGTGTGCAACTAGATATTTTGATTGAGCAATAATGTTAATAGAACTAACGATACAAGAAACACTCATTAAACTTTACGTTATTACGTTCCTAGGTACCACTTGTAAGCATTTTAAAGCTTTGCAAAATTATTAAAAAAGGAGGTTGTAATTTCACAAATACCTACCTAAGTTAACGTAAAACATTAAAAAGAAACAGATTGCGTTACGTTACTACGCCGTAATCACTGATAAGGTATAAACCTTACAGATATTGTAATTTTGCTAATTTTTTTGATTACAAACAGATTGGATTTGAAACTCTATTAAATAGTTATTTACTTAACAAGGATACGTTCCAAGTTACGTTGTTACGTGTAGTTTACAACGGTGCAGGGAACTAACTTCACGGGCACTACCTTCACACGGGAATTAACTTCACCACTGGTGGGAACTAATTTCACTTTTTTTGATGAAGTTAATTCCCACCGAAAGTGGGAATTAATTTCACTATTTTGTGGGAATTGATTTCACTTTTGTATGAAGTTATTTCCCACGGTGGAAGGGAGATAACTTCACTTCTTCTTACAGTAAATGATATAATTATCGTTATTGTGTTATTTAGTTTAGCATGATAAACTAAAAGAAAAGAGGGCAGAAGCATTTGCAGCGAAAATAATTAAAACCAAATGTTTGCAAAAATTAACTTTAGTTTTAGTTGAAAATTCGCGCGAATTTTATACTAAAACGAAATACCATTTTTAAATAAAAGAAGTTAAAAAAAAACCAAATGTTTGCAAAGATCAACTTTAGTTTTAGTTAAACATTCACGCGAATTTTTAACTAAAACTAAAGTTAATCTTTGCAAACATTCAGTTTTAATTATTTTCGCTGCTAATGCAGTTTCAGTGCATTCTATACCTAATACAATAATTTCTTTGAAAATATGAATAATGCATAAGTATTTCTTTAATAGGTCTATCCCTTTTTGTAAAAACTTTTGCTTATAAATTATAATAAATTGCTTAAATCCATATGATCTCTTTAATTTTTCGAAAGTTTTTATCTCTTGAGATTTTCAAATTTTGGATGGGAATTTATTTCACACGATTTTTTGGTGAAATTAATTCCCACTTTCGATGGGAATTAACTTCATAAATAAAAAGTGAGATTAGTACCCACCAGTGGTGAAGTTAATTCCCATGTGAAGGTAGTGCCCGTGAAGTTAGTTCCCTGCACCGTTTACAACCACTGTCAAAAACATAAACGTTAAGCTTTTCTAAATTTGTGTTTGCATCTAAAATTACAAATTGGAAATCTTAAATTATAGACTCAAATACACAGTGACGACTGTAATCAGACATTTAATTTTGCTTTAGAAAAACCTAGAAATAAAAATATATAATGCAAAAATTAATAAAGCTGAATAAGAATACATATTTTCTAAACATGCTCAACTTGCTGTCGTTTGTGAATCTCGTTTTGTGTGTGGGATTTGGAATGTCTCTGATTTTGACACATGTGTCAAAAAGGCGACATCCTCGTCTGCAAAGCAACTCCAGCTGTGAGTGTTTGCTTAAGTATTTTTTTTTTCTTAAGACATAGGTATGTAGGTACATATACTGGAACAAAAGGCGGTGGTGCGGCATTTCACATGGGCCTTGGGAATGTATTGAATAGAAGTTTTGTATGAACATTGTTTGCAATTGTTATGTTTGTTCACAAGAACAACATTAACAATCGGAGCAGTTAATACTAAATAGCAGCAACATAATCGTGGGTAGCAAGTTATTGCATATATGCATTTTGAATGCATTTTTTTTTTGCTTTTCCTATAGAGTGATGCAAGTCATGTCAGTGCACTAGTTGTGGCATGTCATGGTGGCAATGTGACTAGTTTAACATCGTCAGCCAAGCAGTCTGTTTGAAAAGCAGTAAATTAATTTGTAGTTGCACTACCTGCAGCTGGTATCCACTTGAATGAATGAAGTCTTATACCAGAGGTATAGTGGTTACATATTTATTCAATCATTATTATGGAAACTTGATTGCCGAGCCGAGCCGCGCAGCGATGGAATTAATTGTATGTACGCCTTGAAACTTCACAGGCCGGTCGTTGAGCTGAAATATACATACATACTTACGTGTACGCTCGTACGTACAAAACGTAACGTAAATATCAACTGTTTTATTGATCTTAAGCTGTCAGCTAATTGCATTCAAGATTAAAATCTACCAACTTATTGGTGGCTCACTCAATAAGATTGAAATTTAAAGACATGGAAATAATCTGAATGTCATGCTTCAAAATGGACTATGCAAGTTCAGCTATTTGTATTGAGTCATTAGGGAAATATCTATTTGGGGTAGAGTTATGTCAAAAAAAAAGAAATAGGAATGATTTGATTTTCTTCGAATAATAGTGAACCTATGATTGGAAAATTATTTTCGCCAAGGAGATCACTTGCCACCATTACTATTTAAAGCAGCTTTCTAAAACATTATATAAAATATGGAAAAATAAATATCTCTGCCTTTGATATTAAGTTTTGAATATGACGTAGTCCTGTTTTCTTGCTATGTTTCTGTTTATGCAATATAGATTTTACAATCCGAGAGAAGAAGATGAAACCATTAAGTGCACGGTGCAAAATCAATAGGTATGTCTCATCAATTCCATATTTTCAATGCTCAAAATGTACTGGTTTAAACTGATGTATAAGATCTTGTCTCACCTACTGCGATTGGTTTTAATTACTTTCTACAACACTTCTGGCAAACAAATGTTGATGTGCCATTTGCAATTGACAGTTCAAAGTTGCTCTAATGACACGTTAGCGACATTTTGAATTATTCCTCTTCATCAAATAAATTCTATACTTAAGTAAAAATATATTCAATATGATTCGACACAGGTAACCTGATTTAATTCTGTCAAACAAAAATTAGTTAATGTTCATAACGCAAAAATGCGGTTGAATAAACTTAGTAAAATTTGTATCATACTGGTTGACATTTACGCTCGATTCAGCCAACAACAATCAATACAGATTTGCATATAAAAACCATATATAACCAGACATACCAAATGAACCTTTGCTTATGAGTCTCTGGGATTATATGTGATGAGCTTATCAACTATAGAATTTCTTGTATTTTATTGTTTGAAGGCGGTGGAAGTTATTCCCACCTATCCATATCTGAACTTCATAAAATTCACATCATAATACATGTACACTACCCACTATAGCTGTAATATTATTCAATTGGTATATTTAATCAACAAATCATTCATCAATTAAAAAACCATTTAGTATTCGCAACTGCATATTTTCAGTTGACATTTTTAGTTATACCCCTCTCGTTATTATACGTGTCACAAACTGAAAATCTGCATAATTAATCAACTATATTCCTCTAACATGTCAAAAATGTATTTCACCTCTCTCTAGCCTCTGTCCCCATCATAGACCGATCAAGCGTAAAGACACAATCACAACAGTCAAATCAAACACATGTTAGAATCGCTATTCTATTAAAATGACAAATCGTCGAAGCACTATCAAGGGATTACCTCATCCACTTCATTAAATCAGACGCCTCATATTGAATCCGCACAGAAACACCTTGACATACACACAATCTAATATGTATTATAGTTATGAAGAATATATCAATACACACCACACCATACCACACGCGTTTATTCACCTCCCACTTGTCATTCTATTGGTTTTTCTAAAACGTGTCATCTTCGTCTAGATTGTTTGATTAATTCAATATTTTTGTATTTTGTTAACACGCGTATTATAGACCTTGTCTTTTTGATTTCCGCCAAGACTCAAGAGTTTGTTCTTTGAAAAAAAAACCTCTTCACATTATAATTCAAAATAAAAAAGCTTTGTCCTATTTTTGGGACACACTTTGACAGCTTGAATTTCATATGGAAAATGTGCGAATCCACCTTAACCATTTATACTATGGTAGGTAGGTACTCGTATAACGGTTTCAACTTCCGATAGATAGTGCGATGATGATGGTCAATAGATTTTCAAAAGAAGAGGGTCATTTCGATTCCAGCCCCATACAATCTCTGGCTAACTTGTTATAAAAGAATGAAAAATAATAACAATAGCCTCGTGTTAGATACTTTCTTAATGGCGTCATTGTTTCGAAGGAAAAGAGAATAGAAACAAGTTGTGTACATACGACCAATGTGATGGTGCTGCGGTGCATGCCGGCCGGTGGAGCGGCGGTGGTGGTGCCTTCACCAAGAAATTTATTTTATGGCCCGCGGCAAACCTTTATTTTGTGTACTTCTTTCGCCACCAGTAAGTTAAGCAGATACGTGATAGTTTGCCGCCATTGCCAGTCCGTTTAGTTGGCATTTAAATATAAGTAACTAAGATACACTGCCAAAGATAGCCTCCATTTTCCGAAAAGCCATAGAGATAGGCAGAGAAACAGACTGGGTATTACGAGTATAAGGTAAGGTCTTTATGATCACGTTTTTTTTTCTTCTTCTATCCTTCCCTAATTTTTGCTTTTGTTTTTGTTTTTATTTTTATTTGTATTTTTGTTTATATAAATGTCCGAAGTATGTTTGTGCATATTCATCCTCGGAAATAGTGAAATAAATGGTAATAGGCTTTCAGTTTAGATATAAGGGGATTTGCAACATTTATATAAGAATGAGAAGCAATGGTTGTGCTATTAAAAACGTGACTAGAGATTTCCGATTGTTTGTTCTGACTTCTGATGATGTAGACCTGGGATGACCCTGCATCTATTATACGACTCCTACGTCCTACTTATATACTTGGCACAAATTCAAATGTCGTTGTGATTGTGTTGTGATGTCCTAATGGCTGTTTGTCTAATTAAGTCAGTACATGCGCCTTCTTATTGTGATTGAGTTAGGATAGGACATTCAACTTAAATTACATCAAATGTTTTTTCTTTGCGTGTATATCTCGTGTATATATTACGTCATTGAAATAATTTTAAATTAAACACATTTTACTATATGAATTTTTCCTTCAAATAGAGGTGTGATCGTTAAACATTGCAAATGACTTTTACGAGTAAATGTGAAGGCTGTAATAGTTGAATGCAAATTTGATGTTTACACGAGAATTGCAAACACCTTGGCGATGTTTACATTTAGATATAAAAATCTAATGCGAGGTACACAAAGAAATTTCTCATAGAATGTTGAATTTTTAAATAAAAAAAAATAATGATATCCCTGAACGGTTCAAAGACCGAATAAACTTTGTGATCGAAATGTTTTAGAAGAACCTTGAGGCAGCTTTATTCCCCAAAAAATATATGTACGCCTAATACCATCAAAGTTGATTAAAACAAACCTGCATTTGAAAAGATCCTACATCGTGGTATTCGTTGGCCTGTGTATAGTGTTCTAGCGCCTAAGGCAAGTTGGTCTTGGCTCTACCCCAAATCTTTTTAATTTATTGAAATTTATAATATGAATAAGCAAAACTAAAAAGTTATTTTAATAGCGGTGAAAAAGTTGTCATCTCAGATTTTTTCGCTGTGAAGTTACAGTTGTTCCATTAATTTCTTCATTAAAGTTTTATATTTATATTGAGTACTGACTAATGTGTATGTAAGAATGTCGTCATATCAAATCGATTGGACACAAAACAAGATCATAAAAAATTAATTATTTAAATTGTGGATGCGGCTTCTTTCGTATGGGTGTTGATGTTTAGTTTAATGTGAGTTTTTTTTTATTATTACGAATCACAAAATGTATGATAGCAAATCATATCCGCACGCAAAAGAATTACATCATCATGTTTAAGCACATTAAAAGCTGACTTACGTGACTTGTAAGGCTCTTACGAAAATAAAAGGGTGTTGTTGGGGCTCCCTGAAATTATGCCATAGAAAAAAGCATCGAAAAGTGTTTTGAAAAAAGTGTCCGAGCAGCTGTGGCAATTTTTTATTAATTAATTCATTTGACAATAACGCAGATAATTTCCAATAAGAGGCGTTATTTTGAATAGCCCGCTATTTCGGTTTTTATCACTTTTGAAGCTGTAGTTTTTTGACATTTGACAAGTAAAAACTACGCCATTAATAAAAATGCAACGATACACGCTTCAACAAGTATTATCAACAATGTCGTGTCTTTGCTGATTGGGTCCTTGAAATGCATGAAAATGATCCGGAATTTTATCGAAAAATCATCTTGACTGATGAGGCCCATTTCCATAAATCGGTGGCTTGGCTACGTCAACAAGCAAAATTCTCGCATCTGGGGCTTGGAAAACCCAAGATTTATTGTTGAAAAGCCTGTCCATCCTCAACGAGTAACTGTTTGGTCCGGTTTATGGTCCGGCGGGGTCATTTGACCTTACTTTTTTTTAAATGAGGCGCAACAGCTACGGTGAATGGATTGCTCTATCGAGAGATGGTTAGTAATTTTGTGTGGCCGGAATTGGATGGTATTGATCTAGAGATCGTTTACTTTCAACAAGACGTCGCTACGTGCCACACAAGCATCAAAACCATCGACCGTGTTATCTCTCGAAGAGGTGATCACAATTGGCCACCGAGATCTTGTGATTTAACACCTTGCGACTTCTTCCTTTGGGGCCACGTAAAAGATAAGGTTTACGCCAATAGCCCAGCGTCGAGTCAAGACCTCAAAGATGGAATTCGTGAATCTATTGAGGGCATACAGCAGCCAATTTTGTGATGGAAAATTTCATTAAAAAGATATTGTTGTGTAAGCGTAGCCGTGGCGGCCATTTTGTTGATATTTATTTTTCATTATTAATGGCATACTTTCTTCTTTACATATTACATTGAAATTAACATCTGATCATTTATCTCAAAAAAATGCCATTTTTTTTTGAATATCGAAATAACACTTAAATCTAGCGACTTAAATCTAATTTTTGGGCTTTATTCCGCACTTATTAAGGAAATGTTGACAAAAAAAGTCTTGTTCAAAAGTGAGAGTTTTTTGTATAATACACTCAAACTCAAGGGGCTAATAATTAATTACTAGCCTCGTGAATTCATACTGTGCCAGCTTTTAGGAGAGGAGGAAAAGAAAGATAAGAAAGAGTTTTCCGTTTCTGAGTTTCAGGTGATATTTATCCCATGGGTGAAATCCAGTTGAAACCATTTTCAGAATAAAAAGAAAATTGCTTCCTAGGCTGTTGCTCGAACCCACAACTCTAAGTATGCAACCAAGCACTGCATCCACTGTACTATTGCCACCCGCAAATGAATTATGTATAGCATGCTTAATTTTGTTTTCTATTTTTTTGAGTTGATTTTAGAAGTGTTTCTTTTTACGTTCGTTTATCACTTCTTTCCCAAAAATTTAAAATACAAAAAAAAAAAAAAAAAAACACTGAGACTTTATTTGCGAGACTGAATATAAACTTGAGTCAATATAAGACACTTTCCGGTTAACACTAAAGAACATTTTATGAAAACTTCTTTAAACACAGCTTGGTTTTAAAAATAATGCATGAATCGATCGCATTGCAAAGAGCAACAATATGACATAAAAAAATGTGTCAGTTTTGATCACCAATAAGAAATGTATTTAAAATATGTTTGATAAAGATTCGTTTGACACATTCAAAGATATATTAATATTATATCATTCACAATAGTGACTATTGCAATTAATTTTTCCTGTACAAGATAAGGTTCTGAATTCATTTTTTTACTTTTAGAATGTCACTTTAACTTACTTTCTTGATTATGAAGTTCACTTTATATGCTCAAAATTTCAAGGATCTTAATCTTCTATAGAAATACAATTCCGGTGATCGTTTGATTGTAATTCTTCTCCTCCAAAACGACTTAACCAAAACTAAGAAGTAAATGTTACTGGAGTCCAAGAAACGAACACGTTGCATACGATGATAAAGTTGTGACTGGGTAACAGAAACCAGACCGGAAACACTTAGTGATAGCTTTGTTTAAAACTTCCAGTTAAGTTAATTTCATTTCCATACAGGTTATAGGGCCTTATAATAAAAATTGACCCATATACAGATATCCATGAACGATTCTAAGGAATTATGCTTCATAACACTACCCGAACGCCAAAAACCACAGCATTAGTAACAAACGACAAGGAAACAATTCAAAAGGAAATGTCTACAGACTTTTAACCTGTTTTTTTATTGATATAAATGCCTGATGTTTGCATTTATTGCTTCATGTTACCAGAAAAATTCATCTGAAAAAATTCCTCGTTCCATCCGATTAACCATTTTTATTTCTTTACATTCACTCCATCAAATTTGATTTTATTCGTTTATTTTTTCCCATCTTTTCATTTTTTGTTCCGGTCTTGTAATTTTTTGGTTTGCCAATAAAAAACAAATAGTTACTTGGACTTCTTTTGTTAAAAAAAATTATTTTTATTTTTCATCCTTCCGTATCAAGTCGTTTGTGGTTGTCGTCATAACCATAATCATCATGATCATCATCGCATCGCCCAAATACTTCTGCATCGTTTGGTTTGATTTTTATTTCACAGGTTGTTGCTTATTGTTTTTATTACATTTTTTTTAACAGCAACAATTGTGTGGGTTTAAGAAAAATAATAATAATAATTTTTCGCACAATAAATTCCAGTCTGATGCGTTCGTTGGTTTATAATGATTTTGAGCTTCGAGTTTTCCTTTGTGAAATTTTTTTCGAAATACTTTTTTCTTTCATTTATGTTTTTAATTTTATTGGTATATTTACTTGGATTTTTTTGTGGAATTTATTCAAAGTATCTTATCTATTCAATTGCATCGTTGTATTCTAAATAAAAAAAATTAAAATATGTATAGCGATGCGGATGTGTATACGTATAGCAACGCGCATTCATTCAACCTGGAACATCATTTGGTTTGGTATTTTTGTATCCTTTGGTGTATCTTTTTTTTTTGTACTTACTATCTCTGTATCTTTTTGAAAGAATTTTTATTAAAGCAAGTGTGAATATTATGGTGGATTGTATTGTGGTATAATGGCATGTGAGATGTGGTAGAAAATTTACATATATTTCAGCATTGCTTACGGCTCGGCGCGGTTGCATTCGAATGGAATTTCATTGAAAAATATTTTTTTTTTACCCAACACAAAACACTACCTATTTAAGCTATAACCACTGAAACTAATTGCAATGAGAAATAATTGAGTAACTGTTGTTTATTGTTTAATAAATACGAGTATGAAATAGCTGAACGCTCAAGAGTTTATTTGATACACGATGTGGCTGGAATTTGCATAATCTGTATGAAATGAAGTGGCTTTGTCAAGTTGCTCATATGACAATTAGCTTAGTTTGAATAGGATCGGTGTGAAGGGTTAGATGAAGTCAGTGATCCAGTTGGAATGCAATGCGTAGCGTATTTCCTGTTTTATTTTTTAAAAACTACATATCTATAGTTTATTGAAGCAAAATAGTTTTTAATCATTTTGTTCTAGCAAAAGCTTTCTTAATTGCCTTTTTATTAAGAAAAGTAGAGTAAAAATGTCCTCATATGTTTAAAGTGCTATGTTTCCTGCAATTTATCAGAACTGAAATCAAAAATCAGAAATCTATAGTAAATATTGATTAATGGCGTTTTGAAAAAAAAAACAATTATTGGAAAAGTTGAGGATTCTCTAAATCAGCTATAGATTATAGTCATCCGTATCAATCCCAAATTTCAATATCTACGCCCTGCAAGCCCTCATACCCTTAGCAAGATGATGAAATCTTTCTACGACCTCTTTAGCAAAACATACAAGCAGTGCCCCCAAACATGACATTTAAATGCTCTTTGTAAACATTAACGCTATTGAAATTGGGGGAAAAGACTCTTTTAGTAAGATGATCAGAATGCACTGCACATGCACAGCCTACACGACCTCCCTTTCTGTAACTGACTCAAACTCATCGAGTTAGTAGTGTAAAAACATGGTGTTGAGCAGCGGACGGTTTCATAGACTCGATATCCACATGATCACTAGATTGAACCTACATAGAGATGGAAATCACTCCTCTAGCGATCTGAATACACGTACAGTAGGAAGCAGCAACATCGGCTCCGATCACTATACCATCAGTTAGTGTCAAAGCTTGATTACGGGTGTTCAGGGAAGCTCTTGGGACGACAAGGTTTGACGCCAAGGAAATTCTTGCTTAGGACAATAAGGCCAAAACAGGATTTGGCTCAGTAAAAGTACTAGATCTTGGCTCAAGCTCTACGTCGAGCCAGAAAATGATGAGATGAGGCTCCTTTGCTCGAAGAAAGTAAAAGGATCAGCAACAAAGGCGCATAAGAAGGGAATACGTGGGAAACATCTATGAGAATGAAACAATCAACAGCCACCATAGGTATAAGATGCGTATTTATTGTTGTTAAAAATTTGGGGAGTTGCTTCATGATTATGACAGTTAAGATCCCACCAATTGGAGACCGATACCAGTCAACCCAAATTCACAGCCAAAAAAAACAAATCAAATAAAGGCAGCGATCACTAGATTAGAAAATGAACAAAGCAGCTGAAGCAGATGGTTACAAGTATAGAACACTTCGTTTAACACACTAAACATAACTTGGATAGCATGCATGCACCAACTTATCTCCCAAAATACGGTAGGAGAAATGTACCTATTCTCGACCATTGGAATCGCATTGCCATTGCCATCCTCAAAAGATGAGATCGTATTTATGTGAATTGCTAACCATCTAACTTATCGGTCTTTTCCACTTCTGAATCCTTGAAAGCAGTATAAGTATTAAAGGAAAACAACCCTTTTGGCAAGAACCAAGGAAACTATGTATGGATCATTCATCATCCCTGTCCTGATATGTGTTGCACTAAGCCGGATGAAAGTCTTTTGCAGTGTTCGGGAGGAAAGTTTCGTGTATGAATTGTAATTCTATCTTTGTTGACGAAGACGAAAACATCTGACAAAAACACAACGATAAACTAAACTACAGCGACATAAGAATAGCCAGAAAGTTTGAATTGTTTAGTTAGATGCTTATAGAACAAGACATGAAAATATCATGTATATACGTACCTATTAAATCCAACAAAAAAAAGTAATCCCTAATGTGTTTGACAGACATGAACATACATACATCGTGACATTTAAACTCAAAACCTAAAAAAAAAAAAAAACAAATAATTATCACCCATCAGCTAATTGCTTAAAGCTTTTATTTTTATCAATTCAATCTATTCAATGTCAACTTTTGGATGTCTTACACAATCGGGAAATGTCAACAATAATTTTGTGCTATATAAATAGATTTTATTCAAGCTTCTGCCAACTTTAAGGTGTGTTCCATTCCATCTAGCTATACCACCAGAAAATCACATCACGTAATCATGAAAACAAATGTTCGGTGCGTGACCCTAAGCCATCGAAAAGATACAAGCAAAAATAAAAACAACTTCATTGCGCGTCGCGTTGCGTTGCGCTATCAAGCCTTTACACCATCCATCCTCACAGTGATTTATGATTCGCCTACCCAATTATGGTGGTCATAATATACGTTTCTTTGCGAAAGTTGAAAAAATGTCGTTTCTTATCTCTTTCGACAACGCGCCCAAAAAAAAAAAAAAAAAAAACATAAAACTGATAATAATGTTTTTAAAGACTTGCGATTAAATGCTCGAAAAACGACTTAAAGCCTTTTCTACATGACAGACGTCTTGCTTTCAACATTTCACATTTTGCAGAATGAAAACAAACACACACAAAAAAAATTCGTCGTGTAAACACTACGTTGAATGCACCACGATATGAGTGAATGATGGAAAACTCACGATAAATCATTAATCACATCATGCATGAACTTTTTCTCCACCACAACCGTATGTACGTCTAACCTTTCCTTCAAAATACGGCGAACAAAAAGTCTTAAAAGTTTATGCAGGTGAAAACAAAATCGTTAAAGTTCAACAAATGACAGGTGCACTATGCGGAGAATACACCATTAATGTGGTAAATGTCACCGCCATCATCTTGACAGTCTGTAATTTCGGGATCGAGTAAACCACCACACACACACACGGTATTTGCAAAATGTTCCTTACAAAGTTTGACCCCCTTAAGCCACAAAATTAAGAACGCCACATTACGGCAACTATAGGAACTAACCATCTTGTACGGTGTAACAATAGATGACACATAGTGGTTTTGACATGGTGTCTAATGTCACGTAATATGGGTGGCACTGGAACATACTATAATACGGTTCTTTGGTGCAAAAAATTACACGACTGAATGAATGTGTCAATATCAATCACGGAGAGCGCCTTCTGTCAGATATAATATCTAGATGGGGACTGGAGAGATTTTTTTTTTTTGAAGTTGTCATCCATCATCATAAGGTGAACTTTTTGTATGTGTTGTTGGTTGGTTTCAAAAAGCCCCTATCATTATCATCATCATCATCGTCTTTATCCTCATCTAGGATAGAGATAGAAAGTGTATATATGTATCCTGTTTGAGCGGTTGTCTAGTACGTGCCGATCCGAACTTTCAATTTAATTTGCTGTCATTCTACTGCAAAGTCAGATGGGGAAACACTTACGAAATATAGATACTTTAACCAGAGATGAAGAAGTTGGAAGAAACTGCAACATTCCTTTGGAACGGAATGACACTTGAAACAGGTTGAGTTAAATATATATAAAATCGATTGTGTATGATGTTTTGTGTTGATTATTTTAATCCTTTTTGGGGGAAAGGGTAATCAAAAGGCTAGACAAAGTCAGTCAGCTTTTCTATACATACTTTTGTACATGGCTATGTATGGATGTTCGTTCATATTATATATTCATGGGGGATCCATTGAAGTTGAAAATTGGGGACATCCTTTTATGAAAACGAAAGGTGTCAGGTTTCATTTCACTTTTGGATATAACTTAATGCAGGCAGACGTAGAACGTGAACTAGGTACATCATAAAAATGAGTGACAAATTACTGCAATGGGGAGTTTTGAAAATGCCTTGATATTGATTGAATTCGTTTTGAGGAAGGAGAAACTTTCAATTTTTGTTTTTGTTGAATTGAATGGGGTATTCATTTTCTTGGCACGTGACTCTTCACATCAAAAATTAAACGAATTGAAATTCAAAGAGATGAAATTTGTAAGCAATTCAAAACAGATATTGCCAACTTTGAATTTTATAGAATAGTTTAAAAAAAAGACACCAATTTCTTAAAATTTCAAAAAAATGTATGTTCTTATAATTTTTTTAAATTAATTCCTTCATTTTGAAGGAGTCAAATACCCAACGGTCACTCGATTTATAAGCGCTCGAACTCTGTCATTTCTGTTGAAATGTTGTGTCAAAATACAGCTGAACAACAATTTTATTAAACTTTTGACTGTTAGAAATAGAGTGCCCCACGTTGGGCGCCATTGAAATCATCTCAAATAAAGTCTTTGGGCTTGAAAATGGGCGGTGGTTAGATACGTTCGTTAGGTGACTGCGCTAAGATTTTTGTTTTAGTGTTAGTGTTAGTTTTAGTTTTAGTTTTATTTTCTTGTCAATATCAGACAACATTAAAGGGTTTGAAAATGGATTTGCATCATTTAGAAAAAAACTTAAAGAATAGATTAAAAAATTTAATGAACATAATTAGGTATATGTATATTTAAATAATATTATTTCAACTATAAATTATTGTAAAATAAAAGATTTTTAAAAACAAGGAAATAAAAACAGATAACAATAATATTTACTAAGAAGATTCACACATCATTCAAGACATATATATTTTCTTGGATGTCCTTTTAAAACTACTTTTGCCTACAAATTGTTCATGTTTAATAAAAGTTATCCTTATCATATTTTTTTGTGGTTGTGACATGCAATCGACTTACTAAGACCGAAACATTTAAGTCAAATAAACTTGCCCAAGCTTGTTACAATATTATGTATGTATCTGTATCAAGACCTCATTTTTACTATCTTACTTTTGAAAAACAAAACTATCTTTCGTCTTCTTCTTATTCAGGCAAAATAAATAAGCTCAAATCAAAACACACCAAAAAACTTCACAATGAACGACGACATTGTGTGTCATTAGCACAGGTACACTAAGGGTCAACAATATACGTTGTTGACATTTGAATGAATTCAAGATAAGTTGTAAGTATAGTATGCACTATGCACTGTTGTTCTCTTTTTTGACATCTTTTTATTTTCTTTACTTGTGCAAAAATTTAATTCCAACGAAGTGAAGCAAAAAAAGAAGAAAACGTTGACTGAGCGACACAAAAAAAAAAGGCAAAAAGAAACAACAAGTACAGTAAAGTATTATTCTCTTGGAAAATTTACTGGTATGTGCGATGCCTTAAGCGTAGATAACTAGTTTTCTTTTATGTATTTTGACATTTTGTCTTTACATTTTCTAGATCATCTTTGTTGGCAGCAATACCTGGGGCAAATTATACTCCTTGTTTCTGTTTTGTTTTTGCTGGGGCTGGTGTATAGGTAATGCGTATGCTTTGGGGTTATGAGAACAGCAAAAGAAATGTGCGTAAGAAAATACTAATGACTTAATGCAGAAAAAAAATTAGGTTAGTAAAAGTTTTCCATACTTTTATAGTCAACGGTATTGATAATGACGTTTCTCATTATGATGGTGTCTGGCTTAGGTGAAACTTTTTTTTTAGTGCCTAAAGTTTTGAATAAGAATGTACTTTTAAACTTGATGACGAGAATAAGGTTTTGATAGATTTAATATGAGAAACCAAATAAGTTTTTACAAACTTTTAAAAAATAAGTTGTCATTGGGCCAAGAGAACATCCACAGGCGAGTTAAAGTGTCGTAAAGTACATTGATACCTAGCTGGATCAATATGTGTATCTTTATTTCAACCGACATATAGATGCTGCTTCGTCTAGAGCTAAAACAATTCAATAACACTATAAAACTCAAATTGCAAATACTGAGATTACTTCCTTAATCACACTTTACGAATGTGAACTTTATCAAAAAAAAAAAAAAAAAACTGCTAGTGCTAACCAATATAAATATAGGTTTAAAATACATGAAAACACAAAATCTTCTTTTTTCAACTCACAAAAATGTACCTACATAATATACGAACTCACTAACGCAAATATTTTAAAAGTCACAAATTGCATAATTTTTCAAATTAACCCCAAACTTTCTTTTAATTGATGTAAGCGATTATTATTCTACAACATCAACTTCCTCTTTCCTAGAAAAGAAAACAATTCCTTGAGGTATCAATTGCATGTCTTCGAAACCCCTCTCCAGACAAAACATCTCAACACAGAGATTATTTGTTTAAATTATTATAAAAATAAACAAAATAGTATTAAACGCCCCTTACTCATCAACAAAAGCTTGTTGAAAGATTACTCATTCGCTAATTATAATAAAGGAATGTTATGTTTCATTTCGTCATTTAAGAAAAACAACGACCCTCAAAAAATGTTCTATATTTGAAACAAGACACATAAACAGACAAACAAACAAATCAACAATAATGCGGTAGTAATTCAGGCTAAAACAGTGATGTACCAACCATGAGGGGGATATAAATTTCAATTAAAACTGTTTTCAAAAATAAAATAAACAAGCAAAAACGCTAAATTGAAGGCGGACTGGTTAAACTGAATGCATAGAGTCGCACACTCGGATAGTGTGTCAATTGTGTGAACCATCTGCGAAGCACGATTAGAAAAGGTCACGAGAATTAGACTTTTATGGTGTTTTTAGTGTAAAAATTATGTCTGAAGTCGAGTAATTAATTTGAAATTTACTTGTAGTCTGATGTCAGGAAGCAGTTTTTTTAATATATATTTTAACCTCGGTTAACACTTTTTGTGTTCGGATTCGTAGTCAGTTGTTTTTTTTTCCTGAAGCGACGCTGACAGTAATATACAGACAAATGGTTATAGTTAGTCCAAAAAAGGAAATGCATCAATATTGTTTTGTGTTTATGTTAACGGTTTTGTTTTTGAAAATGTACCTCGTACAGTCTGAACCAAAAATGGCATAAAAAGCAACCAAGAGTGGATTGAATAAAGAATTTTATTGTTCAGGAGTGTTCATTCCTTAAACAATTTTTGTTATTCGCATTTAACGTCAAATTGTCATTTGTCACAGTCAATGTGAATGCATTCAGGGATTTAACAGCACAGTCTTTGTTATTCCAAATCATATGTGAAGTAGTGGATTAAAGTAAACCTGGCTTACTTCTCATTACTTCCTGACACATGTCTTAGATTTCAAAACAGTTCTTAAATTTCTCGTTGTTGAGTTAATCTGTAAGATCCAAGACTTAATAAGAGAAACAAAAATTCCCAGAAGTAAAATTAACTATTACACATAATATATACTTAAAGAGTGATTTAATGTGGTTTATAGGATTTATTCAGGGCAAAATTTCTTTCAGTAGAGCACTAAAACTGTGCTGTAATTCAATCTAAATACTCAAAATTGTTCTCGATTTTGTTTTTATATATAAATCTAACAGTTTAAGCATTTAAGTAGAGAGAGGGTGCATCATGGTAATCCAAAGTATTTGAAAATGCAATAACTTTTCCAAATGGCGGTTAATGTCAGTTGTACTTTGACGTTTGTGAAGTATACAGATCCAAAACACATGTCAACAAGACAAGAAGCGCGGAATAATTATTGTTTCGATTTTTTTTGGGGAATAATTATTCTTCGGTGGATCTTAGCATGGGGTTTGGGGCAGATCTTAAAGACATTCAATATCAACCGAAAAAACACTACGACCTTAACTCGTCGAGTAAAAGAATATGGGAAAACTCGAAAAGCTGCCAGTGTTTAGGCAGTAATTTTGCTGAGAATATCCCAGCTGTGACAGAAGATGTCCAGGCGTCTAAAATCTGCCTACAATCAACCTACAGCGTTATATTCTGCAATTTTTGGTCGCTCTCGTTTTGGCAATTTCAACCAGCTGGTAAGATCTCCCGATTTAACCGTTTTAGACTTCTTTTTATGGGGCTTTTTCGTGACACGAGTATGTGTCAATGAGCCTCAGAATCTTGAATCAGTATAAGTATATCCGTTAAGAATGAAAGTATACGGCAGAAGTTTTGGCAAGTATAATGGAAAATGCCATAAATCCAGTCCAATCATAAATTTATTTTCTTGACTTACTGGATCTAAATTTAAGCCATCAAATAAACATGATCCGTCAACGACCTTGGGTCTAAAAAAGCATCGCTTCACGATAGATCAGCGAAATCAATCATTTGTGTGGGGGATGATTGGCCGTCAATAACTGCGTGCTGTTGGCATGAGTGTTATTTGTTCTTCTCTCTTTTGTTTTGTCTGTCTCTCTCTCTGTCATGTTATGCCTAGTGTTGTATTGAGGCTTTTGTATAAAGATACCTAGCAAGACAGTTTTTGAAATGTAGGTATACATACCTACAAAAATGTCATTAAATTTTGCTAGTTTTCATTGGCAATCAAGTTCAAACTAGATCGCTTAGAAATACCGATCTAACAGATCATTTTCAATTTTCAAATTCGAAAGTCAATTAATTTTTAAATCTAAATTGAATTAGTTAAAAAAAAAAGAAAACATTCTCATAAAGTGAAAATGCACTGAGATCAACAATTTTATTACAGTTCTATTTGATATTTCAGTCAAAATCATATCAAACAAATTGGTTAATTTCTATAAAATTAAGGAAAAACAAAAAAAAGTCTGTTTTCTCAATTTTCGTTTGAGTATACCTACTCCTGCTGGTAACACAAAATACACTGAGTGTTTCTATTTCAAATAGAATAGTTTATTCCTTTGAAATAAAAGTTTTTTTTTCTGTCAATCCGATTAACAAAGTTAAAAACTCACCAAATCCCAAAACTATAGCTTAGTTCCTACTTTGTGCTCAGCTTAGCAAAACAAATTTGAAAGTCAAATTGACCCTTATTTTTCATTTTGTATTCTTTTCACATAATGTAAGAGGAAACTTGGACTTTATTTCGTGATTGTATATCATCGTTTCGTGTCAAATACCTATATCGATCCATGCAAGTTCAAAACTCAATCTCGCTTTTAATTTCCTTCCATCAATTCTCCCCCTTTTCAACAACAAACAAGAAAAAAAGGACACACGAAACTCGATTTACTCTTTCAATTTTCCAATCCTTAAAAACAAACTTCTATACAGGCATCTCATTTGCAAAGGTATACTAGTATCAAAAATCCTATGTAAGTAAAATTTTCCTCTGATATTGAGTTTAAGCTGCTATGCTGGTTTAGGGTACATATTTCGTTTCTCTTCTATTGCCACCCTCATATAATGACATACAGAAGACGTCAGGCACACAGGAAATAAATAAGACTTCCTCTTCCTCCTTTTTTTTTTGTGCCAACTTTTCACATACAATACCTGCCTTTACTATCTGTTGGCATGTCAACATGTGTGCTAGTTACTGTCATCGAAAAAAAAAACAGGAGCAAAAAGCAAGGCAAGGCAAGGCACGAACGTGCTACAAATAAGAATGGAAAGAATTTCGTTGTCGTGTTCCAGAAAGAAAAAGAAAAAGAAAAAGGAAAAAAAACGAAGAATAAGCCAAAGAATAAACTTAATTTCCTTATGTTACACTGCTACAGTAATGCGGTAGTTCTAAGTACATAATTCCCTCTACACATTAACGTAAACACCAAAAACATATTGAATTACCAACCACCCATCACCCAACAAAGTGGACCCATTTAATGTTTGGGAGAAGGGTCTTTTATACTCTTGTTTGTTGTATACACTTCTAGTGCAAAGTACCTGTAATTGTGTCCCGGGATCCCACTGCCTTATCCATTGAAATTACTTCAAAAAGAATCCACAAAAAACCATACAAAAATTGCAAAAGAAATCGCATTACAATACTAAAGATACAAAAAAAAAGAAAAAATACGTCAAACTCGATTTACCCGTTTCGATGTGATGACAAACCTCCTCGGGCTTCGGGGATAAAAAGTTGTAACAACTCCCGTCGTAAATACCCATGTGATAAATAAATTGACAGACAGGACTGACAACATACTTGCATACTCGTATACAAGCACGCACGCATCACAACAGCGAAAGTGATCCTATTGACAATCCGATGAAATGAAATCCCAATCAAAGTCCTGAATGCTTCCACTTTATCAGATTTTGATTGTATCTCTTTATTTTAATTTAACTTTTATGGAAATAAAGCTGATACAACCAGTTCGATCCTTTTAACCAAAAATCACTCTCTTTTGTGTTGATTCGTTCTGTTTTTTTTTTTTTGCATTTATTTTATTTTCTCAGTTATTTTAATTAATTCACATGCGTTGGATGCTGCCATCCATCGGCATCGTTGCATTGGTTGTTTCCAGCCTATAAATGGGCATCATTCAAGGCTTTTTTGCTTTTTGCGAAGGCACAAAATATTTTCGTGTGATTAAATTCTTTTATGGGAATTAAGATAGGAGACATATTGAAACTTGAAATGTATAAATTTCATGGGAAATATTTATCTGTGCAGTTATGTTCCGAAGTTCCAGTTTTTTTTTGTATCTTAGTCTGGCTTGGTGTAACAATAATAAATCACTTATGCTTAGTTAGATGTTAAATACGAGTATAAACGTGGGCAACAGGTTGTTGCTTTTGGTTACCATAAATGGTAAAAACGTGTTTCATTTATTTAATTTTTGTTTAAAGATTTATGTTGGCTTTAATGTGAAGTTGAAATTTAGCTTAAAAGTGTGGTGTTAGTTAGGAATTGAATAAAAAAGTGTGAATGTTACGTAATAAAGTGTTGGTTTTTAGTTCGATAGGAAGTATGATTTTGAATTTTAAAATGCTTTTTAGATTCAAGTTGTTAAGCAATAAACTACCGTACTAAGGAAATTGTAAAAGTCTAAAAGTGCTATCAATTTCGAGGCATAAGAGTATGTGAAAAATGTTAAGTATGAGAGCAGGAAATTTATTTTCACGCGCTCCTTAAAAAAAACAAACGTGAATATTTTGCTGACGACGCGACGTACGATCACAGTTTAATTTGTTTCAATTCGAGCGAATGGCATTCTGATAATTGTACTTAAGCCTTTTATAATAAAAGATTGTGATCTTCTTTAAGCTTACTACTTAGAGAAAAACTCTTTTAGTTATTATAAACAATTTCTCTATAGAAAAATGTCTTTTTAGAGAAATTTTAAGCCAACTGCATTCACTGCTCTACTGTATAAGAGAACCTGGTAGAGCTTTTAAAAATTATTCACTTACTAGATTGTTCTTTATATCTATACCGTCGATATACACAAACTCACTGGACTAGTTAGTATCTTTCTAAGCATGGTTCTTCTCGGGCAAAACTACTGCTAAGCTATTTTTATCTATCCTATTTTAATAATTTAATTCCGAGTCGATGGAAAACAACATTTGTCCAGCCCGTATCTAATGCAAATGCTGTCGTATCCAAGGCACCCTTCGGTCTCTGATTTTTTAAATCATTTTTTTCAATAATCTTTTGACCAATACTTCTTTCTAATTCTTTTGCTAATGACAACTGTTTCAGCATTTCATATTTGTTTCTGACAAACACCTTTTTTCCGGCAAAGCTGCAGCGACAGCGTATGATAAGCTGATTTAATTCCGATCTTCATAGCACTATCATTGTCCATTGCCCAATGCCGACTTATAAACCGTAAGGAACATAATGCTCCGAAAACAAAATGATGTTCTTTGTCATTAAAACTTTACAAACACTATTCAGTAGTGGCACTTGCATCGAGGAAAATTGCTATTTGAAATAAACATAACATGTCGAGTTATATTTCTTTCTGAAACCTTTTCCCTGAAATATTCGCTCTACTAGGATAGTTGGTTTTCTATGTAGCTTAATATGGGACGGTTGATTAAAGCTATATAAACTACTTTCTTTAGCCGTACAACACAAATGTGGAATTATTTCCCTAGCTCGATTTTTTAATACCAAGGTGCATCACCCATCCATATCCATTCTTCTTAGCGTAGTTTTGTTAAATCATATTTCATTATTAAATACCTATAAACAAATTCAGTTCTCCAAAAAACAAATCGAAATTCTAAAAACAAAGAAGCCTCCTTGCAGGACTTGAATAATTGCAATAGATGAGTTTATGTTCCAGAGATCCAGTAGATTCTGAAGAGAAGATTTCAATATCAAGAAAAACATTGGTTAGATGGGGGACCAATAGCTAAAAACCAATATCGAGAAATACTGCACAATAGGAGAATTATGTTTCATCAACATGTCCACATTGTATTTTATAATATGGCTACGGCTGATCTCATACACATAACCATTAAGCTCCAGATCTTCTGAGTTGAATCAATTTAGCTCACTATGTATATTAGAACAAAATATGCATGCATTTTTTTAAGAAGAAATGCAATTAAAATTTTCATAGTCGTTCGTATCTTAAACTATATTTTATTCGTCTATAGTTTTTAAAAAAATCTAATAACAAAAGTCTTTCTTGATTCTTATAACACTTTTGAATATCGTTCTTTTTACATTCTCTTTCGAATATTCGACTATATTTACTTAAAAAAGTATGCACACACTTTATCAAGTCTCTGAATAAATTACGATATGGTGGGATTTAGGGAGGCCAGAACTCGTCATCATTTGTCACATTTCTCAACAAGTAATTAACAAATGATTTAGATGAGTAAAAATTCCCATCTATCCTATTTCACTTCTGTGTTCATTGGTTGACAACTTTTAGGAATGTTTTGCCTCATAAATTCTTCCTTTATTTTTGAAAAATATTTATCTTCAATGTCTCCAAGATTTCTTCACACTATGCATTTCAAATTCTATGGAAATTGTTAAATTTGATTTGATATCTCGATGAAGATATCTGTTTTATCAAGCAAAAGAATGGAGTCTTCATTATTATTATACAATTATTTAAAAAATATGTATGTATACTCACGCCTACACAAAAATCATCAAATGTGTTGAGGATTTTTGTTTAAAAAAAAAAGCATTTAATTAATATTCATAATGCATAACAGTAAACGACCACTCACCTGAAACGAAAGAAAGAAAAAAATAAATATTATAAATCAATCACTAGGAACTGAAATGTGTGCTTATTGAAATTTAGGAACGTAGCTATTTAAAAAAATATTTATTAATTATGCATGCAATATAAAAATATTTAAAGAACAGAATTTCCCAAATGATATAGACAATGCAAGGGCCCACAAAGCTAGAGCCAACACCAATCATTCCAAAGGTATAATGATAAAATAAATAATTTTGTATTTTTGTGTTCGCATTTAAATTTTAAAGGGTTAATGGGACGTTTGGAGCAGAGAAGATGACTGGATATGTATAGTCTTTGGATTTTGTTATGTGTTGATTGTCAATGAAACGAATGAAAATTATGTTTTTTGGAAACAAAAAATATAAATTTTACATACGAGTTAAATTTGATGTATGTTTTGATACTTACAGTTATATAATAATATGGTCTACCCCAATACCTACTTCAAAATTCGAAACGACAAAATCTATAACCTCGAAGTCCCGAAGCACAAAAAATCCCCATAAATGAAACCTTGAACTACAAAAACTTCCAAAAAATTCAGACAATGTTCCAATTTGCCCCAGTTTGAACCTCCATTTTTCAGAATTTCTTTTGAAACTATATGTTGTTTGACATTTTGGTAAATTTGTTCCAATTTTTTTATAATCAGCGCGTACTCAAGGGGTTATAATACCTACCCTACCATAATAAATAAGAATAAATACAGTGTGGGCGTTTAGGAAGGTTAGCTTGGATACCGATGCACATTGATTTTCAATTTCTGCAAATTGTAATGGGAGGGAAAAATAAAGCATTCCACATTCTTGAGGTGCGGTTAAAAATGAGTAACTTTACTTAACAGTATGTTGGAAACTAGGCTCGATGGTTAATTGATCGGCATTCCCAGCTCTGCATGTATGCGGAAATCATAAAAGGATGAAGTGAAACAGTTCTTTTCGTAATGGTTCTTTCACCAATTCAGAGTAATTTAAAAGCTCTTTTCCGAATCATATCCATCAGACGCAAGTGTGTGAAAGGAGCCTTGTAAATTGTACCAAGATCAAATGAAGATCGATACCTAGCCATTTATATAACATTTGGCGGAATTTTTAGCGACGTTAAATATGTGTTTCAGAATGAAAACGAAAAGCTTTCTAATTTCATTAATGTTGCAACTCATGGATGGAGGCATATGGTTTAGGTTATGCTTCAACGACAGAAAACATTGTTGAATTTTTGAGGCATTGAATTTCACACGTTTGATAATTTCCCAAAAGATCATATTACAATGAGCTTAACTAACGCTGCTGCAGTTCCACAGTGGAGAACAGTCTCGTAAATCTGGGTCAATAATTGTGAAAAGCTTCTTGCGCCAAACTCTGTGGTTGCTTTAGAAATATCAAGTGCAGTAATATGTTAAAAAAAAATTATTTTAGTCTTACAACCATGCATGCAAAGATTTCTTTTTTTTTAGCGACGTGTGAACCAAGCTTAAGATTAATGCGATTTCAAATAGAAGATAAATCGTATAAACCCTGAAATCTGAAATACAAAATTTCAAAGACAATCAAATACACTGCTTGTGTCTCGTTAAAAGCAATAATATACATATGTTTCGAGAGTCGTTGAAATGAAATTAGACAAGTCACTCAAATATTATATACGCCGAGAAGAATATATTTACAAAATATTTTTAATAATAGTATTTAAAAATGCAAGGCCACCAGTTTAATTTCTAGGGTTCCTATCAATCTTTAAAAAGTAATAAATCTCAATTCGCAAAAAACTTGACCTTTAAAACAAACACACCCATTCACCTTGACTTTTATAACTTCGAGTAGGTAATCAAAGTATTCCAAATAAAAGAAACCAATTAAATAACCCTACCTAAGTTTCCAATCAGCATCACCACTTACCACATTCCACAACTCCGATGTGCGAACCTTCAATGTTCCGCCTTCATTTTTCCAATTTATAAATTATTCAATAAACAAAAAGTCTACATTTTGCAACGAAACAATTTTTTATGGTAAACACTTTCCAATAAAAGTAAAAACATTTATCCATACCATACCGGTTCGGTTAGTAAAAAATAAAAAAAAAGTATAGAACACCAACCGAACCATACCGTATATCACCGCCGAGCCGCTCCTATACAAATATTATTTCCTCTGCAAAAAATGGAAATAAAAAAGCAAAAAATGACTTTTCAACCAAACAACAAAAATGGCTACGTAAAGTTGTAAGAGGAAAAATATGAATTCAACTTCATGCCCATTTGTATCTATATACAATTCGACAAAAGTTGGTTTCCACCGCACCACGAAAGGAAACTGGTTACCGGCTGAGTCTGAAGTTGGGGCTGAAGCAGTCCCGAGGATTTTATTGAAGACGAATAAGAAAAAGATGCCATTCAATGGGTTTTGGACAAGTTGGGACAAAGGGGGAAATGCCATTACTGCAATTGAATGAAATATCCGATCAGAGACAGAAGAACAGAAAAAAAAGAAGAAAAATTACGACAAAATACGAGTAAGAAAAGAATAATATTTTGCTTTTCTCTCCGAAGAAGCGACGTCGCGTCGGCGACAACGATGATGCGACCAACCGACGACGATTAAGGCTTTGTGAATCTTTTTATGGAAAATCGAATACCTACATCTACATACACAAGACAGGATGAGCTCCTTCTATCAGAATTCCAAATGGGGCATATAGAGGTTTTCTGTTGAAAACAATGGAAACAAATTTTTTTTATTTATTTTGTGTCATCAAAGAAGAAAATCTTTTTTTTTATTATTGTTGCCTTCTTTCATAATGGTCGTTAAACTTTCTTTTCATACGCAAATGATGCGAAAAATATCTGAAGATGTCTGTTTACGGGCCACTTCCATCTATGATCTTTGATATAATCCATAATACTAAAAGAAACCCCACTACTAATTAGCCAACAAGTGCACGTAACCAAACCATATTAAATGAAAGCTCTTTTCAAAATAGTAAAGATGCAATCTGCCACCCCTGTGGCATATCAATGTCAATCACTCTTTATACTGTCAATCTTTCTTTCTCTTTGGTTATCTTTATCGCACACTGTGCACTGTGCAGCACCCAGCACAGCAGTAGGCGAATGCATCATCATACGGATGAATGGATAGCCCGACGGCGAGTCTGATTTTTGGAGTTAATGCTCTCCAGCAGTGTCAATATGGAGGTCAGGGAGTTGATGGGAAAAAACAAAAAGAAAGAGATGTGGTATTTTTAGATAGAATGGACAAAAACAAAAATAAAGTAAAAAGTAGAACTATGTATCTAGAGAAGGCATCGTCGTCGTATAAAGGAAAGAATAGATGGAGCCACTAACCAACCCACAGATACATAGATGCATATGCACATGAACATGTCTTGTTGCCATATATTGTTGGTTTAATAAAAATAATTGTCATATGAGTGCCTTGTGGGATGCGGTGCGCGGTTAATTAAACTTTGCCGCATGCAGCTGTGGTGTTTATTTATTGTTTTTTTTTGTTTTGTTTTTTACCATTTATTGTGTTTTTTTTTTGTGTGTATGCGATGCGTAAGCCGGCTAGTCGATGATCAAAGTTTGCTTATGAGGCGCTTAACAACTTATATGGTGCCCGCCGTAATAAAGGGGATCGTTTTTGGGTGACAATGGCTAATGTGTTTTGGAAAGCACTACGGTTGGGTGTGGTCAGTTGATGGGATTTCCTAGTGCATTGTGGTTTTCTTCTTTGTCATCTATCGATATACTTGAAGTTGCTTGGGGGCACATAGTTCAAATGTAGAATTGTGGACGATACATGTATCATATATTTTCCAAAGAACTTCCGGTTGGGAATTTGGGAGTTAAGGTTTGATATTAGAAATTCTAGTTTAAGTTTGATTTAGGTTTTTTTTTTTATATACTTTTATCTTTAAGCTATCAAATTAAAGTTTGTAGACAAATTTGGAACAGTTATCAATCTATCCAATAAATAGGTAACTTACACCATGGTCATCCAATGAATGTGATTTGTGTGAGTTACGTAGTACAATGTTCTCTAAATGTTCAGTACAAATCAGTTAAATCAATTTAGTCTAGTTATAGTATCAAAAGTATTAATTTTGCAGTCATGCGAAACATCAAAGTCAAGGCTTTTAAATTCGCTTAAAATAATTGTTTGTCATGGAATCTGCTATTATGATGTAAGACTAGAGTGGAAGGATTTTTGGTTTATGAAGGTTTATCATATCATATCGAAATGATCACTAAACTAGCTATAAATCTAATGTCTTAAGCTACTCCTCCAAAGTGAAAAGTGAACAAAGACTTCTTAAGATATTTATTACAGACTATCACGCAATACGCCCTCCACTAGTAGCCAGGATATTAGAGAGCAACATTTTGATTGTTTCTACTCAGTATTGTACCTTTTTAGGGTCAATTGAACATTTTGGGGTTATAGATATGATAAAGCCATTATTTAATCAGATTGAACATTCTCAAACAAGAACTCAACTGACTGTACATAAAGAAATATATCTAAAAGTATCTTTAAATCACAACTCCATGAATAAGTGCTGTTCAGAAATTGTCATATTTATATGAACAATGTCTGTACCTATGTATAGGTATATTGTATACCTACTGGTATACATAGGTACATAGGAAGACATGCATTTGTATACCTATGTGTGAAATCTGGATTCTTGTAAACTGAATAGGTACTATGAGTTGAATTTCATGATGGGGCTGGTTGTAACACTTTTTCGGTGTAGATTGTAACATATTGAAACATACTCCAGGTTCTTCATTGGAACTTTTGCAACGGTAATTTTTTAAGATTTTTAGTTAGGTATTATTATTATTCAATATAAATTATGTTTTCAACATTATGTATAAGTATTTTTATTTTTTAAACAAGGTCTATGTTTTATATCTAATGTGTTAATAAATTTCTTTCAAGTATTGCTGTAACTTATCCCAGCTTATGTAACAACTAACTAAATAGACGGGTTAAGTTGAAACAACACATTTTTGTTTATGAATGATTTAAGTATCTTGGCATGTAAGTATATTGAAAAAGGCAAATGAAAGTTTTTAGTTAATTTTGTACCTGAAACATGGTTTCCATATTAATTTCAAAACCTTGGGTAACCATCGGTTTTGAGAAAAAAGTATTACTTTAAGGAACGAAATAATGTTACAAATACATACTTGGAGAAAAAGATTTAAAGCGTTTAAATTAAATAACGTGGTTTTGCTAAGTTTTACTGATTTTAGCTAAAAGCAAACATTTTTGTATAAAATAACGCTCAGAATATCAGAAATACCCTGTAGGTGATTAAATTGAAAGTCATATCACGAACAATTTAACCACCTACCGCAGTATCTTTTGTTCACAATTAAATCTGAGGAATTCAAAGGAAATTAGGTAGGTATACCTTACCATAAAAGAATTTCGAAATTCCTCACATCCATTTTATAAATTTCATATTAGGAGGATATCTATCTTTTATAAATAGGTACCTATACCTGGGTTGCACACTGCTTTCTGGTTTTAATAAAACTGCCACTATAAATTAACGTCCTTCTCCTACACTCACATACAATTTCCATAACCTATAGGTACAGGTACCTACTACTGGCAATATCAACAATTGCCTTTTGTTGTCTTAATCTTTTCTTATAGGAACGCATATAAGACCTTAGAGTCCATTGACCCACTAGGCGTATACCGGCTGAAATTCCAAACAATCGTCATCCATTTTATATGAATAATCCAGCTAATTAGTTCAGCCATGCCATGCCAACAATTGAAGAAAAATAAAACACTCACTCTCATTTTCCATTTTCCATAGGCAAAAGAAAATTCTCTTGGTTCACATCAAAGTGAAAAATTCTTTTTTGTCTGAAAACCGCTTCAGCTAATTTCATTAAAGTTTGAGCCAATTGTTGCAAACAAAAAATTTATTGCATTAAAAAAATAGGCTGGGCATGAGAAAAGCTTGCCTATATAAACCTTTGTACGACGACAAGTCGCACTAATTAAGTTTTTTTTTTATTTTAACTTAATTATTGAAGCGAGATCTTAAAATACGAAGTACAACTACGATAATCGCTTCGCTGGCGATTCAAGTGAGTAAAGTTGAGTTCTTTGGACAAAAAAAAAATAAATAATACCATAACTGTACAACATAGCAGCGTACCTGATGTACAAAAATATCCCAAGCATGAGGAAAGAAAAAAAAAACTTTCCCAACGATATGGGTAAAGTTGCAGATACGCGAATCCATGGACTACGACTTCGCTAACGACAACGACCGACTCAAGCTACGTCGCCGACGGCGTAAAGTCTTTACACATAAATAATGAACAACCGTATCCGGAGGGTGCACCCATAATAGGCATTAGGGAAATTAGTTCGATGCTAGTTAGATTACCAATGAAAGATACGAAAAAAGACACCGCTGCAGGTACAAAACAATTCTACACACACGATAGACGATCATAGTACAGATACTTTTGTACCTAGCTTTGTACCTGTATCTTTAGCATGGCAATGTGAATTAAAACAAGTGCACTTTTAAACTCCTAGGAGAGACTTTGGATAATTAAAATTGCGCTTCGAATTATGTTTCGAAGAACTTTGTATCGGGTTTTTGTGTATCTTTTTGTGTGGATTCGAATTGGGAACAGTGTGTTGTGATCAATCGAGAACGAACAAATTATTATCGCAGAACTTCCTTTTTTTGTTGTTGTTGTTCTAGGTAAGTTAAGTCGTTGAATTCGTTATAAAAGCAATTTTCTTAATGGATTGCTGCTGAGATTTGTCAAGTCGATTACCTTCCAATTTACTTTGAAAAGAAGTAGGTATGTAGGAACCTTTCTGGGTTTGAGGACTGTCAATAGGTAGGTATGGATTTTTTTATGTTTGTGGGAATCTTTATGATTTTTTTTAAACAAAAATGCTGCACCTGTCTCAAGGGTGACGAATTAGGTACATATTTTTATACCTGGCTCTAATGCCTCATGGAATTTTTTTTTTTGAAACTCCGGCACTTTGTTTGAATAAATTTTCTTTGAATTTTGCACTCACAATCCAAATGACAGTGGCTCTATCTACACTCTTGTGTCTTATCGGTGCATTGCATGACTTCTTTTGCCGGTTCCTTATTAAGGCAGAAAAAATGTATTGTAGATACCCACCATATTGTTATATACGAGAAACTCATATCTCACACACAGGTAAAACCGGTAACAAGAAATTTCCATTTAAAACGTTTGAGTTGTTATGAATACCTACCTACAGTCTACCTAACTTATTGTTTGTAGGGTAAATTCAGTTGGATAGGTTTTAAATGAAAAATGATATCTATTTCAAGAACAAATAGAATGAAGTTAATTTTTACGTTACGTTAGCAGATACCATCATTGGGGTCACACTTAGTGATGCTTTTGTTAGCGACTGTCACCTTTTTGGTAACATCCGTTCCCTTTCGCATTAAGACTTGTCTAGGCTTAAAGATGGCACATTTCGGGCTGTATCTTGGCCATAACTTGAGTAATGTTAGTTTTTAATGCTTCTAGAGTTCGGAGATTATTTGCGTAAACACTGTCATTTACCTAGCTCACAGAAAAAAATCTAATTTTGTCAAATCACATGATCGTATAATCACGTAATAAAGCCAACATTGGCCGTGTTGTGTGGCTTGTTCCCCGTCTTGTTGGAACCAAACGTAGTCTAAGTCATGATCTTCCATCGCCCTCCAAAAATATTGGTTATCGGCTACAAACGCCGGAAAATTGATAAATTCGGATCATCAGCAACACTTGCACTTGCAACAGCAATATTTACGACTGTTAGTGCCTTACTACATCAGTGACGCTCCCACTCTCTTCAAATTTCTTAACGATTTTAGCGATTTTTTTCGTAGTCGGTCGATTATAACGACCATAATCATTGCGTAGTGCGAAAAAACAGCCTACTTTTGAATCAACTTTTTTGTAGTAAGTTTTAATAATTTTAACGCGTTGTTCGATTGCTAAGCGATCAACTATCGTAAATGGCAAACATTCAACTAAAATTAAAATGACAACTGAATTTGACAGGTTATCAAGTTCCAGCGCTTCCAACTTTTCGTGGTTTGAAAAGAATTTGGTATGCTATATGGTGGTCGTATTGAACATTGTCCCGTTCAACCGGACTATGTTTTTGGCAAGAAATGTTGAAAACATTCAATCGGGATGCTTCAAAATTTCTTGTCGTGGTACTCAGCGAATCATGGAAATATTCAAATGCACCCGAAACTAAACAAGAATCTGATGGATCTTCCAAGATGAACCAATTCCAACAAAAGTAAATTACGTACGATGCCCTTCAAATCAAATAATTGGTTGTATTTTTCAGAATTATTCGACATGTCTCTAAATAGTCATGAGAGCAACGTAGAACGGTCAATGTAACATAATCATTTGATTGCCAGATGTGTTCAGAATAATAAAGCGAACTTTATTGCAGAAGACGAATTTTATCTCCTCTCGATAATGCAAGCTATCATACATCCCTTCAGCTCGAACAAAAGAATTTATAACATTCAAAACATTGAAATGATTTCCACCCAGTGGTTCGTTCTCATTCCCCAAGATCAAATATAAAATGCGACTTCAAGGTTTTTTAACGCCAGAAGAAGCAATTGATACCATTAGATTGCATGGTTTAGAGTTACCTCAATCAAAATATGGTTTCCAACATTAGTTCAAATTCAAACGCATGCAGAGCTGTAGTGATTTTCACGGAGAATAGCTATTTATTTAAGGCAATTTTCGATCATAAATACTTATTTTCACTTTTTTGTCTCAAAACTTAAGTAGCAACCCTCGTACAAGAAAACAAAAAACATGACCGCTATTTTAGAGCTTCCCAGTATGTTTTTTTTAAATGTTCATTTTATTTTCATGCCCATCAGGTTTCAGTGACAGTGAATAAAAAAGGAAAAAAAAAGAATAATTTACGACCAACGCCTGAACCAGTCACACTCGATATACATATATACGAAAAAAAAGTCTGGGTGCTGGTGGACTGGGACATGGGACTCTTTGCATTGGAATACCTACCTTACCAATACCAAACCTGAGGAACAATCCAATCCAACAAAAAAGTCTGATCCCAAAGCTGAACGACCAACTATCGATTCCAACTCCGGAGTCCGGACAGAATCAGAGACAGACCCTTGAACGTCAACTGCTTATTTACAATTTCATGATTCACCGGTTATGATAATCGGCATTATAAGCACCAAATGAATAAATACGAGTATATCAGAGCCGAGCTGCTCAACAAGGTTTTTAATTTCCATACACACAAATTGACTTCAATGAAATTCCCATGCCCATTTCGGAATATGGGGGAATAAAATCACTTTTATGTGTGTGAATTAATAAACGATATGGAAATTACTCTCAGGATAGATTGTGTAGATTGGGACTGCAGGACGAGAAAAATTGGTCATTAACAGGTTTTTAGGGGTTAAGGGTTGGGTTAATAGGGGTGATTTTTCTTGTTCTATATAAACCTGCCCTTTTGAGACGCAATTTAGATGAAGGAAAATTGGATAACTGCGTCACATTGCGTGTACCGTGATATATGTTTTGATGGACTCTTTGAATCGAGGGAAACGTACAACAATACTCACCAAATCACTCATCATTAAGACTCACTCAGAGAGCGTTTCTAAGTATAAAACATTAGTCCGGAATTGTATGGACAAGGGCAAGGATAAGGTACCTACGGATTTACTGCAACGATCCATTAGATACGTCTACAGATATCGATTTTGACAATATGAATATATTTGTTCATCTCTATGCGATACAATTGAACTTAAACTAAGTTTAAAGATTGGGCTCGGTAAGAACGAGAACTAAGGTTTTCTGAACAGTTGAGTCCAGCGAGAAACCCAATTATCGCAAGGAAGTAATACCATAGCAAGAAAACCTTAATGTAGATATCTAATTTAAGTATCTATGAAGAAACTTATCACATCAGATCCTTTTACAGTTCCTTTAAAGAAGTAAAAAAAAATTGCTGCACAAATATTTCGGCGGGATGACATAAGGTCCACGGACATAATGACCAATTGAAAATAGTCATAAGGTCCAAGAACGAAATAGACGAAATGTCCATGAACCTTATGGCAAAATCAACGATTTGGACATTATATCTAATTTGCAACTTTTGGAATAGACATAATGTCCACATATTGGAAATGCCAAAAAGAAATCACTAATTCATAGAAAGTCTTCTGTGCCGAAATGTCACTGAGACCATCACAACATTACCTAAAGATTTGTGTCTAGATCAGTGAGTGTTGTTGATGGGAATGCTTAATTTGCATTCGTGTTGTTCAATGGGCAAGAGTCCCTTTACAACAGTAAGAACACTGGATATTCCTGCCCGGGTCTTGATGTTTTAAATGTCTGTATAGCCCAATGGGAGGTACTAATTAAGCTGGACTGAGTATTTCGCATTTTTGTGTAGCGATTTAGTCTCTATACTTTATAGGACTTGAGAAATTGGACTTCAGAACAAAGTGATTACTGATAAGCAATCCTAACGGAGAAATTATTAACCATCATTTATGCATAGTATTAAAGATACGTAAAAAAATTGTGTGAGACAAGTAACGTAACGAGTTCAAGTGAAACAACGGTTAATAATTTCATGGCTCTTTTTTTAATTCTATTCAGGAGACGTAAGAGTGGAATAAAAGCACCTGCCGAGTAAAAAGTTATACAGAAGTTTGACTTGTAGATTGTATCCAGTTCCAGATCAGATGAGTAAAACAAGTTTGCATTGTTCAAGGAAACATTAAAACCTTGGTTGGCGATGTAAAATATGGGTCTGTCCGCAGTAATACATATACCTAGAACACAAAGCTGTTCCTTTGCTTGGGATGAAGAGTAAATCGTGGATAGTGGTATGGGACGTAGGTTACGTTCTACCGACCTGGGCCAACATAGAGTCTTGAAAGCATTGAAATCCACAGTGTAAATAATTCCCCATTGGACAATTCTATAAACATCGAAATTTATCGAACTTGTCGCACGATGCCTTTCTAGTTCTAGTTGGAGACAGAACGGAGCCTTAGAGCATACCTGCAGTTATTTTGTGAAAATCTGATAAAAACGCGTCTAAAACAACACGAATAAAACGGTCCGAATGGAAACTTCTAAGCTTCTCCCAAATTGATATTGCTTTTCTTCGCTGTTTAAAAAATTTAATTGATTAATTAATATTTTAATTAATTGATGAACAATTTATTTTCATCAGTCTGCAGCTTTTGGAAAAAGTTAAATGTATTTCACTGGATTGCTTACCCCAAATGAGGCCTTAGTATAAATTAAGCATTCAAAATTATATCGATTTTATTTAAATTAGGTATATTTTATTATTTTATGTTATTATAAAGGTCTAAAAGTGTGCAGAAAAATAGTAAAAAAAAAACTGTTTACCTAAATACTTACTGCTCTTGTTTTAAATGAACAAAAAAAAAAATAATGTGCATTTAAAATCTGCTTCCCCGATCTCAAAAACAACAATACAAAAATGTTCACCTTGCAACGATAACCTTAGTAGAAATATTTCTAAACCAAATTCTAATTTAAACTCAACCATAACCATAATAAGCTACCAATTAATGTAAATGACCAATTTATACCAATTTGACTAAAAAAAAAATGATATAGGTAATTTGAATTTAATTAACCATTCCAAATCATATGAGAAAAAATATAACCATTCTACCAAAATACCAAAAATTAAACTAATGCAAATACCAATTATTCAAAACAAAAAACCAAAAGTTTTTTTTTTAATTTTTTTTAAGTAGAAAATTTTGAATTTCAATCTATTAATGCCTACCATAATTTCTGGTTGAAAACAAACTTTCGATAGGCTATCCTTGCAATTGGTTAAGTTTCCCTGCTCTGGTTTGGTCAATGTACTCGTATTGACTTTACCATGACTGGAAAAACGCTTCATATGTGTCCAAACTTGATGCCATGGTACTTCCTTCTATAAATAAGAGATACAGGGTGGAAAGAAAAAGAAAAAACATAATAAAAAAAAAAAGGTAATTTTATTTAATAATTTTCATTCAAAAGCCAATTGCAAAATGATAAAATTATTTTTTGTTTAAATTTTGTATTCTTGCCAAATTTACTACGAATTTTTTGTTTCAATAGAAATTATTAAACATAGTTGGTAGGTACTTGAGAAAGAGTACGAGATTCTTATCAATTAGGTATTTATCATGCCAACGAAGAGATACAGATAAAATGATTGATGGTTGCTGAAATAAAAATTATTTAACTCTATCTTGTGAGATAAAAATTAAATACACAAAAGGGTTACATAATCCAATTAGGGACCACTTAACTAAGCAATTAATATAAGTACAAAAAAAAAAATATGTCACGGAGGTCTGACGGGGCCAAAATTAACAAACAAAAAACTACCGGAAATGTTTCTTCAACGACGCGACGGCGACGAAGTGTAATCACTCAAATTCTATCAATCTTTTTGGTGCAAAGGGTTAACTAGAGCGTCGATGTATGGGTCATTTCTCAATTTTTTTGTCATAACTGTATAGCTAACTTTATTTTCAATATCAAAAGACAAAAAAGTGCTCGAAAATTCTATAAGTATCAAAAAAACCCACTTAAAGATACAAATTTACTGCGTTTTAATATAGGGAGTGAGAATGATATATATAATATATGTATCTCTTCATACGTTAAAAAATTCCACCCACCTGTGCCGTAGCATATGGGTAGTAAATTTTTATATATTCTTTTTTATATCTTTAACCCAGAAACGTTCTCAGGCGAAGCTGTAAAACAAAAAACAAAAAAACAAGAAGAAGTACACAGAAACGTCAGAACCACACCATGCCGCTGGTTGAATCTTTAAGATAATACCATCGTTCTTAAAGTATAATGTCAGTAAATCTTTTTTTTTTTTCTTCTTCAAAAAGTAAATCCCTATTCAGATTCAAATGTGCCTTCTCGGTGGATTCACATCAGATATACCTATATCCTGTATCTTTGTATCTTTATAGGTTCACCTCTACCGAACGTGTGTGTGCAAAACGCATCAAAACGTTAATGCCAACCTATTTAGAGGCTGACATATCTCTGGAACATTACAGAAGTGGAATAGAAAAAATAAAAAAAAAAAAAAAATAAGTAGATACTTTTATAGCAGTAAAAGATGTGAAAAGTATCTTAAAGCAATAAATGTCTTTGCATTTCGTGTTTTTTTTTTATATCTTTACTTTTCGCACAAATTTCTTTGAGTTTTCTTTTTTTTAACAAAAGAAGCTAAGAAAAAATATCTTTTAATACCGGATTTGAAAATTGCACTTCATTTTGATGGAAGATTTCTATCTATTTAGATGTATCTGGGTAGCGAGACCATGATGACCAGCTCCATCATCATGGGTCATCATATCTATCTATCTAGGTATGCGCAATTATATAATTTGAATGCCAAGACTTTGTTGAGTATCTTTTCTATTGTTTTTAGTTCGCAAGAAAGCCTTCTGTAACACAACGGTAAATGCAATTCTTTTTGCTTGACTTTACTACGGTAGGATAAATTGGAGGTATTCAGTGTTAGATATAAAAGTATCTGTTACGCGAGTTTCTTTCGTGTTTCGGTATTAAGTTTCTCTTGTTGTTCATTTGAATTTGAGTGTTTCACTTAGAATAACAACTGAGTTTTATGTTTTCGCATCTTCTGTTTTTTTTGGGAGAAATTCATGGTCAAATAAATATTTTGAATTCCAGAGTAACAATTTAATGGAGAAATTGTTTATCCAAGCAAAATGGGAGGAAATTAAATTTTAGCAATACTTGGGTACCTACCCTACAAGAAAACATGAAATTTGATGTTAAATTTGTATATTTACGAGGGGAGTTCAAAATATTCTTGGTATAATTTTTTCAAAACCACAATCTCACACAGTAGCCCAGGAAACTCGTGCCGTGTGAACCGGACAACTTAAGCGAGGGTCTTTTCAATAATCTCTCTACCTCTTAAAAACTCTCTTGACCACTTTTGAACGGTAGATAGCGAAGACGAAATATGTCCAACTTAAGGATTATTCAAGGTGAATCCTATTGAATTGGTTCGGTTTGAAAGTGCAATACCCACTGCAAATCACAGAATAAGATACATTTTGATCGAAGAGGCTATTCAAAGGATAAAACCTAGAAATGAGTTAGTATATCTACACTTCAAAGCATTGAGCAAAATCAGAGTTGAACTATCTTTTTTGTATTCATGTGCTCAAGAAAACAGAAGGGCTTAATTTGACTTTGACCATTTGCTTTAATTTTTGCGACGAATGTTGTCCTAGATTAGAAGCTTATAGAGTAACCGAACTCGTTCTTATAAAGTATTAAAAAAATTACCCTTTGAATTACCCGGATAATGGTTGGGAATGGGAACACCTAGTTCCGTGAACAAACATTCAGCTGTGCTGTTAACAAATTGCTGACAGTATTTAGCTTTCACAAATATGTTGCATCGATGAAAATCAGATAAGAAGCGGATTTTGTAAATGCATTTGTGGCTGTGTTCATTCAAGTATCTCGTCAAAGTCTAAGAAATAAGTAGATATACTTTTGTGAGACACCTTATCTGTTGTTTAAGATATTGTAGAAATATTGGATCTAGAACAATGGTACCTATACAGTTTACTATAATCTACGGCTCTGATTTAAACATCCCATAAGCTATTCTGAAACCGAAATACCAAAAAATTAAACCTCGAAAAACAAAATTATCAAATGGGAGTGCTTACGGCTTAGCTGGATAAAAGGATTGTTATTCCTTTTTACTCTACTTTCGATGGCGCAGAGTGGTGCTCCGTCTCCCAGGCCTCACTTGGTGTGGCCTTACAGAAGTACAGAAGGGTCAACCGGTACCCTGATGCCATTTCAAACTCCACAATACCACTGTTATGGCTATGATATCCAATCGCTCTACATGGCCAGTCATCTCAGTCATCAAATACGAATTTTTTTGATTTGGGTTATGTCGCTGTTCCTACTTTGTATCTTCTTCTCAGTGCTACCACTTCAGGAAAAAAAATCGAAGCAGATTTGAAGAAAAAAGTGAAGTAGATTGAAAAAAATCGAAGTAGATTTCAAAATTAAACTTTTTTATAAAAATCTACATCTAGAGTTGGCTATATTTTTAAATCGTAGGTTATTTTGACATTGGAAGCTGTTTCCCGCTCGAAATCTTGAAAGATATTCAGTATCATACCTCCGCAAATGTGTGGCTTTATGCTTGAACAGCGTTGGAAAATATTGAAAACTTATTTCCAAAGTGAAACGGTTTTCTGCGAAAAATCAACTTTTCTGATGAGGCGAATATTCATCTCGGCGCGGCTACGTTAACAAACAAAATGTCTCGGGAAAACTCGCCCGTTGTTGTCGAAAAGCCAATGCATCCACAAAGAGTGTGACAATTTGGTGCGGATTGTGAAGTGATGGGTTCATCGTTCATTAGACCATTTTTGTTCGAAAATGAGGCTGGGAACAAAGTTTCGGTCAACGACCTCTGCTTCGTGCAGGTTAACGCGCTATGAAATACAGCTCATTCTACAATAGATCTTTTGCTCACTAAATTCCAAAATTTTTGTGGGAAACCGTGAAGAACCGACGTTATGCCAACAATCCGGAAGCGATTATATCACTTAAGGCCAATATTTTCCAAGAAATCCGTAAGCTACAGCCTGAAAAAAAACTTGTGTTTGGACACCCTCTAAAATACTATTTTTTTTTAAATAGCCTTAGTTCAATCAAACGAAAAGCAAACTAAAAGTCTTTCCGACTTCTTATATATATTGTTTCATAACACTTTTTAATTTAATTTAACAAAAAAAAAATATTTTCGTCTTCATTTCTACATGTGTAGTATGTAAAACAAGAATTAGAGTGAAATGGAAAAAAGGGAGTAGATTTCGCCTTTTTCTGTATAATTGAAGTATGTTGAAAGAGATATTTTTAAAATGAAGCAGATTTCAGTATTTTGGTGATGGTGCGAAGTAGGAAGTAGATTTAAAATTTTGTTGATAAAAAGAAGCAGATATACTTCAATTGAAGTAAAGTGGTAGCGCTGCTTCTTCGTCAGGTTTCTTACTTCTTCGCTCACATCGACAGGATTATAAACTATATCAAAACATTTCTCTTAAATATTGTCCCGTCCATGCTTCTACAGTCTACACTATACAGTAGGACCGGGATGATGAGACTTTTCGCAATGTCTCCTTGGTTCTTCTCGATTAGTCCATAAACATCACTTGCTTATAAGCCAAAAGAAACAGACATGAGGAAGAGTTATTCTACTATTGATTTTTACGCTGCTTTCATGTTTAGAAAAGGTGGACTGGGCTGCCTCGAAGTTATACCTGTTAGCTGGTGCAGAGTATGCGATCTTCTTTTTGTAGATGGTTCAGATGGTAGTTTCTGAGATTTCTATCATCGGTTTTATTTTGTTTAAAATATATTTTGAGTTTGTGTATGCTCCTTACCAGATCTTATCCAGTGTCTTGGAAGTTCCGCTTAAATTATATCAGCCATTTGCTTTATTCGTTTTATAGTCAGTCATTATTGTCGAATAGCTGCAACTCTTGGTTGATATTAAGATTCAGGTCCAGGGTGAATAGTGAATTTTGAAGTTGATTGTTTCACTCTTCAATAGAATTTTCACACCTCTTTCTCCTCGACTTCACGTTGATTTAAGCTTTCTTCTTTTCTTCAATCGTGCGTGCGTCGTAGCAGGGCTTATAGGACGCTTTAACCCTTTTAACGATTCACACTATAACCTGTAGGGGTCCATTTCGACTTTGATTACCAGAGCACATTCGGATTCAAACCAGGTGTTGATTTTGAAGGAAGTTGTTGACATTGCCACCATTAGTCTTTTGGGTTCATATCCTTCTCTTTTGTGAATTTTGTTAAAGCAAGTTTGCATAGGGTTTTGTTCACAGGACCTGATTTCGGTCGTACAGAATTCATTTAACCATGTATGTATTTGATTATTAATTTTCTTGATCATTTTGTGAGTAAAAATACCCCAATTGACCCTTATCCAAAATAATATCAAAAATGCTTTCTTCTTGATATTCTTGTTTCATTCACAAAAAACCTGCTGGCTTTGGACCGAATATCAAAATGCTAAACACAAAATGTCAAGTTCCACAAATCACATAATTAACCACAAAAATAAAAACAATAAAAAATAAAATAAATGCCAAATGTTTCGTTGTTTTTATCATCATCATCATCATTGTCGTCTGTTTCAAATTAGTATTCAAATTCTAACCCGAATTTCCTGTTGATGACACAATTTTTGCATAAAAATAATATTCCCAAAATCGTGTTTCTCTAATGTGACATAGCGATAACTTCCGGCCATTTAATTCGCATAATTATATCAAAATTTCCATGGAATTTCTTCTAACTATGTATACTCGTATATACGTTACTATCTCTTCCTCCTCTCTAGTCTTCTCGACCCACCATTAAAAATAAAATGTTTTGCCAAATGTTTGCAAACGAATTTGTTAACAAGAAAGCAAAAAAAAAAAAACAAATATTTAATATGTTTGGAAAAGAAATTATATTAAAACCCCATACCCGCACGTGTTTATCATGTCCTAACACTCAGACTCTCAAAGTTTGAAAGTAATAAAAAAAAAAAAAATTATTATAAAAATAGAGACCGAAACAGAGACTTTCATTCATAAGCCCATGAATTCTTTGACTTTATTGTGTTCCATCTTACCCTTCGGCCGGTCTCTTCATTTGCATGCAATGATGACAGGATAGGAGTAGGTTGGGATGGGAAAGATGCCAAAAAAAGTAAAAAAGGAACATACAACTTCTTCTTCTTCTTCCATTCCGAATGTCCAAATATCTGAGGTATAATAAAATTTAGACGAATAACAAGGAACAGCCACATTTGTACTGCATTCCCCTCTATGTGTATATATAGGAATAGGTACGTATACGAATACCCTACCCACAAAAAAGGTTCACATTCCTTCCCGCCCTTTTAGTTTTTTATTGAAGAAGATAGGGAAATATGGGAACAGGGGAGTCATAAGGAGATTTCATCCCATCTCGTGCTACATCAGGAAGGCAAAAATTAAATTCTTTTTCCTTTGACTCCTGACATTATAGCCCGTCCTTCCCGGTCCCGACCCATAGCGTCGGCGTCGCCGTCAACGTCGCGTCGCGTCGGTTGGTTATGTTTTCTTCCTTCGTCTAAATATGCAAACAAAATTATTTTCTTTTATTTTTATTTTACTGCCGAGTTTTGAAATTTAAAGAACACACTAGAACTTTTTTTTTTCGTTCTTGTGCAAAAAATTAGATACTACACGAAAAAAATCTTTATAAAAGTCAGTGAGGAAGGATAACATTCGAAAAATTCATCCGGAGCAAGGATCAAGAACAGACAGAGACTCGGTGCAGGAGACTGTCTAATGTCTAATCGGTTTCGGTTTTCCTTCTTGGCCTCTTATCTTAAGAGCCAAATCGTGTTTGTGGTGATGGGTGTTTGGGATATGGGATCGTCTTGCTCATCCTTATATTTCTGACTGCATGGGCTGAACTCTTGAATTGAAATTCTTCCGACTGGAGAGGTAATCAATCATCGGTTGTGATTAGAAAATGATGGACACGATGATGTCGGGATAGTCCTTTTCCTTTGATTCTAATAGTGATGGTTATGTTTATGCTGCCTTTCTGATTTAAGATATACTCAAGTTGATTCGTTTTTTTGATTTTGTTGTTGTTGTTGTTACTTTTTGAGCCATCTTTTATACAAAAGGGTTCTTGACAATAGAAGGTATTTGAAGAGTTGTTTTATTTTTTTTTTTGACAGAAGGGTTGACTTGGCAATAGATGTGGTGAATATTTTTTTTTTGGTTTTAGCTTTTGGTTTTCCTTTTTTATTTATTTTTATAAAGGGGAATCCTGAATTCTATGCCAAATAGACTTGGGGAAGAAACGGATTAGGAAGATTGCCAAGTAAGTTTGTTTTTGTTTGCCTACAAGCGTTTGTGGTTTTTATTATTTTTGAAAACCTCATTCAGGCATTCACTTGGAACGAAAAAAGGATTGATTTTTATTTTGAATGAGGATTGTCTGCTATGCTATGCATAATTTAATGTGGTTCAATATTTTGTTTTGAAACAAGTCGTCATTGTCAAATGATATCTAGGAAAGCAAGAGAAACTGATTTTTGGCCTTTTCTGTTAGCAGCGGATGAAATTGATGTAGAATTCCAATTTTGAATGAGTACGTTCCCATCACATCCCTGAACTTATTGCAACGCAAACTTTGCTATGTTTTACTAGGTCTTACAGAAAATGCCCTTTGTTCTTTCACCTGTGACACCATTGTTTTCCTTACTGCATGGTGGTGTTAATGAAAAACTTTCTTACTCAATGCTTTGATGAGTAAGTTTACATTTAAAAGTAGTGTCAGGCCAGGTGGCATAACTTAACTCTTATCATAATGGATAAGAAAATGGTGAGGGAGGGAAAAGTATTAGGTATACGATTGGGTATTGGCATTGTGAGCTCCCTGAGCCAACCTGAAATCTGAATGGTCTCACTGATGTTCTTAATTCGCTTGTTCGAGATGTGGTGATGCTGATTCTGCACATTCCCATTTATACCCATCTACATCATAGTCAGGGTTCGGACTTCGTATTAAAATTTCAGAAGCAAATTTCGAAAAAAAGCGAAGTTAGTTCCAACATTTTAGAAGTAGATTTGAAAATAAAGTGCACGACACAGTCGTAAAAACTTGCTCTAATGTACTACATGGGTCTTGGGGCTTGAGATTTTTGGAAAAAAGCATTGAAAAAATAAAGTTCACGACTGGGTCGGACGAACTTCCTCTAAATGTGTGACAGTGGTCTTGGGTTTTAAGATTTTGGAAAAAAGCAGGGAAAAAATCATATGAAATTTTAGTGATCACTTAAAAATCACTAGTTAAAGCATTTTTTGGAAAAAATGAAGTAAGAAAACCGATTTCGTTTACTGTTTAGAATTTTCAAAATTTTGTTTATTTTAAATCGTTCAACCAGTTTTTTTCAAAAAACAGTTTTTTTTTTTTAATTTAAATATATTCCAATTTTTTTTTTTGAGTATGCCAACTTCTAGCACTTTGTAGTTTTTATCAGAAAAATTAATTAAAAAAAAAAAAAATAGATTACCTACCTACAACCTACCTAAATCGTTTTTGGAAAAACCAAAAATTAAAAAAAAAATTATCTTTTTTTTTTAAACTCAAAAAAACTTTTTTTGACAAATTAAAAAATTACTATTATTTCGTTTTAAAAAAGATTTAACATTAAAAATTTCATCGAAATCCAATAAATAATAATAAATCTGATATGAAAAAACTGGTCCAATGGGAGGTACCGGTTATAAGACTTTCCCTGGAAATTAATTCCAACCAAAACATAAACTTTACTTAAAAAACAGCATTCAGAAAGTTTAATCAAAATCTTAGGGGCCGCTTTGGAAAAATGAGTTTTTCATCGAAAATCGTATGGCAGGTACCGTTAGTTTTAGAGCTAGAATGCTAATTCCAAAAACCCCTCAGTATGACGTCATAATAATACTGTGTACCAAGTTTGAAGCAAATCGGTCCAGCCGTGTAGGCTATGTAGGTAACTAATACAGACATGCAGACAGAATTGTCGGACTCACTTTTTCGATTTCTCTAGCATCGTAATGTCATGTTTGATTGTTCGAATCTTTTTACAAATGCATAACTTGCCTTATATGTAGTACCTACCTATATTTGCAAGTAAAAATCTCATAATTTGAAAACAATGTTTTTAATTTATTACCTACAAAAATATTAATTTTTAACAAAAAATAAATAAATTATCCCAATAATATTATTCAGATTTTAAAAAAACATAAAATATATCTTCAGTTTATTGGCTTGTTTCTAAAAAGAATTTGCCTGTTTAGGTACCTATTGTTTTTTTAAATTTTAGCTTGAAGGTTGAGTCATAAATTTCTAAAATTATTTAAAAGCGGTCGTGAAAACATTAAATTTACAACAGTCTTGACATTTAAACTGTTTCCGAATTTTTTTTTTATCAAATTCATCTCCGAAAACTTGTCAGGTAAAACAGGAAGAGTCAACATATTCGGAAAAATTTTTTAACATGAGTTCTTCCACATTATTTGTTGATTTCCTTAAAGAAAACCACAATTTAGGCAAATCACTTTGATCAAAAACGAAGAAAATGAAATCGTTCAAAACATAATTTCTTAATATGCAGAGTTTGTTGGAAAAAGGGAGCCGCAGTGCTGTCTCTTACTAAAACAGTATATTGATCAGCACTGTCTAACTTTTATTTGGTGGAGGATTTTTTCAATAAAAAAAAAATATTTTTTTCCCTCAAAATCGAAGTAGATCTACTTCCGTAGTAGTAAAGTACGAACACTGATCATAGTGTCCTAGTACCAAGCGGAAGGTAACTGAGTTAGTTTCACTTAGCAGTCTCGACTCATTGTTTGAGAAATCCACTATAATTTTGAGCTTTTGTCTTTTTCTTCCTGCCTTTGAAAATAATAATGTTTTTACTGGCTAGCTAACAACTTGCAAAATGCGGCTCAAGAGATTTCGAAAGATGTAAGCTTTTAAATCCTGGAAGCTATATTGAGTGGTATATGAGCCACTAGGTTTAAATCTTTGTAAAATGTTTCCTTATAATTAAAATTCTTAGTCAGATTGACATTAAGTCCTCAGTTTCTGGCTCAATAGCTGAGCTTGTTAAGGGCTTGAGCTACGGCCTTAATGATTTGCTGCGTTTCAAAACAATTTCAATAACAAACCACATCAGAACTGGAGTGCCTTAAAACTCAGATATTAGACCTATACTTTATATATTATAATTATAATATTTCAACATTAAAAAATGCATCACAAATATACCTCCTTTGTCTGGTCTAAACAACTCAACAGAGTTTCTGTAGGGCTATAACCAGCAGCATTTGAGGTTAGCTGCAGCGTATATCCGAAGTCAACAGATAGTCCAAGACTATGAAGCATGCACTAAACAGCACTCAGATTGCCAGTATTTTGTATGCAAAGTACCTAATAGGTGACAAGCGCTCATATTCAATAGAATAAGCTGACCAATTAAAACTGCTCGGTACCCCAATAAATGTATCTGCATTTTCTTATTCCGGCATCATAAACAAAGTGTACAGATACAGACAACAATTTTGCTTTTCTAAAATGATCAAGATCTAGACGTTTACAAATTGTTAAATTGCATTAATATGGAATAATTTGATCATACGATCAAAGTTTTTAAGAACTTGATTTCCCAATCTTGTGTATATCTTAAAAATTAATACACATATTTTTTTTTCTATTAAATCTATCACTTTTAATATACCATAAACAAAGTAATTGATTTTGATTTTCTGCATTGAACATCCCCCTAGTGACCCAGTTTTTCTTTTCCATTTTTTTTTTTAATTTTTAAATCAGCACGATATAAAACAATTAAACCTCCACCCAACACTTAAACCAATCAATCTTCATAAAACAAAAATGTATCTAGTTTGTGTTCCGCACGCCTTCTAAACAAATCCTCCACACTCTTGGTGATGGAGGCTCTCTTTTCATTCCTCTGCTTCCATTCAATAAAACACACAATTAACCAGCGATTTACGTGCAGGTCGGTCGTTAAGTTGTGCTGTCAAACTACATCTTCCCCACTCATGCCAAATATGCTTAACACACTTTTGTGCATCAACCCACTGCACTTATTTTTGAAAAATAAAACCTATCCAGAACCAGAGCCGAACAAGGAAAACAGGGAAACATGGAAGTCTAGTTAACACACAGATCAGTTGGTAACATAATCATAATCGAATGTCAAGTGGGATAAAAATAAACCCAATGTGCAGCGACGCAGCGAGAAGTTTAATATGTAAATCGAAATTGATAGAAAAAAATACAAGAACGGACGAAAAAGCCGTCAATCCGATTATTACTCACATAAAAAGCAATTTCCCATAATAAAAACAATTCCAATCAGTTCAATCCAATTAAAACCAAAAAAAAAGGTTTAAAACACTTTAAAACGTATTACAAAAAAAAAGTGTTTTGAAGTTTTTTATTGGTTACCGCATTTCTGTAAGCCGCCAATCTGATTTACATGAGCGGCTTTATTTATTTTTTGATTCATTTTTATAGCTCACTTAAATGCAATCCGTGAGATGCGAGTTGTTGTGCCATATTTTATTTAGAGATTTGAGGTTGGGAATGTTTGAAAAACGCAGCTCAATAAATTTGCATGTGGGGGTTTTCTTGATGCAACACATAATATGCGTCGTCGTCGTCATTGCTTTGGTAAAGATAAGGTGGCGCGGCGGCATGTCTTAAGTTTAGAGGCCTTGGCAACGCTCTCTGTGTGTGATAAAGTGTAATACTCGGAACCAAGCTGGGAGGTTCTGATGGAATTCGGAGGAAAAAAAAAACCATACATAGTTTCAAGTAATTGCAATTTCCGGTGGACATTGTTTGAAAAATGCCTACCGCCGCGCCACGCCGCGCAGCACATCGAGCCATTGTAGACGCATGCATATCGCATGCATGGTGGCGATTGCGCGAGATGTTGTGTATGATCCCCTATCGAGTGTGTGGTGCATGTTAAAGATATCTTTATTTTTTTTATGATTTTTTTTGTTCGATGAATTTGATTAGAGGGACGTAATCTAGAAGGGGAATGCAAACATATGGGCTATCAGATAAAATATGTTTTATGGGTTCAAGCATACTTTGATTCCCACATCCTTTTCCGTTCTGGTGGCACAGTTAATGGAATTGAGAAATTGGTAATTTTGGGATGCATTGAGGCAGGCTTTTGTTATTAAAAATATCAATATAAGAGAATGGTGTTTTCCATTAAATTATAATTGGATGTTCATTCATCACAATCAATTTATCTTGAAGATGATTCAGTAGGTAATATGTTGGAAAATTGACTAGAAATTGCAATTGAATAGATGATGTTGTGATGGGTGATCCGTAAAAACAGGTGAAGATCATAATATAAGAGATACGATTGGCTGAACTAACTTCATTTCAGGGAACTTTGTTATCTAGGCTCTAGGGAATTAAGTTTTTGCAAGGAAAATGTAGGATCTGGATTTTGGCTTTCCTGTATTACCACACTAAATTTCGAAAAAATCAAGATCGAACTGAGCAACTCTTGACTGTAAGATATAAGCCACAATTCCAAAATCAAAATGCAGGATTTTTCCCAATTTCAGTATAATTTTTTTTTTTTTGCTGTGGTGATAGCAAACCTTTTCACGAAGTTGACTAAAGAAAACTACATATATTCGTATATGCTGATCAATTCCATTCATCACTGCAAAAAAAAGTATTCACAACAGAAGGAGAAAAGATTTCATATGATATCGTAACTCAAAAGACCGCCCATAATCGTTATAGTCCGGTCAAAAAAGACATTTTAAATTACAAAAATTTCGACAAAACTAAATTTTGATGGAGAGCTTGGATACACCATAAGAAATAAAATGTCAAAAGTCCCCATCGATCCCATGTGTGCCAAAAGAGTTTTTAGGGGTTAAAGGTCAAAATTTTAGGTTATTGCATTTTTTTTCCCAAAACGGTAAGTTTTATCAAAAAGTAGCTTGGACAAAAATTATAGAACTTAAAATTATCTACAAAAATGGTCCTTATATTTTTTTTTCTAAGAATCACCATTCCTGAGGTATATGTGGTGATTCTAAAATTTGAAGGAGTCATGTTCTAATATACAGGGTGATTCACGAGCGTTGTGCCAAAAAGCTATAGCATGTAGGTTGAGTTGAGACAAGAAAAAAATCGTATGGGAGGGGGAAGAAGTAGGTTCGGTTATTTTTGAATACCTTGGCAACAAAAAGTCGTAGAGCCATACGGTTTCCAGTGTTGAATTAAAAATTAATGGGAGCATTGAATTCTGAGAACGAAATTTATACCTAATTACGTAAAATTTTGAAAAAAATTAGTTTTAAAATTATTTTTTCAAATTTTTTTTTCAAAATTTTGAGTTTGAAAATTTATATTTTTTAAAGTATTCGTTAAAACAATTTAATTTAAAAACAAAATGAAAGAAGAAGTTTTTGGCTTTCCAAAAAAGTATAACACGGTGTTGTAAACGAAGCGGTTGATTTTTAATATTTTTTTTTACAAAATAAGTCAATTTTTCAGAAAATTGTCCCTCCCGGCTACACGGGAGACCCCCCCTCCTATACGATTTTTTTCTTGTCTCAACTCAACCTACACGCTCTAGCTTTTTGGCACAACGCTCGTGAATCACCCTGTATATGTATACCTGCGCACATACCACGTACATATATATTTATTCCAGTCGACACGTTGGAAAAAGTGGGTTAATGTGGACAAAGGTCAAAAGTTAATGAATCTTTGGAATATTAACATTTTACCAAGTTTTTGACCTCGAGGGCCCTGGGGAAAATGAAGAGGGGTGGGGGTGGCACTTCAAAATTTACGACTTTGCTCCGGGTTTTCCTCAGTAACTTTTTGTCCTTATTTCCTACGGCAAAATTTTCGTAAACTTCAAAAAACAGGTAATTTTTCAGAATTTGTTAAGAAATGCCCAAATAATGCAACCTATTTCGTCTGATATACCAGAATAGTAACCATAACTACATAAAAATGATTACAACAACATTTTATCATTATTCGGGTATTTCTGAAGAAATAGCTTGCATTTTTAGCAAATTCTGAAAAATTACTTGTTTTCGAAGGCTAATTGATTTCCAACAATTTTTGAATAACTTTTTTAGCACACATGGGATCGATGGGGCTTTTGACACTTTATTTCTTATGGCGTACCCAAAATTTAGCTCTGTCGGAATTATAGTAATTTGAAAACTATTTGTATGTCTAATTTGACAAGACTATCATTCCTGTTTCAGTAAATTTACTTGAGTTCAACTCAAAGAAAAACATTCCGTGATGTTCTTAAAATGCGTTTCTATTGATACGAATGTTATTTGAATGAATGGCCGTTATTGTTCGGGATATCACAAAGTCCCATCAATGCTTGGTATCCTCCTTTTCCCTAATTTTGATTCTTTTTTCAATTCACATAAAAAAAAAACTTAATTAATCTTGAGCACCTTTACAGATTTCGTCTCATTTAAGTATTCATTAAATGGATACAGATAAGAACTTCGGCCAATAAATTGAACCCTATGGTACCCCATCTATTAGGTATCTATTGGAACTTTTCTACGGGTACGCACTAAGCACCTTCTACGATTTCCAGAAATCCATTCAGATAAGAAAGTTATATAATAATTTCACTAAAATTAAAAAGTCAATTTCTAGGCAGTGTTTTAGAAATGTCAAACCATTTCAATAAATTTTATCATCCGGATCGAAGGTCCAAGCACAAATTTATTAAAAGAAATAGATATAATTTAATGCAAATTAGTTTAGAAAATAGATTAGGTATTCTAATGGACGAAGGTCGTTTGGCTTGAAATTGTACAAAGAAAGCCAGGAACAGACCGATTTGAAAACAAATAAATTGATACTGTTTTTTTTTTTCTTCCTTGATTTTAAAATAGAAACGAAAAAATAAAAGAAAGGAAAACGAGACGAAACAAAAGAATCTATCAACAAGCTGCATGGCAACAAGGTTAATAAATAAATCTCGACTTTTTATCGTTAAAGAAAATATTGTCATTTGGTCTGCGTCTGCGATAGAAAGATGTATCCCTTTGGATGGGTGTGGGCGTTTATTATAAAAATAAAAAAGATACTTAAAATCGTTTTTGCTGACAAGATTTTTTTTTTCATTTTATCCACTCAAAATGTTAAAGGTACTTTAATCTGACCCACATTTTTGCTGAACGAAGGTACATCTTCTGTTGTCATGAGTAGGTGTTGCAGAGAAGGACATGAAAAAAGGTCAACATGAATTATTTCACTATAAAGGAAGGTAGGTAGGAGTAGATAATGGTATGGTTCCTATACAGCATAGTTTGTGTGCTCATTTTGTTGGGTATATGGAAATTCCTGCTCACGTCGGTAAAAGCACACTGACACATGACTTTGTCAAGCTTTGCTGAAATGTTTTTTCAGAATGTTGAGGAAGGGTAGAAAAAAAAATCAAAACAGGGCGACGACTTATATATGGTTCAGGAACATGAAGGAACAACAATAATATACATTTTCATTTCCAACATCAAGTAAGTTTTAATCATGTTTGTGTAGCTTAACATATCAAAAATGTAAAGGAAGGTAAACTTGTCGCTTAGTGAAGTTGTGCAAAGAAATGTGATTATGATTTTGTATTCTTAAATTAACGAAAAGTTTTATTTAAAAAGAGTAATTTTGATAAACGATAAATTTAATTGAAGTAGTTTTGGGTTGGAATCTGTTCGAAGGTCAACTTAACATGAGAAGAACGAAAAACACTTTACAAACACTACATACCTAAATGTCGAAATTATGAAATAAGACACAAATAATTATTGACAAACGTGTTGAAATAATTAAAATACCAAATACATACAAATAAATTATATGAGGTGCCTCAGGTATCCGTTAAGAGGCCTGTTTTCTTTACAAAAGTAATGAAAATTAAATGTGTGAACTGCAAGGAGGTGTTCAGCTTAAATCCAAAATTCATTGATATCGCTAAAATTCTATCTATTTGATACCTACCATTTGATAATAATATAGGTACCCAAATATCAAAAAACAAACACTTGTGTCTAGGGATATAAGATCGGAGTAAGAATGGTTGGTGCAGAAAAGATAGTTTAGAAGAATTTTCTCCGAAATTGAACAAACAGAATAAAACTACAATTAGAGTAGGTACTGGGAATCCAAATGAAGACCAAGTTATGTTCCTCTAATAGGTATGAAAAAAAAAACTTTAATATGACCATTTTGAACAGACAGACATTGGTAAAGGAGCTGTTCAGCAAGATTTATATATTTTATGCTCGAAACCATTAAATGACCTTTTAAATTGTAGTTGTCTAGCCAATGGAAACGACTGGTTGAATTGCAAAAAAGCGATCAGTTAATTTTTTGAGCTACATACAAAAACTGGCGAAACGCAAGGGTCAAGTATAAATTTTCAATTTTAAGTTTTTTCATGGAAAGATACCTTATAAGGATTCCGCTGTCAGAAATTCAAGATGCACAGTAAACATAAAATGCGAGCAAATAATTGAGCTCAGTCATCTGTTTCAAAATAACACCAAACTGCAAATTGCTATCTATCTTCGAAGTTCTTTGAAAAAACGTTTCTCCACCCCTTTAGCTTTTTCCCAAGCAAATACCTAACACCTTTTAATTGATTCAAAAACAATCAATTCTAAAAAAGATCTTGTTTTCATTTAAAAATTATTTTGCACACACTTGATGATTTAAAATGACGCATGTACACCTACTTTAAAATTTTGTTCGTATCAGCAAATAGACTGAGGAATATTGTTTCTCCCGAATCGGAAGCCAATTTGCACAAGAATTGAATTTATCATCTATTCACCAGAAATTCTAAGTTACTTTGAGGTGTTTTTCTAGTTGCATCATTAGTCATTTGAAATGAAGAGTCATAGTCAAATATAATTTTATAACTAGGCTGATAGAGAAGGGGATGTACAAACAAATAGATTTAAATCAGATGGATATCATAAGTTGGTGGTGGAAGGAATAAAGCTGTTTTTTCTTTTTGTCATAAACTCACCTTTGGATCCAGAATGCTTCGCTCCAAACTATCCTCTCGCTTGCCATTGCTTTGCTGATTACTGGCCTCCAATCTCAATCGGGCACGTTCAACCCGTGCCAGAGTTGGACTATCAAGTATCGATGGTGTGCGACTTGGTGTTGATGGCTGATGCGGTGGTGTCTGACCCGTATTGGGTTCTGTTGGAGTAACCAACATTTTTATGCTGCTACTCCTGCTCCTGCTGGTGCTACTGGTACGACTACCACTAGCAAAACTGCTACTCGATGTGCTAATAATGATTGTGCTGTACTTTTTACAGTTTTGATTATTAAATCGAATTATTTGTTATTATCAAATTTATTTGCAAGCAAAAAATCAAAAGTCTCTAATCCTTTGAGGCTGTGAAAAAGGATTTCTTGCAAATGAAAACTTTATGGTATCACAATTCGCACTATTGAACACAACACTGGTAATCCACGAGCACATAAAATAAATAGAGTCAAATTATTTTTCTCGCTCTTCTTTTTTTTTTTTTTTTTTTTTCTTAAACAAACAGAACTACGACTTTTATTCGACGAAAAAGTCTTTATTTTCCCAAATTTGATTAGTCTCACAACTTGCTTATTAAATATTCAACTGGCATTTCTCGATGGTATTTTTGGTGAGTTACATCCTGTTTGATTTTTATTTCTCAAAAAAAAAATCCAAAATAGGATGGAGTTGGCGGATTTTGTGGAGACAAGCGATTGAAGGAAATGAAAGCATAAATTCCAAACAAAAAATTCAATTTTTTAGCGAAATTTAATTTTTCTTTAATAAAACGATTTTTCCTTTAATATTTTTATTTCTGTTATGAATTTTGAAAATAAAGGAACAAACGTTGAATCATATCCACCGTTACCGAACCGTTACCACGTCGAGTTATTTTCGGACTAAAACAATCTCATCAGCTGTGAAAAGTATCTACCGCCGACTATTTGATAGAAATGACGATGGAATGACGTCAGCTAGCAACTCATACAAATTCCCCTGCACAGTTATTCGATTCAAAATAGGATTTCACGTAGCTGGATTGCTGAATTTGTTGAAAGAACGAATAAATTGTGTGAACATCAAACGTGTTGTAGATAAAGTATCTTTTGTCTGTCTGATACTCTTTTGGTACGATTCTGTTGGATTGTTTTGTTTGACATGACTGAAGAAGTATGTAGTATGTTTTTTTTTTTTTTTTTTTTTTTTTGTTAAATGGTGCAAGAAGTTTAACTTTTGTTCTTTGAAACTTGAATTTGTGTTGAAGAGATGTAAAAACAATAAGACTGGTAGAAGATGTATCTTCGAGAAAGAATCTTTTGGTTACTTCTATTTTCTGTAAGCTGTTGTTCTAAAAATAGGTCAACAATTAAATTACAAAATAAAAAAAAAATAAAAACTTTTGCATATTTAGGCTTAACCATTCTGTTGTGTTAGATAATAAAAAAGACAAATTGAGATATGAAACTGTTAGATGAGGGTCAGGGAAGATTGTTGACAGTTATAAGTATTGTTTTAGGGTATATTTAAGATGGATTATCGTTTGCGGGAAACTGGTTTGTAAGATTTAAACTGTTGGAATGGCGTTAGAAGTTTCGGAATGGGAGGAATGACATTTGTGATATAACGGAGTTCAAAGATATCTGTCTATCTATCGGTTCAGTGGATACTGTTGTGTGGAATATACTAAATAGCTTTCAACGTTGACTTGTTTTAATGACCGAAAGAATTTGTTAATCAATTAACATTTCAGTTGGATAAGATGTTATGTCGAATGTTTAAATAGAGTATCGAACTCTTTAGCTTGTGATGCAGTAGCATCTAAACTATCAGTAAGTTCTCCTTCTCATATGAGATTGTAATTAGATGCTCATATGGTTCACAAAGTGGAAAAAACACAATGTAAAACTATTGGCATATATGTATTTTTTTTTTTTTAAACGTTTGAACTCAGATAGACCTGCAGGTATAAGAATTGCTGCGATGAAACTATTCAGTAGAAATCGTTAAATCGGTGGACAGTTCCCTCCAGTTACTAATAATGGTGACAGGGGAAAGTCATTATTATAATGTTATAATAGTTCTGATAAACAACATATAGAAGTATAAACTCTATGATTTTTTAAGGGATTGTATTCCAAACAATAAACACTGAATGTTATACAGAATAGCCTTGAAGAAAGTTTTAACATCTGAGAACTATTTCTATTGCTAAAATCTAGTATTTGCTTAGCTCTGTTACTCATTTGTCGAAGTGAGAAAGTAGGTAAGCATCTGAGAAAAGTAATTTGACACGTCTTGACATTAAGAAATGTTGAGATGAAGATGATTTTGTGAGCACCTATCATTTAGTCCGCCCACCAGATCCTGCATTAGAAAAAAAACGATCGGATTTAACTATGTAGATCTTATTTTACGATAGTGCGACTGGTCATTCGAAAAATGTCAATCTGAAACTTTTTTTTTTTTTATAATGCACTCGCACTCAAAGGAATATTAATACCTTTATAATGAATTAATATGTGCTAGCGAGGAGAGAGAAGGAATAGAAAGATAGGAAAGAAAGTTGGTACAGTGGATTGAGACCAAAGGTGATATATCTCACGAAAATCCCACGCAAAATCCCACAAAATCGCAAAATCTCCGAAAATAATGTTTGAAAAATCTTGTTCATATTTAAAATGATGACGTTTATTGACAGGAAAGTACTGATATGTGGTTACGGAACAAATTTGACAGTTTGTAAAGAACTGACTTCTCAAACATTGTGGTACAGGATGAAAATAATCTTTACGTGGACACTTAGCAACTAAGCCTTAAATTCCAAGGCGAGCCTACTCGCATTCAGAGTTTAATTGGGCTTAGACTAGAGCCCTGAGATCTACCTCGCGGTAGAATCTTAGTACCAATTTTATGGAACATGTTGAGGCATGTCCACACTCCTTGGTGAGGGGCGAGGTCTATCTAATACCTCTTGCACCTAGAAATAAAATCCGTAGACAATATAACCAGATGCCATATGTTTCCGCTTGGAGTAAGCACAGCCACCACGATACTCCCACAAGGGGGCCTAATCGGTCATAAGGTCACTTCCAGATGAGCACCATCAATACTCAAGGCCTGGCAGCCTTAGATATGCGCATTCAACCATTTGCCAAGGTAGAGCATACGTTACCGGTAAGGAATCAATATTTCAAGGAAAGGAAATATAGCTGCAGATACTCACTCCTATTTCACTTATAACAATTTCCCTGCCATTCATATTGTTACCGGGTTGGCACGCGGAGCCGGAGGACAGGCGCATCTATGCCCTCTCAAGTTCCAACTTCCATCTCAACCACATTCATGGTTAGATAGAAGCCAGCTTACAAAATATAGTCAATGCTAAGCCCGGCAGGTAACCTAAACGAAAGGGTGCCGCAGCCTCTACGCTCCAAGGATCTGCACGGAACAGAAGGAGTATTGCGATCTATATCTGCAGCCTTGGTTAAGCGTTCAAAACACTTAAGAGGGTCATAGTTCAACCCCCACATTGTCGTACAGGTGATATATTACATATTGGTCTGTAATTTGTTAGATGTTTCCAGCCTTTGCCACGATTTTAAAGTAAAAAACGAAATTCTACAGCCACCAAAAAAATAAAAAAAGCAGAAATTTCATTTAGCTTTACTAGGACCCATTACATAAAGAGTCTCTTTAATGTCTATGCAACTCATGATACAACTAATAAAGATATGACATTGCGCATGGTGCTATACAAGATGTCAAACCATTGTCAAACCCCGTGTGTTCTTACGTGTGTTCTTATGACGTAGAGCGCACAGAGTAGAATGAAACAAAAGTTAAACGGCAAGGGCGAAAGCGAGAAGGCGCGAACTTCAGGTGTTCTTATGACGTAGATGCGCAGAACAAATCAAAAATGAAAATTGGTAGTGTATCATGTATGCAACTAAGATTAATCGAACCGATATGTTGGACATTCTACTTACGGAGGTTATTTTTTAATGGAATGAGCCTCCTATGAGTAAATGGTGGCGATTAAACTGCAGATCTTAAGAACCTTACAAGACTTGATTTTAGAGAACTTTATAGAACTAATTATTCCATAATATGACTTCAGCAAAGACTGTTTGTCTTCCTATTTTATTCTTTGAAAGTCTCTCCTAATGTGTGAAGCAAATAATATAGTGGATTGTGAAAACCTTTTATTTTCTGCACAGGGCCGTCCAAAAGATTTATCTACTTTTGATTTTATGTTCATAATTAATCTTACGTTCATCATCCTTGATTCTGTAAGAGATTGCTTATCCCTATGTCTATGTCGTCTGATAAGTATTCCTCAAATTTTAAGATCAAAGTTCATTGAATTTTTTCATTTCTCGTATAAGACTTTAAGGTTTCTCCATTGCCCTTAGAGTGTTTTAATTTTAATGGCTGGGAGATTTGGCTTCGAGTAGAGGCTACAACCGCAGCCGGCTGATACATAAGGTAAGGTTAGGGCATCTTGACTTATAAAACTTAAAGTGTAGTGAAAATGATCCTTTTATCTTTTGAGATGGCTTTCATCCGCAATAAACGGATTCCATCATATTATGGTGTTGGAAAAAGGGACACATTACAAAATTCTGATATTTGGATTTATGTCACACTTTGACCTCTTGACACATTCCTAAACTTCAAAATAATACCTTCCATCACTAGCGTATACATATTGTATCGTAGCTCAAATGGACTGTATAATCGAGATCAATTAATAAATATATGGAAAGAAATAAAACACGATAATTTATAGTGGAAAAATGTTATAAAAAACCACTTAGCACATTTATTCCATCACAGTTCAAAATCCTACTTAAGACTAAGACTCAAACTCACTCGTGCTTGTTCGCAGAACAAGCACTCTTTCGTTAAGTTCTTACGTTAAGTTTTATTTACGTTTTATTATATCTTCTTATACTTGAGTGACCATCGAATGCAGAGTTACCAGAACTCATGCGATTCGATACACATATCATGGAACCAGTGTCCTATCTTCTTGCAAAACGTAGTTTTTTTTACAGTACAACAATGGTTTATTGTAGAAATTAATTCATTGCTGATTATTTCCGATTTCATATGAACTAGTTACAACACTAGTAAAATAAATAAAAATTCAAAATGTTGTGGAACCAACAGTTTTGAGGAGCCAAGGCCTAATGACTAACACTCTCCAACATTCTTGTGTGCGTGTTAACACTTAAAAATAGAATGAATCTCAATCTACAGACGGATCCGAATGGCTAGTAGAAGTACACCTTTATCGACAAGTTTAACTTTTGGAGGATTTGTCACTTTTTCAAAAGAGCCAGAACCCCGAAAAAGATCATGGAGGAAATTCAGCGTACTACGCCGGGGGGCACTACATTTAACATCAAATAATATTCCATCAAAATCACTAGTATGATGAAGCTGATCACTGCCAACCACTTGAACTAACTTTAATAAGTTTGTTAAACGCATGAAGCATGACTCATTATCCGTCAAAAAATATGAAATTTAAATTCAATTTGGAACATTAAACGATTTCCCATTAATGACAACAAAAGATGCATTTTCCAAGATGATTTAGATTATCCTTCGCCTACAATATGGCTTACAAGCAATTAAAAAGCAAAGCTCTGTAAGGGAACGCGCTTGAAGGAAGAAGAAAGCAACCTTTACATAGCTGGGAAGCACTGTTCCAAAAAGAAAAGACAAATGTCTGTGATAAGCTCGGAATTACACGTACCGAGTCCTTTTTCAACTTAAACTGAACCATCATGAAAAATTCTTGGATTGTTTTGGCAGTTCTCGTTATGGTTGGCAGAAATACTTTATTTTTCTTGTAACTCACCATGACCTGCTAAGAGTAAATTTGTACAACTCATTTTTTTTTTGAGTTTTTTAAATTCCAGCAACACACTATATTAAAATTCTTTAGAGTTTAGACTATCCTAATAACAATCAAGGTACGCTGTACGCACACCGACTTTCCAAGACTTTTTAAAACCCGGATGACGCAAGCAACTGATCGGTAGTTCGACAAGTTTGGGATTTCCGAAATTGTTGAGTTTTCTGACCTATTTATTCAAAATTCACACTCCAACAACAGTTTTCCCACTTGATGCAGGATTTCCCTCAAAATTTTAATTTTCCTTTGTACAACTTCTGGATTTCTAAAATCGTTACCCTTGACACCTTCTGTCCAAAATTATCTCCCTGAAATCTGCTTCCATAAATTCCACTACCTGTTTCAAGTGTACGCTATCGGCGGCGGGCGCTGCTGGCGTGGTGGCAATACACAGTCATACCCGCTTCCAATGTGAACTGTCATTCAATAGCTTATGTTGCACTTGCCTTGCTTCCCTTCTTTACTATCTCTTTCTATCTTTCAGTGTCATGCTTTGTTTACACTGAACCTATGTCAATGCCTCTGGCGACTCCTGTACAGGGAACGAGCATTGCACTTGTAGTGTAGTACGTTGTACGTTGAACATAAGCCAAGCCAGGCCAACACACATGCATGCAATGCGCGTTGGAGAACCTTGAATTTATGCGGTTCCACTTTTGAACAGAGAAAATATTTTATCCGAGCTCTTTTGCTTTTCGATCCAACTAGAACACACAGTAAACTAGAAAATATCTCAAAGATACATAGATATGTACTTCTATAATGGTCGTCTATGTCTGCTCGTATCTATTGGCTTGAAATGCATCTAATTTTCTTTTGCATGTTGCACGACACATTGGCGCCACTAATTTCACTAATTCTCGCACTTCTCCTCCGCAAAAGTCTCTGATTCAGTGTCATCGTTGTTGTTAGATATTTTCTTGGCACTTTTGGTCCTGACTTTGGCGTTGCAATCGTTTTACATAAAAATATTGGCGCTTAATTCTGTGCATTAATTATTATGCTTACACGTGTATCTTTGTTGCTCGTCGTTCCTCGAGAGGGAAGATGGAAAAGGCGGATGCCGAGTCAATTTGCATACTACCGACAAAGACCATGACTACGACGACGACGCTAGGTGGTACTGGAGATTGTGTGATTCATAAGGGAGAGTTGATTGGGAGTACCTACAATGTACCATCAATGTGTCAATTGATGGAAAAGACAGTTTGTTACAAGTTCGGGTGATGGTGATGTAACGATGATGTGATGGCATGGCGGTTTGACGAAAAGCAAAAAAAATTAAAAAACTTGTGGTTTATCGCCCCAAAAGATACGCGAGAGAAAATTGGGTGATTCAACCAACTACAGCCGTGTTTGATCTCAAGTGTCAAATACATTTATTTCCCGGTTAAAGGTTTTTTTTTTCTTTTTTGCTGGCAGTTGGCCCAGTTTTTGTTGGGGTGACTCTGTGATCTGTGTTGATGTCGATCGCACGGCTGGCATATGTTTTGATATTCATTTGGTGTCTTGATGACTTGAAATTATAAATTGAAGATTCAAGTGCAAACAAAAAATGACTCATTTGGATAAGAGGAAGCGATGAAAAGATATTCTTTTGCGTTTCTCGATAAATAATGGTGATTGCTCGCAAACAGATTTATTTTTAAAATGTTGATTTTAAAATCTTTTATGTTTTTGCGTTGTTTCAATTTAAATTTTATATTTTTCATTCATGAGTGCTGTTTTTTTTTTTTATATAAAAATAAATGTTCATTGATCCCGTTGTCTCCGCCTGATTCGGTCGGCTGTTTTTTATTACGTCTTTTAATTATGTCAGAAAAGTTGTTCAGGATATTTATAAATTATTAACACCGTCATACTGTACGTTATGGGCCTTGGCCAAATATTGGTGAAATCGTTGCCAATAAATATTTGATTTTAATAAAATGTTAAAAGAGTCGTTTCCCTTCTATAAGGTCTATAAGACGTGAGCTATGTAGGTTTCATGATGCTTACCCATGATTTGTAAAAATTCTTTTAGCTAATGGATAGATCTGTAATAAGTCAAAAACCAACTTGATCTCTAGCCTTTCGTCTCTAATTTCTCACTCCAAGTTGTTGGAGGTCTCGTCGCTCCATCGAAGATGAGGTCTACCTTGGCTTTTGACTCCCTCTGGTTTGGCGTTGAAGACTTTACGAGCTGGAGCGTTAATGTCCATTCGCTCTACATGGCCCAGCCATCTTAGTCGCTGAATTCGACATTTTTCTGCAGTAGCTTATGTCGCTGTACAGTTCGTATAGTTCGTGGTTGTATCTTCTTCTCCAAATGTTGTTTTCGCGATTTACGCAGACAGGACCCTAAATCGTACGCAGAACTTTTCTCTCGAAGACTTCATCCGATTGGGAGAGGGTCCATGCTTCCGCACCGTATAGCAGGACCGGGATGATGAGTGTTCTATACAGTGTCACCTTGGTTTTTCTCTATAGGACTTTATTCCGCATTTGCTAATTCAGCCCGAAGAAACAGCGACTAGCAAGAGTTAGTCTGTGTTTGATTTCAGCTCTGATGTATATCTGTGTTTACAGCAGTTACTAGGTAGACAAATTCACTGACTACTTCAAAGTCCTATCAATGGTCACGTTCTGACCAAGTCGGTAGTGGGTGGTGGTGAAAGCATATACTTTATCTTGTCCTCGTTTATTTTCAGTCCCATTTCACTTGCAGCTGACTCCATAGTAGTGAAGGCACCGGTTACTGCTCGCTTTGTTCATTCTATCACGTCAATGTCGTCCGCAAGCCCAAGTATGTGTCGATTTATTAAAAATGGTGGCCGATATGATGGCATAGGTGTTCCGTATGACATTTTCCAGCACAATGACAGTGCGTCACGCCTTCTGGTGGGTTTGAAAGATTCAGTAGAGTCCCTACCAACTTGGACGGAACAACGAGCAGTTTCCAACATCATCCTGATAAGGCGTATCAGCTTAGCAGGGATTCTAAAGTTAGTCATGGCAGGCTACAATTCAACTCTATTAACACTGTCGTAGGCTGCTTTAAAATCGACGAACAGGTGGTGGGTGTCGATGTTATATTCTTGGATTTTCTCCAGATCTGACGTAATGTGAATATTTGGTCGGTGGTAGATTTTCCAGGTCTGAAGCCGCATTGGTAAGGACCTATAAGGTCGTCAGCAAACGGCTTGAGACGTTCACATAAAACGCTGGACAGGATCTTATAGGCGATGTTTAAAAGGCTTATGCCTCTATAGTTGGCGCAGAGTAGGCAAAAACTGGTTAAGGTAGTCTCTCCAAATGGCTAACATCGCCTCCATATCTACTATGGTATTTCCATCCTTATCTTTGCAGGGCCCAGTGGGGGGGGGGGGGCTTGTGAAACCTGATGTAGACAGTTTCACTGTTCTATAAAAGTTTCGCACCTCTTTTCTGCAAAATAATCTCTTCATCTTCTTGACTTCGCGTTGCTGGTGTTTTCTTTTTTCTTCCTCCAGAATAAGCGTTTCTCAACCTTCCTTCTCTCAACGTCTGGGCGCTCTAGTATATCTTTGGAGCCATGACTTGCCTCCATTTCAGCTTTGTTTGTCTGAGCACATTTGAAGTCGAACCAGAGGTTTCTCTTATTTAATATTTTTATACCCTATTCCATAGAATGGGTATATTGTATTTGGTGTGGAGTTTGTAACATAGAGAAATAATACCGTTAGGTATAGAAAAGTACATTATATTCTGACTCAGAATCAAAAGCCTAGTCGATTTAGCCATGTCCGTCCGTCCGTCCGTATGTATACTCTCTACAGGTCGCAATTTTTGAGCTAGAAAGCTGAAATTTGGTATATATAATCTTTGTTTCAAGAGTAAGGCTAAGTTTTTGAACCGGTAAAATCCGCCCACAATCGCCATTTTTGATGAACAACCTCAATTTAATAAAATTAAATTATGTTTTTTGTACAGTTACGATAAAAGCATAATGCTAAAAATTTGCACACGTAAGCTTTAGTTAAACCTTCTTCCAATCAAATAAAAATATTTCAGTTTGGGCGTGGCTGACGCCCATTTTTCATACAAAACCATCAATATTGTTTTTATAAAATAACAATTGTTATATTAAAGCGAAAAACATTAAATTTTGTGGGTATTACTTGCACATAAACATCTTGTGTATAAAATCAAAAATTTGATTTTGGGCGTGGATGACGCCCACTTTTCATTAGAAACTATAAACAAATTGTTTTTGTAAATAAACGGTATTTATAATCAATCCGCAAGCCAAAATTTTGCGTCTCTTAATAGAAACTAAAAGGTTTGTGTATGAAAAGAAATATTTGAATTTTGGGCGTGGCTTACGCCCACTTTTCATGAAAGAACGAAAAACGTAGTCTCAAAAATTTAAGGCACTTCCAATATTTAATTTAAACCTTTTTCCTTCCGTTCGTTATTTGAGAAACATTATTTATTACATTTTCTTGTGAAAATTTTTTCAATACGCCCTCTTTTAAAGGCGTGATTTTGATAAAATACCTTTGTTCAGGTAAGATTGTTTAAAAACTACTCGATTCAGCTGTAGTTTTACACATATGCCTAAATACTAATCAAAGCTCAGTTAGTGCTTCAAATTTTTAAGACACGCCCACTTTTAAGGGGCGTTTCCGTCAAAAGTTGTATAATGCATTAATTTTTTAACGTTTTTTAACTATCGGTCGCAGTTTTGAAGTAAACAGATGATCACTTGGATTTATATTCCTTGGTTACGTAGCAGAGTGTGTTCCAAGAATTGTTAAAAACACCTATAATCGCTATTTCAATTCCAAATCTAATTTTCAAAAATTTAAGTTTTGTCTTGTTTTGTTCAAATAGATCTGCAAGAATAAAATTGAATGTCACTGAGCTCATACCAACTGCCTTGGCAATAAAAAGTTTTAACTTTGGGCGTGGCGCACGCCTTTTTTTTTACTGTGCCAGCACTAATTGAACATCACACCACACAAAATTAATGTTATTGAATTTTTTTCTGTCTGCTTAAGAAAAATTTTATTTCTGAAACTGAAACATCGGCTGGCTGCGGGAGGCAGACGCATACACATACAAAAATATAGGGAATATGGTATCCAACACTTCGTTGCAAACGTACTGTAGCTCTCGCTTATGTTTAATGTTCAATTTAGTCTTCTCTGTCTAGTTTGGCAGAGCTAAAAGAATTCATAAACACTTTATTGTGCCCATACCAGATTACAGAGAAATCCAAGAGGACTTTCCGCGAATACAAATATACAATACATTAAAGAATATAATGTATATTAACATGGATATTGAAATTACTACATGTCACATCCAGTATGACGCAGAAATATTGTTATCAGAGGTGACTGAGTTAGAAACCGTCAGTGAAGATGAAGTTGATGCTGATACCGATCCAGTTGAAGGTGTAATCCCGCAGCCGAAGCAAGTTGGGGTCGTTGAAGCGTTTGAAATACTGCAGGATTCTCTATTTACTGAACAGAACACGCTTGCTTATTTATTGTTTAATGTTATCCACGAGATTGAAACAGTTTTCTATTTACATATTTAAATTACAACGTGAACAAACGATTACTGACTTTTTCAAAGCTTTCTCTAAATATCGAATACCTACATATGTATGTAGATATCAAAATCTGGAGTTTATGAGATTTTCTGGGATTTTGTCGATTTGAAGTAGTTTACTTTGGGATTTTGACTTTTAAGTTGTTGTCTTTTTGAAATTCAGTCGTTTGAAGTTTTGGTATTTGGAAAATAGTCTTTTGAGATATAGGTTTTTGAAATTTCGTTATAGACTCGTTTCACTATATTGTGTGTCCATTGTTTCATTGAGCTTTTTCTTTCACCTCGGTTTTTGGAAATCTGATCCTCCTTATTTGCTAAGATGTAGATTGTAGACTAGATTCTGTAAATCACAATATGTATTCACGAAGCAAATGTTATTCATTAGCTGAATAGTTTCATATGAATATACAAAAGGTACAATATAATCTGAAGCAAGGAGAACATTGATCAGGTTCCCGGCATATTCGATAGCAGATACCACCTGGCGGAAAATCGGTCATGTCTTCAATGGAATGAGCAAACAAAATGGGGTTGAGTGTACAACCTTGACGTGATTATGATTTCGTTGGGGACCACTGCAAGATACTTTCACTATCCCATATTGCTAAGGATTTCTGTGGTATGTACAATTCTGTAGGAGGCGTCCAAATATATGAGACGTTCCCAATCCATACATCTTATATATAATCGTGAATTTCGATCAATCGTATCGAATGATGGATTAAAATCGACAAGAGTTCGCAATACTGAGGACAAAAATGTGGACTACAGTTGAGTATATCCTTGTCTCAAGCCAGCTTTGAATTCACTTAAATGGTTCTTGTTAATGGCTGTGTAAATAAAAATCCAATCTTACCTTAAATCTTATCAAAAATTATCTTTAATATTTAGTTGAAAGTTGAGTTTGTTTAAAAAAACATGAAATTACGAAATCATGGAAAAAGCATGGCACTTATCTCGAAATGCATTTAAAAGAGTTCACCCATCCATATAACAGCATTAATTTAATCACACTGTCGTCGTCTACTCTGGCAGTCTTCCAACTTTATTCTTTTGATTCACTTGTGCAATCTTTCAGCTTACAATCGCATGGTGGATTGCGAAGTCAAAAAAATACTTTATTTCTGATAAAACATTCTCCATCTGCCACTTGTTCGTTTTTTAAATAAAATATGAACCTCACCACCCACTAGGAGCAAACAATAAAAAAAACCTAACCTCCCTCAGTTTGTTATCAATCCAACGAACACTCACGGGAAACCCTGAGTCAAAGATAAAAAAAAAACTTCATAAAAACGAACAAAGACCAAAAATTCAGATTCCCAAAGAAAATAAAAAAAATCCATTTTTTATGAGCGCAGTTAAACATTTTCATTGCACGCAACTGAATTGCAATAGTCGAGTCGGATATATCGGGTATAGGGCCGGTCGGCCGGCCTCTCCAACAAGCCTCAAACCCCATAACCAGGCCATATGGTGGCAATCCAATAAAACATTTCACAAACAAGAGATGGCGTTGTTAGTATGTTTTTTTTTTAATGTTTGCTTGCATGTCTGAATTCAATGTTTTCCTGGTTTTATTTGTTGTTGCTGTAGTTGTTCCAACTTGGGTGGAAATTAAGTCACGATTTATATCTCTCCCGACCTCCTCTTTGGTGGTGGCGGGTGGCCTCTTAGCCTTGGCTTCTTAGCTCTGTATCTGCTCATTTTTGCGTGAGAATGTTTTAGATGGCCAAAGTTTTGTTGTCCGACTGTATGTCTACTATAGGTACGAGTATATCCATTAGGAAGTTGTATCTTCTATAGTCACCCGGTGCTCTATAATGGGGATTAGATATCAAAATTATGGTTTGCCGGTCTAGTTAATTGCTGTTGTGAGTGGGAGTCGGAGTTGGAGTTGAAGCTGGACACACAAGTTATTATATCTTCCAGAAATTGACCCAATCACGGTAATTGTTCGTTCGTTCTCCACAAAGCCACACGTCTCGTTTTCTATGTGGTGTATCTGTTTCTGTATCTTAAGGATATAAACAGCATCTACAATAATACAAAGACGAAGACGACGACGATGAACGACCCATGGACGAGCAACGGACGGCGACGTCTATATCTTGTGGGAGAGAGAGGATATAAATTACAACTGGCAACACACAGGGAATACAAATAAAATCATTATCCCTGAATGAGCTCATGGAACGAACAGCAGACAAGCAAGCAGCAAGCTAGTGGTTTTGTTCCAGGTTAGACGGCTTTTGCCAGGTCCTATACATGGTTCAATGGATACAAGAAATTTGTTGTTGTTGTTGTTTCTTATTCGGTGTCTTTTATATAAATTTGAACGTTCCCTCTTTTGGCTCATGTATCTGTGATTTCTTTTTCTAGCTATTATGATTTTGGTTTGATTCTCTTCCAGGTAGATGCGGTTGTAAAAGCCATTTATCAGGTGGAAATTAGGCTCAATGCACACTTGGGAAGCAGTTAACTTTTTCACTTGGCCATTGACTTTTTCGTTCATTTAGAACGGACTAACTATAACATTTTAGAGGAGTAAATATAGACATGAGCTAAAAGTGTAGTGAAGTAAAGCCTATTTCCAACAGGAATATCTTTTTATTGGTTGGAAGCAGCTTTAAAATGCATTCTAAATTATCAGCCACCCGGCTTTGCATTTCCTTAATAAAACACCTTGCTTTTCTAGGTGCAGGGGAATAACTCCCCGGGTACTAAGTCCACCACCACCGAGGGAGTTTATTCCCACTTTGTGGTAACTTAGTCCACTTATGAGAAGTTGAATTATTTTCCATGAATGATGAAAATTTAATCAAAAGAAAATCGTGTGGATTTAATTTCCGTTTAATGTGAATTACGTTCCCACTTCCTTTTCCAAAACAAAAGAATTAAAAAAAATGCAAAAACAGGCATATGAAGCTTACATCGGAAAAAAGTGAAATGGGTTAGGGGGGCATGCTGCCCCTCTGCAACCCTTCTGCTTGGGCTCACTGTTAGATTTGGAGTAGGTGCGATTTTGGGTATATGCAAAACTGCTTATAGATAACAAAAAGTTCAGTTTGTAAGATTCTTAACTATTATTGTTGGGAGTTATGATTCGAAGCGTGTACTAAGTTCCCACAAGAAAGTGAAGCACGTTCCCACCGTCCATGGCAAATAAGTCCACTTCTTTTAAGTGGACTAAGTTCCCACTTAGTAGGAATAAAGTCCCTCGGTGGACTTGGTACCCGGGGACTTATTTCCCTGCACCGCTTTTCTATCCCTTGGGACACTAGATTTTCGGAATAAAAGGTAAAAAGATGGTGTGTGTTCTTATCTATATATCTTTATCTATGTGGACTTCAGAATTAAGTTCAGAGAGTATGTGGTTATTGAAAACAGTTCAAGTGTTTACCAAACTTATCCGCGTTTAGTTGTTGATGTGTGAAAGAGGAACAATCAGCGAAACATACAAACGTTCAAATTTATAATATTAAAAGAATATCGAGATACAAGAAGTTTGTAGATGCTGTACGTACAAGAATCAACAGGCTTGTTCGATTTGAGAAAGTGAAAAAAGCTAAGTGCTGATCACAACAGCAGTCACAAAATTTATAGCCACTTAGTCGCAATCGCATTTTAAACGAAGTCCTCTCTTGATTCGAAAATAAGACCTTTCCCATTCAGAAAGCAAATCAATGGTCGCTGTCGGTTCTCTCTGTAAGGTTTCAAGTACCTAAATTATATCTGTCGAAGAAGAGAAAGGCCTGTTTCTACATACCTATAGCCACGGACCAATAAAATACAGACCGCCAACTCATTGTATGGTCTCTCTTTTTGCCTACAAGCTGAAAATCAGCTGATACCTATGCCCATGGACCTAATAAGTATGGACTGCTAGGAGCCAACTTCACGTTGGTTCCAAATTAGCGCCTAATTTTCAAGGTGGTCAAATATGGAAACAAAATGATATTGACAGATGATAGACAGCTGACTGCGGAATTGCACTTTTTTGTTTTCATTAAAAAAATCAAATTTTGAAAAGAATCAAACAATTTTAAATAATTAAAGACTATAATTGCGTGTGGAAGCATTTGTTTCCATTAAATTTCTAGAAACATTAAATATTTCGGTCAGGTTGGTTCGCAGCAAATGTAAGTAAACTGGAAACGGTATTCGTCATTTGAGGTTTTGACAAACCGTATAGAATTCAAAGAGATCATTGTAAAAGGTGACTTCGGTGCTGTCCGAGGATTTCTTTTTGTTTTTCTCCAAATCATCATCGACGTTGGATTCGGTGACGTGATTGATTTCTTCAGAGAATCGCCTTTTCTTCGGCGATGCAAAGAATTGTGACGAAGATCCTTTCTCGTCGTAGGTTGGGGTCTTTTTTATTGCTGGCTTGGTTGTATGTCGATCCCCACCACTTTGGATATAGAACTGCATTTCCAGGATTGTCTTTCTCAGGTGCTTTCGATTCAGCAGGTACAAACTAACAAGATCATTAAGTTCAACGGGGCAGTTTTCGATCAGTGATAGCACCGAAAGGAACTTTGATATATTCAGAACATTCGCAGGAGCAAAGGAAATGGTTTTAGGTGCTGGTAGTTTGGATTTGTGGCAACAATAATTACCGGACGTTTTGATGTCGATGCTAAAGTATAGAGTGCATCAACGAATCCAGCGTCATGTTGCTCAAAAATAACATCGGCTTCCTCGACCAGAATCAAAGATTTTCTTGTACTCTTGTCACAGTCACCTTCGACCATGTGCTGCTCCTCGCCGGATTTTCGTTTCTTTTTGGTTTCTTCAAGGTGGTTTTTAAAAGAGTCTTGCTTTTTACTTTTGAATCTTTGCGAATCTGATGAGATTGAGTGGCTTCCTGGAGCTACTGCAGGAGTTTCTTTCCTGTACGCTGCATGCCAGCGTTCATTTCAAGAACGGTAAAATTCATCTCATTGGCTAAGACAAACACTGCGTTGGTTTTCCCACTAGAAGTTGGTCCTAGCAGAACAATCGAATTACAAGAGGCACTATTGCTATTGCTTGAATCATTCAGGTCGGAGAAGAAAGAAATTCTTTTAATTTATTAACTGGGGCGACATTGGCCAACACTTGATCAGAGGACATCGCTTTGCATTTTTCGGTGAACAGGAGTTCTCAATTCGATGCTAACGGAGGTGGCTTTTCCTACTCGGCATCTGGATCGAATTTTGCTTTTGAAAGCGAACGCCGACTCCTGCTGCAGGTCACGGCAAAAGAATCAGTCACTTTAATATTTATTATATAATATTTTATTTAAAATAACTTTAAAAAACAACTAATTAATAAACAAACTTAGTTCGCGCGTTTTTAAATAAAAAAAACCATTAAAACCATGGGCAATAAATTATGTTGTTAGTTCCACGCGTATTATTATCAAACTAAAAAAAAATTTCTGTCAAAAATTGCAATACGTTTCTTGTAGGGAAATATTTCACAACTTGTAAAGTAAGGCGCTATTTTGGCGACACAGATTTCTCAGATATTGTATGAAAACGAAAATCAACTAGCAGTCCATACTTATTAGGTCCATGCCTATGCCATTTATTTTGAGAGTGTGAAGCTCTCCCTTGTTTTTAAACCCATTTAGCAAACACACCAAAAAAATAAATGGCTTACGCAGTGATGGCTGCCCTCACAAAATGCACAGACAGCGATGTACATTGTACACGTATTCACAGACACGAACAAATATTTCGAAGGTGTTTCAGGCACGAGGAGTACGAGCTGGCAGTCTGTATTGGTCTGTGCCTATAGCATAATAGGTCGATAAATTAGGAGGTAACCTGAACAGTATTTCAGGAAATAATCCTTGCCTGATTTTCACCTTCTCGTATTCTTTTTAGCCCAAGACCTGACGAACGTAGCACATGACAGACATAACAGTTGCTTCGTTGAGCGTGCACTCTATGATGACATATGACTGTATGTATATAGTTTCCTCCAAGCAAATTTCTTCAAGTCCAGCCCAAAGATTCCTAGTTGCGGAGATGGAGTTTTAATCACAGGCATACACATACCGCCTACTCCTGAAAGTTTTTCTCTTTGCCTACAAGCTTGATGTGCATTTTATTTTGAGTATGTTTATGCTCTCTCTCTCTCTCTCTCTCTTAAGCCCACCAGTGCATTTTAAATGGTAAACCAATACGCAAAAAAATAAAATGCACAGACAGAGATACATGTACCGTGCTCAATAAAATATTTTAAGGGTGTTTATAGGGAAAGAGGAGTACGAATTGGCGTTGCACGGTCTGTACTGTAAATGAAAGTCTTTCGTTTTATTAACCAGACTATAAATGGGTCATCATTGTTTGGCAAAATTCGGTTGGCATTTCTTTGTTTCGCCGTAGTTGTTAAATATTTCGTTTAATTCGCAATCCGTAATTTTCTATTTACGTTTGTTTTTATTCATTATGATTTTTATCCGTTGCGCAATTAACATTCTGCGTTTTTATGTTTGGTTTTTTTTTTCAAAATCCTTTTCGACCATTTCGCAAAATTCATTTGGCAATTTGTTGTTTTGCATTTTTTCATTAGATTTAGATTGTTTAAAATTGTTGGCAAAAACAGCGCTTCGCCGTTTTATTGTTTTGCTGATTGATCGTTTCGCCGTTTTATTATTTCGCTGCTGATAGAACGTTTCTCCGTTTTGGAAAATATCAATAACTTTTTTTCTAGTAAGTTTTTTTCTAGTAAGTTTTTTTCTAACCAAAATTTTCACCAATTATGCATAAGACTAATTTTGACATTTCTGCATTTTGTCAAAATCCGTTAAATGGATCAGGTTTTACAAGTTACAAGCGGAAGCATTTAACTAGGGTTCGCCTATAGGTTACTCCTTCAGGTAGGAAACAGATAAGGCCATTTAAAATTAGAAAAAATAACATAGGGCTTAGTTGGCAGCCCTGTTTGACTCTGTGTTAAACCATTCTGAGATGTCGGATTGCTTTCAAACTTCTCTGAAATTGTATTCATATACCTACATTTAATATTATACATATATACACAGCGTCTGATATAGACGGCCCCAGCCCCGGGCGTCTGCTAACACATTTGTATCTATTGTTTCAACGTTTAAGTTTGAACCTATCCGAACGTATGCAGTAACCTTTAATCTATTTCACTTGGGATAATTCATACCTTGTTGTATCTCATGTGGATACTACAGGGTGTTTCCAAATTAGAAGACAATAATTTGGGAAATTATTTATATTTAAAGAAAACACATTTTACAGCAATGAATTAAGAAAAGACTTACGTTGGCATATATCATGAGAGTGCTGCCACCCTATAGATGATTGAGCGCAGTATATTTGAGAAAAAGGCAGTAAGATTGCAAAACACCGCAGTAGATCGAGATCCTACAAAATACTACAAATAAAAATACTACAAATAAAAATAAAGTGCATGACCGGGTGTACGAGCTTGCTCTTATATGTGACAGTTGGTCTTGAGATTTCGAAAAGAAATGAGCAGGGAAAAAACCAAGTGAAATTTTAGTAATCACTTAAAAATCACTAATTTTATAGAAGAAATAAAGTAAGCCAGATTGCTTTTACTGTTTTGAATTTTTAGAAAGAAAAAAAAAATTGTAAAATTGGTGGATTTTTTTTTTTTAAAGCTGATTTTTTGAAAAACTGTTCGAAATCATATTGAAGTTTTTTGAGAATATGAATTTTTTTGATTGTGTTTTTCTTATCAGGAAAATAAAATTAAAAAAAAATATCAAACTAGTTTTGAAATGAACATAAATTTAAAAAAAAAATATTAAAAGGCAAAACTCAAAAAACCTTTTTTTTTAAAATGAACATTAACGAATGCATGTAATTTGAAATGGTGGATGCGTCCAAAGTGAACGTTGTTCCGCAATTTGTATTCTGGGCGGACGCGTTTAGAGCTAACTTTGGATAATTTTCAAAACTCCTAAAAGAGGTCTCTGCAACTGCGTGTGTGGATATCTTTATTTAGTCTTCAAATCTTAAATTTCTAAGTCTGTTAATTAGATCATTTCGCAAATTATTATTGTATGCGAAGCTGGAAACACCCTGTATAAGAGCAGTGATCAAAAAACTTAATTTTATTTCATGACACTGGGTGTCTATTCTCTGTTGTGCTTGATGATCTCAAACCAGGAAAAGAAATGTGCTGGAATGAATAAGATCCTCACAGTCAAAGAGGATGATAATTTTTTTTTTTAAAGAATTTCCGAAGAACCTCTTTATGAACTAACAAAGTTAATGCTGGCAGGTATGAGATACATAATCTCGAAACAATGTGTAGAAGTTAGTTGATTGATGTTATGAGGTGTGCTCACTTAAGACCTTTGAGAGCAAAAAAGCCTTTTGAGAGTTGATGAAGAAAAACCAATTAGTTATGGAGGTACTGTTTGGTGCAGTAGAACAGTAACACCATGAAATTGTGAAATTCTTTACACAAGTTAAAACTGGGCTTCATTCATGTGAACTGTGTGATGGAAGAGGTCTATTCTTAAAGACTACGGGCAACGGACATGTATATAAGAATTCTTAGAAGATTAAAAATAGGCGGTCGCTGGTCGTAGCTTAACTTATTTTTAATAAGTTCTGTATCGAAGTTCAGCCTTTGTTGTGTTCTTTGACACTTTCCGTTGGAAGCCTTCATTATTGATTGCGGCTCAAATATTCATTGACCCTTCGAAAGAGTTGCCCTGATTGAACTTAGGTTTTCGTTTTGTATTTCTGAATAGAGGTTAAATTTTATATTATGCAAATTCTATCCATGATTTCCTAGACCATTTATTACCAGCTTAGCAATGAAGATGATCATCTGAAGCCAGCTCAATTATTTGTTCACTTAATCATTGCCTATCAGTGTGAACTCTTGTCCCGATTTCTTTGAAGCTATTTAATTGTTTTCATTTGTCTTAATAGAAAAGAGTCAAACTATTCGTTCGGCTTATAAATATTTTAGGTGCCGTGCCATTTGGCCATATGCCATATGGCCATATTTCAAAATATGGCCATATGACACTATTGAATTGTGTCATATGACCATATTTTGATATATGGCTATTTGTCACTTTGGTAATGTGTCATTTGACCATTATGGCCAAATGACACTTTAAAACTTGTTCTTAAACTGCAAAAACAAAAACGAAAGAAAATTTTGCATATGCAATATTTCTTTCACCGACGATAGCAGCCGCGATTCAAAATTTGCAAAATGGTTCGGGCAGGAACTATCTTTTAGATGGTACTTTTAGTGTTGTACCAGCTTGCGGCTACAAACAATTGATAATTGTGCACTTCGCTCATGATACAAGTACACAAACATTCATACATCATATATACATAATGTACATTCATACTTCAGGGTTCAGGTATAATAATTGGTAGCGAGCGAAGCGAGGGGAAAAAAATTTGCCCAAAAGAGAATCAATTTGGGGTGTGAAAATAAAAAAATTCGCGCGAATTTTTTTATTTTCACACCCCAAATTGATTCTCTTTTGGGCAAATTTTTTTCCCCTCGCTTCGCTCGCTACCAATTATTATACCTGAACCCTGAAGTATGAATGTACATTATGTATATATGATGTATGAATGTTTGTGTACTTGTATCATGAGCGAAGTGCACAATTATCAATTGTTTGTAGCCGCAAGCTGGTACAACACTAAAAGTACCATCTAAAAGATAGTTCCTGCCCGAACCATTTTGCAAATTTTGAATCGCGGCTGCTATCGTCGGTGAAAGAAATATTGCATATGCAAAATTTTCTTTCGTTTTTGTTTTTGCAGTTTAAGAACAAGTTTTAAAGTGTCATTTGGCCATAATGGTCAAATGACACATTACCAAAGTGACAAATAGCCATATATCAAAATATGGTCATATGACACAATTCAATAGTGTCATATGGCCATATTTTGAAATATGGCCATATGGCATATGGCCAAATGGCACGGCACCAAATATGGTGCCGTGACATTTGGCCATATGCCATATGGCCATATTTCAAAATATGGCCAGATGACACTATTGAATTGTGTCATATGACCATATTTTAATATATGGCTATTTGTCGCTTTGGTAATGTGTCATTTGACCATATTTTCTTGTGTCATATAGCCATATTTTTAATTGGATATCTGTAGAGTGTATACAAGTACACAAACATTCATACATCATATATACATAATGTACATTCATACTTCAGGGTTCAGGTATAATAATTGGTAGCGAGCGAAGCGAGGGGAAAAAAATTTGCCCAAAAGAGAATCAATTTGGGGTGTGAAAATAAAAAAATTCGCGCGAATTTTTTTATTTTCACACCCCAAATTGATTCTCTTTTGGGCAAATTTTTTTCCCCTCGCTTCGCTCGCTACCAATTATTATACCTGAACCCTGAAGTATGAATGTACATTATGTATATATGATGTATGAATGTTTGTGTACTTGTATACACTCTACAGATATCCAATTAAAAATATGGCTATATGACACAAGAAAATATGGTCAAATGACACATTACCAAAGCGACAAATAGCCATATATCAAAATATGGTCATATGACACAATTCAATAGTGTCATATGGCCATATTTTGAAATATGGCCATATGGCATATGGCCAAATGTCACGGCACCATTTTAGGTGCCGTGCCATTTGGCCATATGCCATATGGCCATATTTCAAAATATGGCCATATGACACTATTGAATTGTGTCATATGACCATATTTTGATATATGGCTATTTGTCACTTTGGTAATGTGTCATTTGACCATTATGGCCAAATGACACTTTAAAACTTGTTCTTAAACTGCAAAAACAAAAACGAAAGAAAATTTTGCATATGCAATATTTCTTTCACCGACGATAGCAGCCGCGATTCAAAATTTGCAAAATGGTTCGGGCAGGAACTATCTTTTAGATGGTACTTTTAGTGTTGTACCAGCTTGCGGCTACAAACAATTGATAATTGTGCACTTCGCTCATGATACAAGTACACAAACATTCATACATCATATATACATAATGTACATTCATACTTCAGGGTTCAGGTATAATAATTGGTAGCGAGCGAAGCGAGGGGAAAAAAATTTGCCCAAAAGAGAATCAATTTGGGGTGTGAAAATAAAAAAATTCGCGCGAATTTTTTTATTTTCACACCCCAAATTGATTCTCTTTTGGGCAAATTTTTTTCCCCTCGCTTCGCTCGCTACCAATTATTATACCTGAACCCTGAAGTATGAATGTACATTATGTATATATGATGTATGAATGTTTGTGTACTTGTATACACTCTACAGATATCCAATTAAAAATATGGCTATATGACACAAGAAAATATGGTCAAATGACACATTACCAAAGCGACAAATAGCCATATATTAAAATATGGTCATATGACACAATTCAATAGTGTCATCTGGCCATATTTTGAAATATGGCCATATGGCATATGGCCAAATGTCACGGCACCATTTTAGGTGCCGTGCCATTTGGCCATATGCCATATGGCCATATTTCAAAATATGGCCATATGACACTATTGAATTGTGTCATATGACCATATTTTGATATATGGCTATTTGTCACTTTGGTAATGTGTCATTTGACCATTATGGCCAAATGACACTTTAAAACTTGTTCTTAAACTGCAAAAACAAAAACGAAAGAAAATTTTGCATATGCAATATTTCTTTCACCGACGATAGCAGCCGCGATTCAAAATTTGCAAAATGGTTCGGGCAGGAACTATCTTTTAGATGGTACTTTTAGTGTTGTACCAGCTTGCGGCTACAAACAATTGATAATTGTGCACTTCGCTCATGATACAAGTACACAAACATTCATACATCATATATACATAATGTACATTCATACTTCAGGGTTCAGGTATAATAATTGGTAGCGAGCGAAGCGAGGGGAAAAAAATTTGCCCAAAAGAGAATCAATTTGGGGTGTGAAAATAAAAAAATTCGCGCGAATTTTTTTATTTTCACACCCCAAATTGATTCTCTTTTGGGCAAATTTTTTTCCCCTCGCTTCGCTCGCTACCAATTATTATACCTGAACCCTGAAGTATGAATGTACATTATGTATATATGATGTATGAATGTTTGTGTACTTGTATACACTCTACAGATATCCAATTAAAAATATGGCTATATGACACAAGAAAATATGGTCAAATGACACATTACCAAAGCGACAAATAGCCATATATTAAAATATGGTCATATGACACAATTCAATAGTGTCATCTGGCCATATTTTGAAATATGGCCATATGGCATATGGCCAAATGTCACGGCACCATTTTAGGTGCCGTGCCATTTGGCCATATGCCATATGGCCATATTTCAAAATATGGCCATATGACACTATTGAATTGTGTCATATGACCATATTTTGATATATGGCTATTTGTCACTTTGGTAATGTGTCATTTGACCATTATGGCCAAATGACACTTTAAAACTTGTTCTTAAACTGCAAAAACAAAAACGAAAGAAAATTTTGCATATGCAATATTTCTTTCACCGACGATAGCAGCCGCGATTCAAAATTTGCAAAATGGTTCGGGCAGGAACTATCTTTTAGATGGTACTTTTAGTGTTGTACCAGCTTGCGGCTACAAACAATTGATAATTGTGCACTTCGCTCATGATACAAGTACACAAACATTCATACATCATATATACATAATGTACATTCATACTTCAGGGTTCAGGTATAATAATTGGTAGCGAGCGAAGCGAGGGGAAAAAAATTTGCCCAAAAGAGAATCAATTTGGGGTGTGAAAATAAAAAAATTCGCGCGAATTTTTTTATTTTCACACCCCAAATTGATTCTCTTTTGGGCAAATTTTTTTCCCCTCGCTTCGCTCGCTACCAATTATTATACCTGAACCCTGAAGTATGAATGTACATTATGTATATATGATGTATGAATGTTTGTGTACTTGTATACACTCTACAGATATCCAATTAAAAATATGGCTATATGACACAAGAAAATATGGTCAAATGACACATTACCAAAGCGACAAATAGCCATATATTAAAATATGGTCATATGACACAATTCAATAGTGTCATCTGGCCATATTTTGAAATATGGCCATATGGCATATGGCCAAATGTCACGGCACCATATTTTAATTGTTTCAAAAGATACAAACGCACGAAAAGTATCTAATCAACTTCTTGAACAGCTTTATTGATTGTGGTTGCTTAACCCAGCCCATCCATGTATCTATTGCATTTTCAATTAGTTTTCTCCGAATGAATCAGACAAATAAATTCAAATTTCGCGCTCTGTGGATTAGTCATTCCAAATGGCACGTCGCGTAGCAGCGTCTGTCTTAACTGTCAATGCCAATGACCATAGCTCTCATTTTTTTTTCAACACCACCACAGTGAGAAAGAGACTCCACTGGGTCTGGGGTCTGGGCTCTGGGCTCTGGGGCATGGGCATATGACAGAGAGGAATAAAATGTCATGGTTTCTGCGAAGTTATTTCTTTATTTTTTTTTTTTTGCTTGACGCACCATCACGATCAGGCAGCTCCATTGCTATGGGGTAATGTGATCATAGGCATTGAATCATTGAAGAAAAAAATAAGTCAAACATATATTTTGCTCTAAAGGAATCACTTGAAAGTCAAGCCCGACTGAGTCACACTATTCTTCTGGACTGAAGGCAGTTGGGTGCTGATGATAATTATAAAAGATGATCTACGATCAAGGTTCGATCGGGCAGATTCATTTCTTTTGTAGTCTCACTTTACTGACGACGACGAGTTTGTACTCTGCAACAATAGCAGCATTCCAATGAAAGTGATTCATTGGGAGTATAGGTACCTGGACGCTGAACCTGTTTTTGTTGTTGGGTCTTGTCCATTTGTGAGGGCGTGGTGCAGATGCTCTTTGAAAATTATGACAATTTGAAGAATGTCTTTGAGATTCGTGGGAATATTTTGTTTTTCTTTCGTGTTCGGAAACACTATCTCTGGGATAAGGATTGTTAGAAGGTTAGAAGTGGTAGTGGAAGGGAACATAATTTCAGCAATTTAACTACTTGGAGCTATTGTTCTCTTAATTACGATCAGAGTTTGTGAGTATTGCGGGGAAATCGTAAGGCGAGGAAGGAGGAATGCATCTGGAGTCACAGAACATTTCAAAGACATTAAAACAAAGCAATGTTTCTGTTAGGGTCACTTTTGACTTATTCAGCTGTGAATTAAACAAGGGTTAGGTGATTCTGCATTAAATTAATCTCTAGCTATTCCTATTAATGAAAATAATTGGACCTTAGTAATAAGATTTATGTACTTGGCTTGAGTTAAGTAAGGCAAGAAGGGGTGGTAATTAGTTAACCTCATTACCAGCGCCAGATCTAGGGAGGGCCAACTGGGGCAGTTGCCCCTGGCGTCAGCCTTTGGGGGCTCGAAACCACTGTAATTGTCACCTATAAAGATGACGAAAGAGCCCCGGGCTTTACCCTCCGGGGCGCAAAAGCAATATAGATGAAGAAAGAAAAGAAACAAAATAGAAAAGGAAGAGAAAACATAAGCAAGAGCTACGGTTCGTTTACAACGAACTGTTGGATACCCTACTCCCAAATTTTTGTATGTGTATGCCCTCGCCCGCTGCCAGCCGCTGTAAACTTCCAGAAACAAAATTCTTTTTCAGGAGACATTAATTTTGTCTGGGTGATGTTCAATAACTTCTAGCGAAATAAAAAAGGCGAGTTCCACGCCCAAATTGAGACTTTTTACTGCCCATTAAAAGTGGGCATATCCTAAAACTTTGTAACAAAAAAATTAAAGCACTAGCTGAACTTTGATCGTTAGTCAATTTTTAGGCATTATGTGTAAAACTAAAGCTTAATCGAATAGTTTTTTAACGATCTTACCCGAATAAATTTATTTTATAAAAATCAAGCCCTTAAAAATGAGCGTAACTATTTTGTTTGTTCTTTCATGAAAAGTGGGAGTAGCCACGCCCGAAATTCAAAAATTTGTTATCAAGCACAAGCTTCTAGTTTCGACAGATTGCAAAAACTTGTAATGGAAACTAGGCCACACATTAAGTCCACAGCTGTTAGTCCAGCTGAATACCATTTACACGGAGTCATTAGCGTAAGCTTCCTCTTTGACACCGTTCAGACTAAGTTGACACAAGAACTCACCACGGGGAGATCCCCAACAAGCTTTATTTAGCGTGCTATGACCTTCATACGTTTTGTTTTCTAGGCATGTTCGGATACCTTTTTGTGAAATTCTGTCCATATGGGTCTTTTTACTTGCGAATCCGACAATTCTGTCTGTCTGTCTGCCTGTCTGTCCGTCTGTCTGTATCGGCACCTACAGTCTAAACGACTGAACCGATTCACTTCAAACTTGGTACATAGTATTATTATGATGTCCTATAGAGAAGTTTTTGTAATTAGCATTCTAGCTTCAAAACTAACGGTGCCTGCCATATGATTTTTTATGAAAATTCATTTTTCTCAAAAACTGCTCGTACGATTTTGATAAAACTTTCTGAATGGTCTTTTTTGGGTAAACTTTATGATTTGGTTAGAATTAAATGTTCAGGAAAAGTCTTTTAATGGTACCTCCCATAGGACCAGTTTTTTCATAAAAGATTTTCTCGTAAACGACTCAACGGATTTCGATGAAAATTTTAATGTGAAAGCTCTTTTATAAATAAAATAGTATTAATTCTTTAATTTTTCAAAAATAATTTTTTTGGATTAAAAAAAAAATTCAAATTTTTGTTTTCTGATAAGCATCTGCTATATGTTGGCATACTCAAAAAAAAAATTGGAATATGTTATAGAAAATTTAAAAAAAAAACTGGTAGAACGATTTTGAAAAAAATTTTAAAAAAATTTAAAAAAGCAAAAGAAATCTGATGGCTTACTTAATTTTCTCAAAAAAAAACGTTTTAACTAGTGATCAATACAATTTCATATCATTTTTTCAATGCGTTTTTCATAAAATCTCAAGCGCCAAGGCCATTTTAACACATTAGAGCAAGTTTGTACGACCCAGTCGTGCAATTTATTTAATCAAGCATGGGAACGCTTCCTTAAAGAATCACAAGACAAAAATTGCAGTCTTTTCAGGTTTTTAAAAAGCTGAATGTGTACTAAAATTGTTCCTGGTCTTACATACTCAGATGCCTTTTTTTATAATGGACTCGCACTCAAGGGGATATGAATACCCTTATAATCGGCCCTATCGAGGTAACCGTCGGAACGAAAAATGCTAACATTTTGTACGATTCCGAAAGTTTTTGCTTCGAGGTATTCTTCCGACCGAATGTTTCTACGCACTTTTTTAACGCACACCGGTGAATTGCGTTGCAGTGCGATCAAGTGCATTTTTTAGTTTGGTTTTTGACAGGTTAGCATAGTTTTGTTTTCGTTTTGCTCCGACAGAAATTCTTGGCGAAATTTGTTCACGCATCATAGATAATTGTTGGAAAATGTAAGAAATAAATAAAAATATGCTTATAAATAGCTTCGTGTACTCATTTCTCTAATGTTGTGTTTCCAGGTCAAATCTAAAAGAAAAAGGGACCAACTTAACCAAGTTGGATCAGGAGGAGAGATGCTAGTGGTTGGAAAAAGGTATGAATTCCAACGGAACAAGTTCATTCGCAAGAACTTTTGACAAAAGTGCATGGAACTGCTTGAAGACCAGTGCAAAGACAAAGAGAACTACAAGCAGATTATGTCAGTTGAGCAAGAACCTTAAATTGGGTGCCCATGAAGATTCATTTCATTCATTCGATTTCATATTCACATCTGCATATGGCTAAGAGTATTACTAATTAACAGCTTATGTTAACCGCACTAATAAGCCGCGCCTAGCACCTCAAGGAATATAAAGGCTGGTATATGTCTGACCAAAGAAGGATTAGAATCGCCTGAGGACGAGGGAGAGCAAAAGAAGCGCGAAGAATACAATTCAAAGTTTTAAAATCATTTTATATCAAGAAATAAATAAATATAACTTTATTTTCACAATCTTTTTCTTATCAGCTTCCTTTTTTTCATCCTCGTCAACATTCGGTCCCAGTTTCTTTCTTCGTCACTTGACTAGGTACCTACTCATAGTCGGGCTTTTCTCGACAAGCAACTTTGACGAATTTTTAACGAACAGAGAGTGCTTCTTAAGCATTTCGTTGTTCTTGCTCTCCTTGAAATATTAGTCCTGGTCCTCCTTCATACAAAACTATCTTTGTAGGCTAAGAACTGTCCTGGTGAAGGTTACCACACGTATTGCTCATCATCCTTAGGCGGCGGAGTAGATAAAATAGAAACCCACACCAAACTGTCCGATCATAAACTTCTTCCATTCCATGCTATTTACTAAGGTTTTTAGTTGAACAATTTAGGAAAAGTAAAACTTGAGTATTATTTTTATCTGACTTGTAATTTTTTTCCAACCTTTGACAAATCGGTAAAACAGCTGTTTGAATTTAGAGATGGCTTTCTAGAAAATATATCGATATTCACCAATTCGATACATATCGAATGGAAAGAAATATGTTTAAATAATTGTTCTATTTTACGCCAGCGTATAAAACTATTCAAATCTTATCATTCTTACTAGTTATTAACAATTATTTTCAACTTTTTTGATATAACATAATTTTAATCTGGTTTGGTATATATATTTATACAAATATCGAAAGATGTATCGGATCATCGATATATAAATATATTTTGCGCATCTCTCTTTGATTTAAAAATCTGTCGCATGTCAAATCAATGCGTCGACACATTTGTGATATTTCTGTTCCGATGAGAGATACCTCGAACGCAATTTGAGCCTCCGCAAACGTATGCGTTGCAGACAACTGTTCGCTCCGACGGTTACCTCGATAGGGCTGAATGAGTGAACCTGTGTGAGCGAGTAGAGAGAAGGAATAGAAAGATAGGAAAGAATTTTGTTTGGTATAGTGGATTAAGATTTAGGTGTTATTTATCTCAAAAAAAAATCCCACGGGTGGCGTCTAGAAAATAAAAATTGCTGGCCAGGCTGGCTTTGAACTCGCTACTCTATGTTAAGCAAGCAAGCACTATCGACTGTACCATTGCCACCCGTTCGGACTTTAAACATCTATAAATTGAAGATTGACTAGAGGTATGTAGAGTAAGTAGGTAGGTTACCTTAGATACATAACGAACTTCTAGTGCACACAAGGCCCTGAATTCGTATAATATATTTAGGTACAATTGTTTGTTAAAAAGAAAAACATTATTTAATACTTTTGCGTCGCAAATCCCAAATCCAATTGCTAAAATCCATTACACAAACACAGTTCATTCATTCCTGGCTCATTTCATCCATTTCAGGATCATTAGAGTTTCCCAAAAGTCAATTCTACATAAAGAGATAGTTAGTCACACCATCCCTCCTTCCGCAAGACAAAATGTGTCCTTCTTCACTTAAAATGTCTTTTAACTTCTAAAGAAGGTTGAACTTTTTTTGTTGTTCAAAAAAAATACAAAAACAACAACAAACTCCGAACGTGCAACAAAAGATGCTTTACCAGAAGTCAATAAAAATTCAAATTTATTACCAAAAAACTTAAAGAGAAAAAAAAGCACAACAGCATATCTACAAACATAAAAAGGACAAACTTATATCCGTTGCAAAATTATCCTCCGTCCTTGTGTTGCTAAAAATATGACAGACACGTAGTTATCCCCCGCCCAAAAAAAAAAAAAACCATCCATTCCACATACATATGTATCTTATCTGTATGTATATGTAGAATTGTTGTGTATGGTAACAACAAGTTTGTACAACATGCAAATAGAGGGAGGGACGCTGAAGGGAAAGAAAAAGTTATTATAACACCCCCTTGGCGGTTGGCTCGAGAAGCAAGAAGCAAAAAAAAAAGAAACTAAGGGTGCAGCCGACTAAGTGGCGCCACAGAGCAAAAAAAAAAATAACAAAATATCCTGCTAAACAATAAAGTCACTTTGATCGGCAGTTGACTTTAACCATCTCCTTTAGCCAAGCCAACAACCCCATACCCTAGTTAAGAGTCCCCCAAAAACTTGTGGATACACAGACAGACTTTTGTCGTAAATTTCACGCGTTGGCAATTATTATTGCGTTTTTTTTTTCTTTTTGTGTTTGTACGAGTGAAATAGAGATGTGGATTGTGGAAATCATAATTGCCAGGACAATTACGGAAACGGAAACGAAAAGTTTCCTTCTTCAATCTTCGGGTATCATTGTTTTTCACTTCAGATTGCAAGTTTGGCGTTTTTTTTTCTGTTTTTCTTATTTTGAAATCATTTCTTAGTTGATTTTGTAGTGATAAGGGTATAAGCAATAGCTGTGGGGGTGAGAATTGTAGCTGCGGGAGGAGGTGTGTGTTTGTTTTCGAGGAGAAGAAGAAGAATGACGTGCCAAGACGCCCTTAAGGCTTCCCTATTGATTTTTAATGAGGATTGCGTATCGTTTGGTGTTGTTTACGATTATTGTTGTAATTAAAGTGAAGTGTTTGTGTTGTGAAATTCCCTTAACTCAGTTATGGATGGAATTTTCTTCTTTCACTCCTCGCAAAGTCGAAGGTTATAGTTGATGGAGGTGGAGATGAAGATATAGATGGAGGTTGTTGCACGAATACAAAGGGAGTTATGAGGAAGATGAAGATTGAAAATGTTGTGGAGTTGGGGGAGATGGAGCACCACCACCGGCACAGCACAGAAAGATGAACGAACAGTATGATTACAGAATCAAATATAAATTGGATTGATATCGGTATTTATAATGAATTTGATGGGAAGTTAAGCAGAAGCTCTGCTGGAGTTTTAAATGAGATTTAAATAATTGCAAATGAAGTCGGAAAATCATTTGGATGATACTTTTGGTTAAGTTGGATTGTAATTAAATTTGTTGAGGCACCTGTTCGGATTCCCAAAGAAACTATTTTTCTCTGGCTTGGGTATCAGTACAAATTTGAAATTATATAGCAAACCATCTAAAGAATTTTCTTCCCAAAACGCTGCTCAAAATCCTTCAACTTTTGAATGTTAGCTTTACTTCACAAGGTATTTCCGTTTCAAACTGACTTTACAGACATCGATGAATAAGTGAAAATCTTGACTTGCGCTAAAAGAATATAACGTTACATTTTAATCTATACTCCTTAGAGGAATCAACGAAGTAGAAACACCTACAAGCACTAGCATTAGAGCCCATCGGCTCAAAACAAAACAAAACAATCACATGACAGAGCGAGACAGACAGAACAGGAGGGAGACCAACAGACAACACATATGTCAACAGCAAGCGGTTAGTGTCATACGGTCCTCCACCAAACTAATAAAAACTCGCGATGTAGATTTGCTTTCTCTGATCTATTCGAAAACAAAAATATAAAATTGCATTTTGTTTCATAGTCACTCAAAGATTGAAGACTTCAGAATTTAGGATTTATGTACACGTATCAAAAACTGATTCTTGCTGATGACACCGAAAAACTACGTATCGGCGACATCTTTAATGACAATCCTTGTCTATCCTTGGAGATTATGAGACGAAAACAAAAACATTGAATATAGCTATTTTTGTTGTGATAAACAATTACCACATAGTAGGAATCTTTATGTTTGCAAAGAGCACTCGAGGAATGTGTTGGACGTTTAAGAGGGTAAATTTGACTGCTATTTGATCCACACGGTTTCATCTAAAGTTCAAAAATTGCTATAGGTTCACTTTCTGGGATCGTGTTATTGACTAGGGGATCAACAATATTATTGACAACATGCAATAATCTGTTAGTGCAAATTGTGGAATGAAAACTGCTGGGATGAAGATACTCGTATGATGACGCCTTCAAAGTCAAATGTTGTCCTATCAGATCACTTAAAATTGATATTGAAGTTCCGAAAACTTAATCAGAGTGCAACAACTTGAAAATAATCCAATAAAGCTTTTACAAAAAAGGAGAAGGTAGCTTGTGCTTCCGTGGTAGAAATAAATACAGTCAATCAATATTCGGTGTACATACTTAGGGGTTGTAAATGTTATAAACTTATAATGAATTAACACAGTGCAAGCGCTTAGGGAAGTTGGATAGGATATAAAAGGAGATGCCGATGCACATTAGTTTTGAATTTCTGCATCTGCATTTTGTAATCGTAGGGAATAATTGAATTGGGAATAGCATTTCACATTCTTGCAGTACGGCTTAAAAATGGGCCTGTTTGTAACCGTTAGTTCGTACAAAATCATGCTCGAGGATAAATCCATGGGCGTTCGTAAAGATGCGTATACTTCCCAAAAATCGTTCAAGGGGAGGAATGCATTTGGATATTGTTTTAAAAGAAACGATAGGGCTAGAAACATTACGATGAAGTTCAAGGAAAACACACGTGTTCATAGTGATTCATTTACCTATCTATGCAGGAGACTCAAATGTAGCAACTGCCCAGAAATCAGAATATTACACTCAAGATTTGGCCAGAAGAATGTCTAAGATTGTAGCCTGATCTGCAAAAGGAAACGTATTCTTTGCATCGACCAAGAAAACATAACCATCACTGCATTTTTGGCAACGTACCTGTATTCGTTTCAAAAAAGGTGGTCTGCAATTTCTTCAATACAATGTGCCACTAAAAGTTAGTGTCATAGTATCAGGGGCAGCTTTGCTTTGAATTCCATGGTTGACAATTCCCCATTGGACATCAATGATGATGATCTGAATTTTGCTGCCGGTAATTGTACCGTGGAAAAAGTGCTTGCGATTGCCAACCTAAAGTTGTGGGTTCAAACTATCGACTGTTCTACATTACCTGCTACATTCAACTGGATGAAACGTGGGATTTTTGTGCGATGAATATCACTTAAATCTCAATCCAGCGAAAAGTCTTTCTTAGCTTTCTATTCTTTCTCATCTAAACGTTAGTACAATTTTAATTCACAATATGGGTATTAATAAAAATAATCATGAATAGGTACGCTATACAGTTGTAGCTCCACATCCAACGAATAATGTTGTTAATCTGTGAATGAATAAGAAATGCTGAGTGCACTGGAAGTCTTAGATAAGAGATCATTTATGAAGATGAGAAAAATAGTCAGTAACAGTAATTGAATTTCTCACGCGAAAGAGCTATTGTTTCGTTTGCTGTGGGGCAAGTGGCTCCGTCCTGAATTACATATCGTTCAGTTCCATATTCTCTATTTCTGGCCATCAGTGATGTTGATGAGACGTTCAATTTTTTTGAACACGCCCACGTTGAGTCGAGGTTGACGGCGGCTCTTCTGCCATACTATCGCGAACAGTAGCAACGTTTTCCGAAGAACAGACTGGGCGGGCATGCACAGGTGTTTTCACACCTCCAACAGACCCAGTTTTCTGAAATTTGCGCACAATTCTCTTAGTTGTGGACACATTTGCTCGATTATGCTGAGCAAACAAAATCACGAAGTGCACAAAATATTTTGATTTAAACGCACATTTTCATAAGACGCTTCAAAAATCGAATGCTCTGCTCAATTGTGTACTTCTCCATTATTGAATTTGACAGACTGAATCGAAGGAATGTCAAATAAAATTGGGCAAAAAATTTGATTTTTAAGTGTGAATCACAACATGTCATTTTGTCGTGGAGTCAAATTTGCAACAAACTGTGCGAATAGATCATCTTTGGCTACGAGCTGCTGACAATAGCATTATTGTTGCCAACTAGCATCAGAGCCAAAGACGTAGTGAAGTGTGGTACGTTTTTTATAATCCAACTCCGAACATGGACTTCTATCATCGTAAACGTTATTCCTTCGCTTTTTTTTTTAATTTAAAATAAAGATGAATCGAGATTTATAATAACAAATCATCTGAAAATGGTTCTTAAACATCTCGAAAGGGTACTATAAATTAAAAAGTGAAATAAATGTACAGTTTTTATTATTTACAAAACAGTAAAATTAAAAATTGTTATCCAAAAATTAAAGGAATAAATTGATATTCTTGGTAAAAATTAAAAAAAAAATGTACACAAATATTCAACTATAGAACCTCATAAAAAAAAAACATATTCAACACATAGACATAGCTCCCTTATGTATGTTTCAATCTTTTAGTGTAAGCACATAAACTCAACAAAAACAGGATATCCTTCAAATCTCCCACCAAACAGGTGTTGATCCGGGAGGGAAACAATAAAAATAAACGAATCTATTTCCCTATATAATTTCTATCTCTATGGAACATGATGTGAACGTGTCAGCGGAAAAAGGATTTCCGTGAATTTTTAATCACAACAACGAGAGATTGAAAAAACAATTTTCCAGCACCATGCTGTCAAGCTGTTAATTCCAACTATTAAAGGCAAATAAACTCTATTTATTTGTTTTTGCCAAACGATAACATCCTTTTATTGTAGAATCACAAAAATCCAATTACCATCTCATTACATATAGGAACTCATACTCGTATAAATGGAATAGGTTCTAATAAAACGCGACATCTATTTACGATAGAAGAAACTATTTTTCAAACCGCCCGCCGCATCGCGCGTCGGCCGTGAGGGGAAATAAAATTGTAATGATCGACATCCTGGGAAATAATCCTTAACTGAACACTTTGCTTTCCACTTACGAGTTTTGTATTGTGCGCCGTAAAATCCATCGTTGACTATAATACAACACTATGAGAACGAAGAACTCCTTCTCGTCCTGTTTTGCGCAAATTCCCAGGTAATTGCGAATTCAGCCATTAACATCCTCTTAGACACCTTCCTACATATGATACGACGACGAATTGTGAAAAGTACCTTTATTTCTATATACACGAGACGAAAAAGACGAAAACCAAATGTCCTATTCATTTGCAATAAAATCGAATGGAAATGTGAACTTTTTTTTTTGCTTTTTTTTATGATCCTTAAAAGTGGATTAGGTACGTGTAAAATAAGGCTCGTATAACAAGCGGATACCATCGTAATGGTGATGATTTCCCTTTTTGTATTATATAGGTCCTGGGAAGAGTACATATACACTTGTAGTACAAGGATTGCACTCGTGGGTGATGCGAATGCCTTTTTTGTTATTGTTGCTGTCACATTCGAGAACCTAGCCAGAGGTGATCTGGATTGGGGGAGTACATTTTTGTGATAATGCAGGCATTGTGTTGTGAATGGATTTTTATTGTGTACGAGTACCAGCATCTAGTTTTTGTGTGATGGTTGTAAAATTAAAGACGGATGTGATGAGTCCTTGCCAAATTGTTGTAATCAGCTTGCCTTTGAGTTCATTTGGGAACTTTTATGTACTCAATACCTATAATAAAAGACAACCGAGGTTGATTGGGTCAAAGAAGACTTTTTTGAATTTATTTGTGGACATAAAATTGATGTTATTTGGTGCACAGGTTTCAGGAATAGCTTAAGATAAGAAAGACTCGAAGCGAACATAGTTTGAAAAGGTCTGTAGTATATTTATAAAAATCAGTGAGACAGTTTTCAGAATGATAAAAAAATTGCAATAAAAAAGTTAAAATTACATAATCATCGGCTCATCGGTCTTGTGGCTTACGAGGGAGTCTGATTTTAAACCCTACCCTGAGTATTTACATTAGGTTTCTCTTGTCCTGTTAAGTGCACTTATTAGCCATTTTCTCGAGCTCCAATAAATCAGTTAAAGAAAACGTCCACAATAGAACAGTTTGGCAATACGAGAAACCCAACTTCAGTCAAATTCCTCGATAGTGATGTAGGCTCCAGCGCTGATATTGCCATAGACTTTTAATCCAATTTATTGATGACAGTGCACTCAGCTTTTCATATATTCGTTTCCAGATTCAGTAATTTGTTCTTCGGATGTTTGATTGCAATAAGCTCTTCTGATGGTGTGGAAGTGGATGCTTAAAAACTCAACGATGTAATCAAAGCAAAACTTAGCCCCTTGCCTACTATTCGTGAGTGCGTTCTTGGTCTGAGTTTTACAAACAATCTTTTGTTGAACGAGAACATACAGGAACTGGTAATCTAATGGTTTCTTTTTAAATCATAGGTTATTTAAACACTCACAGCTGTTTCCCGCTCGAAATTTAGACAGGAAGTCAGTAAGTATTATATTTCCGCGAAGGTATGATACTGACGCGAAATGAGTCACTTAACGCCTTGAACAACGTTGGGAAATATTGAAAACTTATTTCCAAAGTGAACGCCCAAACAGTGCGTTTTTTGAAAAGAAGTTTTGGCCGAAATGCAGCACCCACCGCACGTACTGTTTGTGCAAAAAATTCATGAGACTGGTATGCTAGTGGACAACACTCACGGTCAACGTTGTCGTTAGGTTCGCACAGATGAGAATGTGGCTTCTGTAGCTGAGAGTGTGAGACTCAATTCTCAAACATCAACTCGCTATCGATCTCAACAGCTTAACATTTCAAGCACTAGCCTGGAGAGAATTGTGTGAGAGTTGTGGCTTCATCATTTGCCTATTTTGCTTTGAAAATGAGGCTGGGAACAACGTTTCGGTCAACGGTGGGCAGTAGCCAGTCAGTAGGTACCTATACCTATAGAGCCATGTTAACTGAAATTGAAGACATGAATTTGGAAAACCTCTGCAGGATGGTGCGCCTTGCCACACAGGCACAGCCCATGCCACAATCGATCTTTCGCTCACCAAAATCCCTATTCGCCTTCATGGTGATGTAAACTACCCTATGCGTTTTGACCCTTTTGGAGATTCCTTGTTTGTGTGGAAGCATGAAAGACCAATGTTATGCCAACAATTCGGAAACAATTCAAGCACTTAAGGTCAATATCATCCAAGCATCTCTTGAGCTACAGCCCAAACCATCAACAAGGTCTTGGGAAATTCGAGTGATAGAATAAGCTACTGCGAAGCAATCCGAGTCAACTAGTTGAACGACGCTGTGTTTCATAATAATTAAGGGGAATGTTTCAGTAGGGTCATCCATATCCGAGGCAATTGGTTATTTTGGAACTCTTGTTTTTTTTACGTGGTAGGGAAGTTACCCCGACGCACAGCCCCCAACCTGGGGGACTAGGCTCTATTCTGCTCTCCTTGGACAAAAGGTGCTGGAGAAATCCAGAGACAGTAACCCACTACGGGGATGTGAGAGCTACCGTTGGCCGTATAAGGGCTCATCCGCTATTTTTTCTATTTCACTACCCTGACTTATAACAGTGAAAGGACCCAATGACCTGAGCTCCGAATATGTCGAAGTAGCTCTATGGGGTGCATATACCATGCTGAATGTTGGCGTCGCCGTTGGTTCACTTAATTTGAGCTCATCCGCCGCTCGCTTGCTTTCAATTATATGAGTGTTGTTTTTTTTTCCTTGTTCAACACTCGCGCTTATAAGTTTAGCTAGTCAAGTTCGGGTGGGCAAGACCAGTACCCGATGGTTACTACTTAGGAGGTAAAATAAGCACAATTGATGCGTATGAAACAGTTTCAACGCTGGGCATCGCCAGGTTGATACCGATTAGAGTCTAAATGAAAAAAAATAATTTTATTTATTTTACTGCATTTTAAAAATGAAACTTGTATTTGGCTCACCCTTTTTACATAATATGATGCCTCCAAAAATGTCTTTGAAATAAATATCCCTTTCCCATCTGATCTGGGTACCATCGACAAGGCATTTATTTGCCCAAAACTTTATAACTGTTCTCATATCTGGCAAGGGTTCTCATCACATTTTTGTCTCCTGGACTGAAGGAACCATTACAAAATATTTCTGAAAAATCAATGTTAACAAAAGAATAGGCTAGTACCTACTACTTACTCAAAACCACCACTCCGATGGTTTTATAAAAATGGCTCAAGCTTTTTTCGAAATAAATTTGTTATTTTAAAAGCGGCTATGACCTATGAGAAACTTTCCAAAAAAAATTGAAGAACTTTATAGTATCAATAATTGAACATCAAAAGATCAGCCATTGGTTTGTGGTTTCGTTTCAATTGAACCCTTGTACCTCGATAAAAAAACTGCACACTCTTGACTTCGTTACTTTGCATTCATAAATCAGTCGAAAGTAAAATCATTGCCTTACAAAAATATACCTTTTAAACAAGCTCATCTTACCTTCTGAAATTTTGAAATATTAACTCAAACTACTTAAACTCAGAAAACATAAAACCAACGACTTATTTGACACCTTTTTGCATAGCAACATCTTTTAAAATAAGTTATAAGACACCGTAGCCTTAACGCGTCGCCGCACCGGAAGAGCTTCCTCAACTTGAAATATCTTAAAACAAGAAACCAAAAAACGCATTTCTTAGAACCACTTCATTTCCTTTATCTTATCAACCCTTCACTTCATCTCAGTGGTTTTTGGTTATCGTGGTTTGGTGTTTTGTGGTAGAAAATTGGTTGCATTACTTGCGGCCTTTCACCTCCTCCTCTCCAGCTGTGTGCGGTACTTTGACGCTAGCTGGTGCTGGTGCATCTTATCCTAACTATAAGGGAAGTGTTTATCTCAAGTTCTTCCAAATGGTGTACAAAATCAAGAGAAACAAAAACAAAAGCAGAAGAAGCTCTGTCTGTGTACGAGTAATAATACGAAACGTAATACGCAACACAGGATGCCGTCGCATCTCAATATCTTGAAAACGATAAACAAGCAATTTGCATCAGCTCCATGCGTCCCACAACGCCACAACACGAACGAACGAAGGAATGAACGAACGAAAGGAGAAGATGATGATTATGAAGATGCATCCGTAGCAAAGTAGCTAGCAAAACCATACCCCTCAAATTTCATGTTGTGGCATCTCTGAAGCTGCTTCAGGTGCACGATTGCACACCTTGTGCGGTAAGTGTAATGCTATATCTCCATCTGACACCCTGTAATACCCGAAGCAGAGCAAAGAATTTCAGGGTTCACCTTGTTGGAGGCTTGTGGTGCAGGGAAATCTTGAGTGAGAGCTCTTAAGGTGTTTCCATAATACTTACGGATGAAAAAGGATAATTTTAAGGAGAAGCAAGGATTCGGTTTTCACTGGTTCGCAGAGGCAGACGATGAAGCAGTTAGATTATGAAGAAATTTTAAGTCGATTCAGTCCGTGCGTCGCGTCGTTGGCCGCGGTCGATGTACAGATGTTCTCCTTTGCATCGGACGCATCCCTAATTTTTTTGGTTTAAGTAAACAGATTCCATGTGATGCTATGAATGGCAGAGTGGCAGACGACATCATCATCATTCGGCTTCTTTCGATGCGATGACTGCCCAGAATTCAATCTGAGGATTGGATTTTTTTTTTGTCTCAATGTTTATCTGAACGTGACATGTGCACGATTAGCAAGCATTTTGGCATGGTGGCACCAAAAATGTAGGGGTTGCATGGACACAGCATGGTGCCAATAGATTGTTGACATAGTTGAAAACAAATAATGTCTCTATTGGATTTGGATTTGGAGGGTCCTACCCGGATGGCTTTTGAACAGATGATTAGTTTATTAGATAAAATGTTTATGTTGTAGGAAAAACGATAAGAGGATTGATTGGCGACGTTTTGATAAGTTAAACAATTGAAAAAAAAAAAAAAAAATATTACCATGCTACCAGCTGCAGCATGTTTAGAATGAAAAATTTTCAGCGCTTGGTGCATATCGTTGCTAGGTTAGGTTTGGTTAGTGGGCTGATGGATAATTTTGTGTCCGGACAGTGACAGAGAATGTGGAGTGTCCTCAGGCAAATCTATGTCGCCACAACCCATTCTTTTTGTTTTAACTCAGCAAGCTGTTACCGGTCAGTATGCTCACAAATGGTTGTAGCGATTTCTTGTTGAGCTGTAGAATCTTCTCTGTTCTTTTTTTATTAAAGTAGGGCCACAGTTTCCTGGTAATGACACCGGAGTCACGCGAGTCGAGTCGCTATCGTTGTTGAAAAGAAAATAAAATCTACTATATACGAAAAATCTTGAGAATTTGCGAGAATTTCTTTTTTTTTTATTTTACTTAGTTTTAGCTTCGAAACAGGGGGATTTACCATTGGGTAAGATTCTATGATTCTGCACCATATAACAAAACCTAATGCTTCAAAGTTTTATCAAGGTAACCTATGTGATTTCTCGAACTAGAAGGAGCCAACACTTTGTGGTGGTACCGTTATCAGTTTGCATCTATCTTATAAATTATGTTGAATACTGGATTAATGTTCTATTTCTATGCCGTTTCAAAAACAGGTATTTCATGAGAGTATTAATTATAATTTATGAGTAACTTGATGAACCTTTTTGCAGTCAATTGAACTAAGTCTTCCTTGAACATTTCCCTCTTTTCCTGACTTCAGAGTGGTGGCGTTGTCACAAACTTTGCTTTAAAAGTTCGACACTGTAATTAACACTAGAAATTGTGGATAAACTTGACTGAACCTTAGCTTTGATTTGAAGAAAATCTTTTGATTTTCCGTGTTTCACGAATGTTAATGCTCTATCAAAGTATTTCCTTTGTAGTTTTAAACAATTAAGGGCTAACTGCATGCAGTTAAGTTAGGCATAGTGTCTAGTTTACTAGGGTTCACCATTAAATGCACAAAATTGACTGAGGTAGTTCGTAGTTCAATATTCGATGCAAGTTTCTTCTTCGGATGATTATTTAGCTAAGTCCAACACTTTTTACTAAGGCTAGGTTGCCTTTTTTAGCACAGTCAGAAGTCGTAAAAAAGCGTTTGAGTGAGTTAGTGAATGCGTTATAAATGTATTTTGATTATAGATTATAAAAAAATTGAATCAACACAGCGCACTATCCGGCATACACAGTGCCGGATTAAGCCAGCGCGGGGCCTGTAGCAAATTCTATCAAGGTGCCCTTGGATTGTTTTAGGTTATCAAATTTAAGGTATTAAATAAAACAAAACTGTCACAAACAAACTTTTCTTGATTTAATTTGAGCAATTATATTCTTTGATATAACCCTTTGCAAATTGGTCAGGTTACTACGATTAGCTCGGCAAAAATTTAGTGAATTCCCCTGTTAGTTTTGCAGTATTGCCAACTTGCGTGTAGTGCGGTGCAAAACATAGTTTTTGGTATGACCAGCAAATAAAAATTTAAATTATATGTAGTTGAACATTTAGTTGTAACTATTTTCTTAGAAGTAAACGTGGCTACATTGATTGGAATTTTTTTTTCACGCTTCAATCTAACCTAAATCCTTTTTTATGGTCAGAAATCTTTGTTGTGCGGGCCCCAAAAACCGAGGGGCCCGTAGCATTTGCTGCTCTTGCTTCGTGGCTAGTCCGGCCTGGGCTTACAAATAAGTTTCTGGATTTATATCCAGTGCCTCATGAAAATTCTTTGAGTCGTTGAAGAGTGAATCGGAACAAACATTAAAACATTCACACGGAAGCGCGCATTTTCCAAAGTGTTTGGTAGATCTACCTACAATTTAGATAGAGATCATTTATTGTAGCTAAAAAGATTACAAATTTTTAAATTAAACCTATATTGCACAATTCACAGAGAAATGGTATTAAGCTACCTTAGTACTGAAACAATGTATTAGTTTTTTTAAATATTCTATTGACACATCATAAATAACTTGGTAGAAGGAAAAGCTAGAGGAAAAACCTTCTTTCAATTATTTGGAAAAAAGAGGAGGAGTTAACTGAGAGAAGACCTCACACAATAACAAAAAACCATTATGAATATTAAAATTTCAATGTATTTTGATATAAATAATTGAATAAATATTAGTAACGTGAAAAAAATACATGTATAAATAAAAAAATCAGTAAATAAATTAATGAATAATTAAATAAATATATAAATAAATAAATGAATAAAGAAATACAACAACAAAATATATATATATAAATATCACAGAGTTGAAGTTAATAAATTAACACTGAATAAATACACAAATTAATAAAATATCACAGATTGCTTAAATTGATGAATAAATATGTATACTTATAACTAAATAAGTTAACATATAAATAAATAAATATCTGCAAGAATATGACAGAATATAAATAATACATAAAAGTAATGAAAAAAAAACTTCATCTTACTTAGAACTAGATTTGAAATAATTTAGCTTCCAGACAAACTACAGGCAAAGTTATAACGATCATACAAATAAATTATTCTATCTGGATTTCTCTCAATATTTGCCAATGTTGATGTCGTTGTCGCTGAACAAATATTATCACATTTTCGTAATATTCACTGGAACTAAATATCTATTAATTCCTTCTTTAATATAAAAATGTAATGTTTCCTTTTTCAAAACCAAAATTTGTTAGCTAAGTTTCTTAGAGTGTTGTATTGAGTATTTAATGAAATACATATTTTAATTATTTAGGGGCATTAGCATGTGCTTCACTGTATTTTGTTTACTTTTAAATTAGTACCCCATAAATTAAAAAAAATATTCCAATGCTATACCAATTATGCATACATAAGTCTATAACTATTATAAAAATAAACCATGCATATAAACAACAACAAAATATTACATAAGAGACTCAAACTAAATTCATTGAAATGCTGTTCACACTTGGTTGATAACTCATTCAAAAATTAATGTATCTATCTACCTTTTTATTTTTTACAATGCAATAATCAAATCTCAAAAAAAAAAAAGATAATGTTATAAAAATGCGTTCACACTAATTTGATTAGGAAACATGAAAAAAAAAACACCATGAAAAGATCAAGCCTCCAAACCACTGAATATGATTAAATCATTATCATCCGCGTTATAAATTTATCAAAAAGTTGTGAAAAAAGAAAAATTAATGTACCTTTTGATATTGTGGATATTTGAAATAATACCCCAAGTGGAAGAAGGTGGCAACTGAATCGTTGTCAGTGTCAGAGTTGGTATCAAAATTCACTTTCTTTCTTTGCCAAAACCCGACTAAACAATTATTCAAGTGAAAGTTATTCGTTTTCAGTCCGAAGACCAACCGTATCTGTATCTGGTTTTTTCGCATCTTTAAGTTAGTTCGACTGTTTTTTTTTTCTTTTTTTTCTTGGATTCTGGTATATTTTCGCTTCACTGGTGTGACGGAAGAGGAAGCACAATTAAAAGTCTTACTTTTTATTGTTTTTTTCTCTCTCGTATTTGTGTGAAAAGAAAAGGTTTTTATTAGAGGTTTTATTGAGTTAATTAAGGAGTTATAATGGTCACGTTTATAGTTTATTTTTGAATTTGATATTGAAGCTTTGTATGTTTGTTATTATGATGTAAGAAATTTATGGACTTGATTTTAATTAGCTCTATATGCTAATTATGATAATGTTTTAGTGGAACAGTCCATTCGCCAATGTATATAGTCAAGATCAATGACTTATGATGGTTTTGAATATTAATAGAATATAGGTTTGTTGATTTTAATGACTTGTTAAGTGATTTTTGAAACACATAAGAATATTTTGCCATTTTTATGTTTCTCATCAATCAATATTTCAAAACATTTCCATTTTTTTTTTTACATAACAAGCTATGGAAGAAATTGTACATAGGTATGTCCTTGGCAAGAGAAATACATCCCAAAGCGAATGATTTTAAAGTGTCAGAAAGTTAACATAAAATTTTGACTATTCTATAGAATGGGTATATTTTATTTGGCGTGGAGTTTGTAACATAGAAAAACAATACCGTTAGGTATTTAAAAGTAGTAGTATATTCTGACTCAGAATCAAAAGCCTAGTCGATTAAGCCATGTCCGTCCGTCCGTAAGTCGGGCCATCCGTCCATCCGTCCGTATACTCTGAGTTCGCAATTTTTAAGCAAGCAAGCCGAAATTTGTTATATCATATAATCTTTGGTTCAAGAGTAAGAAAGTAAGTAAATTGTGTTTTTTGTACAGTTACGATCAAAGCTCAACGCTTAAATTTTGTACACGCCTATAGGTAAATCTTCTCTAATCTAAATACAAATATTTTAGTTTTGGCGTGACTGACGCCCACTTTTCATAAGAAACCAGAAAAAATTTATTTTTGCAAATAAACGGTACTTAAAACGAATCCACAAGCCCTTTTTTGTGCGTCTCTTAGTCAAGAGTAAGAAGTTTGTACATGAAAAGAGATGTATTAATTTCAGGCGTGGCTTACGTCAACTTTTCATAAAAAACAAAAAAAAAAAATTGTCTTAAAAATTTAAGGTACCAAAATTCAATTTTAACCCTTTTTTCGTTCGTTGTATGAAAAATATATCTTAATATTTTTTTCTGTGATACATTTTTTCAATATACGCCCACTTTTAAGTGTGTGATTTAAAAAAAAATACCTTTATTCGGGTAAGATCGTTAAAAAGTACTCGATTTAAATTTTTTGCTCACAAGTTTTTAGGACACTCCCAGTTTTAAGGGGCGTTTTCGTTAAAAGTTTGAATATGCAATAATGTCTTAATGCTTTTAACTATTGACGGCCGGTCGCGATTTCGAAATAAGAAGACGAACATTTCGGTTGTATTCCTTGGTTACGTAGCAGGTTGTGGTTCAAGAATTCTTAATTACAGTCATAGTCATAATCGCTTTTTACATTCAGAATCTAATTTTTTTTGGCTTTGCAAGCTTGAAATTGAACGTCGCTTACCTCATAGTACATAATTGACTTGGCAATAAAAAGTCTCAACTTTGGGCATGGCACACGACTTTTTTATTGCGCTAGCAAAAGCATACCTACACATAAAAAAATAGGGAATAGGGTGTCCAACAGTTCGTGGCAAACGTACGGTAGCTCTCGCCTAAGTTTTTTTTTTAATTTAATAATTCATGATGCAAGGTCCACATTACAACCCAAATCTTTTAGAAATAGATACAAAAATTGTGTGTATATTTTTATAATAATTATGGATTAAATAAAGATCAGAGAACTGATACTGGATCAAAATTGCATCTTTTTATCAAACCGACAGTGAACTCCTCTCCTCAATTTCTCGGCAAATACAGCACCAGTACTAAACTGAGAGGAGTAGTGGCAATATTGCCAATTTATTGAGCAGACGAAATGCCGCTACTAATATTTTGGGTTTCCCTAGGCGAACGCAAGGAAACATTAAAAACGAAGCCGAAGTAAGCTGCGGGCTCAACCCATAAGTGCTGAAAAGAGTGCAGAAAAAGATGGAGGAGTGCTCAAAAAGCGAGCAATCGAATGTTTTGAGGGTTGCTGTGGCAGAAGCAATGTTCAAAAGATCTATACCAGATGTTAAAGTATTTGTCCAAGATTTAAAAAAAAAAACACTTCTTCAGACTTTTAATGGCGAAGACAACCCACAAATAACCAGCAGACGGAAAGACCTTTTTGGATTTGGACTATGATGAGCAAGAGTTACATCCACATGGCCAAGCAAAAATTAGGGTAGCGATATCTTTACAAAAGCCCAAAAAAGCGGATGAAACTCTTAACAGCAGCGCGAGATTACTTTTTAATTAACATGCACCATTTCATCTTCACAATTTAGTATGCTATAGTCAGCTATTCTTTGTTAAAGTATGTACCCTTTCACTCGTAAGCTAATGTGCCTATCAGCGTGTTTTCATAGCTCAAGTAAGCCAAATGTTCAAAGCATGAATTTAGAAACGAGCTTTACAGAACCATTTAGAAAGAAAAAAAAACGACTTCTTTGATGTCGTGAAAAGCTGAAGACAAGGTGGCAAGGCGCGATCATGTAACTTGTAACCCCTTCTTGAGGGAATCGATCAAAACTCTAATGTTAACACCAGCGCAAGCGGCACAATTTTTCGCTTTGCTTTATTTTAATTTTATTGACATTATTGGAGAACTCGAAAGAACAGTCAAAAGGTTGAAAATAAAGTGGCTTTAAAGACTGGGTGTTTTGAGTGAATTGATGAATACGCAGCTGCACCCCGACAAGGCGGATGCATAGAGCCCATACCAAGCAATTTGTAAACTATTTTCTAAAACTGGCTTTAGTAAGTTGGTTTTGTTTTCTCAGGGTGGCCCTTTTATAGTCATTCGTGGACTACGGTGGCATCAACCAAAATACCACACCAGCTAGTCTTATAGTTACTTGCCTCCAGCTTCGAGCACGAAGTTGGTAGAGGTCGTCTTCAAATTCATCGCGCGACATTTAATAATGTCTTCCACTACTATGTTGTTGGAATTGAAGATTTTGCGGGCTGGTGCGTATGCTTCTGGTATGTTGGCTGGTTTGGATTCATGCAGTGCCCTTATAAGGTCTCCCTAAAGATTTTCAAGGGGATTCAAGTCAGGAAACTGAGCCGGACAGTCCAAAACATGAATCATACTGACCCGAAACCACTGTATTGCTTCCCGACTAGTGTGCTTCAAAACAAAATGTTGTTGAAAGACCCATTTAATTGCCGCTTTCTCTTTGTAGTGAGGCAAGTGGCAAAATGATATTTTAAAAGAAGTCTGTATAAACATAATGGTCCATAATTCGTGTATTACGCCATCACCATATACTACACTATGAGCAATGAACCAGCGAGTCGCACGATTTTCGTTTTGTACAATGGTCAATATTCAGTGTTTGGAGAACGTCTACTAACCTATAGGCCGCCAGCCAGTGCCATCATTCAAAACAATTTTATAACCATCATCCGCCCATAAAATGTTACGCCATATTTTGAAAAGGGGGCAACAAAAAACCAAGCAAATCTAATGGATCCTTGAGCTATACACCAGTTAGATAAATTAATGATTCTTCTAGCCGTTAATAATTATTGAACCAACTGAAGCTTAAAGAGACGAGTCGTTGAATGTTTAGTTTATTCTTCAATTGCATGTTCTCGAATGTTCTCTTCATGAATTACAGGTCCTTTTTTCAGCATATTTTCCATTTCCAAATGTATTATTGAAAAGTCCTTTTAAGATTTGCTGGCCCATAATCGAATGCAGTTCTCCCTTTTTACCATCAAGCATGTGTAATATTTTTCCAAGGATCTCCCAGAAGGAAGAAGGCAAAGATTTACTCAAGTGTGGTATTTACCAATCGATGAAACCATACATTCAAGTCTCAAGTGGAATTGGATGTTCAAGTGTAGACATCAATAAATGGCTTTATCTGGTTTATCTTCAAAAAAAAAAAAAAATTATCAGACTGAAGGCACCAAATGAACGAAGCTTCACACGGTTCATATTTAATGAGATGCGTTATAATAATTTTTTTTTTTATTTAATTTGAAGTCATATATGCAAATAGTCTTCTGATTACCGAAATTAAAGTGAAATCACGTCCCATCCAGCTATCCAGTGCGAGTGCTTATGGATGTGGTTTTGTCTGCCATATCTTGTCAAGTGGGAGTTGAAGACCCAAAAGGACTAAAGGTACGAGTGTAGTGCGCCTATTTCATTAGTTTACCCAACGGAGAAGCTCTTAAGTGATGTGCACTGTACCAGCACGTAAAAGTACTTTAAAGTACCTACTCACCTTTTTGGAAAACGTGGCTGAGAATTTCAACAAATAAAAGAAAAAAAAAAAAAAAAAAATAATACTGAATCCACTATCCTTACGTAGTCGTGTCCTGAAGTGTTGATGAGATGCATCTAGCGCCAGGAGCATCAACAAAAGCGGACAGAACTTTTGTTGAAGTGGTTGGCAGATAGAGGGCACAAAAGTTTGCATATTTGAAAAGTTTTTTGTGGGCGTCACGTCGTCCGTCGTCGAGTGATGACGATACGCTGCCGCTGCACCACCGGAATCGTTTAAAACTGTAATTTGGACGGAACCTCAGGTGTCAGCATTGAAACGCAGACGAGGTTCTCTCCTCGAAAAGTGATTTTTACGTTGAAAAGGTCGAAAAGTCGTCCCGAATGAAAATCGTTGGCAGAGCACGTATTTCACCTGTTCGAGTAGCATTGATTAATTTTTCTTTATATTTTTTTTTTTGGTGGAAAAATCATTTTGGCAACAATTTAAAGACATTGTAATTTGAGGAAACAGTCTGAGTGGAAAGTTTAAGAACTTTTATTTTGTTCTTAGAGAAAGTATCATTTTTAACTTTATTTATCGAAAAAAAGATTGGTCAAAAGGACATTTGGGTGAAGTTCGACAAGCTCAAATCCATAGACCCTTTGGGACGCCTGTTTCAAAAGATTTTTCATCAAAACTATATAAAAAAAAAAGAATACGTCAAAGGCTCTTGTATGCTATCTTTCACATAAAGAATGTCAGTTTTCTTTGTGATCTTTGTTCAACGTAGTACAAATTTTTTCGATGACGTACGCTAAAAGGCTTGGTGCTCTTGCGCCTCATTTGATAAACCCCTCCATGTACGGACTTGGTACATGAATGAAACGGCCAATCTCTTATGTATCAGCCCTGAACTATTTAATAATAGGAGACCTCGGGTGGAATTAAGCCGCGTAAACGTACTTTCTCAAAGTATTCTTCGTTGGGGTATGTAAGCCCCAAAGATGAGTCATAGTTCTCGCAACATGACCGCGAATAAGCTTCAACAAGAAATTATCTATCCTTTTTATGATGGCCTAAGGACTTGGTTGGAAAAGGAACGTTTGTACTCCGACCAGGCCCGTTGCCAGGATTTTGTTTCGGGTGTTTCATTTTTTTTTTTTTTTTTTTTTTTTTTTTTTAAAACGTTTATAAAGAATATACATACGTGTATCAATCAAAATACCTAAGTTGCGGATAAAATTTTTCGAAGACAAACAATTTTGATAGAAATGTACTTTACTGTTGCTTACATTATGTAAATATAATAATGTTGACACATAAACTGGACATTGTGTATATAATCTTAATATTTATGGGTATTGTACTATTGAACTAGGTGCCTCAGAAGAAGTTTATATTTTTTTATATGTAGAACAACAAATTTCGCAGTCATGGATGTACCAAGAAGTCCCCTTATTCGGACATAGACTACAAAAGTTGAAGGAGGCCGGTTCATCAATAGATAAGCCGAAATCATGAACTGTCTATCCATGACGATCCGAGCATATACGATGTAGGAAATTTATCTTTTTATAGTGCCGTGAATGTGATGGATTGCATTTAGATGACGTTATTATAGACTGTTTTTTAATAAAAAGTAAAAATCAACCTCTTTTATGTAGTGATAGTTAGATATATTAAATATAAACTTTTTTTTTCAGACAAATTGTATAGATAGACATAAAAAGTAACTATACTCTATTCCACATAAACAGGAAGTACACGTCTTATGGGGAAGCTTTTTTTAAATCAGTTGCGTGCAATATTTTTGCACTATACTAAATTATAGAAAACCCTCCATAAGAATTGTTGAGCCGCCACTGAATTTCCTATCTCATCTGACGTGGATCCTACGTCTTATTCAGAGCACATCTAAATGTGCACTGATTGGCTGTGGCTGCTGGGCTGCTGAGTTTCCTTTTGATTTTAAAAAAAATGGTTTTGTAACCACTCTTGAACCATACAGTCTAATCTAAACTTTGATTTTGCATACACGAACCGAGGTCTTTTTTAAATGTAGATCCGAGGATGAACCACGGTTGTACAACTGGTCGTAAGAGTTATTTTTTAACAAAAATTGAGCTTGTCTACTATTATTTAGACTTACCTATTACATCTTCATTTATTAGTGCCGCACTACTTATATGTTTATTTTTCTGAATACAGGTTACTTTAATAAATGTACATATATATTATTTGTAAAAAAAAAAAAAAAATAAAGAAATGAACTGAACTTAATTCAAATATTTTCTTTTAAATCATTTCGGGAGGGCTTGAGCCCTTCTAGCCCTCTGGCTACGTGCCTGACACCGACTCTGGTGTTCTATAAAATCCAAGGCAAGTCGTAAAACATTGCCTCTCAAACATCCGAATCATTTCCATTTGTGATGGGCAACGTTGAACCACACATGGCAACCATAGGCAATCATCGGCCAAAGGAAGGCCATGAAGCAAATCACCTTTACGGGTGGCAATGGTACAGTGGATGAAGTGCTTAGTTAAGAGTTGTGGGTTCGAGCCCCAGCCTGGGCAGCAATTTTTCAATATTCTCCCAGCTTCAAATTTACGCCACCCGTGGGATTTTTGTGAGATAAATATCACCTATTTCTCAATCCATCCAAGAAATCTTTCCTATCCTAACCGTGCAGTTTGCATTCAAAAGACCTTGGGTCTTACAGTTTTATAGTTAAAATTATTAAAAATTATAAATTATAAAAAAAAACGAGCCAACAAATTTACCCTGCTGTCAAGACGGCTGCTATAAAACAGCCGTTTTATCAGGGCAAAGGCTCCTCTACCTCTGGACGGAACAGCATCTAGATGTTGGTTGAAACACAGATACTGATCCAGCCTGGTACCAAGGAACTTTACTACACTTTTACTCGCAAATGGATGTCCACTTGATTCAACGATCACTAGATTTCTCCAGTTCTTTTTCGTACCCTGAAAAGCCCTAGACAATTTGCTTACAGGCGTCTGGTTAACAGCTCAAATGTGCACTGGACATTGAGAAACATTGTATCATTTTTCTTCACTTAACAAAATAGAAACCTTACACTAACAGGTCCTAAAAATCTTTGAATATGAATTTTTCAAAGTTCCTTTTTATTAAAAACACAAAGAGACCACCAGTTTTGATTATCAAAATTTTATTGATGTTTTATTACAAAAAAATCTATCCCAAAATAACTGATGCAACTGCTGCTGCCTTGATAACTTTCCAAACCTTCTTCCCGAATTTACGGACCTCAGCGCCCTTTCCGTGACCATTCACACGTTTCGAAATAGAGCTACCATACAGAATAGCCTTGAGCTCAGGATCCTTTATAGCAGCAACAAGGTTAGCAAACTCAACACTAGTTTCCATTTTCTTATGAACTGCGTCATGGAAGTCTGATGCAGCAACTGCATTCTTGTAATCCACCATAACATCTCCAGTAATAGCAGGGCCATCCAAGTCACCTTCATTGATTGGTTCCAGCCATTTGGGAATCATCTCCTCGGTCAGCTTGGTCATGTAAAGAATAATGCTTTCGGCATCGATTCCTCGGCGATTAAAGTACTCGATCACATTTTGTCCATCCTTTGTTGCCAAGGATTCCTTAACCAATTTTGTGTATGATTCCTGTTCAACGAAACGAAGGCCATCTGCATAGCTGGGATCAGCTGCAACGTACTGCTTACCAATCGATTCGATTTCCTTCAATGGCAAATGAGAGACGACATCTTCAACATCAGCTTGGAGATCAGCTGAAATAGCGACTGCCGAAACTAGGAGGCAAAAGATAGCTGCTTTCATATTGGAAAATGATTGTTGCAAGTTTAAACTCAAACACTGTCTATTATACTGGTTTGATGATTATACTGATTCTCTTGGGTTGGCCATTGGCTTTTTATAGTTGAAGAAGCATTATTTTATCAATAAAAAAAACTATCAATATTTACTAACCGCTGTCATATCAGTCAGGTGGTCTCTCACCATGTTCTCAAGTGCAGACACTCAGGCAACTAGATAACATCTTTCTTCTAAATTTTAATTGAATTGGAATTCTTGTGTGCATCATGTGCATTTGCTGATAAAAAAGATACTCGATGAAAACGGCTCAATGTTTTTGTTTTCTTCAGTCATGTGAGGAATTTATAATATAAACGTGATTTGTGAAGTGTGATACAAAAGTAAACAAAACATTTCAGTCGAGACTTTGAATTTCCGTATCAGAAGTTATGTAACTCGATGGTTCTTTCAGATAGAGATCATAACATTTTTTTACGCCGAGCAGCCACAGCCAATAAGAATATGTATTACGCGTGCCTTGTAAGTGAAGGTATAATTTTAAAGAGAAAGGTTTATATTTATTTTTATTGCCAGCCATGATGTGATTCCTTGAAACAAAACAAACGAAAATCCAGTATAAACCATGTTTCAAATATGGCCCACTAGTTTATATTAAAACCTGAAATAGGCCATATTATCGATACTATGACAGTTTCACTTTTTTTAATTTTAAACAACTTCAATTAATTGCAATCAAATTTTTAATTTCACATTTGATAACATAAAATATAACACTTTGCACATAACGCAAACACTTATTTAATTTCCAAAAATGTTGATACAAAAATCCTTAAATAAACTCACCCAAAAATTATAACGAACACGAATAACACAATAAAATTATCAAAATGCACTCACTCCCAACACTAAGCAACAACTTTCTCCAAAACACATTGATGCAATGTCAGTTTGAATGTGTTTGATTTGAATGGTTAGTTCAGGCACTGATGTTTTATTCATAAAATATTGCAGTGGGCTATATTAACAACCTGGGTCATATTTGCAAAATTAACTCTACTCTATTACAATAAGATCAATTGTCGCCGATTTAACCTCCACACAGCGGACTAATTGAACAGATCTGAATGGGTTTTCAATTGGCGCAGGAAGATTTTGCAGCCTTTTTTTGTGTGGCATGTTTCAAGTCTGTCGCTTATTATAACTGACACCGTGACAAGTTACATGAGTGAACAGCACTGTACAAAAGTGATAAAACTTTATTATGAAAATTAGTGTTCGTTAGTGCATTTTACGGTAGACGTGATGTCCCTTGATAGTCGATTTTTCAACGTTTAGTGGACAAACATTGGTACGTCAAAAGAACGCATAACCGGCCGTGAAAGTGTATAGAGCTGTCGATTCTTCGCCGTGCACAAGAACTCGCGGACCTTCGCAGAAGCTTGGCGAATTTCTCGTTTGGTACTTGGGCCTACACCCGTACAAGATGGAACACCGACCCAGAAACCAAAATTCATGAAAATATAAAACGCCGTTTTTTTTGCTGGTTGGGCTTCAGAGCGTTTGGAAGAGGACCCGTATTTAGGATCACCAACTATGAGAGTGTCTATGCTTCTCAGCATATAGCACAAGACCAGGATTATAAATGCACCAAGAAGCGTCTCCATAATTTTTCTCGATAGGGCTTTTTCCTTTATTCCAAGCAAACACTGATAAAAAAAAGTAGGTACAGATGTGCCCGGGTAGGGAAGCATAATTCACTGGGCACTTCGAAGTAATACTTATAATAAATTACATTATGCCCAAGTGAAAGCGCCGGCCGGTTAAAACTCGATACATTGTTATGGCGTTTCCTTGTTTTAAGCCGAAAGTTCCAGTAAAATTTTGAAGGAGCAGCATTCTCGTATAGGTATTAGACGTATCAGCTAAAGTTCGTCATAGCACGATATAACTCTTTCCTATTTACACTGTAGTAAGCTGCATTAAAATCGATTAGCAGGTAGGTGTGATGTAAATTCCTACGTTTTCTGGAGAATCCGATCAGATCACTAACAATCGGAGAAAGTCGCTCACGTACAAATCTGGACAGGATCTTAGGCGATGTCTAAAAGACGTATGTCTATTAAACTAGTACGGAATAGGTGATCTTCATGTTTGAGGTTTCGGCGGATGTTAAAGAAAATAAAATCGTCGGACATACCTACTACTTGGAGCCTTACAAAATATCATGGATTTTCAAAGCTAGATGTGATCTTATCATACTCAACGGAAATAGGCGTGGAGGCAACGCATCAACATTATGTAGCCTGTGCAACATGAGAGAAGAAGAAGATATACAACATTTCCTAGGCAGGTGTCCCGTACTAAGAGAATTCAGGATAAGACATTTTGAAAAGGCAACTCTAAATGAAGCTGAAATTATTGCTGTCCTTAACGGAAATTGCAGGGCTGATTGGAACAGACTCTCGAGTTATATTAACGTGGCTATAAGATATAGAAAACAAATCTTAACAGAGTTTATTTGATTTGAAAATAGTGTGAACTATGAACGTGTACACATCACTTTAAAACTTTAAAATTTAGGATTTCTCTTTAAATTTATCTAAAATCAAAAATTGTATCTTTTTTTATAAATGTACTTAAATGTAAAATTATTTGTATCTTTTCACTTACCCGACAGACGACTCTTTATGTCATTGTCGTAAGTTTTTTAAATCTTTCAACATAACTGTCTTTCAAGTTAAATTCAAAAATGTATAAAAATATTAAGTTGAAAATAAAAAACATTTTACTACTACTACTACTTACTTACTTACTACTACCTACTATCTTCGAAACATGTTTTGCGGATGAGTTGGTGTATGTCCTAGATCACTTCATCTTCGCCTTCAGAGAGTTTAAACAGTTTTGCTGAAGTCCATCGGCTCCAGCTGCTTTGTTCGTTTTTAGACTGGTACTTTGATGCCATTCGTCAGATTGACTGGTACTAGGTAAGTGGTTGGTGGGATCTTGGCTGTAAATATCATTAAGTTTGTAAATGATCAAAGGAATCCCCAAATGGATAGCATTGATGTTGATTAAGTTAAGTTTTTCTCATCCGTTTATCGCTCAACATAGAGCTTGTGGGACACACTAGTTGTTTTCCTGAGCCACGACCTGTATTTCTCTGTTTTGCTTTTCTATTCCTGAGCATATATGTACGTCAACAACCCAGGGGTCATGGGTTTCTGAGAGGTGGTTGTGAGAAACCCAGCACTCTGACGATACGCTTTTTATGGTTTGTTGACATGGCTGCCATTGCCCCATTGGTCTTCCGGGCTTATATTAACAATTATGGAAATCATTGCCAACTCGCAATATTGATTGAAGTCGACCAGTGTTATTGTTCGATTAAGATCTTCGTTGGATATCCCTACTCGAAGATTGACACCAACTTTTTTGCTTTGTTTTGTGCGTCTATAAAATTGTTGCTTTAGTGCTCGCGCATTTATTTCCCCTTGAACTACGTATTTCAATATAATTTACAATGAGACATCGCTTAAAACAGATTTCTTCAGCGGCACCACGAGATGCTATTTGGTTTTCATTCTGTTTTTATGGTCTGATGTTTTTACATTATATTTGTAAACATTAATGTTCTTTTCACTTTCAGCAATAAAGTCCTTCTTATGGTTAGCATAACTTTAATAAAAAGAACACAACCGGTAAGACTTACAAATCGTCTTAAATCGAAGAAATACCTTTTAAGTTTCAAGACAACGCACACCCTTACAATGTTAACGTGACAAATTAAAAACATCTCCGAAAACTATAGAAACACCTTCGCATTTTCTCAAACTAAGCATTAGTCGAAGTAAGAATGAGCTTACATTAAAAACTATACAACCTCCTGTAGTCTTGTTATCTTGTCATCCTGGAAGCTGGAACAAGTGTATATCTTTCCTTTACATGATACCAAGTTCGTGTTTAACAAAACATCTGAAGGATATGTGTGTGAACACAAAATGTGTTAGTAAATGCCAAAAATTATTTTCTCAAAGTTCTAAGTTTAAAGTTATACACAGTTTGTTGCAAGAGTAAACTATTAAAAAACATCTAAAGGACACAATTGGCTGGAAGCAGCAGATGGCAAGGGTATATAGTATGCGAATGCTAAGAAGAATTTCAAAGAGCTCAGCAGCAAAGGATGCAACTTTTTGGCACGTTTTGTCGTTGATTTACAACAATTCCCATATAATCTCACACGCATTTCGAAGACTGTCAAAATGAAGTCGCACAAATATCCTTTTAGAGTTAAGCCAAACAGGGAGGATAATAGGATGTGCATTTGTGGAATTTCATTTTACATGCCAGGAGTGTCGTGTTTTCCTTGATTGGATGGCAAATTATGGAAAATGAAGCTCGGAAGTTTTCTCATTAAAAATTAAACAAAAAAAGGACTCTTTGGTCCTTTCTCAATCATTTGTCATGGAATGCATGACAATCTTCAATCTACACAAATCATGGTGGTGATGGTGAGTGACAAATGATTTTACGAGATGACACTCTCATTTGGATAATGAAAGTTTGCTCTTTTTTAAGGGCATCGACGATGTGAATCAGAAGGAATAGAAGTAGGAAAAAGGAGATTTACATGCTAATGGTTTCTTTTTTGTGAGCAAGGAATCTCTGACAAAACGATCATTTTCGCTGGTGGTGCATTTTTTTCTTGTTCAAACACAAAAATAAAAAACGCAGTTGCAAGGGAAACAAATCTAAATCAGACGCAACTGCAAGCCTTGCGGCTTTTTCCAAGTTGCAAGGCATCCAGCCGAGGTATAACAAGGGTAATTTAATTGACGAACCCAGTTCATGGCGGCAGAAGAATTTTTCTCGCCTTGTTATATTGGCGTTGTTGGCTGTTGGTCCTGATTTGTCTGTGCAATTCTCGCCTCCTCCGCTCCGGAAGAAATTTAATTTGAATTTTTATCAAAAGGATTTTCTATATGCGGGTTGTTGTTTGTTGCCCAGCTGAGCGGAAAAATCCTGCGAAGAAGAAGAAATTTATGGTAATGTGAAGACTATATTCCATGTTGGTTGGTTGTTTTGTGAAAGGATTTAGATGACAAAGAGTTTTCGGATTGAGTTATAGAGATGAGTACCAATTTTCTGCTTTAGCACTGACTATGAGAGAACATTAGCATGGAAATGGAAAATTTTAAAGGCGAAAGGTTTATTGGAATTTGTCTGTTTTTGACTAATTTAAGAGCAGCAAAGCATAGAAGAATAGAACAAAGAAATTTTGAGATTTTCCAAATTGGTTTGACAAGGCCGAAATTTGATAATTTAGGGATTTGGAATATTTTATAGCATATTTTTTGTTACTTATATTTACCTAATTTTTTTTATTAAACAATGAAATGTCTGTAAAATACATTTGTTATTTTAAGATATGCTTTGTTTTAGGATTTATTGGCAAATTTCATTTAGAAACTTAACCTTCCGGTAACAACACTTTTCAAATTACATGCACCCCAGACAGGATTAAAAGAAAAACAAATATTTTAAAGGATAACAAAAAACATTTATTAAAACAAGAATTCATAGACTTTTAAATAAACAGAAAACAAGCAAATCACGAAAATAAAAAATTCTGGTAATGAAATATTATTTACCTAAGGTGTTCAGGACATACAGGACCAGGAGCGGATTAAGGTTTGATGGCGCCATAAGCCCAAGACTATGTCGCATTTTTTTCTTTCGTAACAGTAATTTTATATTTATGTGTGTGTATATAAAATAATGAAAATGGTTTTTTTATCTTTTTGTTAGATATTTCAGATTTTAGTACTTTCCTAATATATTATTATTTAAACAAAGAAACTCTACCCTTGAAATGATACTTCAAGATAGGCAAAAAGAAATCATCCTATTTGAAGATGCTCTCATTTTTGCAAATGGCCGCCAATGTCAAATCTGTTTTGACATTTGTGGACTAGACAGATGCAGAATACAAGTGAACAAGCCATGGAGCGATATACATGAACCAACATGAACCGATATTCTGAAGTCGACGTTCTCGGGTCACCTCATCTCTCGATCGTTTTGGCGATTTGCACTGGCCCGCAAGATCGCCCGATTTAACCGTTTCAGACATTTTTTGTGGGGTTTTTTGAAGTCCCGTGTTTAAGTGAACAAGCCCAAGACTCTGGAAGCCCTCAAGGACAACATTCGACACTAGTGCGAGAATCTGTCGCCGGCAGTTCTCGCTGAAGTGATGAAAAATGCCAAAAAATTGTGACGGCGCCCATTTGGCCGATATCATCTTCTCGACTTGACCAATACAATTTTAAAGGTTCAAATAAACATAATCAAAAAACACAATCAACATTTTTCATTTAGAAAAAAAAGAGAGCCAAACAACATCGGATGGATGACTTCTTTTGGCCCACCCTGTATGTAACGATCCGTAAAGCGCAAAAAAATAAAGTTTAAAATTTGGTCGTACCGATTACTGAATACCCAATCGGGTTTTAATTTTAGTCGTCTTAAAAATTCTGGCGCCCCTCAAAATTTGCCGCCCTAGGCCCAGGCCTCATGCTACTAACAGGACAATTGGATTGTAACTTTACACGAAACTTTGAGTTTCCTACCGTGTTTTCGTGGACAAATATCACACATCATTATTGTTTTCGTATTTAAGAGGGTGGGCGATCTCCTTCATTTGAATCCATTGGGTGTCCTAGAACCCCAGCCAATTATTTTAAATTTTAGCATGCATGAAACACAGAATTTTCATCTTTTAGTTGTTACTTTATGTTCGAAAAAAATTGATTAATAATCTGAATTTGTTCTGATTTTTTTGTCCAATAATCCCCTTCTTTAATCACAAACGAATTTGTTAAGAGTGCCAAGAAAAATTGAAGGGACAGATTTCATGGGATATTTTCTATCTTTATCTATTCTCTGTGGTGTGGTGTTGGCAGCATGGAAAGAAAGCATAGAACAACGAAGGATTTTAAATGACAACTGTTCAATACGAGGTGATGACTTCCGAAGCCAACACCAATGTCCTATTGACATCGCTATGGCCGTCGACGTGAGAAGTGAGCACGGCCATTGAACTTTTTCCGCAAATGTGCCATTTTTTCGTTGGCTGTTGGAACCACATATCTTCCAGCTCCATATTCTCAATTCCCCGCCACGAAATTTACGTTAACAACTCGCGAAAGCAAAACAAATGTTCATCGAAGTCATCGTTAACATTATAACCAATCTTTCCAATATCCCATATTTTCAGAAGTTTTTTTTTTTTGTTTGGTTGTTTACAAACGTAAATATTTTGACATTGATATTGGACATCTATTTTCTTGGTAATTCCTATTAATTCTCGTGATCCTGGTGGACAATTTTTCGTAAGAAAAATATTTCCATAGAGTATTTTTTTCTGATAAAAGCAGAAGCTCTTTCAAATTCCGGATTTAAAAATGCTAACTGAAAAATGAACCTTCTTATTTTTATATTAGTTTACTATGAACATATTCTTAACATCGCTCGAAACAATTTTCTTGTAATATAATCTAAATATAAATAAAATAAATTAAAATCGACGATTTCTACAACATCCATATATGTTGTTTAAAGTCAAATCTTTGAAATTCATGCCCGGACCCGGAGTAATAAGACAAGCCCTTTTTCCTAGTTAAAGCTAATGTTCCTCTGGGAAAATCACATGAAATTGAATTTAATTCGTAAAATAAACGAAAAACGAACCCACCGTTCTGATCCCTTTTGTTCTTCATGATAAACCTTAAGTTCAAGTGGGATAACCAAAACTGAATGCATGTATGTGTTTTCGTATATGCATGTACATACATTGTTGTTGTTCAAGGATGTCTAAGATCCACATAGAGTGAAATAATAATTTCAATTTAATCCAACTGACGATGAAACAGAAATATATACCTAAACTCCACTCCTTTTTATTCATGCTAAATAGAAGAATCCTTCTGCTTGGCATATCCTTGGGCTAGACATTGAACATTTGTAAAGTGTTGATGGTAGCTGGCTCACACCTCATATAGGAAACATACATATATTTATATGATAGGGGACTTGGTGTATCATGTCTGCAAAAGGGAGGCATGGTGAAAGCCCCACGTTGTAAAACAGCTATGGCAATATGAGAATGAAAACTAATTTTTCAATATACTCTTACATGAAGGTTGTATCTGCGAGTATGTTGAAAAACATTTGTGTTGTGTTGTGATGCATTCAAATGGATACGAAGTCGGAAATGCAGAGCAAAATTTCCATAGGGAAATATTCCAAAGTGATAGGTAGACATGCAAATTAAGCATTCGCAAAAGTTGGTTAAGTGATACAAAAATAAATATGAAAGATGAATATAAAATTTAATGAACTAATGTCTTCTAAGATATTCTGACATTTGAGGTACCTACTTCAAGGCAGTCATCTCGGACCTTTTTTATTTATCTTAGTTTTTTGTGATTTATCATTGGAATTCTTGTCGTAAGCGGATTGAAATTAAAATTTTAGAACGATTTCTTTAGCTAACGATGCCTTACCTTTCCAGAATTGCAGAACAATCTAATCAACTTAGTTTTCTGCACAAACGTTCCTGTTCACCACTTTGAGAGTATACTATCTATAACGATGGAACGATGGTTTTAGACACAAAATTGATGTGCTATTTTTGACAGCAAACTTAAATTTGATTCGTAAATCGGATCCTTCCGTTTCCTTTACAGAAAACAATATCCCGGACGGTTCGAAGAATTTTATTACATATATCATTTTGTCATTTTAAGTCTTAATTCAAGATTTCAAAACTGAAGCTTATAGTCGCTATCAGCTATACGGATGTGAGAATAACGTGCTCACCCAGCACGCGCTGTCCCGCAGGGGCGTAGCGAGGGTCCAAGGCATGGGGGGGGGGGGGTGACTTTCAGTGAAATACCGATTAATTTTAAGAAATTGCCGACTTTTATATCTGCACAGGGCTGCTCGGTGATTGACTACTGTCTCATAAAAGGTGAGTGGATTGATGTAATTAAGAATTTCGAAGTCTACCCCGCGAATTACTCATCTCATTTACCTATTCGCGTCTCTTGTGTTTCTGAGACAGTTGAAAACACAGTTCATCCTCAAAGTGAAAATAGTTGCAAGAAACTTCGTTGGGTTGAAAAATGGGCTGATGAGTATAGAAGAAAATTGAACCTATTAACAGATAACTCACAAGCTGAAACAAGAAGCTCAGTAAACGAAGCAACAAATTCTCTGCTTACTTGTATCAGGCAGTCAGCTAGGGTCAGTTCGAATAATGGTGCAAGATCTTTTAAGATGAGTTGGTATGATATGGAGTGTAAAAAAAGCAGAGATAGATCTTTTGCTCTATTGAAACTTTTTAGAAACACCAACACAGAAGTAGCGAAAAATCTCTATCTCCAATCCAATAAAGCCTTCAAGGACCTTTGTTGTTTAAAAAAAGAAAGCTTTCTGAAAAAATCAGCTATGCAACTTGTAGGGAGCAAAGATTCTAAGTCGTTCTGGAAAAATGTTAGGGTTTTGGGAGGTCACAATAAGTCAGCCAAAAACAATATTAGTGTAGACCGATTGGCAACTCATTTTGAAAATTTATTGCTCCCAGACCCAAACCAAGCATGTATAAGTTTTGCGATTCCTTTTGTTTACATTGAAGAGTTAGACGCTCCTTTTTCTATGGGTGAACTTTTATCGGCCCTGAAAAGAATGAAAAATAACAAAGCCTCAGGATTGGATGGTATACCGATTGAGTTCTTCAAAAATTCCACACCAAACTTCCTGAATAACGTTCTAGAACTTTTTAATAGAATGTTTAGTGAAGAGAACTTTCCTGACTGCTTCAGAACTTCTTGTATATCAGCACTTTTTAAAAAGGGGGACCCCGATATACCAGACAATTACAGAGGCATTTCTGTTCTTAATTCTTTTCGGAAACTTTTTACTCAAATCCTTTATCAAAGAGTGATGGCCTGGGTTGAATGTAACAACAAAATCAGCTGTTTTCAGGCGGGTTTTAGAGCTAATCTATCGACTGTAGACCAAATTTTCACTCTTACTAGTATTGCAAGGCGGTTTATCGAAAAAAAGAGTAAACTGTTTGCTTTTTTTGTCGACTTCAAAGCCGCTTTCGATACTGTAAATAGAAGATCACTTTTATTCAAACTCGCTGCTATTGGTTTATCTACAAAGTTTATCAGAATCTATGAGCAACTTCTCTTGAATATGACGGCTGTAGTATCAAATGGAACAAATCAGTCAACTCAATTTCGGTCCGAGACAGGTGTCCCTCAAGGCTGTATTCTCAGCCCATTGATGTTTGCTCTTTTTATCAATGATATTGAGGATCATATTCCTGGAGGGGTGATTTTTGGAGACATAAGTGTTAAAGTGTTGCTATATGCAGATGACCTTGTCATTCTGACCGATGATGCGTTAACTCTTCAATTACAGATAAATAAGTTAAAGCAATTCTGCGATAGGTGGGACCTAAAAATTAACACGGTGAAGTCCAAAATTATGATTTTCCGCTCTCGTTCCACTGACAATGACCGTGTATGGACTTTAAACGGTTCTAATATTGAAGTCGTAAAGGAGTTTAAGTATCTAGGTTTCACTATCACGCACAATCTGAGTTTACTTCCTCACATCAAAGACAAAATAGCTTCAGCTAAGACAGCAATTAACTCCATATGGTCGAACTTTTTCAATAATAGACTTGTAGATCCAACCACGAAATTTAAAGTTTTTAATGCAACAGTCAACAGTTGCTTTTGCTATGCTAACGAAGTGTATGGTTATCAACAGCTTGATGAAATAGAAACCATTCAGAGGTATTTTTTCAAAAGAATTTTTAGGTTACCACGTAGCACCCCAAATTATGCCATCTATGCCGAATCGGGCTTACCTCCAATCTTCTTGAAGAATTTGAAAGCTAATGCTGACTATATTGTTAAAGTTATGCGAAGATCGAACAGCAACCTCCAGAAGCGGGTCCTTCTTGTATCTTTACGGTGTCGGTATTCACCTTTCAGAAATTGGTTTGAATTGGCCTCATCGTACGATTTAGAACTACCATTAACCTTGGATAACCCTGATAACTGGAGGAATATTCTATATGACTGCATTTCTGGAATTGACGAACAAATGTTTCAGTCTTGTATCGAACGTGCTAGGGAGTCTTCAACACGATCAGTTTATAGAGAACTAAACTTTAATTTAAGAGAAACAAGCTATTTTAGAGATGAATTTTCTGTCATTGAAATGAGTTTGATTTTCAAAGCTAGAACGGAGATGCTAGAATTAAACTATAGGCCTCATAGATCAGACTTAAACCCGACGTGTACTCTCTGCAACCATCAGGCAACAGAAAACATCTTCCATTTTATGGCGTTATGTCCAATTTTGCAGGAAATCCGCAGGTTATACCTTAACAAGAGTTTTCTCTCGTTAGATGATTGTGTTTCGTTGTTGAACGGGGAGTTGGGATGGAATTTGCTTATTCGGTTTATCACACATGCAATCTCATATAGAAATATATATGCTAATTTTTTGGATTAACTTGAATGTTCAATCTATTATAATTTTGTTTTAGCTAAACTAAAAGCACTGTTTTTTCTAATTCTGGATAATGTAGCTCTTTTTAGCTTTTAGATTTTGTCAATAATTTAGCTAATTATTATAAAAATAATAAGTTACTATGCAAAATAAAAATCTATAGAAATCCAATTATTAAACTTGTATTTAATTATAATTTGTTTTGTAGAAACCGTACTTATGTATAATTACTTTAAACTTTTTATATTTTACTTTTCTCATCTAAAAATTTTTTTTAATATGTATAATAATAGACTTTTTAATCCGGCAGACGGCACCTTTTGCCATGCTTGTATTTCTTTTTACCAATCTCTGTATATATATTTGTTGAAAAAATAAAGAAAATAATAATAATAATAATAATAAATTGCCGACTGCATCCGAAAAAAAATAAATATTTCTGGGAATCATAAATTTAGAGAAATAAAAGACATAAAAGTATTATTTTACAATTCAGCATTTAATTATTATAAAAATAATAATTTTTAACAACAAAACAAATAAATAAACATTATTTATTAGGTGCTTATTAATAAATAATAATATTTAATAATAAAATAACATAAATTACATATTTTTTTAGTTCAGTCTTTAAAATGGAAATTACGAATTCAGAAACAATTTAAACATTTTACATGAATTTTAATTTTAATTTAAAGTTTAACCCTGCGATGTTTTAATAATGCCAATTTTTAATTAACCTCATTTAATTGAATTTCATCAACTATATCTTTTGCGGAGTAAAGCAGCAGTAGTGAATTTAACCTTTCATTACCCATGGTCGTACGCAAATAATTTAGAACTATTTCTAGTTTACTAAATGACCGCTCACAAGAAGCCGAGGTCACAGGAGCGGTTAACATGTAGGAAACTAGTTTGAATGCTAACGGAATCACATTTCTTAATTTAAATACCTCTTTGGTAATGTCGTCGAAATTTGAGTATTCGTTACAAGAAAAAAAGAAGAATTTGCAATTCCGATAAATATCATTCCACACATTCTTTGAAAAAAGAGGATCCAATTCCTCAATAGATTTGACTAATTCTATTGTGACATTGGCTCTAGAAGCGGGTATTTTAAAAAAAATTTAAAAAGGTTCAAAAATGGTTAAATTATCTGTTAAATTTTTTCTTACGCGCGACGTAAAAGTTTGAAGAACCATTTTGAACTCTTTTCTATAAAATGTTCCCAAATTGAAAACAAAAGCGGTTTCAGAATTTTCATCAATTCTCTTTGGTTACCGACGCGTTCTATGATGCTTCAAGAAATCATTTTCAGGATTTGTCTTTAATTTTTCCGCAAATGAAGATGAACTTTTTATTAACGCATTTATTTGATTGTCATCATCGTTCATTTGTTGAAATGATTTTAATGTGCTTCGAATCAACAATGAAGCATCAAAAACGTTCAACCGAGTTGTTTTGTTATAGCGAGTTTCATTCACGAAAAAAATTGCTCTTTTTGTCAAAAGTTTTAATCTTTTTCACTTTTGAGAGTTTCATTCATTCAAAAAGTGCAATTCTATATCGATTCTCAACACGAAAGAATGGATCTCTGATGGGTTGGGAGAATCGATCTGTATACTTTTCTGTCAAACGTCATATGAGAAATAATTTGTTATTTTTTGTCGTTTGTTGTGAAATTGTGCCAGTCTGTGATAAATAAAACAAAAATAAAAAAATAATGAACGTAGGATTTAATAAATATACTTTAATTATCCAATTAAATATCAATTAACCAATGATTACTTCTTCCAATGACAAAAGACAAAAATCAAATGACAAAAAATCAAATTCAAATTGACATGGATACCCAAAACAAGTTTCATTCAAAAGGGCAATTCTCGATTTTGAGAACAAAATAATTCTTCCAAATTTGAATGAAACTCGCTATTAGATTGTACATCAACCAGAACCGAAAAACAATTCAATTTTTATTGCATGGAAAAAGGATATCTTAGAGCAAATGGGTGACATTTGGAACGAAATACACTACTCGTCCAAAATATAGTTCGTCCTCCATCTGTAAGGCTATGAAGTGTCAAATTCCATTGAAGGACGGCTAGGATCGATGTCGACGGATTAAAAAATCTCAAAAAAATCAGAAAAAATCCTATTTTCTTACTGCTCCGGAAAAAGCAATTTTAGAGCAAATGGATGACATTTGGAACGAAATACACTACTCTGTCCTAGCTATGAAGTGTCAAATTCCATTGAAGGACGGCTAGGATCGATGTCAACGGATTAAAAATCTCAAAAAAATCAGAAAAAATCCGATTTTCTTACTGCTCCGGAAAAAGCAATTTTAGAGCAAATGGGTGACATTTGGAACGAAATACACTACTCTGTCCAAGCTATGAAGTGTCAAATTCCATTGAAGGATGGCTACGATGTCGATGGATTAAAAAACCTCTAAAAAATTAGAAAAAATCCGATTTTCTTACTACCAAACCGAATCGAATACTCAAAAACAATGAATGACATGTATTCACCGATTTTGTTTCAAACCGAGTTGGCCAACTCGAGTTGCAACTCGATTTGCTTGAATTCCAACTCGAGTTAACTGGGTTTGAGAAATTTACGAGTTCGCACATCACTTTACAACTAAACCAGATAGCGCCTTCCCGTTTTCATTTTTGTTTCGTTCTGCACATCTACGTCATGCACATACATGAGTCGAGAGTTGCGTTAGTAGAGAATGTATTGTACTCTGACAGCCGAAAAAGCAGGTACAATGTGCAAACTTATTATACTGTATTTGTTATTCATCAGTTTAAAAATCGGCTTAAATTAAAAATTTTAATACAGTAAATAAACCTGTGAAATATTGCTCCGTGTTGTTGAAAGCACAGCTCGTCCACACCAATGCCCCAATGCGATTCAATTCCGAAACGATTTTAAAGAAGTAAGGACCAATGATTCCACCAGTATATTAAGTATACCAATATGTCAGTTTTTCTGGATGTAAAGGCGCCTTAAAAATGGCGGGTTATCTGTACTCCAAATGTGGCAGTTTTGCTTATTGATGTAGCCTTTGAACCAAAAATGAGCTGCAGCTGAACAAATGCGAACTGATGTGTTTCATGAACAGTAACAGAGCCATGTTTTTCAAAATAAATCTACATAATTTACATGCGTTGTTCAGGCCTCAGTTGATTCATGGTGAAATTGTTTACCAAACTTAAGATAAATCAAATGGCAGATGATAAAATTTCGGTCAATGAAAACAAGTTAAGATTCTAAACCTCTAAAAAACACCCTTTAATTTGTTTTATATTCATTAATACCCAGACCTTCCATATCGCCGCCTCCTTATACTTGCTAAAGCTAACACTGACAGCGCGCATCGTTCTTCCTATTATGGCAATATCATCATCACAGCCAAGTCGTAAACGTCCTTGTTCTAAATTAAAAAAATCGAGAGTCCTTCGACAAGTCAACTCAACAGCCCTATCCTAAGAATCAAACTGTTCCCAAAAAACCATAGATTCTGCACGTCACATCAGCTGAACAAATTCAATAAAAAAGTTTTGCTGGGAAAAATCATAATCTCCGCCGGCTCCGTTCCTTGATGCAACAAAACATAAAATAATGCAATTTATATTCCCTATTGCATCCGCAGTAATGTTCTAGCTTCCAGAAGAAGAAAATATCATTTTCTATCTCCAAAGAGGCACACAAATAATAATTCAGTGGAGAAAGGCACACAAGAAAATAAAAAAAAGATGGATGACAACAAGGGAAAATATTTTGCATTTCGTGCAAAAATTGTTTTCGAAAATGTTTTTGCTCATATTTGCCATCACCACCACCAATGATGCCTGAAAAACTGAAAAAGGATTCGGATCACGTTCAGCCACTCAAATGTGTTACGTGTCAGTGAGTGGTTATCAAGGATAAAGGAAGTGAGTGATAGCAAAATGTACCTACATACAGACATACATTGGAGAAAAAAAGCAAGACTTTGTCGAAGCTTATTTGAGTTTTTGACGTCGGTATCGGAATCCAATCGAACGTACCATACACCATCATCATCGATGAAAAGATGGATGGAATATTGAATGAAAATGGAGAAAGAGATGGAGACAGATTCAGGAAGCTACTTTTCTGTGTGGAACTGTGGATGTGACTCTGAGATGGCTGTGAGCTGTGACCACTTTGCACAGAATGTGTTGATTAGAATTCCTTTTTTTTTTGTATGTATATAAATGATTGAGCTCTGATCGAATGATGTCCTTGAAAGATGTACTTTCGTTCCTATACTTTGTTGGCGATTGAATTGATGTTTAAGCTGATTCGATTTTTCAGACACCAAACGCACCAGAAAATTGACAGATAATTGTTGGGGAATATTGTGTATATTTAAGACAGAAAACAGACATCATATGGCATTCAATTTGTCAGTAAATGATCACGTAGTTTCGTAAGGAGCACACATTTTGTTTGAATTAGAATGGATGTTTTTGAAAATAAAACCGAATGGTGTTGTGCAGATGATGCAGAAAGCCTATCCATGATGTTTTAAATAAAATTAGGCGAACTTCGAATACATTGTACAATCTTCCAGAAAAATTTCAATGGAGATAACAGAACAACTACGTGCAATTCATTTTCTCGTTGCGCGTGGTTAGTAATTAGATCGGGTACCGTCAAAACTAATAACTGCGAGCTGTTGGCATGTGTTGTGTGTTATTCCCTCTTCTGTTCTGTATGTCTCTCCCTGTCGTGTTTGTGTTATCTTGAGCCGAAGGCCTCAGTTGCCAGAGCCTGTAACTGGCTGCGCACAATGGTGTAGCAGCAGCAGTAGCACGCAGCAATGTCAAAGTAAATGTCAAAAAAAGTAGCTCACAAAGCAGCATACACGAATACAATGTGTAGCACTGAACTCAGACAAAAATCACGTCTGCCATTTTGGTTTGTTGTAGTTTTGCAGCGCAACAGGTTCGTGAAGTTCAAGTCTAGTCGACTTGTACTTCAGCGACTCTCTCTGCTGCAGCTTCTACTTCACATTGTAGCCGTGCAATACGATTTACATACATTTAACTTTGACATTGCTGCGTGCTACTGCTGCTGCTACACCATTGTGCGCAGCCAGTAAGTGTGTCTATTTCGATTGATTCATCGACGGAGTAGATAAATAATGTTATGTAATTCCGTTTTCTATCGGGAGGATAATTTGTTCAAAATTGAAAGGTTACTTTGTAGAGTTTATCTCGCGTAGTTAAAGATTTTGCATAAGATCAAGTCAATTTACCGATTAAGATGCAAGATTAAAAGCGTACCTTATGATAACAGAAATAGTTGGAAATGCAGGTCATATCTATAGTCATCGCTCTAGGTGAAGATGTTACATTTTCAGAATAAACATTTTGGTCAGTAAACAAAGAATGTATTTGTGGGTCTTTTTTCGAGTGCCACAAAATAAGGAAAAATTAAGACGAATATCATCTTTTGGGTAACAATTCTTCAAGTATACCGAATTAGACTTGGTCCTTTGCAGGTGTTTCTTGAAGGAAAAGTTATACAGTGTCAGCACAATTCATATAGCTATCTGAGGTATATTTATAACATTCGTTCACGAATTTAAGCCACTTGAACTTCGAGTGCATATCATGTTAAATTAATTAACCATGAACATGATTGTTCTATACATAAACTGTTCAGTGTTCATATTTGGAGTAAAGAAATCCTATGCTCCTTGACAACAGCATTCTTGGTTTATTATGGTTTAGTATGCAAAAGTAATAATCTGTTCTATGATAGAAACAAGTGAACATAATCACTAGAATCAACACTTAAAGCCACGGAACGATTCGTTGTTCAAATGACAACCATGGCTCTAAGTCCTTAAATTACTTACGAGATTTTGTTTTGATAACAAACTAAATGGTTACTCCAAATCAGTTCAACAACGTACTGGATTCTATACAATTAAATTGGTGAAGAGAAAGTAAGAAACTATTTTGTGGCAGTATTTTTCTTTCACCAATAATTCTGTTGCGAAATACTCACTTTATTTTCTTCATGCCGCAGCCATCTCATAACCATCAAATACGAATTGGTCCTGTGTGGTTGTGAGGATACATTTATTGCTTTTCCCTTATGCGTCTTTCTCGATCAAATACATAAATTAGTTCTGACAAAAATGATGCGAATTGTGCAAGCCTTGCTCTACTTCCCACGCAATTTTATTGCTCAACACTTGATATTCCGCAGTAATATTGAGCGTGAAAGGACTTCGTTGCACAAATTGATTTGGTATACGCAATATATTGTGGAACGTGAGTGAATAAAATGCAGGAAGGCAATAATATTGCATCGTGTACGGACGATGCATTTTCTCTCAATAATTTTGGTCAGTATCTTTCGCAAAAGCGAAAAAAATAAAATGCACGACTGGGTCGCACGAACTTGCTCTAATGAGTGACAGTGGTTTAGGGGCTTGAGATTTTGATAAAAATAAAATTTTCAAAATTCTTAAATAAATACTTAAACTAATTTGAGCTTACTAAAAAGTACGCCATTTTATTTCTTGGATAAATTTGAATTTATGAGAATAAATTTATAAAAATCTGTGGAGCGGTTTTTGAGAAAAAAAGTTTTTTTTTTAAAACTTTTTGAAAAAAATTTTCAAAAAATATTCAAAAACGCCAGTTCATAGAAATTCAGCAAATACATTTATTTAAAATTTTTAGAAAAATATTTAATAAGCAGTTTTTAAAATATTAATTTTTTAAATTTTTTTTTTAAAAATGCTTTTAAAAATACAAAAAAATATTTTTCAAAAATATTGGTATGCAATACAAATTGAGCTATCTACAGCTATATGTGTGTGAAATTTCGAAATAATCGGTTGAGTCGTTTTCGAGATAGTCGAAAGCAAAAAAAATGGTCATATGGAAAGTACCGTTCTTAGCCATTTTTTAAAACTTTTTTTTCAGCCATATGATTGGTCGTACCTAAAAAGCAACACTGATTTTTTTAAATAGAAATCGTTAGAGCCGTTTTTGAGAAAAATAAGTTTTAACGTAACGGTTGTATGGCAGGTACCGTTATTTTTTGAGCTAAAAAAAAAAATTTCAATTTCCCCTCTGTACAATACCTAAAAAAGTCTATATACCAAGTTTGAAGCAATTCGGCCCACCCGATTGGGCTGTAGGTCTCTACACATACAGACAGACAGACAGACAGACAGACAGACAGACAGACAGACAGACAGACAGACAGACATACAGACGGACAGAATTTTTAGACCATCTTTTTTCGTCTTCGCTATCATCGTAATGTCATGTTTGATTGTTATCTCAAAACTTTTTTTTCGACGAATGCATAACTTGCCTTATAGTACCTATAATCGCAAAAAAAAATTTAAAAAAATTAGTTTTAAACTTATTTTTTTTAATTTTTACTTGCTCTATAGGGCAAGTATTGGTTTCGTGCAGAAAAAAAAATCGAGGTTTTAATCAAACATGACATTACGATGATAGAGAAGCCCTAAAAAGTGGTTTTCGCCATACCGTCCGTCGGTCTGTCTGTGCGGATGTGCGGATGTGCGTATGTGCGTCTGTGCGCTTTTTCACGTCATGCTACAGTCTAATCGGCTTGACGGATTTTCTTCAAACTTGATATATAGCAGTTTCAAGAAAAACGATTGTCGAGACTTTTTTTATTTCGTCTTGGCCCGGCTCAAACTTGTACCTTTCAAGTAACGGTTTTTTTCAATTTGGATTTTCTCGAAAACGGCTCTAATGATTTTGATTAAACTTAAAATTTAGCTAACTTTAAGCATTTCTAACAAAACTGCGTTTTTTGTTTTTGGCTCAAATGGTCGTAACGAAAATCAGGTTTTAACGGCTTTTTTTCAAATGTTCACAACGGCTTGATTGAATCAACTCAAATTTTGTTTGACATAGTTTTTCATAGTGTTCTATAGGATGGTTTAGTAAATTTTTCACTGAAGCCTTTCTAAACGGTGGCTTCCATACAACGAACCGTTGAGTTTTAGCCAACTTTTTTTGGTTTTTTCTAATTTTCTCGAAAATGGCTCTAACGATTTTGATTAAACTTTGTGGTTTATATTCTTTTAGTATTTTTGAGAGAACTGCGTTTTTAGTTTTTGGCTAAAAATGCAAATAACGGATATATGCTCTTAACGGCTTTTTTACTTGCGATTATAGGTACTATAAGGCAAGTTATGCATTCGTCGAAAAAAAAAGTTTTGAGATAACAATCAAACATGACATTACGATGATAGCGAAGACGAAAAAAGATGGTCTAAAAATTCTGTCCGTCTGTATGTCTGTCTGTCTGTCTGTCTGTCTGTCTGTCTGTCTGTCTGTCTGTCTGTATGTAACCTACAGCCCAAACGGGTGGGCCGAATTGCTTCAAACTTGGTATATAGACTTTTTTAGGTATTGTACAGAGAGGAAATTGAAATTTTTTTTTTAGCTCAAAAAATAACGGTACCTGCCATACAACCGTTATTTTAAAGCTTATTTTTCTCAAAAACGGCTCTAACGATTTTTAATTAAAAAAATCAGTGTTGCTTTTTTGGTACGACCAATCATATGGCTGAAAAAAAAGTTTTAAAAAATGGCTAAGAACGGTACTTTCCATAGGACCGTTTTTTTTTGCTTTCGACTATCTCGAAAACGACTCAACCGATTCTTTCGAAATTTCACACACATATAGCTGTAAGTAGCTCAATTTGTATTGCATACCAATATTTTTGAAAAATATTTTTTTGTATTTTTAAAAGCATTTTTTAAAAAAAAATTTAAAAAATTAATATTTTGAAAACTGCTTATTAAATTTTTTTTTTTTTAATTTTAAATAAATGTATTTGCTGAATACCTATGAACTGGCGTTTTTGAATTTTTTTTGAAAATTTTTTTCAAAAAGTTTTTCAAAAAAAACTTTTTTTCTCAAAAACCGCTCCACAGATTTTTCTAAATTTATTCTCATAAATTCAAATTTATCCAAGAAATAAAATGGCGTACTTTTTTTTCAGCTCAAGTTAGTTTAAGTATTTATTTAAGAATTTTGAAAATTTTATTTTTATCAAAATCTCAAGCCCATAAACCACTGTCACTCATTAGAGCAAGTTCGTGCGACCCAGTCGTGCATTTTATTTCAAATGGCCATAAGTTGTCAACGGTTGCATCGAATTCACTCAAACTTTATTTGTTATAGTTTCTTACAGCTTCCTATCAGATGGCATTGATTTTTTTCCGTTTTTCTTTTTTAAATGGTTGCTCCTATACAAAGAGCCAATAGATTTTGGATTTTTTCATTTTTTCTAATTTACTCAAAAAAGGCTCCCCCCATTTTTATGAAACTTTGTATGTAACATATATAGAATACTTCAAAGAAAACTGCATTTTTAGATTTGGCTACACATGATAATAGCGGAAATTGCTTTTAACAGTATTATTAATTTGGCCATAAATGGACATTTGTATCATTTATAACACCCAAAAGATAACGTCTTAATTTTAAATATTAAAGGTTTCTTAACGTTAGCTCTCGTATATCGGTTTTTCCAGTTTCAGTCAAATTTTTGTAGGTTTTACCAAATTTTTCAAAAATGAGTTGTTCTCATTGATCGAAAAGTTTGTTTTCATCGTACTATTGCACCCACAGAGCAAGTACGTGCGACCCAGTCGTGCATTTTATTTTTCATAATTTTGAGTTCGAAAATTAATATTTTGAAAACGGTTCAATAAAATAACTTCATTCAAAACTACAATAAAAAACAAGTTTTTGGCTTTACAAAAAGGTATAGCATGGCATTCTAAGAGCTACCGTTATTTTTTAATAATTTTTTTTTTCAAATTTAAGTCATGTTTTTAGAAAAATGCCCCTCCCGTCTAAACGGAGGGGAATAGACCCCCTCTCCCATACGATTTTTTTTCTTGTCTCAACCCAACCTACACGCTCTTGCTTTTTGGCACAACGCTCGTGAATCACCCTGTATAAAGAACTGAGAAGGCAATAATGATGGGCACTGAAACTGAATGTTGCAAGGAAGATGTATTTTCTTGTAATATTTTTGGTCAATTATTTTGCACAATAATATTGCTTGTTGTTGGGGCCACACATTTCAGAAGTCTTATTGTTTATATGGTAAAATGGACTAAAAGTCAAAAAGTGGTATCCGATTTTAAAAATTCATATTGTGTTTGATCACACTTCATGCTTTTAAGTGCGTGTAGTACTTAAAAACCTGTTTAAAATTTGAAAGGGGGTAAACAAAATTTTGGGAGGTATATAGTAGAATTTCCTTTATTTTCCATAGATAAAGCTCCTAAACTAATATTTTGAATGCCATCTACACAATTTATTGCAACTGTCCATTTTTCAAACTAAAAACAACGATCAAAAAGTACAGTACACTCAGGCGTATGCGTACTTTTCTGAATATATTTTATTCAAAAAATAAAGGGAAAACAGCCATGTTCTCATATTTAGGACTAATTATTTGAACTACTCGTACATACATATATGAATATATAAAAAAAGTCAAACATATCACTTTCTGTTGAAAATGTTTGTATTTATCATCGCGTTATCTGCTCGGAAGTGCTGAACAACGTCTGCGGGGGCAGCTAGTTGAAATATAAATCTGTAACAGAGTAGACACAATTGACAGTTTCGTTTAAATTTTAATTGAATTACAAATTGTTTTTCCCATAAAAACAATATGTAAGATGAATGTTTTGTTTGTGTTCACTGGTCAAAAAATCACTTTAATTACTTAAAGCATCATGATTCATGCTTTTGATGAGTCTCAGTAATATGGGTGAAGAGAAGATCATGGTTATGGTTAAGCTGATACAAAAATTAATATGAAATAAATCAATATTAGGTTTGAGTCCAGTATCGTGAGCTTAATTTGACAGTTGGTTACGTGGTTTTTGTAGTTTATTAAATAATTTTTTCAAGATCAAAATGTTTAAAAATGTTTTTAAATCGTGATCATTATAAATGTATAAATCCCTTAATGTTAACGTGTGGAGAAAAATAATTCTTTAAAAAAAATCGCAACAAAAAAAAGTCTAAAAAAGTGACTACATTGTGGCTCACCTGAAGTCACTTAGAATGAGTGAGAATGAGAAAATATAAAAATTGCTACTTATTGCTCTCTTTCGAACAAGACAGAATAATTCAATCTGGTGACTCATATCCATCGAAATTATTCCTCAGAAAACGAATTTTAAGGTCTGAAAAATAATTACGTTACTTTTTACTTATGTAACTAATATATATGACTTTTGAATGTTATATATATGAATTAAAAATTTCTTTTTTGTAATTTGGAAACCTTGGGTCAAAAACTGTTACTGTTAATCAGAAATGGATAAAGGACCATACGAATGCGAAATCAATAAAAACCAAACTTCATATTTCCATGGGATATAGGACTTTTGTGCAATAAACATTGAAAAATCAACGAAAACAAATATAATACAAAAATCAATCAAATCACTTACATTATTAATTTTTAAAATTTTATTTTTAGTGATAAAAATATAAAGAAAAAATTAATTCTAATTCTGTCGGTATGCCTTACTTTATATCACATTGGCTTATTTCTAAGTCGGTAAAGAACCTATCAAAATCAAATTATACATTATTTTAATACTAAATTATGAAAATTACCTAAAATTACTTTTGGTCCATTAAATTTTCTTGAAAAATACATTTAGTTTTATTCAGAACGGGTTATTAAAATACTATAACATTCGTAGGAGCTAGTTTTATTAGTGTTTTTTCATATAAAGCATTTTTAACAATTTTGTTTCTATCCATTTTAGTACGAAAAAAATTTCAAATATTATTGATACAAATTTCCAAAAGACTACATTTAACTCTGTTCTAAAAGGATCATTAGAGATACAGTCGATATTACTAATTCGGCCTTGGTTCCAAACAAAATTCTAAAAACCACAATCAATTCGAAAAGTCGTTATTGACTGAATCAATCTGAATTATTCCTTGCATTATAGTTTAGTGAATAATTTAAAAATGTCTAACAGAAAATAAAATATTGGCAAAAGTTGGTTGGTTGTCAAAATACGTTTATCAAAATGCTTTATTAATTAAATATTTTCTTCAGCTTAAGAATATTATGATCACATAGTGTGAATATACACATACACATGAGTTAAAGCAAATGCATTTTTGGCGCTACGATTCCAAGCAAGACTTTGCGCCTATAGTAGTTAACTCAACCATTACTCTGTATGCGTTAATATTCTCCAAGAGTGGAAGGCAACTACAATTCACCATCAAATTCAATCAGCTAGTAGAGATGCGCTATATTCTCATAGCAATATTTAATCTTCAAGGATTCACTTTGTTGCATGAAGCAGGACCATAATTTTTTTAGTGTGACTATTTTTCGTGTTTGACTCCTAAATCAGTAGAGGCCGATAGAAAAAGATTCAGTATTGATCGGGTTTCAGTAGAAAATGTTTTCGGACTAAAAACCACATAGCTAGAACATAGAGCTCCACCATACTTTCAGAATTGCAACCATAAGCTTTGATTTTACAAATATTTGTATGACAGAAAAAATAGGTTGTTTTTATTCAGTTCTATTAAAAAGGATACCACTTCTGAGGTTCTGAGGCCTTCTCAAATCAAATCAATGCAAAAAACCTTTAAAAAAGATTAAATTGTTTCCTTCTTCCGAACTTTCCAAGTGTGTCAATATCTCTCTCGATTCATATTTGCTATTGCTTCCTTATTGTTTGTCCTTTAATTTCTTAAGGATTTCATAAGACCAAACTATACATACATACAAGTTTGTGTGTCCCTTGAGTCAAAAGATATTGCTCTATCGATTCGGCAGATCTCTACGACATATCCTCGAATCACACTTTTGGTGCAGGCAATTTTCTTGACCACCACAAAAATATCCTTAATGTTCGCACAAGAAATAAAAAAAAAAAAACAATCCATTAAAAAGGATATTTTCAGACATTGTTGGCGACATTATATTGACTCTATATAAATTTCCTAGAGATTATTAGCGTTTTTAATTGGCAATCTGGAAGCATAAAAAAGCAATCTGAATGCGTTCAATTGGGCAAAACTGACAGTTCTGATTCTGAAAAAAAGAGAATTTCTCTTCTGGTTTTAAAAACAGAATCAGAAGCAGAATCACTCACACATTCATAGATTTAAATGTCAGATGTCACACTTGACCAATGTCATATTTTTTGTTTGGAAATTATACCAGCAGTGAAGTGATTTCTTGAAATTGAAACCAATACATTCACACCAAACTTCAGATTCTTCGGAATAAAAAAAAACTGTTCAATTGAGATTCCGAATCGAAGAACAATTCCGGATTGCCAATTAAAAACGCCATATAACACACTAGGTATGTATGTATTGGAATATGTGTTGTGTATGGGTGTGTATTGTCGTGATTTTTCTTTCTATTCCCCAAAGGACGATGTTATCTCCGCAGTTCAAACATTATTTTATGATGTCATTGAGTAAAAAAAGGTAGAGTCAGAAAAAAAAGGACGAAAATCAAATCACACACCTTTCATGCTGAGAATTTAAATTTATATCAATTTCTTCTTAAAGAACACATACACCCGAACTTACAATGTCCTTGCCAATGATGTTAGCGTGTTAAACATACATGAGTTGAAAACTGTCACTTTTACCGCTAAAGGCAGAAACTAGGGCAGTACGAATTTATTAAATTGTCTCAATTTCGCCAGAAGCAGAATAGGGATGCATAAAAAGAGAAAGGAAGGAGGCACCTTATATTCTGCTTAACTGAATAAGGATATGTGTGAAGAAGGATCTTACATCCTAAGTCGAATGAAAAAAATTATTTTCCGGGACCACCCGTGTTCAGAATTTTTGATCTTCTTCATTTTTTTTTTGTAGGTATCTTTGGAGTTTTTTATAGTCCTTGTTGACGAAACCAATAAACAAGAATGAAAGGATGTAAGTAAAAGCGGTTATAGTTCGTCGTCTTTGGGTGTGATTGAAGGAAGAGACATTTATGATAAGTATGTGACAAGAATACCTTTACAGGATAACTCCACACACACATCATTTTGCTGAAAGAATTAAATGACTAACATTATTTGAGCAGATTCTCCTACCCAACCAAAGAAGACAAAAATAAGGACCTCTGTTTATCAGCTTAATGAAAGTGTCAATGAGGTTACTGTCTATATATATATATGTATGTATACGGTTATCCTTGCCTATAAGAATGCATCAACATGAAATTGGGTTAAACGGTTTGTGGGTGGAGGAGGACTACGACGAGTCTTATGAGATTTTCGGCTTTTATCCTTTTTTTCGGTTGTGTGCCCATAGAAAGCAATAAACATTCAGGCGAAAAAAGGATCAGTATGAATGAAATATTCAACTTGAATTTGGCCATTGGTTTCGATTTCCTTCGATTAAACGGGAGAGGGGGTAGGTATAGTTTTGAATTGGGTTGAACGACATAATACTTGCCCGGTCATCACACACATGCAGACATCAATGAAAGAAGGAAAGAAAAAAAAGGATATTTATTTCTGGGTCCTTATGGGAATGAATAGTAATAACATGAATGTTATGAGTATGATGGGGATTTCGAAAAATATTTATAACATTTGTGATGTCCTTCCTGAAGGAATTTTTTTTTTTATATATATCTACCATGTATTTGTATATAAATATTAAGATCATTTCCTTTTCGTCCTGGGAAAATTCCCAAGTTTATTCTCTAACAAATGTTTCCTTTCGAATTCTTTGATGTGTATCATCAAAAATCCTTTGAAAATCTAATTAAGTTTTAAAGGATAGGTATCCTCCCAAGTGCACCAAAGACATAGAACAGAAGACAGCATTTATATCTTTACTACAACATTGTCTGGGGAAGGAATAAACGAGGAAATGTTGTTAAGATATCCTTTTCCTCTACGACCGAACCGACCGACGCGACGGGACGCGCCGACACAAGAGGAAGCTAATTTATGCAAAATGAACCACATTTCTAACATTTTAACCCTTGCAAGACTCAAGGATACACCTCCAATCAAAATGTTAGGTGTTGAAACTTGACTGGCTTATCTTTCTTCGTAATTACATATAGTATCTCACGTGAAATGGAGAAGATACAAAATGTATAGACACCGTTAGAGAAGGCAATCGAAAAGAAACTAAGTGAATATCTTGAGACTAGGACGTGGTTAACTAGAAGAAGTTATCTTGTTCCTGCTAACATCGCATGATTGATGGGACTACTATTTCAAGACATGATATTTTTAAACATTTTGATTTTTTTTGTTGCATAACTTTAGTTGCTTGTATTCTGCATAATCTAAGGATCGAATAACTGCATACTCTAAGGAGCCACGAATGGCGTGAGTTTGATTAGAAAACTCAATAGAACTCCCACCTAATGAGGACGTCGAGATACAAATAATGGCTTCCATTCACTCCATTGTCTTGAGAAAAAAATAACTTCTCTCTTGTCTCAAAGGACACTGTTTTTTGACACAAAAATAATGATTCAGTACAATCATCCTAGAAGATGACATCAGTCGTTGTTCCTATTCTTCTTCTATCACAATAAGAAAACTTTCCAATTGTGTTTCCTATACTGTTTTGGACATACCTACATAACAATGGAACAACTTCTATTAGATGGAGCAGCATAAACTGACAGCTCAGCGAGAAAATGGGAGGGATAACACAACCAAAATGAAGTCAAATGAAGCATAAGACAGGCGACAGATGGTGGTGGAATAGATGAATTAGTTAGTAATGGTTTCGTTTTAGTTTTTGTTCTCAACTTGAAGCTACCGCACATTGGAGAAGGACGACAAGACGAGAAACGGGATACTGTATACGTATACTATGGATACAAAAGGAATAAAGTTCAAATCTTGATTAGGAAGTTTTTTAAAGTTTTGGTGTTTTTGGAGCTTATTTTTCTGTCACAGTGATGGAGAACAGTGCTAATTTGGTGTGGATTGAAAGTTTCTTGAAGGTTTTCTTGTGTTGTTTTTAGAAGTTATATTAAATTTATAAATGGGTTTTGCTCGATTGGTTTAATCTTGAATAAAGGAGTAAAAAATTGTCCTTTTGTTTCTGTTTCCATAATTTAATGCTACAAGTTACAATTCAGTCAGTAACGGTGGATCAATATTAAGGTGGTATCATTGCCTTTCGGACGTTTCGAGACAAATAGTAGCTTTTGTTAACATAGTTTGGAATTATCATTTAACACATTCATGTCATATCTATCTGTATATGTATATACAAAAACGATTCTCAATGATAATCATATTTTGGTAGATTGATTTTGAACAAATTGATTGAAAACATGCAAATGAGAGTTTTATCATGTTAATAGTGATCCAACTTAACTAATGGTATGTGTCTCCTAACATGGAATGGTTGCCGTCATAGTTCTGACAAGATTGATGCTACGAATTAATGCACTTTTCAAGTAAGATCAACCAAAATAGTGGGTTTGTCATCTAGGCTTTTCACACTGAGTCATAAATTGAGCTTTTGTTAAAAAGCTTATAAAACATTTTTTGATCGTTCACACTGCTAATTTTTGTTCGACACTTCAATAATTTTTATCATATTTGTATATTTTACAATATCTGAAATCGTATGGGAATTTTCGTTTAATATTATTTTTATTTAATAAAATGAAAAATTATCTTTTAAATATACATATGTACCTTCTTGAGAAAGACAACAAGAAAATAGAATTAAGTGTAATGGTGTTTTAATAAAATTTAATAATATTTGAAGTCTCCAATGATAGTAAAAAAAAGTGTGCTAATCCTACAAATGTTTCGCCAAGAAAAAAAATCCGTTAGTCTGCAATAGAAATAAAATGCACGACTGGGTCGTACCTCTTATAATAGATAAACGGTATGTATTTTGAAAATGAAAAATACGTGACAAATTTTTAATTTTTTTAAAAAAGTTTTAATTTTTTTTTTTATTTTTTGTTTTTTCCAAAAACGGTTTAATATACATTTATAATATAGAAGTTGGCATACTCAAAAAAAAATTTGGAATATATTTTCGAAAAGTTTAAAAAAAAATTGTTTTTTGAAAAAAATGGTCCAACGATTTTAAAAAAAAATTTCGTTAAAATTCAACAAAGTAAAAGAAACCTGATGGCTTACTTCATTTTCCCCAAAAAACGTTTTAATTATTGATTTTAAAGTGATTAATAAAATTTCGTTTGTTTTTTTCAATGTTGTTTTTCCCAAAATCTTGAGCCCCAACACCATTTTAACATTTTAAAAACTAAGTAAGCAATAATATTTCGTTGCTTAGTATATGTATATGTAAATCTAGGGAAAAAATATTGAAAACATTTCGAACGAATAAGAAACCAACAAAAACGTATTTGGACCAGGGCAATATTTTAATGAGCATTTAAAATTTATTTACCATACTGATGCATATGTTTTTGATTTGATGGTATAAACAGCAAAGATACACTTTACGAAATATATTTCAAGAGTTAGATTTTGCTATGAACACACGCGTAACCGAAAGAAGCCGCATGGAGGACCGTGTCCTTTAACAGAAATCTGATATTTTCCAATTCAACGCTTGGTATCGCACGTTCTTCTTAAAATTCCACTAAGTACTTGACTTTATACATATACATATATCCAGGGACAAAATTGATTGGTATGCTGACCAAGAAGCCCAGTCAATCGCTGCAGTTCAAAAGAATTCCACAAAAAAGGTGACAACGCGAGACCAAGTCAAGTTCGAGAAAAAAGCTTAAAAGTTCTGGTATTAAATTTTCGAAATGTGTTTTTAAGGTCTCAGAATTTGGCAATTTCATATGTACTAACATTGTCTAAAGAAGTATATTATGTTAACGTTCACTTTATTGCATGATTCAATCATAGCAATCATCGAAGCTAAAATAAGCAAAAGTCCCCACATCCATATCGCGATAACATAAACAAAAGACCCTATGTCCGATTCAAGAATGCTAACATAAGCAAAGCATCCCTTCGGACAACAAAATCCATTCCCACGAAATCTGCGACAAACTCTATTTCGTCGTTAGATCCCATTTACAGAAAATGACGATTAAGCATTATCTCGTCATCAGGAAATTTACACCATCTCTTATTGGCTGCCGATCACATCATCATACTACGATAAATGTATCTGATGGATGATCAATAAGAATCCGAGATGAAGTTGGATTCAGTCTATCTTCGCAGCTCGATATATTCGTACTCGACCGAGAATCGAATCACTCCGCTTGAACCAACCGAAGTTTCATAAATTAACTACTAACTTTATAATAAGTAAATAGAATAAATAAAATAATTTTTTAAAACATAAAACGGTGAACAAGTGTATTAATTGGCGCCCGAGAGCAGGGACCCGTAATTTTTATTGTGTATAAAGTGAAAAAAAAAGTGATTAAAGTAATTTAAACGGGTATAATTACACCCTATCACGAAAAAAAAAAAAAATATTTGAATGATTAAATTAATTTTAAATACGGGTAAAATTAAACCCTATCATTCAAAATCACGGCAATAAAAAGTGCATTCGAAGTGACGAAAAGAACAAAGTAATCACTAGCAACGGGTTGAATAAAAATATTACAGTAATCCTACTCAGTTTAAAACCCTGAGAGGTAAACGTCGGGAAAAGAATTCTTAGACAAAAGATTAAGAGAAGTACGGTTATAATTGCCGGAAAATCCTATAACAACGTAAATAGTGTTTTAAAAGGAAAAAAATATTCCAACTAAAGAAAATAATTCAAGTGTCGAAATTTAATAATAATATCATGTGGTCAGGTGAAGACCCAGATAAAATTAAAGAGCAAAAAAATAAAATTAATGAAAAGGTTCGCAGAACCATAAAGCAAAATAAATTAGTGGAAAAGTGTCTAAAGATAAAAAAAGTTTTCGAGGAGGCTCAAAAGGATAAGAGCGATAACCACGTTGAATAGTGTCTAAAAAAAAAAAAAATAAAAACTTAACAGTGTAAGTGTAAATTGAAGCTGACAGTGAACAATAATAAAGGGCAACAACGTAAAGTGAAATTCTAAGAAATTATCACTGTTGTTTGCTCCAACGAACTTTTATTGAAAAAAAAAAAAAAAAAAAACTCCAACTAACTTTTATTGAAAAAAAAACTATTAAGAAAAAAACGTTAAACAGTGAGTGACAGCAGGAAGCAGAACATTTAAAGAAAATTTTAAAGTAAGAAATAATTTAAGGATTTTTCATCTACAATTTGGAAAACCACCTATATAAACTGACCAAATTGTATTGTTTAAAGAATATTAATTATATTTTAACCATTATTATATTTATACTCTAAGAATATTTATATATATTTGTATTAATAATGGCAATGACAGCCGATCAACTGCATGCATTAATTGCACAATCAATAGCTGATAGCAATGTAGAATTGAAAAAACAGATAGATTATTTGACAGAATCATTAAGTAGATTAGCACCGTCCGACAACATAATTCCATATGTTGACGTAGCGATTGACCCCAATAACACAAAAAAAGAAAGTTTAGAATTAGTTAAAAGCTTACAACAATTTGATGGGGATAACTATATAAGTTGGCGTACTTCAGTAACGCACTGCATGAAAGCTTATGATCATTGTAAAGGAAGTTCAAGCTACTTTACAGCTGTGAATATCTTAAGAAATAAAATTATAGGTAAAGCAAATGATGTATTAACTTCACATGGCACACCATTGCATGTCGACGCAATTTTAGGTCGTCTTGATTTAACATATGAAGATAAAAGACCAATTCATATGTTACAAACTGAATTGTCTAATGCTAGACAAGGGAAACAAACATTGCAAGAACATTATGATCAGGTTAACAAACTTTTAACTTTAATAACAAATAAAACCATTATGAGTTATGGGGTAAGGACAGCAGAGACAGATGTCTTAATTCAGGTAGCTAGAGAAAATGCATTGAGGGTATTTATAACAGGGTTAAACCAACCCATGAGCAATTTGGTTTTTTCTTTATGTCCAGGGGATCTTCCCAATGCTCTAGCGAGAGCTCAGGAAATTGAAGTGAACCAATCAATAAGGCATAGAGACTCTATTGGTAATCCGCATAAGACAGATTATCATCATTTTAATAGGGTACCACCTCAAAAACAGGTACAACGCCCTTTCTTTCATTCTCAACCAAGGTTGAATAATAGTTTTCCGGGTTCGTCAAATCAATATCAGCGACCCAATAACCAAATAGTATCACCACAACAGATGGATTTAGGAAGTGGCAATTTCCGCCCAAAACCACAATATAATAATAATGCCAATAGATATTATGGTAATAATCAATTCAGGGACCAACGATTTAATAATGAAATCAGAAATAATAATAATCCTTTTAAGCGCGACAGGCCACTCAGTGACCAGGTTCAGGTATCAAAAAATCCAAGATTAAATAATCTTAATGAGGGAGATAATTTTTTAGAATAAGGAACGACTTGCCCTATATTAAACGGACTGATCCAAGGACAGGTCGTGTTTTTAACATTTTAATTGACACCGGTGCGACACATAGTTATGTCAAGCCAGGGCTATTTAAAAATAAAGACTTAGAAATTGTAACTAGAGTTAGGAGCGTGCATGGCACAAGCTTGATAAATAAATATCAAGAAATCAATATATTAGGAATTAAGGACAAATTTTATGAATTAAACGAATTGCGAGAATATGATTTGATAATAGGCATGAGAACCCTTAGGAAGATAAAGGGAAAAATTAATATAGTCGATAGTACGCTAGAATATGAGAAAGGCATAGTACCTTTACTATTCAATGAGGAATTAGTGAACAGTTTAACTATCTGCATGAGTACAGAAGAAACGTTCATAGAGCGGTTGAAAAATATTCTAAGGAAATTTCAGGGAATTTTTACAGACAAACCAAGTTATCTTCCGTATAATACAAATATTATTGCAACAATAGAAACAACTAAGGATGAACCAATATGGTCAAAGTCATATCCTTATCCTCAGGCAGTGAGCGAATTTGTGAATAATGAAGTGAATGATTTATTAGAAAACAATATAATAGCACCAAGTAGATCAGCATATAACTCACCAGTGTGGGTAGTAGATAAAAAGGGAGTTAATGAAGATGGATCAAAAAAACACAGATTAGTTATAGACTACAAGAAGCTTAACGCTTTTACAAAAACAGATAAGTATCCAATGGCAGATACTTCTGTTATCCTATTCAATTTGGGAAAATCTAAATTCTTTACAACATTAGATTTACAAAGTGGGTTCCACCAGATTATGATGAAAAAAGAAGATAGGGAAAAGACAGCTTTTAGTGTTAACAATGGAAAATACGAATTCCTTCGTATGCCATTTGGATTAAAAAATGCACCCTCTATATTTCAGAGAGCGATGGATGATATTCTTAGGCCTTATATAGGAAAATTCTGTCATGTATATATTGACGATGTCATTATATTTTCTGAATCAGAAGAGAAGCACTTAGAACATATCGAGATCATAATCAAAGCACTTAGTGAAGCCAATATGAAAATTAGCAGTGAAAAGAGCAAATATTTCATGCAGGAAGTCGAATTTTTAGGATACGTAATTTCCTATAATAATATTAAAACAGATCCAAAGAAGGTTCAAACAATTAAAGAATATCCAGAGCCAAAAACATTAAGGCAACTCAGATCATTTTTAGGACTTAGCGGTTATTATCGTAAATTTATTAGAAACTACGCAATGATAAGCAAGCCCCTTACTAAATTTTTAAGGCAACAGGATAATAATGCAAAAAGCAAAAAGGTAGTAATAGAGTTAGACGAAGAGGGAAAGAGAGCATTTCAAATTCTAAAAGATAAACTTCAAGAAAATATTGTATTAAACCAACCAGATTTTAAAGAAGGATTTGAATTAACAACCGACGCTAGTAACTCAGCCATAGGCGCAGTACTTAGTCAAAAGAATAAACCTATTACATTTATTAGCAGAACGTTAAGTAAGACAGAAGAGAATTATGCAACCAATGAAAAGGAATTGTTAGCGATTGTATGGAGCTTGAAGAATTTGAGGAATTACCTCTATGGAACAAGTGGCATCCATATATATACGGACCACCAACCATTGACGTTTGCCATGTCAGATAAAAATCCTAATGCTAAAATGAAACGTTGGAAGGCGTTCATAGAAGAATACGCTCCAGTGATAACTTACAAACCTGGGAAAGAAAATGTAGTAGCGGACGCCTTAAGCAGGCAAGAGCTCAACATATTAGAAGAGGATAATAATGATTCAGTTGCTGGAACAGCACATAGTGCAAGCAGTAGCCCCGTTGAGATTATTAAACGTACAGGTACAAGTGTAAATCATTTCAAGAGTCAATTAGTCATTAGTGAAAGCCTAAATAATAAAATAATAAGCAATCAAATACATAAGGGAATTTGGAGGCATATCGTATTATTCAAGGATCTTGAAATAATTAATAAACTAAAAGAAGTTGTTAGAGAGAACGTAAACATAGGTATTTACGCAACTGAAGAAGTATTTTATAAAATTAAAAATCGTTTAGTCAGTGAGTTTCCCAACATAAAATTCATATATACTAATAAGATAGTAGAAGATATAACCGATGAAGATAAAAAAATAGAGATTATCAACAAAGAACACGAAAGAGCTCATAGGCAGGCAAAAGAAATATATAAACAAATTATTAATAAGTTTTATTGGCCAAATATGTTTGCACAAATAATTGGTATAACTAAGATTTGTGAAACTTGTAAAACAAACAAGTATGATAGACATCCTAATAGACATTTAATTGGAGAGGCTCCAATACCAGAGAAGGGGGGAGAGCATATACATGTTGATATTTATTACAACGACAATAATTCTTTTTTAACAATGATTGACACCTTTTCAAAATATTTAATAGTTTCCCATGTCACAAGTAAAACAGACGCGAAAAATAGAATGATTGAACTAATTCCATTATTTGGCAATGTAAAAACCATTACTACTGATAACGAGGCATCTTTCTGTTCGCCATCAGCAGAACTAGCGTATAAACGGTTAAAAGTAGAACATAAAGTAACTCCACCAGCACATAGCAAAAGTAACGGTCCAATAGAAAGAGCTCATTCTACGATAACAGAATTACTTAGAATAAAGAAAACCCAAACATCATTAGAGGATGTAGTAGATTTAATGCCATTAGCAGTTAAAGCTTATAATGAAAGCATTCACTCTACCACAGAACGAATACCAGCAGACGTTTTTCATAACTTCAACGATAGTAAAGATATTAGGGATGGATTAATCAACAAACAGGCTAAGATGTTAGAATTCCACAATAAAAAACGTAATCATAAAGATTATAAAAATGGGGAAATAATTTATGCAGACACAGGTCAAAGAAAATCAAAGAATAAACAGCTATATAAAAAGAGGAAGGTTAAACAGGATTTAGGGAACAAAATTTTAGATTCAAGAAATAGAATCATACACAAAGATAATATTAGGAGTTAATATATTTGCAGATGCTGCTTATACTAATACTTATGACAACTATTGTCCAAGGAAAAATAGTAGATTATACAAACGAGGAGTATATTCTCATAGAGGATGGCCCTGCAGCTGTATATAACGAAACGGGAGAAATTTACCATATGTTAAATATAACATTTTATGAAGATATCCTAAACACAATAAAATTAGATAGTGGGGAAAAATCAAAACAACTTAAAAAGGATATAGAAATAACTGAAAACCTTCTTGATCAAATAGTGATAAAAATAAGAACTAGACGAGGCCTAAATGAACTAGGAACTCTATGGAAGTGGATCAGTGGAACTCCTGACCACGATGATCTAGTGAAAATAAATACAAAGTTAGAAGAGCTAGTTGAATCAAATAACAAGCAATTTACACTTAATGCACAGTTGATAGAAACCATAAAAATACACGGTGTCATTGAAAATACAAATAACGACAACGAATTCATAATTATGTTGAAATATGTTATAATAGATTTAAGAGAAATCATAAACACTATAAATTTGGGAAAATCAAATGTTCTTAACACTATGATTTTAGACTTAGAAGAAATAAAAAATGTTATTGAAGAAGAAAAATTAGAAATATCTATTTCAGACGTTTTAGACGCGTCAAGGTTTAAAATAATACAAAACAAAAATATGTTCATTATATATATACAGTACCCAAAAATAAGAAACTTATGTGAACATTATAAAGTTCGCGGCAATAACATTAACGGAGGAAAACTATTAATACCTCAAGAAATCATTCGATGTAAAAATCAATTTTATGACAGTGAATGTAAATTAGAACTAAATGGCAATCTTTGTAAAATAAATACAGAAATCAATTGTTTAACAGAACTTTTAAATAAGGCAAAAGCCACTTGTATTAAAATTCAAGAAAGAAATCTACCATTTGAAAGGATTAACGAAGGAACAATATTAATAACAGGAACACATAATGTTAATAATGAAACAGTAATTGGAACTAAGCTCATTCTTTTTAAAGACAATATAACTATTGATAATCAATTTTATGAAAATGTTAGAAATAAAGTTCTTGAACATATTAAAAATACAAGATATGAGCAGTTGGAAATTATAAAATACTTAGAATCAAATAATAGTAAACTTAAATACAACAATATTGATTTCATAGAGCCATACATAAGTGATGTAAAGAAACACCCAATATTGTGGGGTATAACAATAAATTTTGTATTAATTTTAAGCATTTTTATAATTATAAAACTACTAACAATATACAAGATAAGACAAAGAGACAACAATAAGAAAGCGTTTGAGATGGCAACATTACGATGTTTGGAAGAAACAAGGAAAGCAATAGATGAGCGATCGGGACGATCACTTCAGAAGTAAGGGGGGTGTTAACGTTCACTTTATTGCATGATTCAATCATAGCAATCATCGAAGCTAAAATAAGCAAAAGTCCCCACATCCATATCGCGATAACATAAACAAAAGACCCTATGTCCGATTCAAGAATGCTAACATAAGCAAAGCATCCCTTCGGACAACAAAATCCATTCCCACGAAATCTGCGACAAACTCTATTTCGTCGTTAGATCCCATTTACAGAAAATGACGATTAAGCATTATCTCGTCATCAGGAAATTTACACCATCTCTTATTGGCTGCCGATCACATCATCATACTACGATAAATGTATCTGATGGATGATCAATAAGAATCCGAGATGAAGTTGGATTCAGTCTTTCTTCGCAGCTCGATATATTCGTACTCGACCGAGAATCGAATCACTCCGCTTGAACCAACCGAAGTTTCATAAATTAACTACTAACTTTATAATAAGTAAATAGAATAAATAAAATAATTTTTTAAAACATAAAACGGTGAACAAGTGTATTAATTTATTATTAACTGAACCAGAGTTTTGAGGTTGTAAGTCAAGGGGTCTAATCAAATCCTATATCTAGTCACGGAGATAACAATGACTTCTATAAACGAGAGAGAGAGCACGATTTACGATGAAAAAGCAGCTTTGGAGAATATGGATTCATAACAAGGCACTGTTGGACATATTGCATTCACGACAAGTAGAAAAACTAGTAAAAAGTCCAATTTGTACGTATTCAGGAAAATGCGTATCACTTAAATACACAGACTTTACAACCTTGCCCATTATTGAATCTGTTGATAATAGTACGAAAAAAAATTACTTAGTGGTCAAAATTTTGTACGGGTACAAATTATTATGAATGCTGCGTATTTTTCCAAGGGTCATTATATAGAGAAAAACGGTCTGGAAGTCAACAATGTATATGGACAAGAAAAACAGAAAATAGCCAGAAACTAAAAATCTGAATACCTACCCAACCAGGACATTCAATTTGTAAAAACTCTGAAATGAACCCATACGCAAATTTCAAAGACAGCTAACATCGATCAGGATACGCATCAATAATAACTACAATCTGCGATTTTCCAAAATACATTTGAAAAATTCGAATGCAAAATCAAAACCAACAAAATTTGCAAAACAAAAATATTGAACTATTTTCCCGTTGAGTGCATACGAACCAGATGTTGAAAATGATTTAAGTAAATTACTCCTCAAAGAAGGAAATTCCCGAAGACAAACAGCAGTGGCGTGTGCATAATGCATTCACTATACCGTCACCGAGAATTTTCGAATTTAAAAAATATAAATTTGTTTCTGCATCTTTTCCAATATATATACTCTAATTCACTCTAAAATATACAGTTGAATCTAAAATTCCATTCAAATTGAAATTTTCGTTCTTCACTTCTGCGAAAATTGTCTGAGTTGAATGGAAGCTCTTGCAGTCTGTATACCACAAAAACAAAATATGTATCCACACAAACTCGTATATCGAAACAAAATGTGTCCCTTTTATTTCTTTTCCTTGCAACTGACGAATGTCCTGATTTGAATACCAAACACAGTCAACCAGAAGTTCTATACTAGTTTTAGATTTACTCTCGTACCTACAACAAGATATGCCATGCTCTCTGTGAAGTGACAACGACGCGACGTAGACGACAATCACTATGCGATGCTTCTACGCTGCGCGGCGAAGAGTATTTCCAAGTGGCAGGATTATTTTCAGAAAATGTCCTTTTCGCCAAAAGGTGGAAATAGCAATGAATACCGATTGCCAGAGTGTATCGAATTAAAATTTATCGATATCTAAATGGGAAGATAGAGGGGGGGAAAAGGATTTCATCCTCGTGTCCTGGTGGTAAATACTATTGAATAGAATTTCCTTCACGCAACAGTGATTGGCAGACAGGAAGGATAACAAAAGTTTTGGGAATAGCAATAAATTTTAATTTGCTGAAAGCTTTTTGTTTATATAAGTTTGTTTTTGTTTTCGAATACGGAGCGGCGGCGATATTGTTGATGATTTTATGAATGTAGAGAGTTAGTGGAGTGTTTTCTGCTTTCAGTTTTCACTAAAGGAAAGGAAAAAAGATTTTAAATTCTTTGTGCGTATATGAACTGACAAGCTGGGTATTAGAAAGGATCAACAAGTTTCTTTGATTTTGTATCTTCGTAGATTATTAAAATATTTGCGAAAAAAAAATCTTTGAAGTGCTGAATTTATGTAGAGTGTTCTTTATATGATTTTTTTTTGTTTTGTATTTGTTATTTAGTAGCCGTTTCTCAAAGCAATTTCCTGTCTTCTAAATAATTTATTAATTGAAACATTGGTATTTGCTCCCTTTTCGAAAGTTGTATTCTCATTCCAGCTGACATTCTTAAAAATTGATATTTCCGATAGAAAAATCAAACATTTTTGTTGGAAGTTAAGAGAAAATAAGAAAGATCTAACATATAATACAAAATTGTTTGTATAGAAAATGAATACGAAAAAAAAATATTCATTTCAAAGATGTTTTCTGGGTTTGTTCATTCAATTTTTAAGAATACTCATCAAAAATTTTTGAAAAACATTAACATTTAATAAATAATGATAAATTAACATACTGAAATTAATTTAATAATTCTCCTCTAAATCTCAATCCATTACGGAAATACACCTATAGAGGCCATACAAAAGGCTGTTTACATGTCCAAAGATGGAAGTTCCCCGCGAAAAGGTTTTTATCTTACAAGAATATGTATTTTGTTAATTTGTTCCAATAAATTAATAAATAATATGTTAAACAAATATAATACCTAGGTATATTTTGATATAAAAAATTGCTTAAGACGAATTTTTATTAAACATTCTGCATAATAGTTACACTGTCCCTGTCTTCCATCCACCGGCAAACAGTGAGACAGTTTGGCCTTATTCAATAATTCAACTCATGGTGAAATTGTTATTAGGTATTTATTCACTAAACTTTTTTATGTCAAAATGCAAGGAATACATGTCGTAAGATACCATCAAAAACCATTTTGATAGCTCAAAAGAGTTCGGAGATATAACCGTTTGAAAAAAGAGTGTCTCACTGTTCCAGCCTTTCCCCTAATCGATGCAATTTTTCCCCAATTAGAGCATTAATATAAAAACAGCAAACAAATGGGTTCAATCAAGGCACATCTAGCTTCTTAATGATGGTCTAAGAGACCAATTAAATTTTCTAATAGCTAATCTTGTGAAACGTTTTTGAACTCTTTTGATACAAAATTGGGTATAAGCATAGAAACGATCGAAAAATACTAAGGAGATGAACGAATAAGGGCAACATAAATGGGCTTATAAGGGTGTTTGAGCACCTAAAATCATAAGCATTTCGAAATAAGAAACATAACAACGAGCTTGGCTAAGATATTATACATAAAATCGCAATGCCAATGTAAATTTAAAAAAAGAAACAATAGGCCCAAGACAACTTCGCTGTGGAACACTAGACAAATTTAATATTTCAGGTTCAATTTTGATGAGTTGCTTTCTTCCCATATACTTACTACTAAGTAGTTATAGTAATTTCATGGAACATGTTTTTTTTAGTTCTGAACTTCGTCAATGGCGGCGCTAGTTGTCTTATCTACTTTACACCAAATGTCTTCTATTGTTGTTTTTGCTTCCCATCACAATCTAGACAAAAACCACTCCTAACTCACCAATCAAGTGTTTGTGAACGAAGCCGGTTAATTCACTGTGTACAATTCACCGTGCACAATTCACTGTGGGGACAATTCACTGTGCACAATTCACTGTGGTACACATTTCACTGTGGCGGGCAATTAACAGTTGTGGACAATTTACAGTGGTGGACAACTGTGGTGGAGTTATACGCTGTGGTAAAAGTTGATTAAATTTCACCTCTACAGTGATGAGCAAACATTGAAATAACTCAAATGGAAGATTGAAGGTGATTTGCCTTATGTTGTTTTCCTTTTATTTTTTTAAATATTATAACCTTATGAAACTATTATAAAATTTAATCAAAATCTATATCTCTTTTAACTTATATTTGTGAATTAAACATTAAAATGTTTAGTTTTTGACATGTAACATTTTTTGACCTGATTTCAGTTTGTTTCAATAACTGAAAAAATTACTACAATCGGAACCAAGATCTGTTAGATTTTTGTTCTCTGTTTACTGATTTATAGAAAAACAAGGGACACCCGGATGGAACGAAGTTCCTATCGATTAATTAGTGAAGGAATTGTAATAAAATTTTATTTTTTTTTAAGTTATAATAATATTTTTTTTATTATTAACAAATATAATATAATATAAACTTAATCAGTAGGCTCAATTTTAGTAATAATTGGCTTGTGGTAACTGAAGTAGGAAACATATGTTTGGGATTCTATTTTATTTAAATGTCTTGAAAAAACTGCATCAATGGTAGTGTTATGCTTTGTTGTTGATTCTGCTGGATTATCAAATTCATCCTCTAGAAACTGTAGCAATGGTTTTGATTTTTCATTACTGAAGTTGATGTTAAAATCACCGGCTAAAATGAGTGGAACTTTATCTAAATTTTTGTTGTATCTGCTAAGCGTTCGAGATACCTACATCTTTAGAATACTCTTAGCAGTGCTCGATGAATGAACTCCTGAATATCTATTAATTTGTGAGACATATATGACTGCCATGATTGAGGTAACACCGTTTTCCATTACACACATTATTTATTAAGCGGCCCACAGACACCACACTTGTGCGCGCGCATGTGCACCGAAACTGGTGCGTGATTTCGCCACACACCGCACACCAAATCGTACACACTTTTGTTGTGAACGAGATTTCAAAGGAAAAAAACATTTTAAATAAATCTTCCGCACTCCTTACTCAATCACAATACGATGCAACTGAATATAAAATGTGCGCGCGCATCCCCATACACATCACACCGATCGAGACACCAACACCAAAAATCAAAAAGTTTTGATTTTTACTCGCGCCGAAAATCGGTGTGCGCACCAGCCCACAGACAGCACACATTTCCTAGCACCGACAATGCGCGCGCACAAGTGTGGTGTCTGTGGGCCGCTTACAAAAAACCTGTATACACTCAACAAAAATAATCGTCGCGACACCACACTGTTCAATGCGAAATAGAAATGAAAATATCTGGCTTGCTTTCTATAAGAGAGAAAGAGAGAGAGACAGACAGAAAAACATGCGCACGCCGCACAGCTTACAATAGCTTACTATAGCAAAATCTGTCGTGACAACTTTTCGTCAGAATTTTTTCCGTCTAGCCCCCTTTCACAACGCGCGATAAGGAACTTCGTTCCAAAAATTATAAAAAATAATACTAAACCGTTTTAAAATTTAGGCATTGGGGACAGTTCACTGTGGTGGACAATTTACTGTGCATTTCACTGTGGTGTACTATTTGCGCGCGCGAATAGTACACCACAGTGAAATGCAAACAGTTAATTGTCCACCACAGTGAATTGTCCGCCACAGTGAATCGTCCCCACAGTGAATTGTGCACAGTGAATTAGCCTAGACCCGTTTGTGAACTTCGTCCATAGATGGTGCACCAAACGTTCCTCTTATTGGGAGTACTATAAATTATAAATACAATGGCAACTGTAGCAAATTTGAGTGGAATACCACCTACAAATCTACGTTGACAGGATAGGAAGAACAAAGCGAGCAGTAACCGGTGCCTTCACTTCTATGGAGTCAGCAACAAGCAGAATGGGACTGAAAATAAACGAGGACAAGACGAAGTATATGCTTTCTTCAACAAAAGTCCAATCCCACCCCCAAATTGGTCAGACCGAGGTAGTCCTGGGTACCACTAAAACCAAACTCAGACTAAATTTTGCCAATCGCTGTTTCTTTGGGCTGAATAAGCAATTGAGGAATAAATCAATATCGAAAAGAACCAAGAAGACACTGTATAGAACACTTATCATCCCGGTCCTGCTATATGGTGCAGAAGCATGGGCTCTCTTGTCTGCGTAAACAGAAAAAACAACATTTGTCAAAGAAGATACAACGACGAGCTATACGTACTGTACAGCGACATAAGCCTAGCCAGAAAAATTCAAATTCAAGATTGCTGGGAAATGTAGTGCGAATGGATATTAACGCTAAAGCTCTAGTTAAGCTAACATAAATAAAGATAAAATAAGGTATCAAATTTATCAAGCTGCAAAGGCTAAATTTTACCTAAAAATAAACCTATAAGTTAAGTTTCTATTGCCACTAATAAGGGAATTATTTGCGTAAACTTTGACATTGTGTGGAACCATTTTGTTCTTCAAACATGTCCACAAACCGTTTTCTGAATTGTTGTCTACAAATCAGGAAACACCCTGTATTAAAAAATTTTCGTTAAAAGCTGAAACAGTACAACTAGGCTCACGACGACAAAAAATCTGTCAAGAGCACTTTATGAGTTTACAAATTTGTTTTTAGAGTTCTTCAAGAGCTTACGGGCAAGAATGTGTACGTAGTTCTTCACATACTACCTATGTATAAAACGATATTTTTGTTTTCTCAAAATTGATGAGAAATTCAAGTATATATGCATATAAAATGAAAATTCAAATTAAGAATTAGTTTAGGTTCCCCGAAGAGCCCTTACAATTACCCTGACAGCTTGGACTTACCTACCTTTCAACCCTTCGAATCTATGCAAACCACAAAAACCACTTTGCGTGACCATCCTTCATTTAGATAATATTCACCCCATAAAAGCTATTACATACTCTTATACAATATTTGCTACAGTGAAAAGTTTATCTGCACGCACCATCTATGGATTTTATATCCTCCTCCTCTGCAGTGTGTCGGTGTCCTGTCAAATGGCTAGAAAATTGCCACTTGTCATACAATAATGTAAGCCAAGGTATCTGCACTTTGTTTGGCTTAAAACGCAAATACACATTGCACAATTTTTTATACATGCACACAAACAAAATACGACGACGTAGAGAAGGCATCACAGTTGTAGGGGCCGGACGACGCCAATAGACGCGACGGACGGTGGCGTCGGTGAAATATACGGCAACGGTAACAGCAACGGCAACGTCTCGATAAAACAGAAGCACAGAAATGGCGTTACGTTCTTTGTTGTTGTCGTTGTTGCCACTCCACCTCTGCAGGATATCTCATTATTATCATCGTGCCAGGACAACAAAATCCCATTTTCCTATTAAACCATGACAGGAGCCAGGACGCCAGCCAGCTCTATACACATACCATTTTGCTAGATTGAAATGAAGTGAAGGGGGAAAGTTTGTATGAAGTGGGGTAGCCTGGCACCACCTAAACGAATATAAAGTGAGTGTCCTCATGCGTGGTCATAAATTTTGTGCAATTATTTTGATTTGATATGAACCCAAAAGGATTTGTTAAATGGGTACCCCTTAGTTTGTGGGTTGTAATTCGTGATATCAGTGAGTTTAAATACCAAAGGAAGGGGGACTAAGCTTATAATTTGATGGTTGGTTAATAAAGAAGTGCGGTTTACTATTTGGTGAGGCCAATGGCGATGTTTTGATGAATATTTCACAATGTATTGTCTAGAAAAAAAAAAGTTACAAAAAAGTTGCATGTAACATTTGAGATACCAAATTGTTTGAGAAAGAGTGCAAGGATAAAAAGATGTGGGAATTACGTTAAACGAGAAAAGGAATCGATGCATAGTCTAGTTACCAACTCTCCATATCTGTGAGGGATATTCATCACCACTTTAAGTCCTGCTGCAATATTGGTCTGCAACCAGATCCTTTTCTCTCTTTATTCGCATAGCACGATATCTCAGCTGTGTCTTTACACGCTGGTACTCAGCTTGCCAAACAGTTGACGTCCAGGATTTCTTTGGTTTTCCAAATCACATTTCTTCACCTTGAGAATTCCAGTGAAAACCATCTATGTTGTCCGTTGTTGGGTTTCGTTAGTATATGGCAAATCCAGCGCTCCTTTGTCTGTATGATGTTGATGTTGAACGACTTTGGTTTGTCCAGTCTTAAACTGCAGTTCGATGATGGCTTTATGTTTGTGGCCACCAGATCTTTCAGATAGAACGCAAACAATGGTTAACGTAAGCATGTTTTGATAGAGATGATTCAAATATGTAGTTTCAATTTGTTACGAAGTGATATTTTTCTAAAGTTCCACATTTAAGGAAAGGTTTTGAATGTTCTACAAGCCTTATTTTGTTCTGTTGCTGCAGTCTAGATCTGTTCCATCATCAAGTTAGCGATAGCATTATTTTGGCTTCAGTGAAATATGCTGAACATATTGATTGTCTATTGCTATGCTCTTAGAAACTACTAGTAACACCCTGTGTACATATATATTTAAGCCTTCTGATTAGCACAACATTCTCAGAGGCAAAGTTATGAGATTATTTATTTATTCCCATGATAGACCAGACAATGACAGTCTGAACAGCCAAACGGTCGCATTCGCTAAAAGTTGCATTTTAAAATTCCACGATGCAATAGTTTTGAAGTAAATGGCCAAAGCAAATGGATAGGCTCTAGCTCTACAGAGTTGTACGGGCTACAATGTATGCACAGACTACACAACACCCCCTTTAGATTTCGAAAGACAATTGACCACTTCTTTTCCGAATAGAGAAGAAAGGCTATGCTCCATAATGGAAATTGGTGTTGGTTCAGGGTTCTACTCAAAAACACTCAAACTAGCCGGAGCAATTGGACTCCCTGGTTACAGTAGCAGTGTCTTTCAGGTGAGGTCTCGTGGCAGTGGTGATGGTAGCTTCAAAACAGACTTCAATTAAGGCAATACGACATGCTTATATCACATTTTTTACTGACAGCCAAGGGGCAATCAAACCAATTTCTGCCAATAAAATAAATTCAAAGCTTGTAACTTGCTGTTGCGGAGAGCTAAAGGTTCTTGGCGCAGCATAACAAAAGAATTTGCTGGTTTTCTGGCCACTGTGGTGTGCAAGGAAACGAAAGAGCTGATTAGCTGGCAAGAAAGGTATCATCCCTAGAACTCAACCAAGCAGACACAACGGTAAAGATCCCAAACATACGATTGGGAATAAAGTAATCGCTGCAGCTAACTAGAGATGGAACTCGCTCAACTCCTGTGTCATAACCAGGATACTGGCCTTACTTTAATAAACAAAGAAGAGAGAAGATTCTACAGCTCACCAAGTTATCATGCTGACCGGGCACAACATGCTGGGATACCACAAAAAGAAAGTGAAGCTCAGCACGGAGGATTGGGCAGAGGTTGTGGCGACATAGATGTGCATGAGAGCGCTCCGAACTTTCTGTCACTGCCCATTACTATGCCGCTTAAGAAATGAAGTTCTTATGACAAAAATGGTTACTTGCTTGTTGACTCTTTAAGGCTTATCGTTTTTACTTGTGTGGAACTGGTCAGAAGCTAACTTTTTTGGCAAAAAAAAGATAAATGAAGAAAAGGCTAGCGCAAGTAACCAGATCCTAAGATCTTCAAGAGCTATACACATCGGATCTCCAGCATTAACAGAAACCCAAACTGCGATCGCCACTTTATAAACCAAAACAACTCGCACAGTGAACAATAAATCGCCATTTTATATACCAAAAGAACTGGTGAACTAAACTGAACGATATATTAACGTTGACAACGGTGGGAACAAATAAATCTTTATACAAAGTATTGGAAATAGCTCATCATCAGCTAATATTATAAAAAGGGGTGAAAATCTGCAACGGAAACCCTCTGCCTCATTAAATACTAGTTCTAGTGAAATTAATTGCATACTTCAAACATAGAACTACTTTTTGAAAAGTCCATTAAAGTCTTTAATTTTGTGTATCATTTGTATGTTTTTAATCTTCTCGTCTTTTACTCACTATGCAAACATCACTAATTTTCATGACAGAATCCTGTGTTTTCGAATCTCCATAAAAATAAAGAAGAAGACAAAAATACCTATATACGAAATCCAATAGGTCTGGTCAATCTAATATTGACACCCAATTACCCCAGCCGGCCCTTCAGACAACAGTCTCTATCCTGCTGTTTAAACAAAAGTTGGTTTCAGATATCACCTGTCATCAAAGTTTGTTCAGAATCCAAAACCGAATCTATGCAAAACGATGCTAATAGCCAGGTTATTGACTATTCACGCCACACCGGAATCTAATATGCAAATTCATTATTTTACCAGCAATGACTCCTTGAAAATGAGAAGCAAAGGAACTTGAAGGACTTCTATATTACCCAAACCCAAACAACACACACACAGTGTCTCCTCCAAAGCCGATGATGATTCAATTTTTTGATATCGACACCATGAATGGGATTTTGGCACTGGCACACCTTGAACAAACGAATCATCCAGAGTTCCTTTTCCCTCCGTTGTCTCAGCTCTCAGGACATCTTTGTTGTAGTGTTTTTTTTTTTTTTTATCATTTCTGCAACGTCAGCCTACAATGTAAAAGAATGCTCCTCTGACTTTCTTCTTATTTTTTTTTTCTTTTTTCATGCAATGAGAATGTCAATTGACAGTCTGCCAGGAGGGTTGACTTCAATGTCTGTCCAATAACCAGCATCCTTTCGTGTCGACGAGGACAGCGTCTGAGATTGAATCGAAAGTATGTCTTTTGGCAAAAAAAAAAAAAAAAAAAAAAACGGGGAACGAAAGAAGACAGGAAAGTATTTAGGAGAACCCGTTTTTATCCACCAGACAAAGCGTTGTCGATATAACAAAATGAAAAAAGGACGAAAGACAGAAAACAAAAACTCAATTCTAGACAAAGGATCAAATTCGGTTCAGTATTTTGCTTGGCAATTTACGGAACAAATTGTTGTAAGGTAATAAAAGGGTGGGCTACATCGGGATGCTTGCTTTTCTTTGGTTCCAGGGGTGACTTTTCAATTTCAGACCAATTGGCAAGCTCGTTGAAAGGATAATCAAAAGAGACAAACCAATTTGATAATTTGTGTTTGGGTTGTAGTGATTTAAATCGGATGAGAAAAGTTTCTCTCCAAAGTGGATATCAAAAAAAAAAAAAACACAAAAGTTAAGGACACATTGGTGGGTCTTGCACTTCTTAAAGTTTTTATTCTAACACAATTTTATAAAACTTGTGTTTTTTTTAAATTAATCATTTACATAATATAGGTTTCAAAAAGAAAACTAGCTGTTTTTGTTTTTGATATTGTCACATTTTTGTTCTTAAAGCAGCAATTTATTGATGAATGCAAAGATGCCTCTCCAAGTCTAGTCTGCAAAGCACCTGTTCAGTGTTTTGTCCCGTCGGCAGACGATCGAAATATTTACAGTGATGAGGCTACCGAATAACATAAATGTATAGATTCTATTCATCTAATCCTCCAGGGGCGGATCCTGAAATATTCCATTAGGGCGCAGACACTGATGGAAATATGTTATTGAAAATCATATATTTGGAATTTGCAATTATTTATGTGTATCAATTCAGATTCTTTTACAATTTAGTTATTTTTTTTTTTTTTTTTTTTTTTTTATAGTGGAAAGATATTTTTTTTTAACAAAGGAAAGTAGATAAGTGATTTTCGTGTCAATTTTACACGGTTTTACAGACAATCGGAGGCTGAAAAAGAATTTCTATGCAGACTAGCTGTTTAGGCACTAAGTAAGTAAATAAGTAAGTAAAAATTCATTTATTAGGATGATATTGGATTTACATAGGTTACACTATTATGAATTATTATTTACTGTTTAGGCACTACCTAAGTGAAGCCCAATCAGGTGGAAAGTCTAATATTATTTGTTAAGATTGCACTGTTTAGTATGATGATGGTCGGACATGATGTTGCCTTCGAGCTGCTACCAAAATATGGTCAGTGCTTATATACTGCTTTAAATTTCAAACTCTTATAAGCACATCAACCATTCATACTTTATTTATACATAAGCGAGTGCGAAAATTCCGTGGTTTTTCGCTGATATCACAAAACGCACCAGGAAATTTTGTTGGAATTTTTCAGCGACCCAAAAAACATAGAAATCAAATAAAAAATCCATTTGCATATTTTTTGTAACATGAGGGCGATTCTAACTACGCTTTGACTGTACTACATAACAACCATATATGTAATTGTTTGCCATTATCCCCACACTAAAATCGTTGTTACGGTCGATTTCGATGTATACAATTATCTTACATGGATTCGCTATTCTGGACAGACAACACCCAAGTGTATGTTAAGATTTTCGCCGAGTTAAACAACTTCACTCAGATCGAAACCCAAATTCCTCACATCGCAGCTCATTCTGCGAAAATTCTAGACTTTTTTTTATCTAGGGTTTGAGTACTGTTTGTTCCGATTAGAAATACAAATATGAACCCTAAGGAGAAAATTTTAAGTGACAAAAACAGGAGAAATTTCAAACAAGCTAGAAATGCTGAATGATCAAAAATTCGCATCGTTTTGAATGACATTCTTTTTGTCAGTTAAACTTACTTATTTGCAACACAGTTTTTCATTAATTCGAAACTACCACCAATGATTTGGCTCCTCATATGCACTTCAGAAATTAAATGGTTTAATCTCCTTTCGCACTCATTCAGTTGCAAGAGAACTTAAAGATTTCAATTTCAACTTTGATTCGATTTATAAATGAACAGTTGGTGCTGCGAGTTTAAGATTTACACCAACTTTTAATATTAAGTAGGTAAGGATGGGTCACTTTCAACTTCTTTAATTCAAGAAAAACCGTTTGTTTTTGTGATTGCTATTTGTTTTGTTAAAGTATCTCGTTTGAATAAAAAAAACAGTTTCATTTAATATAATTTACTTTAATTTATTAATTCAGAGTGCTATTTGCTTCACAAACAATCATGCCAACAGTGCCCCACCCTCATTATGAAAGTTTCCCATGGTGGGACAAAATCGACATTTTTAGGTAAAATTTTGAAACAAAATATTTAAAATGTTAGAGCTTCGAAAACTTTTCAATGGCGATGCATATTGGTAGTGTAATAAACATTTTTATGGTCATTTATAAATATAATATTAAAAAATAATTTGTTTACTTCTAATTCATTTGTTTTTAAAATTTCAAGCTCCAAGACCACTGTCACACATAGAGCAAGCTCGTGCGACGCAATCGTGCACTTAATTTTATCCAGTTTCATGAACCATAGATGTGCTCTTCAATAACTATATAACTATTCGAAATTGATGGTTTGAAATAACTCCAACTTTAAAAGTAATCACAATGACAAGATTTAAAAATTCCCCCCAAAACATACTTGTATCCCAAGCAATTATAAAAAAGTCCTTAAAAAAGCCTCACAACCCCACATACACAAAAATTCAATCACAGCCAACTGCAGTGCCTATAAAATGCCTAAAGGATAAAAGGCTAGATGCCTGGGTATACACAAAAATTTAACCTTCACTTTTTCCATTCCATTATGCAGTAGACAGCAGCAGAAGAAAACACATAAACTTTTGGTATGAAAAATGCCGTCACATTATGCGGAAAATTATTTTCCAAATCAACATACAGGATTATTGGTCGGGTAAACGGGAAGAAAAGCGATTTTGAATTTTCTCCAAGGATATAGAGTATAGAACTCTTGATTCTTTGAAGATTTTTTTTTTCTTTTATAAAGGGAATGAAGTACACAGAAATAAATTCAAATTGAATGCAAATTGACAGGAAAACATAATCGGAAAATCATTATTGGCGTAGAAAACAGAAAAACGGATTCTGTGATGGACTTCAAAGGGAAGGAATCATAAATATTTGAGTTGAAATGTATGATATGTTTTGAAATTTATTTTTAAGGATACGTTGTCGTCTGATAAGCTGTACAAAAATATTGTTTAATTTTTGTTCTTTTGAGAAGTACTAAAGAATTTGGAATTCGCCTACATTCATGGTCTTAGATAGATAATATAGATTGGGGTGAAAAAGATTTCTTTTCGTATTTTGACATCCCATATTTTTGAGCTTTCTAAGGTGAAGAAGACAGATCATGTTCTAGAGTTGATATTTCGAAGAACAAAGATTTGAGATTTCCTATACAGCTTCAGTGGGAATCTTCGTGGTTTCGGATCATTAAGAATTTTTTGGAGCCTTCTTGACCAGAGGTTATTTTCCATGCTGCATTGGAATGTATAGTCGCTCTTTTTTTAATTTATTTGTATAAACTACACGGAAGGTTTCAGGACCGACAAATAGCAACTAGGAGAACCCTTTTCAGAGGGTGTTTGCCCTTTCATTGCCATTATACTCGGTGGTGTGCGGGGAACAAGTTTGTATCTTCATGACAAGTGGCCTCTTACTTTGGGCGCAGTTTGATTTCCTGAGAAGATGAACAATTTTCTTCTTGCTTGAGTAGCATAATCATCCTCACAGGCTAATTTACAGCGTAGACCTCTGACTTAAATATGGACGATTGATAAGCAACGCTGGAAAAGTCTTCTCTAGGGGGAATAAATGTGGATTGTCACATCAAAACCATAATAAATTAATCAAGGTTTTTCCAAGCTACTGACGAGCGTTAGGTATGGGCTGGAGTTTTGCATATTTTTATTGAAAAATTATGTTAAGCCCAAACGTTGTGCATGACGTTCCTATTATAGTCCTTGTCCGTTTTTATAGAGCATCCGTTTTCATAACGGTAAGATCATCTGAAAAGACTACTGGTCTTCAACAATGTTCCTCCTACTTTCGCACATCATCTGGTGGTTAGTACAGATATTTATTAGATCATCAATTTTAGTTTAATATAATTCTGCGACTTGGCATGGACATGATTCAATTTGCGAATTAAACAATTTACTTCTTTGTACCTTAGCGCATGCTCTGTGGACTCATAAGTTGTGTTGTTCAAAAATTTTGGAAAGTAAATTACCTACTTTAAGCTTCCACCAGATTTAGGAGATGTGAACTTAAACATCAGGGACGCTGCTTAATAGTTGAGAGAATGAGTTCATATAATACGTGAGCTCCTTTTTATACCCTATTCCATAGAATGGGTATATTGTATTTGGTGTGAAGTTTGTAACATAGAGAAATAATACCGTTAGGTATAGAAATGTATATAATATTCTGACTCAGAATCAAAAGCCAAGTCGATTAAGCCATACCCGTCCGTCCGTCCGCCCGTCCGTATGTATACTCTCTAGAGGTCGCAATTTTTGAGCTAGAAAGCTGAAATTTGATATATATAATCCTTTGTTCAAGAGTAAAGCTAAGTTTTTGAACTGGAAAAATCCGCCCACAAACACGCCCACAATCGCCATTTTTGTTGAACAACCTCAATTTGGTAAAATTAAATTATGTTTTTTGTACAGTTACGATAAAAGCATAACGCTAAAATTTTGCACACGTAAGCTGTAGGTAAACTTTCTTCCAATTAAATACAAATATTTCAGTTTGGGCGTGGCTGACGCCCATTTTTCATACAAAACCATCAATATTGTTTTTATAAAATAACAATTGTTATATTAAAGAGAAAAACATTACATTTTGTGGGTATTACTTGCACATAAACATCTTGTGTATGAAATCAAAAAATTTGATTTTGGGTGTGGCTTACGCTTCTTTTCACTAGAAACTATAAAAAATTGTTTTTGTAAATAAACGGTATTTATAATGAATCCGCAAGCCAAAATTTTGCGTCTCATAATAGAAACTTAAAAGTTTGTGTATGAAAAAAAATATTTGAATTTTGGGTGTGGCTTACGCCCACTTTTCATAAAAGAACGATAAACGTAATTTCAAAAATTTAAGGTACTACCAATATTCAATCTAAACCTTTTTCCTTCCGTTCGTTATTTGAGAAATATATCTCTACATTTTCTTGTGTACATTTTTTCAATACGCCCACTTTTAAAGGCGTGATTTTGATAAAATACCTTTGTTCAGGTAAGATTGTTTAAAAACAACTCGATTCAGCTGTAGTTTTACACATATGCCTAAATACTGATCAAAGCTCAGTTAGTGCTTCAAATTTTTAAGACACGCCCACTTTTAAGGGGCGTTTCCGTCAAAAGTCGTATAACGCATTAATTTTTTAACATTTTTTTACTATCGGTCGCAATTTTGAAGTAAAAAGATGAACACTTAGATTTATATTCCTTGGTTATGTAGCAGAGTGTGGTCCAAGAATTGTTAAAAACACCCATAATCGCTATTTCCATTCCAAATCTAATTTAAAAAAAATTAAGTTTTGTCTTGTTTTGTTCAAATCGATCTGCAAGAATAAAATTGAATGTCACTGAACTCATACTAATTGCTTTGTCAAAAAAAGTCTCAACTTTGGGCGTGCCACACGCCTTTTTTACTGTGCCAGCACTAATTGAACATCACACCACACAAAATTAATGTTATTGAATTTTTGTTTGTCTGCTAAAGAAGAATTTTGTTTCTGAAACTGAAACATCGGCTGCCTGCGGGAGGCAGACGCATACACATACAAAAATATAGGGCATAGGGTATCCAACAGTTCGTCCCAAACGTACTGTAGCTCTCGCTTATGTTTGTATAGTGTTTAAAATATGGAGTCAAATAAGAGAAGTTGCCTTGAACGGTTTCTGTGAGGACATTGTCCATTTGATGTTGATATGATTTGCTTAGCGGTTTTCAAATCTCTGGGAAAAATAAAAAGAAGAAAGATTGAAAAGCGAACGGTGAATATATGTATTAAGGGGTTCTATTGCAGAGACAGTATTCGAAAGTTCTACCAGAGGGTAAGGCATTTCTTATAAGAGGTGCAGGCTGATCTGAGACCTGTTTAAACGACCGTGGAAATTCCTCACGAGGCTGTTGAGAATTTGGAAACAACAATTGTGTAGACTGTGAAATGGTGACGATAATTATGTAGTTGCTGTCGGGCAGAATTATCTATTCAATTTAGACGATAATGGACAGGTCTTCTAGTTGATGAGAAAGCCTATCCTATCTTAATTTTCCATCTTCTGAATGTGACAATTTTAACTTCTGTTAAAAGAAATCATTCCGAAAAACTCTATCTCAGTTTAAATGATGGCCAGATTACTTTGAGCGTGTACTGTTTTCGGAGAAAAATTCGTCAAAAATCAACTCAAAAGGATAATCTTGTTATCTTATAGAAATTTCGATTTTGCTTTGCAGTTCTGTCCTATTGCTTGCAGTTTCCTTTTCAAATAGAACGGTCTTAGCTCGTAAATCTCTAGATTTTACTTGTCTTAATCAAATGGGGGTTGAACTATGACTCTCTTAAGGGTTTTGAACGCTTAGCCAAGGCAGCAAATATAATCGCGACAATTCTTCTGCTTCGTTGCAGGATCCTTGGAGCGTTGAGGCACCTGTTTGCCTTTAGGGAAGCTGCCTGACTTAGTTTTGACGATATTTTGTAGCTGGCTTCTATCCACGCATTACTTCTTTGAAGTGGAGGTGGCTCTGAGATTGAAGTTGGAACTTAAGAGGGCGTAGACGTGCCTATCCTCCGCCTCCACGTGGCAACCCGAGAACAATATGAATGGCAGGGAAATTGTTGTAAATAAAACAGGAGTGAGTATTTGCTGCTGTATTTCCTTTTCTTATAGTGTTTTACCGGTAACGTATGCAGGGTAAAACTTGTATGTGACAAAGAGAGGAAGGTTTGGTGTGCGCATTTGGCCATTTGCATCTACCTGCCAGGCCTTGAGTATTGATGGTGCTCATCTGGAAGTGACTTTAAGGTTGCGAAGCTCAACCGGAAGCTATTTTCTGGTAGCACGGGAGATAGGCCCTCCTGGGTGATGAAGTCTCGGCTTCGTCACCTGGGAACTACCTATATGAAGTAGCCCCCCCCCCCCCCTTGTGGAAGTATCGTGGTGGTTGTGGTTTACCAAATGCGGTAACATATGGTGTCCAAAGATTTTATTCTTGGATGGAAGAGGTGTTAGATAGACCTCGCCTCTCACCAAGGAGTGTGGACATGCCTCAACATGTTCCATAAAATTGGTACTAAGATATCTACCTTAACCCAATTTGACTCTGCATGCAAGTAGGCTCGCCCTGGAATTATAGGCTTATGTGCTAGGTGTCCACATAAAGCTTGCCCTCATACTGTCTAAATCAAATGATATTTTTACCCAGCTCATTTCCTGTGATATGATAACCAACGCCAACTTTCTCAACAACGTATTCATAAGGAATAACGTGATAACCCAAGTCTTAATTTCCACTTGATTCTATTATGCACCACGTAGAGGCTTACGTGTCGACTCATGTTTTCGAGCCAAGCTGAAAATACATATAGTGGGTGTAATGGCTGGGACATTTGCATCCTATGGACAAATACGCACCAGCCAGCCGAGTGCTTAATTCCAACAATGTAGAGTAACATAATTCTTTAACAGCTGCATCTCTCATATAAATAACATCTATTTAGTTTGGATTTGCTAACATCCTCAAAAATCCTTCATTTAAAGTTTCCGAGATTTAACATTAAAAAAAAAATTGTTGTTTCAAAAATTGTCAACGATATAAATGTTCCTGTTATAGAACTAGAAACTAAGCGTTTTTCTCAATTCGGGATAACCAAGAAGACCAAAAAAGTCTTGACTAATTGAAAAGAATTTCTGTATTTGCCATGGCCACCGCAAAAACTAGGTCGCCCATAGAATTCGAATTCAAAGTTCTCTTTTTATTGACTAAAAATTCTCCTATTTACAAGATAGAAGCAAACCTTGTTGAAAGGACACTTTTTTTTAACATAAGAATGGCCAAACCACTCTACTTAATTAAAAAAAATTACACTCAACATTTTGGCCGCAAGCAAAAAATTAAAGTCACCTTCCTTTAACAAACATTTTCAAATGGAACAGCCCAGCTTTGGCTCAAATAAATGCTCCTATTTAATGCACAAATGCACTAGCAATTAGCACCGCCACGCCGCGCCGCACCGTGGATGATGATGGTGCAGTGGTGGATCCTTTTTTTTGCATTATTTCCCTTCTCCCTTGTGTAAGTGAAACTCATTACCGAGCAGCAGTATTCGCAATCAACCACTAATTTTTCCCAAACGGGTGGTTAGCTTTTCACGTTGTTCGTCCTTTTTTTTGTTAAACTTTGGATGGGTATAATATTTTGTATGACTAGGATTGTATGTGAGGAGATGATGTAATTTGTATGATTTTCAGTCAGAAAATGTGAAAATTATTCAGAGCAATTTTTTTTGTAATTGTGTGGAAGAGTTTCCCGCCAAATGAAGTCACTTTATCAAATTATTTTTTTTTACGATCGAACACAAATGAGTGAATATAATGATGGCGGTGAACTTTTGGTTTTTTAATGAGGCTCAGGATGAATCATTTTGTGGCTTGATTTTTTTTTATACATAATTTCGCATGATTTGGTTGGGATGTGTAACAAATAAAATTTTCAAAATAATTATATGTTTCAATTAGATTGGTTATTGATGGATTAAAAAGTAATTTATTGATTATAACAGATGTGGGAATAAATATTTGTTTTCATAAAACCAAACTAATTATCGCAATAAATTAGTTTTGGGTGCGTATGAATATTTATTTAGTAAAGTTGGCAATGCAAACATGTTTAATAATATATGAGCTTGAAAAGTGTATTTTTCATTTTAGACATGGTTTTGGTCCAAAGTTTACACTGCCGGCTGTCAAAAAGCTGTCTCTTTAATCTTGTCCCAGAGATAGAACTGTGGTAAGAGGAGCACCTGCCCAAAAATGGGAATTATATTCTAGCTTGAGATTGTATGCCTTTGTAAAGTGTGTTTTTTTTAGGTATAGCATTTCAAGTTGGCAGCACTATTTTCATTGACAGCCATTTTGACATCTGCCATGTGCTTTTTCTTTAGTTTGGTTTTCCATTTAATCATGAATCGACTGACACCTGAACAAAGCATGCAAATTGTGCCAATTTATTTCGAAAAACATGGTTTTGTTAGTGAAACGTTTCCTGCACTACGTCTATTGTATGGTCTACGCAATCGTCTATAAGAGATGTGATTAAATTGATTAACGATGGAAGGTATTCGCACCACGTTTACTCTTAATTATAATGCTCTTCATCTGAGAATTCGTACAGTGCAAGTCAATCCGCCATCGTGCACAACGATTGGATCTGCGTTCATCCACTTTATTGACAATTTTCTGGAAAGATCTTGGTTTGCTGGGTCACAAAATCCTCAAGATTGGAGTACAATATTTATCTGTGTTTTATTTCATTTTGTTGTTCTTGAAGCCAGATCAGATTGGAACGTTCGTTTGACAAAATTTGGTTTGTCATGTGACACATAAGTAATACCATAGAACTAACTAATAATAAAGACAGGGCGCTTCATAGAAGAAGAAAGGGAAAAGGAAGGAAGGAAAAAGGTGGAGGCAATCTCAAATCGGTTCCTTTTTACTTGCGATTATAGGTACTATAAGGCAAGTTATGGATTCGTGCAGAAAAAAATAAAATGCACGACTGGGTCGCACGAACTTGCTCTAATGTGTGACAGTGGTCTAAGGATTTGAGATTTTGATAAAAATAAATTTTTCAAAATTCTTAAATAAATACTTAAACTAATTTGAGCTGAAAAAAAAGTACGCCATTTTATTTCTTGGATAAATTTGAATTTATGAGAATAAATTTATAAAAATCTGTCGAGCGGTTTTTGAGAAAAAAAGTTTTTTTTGAAAAACTTTTTGAAAAAATTTTTAAAAAAAAATTCAAAAACGTCAGTTTATAGGTATTCAGCAAATACATTTACTTAAAGTTTTTAGAAAAAATTTAATAAGCAGTTTTCAAAATATTAATTTTTTAAATTTTTTTTAAAAAAATGCTTTTAAAAATACAAAAAAATATTTTTCAAAAGTATTGGTATGTAATACATAAAGTTGAGCTACCTACAGCTATATGTGTGTGAAATTTCGAAAGAATCGGTTGAGTCGTTTTTGAGTTAGTCGAAAGCAAAAAAACGGTCATATGGAAAGTACCGTTGTTAGCCATTTTTTAAAAAAATTTTTTCAGCCATATGATTGGTCGCACCTAAAAACCAACACTGATTTTCTTAAATCGAAATCGTTAGAGCCGTTTTTGAGAAAAATAAGCTTTAACGTAACGGTTGTATGGCAGGTACCGTTATTTTTTGAGCTAAAAAAAAATTTCAATTTCCCCTCTGTACAATACCTAAAAAAGTCTATATACCAAGTTTGAAGCAATTCGGCCCACCCGTTTGGGCTGTAGGTCTCTATACATACAGACAGACATACAGACGGACAGAATTTTCAGACCATCTTTTTTCGTCTTCGCTATCATCGTAATGTCATGTTTGATTGTTATCTCAAAACTTTTTTTTTCGACGAATGCATAACTTGCCTTATAGTACCTATAATCGCAAGTAAAAATTGAGATAACAATCACACATGACATTACGATGATGGAGAAATCGAAAAAAGTGAGTCTGGAAATTCCGTCCGTCTGTCTGTCTGTCTGTCTGTCTGTATGTCTGTTCGCGCCTCTGGAGGCGTATTTAGGATTTATTTGGCCGTCCCTCGGACAAATTTTTTTATTTTTGCTCTAGGTCCAAAAATAACGGCACCTGCCATACAATCTTGAAGACAAAAATTGATTTTCTCAAAAACTTCTCTAACGATTTTGATAAAACTTTCAGAATGCTATTTTTGCAAGAAAATCTATCTTTTGGTTCGAAATTTTTTTTCAAAATTTGTCTAATAACGGTACCTCTCATAGAACCAGTATTTTCAAATCAAATTTTCTCGTAAACTATACATTCGATTTCAATAAAATCAGGCACAGGAAGTCATTCATAATTTTATTAATATGGCATTCCAAAATTTTCAAAAACTTTTTTTTTTGATTTTTTATAATTTTTTCAAAAAATTTTTTGTTTTTCGAAATATGTTGGAAACGAGTACATTGATTTTTGTTTAAATTATTTTTCAAATGTAAACTACAGATTGACATATATTTGCATACTCAAATAAATTTCAAAATATTTTTTGAAAAAGTTTTTCAAAAATAACCTTTTAAAAAAAAAAACTTGTCGAACGATTTTCAATATTTTTTTTTCCTAGATTGACGTATAGCTTTGAAGTTTTATTGCATACTTAGTTTTTCCGAGAAAACTCTTAACCTAATTTAAAAAATAAAATAATTTTCGAAATTATTTAGTTTTTGTTTTAATATCCGCATATGCAGCCACTACGCAATTGCTTATCATAAGAGCAAGTTCGTGCGACCCAGTCGTGCATTTTATTTCTTCTATGAAGCGGCCTGTCTTTATTATTAGGTAGTTAGTCTTTGGTAATACATAACCTCCATGCAAGATGCAAGTGCTTCTCATGGATATTAGCTACAGGGGAAGGCTATTTGCTTTGACTACAGATGATAGCATTGAGTTTTAGAAGCATTAAATTCCACTCGGCTGTGAAAACCATATATTGCCGTTTCTCAAGATATTTCTTGACCTGATAATCAATTAAACTGTCCATGACCTGGCAAGGAGAAACGTTAATGAGCTGGTGATGATAATGTTTTTTTTTTTGAACGGGCTGGACAAATGCTGTTTCCCATCGACTGGGAAAACACCTGCAGAATAGGATAGACACATTGATTTTGCGAGCGAATATGCACACATCTTCAAAACTATTAGGCGGGCCAGTTAATCTTTGTATGCAGAGCTCTTTAAGAACTCTTACAACTGAACGAGAGCGAAAGGAAGAGCCTGCCACTTTCAGTAGTGTCACAGCACATACGGTGCTGCAAACAGGTAAGAGTATGCTTTACTTAGGTGATGACCAAATAAGTGTAATTGGGCGCAAGTGTTTCCAAAAAGAAATGGAGTTTCGTATTTAAATCTATTGTTAACAGTTTTTACAACCTTGGGACATTGTAATTTTTTTGACTTCATTACTGATCTTTCTAGCTTGTTTGAACTTTTTTCATATTTCCCAAAGAAGGTCAGTCTTGCAGCATCGTATACCTCTACTTCCCTCGCCTTTATTGTCTTTTAACAGCGCACGTCAAACAATGAATTATCTTTTGGTTTGATACGTTTTCTCCTATTCGGAAACAAAATTCTCTTGATGGACGCAGAGAATAATGTTTGAATTCATCTAAGCACAGGAGTCAAGTTCACTATCAAGGAAACAAAGTGACAATAAATTTTCTCAGTAAGATTTTTCTTACCGCCATGCCATACCGTTCATCTTTGGGATTATTTCTTAAACTTCTATGATGTAGCCCGACAATTTTTGCTGAAATAATACAACGGTCCGAAGTACCTACAGGCTGTTGGCGGGATGACCTCCAATGTCAGAGACTTGTGTTGACTAGGCTAAGTCTACTTTCTCTATGAAAATCTCGGCTAAGTTTCCTGGGTATTGTTTGCCCAGATTAGTGAAGCCATGGGTATATTTAAAATCAGCCATAACAACGATTTCCGTGAGTTGTATTTCTGTCCAGCTTCCAGATACAAATCATGTATGGATGTTGTGCTTTTGGACGTTAAATTCAATGCGGGTGACAATAGTGCAGTGAGTCGTGGGTTCGAGTTGTACCCAAGCAGGCAGATATCCAAGTGATCATAATTTTTACTAGAGTTTGACTAAGGGCCAAAAACAGCTGGCCTCTCTTTTTTATAGTGAGTGCAACTTCTTCCATTCTGAGGTCTAAAACGCGTGTAGGTACTGTTAAGTTTAGTTTAAGGTTTCTGGTATCAATTCTTGAATTTAATAAACTTCAACTAAAAACCACTATCCTTAAAACGAAATTCAGAGTGCCAACCCTCACCTATTTATTCGTTCCACTTTGGCAATCCTTACCCAAGAGATTTAGTCTCGACAAAAAGGAATAATTCCAACCTCTTCCACTTCAACACGAAGCTTAACCTAAATACATACACCTACTCTACCTACACATGCCCAACATATCCAACAAGTTCCTGTTACACATGCTAAAGTGTTGACACAATTTTTCTTCTTTTTTATCATCACGCTTAGAAAACCTTCTTAGCGCTGACATTTACTGTTGCGTTTTTCTCTTCTTGCTAATATGCTAATATCCTTTTTCGCTTTTTTTTTCGCTCACCGTCACCTCCACCTCCACATAGACTTGGCTGCTACACATGTTGCCTCTTTTTCGAATAAAATTCATGAAGTTATAATTTGAACAAAAATTATTGGCTTCGGTTGCCTAACGGTGTAAGAAAAAAATGAAGAAAAACCCGACCCCTAAGGCTATTCCTTCATCGTACGTATAGGGTACATAAGGCAAGCGAATGAAAATGATATCGAAAAATTGGGGTCCCGCGTTCGGTTCAAGAAAATTTCCTTTAAAGGGAAATGACCCTTTTTCGTGAAAAGAAAATATTATGTATATTTGTACGATGACGGTGAAAAAAAAATTTCAAATATAATGACTATGAAGGTTCGGTGGCAATTTTTTACGCCTTTTGAATGAAAAGGTAAGCATTTTAGGTTATGACACCCTTAACCGTGCCAAAAAGTCCTTGACGGAGTGTGTTTATTGATTATATTTTCTTGTAGCACCCGCTACCCGCCACTGTGGCGTAGCAAGATAAAAATTCCGTTGAAGAGATTTAACCTCAGGGACTTAAAAGCTAATTTTAATAAGAGCAGGGTTAACAATATTTCATGGGTGAAACATTAAAGATGAAGGGGAGTTTTTTTTTCTTGTGAAATGTTGTGATGGGAATAATTTTCACTAATTTGAATAGCTTTGGTGTATAATAACTAATAAGGATTCGATGTAGACAAGGAGTTTTTGCTTAGAAAAAAAAATCCATAATCTTTCTTACTAGAAATTTTACTAAAATTCAGTGAGTCCTTAAAACCAATGTTCTCACATTTAAAAGATGAATCCTTGAATGAAGTCAAAAACAAAAATTCAGACCAACCCCTTAGTATTGCCTATAAATCCCAAGTCCTTCAACAGGATGATACACCTTTTCCCACATCTCCAATATCATAAACCTCTTCATTTTTTTTTTGAAAGAGTCCTCCCACACACAGCGACCTCAATAAATCTAATTTCAAAAATGTTCCACAATCACAGATAAAATAAACATGAGTAAAGAAGAAAGGAATTTTCTGCCATCCTGTATGCATCAGCAAAAGGATCTCCCGCATATTAGGTTGTTAAAAATTTACGACTGTCTGGGCCGGGCACAGAAATAAGGCGCCAAACAAAATCGATATCATTTCCTCCCACATGCAATCCAACAATATCCTTATCCTTCATCCTTCAAAGCCCTCATAGCTCACAGGTTACACTGAAACACTAGTGGACTTAAATTTTCTTTCTTAGTAGGATTTTTTTTTTAACTTTTGTACGCCTTTGTTGTTGACCGCCAGGATGTGAGTAGTTGTGGTGGAAATTTCTTACATCACGCAAGGATATAATTATCATTTTCCTATTTCGTTTGAAAGGATATTTAAATAAACTTGTTAAAAAACACCACCTGAAGGACCTAAGCCTCAAAAAGACTTTAAGTGTAAAGTACTCCCTGACAAAAGGTATACTGAAAGTCAGGAACATAAAAAAAAACACCTTTGAAGGAAAAAAAACTTTTCCCTCAAAACTTTTTCAAAAAGTATTCCTTCAGGTCGAAAGATCTTAATGAAAAGCATAAAACGATTCGTGTAAATCATTTTGAATAGCCCTAACTTTGGTTGGTATCAAGGAAGAAGTGAAAGGGTGCAAAAGGGAAGAGTGACCTCGAATGCATTTTGTGAACTAAAAAGATTTCTTTTTCTTTGCGAAAAATGGTCCTTCTCGGTATAAAGAACGCATTCAAAATGAAGATGTGGCTTTAACTTTAGGCCATTTTGAGGTTTTAATATTTGAATTATGTCCCAAGCAAATGGTTTTTTGAACAAGAACGACTTGCAAGCAGATTGGGTGGGTGTGTATAAGGTGTATGTGTGATTTTAATGCAAAGGTATTTCTTTGAAAAATGCATTTTAAGGAGGAATTCATTTTTGAATTATTATATTCAAGTCAAGTTTGTTGGCTCAGGAATATAAAGTATTCATTTTTCATTTCAGCGTTAGGAACATTAAAGTGAGAAGTTTATTTCATAGCTATTTTCGAAATCAATATTTGGGAAAAGTTTATTTAGTTAGATCTACAAATTAACTTTGCAGTTTACTCATCCAGATTGATATATAATTCAGTACCATTTATGCTTCTCAACGACCTCTTTAGAAACCGCTGGTTTGACTCTCAATGTGCTCCAGGCAAAAAAAAACAAAATAGGCATACAGGTTTTGGCTTGGAAAGAGACAGTCTGGGTCTTTCAAACTCTACGTTGAGCGGAGATAAGATGAGAATTGCTTGCTCAAAAGAAAGAAACATGCCCACCAACAAAATGAGGTCGGGGACGACGATGTTAACATTTAACAGACTACTTTAAACACTTGCAGTACCCCGAACAAAATGAAATTGAGGCATCTACGCCACATTAAAAACGAACGACGACGCAGCAGGAGCTGTTCGGCTTGAACGTGAAACATTTTCAAAATCATTCGATCAGTTTTATCATACAATTTTTTTTTAACTTTAAACTAGAATGCTTATTTCTAGAACTTTGTAGTTCTTATAAGGAAATTAAAATTTAAAAAGTTTTCTAAACCGATTTTGAAACAATCAAAAAACAAATTTTGGACGAAATTATTTTTTTTTTCATTGAAACTTTAATCGAACTGGGTTTGGTTTGAAAAAAAACCGGTCCTGTTCGAGAAACTATTATGAAACTTTTCCTGAAAAATGGATTAGAAATAAAATATAAAGTTCACACAAAAAAACACCATTCACGACTTTTAATAAAAATTCTAAGAGTCGTTTTTAAGACAAATGAGTTTTTTCATTTAAAATTATATGGCAGGTACGTACCGTTAGTTTTATAATAAGAATGTCAATTCCAAAAATCTCTCTGTAGGACGTCATAATAATACAGGATGGGCCAAAAGAAGTCATCCATCCCATGTTGTTTGGCTCTCTTTTTTTTCTAAATAGAAAACTTCGATTCTGTTTTTTGATTATGTTTATTTGAACCTTTAGAATTGTATTGGTCAAGTAAAGAAGATGATTTTGGGCAAATGGGCGCCGCCCGCCGTCACAATTGATTGCTCGTTTTATGGCATTTTTCATTACTTCAGAGAAAACTTCGGGCGACAGATTTTCGCAATCGTGTCGAATGTTGTCCTTGAGGGCTTCCAGAGTCTTGGGCTTGTTCACCAAATCGCCAAAAAGAGAGATGAGGCGAGGCGCGAACGCCCGCCGCCTTTAGAATATCGGTTCATATCGGTTCATGTTTCGCTCCATGGCTTGTTCACCATGGAAGATGGAACAGTACTTATTTTGATTGGTATAGCGGTCCTATGTTGTAGGCACCGATACCCTTAGCTAAAACGGGCTATGTTTTTTGGAGACACAAATGGATAAGTAGCACCCCATGGCGTAGTGGTTAGTGTGTCTGTGTCGGACTGCCACGCCGAAGGTTCTGGGTTCGATCCCTGACGCCTCCACATAAGTTCTTTTCCGGCGTACTGCCTCTTGCGAGGAAGTGACAAATCCTCCAAGAGTAAAATTAATGTCATGGTAAGTGCTTCTCTGTTAGCCGTTCGGATTCAGCGTTAAATTGTAAGTCCCTCCCATACCATTTCATTGCTTAATATTAGTCTAGGAAAAAGAAATTCTTTAAATTGTTGCCCCATTTTTTTTAAATTTTAAAAAGCTTATTTTTAAAAAAATTTCGAAACAATATTTTGAAATGTTTTCCTTAGTGCTACTAAAGACATTGTAGGAAAACATGCATATAATGTCCTTAGTGATTTTATACAACACCCATGCGTCTTCTCCTCTTGCAACTTGTTTCGCATTCTTCTCAAGTTTTTTCTCATTTCTTTTTTTCTTTTTTCATTTTTCTTAGGCGAAAAATAACAGTACCTGCCATACAATCATTAACAAAAAGTTTGATTTTCTCGGAAACGACTCTAACGATTTTGATTAAGCTGTCCTATAGTACCCTGAAAACTTTTTTAGAACATTCTGTCTTAGTCTGAGAATAGATTTTTTGAAATTTGTCTTGTACCTCTCATAGAACCGGTTTTTTTTTCAAATTAGATTTTCTCGTAAGCCGTTAAACCGATTTTGATTAGGATTTTCACGCGAGAAGCCATTTAAAACTGAATTTATATTGAATTTAAAAATGTTCAAAAAATTTTTTTTCTCGATTTTCATATTTTTTTTTAAATTTTAGTTTTCGAGATATGTATTTTGAAAACAGTTGTATTGAATTTTTTCGATATATTTCCCAGATGAAGACTACAGATTTTTTTTATAATGACATAATAAAAAAAAATTTGAAAAGTTTTTTAAACAACTTTTTAAAAAATCTGGTCGAACGGTTTTCAATAGGAACGGTTTTTTTTAGGGATATTTAGCAAACAAATATTATTTCATGCTTAGTTTTTCCAAGAAAACTCTTAGAAAAAAAAAATTAAAGCAAATAACAAGCATATGAGCAAGTTCCAGTAGTGCATTTTTTTTTTATTTGCCTTAATTTTTTTATTTAAAATTTCCCTAGAATCTTAAAAATTTACTTAAATTGTATCAGTTTTAAAACAGGTAGGTTTATTTCAAAGTATTTAAGATTTCTTTTAGGAATCTGATTTCATCATCAAATTTCGCACTTGCCATCATTGGTACACAGTCAAATTTTTCTTGTCCTGTTTGGAGTGTTTTGTCCAATCTCGTGCAGTTATTAAGTTATCTCCAACTGGAGTTTGCTGAGGAAAATTCGTGCCATTTACTATTTAATGAGTTTTTGATATTATTATGAGTTTTCTTAAAAGAAAAATCAATACAGCCGTTAATTACAAATTGTTGATTTTAAAATACTCACCAACAACAAGTTTTAATGCATGGATACTAATTGTACTAAAAGATAATTTATTTTTTTGACATCTCCAAAAAAAAAAAAAAAACTATCAAACCAGTTACAAAAACAAGTCCTTTTTTAAATCAAATACATACTTTCAAAAACAAAACCAACACAAACAAAAGAATCTTCTAAATTGCCACCATTTTTATTTTCTTATTTACACTTTTGTAAATTCAACAATTTACAGTCTACAATAAAATTCAAAGAAGCTTTCTTTCATTTTTGTTTTATTTAATTTTTTCTTTTTTTCAAACAAGTTAACCAGTAACCACCCTTATCCCACTTCTGAAACCAAAAACCTCAAACATAAAAAACCACACACCCGACAACTAAATAAATAAATAAAAAAAAAGAGTTCCCTCTAAGCCATTTGCATTTAGATGAACATCCGTGTTGTTTTCTCGCTCTCTCCATCTTCATAAACTACCTCATCTCCATATTTCAAGATTGTTCGTCCTTTTCCGCGAGAAATTTCATCCTTTTTGCATAAATTATCTCAATTCGTCGTTGAGGCTTCTGATGGTTGATGGTTTGAGGATTCCAATTTTGACATTTTGTCACAAATTGCAAAATTTAGATGATGCGGCTCGGTACGGTGCGATGGTGGTATCCACGTGGCATGGCATGGCGGGCGTATCCCCCGCGGGTTGTTCCTCATTAAGAAGCTTCGATTTGAATTTTTTCGCTTTCTGCCGACACCCGCCACGCGGCCTTTTTTTCCTCCGAAACACATTAATCCTTTTGATCCCGGGTGTCTTGTGATTTTGATTTGGTAGTTGCAATTTGAATTTAAATCAGGAACAACGATATGCCCAAAGGATAATGATAATCATTTTTCGTCCTGATAAACCAATAAATTTGTTCCATTCTTTGCTGGTTTGGCTTGTGGTGGTACGGAAGCTGTGGAGCGGGTGCGGGAGCGGCGGCGTGTGCGGCTTAGATTCCCTCCCTTGAAATCAATTATGAACTACCTGTAATTATATGAACTTCGTTCTTATATCTTCCTTTCTCTGCGTCCTTCTACAGTTTCTTAATTTTCTTGTATTAAATAAATCCTTGGCGTTTGACATGGATACGAGATTCCATTTGCGCGCCTTATTTGTTTGGTCCTTCTTATAGGTTTGTAAGTGCAAATGGAAGTCAACAATACAATGAATGGCTTACTTCCTTGAGAATCCTTAAACGAACGATGGATAAATTCTGGATAAGGATGAGATCATGTAATGGAATGTTTTTGTCATCCATCCGGTTGGATGAGTGTCCTTTTTTTTCTCTTTCTCATTTTCTTGTGCCATGAATGAACAAAAGGACTCAATTTATACGAATTAAATCGAATATGTAATAAGGAGGGTTAAATATTTATTTTTTTTGTTTGTGTTTTGTTTTCCGTCCTTTCTTTCTGTATACTTTTTGTCCCGAATGTCCTTTCGGAAATTTATTCACTATTATTGGACTCAGAAGGTTAGACGGAGCTTAATTTATGCGACAACTTGGCCTATGGACAGTTTGGACTCTCTGTACAGTGTACACCTAAAGTGTTAGTTAAGTTAAGAGGTCCTTTTGACTGCAAATAAGGAAGGGGGTGGGGATCCTATTTATGATAGTTTTACTGCTGCATATACTAGGAGTATACCTACTTGTTTAACTACTGCCAAGGGAAGAACTTTTATATACATTTTGATGAATGACTCCCCAGTTTGGTCGTTGATTTTGTATTTATCTAAACGAAACTTTACGTTTTTCAATTTTTGTAAAGGATGTTTCTGAGTGTTTTAGAATCTTTTTTTTTTTGTTTCTTTTCTTTTTATAAGGATTTTTGTTTGCTTCGTTTTTAATTAATTTATGACTGAAGTCGACTCATGCGATAGCAAACGTTTTCAGTTAGCTCTTGGTCGTCGTCTTCTTTGTCAGTCGTTGAGTCGTAATTTCGATAGATTTTGTCGTAATTTCGTAATTTTGAGCGAAGACTTCCTCCGGGCTTACGCAAAGCAAAACCATTTATTGTTAAGGAATCTATATCGGCTAACGGGCCATAAGGACAAGCAGAGTTACTTCTTGGTCGTTTCTGCAAAGAAGTGCTTGTTCTTCGGAAAGAGAAACGTGGCAGGTGGTCGGATAGGTTGATGAACTCTGAAAGAAATGGGTTTTCTTTAGAAATTTTTGGCTGATTACAAGTTTATGTGAATAAATATAAAATATTGATAACAACATAAAAATCAATTAAAAAAAGAGCAAACATTTAAATTTATTTTTCTGTTAAATTAGGTCTTAATTTATACATCCCTTAAAATAGTAATTAAAATTTCTTTCAATTGTTAATTAGTCTTTTCAAATTGCAATTAAAAGTGGTTTAATGGAAGGTTTTCAATTTGTATATAAACGATTACTTGTCATTGTCCTGTCCTGGCAATCAAATATAAAAAGTGAAACTTTTGTCCAAAACTGAGTATTTTATTAAAAGGTTTTCTTTATAAAGATTATGTGTGGTTTTCTTGTAAGATCTCGGACACTTTGTGAGCGAAGCCTTGACAGAAATGGGCAAACTAAATATATAAATACATATGGGCTTCTGAATTGAAAGTGTTAGCTGCAACAATAATAAATTACTTCGTCAAAAAATTAAGGCTGCGATTACGCTGGTAACTATTTGTTATGTTAAGAAATATTAAAAAATTGGCTTATGGTAATATGATACCAAACGAAAAGGACAAAAGGCTAGGTACGAAATACGCTTTTTGGAACTTGTAGATCAAAATGGCAATGTGCGTTTATTACCGGATTGTATTCCACAGCTTTAACTGGATGCTAATCGTGCGATTTTCGTAAGATGGAAACCACCTGAATTTCAATCAACTGAGCTAACAAAAATTTATCTTTTCATTCTTAGCCTTTGAATCTTACAGCCGTATTGTTAATTAAAGAAAACAAAAGATTTCAAAAAATAGAATAAGTTTTAAAAATGCCTAATAATTTTAGAACTTGGTTAGTTAGGGTGATCAAAAGATAAAAAATTTCAAATCTAAACAGACATGGCGTAAAATCCTCTCGTTTCTAGAGACCCGAATTAGTCGAAACGGTAAGAAGACGACACTTAGCAGGCGTACACAGCTTACAAAGAAACATCATATTTAGAGTAATTTGGTAATGTTGTGCTCGGAGAATTTCTCAGATCACCGTTACACAAAAAAAAAAAAATACTGTCGATATGTGAAGACGTTCCCATAATATCCAGTGGGACGAGGAGAAGATTTAATGCGTTTACGTTACAAAATATTTGATTTTTGAGGCACCCGATAGAGAAAGCCGATATCAAGTAGTTCAGTATGGAGTGAGATATGGGAATGCTTGGTATCTATAAAAAGAACAGAGCCTTAATAGCTGCCTTGGAAGACCTTGGCGACGCGCGGGCGGAAGCTACAAATAGGCAAGGGAGGACGTATCTGAAATTTTGAGGTGATAGGTCCAAGGCCGACGCACGGTTGAAAATTTTAAAAGTAGATATGAGTCTATGCAAAAAGCTATGAATTTCCTTTATACAAAACTGATTCAACGAGGTAAGTGGTTCGTTTAAGAAAACCATTATTTTTAGGGAACATAAAAGATTTACAATGAAATCCTAATATTTCGTACAAAATTTTTTCAAAAGTTTGCCAATGGATCGATAATTTTAACCATCCCTTTAGAGGCCTCTTTTGTATATAGTGCGGTTACGAAAGACACCACTTACTTGGTTAAGGCTTGAATCTGCTAGATCTATAAAAAAAAATTCATGGATAAAAGTGGGATTGGAAGCAATATAATTCGTTATATTTGCTGATTATGCCTATATGGCGAGCTCATAAGATTCAATAGGTTGTGACGGCTATATTTTTTGACATATAGCCGCGATGTGAGGATGAGCAAAGTGTGACTAAGTAAGAGCTTATATAGCTAGTATAAGACACCTGGGCAAGGGCATGGGTAGAGCATGGGATTGATGCAAAACATTATGAAATTAGGAACGAAGACTTATCAAATGTTCTGATAGTAGAAGGTAAGAGCATGATTTCGTTATCAAGAAGGCGGATCACTTAGGGTATGCTGGGCGATGTACCTACATATACGTTACGTACATAGCAGGAGTTTCAGTTAGGATCGAAAATATTTTAGTAATATATGTAAGGCACTAGGTGTTGCCATTCATTCGCAATGCCACCTATCTATATGTGCTCTAATCAGAAGATATTCTGCTCTCGGGTAATTTTGCTAAAGAAAACTTTTAACAGGGGTTCCTTTGAAGGCAACAGCGAATCGTTTGAAGTTGATATAGTAATGGAATCGAAGTTCTAATCCCTCTTTACCACAAGGGAGTTATTTCAAAAACAGTCAACAAGTTTTTTAATTAAGTCATGTTTTCAACTGTTTCTTATCCTCAAATAAGTTAAAGTTAACTTTATTGCGTTCTCTATCTAAGATGTCCTTTATATAACTAAGGTGTACTGCTTGATTGTTTGCCTTTTCGATAGGTGTCGGAAAAAATTAAATTGCAATAAATTGAATACTCAATTAGGTAATTGACTAAAAGTAATTCAATATTTTTCTTTTTGTTTCAAAAATATGAATAATCTCCAAAAAAAAAAATTAATTTCGGTGTTTTGTATGTTATAAAATAAATGCTGATATATGATATGTCGTTTAGTAAGTTTGTGTTCGTCTTAAGCTTAATCATGTCTACTAAATGCCATACAAAGTGAGAGCAATTCCCCACATGTGAAAAAGCATGTTAATTTTATCTTCTGTCATCGTTTGTCTTTGCGACTTTTATATGGTTTTTGCAAATGTCCGAATTTCAGAGGCAATACAAAATGACATATATTGCACTAATTTAATTGGTTTTAAAACAAAACTACGTAGTGAAAAGAGGGAATTTAAGAAGGTAAGTGTGGTGAGTTTTATAAGCTTTCAATTTGCCTATCAATATGACTATGACAATTTTAGCCAAGTTAATTTGCATAACAAAAAATCATTTTATTTTGGAAAAATAAATTTTACAAGCTAATGTCTATATTAAAGAAAATTTGTTATGCTTGTTTGTACTGAGAGTAACGTGTGCTTTAAATGCTTGAGTAAACTTCACCCTTAGTGAATTAATTAAGCAAAAGTTTCATGCTTAATTTTTTATTTTAATTTATTTCACTCTGGATTTCGCCAAAATCGGTAAGGCCACTTTAGAGAATAATAACGAATAGCGTAATCTTAGCTTGTAAGACAATATAATATGATAATATTGGACAAAATATTTGTGAAAGATGGAAAGCCAGTTCCTCATTATCATTACAGAGATATTTTGCACTGAACTACTAATGAACTTTTGATTTTCTGAAATCATGATAAACAATGATGTGAAATAAAATAATTAATGCTATTGACGAGCATTAATTTTGCGACATCCCTAAATGACTCAGTCTTGGGGAAAAAAATATCAGCAATTAAGTTGCTGATGCACTTTTAATTACTTTTCTTATTAATTCATAACTTATACAACGAACAAACAAATAACGAAAAATTCTCACATTTCATCACTAATGCTAATAAAAAATACATAATAAATCCATATGAATGTTTAAAAATTGTTAAAAAAAAACTCACTTGATCCATTACTATGACAAGAATTCTGTCTTATTTCAGTCTTTTCCCTTCTCAAATTCCTTCCTCTAGCTTTTATTGCTTCTATATAACTACTTTGTGGATTTCTTCGTTGCTTGGCGATATTGCAGCATGCCTAAAAGAGTTTTTTTTTTTAAAGAAAACTTCATTCAATATTTCAGTCACAAGAAAGCAAAAAAATTAAATAAAAACCAACTCACGTTCAATATATCAAACCATTCCCTCAGATCTCCATTTGTCTTTAACAAAATTCGATGCTTTTCACCACCACTATCGCCGCCATCGAAAGTTATTTCAATCGTTTGTTGTGTTAATCTTGTAACCAAATGTAACGATTTAATATCTTCTAATTTTATCTAAGAAGTTTTCAAATCGTTACAAAAAATAAAATTGGAAACCGGAAGCAAATTATATATATCCCACTTCTGACTCACCTTTGAAAGTGTTTCACCACACAAGAAACCAGCCTCACCTTTCTTCAGACAGCATAAATGATCACGATTAAGAATAAAATATCTTAAAAAAAAGAAAAGAAAAATATTACTTCCTGTTTGGATGGAGGATATTGTTGATCTTTTATTCTAACCTCTCTTTCCATTTTGAGAAAAGCTTATCACTTTGTTGCCAGAGAACACCCTGTTTGACGACACCATGTCTGGTAGTTACCTGACCTCTTGTTTTGTCCATATTATCTCTTTTTTTTTTAATATTCTTAAGGTGGGACACAAAGTCTTCTATTTAACACACTATAAACTGTCTTCCCTTCCTTAATGTCAACTCTCAGTCCGAAGAATCTTATGAATGGCTTCTTTACTCGTAGCTGTTGAAACAGCGTTTAATTACACGCGTTCACACTCTAACGTTAGCAACTGTCAACTGTGGAGGCAACAGTCACAGTTAAATCGAACAAGTGAAAATAAAGAAATAAAAATAAAAATAAAAAACAATTTATCTTTTTGTTTAAACTCATTTAAATAAAAACGTGCGAAATGGTATTTGCGAAACCGGTTGCCATATTCCAGTATTTTTTTATTTTTTAGTATTTTATTTATAAACATTTTAGAATTTCAAACTAGAATAGATAGTGATTCTGATTTGTATTATGTTGATGTTGAGGGTGAATAACAAACTATAAAAAAATAAATAAATAGATACAACATATCCATACATACGCATCAACACACATATAGATACTTTTGATCGTGCATTTAATAATAAATCACAATGAAAACCGTGATCGCAGTGTCAATGAGTTAATGTTTTCAGTTTGGACTTTGGAGACAACCAGCACAACACAGCGGCGGGGCCGGCGCGGCGGATGGATGACAGTGACGATTTCGATGACCGACGACAATACCTGATGATACCACTCAATGGTGACAGTGAAACACTGCCAACCAGCTACCAGCCGACATAGCACCCAAGTACTCGTACCTACTCATCCACTATTGACTTGACACTAGGTAAATGGATTTTGTCAATGGAAATGGGAAATTAATTCAAGTGTGTGGAAGGCGATGGATAATAATGATGTTAGCAATGTTGTTGGCTTTTGGTCGTTGGTCGGTCGAACTATGTGACTCAGTCAATGAGTGAGCTTAACCCTTTCAAATAGTTGGCATTAAATTTTGCAATTAAAATGCCATTCATTAAATTATAAGATTTATGTTAATTAAATAAAATGATGAAATGGAAAATAATATCAAATAAAACCTATGACCGGTAGAACGTTCTTGCCGAATGGATGCAAAAAGCAAAAATAGCCCAAAGAAGTTTTCTTACAAAACTTTTATTCTAAATATTGATTCATTCGATCAGAATGCGCCTAAGTCTATCCAAAATTTTTTTTTGTTAAAATTGGAAATTGTCTTTGATACAATCTTGAAGTTTTATTTGGAATACAAAGTTAAAAAAAATATATATATATATGTATGTATTGTATACCCATTCTATTTAATAGGGTATAATAATTACTTGACATTTTTGTCCACCATCCTGAAAAAAAGACATTTGGCTTCTTATAGGTTAGCTTGTACCACACGTGGTATTGGTTGGTTTGTATGTTAGTGACAACTATGCTAAAGGTTTTGGTTTCAGTCCCTTATTCCAGCAAAGCTTATATTTGGAGTTATGCCTCTTGCAAAATCGTGAAAATCCTAAGTACCTTAGTTTAGCAAAAAAAAAAAATCTTCATACAAAATGTATAATATAACGGGTCCGCCAAATAACTTTTTTTTTGAAACAGGGCGCAAAACATCGAGTGTAGCTTCGTCTGTGTGGCACGTAGCGCCGTCCTGTTGAAACCAAAGCAAAAACGCTTTGGATGGTCAGTTGGCTTCAACTTCTGAACCGATTGGAACAATCAGACATGAGCTAAGTGTTACCATTCACGAAATAAGCACTAGTTGAAAAAAAAAGTATACAAAACAAGCTTTAATGCACCCGCTTCGCTAAACAACTAATATTAAAAAAAAAAATATTGATTTTATATTGTGGTTTAAATTTTAATATATTTTATTCAAAGGCTTTTTGATATTTAATATTTTTCGTTTTTCCTTCGGTCAAAATTATTAAGCCTACACGTGAACATGCAACATACAGTTGCCCATGCAAATATTGGATTGGCCCTGTGTATTATTAGTCGTTATGGCAAAAGCAAGTCGTATCGGAAACAGAAGACTTTAACCCTAGAAGACTAATCATATTTTTTAGTACATATAGACTAATCATTCGTCGAATCGACGACGTAATGTTCAAAATCAATTTGTGGCAAAAGTAATTGACAAATTCTTGTTATTATCAATAACTTATTTTCTTTGACTCTTTTTTGTAATAAAACACAAAGTTTTAATTTTAAGTTTCAGAAACATAAGTCTTTATTTTCTTATTTTCTATAGGAACAAAGGTTTTATGAGATCACTTTTTCTTGATTTTTTTTTTTATAAAAATATTAATTCAAAATAACAAAAACATAAACATTAATTCATAACAAAACGAATAAAAATAACAATAATATTAAAAAAAATTAATTTGTACATTTGGTGCAAACTTCAATTTTGTGTTCTCCGCATATATTGATTTTGCACTTTCCACATATGGATTTCGTCATACGCCGCTTTTTTGAAGGACACAATTTGAAAATCTTTCTTTTTTTCGGGCTGATTTCAACTGAGCTGTTCTCTGTTGAAGATTTTTCATATTTGGCAGTATTAAGTTAAATATTAGTCCTGAGAGTTGAGTGCAATGTTGGAAGTCCTAGTCGCTAAATGTTACATTAAAGCTAATGTTCGTCGTTTCGACGAACGATCGTGCTATTTTTCCCTAAAAACCACCCTTACCTGAGCACACAAGTATCCCAGCGTCCGCACACAACAAGAACTCATGGATGACTAGAGCTACACAAAGAACGAAAGCGATTGCGTAAAAGGGTAAAAAGGAATTCAAGAAAAAGAAAAATGTGTTCGTCGAATCGACGAACATTAGTCTTCTAGGGTTAAAAATCGAAGAATAAATCTGGTGGAATCATTGGACTCCTCGAAATCAAAACAACTTCACAAATTTATTTCCGTTTTAAAATTGTTTCTTCGATGTTTGATCACATTGTCCAACAATCTTTTTACTGAAAATCTGGTACCATTGCACAGTCTAGGTTGATTAATATTGTGTAGCATTATTATCGGCGCGCCAGCTTGCAATGGTAGATAATGTGGTGGTAACCTAGGTAAATCAAGAGAATTTAAAGATTCAGTGGGATAATTCACGATATCATCTTGATTCATAGCTGTGTCGAATTGATTTGTATGCAAAAAATTGAGCTATTATTTTATTAAACATTTCTGCATTGATATCATTAACGTCTTTATTTTTTCCAGCTAAAACTGTTCGTTCACTCAACCAATCATGATTATTGAATTGTTGTGCTATATTTTTGAATACATTTTCAATCAACTATTGTTTTGATTGACCAATTTGACAAAAATTGGTTGGTAGTGTTATTAAGTCCGTTAAGTTATGTGATTTGTGATTCGCATATATATTCAATAACGGTTTCGAAAATTCAGCTGCTGTTGGATCATTTTTTAACTGAACGCTCAAATTTGTTGTAAGGGTGATTTTGTGTACATGTTCCTACAAATATGATGATTTTAAACATGCATTCAATGCATCATCAGCTGTAGATAGAGAATTAGAAGGCAATGTTTGGTGAAAATCTCCTGCTAGCATTATTTAGACACCACCGAAAATCCGTTGATTTCTACGATAATCCTGCAACGTTCTACATATCTTCCAAAAACTATTTGTGAGCCATCGTACATTCATCCCAAACGATTATACTACTACCACATTCCTGTAAAACTCTTGCTTTGTTGAGTTCTTAGAAATTTTGCATGCTTGTAGGTGTTTCAGTAGGATGCGTGTTCAATGGCAATTTAAGTGTAGAATGTGCAGTTCGTGCACCTTAAAATAAAGGCACTGCAATATCAGAAGAAGCGGGTGCCAATGCAATTTGGGTTACCTATTGATCGCATGGCAGTGAAATTAGAAACGTTATCCTAGTTCCACCAGGTGCGTCTATAAAAAAACATTCCACCTCTTTCATTACGAAGAGCATACATGATTGTATCATATGCACGTTTCTGTTTAATATTTATTTTGTAAAATTTAACTGCACAAATACATGCAGCATTTCATTGTTGAAAAAATCTAGCGCCGAAAGATTATGTGCTGCATTTTTACATACAAATGTCTTCAATCAAAATTAGATCCTCATTGTAAATGTCCAGATTTATAAATTATTGATGGAGCATTTAATCGTTTGGCATGGTGACCTTCACTATACAAAATCCAATATTTACAAATCGCTTCACCGCATTGTTACCAACCTTCACAGAAACCTTATTAGACATCCTCAGAAGACCATTTGAAAAGATTTTGGCCTCCTAAGGAGACTATACCAAAAGCTTTCTTACTTATTTAATATAAAATGCTCTTAAAATGCATTTGTGAATATATATATATATATTTAAAAATTCATCCAGCCTGATTGTAGATATAAGCTGACACACAAAAATGAACTCGTTTTTAGAAGAATACAAAAGTTAGGATAGACTAGTTTTTGATAAGACAGATTTAAATTGGAACTCTTGAAAGATGCATGGTCCAATAATATCGCTGTCATCTACTTACTTTACTTATGTTTGCTTAACTAGAGCGTGGTCCTCCTAGGCCTTGCTTAATATGCCCCTCCAGCCTGCTCGATCTCTAGCCTGCCATCTCCAGTTTTGCGCTCCAAAATGTCAGAGGTCTCCCTCTACCTGGTCACTCCATCGAATATGAGGTCTACCTTGGCTTCTGACTGACTCCCTCTGTTTTGGCGTTGAAGACTTTACGAAATGTTGATTCCTCGGTTTACTCAGACAAGACCAATAAATCGTACGCAGAGCATTTATCTTGAAGACTCCAAGTGTCTTTTCATCTGATGGTAAGAGGGTCCATGCTTCTGCATCATATATAACAGGACCGGGATGATGAGTATTCTAAAGTTTCCTTGGTTCTTCTCTATAGGGCTTTATTCCGCAATTGCTTATTCAGCCCAAAGAAACATCGATTAGAAAGAGTTAGTCTGCGTTTGACTTTAGCGCTGATGTTGTTGCCTGTGTTTACAGCAGTGCCCAGGTAGACAAATTCACTGACTACCTCGAAGTTATACCTGTCAATAGTCATGTTCTGGCCAAGTCAGTCGGTGGTGGGATTGGACTTTTGTTGATGAAATTATATACTTCGTCTTGTCCTCATTCAGTCCGATTCTGCTTACTTATATTATACATTATTATATATCGCTGCCACCCATGCATGATCCTAAGCAAATCCACATTTTGCCTCAGTTAAAGAAAAGAATCACATCTTATATCTTAAAAAAACTTAAAACTAACAAAAATTTTGTTTCGCTGATGAAGTAATAGTTCAACATTCACCTGTTTTTCGGTGCCAGGACACAAAAATATTCTAGATATCTGTAAGGCAGGCATCCTTGCATTTAACAAGGAACAAGTTACAAGGAACAACATTTCCTATTTCAACTTAGCAGAATTTCCTTCCGGCGACGTTATAATCGCTCCCCCCAAGGGCATATATTTGCTCCATTATTAGGTGGCATCATATGTAGGCATGCCGCGAGATTTGCTGTGCTCTCAAACGACTTTTGCAGAATGTGTTGAAATGAGGAAGAAGAGGAGACAATAGCCCATATTTTATCTCAGCGATCATCCTTTTGACCAAGATATACAAGATTTTTTCTTTAATGATAGTGGTTAAAAATTAAAATACAAATACTTCCATTTTGCCAAAATTGTTCTATGGCTTCGTGTTGCGTGCATGTTCTGCGGCTTACTCTTTGGACAGACATTATAATTAAAAACATTTCAGACACTAGGTTTTCAAAAATAACATAAAAAAGTTTTACCAACAACACTAAACTGCCGCCTAGATAATCAATAACATGGTATCCAATATCTTTTTAGTACATAGCCCTGCCCCATAAACCAATTGTTAGTGTGTCACCACGACTTTGTTGAATAATGTTTTAATTGATAGAACTTATACCTAACCAATACGAATACACCAAGTTAAAAATGTAGGTTGGCAAATGTCAATATACTTTAAGTATCTTAAATTAAGTTATAAAAAGAAACTTTGTATACAAAAAAAAACCATTTGCAATGTGTTTGACGTTTATGCTAAAATTGTATATTACGAAATTTTAAATCAGGTTATGACGTAGGCGTTTAAAGACATTTCACAATTCGTCTTAAACAATCTTGGAAAGAACATTTGTCACCATAAGCAAGCATAAAGCGTATTGAATAAAATGCTCGACTGGGTCACACGAACTTGCTATGATGTGTGACAGTGGTCTTAGGACTGGAGTTTTTGAAAAAAAGCAATGAAAAAAATATATGAAATTTTATTAATCACTTAAAAATCGCTAGTTAAAATGTTTTTTGGATAAAATTAAGTAAGGCGCCAGTTATAGCTATCATTGAAACGCATCATTGAAACACAAATCAGTGATACGTTTTATATTTTCACTGGCAGGTCGATTATAGTAATCATTAAATTAGTTATCATTGAAAGCAATTTAGTTCACACGAAAAGCAACATATTGAGGTTAGAGTTGATCATTGAAAGTAAAACTGATGTATGAAAACACAATGATAATTAAACACATTCAGTGGAACGATTGTGTTCCATATGTCAGGAACGAAAATCAGCTGTACACTAAAATCGATTTCTGTCAGTGAAATAATAAAATTGGTTTTAAGAGAAATGTTAATAAATATAAAATATTTTTTGCATGCAAAAAATTCTAAAACTCATTATCTTTAGTTTGGTACCACTAAAACACAGTTCTGTTTGTTAAATCGTCTTAAAATCACAAAGAAAAATGTTCACGGATGCATTTCAATGATAGCTATAACTGGCCCCTAAGCTGTTGTAACCGTCTGAATGTTTAAACCTTTAAAAATAGTCTTAAAACAATTAACTGCAAGCCCTCAGAAATTAAAAAAGAATGGTGTAACATTTTATTAAATTATCGACCCACTCCTCACGCTGTTACAGGTCAATCACCATCATGTTTGATGTTTCAAAGACAAATACATACGTTCACGCCTTGATTTAATGCTTCAAGGAACATTCTCATCAAAATATCTAAGAAATGTAAGGGAATGTTAAAAAACTATTTGTCAACGATAGGGTTTCAGTTCGCGACTAGTTGTAATTCAAAATATCAATTTGGAACTGTAATGGAGGTTCTTGATGCACTTCATTATATTGTCAAATTAGATGATGGACGTATTTGGAAACGTCACATCGACATAATACATCGCATAGGTTCAGGTATTGTGGCGCCTCAAGAAGATAAAATTCCATTCCATTACGATATAAGACAAAATACAAAATTAGTTGAAATTGAAGAAGCAAAACAGAACAACACCAATGAAGAGCTGCAACCATTTGATAATAATCCACAAACAGTTCCAAATGAAGACGAACATTTAGAACCGAGCGTTTCCAAACCTGTGTCAATTTCGAAACCTAGACCTATAAGGCAAAGAAAACAACCAGGCCGTTTAACGTATAATTCATAAATTTGATGAAACTGAATAACAATTTTAAATACTGAATTTTTCCTATGTATGAAGTACCTAATAAAAAACATAATATTTTTACAAATTAATGCATTTTGAAAAATACTTTAAATATCATCTTCCTTTAGTAAATTCAATAAAGAACAATTATTTACAAATTTAAAAGTTAAAAGGAGTAAACAGATTTGGAAATAATCAGATCTACATAAATTGATTTTAAGATTTATTTACTTAGTTGCATTATAAGCCATCTGTTTTTCTACTGTTTTCAATTTTAAGGAAAAAATGTCGTCGGACCAGTTTTTCGAAAAAAACGATTTTTTTGAAAAACTTTTAAAAAACATATTCCAATTTTTTTTTGAGTGTGAACAAATCAAGCACTTTGTAGTTTTTACCAGAAAAATAAAATTAAAAAAAAATTAAATAAATTTTTGAAAAAACCAAAATTTAAAAAAAATAAAGTGCACGACTGGGTAGAACGAACTTGCTCTAATGTGTTAAAATGGTTTTAGGTGCTTGAGATTTTGGGAAAAAAGCGTTGAAAAAATCATATGAAATTTTATAAATCACTTTAAAATCAATACCTAAAACGTTTTTTGGAGGAAATGAAGTAAGCCATCAGGTTTCTTTTACGTTTTTAAATTTTGACGAAATTTTTTTTCAAAATCGTTGGACCAGTTTTTTCAAAAAGCAGTTTTTTTTGAAAAACTTCTCGAAAATATATTCCAAATTTTTTTTGAGTATGCCAACTTCTAGCAGTTTGTAGTTTTTATCAGAAAAATAAAATTAAAAAAATATATATTAAACCGTTTTTGGAAAAAACAAAAGTTAAAAAAAAATTTCGAAACTTTTTTTAAAAACTCAAAAAAATATTTTTTTGGAAAAATTAAGAATTTATATTATTTCGTTTATAAAAGGTCTTCTACATTAAAAATTTCATCGAAATCCGTCAAGTGGCTTACGAGAAAATCGGATTTCAAAAAACCGGTCAAAGACTTTTCCTGGAAAATCTATTCCAACCAAAACATAAAGTTTGCACAGAAAACATCATTCAGAAAGTTTTATCAAAATCGTAAGAGCCGTTATTGAGAAAATTTAATTTTTCACAAATAATCGTATGGCAGGTACCGTTAGTTTTATAGCTAGGATGCTAATTCCAAAAACCCCTCTGTATGACATCATAATAATACTATGTACCAAGTTTGAAGCAAATCGGTTCAGCCGTTTAGGCTGTAGGTAACTATACAGACAGACAGACAAACAGACAGACGGATAGATTTGTCGGACCCACTTTTTCCGGCTTCTCTTTCATCGTAATGTCATGTTTGATTTTTTACACATGCAATGCATAGCTTGCCTTATACATAGTACCTTTGATCGCAAGTAAAAACGACATAAGTTTGACTTGTATCATTATTTTTCTTCATAAGATAGTCAAATATGTCTCGATTTCAAAACAGATATCTATGCCCTCAAAAAATATTGATAATGTAATTTTTAGCATACATCAACAACGATCTGGTTAACATCAGAGTAACGAGCATTTCAGGTAAAGAAATTACTATTGATAGTGAGCTAAACTTCAGATCGCATTGTGAAACATAAAATCAGAAGGGCTAATTCTATGCTTAGTTTTCTTAAGTGTTGGCCTAAAGAAGTTTTCCTTTATTACTAAACGAAATCTCTATATGTGACCTTCGTCCGGCCATTGCTAGAATATTCCAGGGAACTTTCTTACAATAGCAGATTGACGACGACGTTCTACCGGATATTAACAACATAATTGACTGAAACTATGACTGAAAATACCTTCATAATATACATATATTGAAATAAATACAGGAAACTCCTGAATATCTCAGTTGTCGAGAAATCCTGGGAAACTATCATGTTTCTCGATGATTCACTGCTGCAATTCAAAGAAGATTATAAGGGTTTATGTATAGGAACTTAAAATCCTTAATAAATATTTTGGTACGGTCATCCTTCTTGAAAAGAAGAAGATAAATTACACACTATGGAAAACGATTCCGGTATCCTTATATCTATCAGTATGCCCTATATTGGTAGTAGAAAGAGGGTGAAATAACACTTGTCTCAATTTCTGCTATATTTCGAAAGAATCGAGAAGTGCCCTTTGTGGAGTTCAAACTTAAATTCCTTGCATAATCGTAGGATTCCTATATTATGTATAGAAAGAAAATATTATGAAAATATTTATACTTAACCATTTGGCTTCTAGACATCCACTTAAGTGACTGGGATCGGTTGATTGCTTAAAACACTATGTTCTAAATGATCGCAGCCCAAGATGCTCAATTGCCATGAAAAGGGAGAATACTTATATATTTTTTTTTACAACATCAAATTATCAGTTGGAATTGAAAACCATTAACAATTTTTAAAACTCTTGTTTGTCTTACTATCGTTTTGAAATTGGTCGTCCTTGCACCTGAAGATCTGCTGCTCTTAGTCAAACTGTTGAAAACATATCTCCTATATACATCTATAAAGTATTTGACATTATTTTCTGTTCTTTAAAGAAGAAGATACATTTTATGGGTAGCTTAATTGTTAAAAAAGCTATACAATAAAAAATTAAGTTGTATTATTCATTTTTTTTTTTGTCTGCCAATATTTTTGAGTTTTTCGAAAACAACAAATTATTTTCGGTAAGCCCCAACATCAACTTGTCAACATCATAATTTGACCACAAAGTATATTGCTTTCCCAGCATGATAAACTTCATTAGATGAAACTTCTCTACCAGTATTTTTAGTGAGGCTTGCTCTTGCGGTCCATATTCTATCAGAACACGTCCTGCAAAATGTTTAACTAAATTTGAAACACATTAACTCAAACAACGTTTGACCTCACCGTCAGAGCTTATGTCCAGTAGCAACTAATTTCATTACCTGTCACAGGGCACAGCATGCAACATTTCAATTTTCAGTTCCAAAATGTTGTGTTTTAAATAAAAATTCATTGTGATGTCAATCAGTTTGAAATTTAAACTAAAGTTATCCTTAAATTCCTTTGAACATACCAAATGTTCAAACATTCCCTTTAATAGATCCTATTTCCAAATAGAAGATAAATCTCAAAAGAAAATAGGAATGAATCAACTCTTTTTCTTGTTCTTCATCCATAAAGTCAATGTCATGAAACTACTTTCCTGTTTGTTTTTGAAGTACCACCCCAACCTGACGCAGGATTGACAGGATTCAGTTTCTATAGAGATATCATAAAATAAAATAAATAAAAAAAAAAAAACTTCCACCCACTTATACTCACTGTTGTGTCTTTGCTCAGCGCAAATAGAACAACGAATAAAGTTGTCGACGTGCGTCGTCGTGCACTAAAGTAAAAATAGAAAATAGAATACCCAACCTCCTATTCCCAACCATCAGAAAATACCACAAAATAAAAAAAAAAAAAAAAAAAAAAAATGATAGTCCTCATAAAAGGATGAAGCGTAAGGAGTATATTCAATAAACCACAACGCATCGCTGCCTATGTTGCCTATTCATACAAAACCACATACCCGTACTCACATATGGGTGCAATAAAATTATATTGAGCACAACCAGCAAAGCAGCACCCTAGAGTGCCACAAAGATGTGGAATTCTTTCAATTGCTTTGCGTAAAAATGGTAAAAAAAAAATAAGAAGAATCCTATTCGATGAAGAAGAATCCTTGAAATTGCTTTTATGTCCACTAATGCGCCTATATTCACAACCTCAAACCACCCAGGAGACAATACCCCCTTCTGTCAGAGAAAAGGGTTGCTGAATACATTTACCCCTTCCCATATCTGCCCCCCCACACAAACACATTCACCTTCTCAATAAAAACGAACGGAAAAATGTAAAACAATTTACATAAGAATCGAGTGTTGTGGCACACACAGCGAAGCGTACCTACATAATAGTTGGAGACATGTTTTCTAAGAGGGTTCCTGATGTTTCCTGAGTTGAAAAATAGAATAAGTTAAATTAAAACGTCTGCGTGCCTTTGTTTTTTGAAGTTTAAAATGATGGGCTAAAAATACAGGCATTTTGTTGGTACATCCCTGAAAAAGTAAACATTTCTGATGTGCGGTTGTGAAGGTCACATGGAATTTAAAATAATCGTTACATGATTTGCATCAAACCTACAAGGTTCAAAGCAAAATGTCAGAACTTTTACAAAACTGCGACTAACAAATTGTTTTTTTTAAAGCTCAAATAAATTCTTGAATTAAGATATTTTTCGTAATTTTGGACTAAAATATTGTCAGGCACAACGCAGTCTGCATCAGGATTCTTGAGCCGCAATGATATTGATGTTGTCGATGTTAAAAATTTTGGAACCCTCATTCAATCGATTGGGAAATTGGGAGCAAAGAACCAGCAATGGCGCACTCGAGATTCTACTTTCACGTCAGCTCTAATAAGAAGCTAGAAGCAATTCTAGACTTAAATCAATGAATGCATGTGGAGATTACATGCTACAATCACAGCTTTTCATCGCAATTGAGGATTGGAACATTTAAATCATCTTTCCTATCTACTGAAGAGAAGAAAAACTACTCTGAAACAGATTAGGTTATGGGTTCGATTAGTTGGTTGATGTTTTGTTTTATCAGCGCCAGTTCCTACAGATCAATATACTTATACAGTAGACGCTCGATAAAGTGAACTAATAAAAACCAAGCCTGTTCACTATATCGAATTTATTCACTATTTCAAACGGAGGTTTTTAAATGTTTACCGATACTAAATTTTGTAATAAGTACTACAATAATTCCAACAAATTAAATAAGAACAAAAAAATATATCAATTTTTATTTCAAAGCAGCAATCACTTTCGACGAAAAAATGTCTTCTGTTTTAAAATCAATCCACTGCCAGATTTTTTCTTCTAAATTTCAAAAACCATTTGTGCGGCTTAGTTTCCACCTCCGGAATTCAGATGTCCTAAAGATATATCTTTTCATACACTAACGACTACAATAAATGCATTAATATTTAAACCATATCAAAATCTTGTTTGATAGGGCTGCTTTATATTGACATTCGTGCCAAAGTGTGAAAAACACACAAAGGAATGGTAAATTGTCCAGAAAAATAGTTGACATTCACAGGCGCATTGCAGCAGAATAATTTTTGGTTGAATAACGCAAAAAAAATTAGTTCACTATATTGAGATTCTCATAGTTCACTATTTAGAGTACCTACGCTGTGTTAAATTTTGGTGGTTCACTATATTGGATAATTCACTATACAGAGGTTCACTATATGGAGCGTCTACTGTATTAATTTTGATACACTGGGGCAAAAGTCCCTCTATATTTTTGTAAACAATCTGAGACCTTGGTAAGTATATGCATAGGTTTGAATCCGTGAGCTATATTTTTTTCCAAATTCCAGAAGAAGTAACTTCCAAGGAAACTACTCCTTAAGTGGTAAGGTGTTATAGGCGCTGACAGAATATTTGTGGGCTTCCACGTCAGTAAATCCTCTGTGAAAGTTGTCGGTGCTGAGTTTCCTTTATCCATGCATCCATGCATGTTATGTCCGGTAAGTATGGTCACAAGGGAGTTCATTGATTTCGTCTACTGCTGAAGAATTCTTTTGGTTTTTCGAGAGATCACCATTTTCTGTTTTTGAGTAAAGCGAGTTACATGTCTCGTTTTCTGCAGCGAAAATTTTGTGCAGAAATTTGTCCGTTTATTTCTGTAGAATCTACGCAAGGCCTCTATGACTGGATTTCCAGTTCTTGGTTTGACTGAACCGAAGAAATGTAAATGATGTAAATAAAAATTTATTTAAACAACTTGATGGAAGTTGTAATAAACAATATACCCTTGAAAAGGGACAGCAGCAACCAGACTGAAACGCGTTCGGCCCATCTTCCTTATTCTGACAATTTTCTTTGGACAGAGGGCTATATTGTATTTTAATATGTGTTCAAGCAATTGTTTCTTATTCAAAGAGACATTTTTGTAGACATGTCTCTCATTACTTACCAATGATTTAAAAAAAAACTCTTACTTTGATCCATGCTAACGTAAATAGCTAAACATTAATAATATAAATTTCGTTTAGAATATCATTTTTAGAAGAAGTTTATCTTATACATGCTAATTCTTTACCTCGAGGGCACTTATATTAGTAGTACATGATTCAGAAGCAATAATCAAAACAAATTATTCTCGCGTCTTATGAAACCGACACGTTTCGTAAAGTCATGTTTTTATGAACAAAAATTTGGAGAGGGTAACAATTTTGTGAAGTCAAGTACTGCGTGACGCGTGAGTCCCTTAAGCATGTGGTTGCAGTTTAATACTTCTGCATTAGCATCTTTAATCCTTCTCGAAAATATAGTTTGCAACAACAAGATCAGTTCATAACAATTTTCAAAATAAACGCTCTAAATAGCATTTTAGAGAGGACATCGATTTTACTAAAAGAATCAGACTTACAATAGGTTGCCAAATGAATAGGGACATTGTAAGTTTTTATCAATTTATGTGTTTGAGTGTTCTTTTGAGCTTTTGTTTTGGTTCTAAGTGCACCTGGTGATTTTTATTTCACAGCCTAATAGCACTTTTCGTTGGTTTCACTCGGAGAACCACTTATTCTAAAAACCAATGGAACAAACAAAATTGCTTCTGCTGAATTTTGACACAATGTCGTATTCGCATGCATCAGTTTCGACAGTTTTGCCAATGTCAAAGTGGTGTGCACAGCCCGATTCGGGGTATAAATTGATTTTTACTGTTTCCTCGTATTTAATATCACTCACTCAACTTCGTTGCTGACCTTTGACGCCTATATCTGCAGATTTTGATTAAACACTATGTCACTTCTTTCTTATAATTCTTTTTTATAATTCAAGCATAAGCTTTGTACTTTATTTTGCTTAAGCCAAAACTTTTCTTTTAAAAATTTTTTTTAAGTGATTTTAGTAATTTTTATTTTTTAGGTAAAGTATGCGTTAAGGAATGGGTATCATACAAAAAGAAAGACGGAAATAAAAACTTTATGAATTTATTCCAGTCATTCCCAAAGAATTGGAATCTTGTTAAGAGATTTAAATTGAATTTGGACGAAAATATTCCAATTACACAAAAAAAAAAAACCGGTAAATGTTAAATAAAGCAAGTAACAGCACCACGCACTGACAGGAAAAACCGAGACATCTGCGTTCAGAATAGCAAGAAAATGTGCATCAGTTTTAATCGATGGATGTGTGATTGATTTTCAAGTTAGCAGAAATATTCTTGCTCATCGCTGGTTTCTTGAACTAAAAAAATAAATTGAGGTAAGCCAAAGCTCCTTTGAGAAGACCCAAGGACGAACTGTAAAAAAAAACTGAGTAATGACTTTGCAGTTTTATATTTTTAATTCTTTATTTTCGAAAAGATCCAAGTCTTCAAAAAAACACTACTTAAAAGTCATTTCTTTATGCAGTCTGGTTTCGGTTAGATTACGTTCTTCTTCCAATTTCCAAGGACTTCATTTTCATCGTCAAATTCCTTTGAGTCTGCCTCTGCAGTCTGTGAGTATGCTGCTGAATTCCACTTCTTATTTCCTTCTTTATTTTCATAACTCAAACATTTTTATTGTAAAACTAATTTGCAAAACGATATAAAACCCATAATAAATGTGGCGCCACAGAGCCAGTTAACTGCTCTATTGGCTCAAAAAACTTTGAGGGTTGAAAGTCTGTACACAAAAATGAGCCACCAAACTCCTTCTCCCTTATACCAAAAAAAAAAAAAGAATGTCCCATTCATGTTGAAATTGATTCCGGAACACAGAAGTGGCAGAATATATTTTTTTTAAAACTCCAACTCGAACCGTTCAATTTCATTAAATAGAAAAAAAAAAAACAGAAAAACTCCATCAGAACTCCCTTGGGAATCAAGGACAAGAACCATGCACTTCCACTTTGGAAAATATGACTTTCACTCAAAATGCGATTACGCAAATGACAGCGACGCGACGGCCCGGCCGGCGGCCGACTCGAGGGGGGGAATTTAACTTTAAACATTCATTTGGGGCAAATACCTATATACCTTATCCCGTTTTTGTGTTAACTTTGTTTAAAAATGTTCGTATGATGCGTGCTCCCCATCAGCCAGGATAGTCTATCGATACTTTGTATTCATGTGCGAAATTCTTTTATTTCTCCGATCGGCGAAAATTTGAGATTCAACGCACGGATTGTCCCGCCTGGCTGAGAGCAGTCAGACGCCACCGCCACAAGTAAGCTTCACCAGCATCATAGCAAGGCCCTATTCTCATCATCATTATCAAATCTCGAATTTGGAAATGGAGACTATGAGACGAAGTTGAACATACCCCACCAGCAAATGCGATATCCTCGCTTGAGTGAGAAAGGAAACAACAATTGAAAAGGAATTGAAATGCCATCATGATGCGGGCGGGGCAGAGTGGAGCAGGGGGATGTGGAGAAATGTGGACGACGACGACGACGTCTATGCCACGGATGAACGGAAGAAAGGAAGCTCATTTGATGTGAAATAACTAGCAGTTTTCATGTTAGCTTTTGTAGACGTGGAGTATTTTCCCTAGCAAGGAAAGGACCTTTTATTGCGACTTTTATTAAACTGTCTAAGCACTCTATAAGTGAAACGATGGACTGGACAGTAGAAATGTATATGTATGTATGTCTGTACTCTACTGGTATATGTGTTCTGTATAGGAACAACATCCAATGATGACGAGACGATATGCGTCATTGATGTGCCTAGGATGAGTGATTTCCGACCAAAGGATATTCCACACATTGGACTGGACATCATTGCATTTTTTCATACCATGGTTAAAGTTTTTGATTGTCTCGCTTGGCCGGAGAAGGGCATACTTTTTCTTTTGGGTCTTATCTTTAACATTGAATGGATCCTAAATTGATGTATTCATGGAGAAAAGCTAACAAAATTTTCTTTAAAAATTAAACTATTTAAATGAATATGCTTCCAGACAGACTTATTGTTATCAGCAGTTGCTTCCTTATAGTATAAGAAGACGTGTCTTTGTTGAGGAGTTCACCCTCAGGAACTGTTTTAAGTCTTTAGAACTGACTGGTCTGGTAGTTAAAGTTTAGGGTTATGGTTAGAGGTCGTATGTATTTATCCGTCGTGGAGCCCATTCAAAGGTTAAGCAATTTCGGTTGACGTTACAGCACGTCACCAAAAACTGGAAAAAATATGACTTTATAGTGTGTGTGAAGGAGGTTTTTTAATTATTTCCGACAACTATTTCTGAGCTTGGATTTTGTATCAACACAGAAGTGGATTCCACAATTCCACTACTTTCTGGCTATCAATGTCATTTATAGCTGTTCTGTTGTTAGGGTGGGCATGGACATTATGTTTGAAGCCCTGGTACCACGCGCACGCTTTTTATCTTATCTTTTGTGATAGCTGCTGATATACTGCCCCTAGGCCCTAGTGCTGGAGTTGAGTGGTGGAGTCTGATACTTCTGAAACTAGTCAGATATGTATTCTACTGAGGTAGCAATGAACACTCAATTTTCTACTTAGGTAGCGTCGGACACTATTTTTAAAATCTGGAAGAAGCCTACGTCAGCTCTGAGTTCTAAGCTTGTTAAAATATTGGAGTTCGGTACTATACATTAAATTGGTACACGGTCACGGGCGGCAACCGACTCTATTTGCACTGAATCAAAATGGCTGTCTTATACATGTTTCGGATGCAGACCAGTGTTAATTATAAAACAAACAACGAAAATGAATAAAAAAATTCTATTCAATGCTAATCGCAGGTAAATTTTAGCTGCCATTGGTTGTTGTTTTAATTCAACGACTATGGTGGTAAAACTGGTTTGGCTGGTATTGTTTGTATTATATAATGCGGTGGTAGTGGAACATTGTAGCGTTTCGTTACAGCTTCTTTATTTCAATCCCCCTTAAAGTAGTTCCACACTATCCCACAGTGTAATACGACATGTCAAAAATGTGTGATGAAACAGATGCATAATAGTGTGGAAACAGAATATGACAGCGCAGATCTCATACAATTTGACATGTGTTTAGATCTGAAATATTTTTTTAGGATTGAATGTAAAACCATCACACATTCCATCACACTTTTTTTTTGACATGTCGTAATACACTGTGGGATAGTGTGGAACTACCTTTACCAGCATCCTCATATATGTTTTATTTTACCCTTCCAGAGATACTCTTGAGGTCCTGACGTTTATAAACCTACTTCAATTACAATAAAGGCGTGAAGGTCCAATTCTGGACGAACTTGCTTTAAATAAAAATATGAGCAAATCTAAACTTATTATTTTTCGGGGAAAAAAGATTGTATAGAATTTTATATTAACTGAACTTAGGTCTCGTTCATTCTTTATACTCCAAATGTGGCATTTTAGCCTAAAAAAAAATGAGCTTGATTGCCGAACAAAATTTTCCTGTGGAAATCGGCATCAACATCATCCTAGTTACATAGCCCATTCAATGAATTATGAATGTACGCCTCGCCTTATCCGGTGCCCGGTGGTCATGCGGCTTCTATTATTGCGCTAGTTGAAATTTGTAAGACAGCAGACCAAGGTGTTTCCGCAAAAATTTGCATAAAGTGAATGGACACAGATCCAATCGTTGTGAACGATGGCGGATGGGCTCATTCGGGTCTTCCACGATGCTGCCCTCTACAGCAGCAAAAGCTTGTTCGATACGAACTAGGACTGTTCGACGTCTCAGATGATAAGTATTATCATTAAGAGTGTAAACGTGGAGCGAAAACCTTGCATCCTTAATCGATTTAATTGCTCTGATGGACGATTGTGTCCACCAACCATATAGTGGGAGTAGTGTTTCACGAACAAAAATATGTTTTTTTTTTTTCAAAAATCTGCATAAATTGCATGTGTTGTTCAGGCGTCAGTGGACTCATGATGAAATGATAAACTAAACTTAAGATAAATCACATGTCACAATGGCTGTAAATAAAAACAGTGCTGACAAGTGAAAGTTCTATAACTCGAAGAAAAAACACCCTTTATATTCCCTGCCCTTGTTTAGAGACGGAAACTCTTTTCAGGAGATTAATTTTTTAATGACTTTGATGATCTGAGACTTCGATGAACTGAAATATTTAGATTTTATTCTCTCGTTTGCTTCGTAAGCATTTCAAATTGGTTCTAGGTGTTAAAGTTAATAAAAACTACCTACGTTAAATAAGACTTTGTGGTGTCACAAGAGTTTTCTTTGTGTATTAAGTGTGTCAGCTTATAAATGTCTTACTAACAGTGACCTTAACCTAACCTATCTAATAAATTAATATTCCATTTAAAAATAATAAAACAGGTTTTTTTGGAATTTTAATATTATTTTTTTCAAACTTTTTTTCTTATATTTTAATATTTTGGGATCAATTAAACTATCTATAAATTGTTTTTCGATCTGATAAAAACTAGAAGTTGTGTTGGATTTTCGTATAAAATAAAATGCACGACTGGGTCGCACGTACTTGCTCTGTGGGCGCAAGCACGAAGATAACAAATTTTTCGAGCAATAACAAATAACCTTTGTTAAATTAGATAAGCAAATAAGTTCAAATTCTTTATTTAAGAAGTGTTTATGCCAATCATTTTGAGCATATCGACAGTTTTAAAAGATACGTTTATTTTCTCGTTTTTTCGATATACGAGTACTTAGACCAATTGAATTAAATCGTTTATAATCACTTAACAGATGTCCGTTACTTGTTTTTTAAGCCAAAACTAAGGAACGCAGTTATCAATGAAATACTAAAAAAAAAAAACACGAAGTAATTCAAAATTGTGAAAGTTATTTTTGAAAAGTTTGGTAAAAACTTAAAAAATTTTGGCTAAAACAGGAAACCCCGTTAAGGAAATTTGCATATTTAAAATAGAGATGCCATGCCGTCTTTTGGGTGCTAAATTCTAAACCTTTTCGTTGATGTCGTTGTGCACTTATAGGCAGTTTGATCAAACCGTTAAAACCGATTTCCGTTATTATCATTTGTAACCAAAACCTAAAAATGCAGTTTTCTTCGAAGCCTTCTATGTATAGGTTTATTAAGTACAAAGTCAAATACAAATTGTTAGGGTCTTTTTTGAGCAAATTAGAAAAACCGAAAAAATGGCTAAAACTCAAAGGCTCGTTGTATGGGAGCCACTATTTAAAAAAGAGTAACTGCAAAAAATGCAATGCCATTTGATGGAAAGCTGTGAGAAACTATACCAAACAAAGTTTGTGTGAACTCGATACAACCGTTGCCAACTTATGGCCATTAACCGTTAAGAGCAGATCTCCATTATGTGCACTTTTAGCCAAGAACTAAAAACTGAGTTCTCTTAAAAATACTAAAAGAATATAACACACAAAGTTTAATTAAAATCGTTATAGCCATTTTCGAGCAAATTATAAAAAACCAAAAAAAGTTGGCTAAAACTGAATGGCTCGTTGTATGGGAGCCACCGTTTAGAACAGTTTTACTGAAAAAATTGCAATACTGTCTTATAGGAAATTGTAAAAAACTGTGCCAAACAAAATTTGAGTAAATTCGATTAAACCGTTGTGAAGTTATTGCCATTTTAAAAACGCCGTTTAAAGCTGATTTTCGTTACGACCATTTGAGCCAAAAACAAAAAACCCAGTTTTGTTAGAATTGCTCAAAGTTAGCTAGATTTCGAGTTTAATCAAAATCGTTAGAGCCGTTTTCGAGAAAATCCAAAATGAAAAAAACCGTTACTTGAAAGGTACCAATTTAAACCGGGCTAAAACGAAATAAAAAAAACCTCAACAACGTCAAGCCATTTAGGCTGTAGCTGGACGTGAAAAAGCGCACAGACGCATCTTAATGTCATGTTTGATTAAAACCTCGATTTTTTTTTCTGCACGAAACCAATACCTTTTTTGAATAGTTTTTTTTTCAATTTAAGATATAGTACCTACACATGAATTTGTGAAAAAAAATATTATTGCATAAGAAAACTCTTTATCAATCTAGAAACATTCCAATATTTTTCAGATATTTCCCTAAATAATTTTCCAAATTTTGTTCCTTTCCAAAATGATGTGCTCCAACCAATTATTCTGCATAATAGCAAATTCACGCGAGCCAGTCGTTCGTTTTATTAATTTTGTTCTAAGGTGCACTCATTTTTCTTTTTCATAATATATTTTAGTACACAGGTGGGAAAATGTAAAAAATATAAAATAAACAAGGATTTGTGATGAAAATTACCAAAAAATTAATTCTCAAAGGATTATAATATATATTATAATTTTGTTTCTAATTTGCATCCCACTTCTGAAGCATAACAAAAACTGATATATACACTGTTTGTATAGTGTACAGTACACACTTATATTCGATGATGAATGTTCAAATAAAAATGCAAATCGTTTACAGAACATTCAACCATCAACCGTAGTGGAAGTGGTAGAGTATACAAAAACTGCCCAAAACCGGATGAAAACCGGATGGTTTCGAGTCACGGATTTATTCAAAAGTCCTGCTACACTCCTGTATTGCTTTAAATTGTGAATTATCAGGGATCATGTTTATAAAATCTTTAACCTTGAGGCACGAAGAAAATACCTTCTTCGAAAGAAGAAAACCTTGTGTAAATTACATATAAACAGATGCTAACCGAAAAGGAAATAAACATTATGCATCCTTTGCTCTTTTCCTTGAATAGGAGATACACAAAAAATAAAGTCCATAATTTCAGGGAGCAAAGAAGAAAAGTGCAAATGACGTTAGCCCGTAAGACGCGTTAGGGTGCACACAAAAAAAAAAATACCTCAATAATGGCAAAGGAAATGGAATTTCATTTACCACTTCATGAGGGTAAAGAGTTTTCACTTCAACAGCAGGAGCAGTAGCAGCTGGGTCCATCTTTTTTATTATGGCTTCATGTGGACACCAACCTCTAGGTTCTATCTAGCCGTCGCCTCGCGTCCGTCGCCTTTGAGGCCAGACCAAAGCTATTGGACATGGTGATGGAGGAGCAGAAAGGTCTCTTATATCGAGATCATAGTTTATGGTTTGTGAACATGCCCAGACGCATGGAGCATTTATCCTGTGGATGATGGGCGAAAAAAAGTTCGCAAGGTGAAGTCATTAAAGTTCACAGCAAGGAATTTTTTTTTTTTCATTTTTTCTTGGTTTCTTGAAAAAGTTTCGGGCCAAATGTGAAAGTGCAACGATAAGAGAATGGTATAGCGGATTGTACCGGGTGTTCCTTGGCTAACGCCAAATGACCCATTAAAATGATTGATTACGACGGCGGCAGCGTTACGATTGCGGAATGGGAATTTTAAAATTCTGAATTTGATAGAAGACTCTTTGGAAGAAATACTAAGAAGAAAGTGTTCTTTAATTATGCAATTGCTTTTCTGGAGCTTTTGATAGAGCTTATGAGAAATGGCAGCTGGATGATGTCGTAAAACTTGTGTAACTGCAATTCGAATAACTTTTGAGAAGTAACGAAAGTCTGGTTTTCTTGATGAAAAAAAAAGTTACATGTATAAATAAAGGTTCAAAGGTCATACTTCTTAATTGTAAAGATATGCTGTTAAACTCTTCAAAGCAGCGGAAGATGACTTGGTGAGGAGCTTACTCCAACTTATCTGTACAATCTAGTCAAATGAAAGTATGCCTGACGAATGGAACTTCAGCATCGTGTGCCCTATCCACAAAAAAGGCGATTGTCTGAACTGCTCTAACTACGGAGGTGTAATGGCTGAATCACAACGACGCGACGCGTTCACCTTAGCTTCGTGTACGTTACCTAGAACAAGCTTTACGGACGCGTCGAGATGAAAGATGACATTTGAGTAAATCGACTAATCGAAAATAATAATTCTAAGGAAACAAATATTTTTTTGAAGTACATTTATCTTGTTATTATTTGTCTTGCAATGGAAACAGAAAATCTAATTTCAATTATAGAAGTTTTTGGGAAAGTGGCTTATACTTTTTAAACGTGTGAGGAGTTTAACAAAGGGGATTAAAATTGGTGGGTTAGGGAGTTAAATCTCAAAAGGGTTGAAGAAGTGTTCTTTGCCCTCAATTTCGAAGCGATGAAAGTAAAAGATCTGGTACAATTTTTTAAAACAACGACGATGTCTCCACAATCTTTTGAATTGCTAGGGCACTCATTGAACCTCACCTTTTACGTTCTGTCAAAGCGAAGCTCAAAGCGGCATTGTGAATCAGGCATACATAAGTATACTAAATGTCACCTACATATGTACATATATATCTTGTCGGCCATTCTGTGTGAACGTTCGAAACCTTTTGCACTGATTGGGCCCTATCAGTGTTATTTCAGACCCGTTGAGTCAACCGTCAACAAACGACTAATTTAATGTCAAGAAAGGCTAAAGACAAGGTGACGCGACATCATTGGAAGAACGGTGCGTTCTGTAAGTGGAAAATTCGCAAGTATTAAAGTTGAGTCAGCAAAAATGGGTCCGGCTGTAAATAAAGATAAAACAAAGTATACACGGAGAGAATTGAAAAATCACCAATTGCGAAATATTCAGTTGCAATTTACAAAACATGTTTTTTTTGTAAATCACGGCGCTTTGATTCGAAACTGATATAAAAATTGGCAATTTAACTTTCAATTCATCTCAAATTACAACAATTCCTAAGTTGAGATTTACAATTAAAAGTTATAATTCAAGCTTGTGCCCTTCAAAGTAAATTACAACCTTTTTGTCGCAATTTACTACTTCAAGGCAATAATTCCATTTCTACTTTTTACCAATCTGGATTTGCTACAATTTTTTCGTGATTTACATTCACTGAGTGTTAAAATCAACTCAAGTGTGTCTGACGGCTACGTCGAAGGTCCGGAGTTCGATCCCTGCCTCCAAATAATAATTATCTTCTTTTTTTTTTGGTACTGTCTCTTTTGGAAAATAAAAAATCCTCGAAAAATAAATCTGGTTTATATTAAAAGTGGATCTTTTTAAGATTAATTCGGATTCAGCGGGAAATGATATTCCACAAGAATATCAACGCACATACAGGAATCGTTCAGAATATAAGTAATTAGGTCCTGGCCCGCTTGTGTCTCCAATAATGCCTTTTTTGTAGTTCTATTATGTACATAGAGAGTACAAGGTTAATTTCAACTACACATTATATACAATTTCTTACCTTTATTTAAATGATCATCACAAAAAATTGTAAATTAGAGGTTAGACGTCCAAAATAAGACGACTACATTTTTCTCGCCAATAAAACATAATCTTAATTCAAAACAACCCTTAAATGTAACTCATATTCAGGTTGCTTCTTTTTATTAATTTTGATATCCGACTTGAATACATCACCATGGCCTAGTAGATGTGTTCTAGATTGGTGTGCAGAGGGTCTCGAGTTCGATTCCTAGAATCAACCAATTAAAAGTAAAATTTTTCAATAAATAATAATAGATGCATTTCAATAAATGTAAAAAGTTGCTTCCTCTCAAAGCGATATAATGTTACAAATTGCAAATTGGGGTTGCAAATTACGACTTTCCCAGTAATTTTTTCAAAAACAGATTTTTTATTCAAAACAAAAAGATGGAAATCTACGACTCGCTTTTGCAATTTACAATCGAGTAAATATAAAATTGATACTCATTGGGATCAATTTGTCATTTGCAAATGGTAATGTTTTGCTTCTCTCGATCGAATTATTGACCCAAAAAAGTGATAATTTGCTATTTTTGAGTGTCAATATCTTCATTTCGTTCAATTTTGGAAATTGCGAACAAGGAGTCGTAATTTACAAAACCCCGAGCTAGGGTGAGAAACTGCATAAGATTTTCGTGATCTGCAGCTCATTTTTCTTGATCTGATCTAAAAATTCTTTCCGTGTATGCTGTCCCCGCGGGTGCAGAGCATCATCATCTTATTCTCGGGAAAAACGTCACGATGATGGACAGATATAACTTTGAAGTTGTTAAGGACTTTGTCTACTTGGGTCCACTATAATCTCTCAGAATAATATCAGTGAAGAGATCAGTCGAAGAATTACTCTTGCCAATATCTGTTTCGTCGGGCTTAGAAGGCATCTAAGTAGCAAGCCCTCTCAAAAAATGGTTGAAATCAGGTTTGGGTGCTTTGAGAGAAATATTCTTACGGTCATATTCGGTCCTCTATGTATCAATGGAGTATGGAGTAGAAGATTCAATGACGAACTGTATGGGCTGTAAAGCGACATTGAACAGGTCAAAAAGCTGAAAATGGTTGGATTATATGGAGCGCATGGAACAATACAAAAAACTGGAAGATTTTTCACAAGGAGTCTCAAAGCAATTAAAAATCGTCCAACTTAGTCATCCACCTATATTGAATAAACCAATATTTATTCGAAAACCAAAGTCTTTCACACAAAGCGCCATGATTCTATCAAAAACAAATATCTAGCATCAATTCAAAAATCAAACCATCAATAAACCCTTTCTTTTCATTTACGATGAATAATTTATCCCAGTAGCAGCAAATGTGAACATAAGTAACTAAATAACATGAAAACGGCACAACGACGTATCAATCTAAAAAGTTTTAACTTAAAGCATTCAGATTGAAGGCACCTTCTTCAAAATTTAACTAAAAATTAAATTCCCGACACGTTTATGCACTCAAATATTTTACGTGCCTTCGAACATTCACATATCACACATCATCAACGCTTTGGATTTGGATTCGAACGCAACATACTTCATTCAGGTGTGTGCTGTGAAGTGCAGGGCAGGTACCAGGGACCAGGGAGTTTGTATATTCAAATTAGATTTTTACATATATAAACGGATGAGGATTGGAGGAGAAGAAAATCGAAAATCATGTCCTCTTCACTCAATCACTGAAAAAGAAGAAATCGCTCAATCCCTCGATAAGAGGTGTCACTGGAAATGTTTTGTGAACGGAATTTTTGCTGATTCTTCTTGTCGTTGGGAGCTTATTTTGGATTGCAGCATATTCGAGATGACGTATCGGAGGAAAAATGGTTTTGGCCATAAAAACAAACAGCTTCGCATGTTCACACGAAGGCTGATCCTTTTGAATCCAATCGAAGCACAAGTGACAGCTGTATTCGAGAGATATTAACGTGCTCACAGAAATTTAAATGCGATAAATGAAAAATAAATAGAAATCCCAATTCATTCGAGTCCTTGGGGAGGATGAAGGAAGTGTGCTAATTTAATACTGACACAAATAAGAAGATAGGAAATCTCAGGGACTTTTTGCATACACTTATGTGTGATGTGTGAATTGTGAAAGAATCTCTATCAGGGGGCGTTCTAGTATTGATCCGAAGCTTTGTTATTGAAGATGAGATGGAACCCACTTTAAAAAAGAAAATTGTTGGTCTTTTGACATTTTAAATTTTCAGAAGCATAAAACATGGTAACATGGCAACACAAAAACACTGATCCCAATTTAACCAAACAATTACTTTGAACTGCGAACAAGCGATAGAACTTTCAATAATTAACTTTTATTTCAAAAGGAGTCCAAAGGACTCAAACATCAAAAAACCATTCGCGAACTAAATCAATGAAATTTAATCAAAAATTACTGCGTCACTTTGTGACATCACCAAAGCCAACAATATACCTCAAATCCTGTGTCAAAATCTCTGATTAAAAGGACGAAACAACAACCGCATGTGGCATGACATAAAAACCATACTCTCTCCAACCCAAAGGACTTTCAAGTGCTTAAACATTTATTCACATCCAATCCAACCAGAACCGCCAACGCGTAGTGCCTCACAAAGAACAGCGAGTAATTGCAGGCTAAATAATTGAAACGAGAAGTTCGATGGTGGATGAAATGATTCGCAATTATTGTTTCAACTCCATCATCATGTTTAATGAAATGTGGGTTGTCTCATAATAATCCATGACAAAAAAAATTAAGGAAAAAAAAGAACAATATCTTCGGCTCACTTCAAAGGATTTATTTTTTTTTTGTTTTCTTTGAGCTTAATAAATGGGAGATATAGGAAGTTGAAAAAGAAGGAAAAGATTGAAAAAATCAGAGAATATGGATTTCCACTTGAGCAGGCATAGGCTTTGAGCCAAGAATAATAGATTAAAACATAAGGAAAAACTTGAGGTCCTTAAGGCAATATAAAGTATTACTCGAAAGTGTGTTGATGTGAACACAATCGTTATTATTCGGAAAAATTTAAACTTTATCCTAAAGTCTATTTAAAAAAAAAAACAAAAACATTTAAAAATATTTTCGAGTTTTGATCTTTTTCGAAATATGAGATGACCTCACAAAAAAAAACTTGGTAAATTTGATAGAAAAGAGTCGAGTAAACGAACAAAGCTTGGAATGGCATAAAACTCATAACCTCGAAAACGTACAAAATTATAGACATACAAATTTACGAACGGCGGTGATTGTCTAGAAGTGCCTAAAAGGGTCCATTTTGATTTTTCTCCTGACAGGATTATAACCGTCACTTTGTTTTTGAGAACGCATTAAGACGGTTTGATAGTTTCCTCCAAACATTCAAAACCAATTTCCGACCCTTTTCTGGTCATTTCGTCATCTTTTTATTTTCCCTCAATTCCCTTGTGTGACCGTGTATCCATAGATAAGTGTAACATTGTGTGAAGGGTCAAAAACTCAAGCTCTTCGTCACAGCTTTTCACAAGCTTGGATTTTATTTCAACTGTTGAAATTGCATTTATTACTGCCGCTATCAATTCAAATATTTATGTACATCGTCTTGAGGAATTTGTAAAATTGACGCTACTCTGGATACTTTCGTTACTGCCAGAACCTCGGTTCTCTGTTCATGTGTCCATTTTTGATCCATCCATGAATATATGGGCTTAGAAGTAATTTGTGGAACAATTGTTTTATCCCAGTCTTCTCTACTCCCGAAGATACATTTGATGATATTTATCTCTCTAAGGACTTTTTAAATTCGATATCCAACTCTAACATTAAATCACTATTTTTATACTGAATGCTTTGGGTTTGTCATTTATGTATTCATATCTATAAAATTGATCATACATTATTTCACAGAAAAATCAGAAGTCCCACAAAGTAGTTATCTTGGTCCGATTATTTTAATACTCGCTATTAATGACGTATCGTTATGCATTTATTCTGATGCATCTCTGACGATATGAAAAAAAAAACTATTTACTCTGACAGATTTGTTATCTGGTGGAGCAAGACTAGTCTCAACCTGAATATAGCGAAAAGTCAGAAAATTACCTTTTCAAGGAAACGGGTACCAAGTTCATATGACTTAATATCGCGCAACAAATTTTGCATCGCGAGTTTAGTTGTACTAGTTGGGTAGAAAAATGTAATATAGGAACAACGACAAAGTTTTCTGCAAAAAGGACAACCTACTTACATCCATGCGAAAATGTTCAAATGTGTTAGTAAAAGAAAGAAAATGAAATTCACAATATTTTCTAAAGTATAATTTCGTTCGAACTTAGTGGATTTTAATTTCTGCCATTTCTGATCACGGGTATTACAAAAATGTCAAAACTTGCTTTAAACATACATTTAACGCCAACTCAGGTGTGCCCCAGGGAAGTCACATGGGCCCTGTTCTATTTTATTTTGTTTAGCAATGATGTATTTATCATAAAAATGTTCTTATATTTGGGATGAAATGAAGATTTTTAAATCAACCAACTCCGCTAATATTTGTAAGCTTCTGTAGTCTGTAGTTTATATCTTAATACTTCAAAATGTCAAACCACTACCTTTTCAAGGAGAAAAATAGAAAAAAGGACTATCCTGAGGGATTTTTATAGCCTAACACCATATTCCCATTTTACAAACGCTACATAACATTTATTCATCATCTTTTTGCAAAAGATCGCTGTAGTCGCATCACGTTCAACTTCCAGAATATTTGCAAGTTTCTGAGCATGGAACAAGTTACTACAAAATGGTTTTTCCGGGCTCATAAAAGCACAAACGTATCCGTTTTGCTTAATTTCTTTGATTTTGATTTACTTATATATAAATAAATGCTTTCATTTGCATTTCTTCTAGTTTCTTTCAAAAAAAATGAAATGAAAAGTCAAATCCACGAAAACTGCTTAACAACAAATGTCACTTCAAAAGATGCGTTGCCTAAGCTCGCCCCAACTAAATACCTAAATCGGCTTCAGGGTGACTTCAGTACAATCCCAGGTTTCAAAAAAGAGAGAATTTCCTCGTTAGAGCGGGTTGGCGTTTTTCAAAAAACAAACAAATTCTAGGTCCTAGACAACACTGTTCATTCCAACTATCTTAGGTATTTTCTTACAAAATACCCATCATAATGTGTTCTGGGTTATTGAAAGCTCTTTTAAAATAATTTACCCTATAACTCTTAGATTATGAAAATTGCATTTCTATCTATTTTTAGGAAAAAAAAAACGATTATAGGCTCACCCCACACACGTCTGGCTGTTTCCTCAGGCGGGAAATTTTAATTTCGATTTGCCGTCCACAAAAGTGCTGCCAGAAGTATATATGCTCTTGAAGGCAATTTTTTGACTGATGTATCCTCTGCCATTGCCAGCGCTTTCATGGAAAGGAAATTTCGTAGGAGTACTTGTGATGTGCCTCGCCAATTATAACTTTTGCCAAAGTAGTCCTGGATTATCCTTGTGCAACGTATTAGAAGGAGCAATAGCACAACATATGCGAATGTGATGCAAGGCTCTGTTATAAATTGCAAAAGGGCTGAAATAAACTTTGCCAAAATGAATTCAATCTAATGAGCCAACATTTCCTGAGTCAAAGTTATTGCACACTTACGAGTAATGAGGGCGAAAATTCAATGTGCTGTTGTGTATTGTGTGGGTCAAGTCTAGACAAAGGATTAAAATGCAGGCGAGCGTTTAATCCGTTTCATCATAGAAAAACAACTATATATATATGGAAAAGTTTTGTTTCCTCTTGTGCCACTTTAAGTCAAACTATACATCAATTCGACCTTTCATTGCTTCAAGACAGAAGATCAACTACTAAAGGGATAGAAAACTTTTCGTCCTTTTTGTCAGATTGTTGAAAGATTAGAATTCCTTCCAGTCACTTAATCGTACTTCTTTCTCAAGTTCTCAAAGAATTTCCCTGACAAAGACATTTCGCATCAACATCAAAATAGAAACCCTCCACGCAGAGGGGTAGAAAAAAAAGTTAAAAAGGACAATTGAGATGAGAGAAGGACACAGAAAAGAAAAAAAACTTTCTCAAACAATTTTCATTACATCCAAATGCAATTATTCCTTAGAGACACACTTAATGTACTTTCTTCCCAGTGCGCTTCTGGTACGAGTATACAAGTTATATGCCCAGGATGAAAATGTCCTTTCTTCAATTTTCAAAAGTAAGTTGTCTTTCCTTTTCTGCAAAGTTTGTTGTTGTGTTTATCTCTTTTAGTTGTGTCTGCTGTTGCATAGAAGTTTTGGTATAAGAAGGTACCTACTACTTGTATTTTTTATGCCGCAGGATATCGGTGTCGGTTGGTTAGCTGAATGGTTGGGTTTAAAGGATGTACGTACCTACACATTTTTTTCTCTACACTTTTGTTTGTTGTTGTTTGGATTATGTGAAGCATTTTTTATTTTCCACAGGCGAAATGGATTAAGTGTAGAGTCTGTTATGAGTGCTTAACTTAACGGACAGCAGATTACTTTGAAGGTCCTTAAGTATTTTAAATGCCGTAAATAATTTCGTCTTGCACGCAAGTTGGGTGAAGTTATTTTAATATTTCAAGAAGGTCTTCGTTAATTTGAAAGAATTAGCCTTTTTATGAAAATTATGTTTTTAAGAAGAGTTTGGAGAGTTACAATAAGAAAATTTAAAAAATATTTATTGAACCAAAAGTAAGCTGGTGCCAAAAAAATGTATTAAATCAACATGAAAAAGAAACCGTTTTAAAGGACGATTGCTAAAAGGATTCGAAAGATATTACTGCACTGTAGGTAGAAATGACCAGTTTACGTGTCTTTCATTTTTGAATAGTCGCACTTATGTATATAGGGTGGGCCAAATACAATTTGCTTTTTAGAGGTATAGAACTTTGAAATGGAATAAACCAAAGAAGATTTTTAAAAATTCACATGAAATTTAATTTATTCGAAAGATAATCTTCTGGCATTATAATTTAAAAATGATTTCTGGCATATGACCGCCACGGCTGGCTCGGGCGTAGTCTAATCTGGAGGTGAAATTTTCGATGACTTTTTCCAATATTTGTGGCCGTATATCGGCAATAACGCGGTGAATGTTGTCCTCCAAGTGGTCAATCGTTTTGGGTTTATCGGTGTAGACTAGCAACGTCACATATCCCCACATAAAATAGTCAAGTGGCGTTAAACCGCACGATCTTGAAGGCCAATTCACATGACCAAAACTCGAAATTATGCGCTCACCGAACTTTCCTTCAGCAAATCAATTGTGGCACGAGCTGTGTGACATGTTGTGTCGTCTTCTTGAAACCACAGCTTTTGCACATCATGGTTATTCAATTGATGAGCGAAAAAGTCAGTTATCATTGCTCTATAGCCATTGACTGTAACGTTCTAGACAGCAACTTTTTTTTTGAGAAGTACGGACCAATTATTCCACCAACCCATAAAGCACACCAATAAACAGTCAGTTTTTGTGGATGTAACGGTGTCACTTGAGGATTATCATCACTCCAAACAACGCAGTTTTGTTTATTGACGTATCTATTCAACCAAAAGTCAGCTTCATCGCTAAACAAAATTCGGGCGATACGTATTTCGAACAGAGCCATGATTTTCAAAATAAATTTTTCACAATTTGGAAGCGTTATTTATGCGTCAGCCTATTTATGTTGAAATGTCAAACCAAACTTAAAATAAATCACTTCACTGCTGACAAAATGGCCTCCAGTTAAAAAAGTGTTACCAACTTAAAGTTCTATACATCTTAAAAAAAAACACCCATATAATTGCTTTATTAGTAATTAAGGACAAATATTCAAATTAATTATGGAAAACATCTTCGTTCAAATCAAGGGGCTGGCACATATTGTCACTCCGATTTTCCAAGATTTTGTGGATGGTTTCAGGCTGTAGCTCACGGGTCGCTTAACATAGTCACTCCGATTTTCCAAGATTTTGTGGATGGTTTCAGGCTGTAGCTCACGGGTCGCTTAACATAATGAGCTACCCTGGGCCTCTTTTTGTAACGGGAGATATTGCATTCCTATTTCGGGTGGATTATGATTTTTTTCTCCAAACTTATAAATAACTGCAGCTGAATTGATAACCGTTTAATCAATATGATGACACACACTTTTAACATCAAGCAATGATTGTAGCCAATTGCGAAAGTGATCAGGAACAAGTCAAAAGAGAATTTCAAACATCAGGAGATATACGACAAGGAAGCCTCTTCAAGACTCTGGTTCTTACATGGTATCATGTTTTTTCAATTAATGTACCCAATCTTTATTTTGAAAAGCCCTTCAAATGTGTATTTCCAGGCAAAGGGATTTTGGTAACAACAATGTTCTTAAAATATATATCTAAATCTATTTTCAAAGATAGATCGAAAATGAATAACGAAATATGGCTGGGGGGCTGCAAATTTTTCGACCTTGCTCCGCTTTTTCTTCAATTACTTGTTTTTCTTACGTCCTATGGCAAAAGAATATTCTTCTTCTTTGTAAAACATTAAAGTGTGTTAGTACAAACATTTTTGTATGTCAGTTCGTTACCGAGATATGGCGCTTCGAAAAACAGGTCACTTTTCAAAACTTTTTTTGCATTTTGTATCGATTTGAAAAATGACCTGTTTTTCGAAGCGCTATATCTTGGTATCAAATTGACAAACTATAATTTTCGTTTATCAAAATTGTAAGAAATTTACCTACGTTTTTTTCCGTAGGACGTATGGGTAAAACTTATTGAGGAAAAACCAGAGCAAGGGTGAAAATGTTGCAGTTTACCCCTCCTCTCATTTTTCTATGACTTGGTAAAGAATTTGCATACAAAAATGTTTGCCCCATTGAAATTGTAGAAAATTTAACACTCTACAAAAAAGTAGAATCTGCATTTGCTGTAGAACGTAAAGACAAAAAATTATTGAGGGAAAACCGGACCAAGGTCGAAAAGTTTGCAGTTCCCCCCCCCCCCCCTCGAGGTCAAAAACTGAACAAAATCGCCATGTTTCATTTACCTATTTCAACCTTAAAGTACCTGTAGACTAAACTATTAAAAACAACAGTAATTTTTGAATTTAGATTTGCGTTCATATTTCAGAAATTTCAGAAGACCCAATCCCAAAAAAGACTCAGTTTCAACAGACATAGATACACACGACAAAGTTTCAAACTCTGGTATGCCAACGCTGCACGATTTAAAAATGGATGAGCTTAATTTCTATTGGTTAAATATGTTGGTTAGCTATGATATAATACTATGCATACATTGTCATTTAAAATGCCGTTAGAAGAGTAAGAAGAAAGAGAAAAGGTATAATTTTTAAAGTTCTTTGCAATTATTATACTAGATACATTACACATGTTGAAGCATTCATTTTTATTGACATAAGCTTGACCATTTGATTGGTTCCTATTGAAAACTTTAGAAAACAGTGCTGACATGACATGAGAAGGAATTATTAATATGTATATTTATTGCGATTTCTTTTTACATAGCATGATAAAAAGCGAGAAGCGACATTTTTTGTTAGGTTTAGTTTTTGGGGGAAGACAAGGCGGACAAATAAAAATGTTTGAATGAATAGGAAATCCATCAAGAGTAAGTTGTAGGAAATAAAATTATTTATTGTAGTAGGCATTGTATTTTCAATTTATAATAATAGTTGTTATAACTCGTATTTCCTATACCTATATCTTTTAATTTATCTGTGTTGCAGTATTTAGGGACAGTGAGGAAAAATATTTTTCTTTAAAAAAAAAAACATACGTACGTAATATATGAAGGTTAATTTTTAATTAATTGATTATTTTGCATTGTAAGTCTTAAGAATAATAAAGCTTTTCAGGTGAATGTGTTGTTCCTGCGTATACACATTCGTACGAGTTGTTGCGAGTCTAGGGTAAGCCACGGGGGTATTTGTAGGTGTTGGAAATGAGATGTTGTACATTTGCTTCTGATAGCTCTAAGGATTGGGTAAGTTCTTACTCTTTTCAGACTGCTTACAATCAGCAAAAAAAAAATTTCGTGACAAATATAAAGAATGGGAAAGCAGATTAGGATAAGATAGCAAGTAGGTGCAATAGTTTGAGGAGGAGAGGATACTTGTTGTTCTCTGTCTTTAAGCATCACGATAATACAAAATTTCTCGAGCCAAAACTACTTCTTTTTGTTATATAAAATCAACAAAAAAGTCCACATTCTTTTTTTAAGCATAATACGCAAATGAAAATTGTAACTTCCCTTCTCTACAATATCCATAAAACTCTATAAGTATACCAAGTTAGAATGTATTCAGCCTAACTGTTTGAGATTTAGTTGCTATATATTCAAAGGTACAGGTAGAAAGAAGTATTTAGACAAACTGTTTTCATCTCCGCTTTCAGCTTAATATCATGTTTGATTGTTATGTCAACATTTCTTTTTTACAATGCATGGCTTGCCTTTTCCTGGATTTGCTAGGCTTACTCCAATCTAATTTTCTTTTTTTTTTTGTGAAAAATTAGACCTTTATTCTTGAAAATCGAATTTTTTAATTGTGTTTAGTTGGGCTTCGTTTGAAGATAACCAGAAGAGTTACCCAATTTTTTACACTTTTACTCTTTAAAGTACATTATATAAACAAATGTTTTATTACTTACAGCGTGACAATAATATTAGATATTTATTTTAATCCTATTCAACTAATCTATACCTAACCCTTTACATAGCATTATTAACTCCTAATCTCAAGCCAATACAAAATCCTATCGTTTCTATGTGATAAGCTTGACTCTTTGTTATAAATGAATTCTAAATAGCTCATAAGCAACAAAGCCATCTGTTTTATTTATATATATAAAAAATTCATTCTCGCTGCGGTCGTGTAAAAAAATGATAAATCTACAAACAACACCTAACTTTATTGATTTCCTATTCATTCAAATAATTTTTATTTGTCCGCCTTGTCTTCCCCCAAAAACTAAACGTAACAAAAAATGTCGCTTCTCGCTTTTTATTATGCTATGTAAAAAGAAATCGCAATAAATATATTAATAATTCCTTCTTATGTCATGTCAGCATTGTTTTCTAAAGTTTTCAATAGGAACCAATCAAATGGTCAAGCTATTGTCAATCAAAATGAATGCTTCAACATGTGTATGTATCTAGTATAGTAATTGCAAAGAATTTTAAAAATTATACCTTTTCTCTTTCTTCTTACTCTTCTAACGGCATTTTAAATGACAATGTATGCATAGTATTATATCATAGCTAACCAACATATTTAACCAATAGAAATTAAGCTCATCCATTTTTTAATCGTGCAGCGGTGGCATAAAAACTTTGTCGTGCTTATCTATGTCCCATTTGAAACTGAATCTTCTGGGATTGGGTCTTCTGAAAATTAGTCTTTTTGAGCTTTGGTCTTTGAGATTTCGTTATAGACTCCACTTAAATAATATATGAACATGATACTCTACCTAGAGAGCCTCAAAGAAAAGTGAAGTAAAATCAACAATCCCTCATCTTTTCCAATTGCTTTAAAATTCAGTTGTCGTTTTGAAGCGAAAGAGCATAAAGTGGAAGTCAATAAAACACCCCCATTTTCTTTACCTTTAAGTAGGTATCAACCCATGGAAGCGTAGCAAGGACAACGAGGAAACATACTAATGAGTCAGACACCTAATTAGATTATTTCGCACCGTTGCGTTGCGTTGTGTTGCCGCTATTGCTGCTATGCCTACTCATATCCTTAAGCTAATATATGAGATCATCCCTAAGGTTGTGAACACACACATTAGGAATTCAAGTGGTAACTTAATTTTTGTATTGCTTCTATGAAAAAGTTTCCATCATTACCATCACAACCATTTAGTGGAATTTTTAGGATTAACTGTTACATCAGTTGTGGCTATTTTTTCTTGATGCGCGTGTGTCCTAATTAAGGACAATTAATATTGCTCAGAGGTATATATGTATGTAAGTATGTAGAAAAAAATATCATAATCAACAATAGTTGTTGTGAAACAATTGGCACGTTGACGTTGCCCAGAATATCCGTATGTCCTTGACGAAGTCGAAAAACAAAAAATTGTACTACCTTCTCTTGTTTACACCAAATCATGTCAATAAATAGTATTAACTCCTTTAGTCCTGCCAACAGTCTTTCTGGACTAAAAAGACCTCCGTTTTTTTTAAATATTTATTTCGAAAGCAGGGTCAAGAGGAATAAATATTTTCCGTAATAAAATTGATTTTTTGTTATTTTAAGGATGATTGAACAGCTTTTGTTGCTTGGAGCTTCCATAGATTTGATGAGGATATATTTTTCAGGAATAGCTTCTGTACTTTGGTAAACATCATCAAAATTGTGTCAATCGATTGGGTAGAACTTGCCTTGATTTATCTTTTTTTATAGGACTCGGAGGTTATTATGAATAGAAGGGTTATCCTTGTTCAAAATGTTTACTTTTTAAGACGATATTATTTTGAAGAATACTTGTTCTCTGTTTGTCATTGGACACACTTCAAGTTTTCAAGTAAGTTTTTTTATGGGCTACGTTCGAAATGTTCTGTCCTTTTAGTTTGCTAGGATGACTTTGGTTTCTTGAAATGTCCTTCAAATGTGAGATGACGCTGCCCTTTAGAAGACTTAAACCACAAAGTTGGGATCGAGGACATCATCTTATAGATAGGACGAGTAGAATGTACAGGAAAAAAAATGGTGTCCAGTAGAACATGATTCCACGTCACTAGATGAATGAACCTGCAAATAAATTGATTACATTGTTAGTGATGGTAGTTAGTCTTCTAGCGTTTTGAATGTCCGCGAGTTCACTAATTAGTTGGTGGCAAACTTCGAGTCATTGGATATCAAGGGAAGAACTTAAAAAACAACAAATAATGCCGATGTGCACATTCGATGTTAACAATCTAAAAAGTCTTCTTTAACCAGTTGTTAAGTGGTGATGAAAGCCAAGATCAATGGATGACTGGTTCTAGTCAATAGGAATAACAACCAAGAATTCAGCCGCCCGCGCTACAAAAATAATATGAAAGCAGCCACTAAAAACACACAAAAGCTGCTGGAACATTTATTCAAAAAGTTAACAACGTATAGGTATGGGAATTAATCATCTTAAAACAGTCCCTAAAGACCATACGCACATGGCAACAAGATGTCTGGGCGATGGCACATTAAGTTGAATACATCAAATAAGTGTCTGTTGGTTGTTGTTTAGACCAATTTTTATTTTACACAAGGCTGCAAATCTCTGTTTTTCTTTGATCCTGATCTTCAAAACTGTAGTCATGCAAGGCCTTTTGAGAACTCCATACGATGGACAATATGTTACCCTGAACAAACTATACTATATATATATACTATACTATACTCTGCTATACTATAAACAATTATCCTTTTAAACAATTATTATACTATACTATGCTATACTATACTATACTATACTGTACTATACTGTACTATACTATACTATACTATACTATACTATACTATACTATACTATACTATACTATACTATACTATACTATACTATAATATACTATACTATACTATACTATACTATACTATACTATACTATACTATACTATACTATACTATACTATACTATACTATACTATACTATACTATACTATACTATACTATACTATACTATACTATACTATACTATACTATACTATACTATACTATACTATACTATACTATACTATACTATACTATACTATACTATACTATACTATACTATACTATACTATACTATACTATACTATACTATACTATACTATACTATACTATACTATACTATACTATACTATACTATACTATACTATACTATACTATACTATACTATACTATACTATACTATACTATACTATACTATACTATACTATACTATACTATACTATACTATACTATACTATACTATACTATACTATACTATACTATACTATACTATACTATACTATGCTCTACCATACTATACTATACTATACTATACCATACTATACTATACTAAACTATACTATACTATACTATACTATACTATACTATACTATACTATACTATACTATACTATACTATACCATACTATACTATACTATACTATACTATACTATACTATACTATACTATACTATACTATACTATACTATACTATACTATACTATACTATACTATACTATACTATACTATACTATACTATACTATACTATACTATACTATACTATACTATACTATACTATACTATACTATACTATACTATACTATACTATACTATACTATAATATACTATACTATACTATACTATACTAAACTATACTATACTATACTATACTATACTATACTATACCATACTATACTATACTATGCTATACCATACTCTACTATACTATACTATACTATACTATACTGTATTCTACTATACTATACTATACTATACTATACTATACTATACTATACTATACTATACTATACTATACTATACTATACTATACTATACTATACTATACTATACTATACTATACTATACTATACTATACTATACTATACTATACTATACTATACTATACTATACTATACTATACTATACTATACTATACTATACTATACTATACTATATTAAAGATTAAACTAAACTATACTATAATACTTACTATATAATATTACAAATGTGAAAGTAAGTGTGTTTGTTTATAAGGCTTTCACGCCTTAACCACTCAACCGATTTTTAAAATTCTTTCACCAATAGAAAGGTTATCTGTGAGTAACATAGGCTATACATTCTTTTAATCTCATCTAGAGGTCATTACAAAAATTAAAATATTGTAACATAAGGTATCAAAAAATTTTCTTTTGAAAGTCAATAATTGGGATGCGCTGCCATTTTTCCATGCGAACATACCAAGATACTAAATAAGGAGAGTTATGCGTTCGTCGAAAAAGAAAGTTTTAACATAACAACCAAAAATGACATTACGAAGTCCGTCTGTCTTTCGTCATTCTGCCTATCCATCTGTCTGTATGTATGCACATACATACACTATACAGTCCGAACAGGTGTGTCTTATTCCTTCAAACGAGGTACATATATCTAGTTTTTTTGGTATTGAATTTTTTGTTTGCAGCTCTAAAACTAGCGCCATATTAAAGTTATTTTAAAACTCATTTTTCTCGAAAACGGTTCAAACGATTTTGATTAGTTTAGCTTTTTAGGTATGACCATTCAAATGGTTGGAGACAAAATTACCAACAATCCCTAAAAACGGTAACTTCCCTAGGACCGTTTTTATTTTGCTTTCGGTTTTCTCGAAAATGGCTTAACTGATTCTGTCGAAAATTTACACATATATAGGTAAATTTAGCTCGATTAATACCAACTGCATACCAATATTTTTAATAAATATTTTGTTGTTTTTTCGAAAACATTTTTCTTAACAATTTAATATTTTGAAAACAGTTTATTAATTTTTTCAAAAATGATAAGTAGTATGATAAATGCAGAATACCTATGTATTGAGGCATTTGAATTTTTTTTTGAAAAATGTTCAACAAAAAATACTTTTTTGCTAAGAAACCACTCCAAAGATTTTGATAATCTTACTCGCATAAATTAAAATTCATCCAAAGATTAAAACGGCGTATATTTAAGGAGTTTCGAATTTTTTTTTCAAAATCTCAAGCCCCAAGAGCAATGTCTGAATAGAGCAAGTTCGTGCGACCCAGTCCTGGACGTTATTATTAAAAATTAAAATTACTATGGCGATCTCTAAGACGCTGTATTTGACGCGAGCGAAGACGCGGGTAAAAGCTAGTACATATCTCATAAATACACGTCCATTATTCAGCCTTTTGACATTCTATTCAATATTGGTTTTCCTTTTTTCTTTCTTTCATTCATATTATATTTACTGCAAAAAAGATTTATATAATTTTTTTGCTACCGTCACACAATTATTTCAACTACTTATTAAGCTAATTGAAAGCTCGTTTATCATAATTGAGTATTTATAAACATTTTATCTCTCCAACTTTTAAAATGATTTTTTTTCCATTTTTTTTAACGACAAATTAAACAAAATCATAAAGTAGATACAAAATATGTTTTTCAAAGTTTATGATGTCAATTTCTCAATATTTTCCGCCATCCAATAAATTTATATAACAAAAAAAAACCCATAATCTCCTCCATACAATCCAATTCCCATGTCAGATTCGTTTGTATTCCATTAACACCCAAAGCGATGCTTCATCTGAATGACAAAAAACCAAAATAAAAATTTTCAGAATACATGCTTTTCATTCGTTTTATAAATCAGCCATGAAACGAAAAAATAATAATAAAATAAAATACCATCCAATAGGCATAGAAATCGTTGTTCTATTATCAAGATACACAAAATAAATATCCAATGCATTCAATAAACCAGAAATTGATCCATTTAATTTTCATGTTTTTTTCCAAATGCATTATGCATGACCTACCTTCAAATGAATACCACACACGTGTTTTAAAATTTATTTTCAAAAACTTCTCTATTTTGTCAATTCATTCAAAATGCATGCATATCCATCCATACATTGACGTGTTGTATATGCAGATGAGGGGTCATAAAAACCAAGTCGCCAATTATTTGCAATTAGTTCTATTATAGCTATTTTTGATCTCCCATACTCGTACTCAACCCCTCCCCTTCGAACATTAAAAAACCTATTCAGTGAAAACTGGAAATGTGAAAACACGATTTGTCTGGGAGTCCATACAATTTGGCGCCTATTCAAATTCCACTAGTTTGATTTTTTTTTTTTTTTTTTTTGAAAACATGCCAAATGGTATCGACATCCGTTGGTGGTCTAGCTACCCCCAACGCGCATTGCCACCTTATATTCGAGGATGGTGTGAATGGTATTCTATATATAGAAAATCCTAGTTAAAATAAAATCGTTTTTCCCGTGTTGGAGTAATTTTTTTTTTATTTTTTTAAATTACCCTCGGAATAGGTGTTCGTTGACTATTTCTATTCATCGAATGTCTGCATAAAAAGGACACGCGTATCCTTGGTTTGGAACAATTTAAATGATAGTCAAAACCAATTCCGATAACAAAAAAGCCTGAAAAAAGCACCAATTTCCATGGATTCTCTTTCATTAAATTGGAAAACTTTTCAATTTAATTCATTTAATTAATCAATGTTTTATAATTAATTAATGAAGTCCGAGAACTTCCTTTCATTTGGTTTGTTGGGCTAAAATCCATCAATTAAATTTAAAAGTGTGCTCCGAGTTTGTTGGCCTAAACACCAAAAAAAAAAAAAAAAAAAAAACACAATAATGTAGTGAACAGGAAATTCGAAAACTTTGGTGTCTGCCGAATATACTTGGTCTGCCACTTAGGGATAATTGCTCACTTAATTAAACAACCTGAGGGATGCGCGGGAATATAAAACAAAGGTAGAGGTAAAACACTAGTGAAACAAAAAAAAAAATTCCAAGATGTCTGCGCTGCTCCGGAAATGTAGTAAACTGTAAGCACTTGAGTTATTTTTATAAGGGTGGTTGCACAGGTGAAGGGTGCTGGGCTTTGTTCTGTTTTATGACGGAAAAAAGGTGTAAAAAACGTTTTCTAATTGTTTGGTTAGTGATGATTTTTCAACATTTTTTTTTCTTGTTTTAAGTTTTAAGTGTCGATTCAGGTGGAAGGGCGTTTTTGTGTTTTTTTAGCCCAAATTTGGACAGATTTAGTTGTGAAAAGAAAACTTTTTGACAGGACAAAGAGATAGACATTCTCAGGTGTTGGTTGAGTGAGTTAATTTAGAATGAGGGCAAACACAGGATGAAAGGATTAAAAATATTTAAAGAACGTCTGGTGAGGGATAATTGGCAGCTGTGAAAATAGAAATAAAATAAGAAATTTCTCAGGAAGCGTAATCAGAGACGAATTTTATTTTTTTTTTTTTATTCATAAAATAATATACACGGTTGTTTGAAGTGTGTAACAAACTAAGGCTTAGTACAAAATTATCTGGGAATATAATTAAAAGGACAACGGTTTTTTTTTTTTAGTAATTTGGGATTCATTGAGATACAAAGCTAGCTAAGAAAAGTTAGTCCACATTTTTAGATATGTATTGAAACAGTGTTATATCACTGTGTGAAGTATTTGGGTTGCCAAATATCTTTGCTTAATTGAAAAAAAAAAAAATAAAACTGCTTATGGCATTTTATGTATGTTTTGAACATCATTTCACGGCTGCCTTAGTATTCAATATTATCCATTTCATAAGTTAAACTATGCTATGCTGATGATATCTGTATAGTAGCAAACGGATCTGGTGACCTCAATAAATGGTATAATTCGTTTCAACAAAATAGAGAAAGTGGCTTTTTAAGGATTAACGCATAAAAGAGAAATCAACAGCCGGAATCAACAACTGGAGGTTATTGTGAAATAGTAAACAATAGAAGATGTCACTCAGTCACACAGAATTGGACGTCAATAATAGGATATACAAAACACAAATTGCATTTGGAATCCTTTTTTTCAAAGGTGGCTATAGAAAAAATTCGTTTTGAGTTTTGCTTGTGAAACGTAGAAATGCTCTGCAAAGATTAGATACAAGTATGCTCCAAGTTTTTGTTAATCACTGTGGATATTAAGTCTCGACGCCAACAATGATAGTCCTTGAAATCACATTTTTCGGTACCTTGACAGTAGCATCGTTTAACGAAACAGCTTGAGAATCGTTAACAAAATAAAAGTTCAAGTCGAGAAATGCGTCAAAAAACTTGGCATACTTTTTGTACAAAAGTTTCGTTGTTTTCCAAAAGTTGATTCGCGGTTCTTCTGTTCTTAGTTTGCTCATTTGTATTGTTATTTTCGAAGACAATCACAATCGGATTAAAAGCCTTAATGTATGTGTCAAAAGAATGTGGAGGAAAACATTCAACAACTAACTGTACGGGATATAATGACGAATATATACGCCAACACGCTGCTGGAAGACTCCATCTAAGGTGGCGAAATTAAGTGGAGGACAACCTGAACCAACTTGGCTTGCGTTTATGATGGCAACTAGCTTCGGACCAGATTGACTAGCGATATAATGTTGGTAAAGCCCATGATCCACATGGGATTGCTTGAGCCATCTTTAATTTAAGGAAGGAAGTACTGTTGTTTAATTTAATCAGTATTTTCATAAAATAAAAATCTACAGTTTCCAGTTTTCAAATTATATCATATTTGTCTAAATTAATAAAGTTAGTGTACCTAATTTAAAAGATAATAATCAGTAACATCGTTTAAGATCAAAATAATACTATCCACTTTTAGATCAATTGTTTCTCTATGTTTCGCTTAAAAAGCCAAACGCATTAAGCATCATTGACCAATTCTTTTATAGTTCAACCAATTTTTGAACTTCATCCACTTTGATTTAATATCAAACTAAAGTGGTGAACGTGACTATTTGTTTAAAATATTTTTCCCAGCAAACTTATAGCTAGAAGAAAAGAAGCATGGACTTCAACTCAATCCAATTTTCATTATTTCCCATTATTGTGGCAGATCTGATTTAAGGATCCCCCTAGTTTTTATGTATACGTACATAAACATAGATACAGAACAACAAAAGGATTTCCGATTTTCCAATTTACTCTCCTACTTCTTCAGCACCATCAGCATCACCCAGTGGCACACCAGAAAGCTACAAAAGGTAGTGAATATATAGCATTAAATGAAAAATCCACAATTTCTCATAAGAATGCGAAAGATAATAAACATCTGTGAATCCTTGATATCCTTTATACAATTGTAGATAATGCATTGTGTTAAGGATATTCACACCACGTACAAAAATATTTTTCTCATTTTTTGTTACGAAGAAAAACTGATTTAAGTGGCCGATTGAGAAGAAAGAAACAAAATATCGAAAATATATTTTTTGAACAAAACAAATGGAAGTCCTTACAAAAAGGACTTGAAAATAATAATTTGTTAACCAAGGTAAAATATCAAGGTAACTTCCGTCCCAATTAAGATGGCAATCTTTTATTTACTTAAACTAAATAACAACGCACTTTGGTGTATGTTTGTGATGGACAAATATCCTTCTAATCGGATCCTGATAGAGTTCTTTCTTCGTACTCTTTTCCTTCCTCTTGAAGACTTATTTTCAACAAAAGAAAGAAATTTCCTTTTCCTCTTTATTATTTTTTTTTTCATTTATAGAAATCTTAAAATAGCTTATTGCCACCCACATTGACTATACTTCCGCTGACCAACACAGTATATATATATGAGTTGTAAATAACAATCTTAAAAGGAGACAAAAAGGACGAGAATAATAATAAAAAAAGAGCAAAATCGATTTCGTTAAGGATTTTCCCACTCAATTGGCAAAACTTCTTTAACTTCCACTTGCCTCTCTTTCTTCGTGTGTATTTTTTTATTTATTTTAGTTTCAATATAAAATGTTAAGAGGTTTGTGTTTTGTTGGTCCTTTTTGATCCTGCTAAAGTGCTTCCTTTTGTATGGTGTTTATTTTTGTTATGTCAGTTATATGGAATAAAAGGATAAAAAGGGCAAAAGTGGACAAATTGAACTTGAGGATAATCGATACTTTGATTGAGAATCCTTTCAATTTAATTGAGTAAAAAGGCAAGGCCGCACATTAAAGGGAATCTTCAAATGACTTAGGCAGATTAGTATAGATATATTTGAATAGAAGAAACCACGATTATAATTATTAATAGTCTTCGGAGATACACCTTAATTTTCGAAATGGCTTTCTGATAAAAACTGTAACTGTATGTATAAGATGTTTAAGTTTTATGTGATACAAGACTTTATTTTTCTTTTAAGATAGTATCTTTGAATTTACATGCAATAAATACGTTTTTCAAATGGAATAATTAAGTTTAAGAAAACGTGTGCTGTACCGTGGTAACTCAACTTTCCTTGTATTGCATCTTAAGCGTACACTCCTACAACGCTGCATTTGTGAAACTATCTTATTTTTTTTTTTAATTGGCATTCTAGCTCTAAAACTAACGCTACCTGCCATATGATTTTCGTTGAAAAACTCACTTTTATCAAAAATAGCTCCTACGATTTTGATAAAACCCTTTGAATTGTGTTTGTTGTTGAAATTTTAAGTTTTGATTGGAATAGATTTTTCAGGAAAAGTCATCTAACAGTAGGTACCTACCATAGGACCGTTTTTTTTTTTTCAAATCAGATTTTTTCGTAAGAGCCCCTTGACGGATTTCGATAAAATTTGAAATGTAAAAGCTCTTTTATAAACGAAATAATATGAATTCTTACACTTTACTACTGGTATACTCAAAAAAAAAACTGGAATTGGTTTCCGAAAAGATTTAAAAATAAACCGTTTTTACTTGCGATTATAAGTACATACTATAAGGCAAGTTATGCATTCGTAAAAAAAAAAAATTCTATCAATCAGACATGACATTACGATGATAGAAAAGTCGAAAAAAGTGGGTCCGACAATTCTGTCTGTCTGTCTGTCTGTCTGTCCGTGTGTCTGTCTGTATGTATAGTTACCTAGAGCCTAAACGGCTGGACCGATTTGCTTCAAACTTGGTATATAGTATTATTATGACGTTATACAGAGGGGTTTTTGGAATAAGCATTCTAGCTCTAAAGCTAACGGTACCTGCCATACGATTTGCATGGGAAAATTGATTTTTCTCAAAAACGGCTCCTACGATTTTGATAAAACTTTCTGAATAGTGTTTTCTGTGCAAACTTTATGTTTCGGTTGGAATAGATTTTTTAGAAAAAATCTTATAACGGTACCTCCCATGCTCCCATAGGACCGATTTCTTAAAATCAGATTTTCTCGTAAGCCACTTGACGGATTTCGATGAATATTTTAATGTAAAACCCCTTTTAAAGACGAAATAATATAAATTTTTAAATTAAAAAAAAAATTAAATTTTTTTTTATTTTTTATTTTTTCAAAAACGGTTTAACTTTATTTTTCTGATAAAATTTACAAAGTGCTAGAAGTTGGCCGAACGATTTTGAAAAAAACAATAAACAAAATCATATGGTTTACTTAATTTTTTCCAAAAACGTTTTAACTACTAATTTTTAAGTGATCAATAAAATTTCATATCATTTTTTCCCTGCTTTTTTTCCAAAATCTTAAACCCTAAGACCATTGTCACACATTAGAGCAAGTTTGTCCGACCCTGTCGTGCACTTTATTTTTTAAACTGATCGAACGATTTAGAAATTTCAAAATTTAAAACAGTAAAAGAAATCAGATGGCTTACTTCATTTGTTAAAAAAAAAAAAAAAAAACTTTTAACTAGTGATTTTAATTTTGAAATTAATATTTGTATTACTAAAAAATTTCATATTATTGTAACCTGCTTTTTTCCAAAATATTAAGCCCCGAGACCACTGTCTCAGATTACAGCAAGTTCGTGCGACCCAGTCATGCACTTTATTTTATTCAAAATCTAAAGCCCCAAGAATAAAATAAAAAAAAATAAAGAAAAAAAAAATAAAATCTCTTAAAAATATTCCACATACGCCACAGTGTACCAAAATAATTTTTAAATTAATTGAAAATAACCATTTAAATTGACTTTATAAGTAATGTTCACAGCTGACTTTTGATTACACAATATGAACAAATTTTGTTTGTCTGTGGGAAAACCACTAATCGCCCAAGACTAATTCTTGTGAAAATATTGCAGTGCACTCCAAATTGTTAGCCCAATAATTGCATTGTTTTTCAAATCCCATATGCCGTGCAACTGTGGCTTCAAATTATTCCAATTTTACGTAGGCCGAATTTCTTCATGAAATCAAACACACAATAGCTTCAGGATGATATGTTTGTTTTTGAAAAAAAAAATTACCTGATTATCTTTATTTTTAAATATCTTGACTTTTTTTTGGTAAGTTCTTTGACTTTTTAAAAATCATACTTTTACTTTCAGAATAGCAATGGTTTTGTTATCCTAACCTTATCACCTTAATCTCAATTCACTAAAGTGTAGTGACTACACCATTACAACTCTTTCATATTTTTCTATTCCTTCTCTCCTAAGCGCTCACACAGTCATAATAAGGGTGTTAATTACCCCTTCAGTGCTAAGACACAACAAAAAAAGAACTCCGTCGGTCGTTTTTATATCGCTGTTTTGACAACTTTTCCTTCCGGCACAGAGATTTTTAAAACTGTTTTTAAGTTTTGTTTTTCTTTGTAAGGACTCTGCTTCATTTTAAAGAGTTAACTGTCTACAAAACCACCACCCCGTACAGTGTGTGCCTAATCCTTCTCCATTATCTTATCTCAAAACTTAACAGCTCTTACGTAACATGGTTTACGTCGCAGTTCCTGATTGGATATAGTTATTGGCCAACAAGCATTTATAGACCTCAAACTACTTAATTAGAACTATGTAAACCCTTCTAAGCAAACAAAAATTTAAATACCATTCAACCCCCATGGTGACATCTAAAGGACGCCAATATAAATATAATGAGCAAACTTAAGGGACACAAAATTGAAATGACATCCTTCATGCGTCCAAGGCTACCCCAACCCACCCACCATCCACACCATCCTGCCATTAATAACACCCCATTCACCTGTTGTAAACTTTGTTCCACAGTTCGTCATCATCTATTTGAATAGCTGGAACATTTAATACCCCGCCCTTCTTTAAGCCTTCTCTAGACCTTTTCTGCTTCCTGTACGCAAAATACTTCAACCCTCAGCGCGGATTCGACATTAAAAGCTAAGAAATAGGGGAACTAATGAGTGATTTATACTATTAAAGCACCTTTAATGGCCCAAGCGATACCAGCATGAATCTAGAACATGAGGTCATGGCCTAGTCCTAGTCCTAGTCACATAGTCTTCGATGGCCCTCGTCCTCCTCGTTTTAGCTTTGGATTTTAAGTAATAAAAAACCAGAAATTGTTCCATTTTCGAAGTTTATTGGTTCCAGTGGGCGTAATAATTCATCTTTTTCTACAAAACGATGGAACTAACAGCTTTGCTATTACTTTTGTAATGAGTTATGGGCTTCCGAGAGTGCAGAGAGTAGGAATTATATTGGTATAAGCTTTCATTGAAGTCAATTTTAGAGGGTGCGTAGGTGTGTGTGTGTGTGTTTGTGTTTTTAAGGATAAGAATAACGAAATGTTGTGCTATTAAATGCGAATTGAATTTAACGGCCATTTTGGGAATTTTTACCGGCTGGATTATTTTTCTTTTTTTTTTTCTTGTAACAAAAATCGATCCGAAATATTGTATATACAGACGTGATACACTGATACAGACAGTGTTATCAGCGAGGGAATTGAAGAGGGATCATTTTTCAATAAATTTAATTTAATGAAGTTGTACTGAGGTGAATTTAGGTGGTAAATTTATTGTGTTCTTGATGTTATTGTGCTGGGTCCTTTTGCTGTCAAAGTTATGTAGGTTAATGGACTTTATTGAGTGCCAAATGGAGCTAGGGATATTTGAATAATGGAATAGAAGTTAGTTAAATTAAGATGGAAGGATCGAAAGAAAATTTACAGTAGATAGTTGGTTTTGAATTCATTATTGTCTTTCAAGTAAATTATATAAATGGGACTGCATTTTTTAAGTTAAAATTGTGAGATCGTGATTACTTTGTAAGCACACTTTTTCGTTTTTTAAACATATACAGGGTGGACCAAATATAAGTTTCTCTTGATAAATGCAACAAAATGAACAAAATTAAATGGTTCTCATAATTTCATGGCTTTATTAGTAAGAATTTAATTTCAAGTGGCTGCCTCGGTTGGATTTCTCGGCATATTCTGTCATTCTAATTTTCCAAGGCTTTGGTGATGGTTTCGGGCTGCAGCTCACGGATATTGCTTTGATGATAGTGGACTTAAATCCTTGAATCGTTTCCGTATTGTTGGCGTATACCATCGGTCTTTCACTGCTCCCCACGAAAAAAAAGTCATATCGCAGTGGCAAATTGGCATTGTCAATACGACTGATAACATGATTTGGGTATTCGGTGCGCGAAAGATTTTGATGTATTGATTTTGATCAAACTTTGTTTGTGACACATTCTTCGGACAACCAAAACAATCCTAGGGTAAATGTTCAGCAGTGGTATTGGTATGGAGACATTATTCATTAATAAGTTGGCGAGTAATATTCGAAAGAGATACAAACTTTTCCCATTAAAGTTTGAAGAGGAATCTTCAAGAAAATGGTACAGAAAGTCGAAAGACTCTGGAACGACAACTCATTAACGTTCAAGACTGAGGCCTTGTAACATGAGTATAATAGTCTCCAAATGATCGTCATTTTAGTGACGCTTCCGAGGAGCTATGATTCAATATTTGTTTATGAATCAATAGCCTCCTCAGCCTGTTGAGTAATTACAAATAATGAAAAAGGGAGAGGGGAGAAGGGGCCCTTGGTTTCTGAATCGAACCTCGTGGCGCTGTCATTGGCAGCTGCGTGTGCGCGTTGACTTGTAGGCTACGTAAAAGCTACTACGGGGTTACAGAAGGTGCCATGCCATTTGGCCATATGACACTTTTGAACTGTGTCATATGACCATATTTTGATATATGGCTATTTGTCGCTTTGGTAATGTGTCATTTGACAATTATGGCCAAATGACACTTTGAAACTTGTTCTTAAACTGCAAAAACAAAAACGAAAGAAAATTTTGCATATACAATATTTCTTTCACCGACGATAGCAGCCGCGATTCAAAATTTGCAAAATGGTTCGAGCAGGAACTATCTTTTAAATGGTACTTTTAGTGTTGTACCAGCTTGCGGCTACAAACAATTGATAATTGTGCACTTCGCTCATGATACAAGTACACAAACATTCATACATCATATATATAAATTCGCGCGAATTTTTTTATTTTCACACCCCAAATTGATTCTCTTTTGGGCAATTTTTTTTCCGCTCGCTTCGCTCGCTACCAATTATTGTACCTGAACCCTGAAGTATGAATGTACATTATGTATATATGATGTATGAATGTTTGTGTACTTGTATCATGAGCGAAGTGCACAGTTATCAATTGTTTGTAGCCGCAAGCTGGTACAACACTAAAAATTCGCGCGAATTTTTTTATTTTCACACCCCAAATTGATTCTCTTTTGGGCAAATTTTTTTCCGCTCGCTTTTCAATTTGGGGTGTGAAAATAAAAAAATTCGCGCGAATTTTTTATTTTCACACCCCAAATTGATTCTCTTTTGGGCAATTTTTTTTCCGCTCGCTTCGCTCGCTACCAATTATTGTACCTGAACCCTGAAGTATGAATGTTCATTATGTATATATGATGTATGAATGTTTGTGTACTTGTATACACTACAGATATCCAATTAAAAATATGGCTATATGACACAAGAAAATATGGTCAAATGACACATTACCAAAGCGACAAATAGCCATATATTAAAATATGGTCATATGACACAATTAAAAAGTGTCATATGGCCAAATGGCATGGCACCGTTACAGAAGCCCACCACTGTCTTCAAATTGTGTGTCCTTCGGGCGCATCTTTTGGCTCAGGAGGTGCTGTAACGCTGAGGATGGCGTCTTCGGACGACATCGTAGTGGCTGCGCGTGGACCTAGATAGTAAGACAAGTTGCTTAACTTCGGTCAGGCAACTAAGAAGTGTATCATACCAAAGTATGATACATGATGACCGTTGGTCTGGTCTTCAAGACAACGCAAAAAGTGTGTAAGCACACCGTGAGGTTAAGACTTCAATGTCAGGTACTCACGTTAAGCCCACATATTGTTTCATATGACTGCGTCATTAGAGTTTGGCATAAAGAACATTATATGAGTGTTTTATTTATTTATTTATTTTGTTTTATTTATTTATTTATTTATTCAATCTTTAAGTACATAACTTTATGAGACTATCTATATACATAAACATAGTAACAAAAGGCAGATATAAATTATAACAAGGAGATAGATTATTATACAAAGGTGTAACTCACAAAAAAATATTTTCAAAAATCCCTGAAACTGATTTCTTAGACATTAATCTACTTGATTCTAAGTCCACTTGATTATATATTGAATTGAACACTGAACAGGAATTAGATACTGGTTTGCATTTAACATAGAAAGATCAATGAAGATGAAGGGTTTTTTTCTCGTTAATAAAGTTTAAAAAAATTTCTGACTTTATTTCTATAGCAAGACAATTTTTGTTCAGAACAGAACCAAAAGAAATTTCATGGTTGAGCTTCAAACAAAATCAAGGCAATAGTATAGATATCCAAAGTTAAGTTTGTTAAGAGCTCCATATAGCCAGCGGATCGGATGAATGGAAAACAGTATTTCTCCAATTCTCTTCCTCATTGTGCATCATTGATCTCTTTTCTAAAACTTCTAATCTAGTAAATTGCATAACTGACGACAGCACCCCCAGCTTTTCATAGTCGTTGCCAGATTAATAACTCTGTTCTTTATTTTGAAATTGCTGCGGTATGATTATGATATAACATGATTCCGATCTTAACTTAACAGCATTTTCGAATGGGGAATTCAACCGTGTTGAAAAAACTTCCAAGCTGTCTTCTGTCGTTAAAGCATAACTAACCCCCTGTGCCAAAATCTATGAGTTGCGCTTGCTTTAAGGAAACCGAACAGCTTTACGCTCTAGGTATGTCTATAACAAACCGTCGCTAAAAATGCCTAGGTTTAATGGGTGAAATTTACAATACACCCGAAGCTTGAGTATAAATCTCATGCCTGTGCTCCTGTTACCCAATTGAATACTCTTGGGTCCTGGCTCCTGGGTATAGGTTTTCAAAGATAGGTGATAGAACTATTTATGAAAGATTCTTTTCACGTCATACCTATAAATTAAACCTTTACTCTAATAATTTCAAACGTACTTTTAAGTATAGAGACTCATTTCACAGTTATACTGTTTTATAGCTTTTTCCATTGGTCTCATTTCGGGGAACACTCATTCTAAAAAAAAGAACAAGCAAAATTGGTTCTATACTCAATTTCGATGTCAATGTGTACGCATACGCCGACCAGTGCTACCACTTCAGGAAAAAAAAATCGAAGCAGATTTGAAAAAAAAAGTGAAGTAGATTGAAAAAAATCGAAGTAGTTTTCAAAATTAAACTTTTTTATAAAAATCTACATCTAGAGTGGGCTATTTAGTGGTTTATTTTTAAATCGTCGGTTATTTTGACATTGAAAGCTGTTTCCCGCTCGAAATCTTGAAAGATATTCAGTATTATACCTCCGCGGAACGAAATGTGTGGCTTTATGCTTGAAAAGCGTTGGAAAATATTGAAAACTTATTTCCAAAGTGAATGCTGTGTAAGTTCGTTGGGGCTAAGAGCAGCTTGAATTGGACAACGGTTTTCGGCGAACAATCAACTTTTCTGATGAGGCGTATATTCATCTCGGCGGCTACGTTAACAAACAAAATGTCTCGGGAAAACTCGCCCGTTGTTGTCGAGAAGCCAATGCATCCACAAAGCGTGTGACAGTTTGGTGCGCATTGTGAAGTGATGGGTTCATCGTTCATTAGACCATTTTTGTTCGAAAATGAGGCTGGGAACAACGTTTCGGTCAACGACCTCTGCTTCATGCAGGTTAACGCGCTATGAAATACAGCCCATTCTACAATAGATCTTTTGCTCACTAAATTCCAAAATCGTGTTATCGATTGGCCGCCTCGGAGCTGCGATTTAACTACTTTGGACTTTTTTGTGGGAAACCGTGAAGGACCGACGTTATGCCAACAATCCGGTAGTGATTATATCACTTAAGGCCAATATTTTCCAAGAAATCCGTGAGCTACAGTCCGAAACAAAACTTGGGTTTGGACACCCTCTAAAATATTATTTTTTTTAAATAGCCTTAATTCAATCAAACGAAAAGCAAACTAAAAGTCTTTCCCACTTCTTATATATTATATTGTTTCATAACACTGTTTAATTTAATTTAACAAAAAAAAAAAAAAAAAAACAAAAAAAAATCATTTTCGTCTTCATTTCTAAATGTGTAGTATGTAAAACAAAAATTAGAGTGAAATGGAAAAAGATTTCGCCTTTTTCTGTAAAATTGAAGTAGGTTGAAAGAGATATTTTTAAAATGAAGCAGATTTCAGTATTTTGGTGGTGGTGTGAAGTAGGAAGTAGACCCATTGTGCCGACCCATTGTATTTATAATCTATATTCTATAGTACTCCCAATAAGAGGAACGTTTGGTGTGCCATATGGACGAAGTTCACAAACACTTGATTGGTGAGTTAGGAGTGGTTTTTGTCTAGATTGCCATGGGAAGCAAAAACAACAACAGAAGACATTTGATGTAAAGTAGATAAGACATGGACGAAGTTCAAAACCAAAAAAAAAAAAACGTGTTCAATGTTCAAACAAGTTTTGCCAATGGGTTTAATTCAAAACCCCTAAATTACAGAATTCCTAAAATTGAAAGTCCCGAAAGATCAAAATCAATTTTCTAAATCAGCAGTACTAGGGTGACCCGCTTCGTGGGATCTAGATATTTTAAATCCCTTTTTCGGGGGCACATTCCGTTGAGGCTACATCATTGCCCTGCTTAGGGTGGCACTAGGTATTTGCTTTTGATCATTCGGGACCTTAATCTTTCGGGATTTTGAACGGCTCTTTTTAACAATGTCAGACTATTGTGCGCAACTCCATTTGCGGTACAAAAAGAGTTTTCCTCGTTCCTCGTATTAAATTCCGCTCACTTAACCTCGTTGCTAGGCTTAAACGGCTATATCATCAGTGTAAATTCTACAATATTACAAATGTGTTGACACTATTCAAAAAGAATGGATAATTCTGCATGCAAATAGACACTCTTTAATGAATATTCAGAAGTGTGATTTGATTAATAATGGAACGGTTTCAAAAGACTTCCGAATGCTTCTGGACACTTCTTTTCCTCCAATGGAAAGTGTTATAAGAGCTTGAAATAAGAAACATTTGCTTTGATTTGACATTTGCTGTCATATTCAAAAATTATACCATCCGATAGGGTGACAACTCTTGCTTAACCTTGTACTAAAGGTTGAAGGGAGCTGATAAATTAATTCTTGAAAAATATTGCCTCTCCCACCACCAAAACCTTGTGCTTTTCAAAATGATATAAGCTTCTCGCTCTCCTTTTTCTGCCACAAATCTCAATTTAAAATTTATTAAAAGAATCAGATGTAGGTATAGGCTTGCAAAAATATACACACTTTCCATGACTCTTTGCATCCCATTTTGTTTTGTTTTCCTTGTTGTCCTGCTGTATTACTCCCAAAGCAACTATATTTTCTCTTATCCTATGTTAAACACATTAAATCCATTGTATAATCCTACTCCAGGTAAATGTTAATGAAGTCCTGTCGTCCTCTCAATATAAAGCCACAAAGATCCTGTCATACAATATACACCTACCTAATACACTTACAACCGAACCTATGATGAGGCAGCAGTAGGAAGGTACATAAAACAAAATAATATCCTGAAGGAGCTTACATATTCTGTTCACAACAGAAGGTGGCTTTTGTCCTCCTTCCACTCTAATTCCATAATTAAAACAAACAGAAAATCACACTCCAACTTTGGCGAGTGGAAAAGTGAAAGGAAAAAAAATCCTTCCCAAGGAGGAATTGTGGCAGATAACACTTGATAAGAAGTTATGTTCTGCGGTCTTTAGAGAAGACGCACAGGACAATGAAGTAGGATGAAGAGTGTTCTTCTTACATCAGACAAGCGGGTGGTCTTGTTGTTTACCTTTTTTCTTACTTATTTCTCTTCCACTGCCTTGATAAGAGATAATTATTCCACCACCAGATTGTTAAAGGATATGCGGGTGGCGGAGTGGGTGAAATAATTAAAGGATGTGGTGTTCTTAGAGTGGATTTGTGTTGAAGTAAAAATAGAAATAAGTAGCTCAATTCTCCTCCCTTACCATTCCCAACTGCTACACTTTATACCAATCCTGGTTGTGGGATTGTTTGGAGGGTAAACATAAACACTCTACTAAACCAAATCTTCTACACACAAACAATGAAACTATACTATATCAGAAGATTAACAGATCCTTTGACGTGTATATCTTAAAACTTTATGCATACCACATAGCAGGTGGTATTCGACACAATATTACATTTTTAGTTTACCTCCTTCATCACTCTGTTTATAACATTAAAATTTAAAATTGACAACCGAGAGTGAAAAAGTAAGATCCTTTCATTCTTCTCTCTAAGGATTCACTTGGAGGAAGGAACTAAAAAAGGGGTTAAAAATCCATCACGTTCGACCTCAATAAATTTTCTATTTTTAAATTTATTACGTCCTGTTATCAATTTTCATGCTGAATCTACAATGTATGCCGTTCCTTGGCTGCAGTCAGGTATGTATATATAGCCATATCAAGGAAAAGAAGCTTAAGGATACACGTAGAAAAGATTCACTGCACAAATATGCACCACAGCCCTATCGCACATGGAATGGAAGTGAAATGAAAAAGCAAAGTTATTGCAATAAATTTGGAACATGTCACTTGATTCTCGTTGTGGTTATATGCTACTTTTTTTCTGAGCTCTTTTAAAAGGGCATGGAACGCTTAAGGCGCCTTTCAAGAAAATTTTTCGTTCGATAAGTGGACTCGAAGAAGAAGTAATGGGACGAATGGATGCACGCGATATTGATATTGCAAGGTGGAGTTTTTTGTTTTTGTTTTATGTGAGTGACTTATTGACATCTTTTTAAATAAAATAAGTCATCAAACATGGTTTTCGATTAATGTGTTTTCTCATAAAAAAACTACGAAGAAAACGGGTTCAACTAGGTCAGACGTATTCGGTTTTATGCGGTTGAATGGGTTCAATTTGTAAGTACTCAATTTTGAATAATAATTTTAAAAAACTGCAAGCTAATGGAGTTCAACTCGTTTTTCCGCAAGGTGGTCTTGTCATCAACTACAGTTTAACTCTTTCCATGTCTCTCTATTTTTATCTGTGAAAACGAATCCGAATTCTAGAACTTAGCCTCATTCATGATGATTCCATTAAATAGATGGCCATCTTTCCTACAGTAGCATTGTGCTTCCTCGGCATATGGCGAATCCAATGCCACTTTCACAGTGTGATGTCTACATCCACTTTTGTTCGTCCAGTATTAAGTTACAGTACCTGCTATTGTTGGTTTCGGCCGGCTTACGGTGTTTATGTGATCATCAAGATATGATTGACCATTTTGGGGTCTTCGCTTGAACTTGATTCTAGATTTGTATCCTCTCTTCGGTAGCATGACGATAATTCTGCCTTACCATTCACGATTTTTCAAACAGCCTGAAAGAGTGGGAGTGGGAATGGCAACAGCTACACTCTGTATGAGCACTAATGTGTACTCTGAATGATACTCTTCAATTTTATAACGCGGCTAGTTCGAACTTAACTGTTCCAATGATGAAACACAAGAGCGAAATAATTTAATAGCAAACACCTGGATTTATGTAGGCCTTTAAGGCCTAAGATGTTTCTTCCATTTCTGCCACAAACAACAAGTCTCTTTAACCTTTTCAATTAAACATTAGTTATTTGAGATACCTGCATAAGAAATTTTACACTATCTAATCTTTAAATTGAGAAGGAGTACATGATGGGCTACCTAGTGGTTTCTTCTAAAATCATACGTTATTTTGACATTGACAGATGTTTAACGCTAAAAATCTTGACAGAAAGCTAGTATCATACCTCGGCGGAAGCGGAACGAAGTGAGTCGCTTAACGCTTGAACAACTTTGGGAAATATTGAAAACTCATTTCCAAAAATGAGTGCTGTGTAGGCCAAACACCGAAATGAAGCACGCACTGCACCTGCGCCTGGTGTACACAAGTTTGTTCAAAAAGTTCTTGAGACTGGTATGCTAGTGAACAACACTTGTGATCCCTTTCGTCGTAGGTAGCTCAAGGACGAGAATGTGGCTGCTGTAGCCGAGAGCATGAGACCCAATTCACCAACATAAACTCGTCATCGATCTCAATAGCTCAACATTGTGGAGAATTCTCCACACAGATCTCGAATTTTTCAAGTCCAATTGACTCAGCAATTGAAGGCATATATTCATCCGCGTCGTTATCGCTATTCAGCAGCTTCAGTTGGACAATGATTTTGGCCGAACAAATCATCTGTTCTGACGAGACGCATTTTCATTTTAGCGGCTACGTTACAAACAAAAACGCCGCATATTTCGGGCCTTACAAAGCCACGTTAAGATTGTTGTTTTTCTTGTAATTGGAGACATGGATTTGGTATTTTGAACATCAAATTCCAAAACCATGTTATCAGCCGTCTTGGCGATGTCAATTAGCCGAGTCGGAGCTACGATTTGACTCCTTTGACCTTTTTTTGTGGGGAACAGTGAAGAAACGATGTTCTGCCAACAATCCGGAAATGATTCAAGCACTTAAGCCCAATATCATCCAAGCGATCCGTGAGCTACGTTGAAATATTACCTTCCTCTAATGTGTACACTCAACAACAATGCGCTTATCATTGTATTCATGTAACATGTATTTACAACCGCAAAACTATTACGTCTCCAATAAGAGACCGAAAACTTAAATTCATTGATTTCTCGCTCATCTGATATGATAATACCTACGTCCACGTCACGTTACCTTCGCATCGAGGAGGACTAGGATCAACGGTATTTTATAAAGAGGAGCCAAATTAAAAGCTATCGCCAAGAGTGGTTCTTTATACCTTTATTCAAAGAAATGTTTTTAAGGTATGATTATAAGCGACAAATTAATAAACGATTTCCTCGTCTCAAGTTGCGTTGTCCCAGTTCTAAAACCAAGGATTGTTTTGACTATAGCACGTTGTATTTGTTTTAATTTCAAACTAAGCACCAAAGAACTTATTCAAAGCAACAGACAATTTGATCTCATGCAGCCATTTTCCTTTCGTCTAATAAACATTAAAGCCATTATAATGAAGTTAAATCACTTAATTTCCTTTTGTTAAGTTAATCTTTTTCAAGTTTAATTTCTTCCTCTCACAAAGACGGTCCCACAGGAAGAGATGAATAATGATAATGAAACACAAAGCACACACACACACAACAATTAAACCCTCGCTAATTGCAATTGGAAATCGACATCATTAATTTTACACCCAAAATCAATTATAATTAAACATTTTTTCCTCTAAACATCAATCGACACGATTTTTCTTAATCACAGTGAAAAATTTAAATAAATCAACAATTTTCCTTGAAATAAAAAAAATGGAAAACGGAAAATACAAAATTAAGTTCAACCAAATGATTAAACACTTTTGGTGTTCCATTTTACATTGTTGTCCTCCCGAAACTCCTTCCATTCTTTTTTACTTGCTCTATAGGGCAAGTATTGGTTTCGTGCAGAAAAAAAAAATCGAGGTTTTAATCAAACATGACATTACGATGATAGAGAAGCCCAAAAAAGTGGTTTTCGCCATACCGTCCGTCGGTCTGTCTGTGCGTCTGTGCGTCTGTGCGGATGTGCGGATGTGCGGATGTGCGGATGTGCGGATGTGCGCTTTTTCACGTCATGCTACAGCCTAAACGGCTTGACGGATTTTCTTCAAACTTGATATATAGTAGTTTGAAGGAAAACGGTTGTCGAGGTTTTTTTTATTTCGTTTTAGCCCGGCTCAAACTGGTACCTTTCAAGTAACGGTTTTTTTCAATTTGGATTTTCTCGAAAACGGCTCTAACGATTTTAATTAAATTTATAATTTAGCTTACTTTAAGCATTTCTAACAAAACTGCGTTTTTTGTTTTTGCCTCAAATGGTCGTAACGAAAATCAGGTTTTAACGGCTTTTTTTCAAATAGCCATAAGTTCACAACGGCTTGATTGAATCAACTAAAACTTTGTTTGACGCAGTTTTTAATAGTGTTCTATAGGATGGTTTAGTAAATTTTTCACTGACGCCTTTCTAAACGGTGGCTTCCATACAACGAGCCGTTGAGTTTTAGCCAACTTTTTTTGGTTTTTTCTAATTTTCTCGAAAATGGCTCTAACGATTTTGATTAAACTTTGTGTGTTATATTCTTTTAGTGTTTTTAAGAGAACTGCGTTTTTAGTTTTTGGCTAAAAATGCAAAGAACGGAGATCTGCTCTTAACGGCTTTTTTTCAAATGGCCATAAGTTGTCAACGGTTGCATCGAATTCACTCAAACTTTGTTTCGTATAGTTCCTTACAGCTTCCTATCAGATGGCATTGATTTTTTTTCAGTTTCTCTTTTTTAAATGGTGGCTCCTATACAAAGAGCCACTAGATTTTGGCCAATTTTTTCATTTTTTCTAATTTACTCAAAAAAGGCTCCCCCGATTTTTATGAAACTTTGTATGTAACATATATAGAATACTTCATGGAAAACTGCATTTTTAGTTTTTGGCTATACATGATAATAGCGGAAATTGCTTTTAACAGTATTATTAATTAGGCCATAACCCATACGTGGACATTTGTATCATTTATAACACCCAAAAGATAACGTCTTAATTTTAAATATTAAAGGTTTCTTAACGTTACCTCCCGTATATCGAGTTTTCCAGTTTTAGCCAATTTTTTTTTGGTTTTTACCAAATTTTTCAAAAATGAATTGTTCTTATTGATCGAAAAGTTTGTTTTCATCGTACTATTGCACCAACAGAGCAAGTACGTGCGACCCAGTCGTGCATTTTATTTATTTTTGGGAACCAAGAAAAGCTTCATTTCCATTTTACAAAATGAAGTTAAAGTCCTTTTTCCTTGAAGTTAAAATTTTTGCGCCAAAACTTTTTGGCTGAAACGTTGTGTAGAAGTGTAATTCATGTCAAAAACCAAACCTTGGAATATTAAAATAAAAAGTTTTAGGTTTATTTATTTTTTATTTTTAGGGTTGAATTGTGTATGGGGGAGCTGTCCGCGTGAATACACTTTAATGGCGACCATATTAAAAATCCTCTAATACTCCGAGTAGGAACAATAGCAAAAGCAAATGAATAACTTTGTCTAACAAACGGCAATAGGGAAAGAATAAAAAAAAAATCTTGAAAAGAATTATTATTTTCGGGGGTGTGGCAGAAAAACTTTTCTTGTTAAATAGCCTAACCCCGTTATGCATATAATGTGACTTGGTGAATAACTAACGAAGTTTTCCTCTTTTTCCTTTTGGATTTAATGAGATGAGAACACATATACATTATACATATTTATTTTTTTTCACATTTAAGTAAAAAATTCGAAAACATGATTTTGAAAAACATTTTTAAGTAGAAGCAGCATGAACTTCATATTGCGGCATGGCAACTCTAAGATAAACTAGGGCCTATTGATTTAGGCCAGGCGACCATTTATTATCGAGGAAGAGTTTAGTTCCCCAAATGACTACCAGGGGCTTATATAAATTATATGTGTGAGAAAAAGTACCTAGTGAGCGCCAGGTGTTACGCTCTCAAAGATTTCTTGCATGTGCATGTGCACTGTGCAGTGTGAGCTTAGAACAATCGATAGGACCACGATTTCATTGCTAGTTTGGACCGATAGCTGAGATGCATTTCTTCGTGGCCAGATTTACTCTTGCAATAATTCTGACTTAAGGAGTACGTATGAATGTGACTTTACTTTGATAAAAAGATATGAAGAAACATTTTCAAAGGCTTCTACAAATAAGTGCTATAAAGTGCCTTTTCTAAATGCTTGAGAAATAGGAAATCATATACTGTAGTAGGAAAAACAAATTCAACCTTAATTTAAGCCAATTTGATTGTTGTTTCAACATAAAGCTTTGTTAAAATAATAATTATGGAGCATTGAAAGTAGTATTAAGAATAATGCCAAATTCTTTTCGTCTTTCCTTAATAGCAAAAAGCCGTCCCTTGGTTTTCCGGCTAGTATGATTTATAACGATAAAGTGACAGTTGTTTTCATCAAGAAGTCTGTGATATTTTTACCGAATTTTTTCAATCAAGTTTTCTTCAAAATGGTTCACCAAAATTCGTTGTAGATGCTGACATTAATTTATTTGCAGACATTGTAAATCAGGAGATTTTTGAAGAAAAGGTTTGTTGCACAAAAATCATCAGGTAATAAAGGTTGTGACAATTTTTCGCCTATATTCTTAAACAATTGTAAAGACTGCCTAGCTAAGCCTTTAACAAAGCTTTTAATATTTCACTAAGTAATGGTGAGTTTTTGGGTGATTGGAAAAAGTCCTTTATAACACCGATTCATAAATTAGGCTCAAAACAATTGGTTACTAATTATAAACCCATTTCAAAACTGCAATTAGTACCCAAACTATTTGAAGCCATTGTTAAAAATAAACTTTATGAATTCATAAAATTGGTTAAAATTGATTTATCTGTTGCACAGCATGGATTCGTCCGCGGTCGTTCCTCTGTCACAATTTTGCTTTGTTTTCCAATTTTGATAATATTCGTAATCAGTGCTTATCTGTATACGTCAACTTGGGAAACATCGTAATCAGTAAAGTTTACGAAAAAATGGTTATGTCGTTTTTGTGAAACATATCAAATATGTTGTTTATTAGCTTTATTCTTTAATTCTTATAGGTACCCAGGGTCAGCAGACTAGGCTTCGGAGCGTTCGGAAGAGGACTCCAATGTTGGCCGACAAATTATCTTTATAGCGACGAGGTGGATTTTTTGACGAATGACAGTGTTAATAAGCAAAATTGCCGTACCTATATATGGGACGACAGCAATCTATGCATCCTCAAAAAGTTATCGTTTGTTGTGGATTTTGGGCTGGCGCACCAGCGGCGTCATTGGTCCTTACTTTTCGAAAACGAAGCAGTTGAAGGAGTCACCATCAATTGTGAGAGCTAAAGAACGATAAGAGATAATGATAAATAACCATAAACCATATTAACCTATAGATGATATTTGGTTCCAGCCTTAAGGACTATTCACATGAGAGCGACCAACGAATGGACGAATTGACGAACAAATCAGATTTTAAGCATTTATTAAGCTAATTTCTTGGCTAAAACGTGACCGCTCGATAGAGATTGAATTTTAAAATAAGTTAGTTTATTAAAATATGCGATTTCAATTGTTTAAATAAGTCAAATTGTGTAAAATAAATTGTTCGCCGCGAGCTACAAAGTGATTGCTACGAACTGTCAAACTCTATTCGCGTTCCACATACCATCCACAACGCAACGAATAAATTATTCGTGCGCGACTAACCTCAAAATCTCACTGTTCAATTGTGATATACGGACATGACGTTCGTTGTTCGCAACGAATAAAATAAATTGCATGTGAATGAAACGTCAAAATGGACGAATGTTCGTTCATTCGTTGGTCGTTGGTCGCTCTCATGTGAATAGTCCTTTAAGGACTATTAAAATGAGAGCGGCCAACGAATGAACGAATAAATGAGATTTTTCATACTTCTTTACAATATTTTGCAACAAAAACTATTTCAAAATGATAGATACTGAGTAAACCTAATGTCGAGATGCTAAAATTTGCATTTTAATTGAAGAAGAAAAGAAATTTTAATGAAAACAAGTTGTTCGTCGCTAATTTCAATCTGTTACGAATTGTCAAACCCTATTCGCGTTCCACATGCCATCCACATCGCAACGAATAAATTACTAACCTCAAAATCTCACTGTTCAATTATTGTGATATACGGACTTGACGTTCGTGGTTCTCAACGTATAAAATAAATTGCATGTGAATGAAACGTCAAAATGGACGAATGTTCGCTCATTCTTTGGTCGTTGGTCGCTTTCATGTGAATACTCCAGTAGGACCGACGATGCTTGCCACAGACCGGACGCCATGACATTCTGTATGAACGATTTCAAAATAAAATAATTTCTCGCAGAGGGGCGTGAATTATGGTCATCAAATCTATGCGATTTGACTCATCTTATGGGGTTACCTAGAGTCGCAGGTTTTTTTTAGAGTCGCAGGCCTATGCAAACAAACGACGCCGATGCCTTTAACATGGGTAAACATAACACAGACCATCGCTCATATTTAACCGGATCCATACGGAATTTATTGAAAATTGGACCACTCGGATCCGTATTAGCGTAAGAAATCGAGGCAGAAATTTAAACGGTTTCAGAATTCAAACATAATGGTGTATGTTAATGTATGTACTTGTACGTGTACCTATATATAAATGGACCCTTAAATTAAAAAAAAAAAAGAATTATATTGTATATACATTATACATACCTAAAACAAAGCTTGTTTTATTCCACTTCAACATCTACCCGCCCTTATTGGGAAACCCAAATAGATTTAATTTTTTTTTAAACATGTACATATATTATTGCACCTACACGCCAGAGTTGTAAAAGATTGTCATGTTCTAAGATTGCATTTCGCAAAGTCCCGCTCAATCAACTGATTTTTCGAGATTGCGATAAAATCCCTTGTCACAATCTCTTAAACTCAAAAATCAAAACCCATTTGACAGTCATCTAAAGAAGAAGGTATCTACCCAAAATATATACTTGAAATCGAAAAAATTATTTCATTTTGATGAGCTAGCTACTCTTGTATTTTTCAAAGACTTTCAAAACTCCAATGCATTTAAAATCGTTTGCCTTTTTGAAGGCGGTTTTGTTTGAAATCTTTTAACTATAATATGTGCATTTAAAAAACTTCGAAGAGCGCAGGCAGTCAAAATTTTAATACTTAATATGAATTATGATGATTGTCTTATTCAAGACTGGACAATGAAATGGGAACGTTATTCGCATGCAAATGTTGGAAGTAAAAAGTAAATTATTATTTTCCCAATGAACTAAATATATTCCAATCCCATCCTACCACACTTGCAGCAGCGCCATCTATGTGTCTCACAGTAAATTTATGTTTCTAATAGCTAATACATGAATTTAAAAGTTTGAAAATGACATAAAGCTGGCTACACAATAATAAGAGAAACCCGAACCGTTTTGTATAAGTCGTTTTCTTTTTACTTGCTCAAGTAATAATACTGGCAAGTACATATTGGTTTCGTGCAGAAAAAAAGTGGTTTTCGCCACACCGGCGCCATCCTATAGAAAACTATGAAGAACTATGCCAAACAAAGTTTGAGCCAATTCAATCAAGAAGTTGCGAACTTATGGTCATTTGAAAAAAGCCGTTTAAACCTGATTTTCGTTACGACCATTTAAGCCAAAAACGAAAAACGCGGTTTTGTTGGAAATTCTGAAGGTTAGCTAAATTTTGAGCTGTTTTCCAGAAAATCCAAAATGAAAAAACCGTAACTTAAAAGGTACCAGTGTGAGCCCGGCTAAAACGAAATAAAAAAGCCTCAACAACCGTTTTTCTTTAAACAGCTATACAGCTTGATTCACGAGCGTTGTGCCAAAAAGCTAGAGCGTGTAGGTTGAGTTGTGACAAGAAAAAAATCGTATAAGAGGGGGGGTCTATTCCCCCCCCCCCCCCCGTTTAGCCGGGAGGAGCAATTTTCTGAAAAATTGACTTATTTTGTAAAAAAAAATATTTAAAATCAACCGCTTCGTTTACAACACCGTGTTATACTTTTTTGGAAAGCCAAAAACTTCTCCTTTCATTTTGTTTTTAAATTAAATTATTTTAACGAATAGTTTAAAAAATATAAATTTTCAAACTCAAAATTTTGAAAAAAAAATTTGAAAAAATAATTTTAAAACTAATTTTTTTCAAAATTTTACGTAATTAAGTATAATTTTTGTTCTCAGAATTCAATGCTCCCATTAATCTTTAATCCAACACTGGAAACCGTATGGCTCTACGACTTTTTGTTGCCAAGGTATTCAAAAATAACCGAACCTACTCCTTCACAAAAACACGAAATAATTGGCTAAATAATCACTTGTGCCATCCCGTAAGGCTAGATTTTCTTGTTTTTGTGAAGAAGTAGGTTCGGTTATTTTTGAATACCTTGGCAACAAAAAGTCGTAGAGCCATACGGTTTCCAGTGTTGGATTAAAGATTAATGGGAGCATAGAATTCTGAGAACAAAAATTATACATAATTACGTAAAATTTTGAAAAAAATTAGTTTTAAAATAATTTTTTTTAATTATTTTTCAAAATTTTGAGTTTGAAAATTTTTATTTTTTAAACTATTCGTTAAAACAATTTAATTTAAAAACAAAATGAAAGAAGAAGTTTTTGGCTTTCCAAAAAGGTATAACATGGTGTTGTAAACGAACCCGTTGATTTTAAATATTTTTTTTTACAAAATAAGTCAATTTTTCAGAAAATTGCCCCTCCTGGCTAAACGGGGGGGAATAGACCCCCCCTCCTATACGATTTTTTTCTTGTCTGAACTCAACCTACATGCTCTAGCTTTTTGGCACAACGCTCGTGAATCACCCTGTTGTATATGGAGTTTGAAGAAAATACGTCAAACCATTTAGGCTGTAGCTGGACGTGAAAAAGCGCACATACGCACTCCCGCACAGACAGACCGACGCGACGGACGGTGGGCGTTGCAAGTTTTTCAGTGAAGCTTTTATAGATGGTGGCTCCCATACAACGAGCCGTTCAGCTATGACGATTACCCCTTAAAACCCTTAACTTCTTGTATTGTTTTTAGCCCTATTTAAAGCTATGGTTTAAGCGTTTTAACAATAACACAGAAGCATGTCAAATACATACATCGGGTTGTATTATATACATAGAAGAAGAATCTATATCAAAGAGAGTGTCGTACGTATGCTCGCTACTCGAGAACAGATGGTTCGATTTTGACGATTTAGGGCTTGATGAATTAGTATTCGCCCAAGGATAAGAAAATCCCGGAAAATTTTGCCATGCATTTTTAGTGCAATATGTCAAATTAATAATAAATCTTATGGTAGGATCTTCTGAGAATGTCTACAAGAGTTTATGTGGTAATTTGGTCAAAATTCGGTAAAGTTATTAGGCAGAAATGCATTTTTAGTGCATTTTGTCACAAATCTCAAAAGTTGTCAGCCATTGTAATGTAAACATGTAAAGTTTTAGCCTATACAAAATAAATTTAGTAGACTATACTGGATTGCAATGCACATTAATTTTTTTTTAGCAAGGTGGGTGACTAGGGAACAATCCAAGTGTTCTTGACCACGAAATCGTTTGTTTATGATATTTAAAGTTATACAATTTTTTATAAGCAAAGGTGTAGAAATTCTTGCAATTTTGAAATTCGATATCAATTTTAAACATATCTCTTCCCAAATGCCAGCAGTCTGCTTTTAAAATTTGATACTTTTTCAAAGGTCATAGTAAAAATTTATTCTGATAAATAAACTCGAAGTCGTTGCTCTCCAAAATGTACGAGAGCATCAGTCTTTGTTTGGACATTAGTTCAAATATAATTGTATGGCCTAACCACCGAATATGATGTCGAAAATCCGGCAATAAATTGTTTAGTTCAATCCTTAAAGTAAAAACTTAAAAAACTTATTATCAAAACTTTAAAAAAAATATGTTTTTAACAAGAAATAAAACAATTAATTTAAAGAAATTTCGTTGTGGTCGTTATTATGGTGTCGTTATTATACTTTCATGGTCGAACCTTTGACTTTTTTACTTGCTATTATAGGTACTATAAGGCAAGTTATGCATTCGTAAAAAATTTTTTTTTTTGACAATCAGGCATAACATTACGATGATAGAGAAGTCGAAAAAAGTGGGTCCGACAATTCTGTCTGTCTGTCTATCCGTCGGTCTGTATCGGCATCTACATCCTAAACGGCTGGACCGATTTGGTTCAAACTTGGTAGATAGTATTATTGTGACGTCCTACAGAGGGGTTTTTGGAATTAGCATTCTAGCTTCAAAACTAACGGTACCTGCCATACGACTTTTAGTGAAAAATTGATTTTTCTCAAAAACGGCTCCTACGATTTTGATAAAACTTTCTGAATAGTGTTTTCTGTGCAAATTTTATGTTTTTGTTGGAATAGATTTTTCAGGAAAAGTCTTATAACGGTACCTCCCATAGGACCGGTTTTTTTAAATCCGATTTTCTCCTAAACCACTTGACGGATTTCGATGAAATTTTTAATGTAGAAGCCCTTTTATAAAAGAAATAATATGAATTCTTAAATTTTTCAAAAACAGTTTTTTGAGTTTTTTAAAAAAGTTTCAAAATTTTTTTTTAATTTTTGTTTTTTCCAAAAACGGCTTAATCTATATTTTTTTAATTTTATTTTTCTGATAAAAACTACAAAGTACTAGAAGTTGGCATACTCAAAAAAAATTTGAAATATATTTTCGAAAAGTTTTTCAAAAAAAAACTGTTTTTTGAAAAAACTGGTCCAACGATTTTGAAAAATTTTTTGTAAAAATTCAAAAACGTAAAAGATGGCTTACTTCATTTTCTCCAAAAAACGTCTTAGGTAGTGATTTATAAAACTTCATGATTTTTTCAACGCTGTTTTCCCAAAATCTCAAGCACCCAAGACCATTTTAACACGTTAGAGCAAGTTTGTACGACCCAGTCGTGCACTTTATTTTTTCAGCAGTCATCCAGAGGTGCTATCACGTAACTTGCTTGAACCCAAATCAACGGATTTAGTAAAGCATCTACCATTACTGATTCTCAATTGAATTTGGCTTAATTCGAACAAGTTACGTGCTATCTCTAGATCCCGAAATTCGTGAAATAAAATGAAAGGAATAATTGATTTGAAAAATGCATTGTGGAAAAGGTAAAAACGTTTTGTGAAAATGATTTTATTTTTTGAAAACAAAACTTTTTATTCAATCTAAAAAAAATTAAATTGGCTAAACTAATAAGTTAAATTAAAGATATTTTTGTCAAATTCTGCTTTTTGACGAATCCACTGAGGTGAAAATGTGAATCATCACTGAAGATGACTTTCTTCGAAATGCATTTTGATTTGAACGCACATTTTAATAATAAGCCTGATTAACTTTAACGCGTTGCTCGATTGTGCAGCTTTCCATGGTTCAAATTGAGTTAGTCTGAAATTGAGAAATGTCAAAAGAAATGCAGAAAAAAACTTGACGTTTAGGTGTGGTTCAAATTCAACATCGGTCCTTTACTATTAGTCAAATTAATAATTAAATTAGCATTTAATTTGACTAATTTGTTTTTAAAAATCAAAAAATTTCGTCAAATATTTTACTAATTTTTTTAATAAAATCTGATTTTTAGTGACCTTTTTATCGTTAGAGATGGATATTAAATTGATTTGTGGGCTATAGGTCACAAATCAATTTAATACTAATTTTTTTATTCAATTTGAAAATTATTCTTTAAATCAAAAAACGTAAAATGACTAAAAAAGATTCGTTGATTTACCGAATTTTCTTCAAATTTACACCTGACAACCAAATATTCAAATTGAATAAACGAATAATTATACACGACAACAAACGGATTAGTAGGATCTATGTTGACCACCATTTTGTTAATTTAACCTGCGATTTAGTTGTTTTCATCACTGTTTTTGGTTAAGTGCACCTTCTACAAAAAGAAAAAGTGGTAAAATAAGGAAAGACATGAAGCATTTCGAAGATGTTTTAAGTGATGTAAAAGTTTCCATAATGCTTCTCTCTTCTATCAATTTTAATCGAGCAGGTGTAAAAAAGTTTGAGCAATATCTGCCAAGGGATGGAGTTATACTCGAGTCTAAGGCGTATTAACGATTTGTAAATTGTATCAAGATCAGAAGGGGTGAAAAAATGCTTGCATCTATAAAGAAAGCCAAAACAGTTTGCAGTACTCTTGTCATTCTTAAATTTTTAGTCTATTCCACCCAAGGTTGTCACTGATACACATACCGAGTACACTTATAATGGCAAAGGGGGTAATGTTTAGCTTTTTCGACAAATGACAGCATTGAGTTTTTGACGCCTTAAACTCCACACGACGTAAAGTGTTAAATAAACGGTACTTTCCTTTTCGACAGGTTTATCACTTTCGCTATACATCAATGGCGGCAACAACTGTAATTTTTGATAATTCAACTGATTTTAATTTACTAGAAGTTAGATTTCGCTAGCTCGCTATTTTGCACCCTTGTGTAGCTGAGACATTTATAAACAGTATAACAAAGAAAGTTAGTATTTTCAAAATTCTTTATTAAAAAAAGGGGTACGGAGTTCGCCGGGTCAGCTAGTATATTATAAAAGCAGACTTTTTTAGGGAGATAAATGGACGTTTTAAAAAATATATTGAAATAATTCGAAATTGAGGAATGGCTTTCAATACGATCAGCGGTGATCATTTCTGAATGAGCCGTCAGTCTGCGTACTGCAACAAATAAGCAATAAATCAGTGGTCGTCTTGCTACTGATACCAATCGTTATTGTTGGAAATAAAAGACTCCTATTTCTTATTTTAATTATAATTTATTTTGCAAAAAAAGAAAAAATGATTAAACTAAAGTATTGAAATCAAAAACAAAATCATAGTTCCAATTAATGATATTTATCGTTCTTAAAAATACGCTTTTTGTTTTTTTTTTTAGTTTCTTTCAATAAAATTTATAATAAATCACTTGTATTTGTTTTTGGGCGAAATAGAATCACCTTTTCTCCATGGTCTGCCTCTTGTTCAAGTGGCAAGTGCGCTAACGCAAAATGTTTCACCACAATTTTTGTTTACTTGTTTAAGTTTGATATTCTTTAAAAATTTTACCACATTTCTTTTTTTTTTTTTTTAATACGCATACAAAAAATATTTCTAAATTCCTAACTACACCAATATTGTTTAAAATGGTTTCACACAATTTATGTTTTTTGTTTCTTGTTTTGATAAAAATGTCAAGGGAAAGTAATATTTTAATTTTAATTAATTTATAAGAAAATATGTTAAAATTTGAAAATTGATTGTTTGTTTGTTATGAAACAAAGGAAACGTTTAAAAAATCGATTTCATATTTGAAAGCATAAATGGAGTCTTCAAATTTGATTTAGAAAAAGTAATCTAAACCAAGTCCCGCCTGTCTGTAGTCTATTTACACATCACTTTTATGTTATTTCTTCGTTTGTTTTAAATGTTTTTTTTTTGTTTTAGTCTCTATAGTTAATTTTTGTTTGTTTCTAATTGAATATGATCGGAATTTTTAAAACTTCAGATTACTCTCTCTGTGGGTTTCCTTTTTAAAAACTCATATAACCACGAGCAGTGGAACGACGACGAGCGCACAAGTATGAGACCAAAACGATCAAAATTAGAGCAACTAATGCAATACCCACAGCAATTGGAACAATGTCTGGGGTCTCTGAACTATCACAGTCGCGAGCTGATGAGAAGGTGGTGGAATTATCTTGACGGAAGGCTTCCATTTGGACATCAGAGAATCGGATGGTACCAACAACAGTTATATTATTGATGGTTTCGGTCATATTGAAGATCTGTGGCCGAGTGCAGTGGTAGGACATGTGTGAGGGAGCCTCAAAGATGTCTCCACGGTAGACCAACTGGACAGTTTGGTTTGCTGCAAAAAAAGAAAAAAAAGAAAGTGATAAAACGTGCCTCAAATTGAACATTTTTCTTTCTGTTACCCTTGGGGTTGAAGAACTCTGGAGCATCGATTGGGAGAGAAACAACGATTTGGTGGACATTAATGTTGGTGCCGTTGCGTTCGAAGTAAACAGTCATCATATGGATACCAGTAGCGGGTCCCCAGCTTAAGACGATTTGTTGAGTGTTATTGGAGTCACATGAGACGTCATTTATTTTAGTTTCTGGTGCGGGGACGTTGTAAACAGTGCTTATGGTCTTGTTATCTGAAGGAATAGAAAAACAAAAAAGTTAATATGTTTCTACAAACAGTTAATAAAAAACAATAATTCTTACCGGCTGTTTCGTATGTAAAGTTCAATTGGGTAGCCATTTGAAGTAAAATGCAAGAAGTATTCCATCTGCCCATTGGTGGCTCTGGAATTGGCACTGGATTTGGTGCAGGGGTGGTTACTGGTCCAACAGTGGTTGTTTTAGGTTCAGGTGTCGTTGTGGAGGTTGTTGTTGTTGTTGCAGCCGTCGTTGGAGCTGGAGTTGGTTTTGCGGTTGAAGGAGCTGAAGTTGATGTTGTTGTTATCGGTGATTGGGTTGTCGTAGTTGTTGTAGAAGGCATCACTGTTCCTTCAGCAGGAACTGTGTCTTTGGGGGTATCCCTTGGGACGTTCGGTAAAACTTGAGCTGAAATTTTAAAATGCGATGTAGTTTTTTCGAGAATTTTTTTTTTAAATGTCCCCTATTTCGCTAAGATTCCTTTAAAATATTAATTGATTAAAACAAAAAATTTATCTGGGATACTGAATTTTTTATCTTCGCCTCGGAGAAAAGAGAAGTTTGCTAACTGTCATACTTGCAGTTACATTTTACTCAAGGAGGACTTTGGATAAAAAGACTGAAGAAAAGCTCTGCAGAGGCTGCAATGCCTACTATTTCTGTATCTGCCGAAGCCTTTGTAAATTTAGAAATAGAGTTTTTGGACAAAATGAAACTTTAGGATGACGGTTAATGTATTTACATTCCAAGTGTTAGGGCGAAACCGTTTAAAGGAAAAATGCGTCTGATTATTTCGCTTGAGCGTTGTTTATAAAACATGCGATAAAACAAGGTGAAGCAAGAAACATTACAGTCATGTTTCCGTAATGGTTCTTTGAACTATCAATTGTACAGCTACCTTCCCAGATATTGGAATTATATTCCAGCTTTAAGCCAAATTATGTCTTGTGAATTTTAGCCAGATGAGCAAAATATTTCTTGAATCGATCTAGGAAACCTAAACATTTCACGCGACGCTACTTCAAAAAAGTTTTAGTTCCACAGAAGGCGGTTTTCAATGCACATACCTAGAGTTCGATCAATGCAAGTGCTACTTATGGATAGTGGCATAAATAACGGATCATGCCTTAACGACAGAAAACAGCATTGAGTGTTAAAACTTTATAAGCTTTTAATTTCACACGATTGGAGTGTGGACTGGAATGAACTTATCATGCTGCATTTGCGATTCCACACAATGAAGTTGAGAATCTGGAAACGAATACGAAAAGCTAAGGGTACTGTCATCAGCAAAACAATTCAATATGATACAAATTTTAGATAAGAAATCATTAGAGAAAATGAGGAATGTCGGAGAAAGTATAAATCCGTGGAGTACACCAGCATCTGTTTTGTGAATATAAGGCTGACATGAATGGAAATTGCTATCAAACGCTTTTAAAATACTATACGCAATCTTACTTAATCCAAAACGATGTAAAGAATTAGTCCAATGTTTGGTGAGATGTATGTACCTTCCTATAGCCCAACATAGGTGAGCTATGAGTTTGATGTTTTTACAGAATGTATAACATTATGAGATTGTGACACTTCAACATGCATAAAAGAACGATGTTAATGTTTCAAAATGTCAAAACATTTTTAATAAAAGGTCGATTAACGAACAACGATGAACAAAATGTTCTCCTATTTTGATGTTTCATTTGTATGAGATCCTACCAACGAACTTTGATTCCGTAGGTCACACTCACGTGAAATTCTTAGGTAAAGATAAGACAATGTGTAACACCCAATTAATCTTACCTAACGCACGAGTTTCAACAGTTCCGTTGGTGAAATTGTCGACACAGATGACATATTTTTTAGTTCAAAAACTGTTCATAAAAGGCTGCAAGCCGATTGATGGATATTAGAATGTTGAAGCGGTTCAAATACCGCTAGAACGCAGCATCTTTGTTCGTCTTAAGACTCTTTATCAACAATTTTAAAGACTTACAACTAGCGAAACTGGAAAACCTACTAAATATGCATGTGAACAGAAACTTTCGAAAAAATATTCTGTGGCTGATATTTGAGTAATATTAGTATTTTTGCTTCTTGTGCTGATTCTGAGTTCAAAATCAAAAAGCAATTCTCTTCTCACGGGTCAGAAGATTTCCGGGTACTTTGAGACGCTTCCTTTCTTTCAATGGAGAGTGTCATTAAATTAAACTTATGAATTAAGTAAAGGTGCAAAAAAGAACATTTTAAAAGATTCCTCGCTTAGTTTCTCGTTCTTAAACTTCTCCCAGCAACCATGGAATGCTTATAATTAGATTCAAATTAGTGTTAAGTTTGCTATACAAATACCGGAGGCAAACATCTATGATAATTGAGATACCCCCTGAACTGAGGTGGAACCCGAAGACCATTGGGAGAGTAAAAATAGAGCTTAAGGATTTCTGTTCCGTCGTCTTATCACCTTTGCTATTAAAAAAATATAAACTAGACATTTGTCAACTTTATTAAGATAAGATAACAGCCTTGAACTCTCAATCAACCTCTAAATCTATTTTTTAGTGTTGCGATTAAAAATTAAAAGCATTGAGCAACAAGTTAAGGAGTCAGAGAACCCTTATCCTAATAATGAGTAACATCTTTTGTTCATACTTCTCGTGTCTGCCTGTTAAATTGAATTAATATTCAAGTTTTATATTATTATTGCTTTTAATTTCACAATAAAAATTGTTTCTGTGTTTTAACAACTTGCATTGTAATGACATCACGTTTTTCTCAAACATTTGTTTATGCGGTTTTCCTGTGTTTCGAATCGCGTTGATAATTGTGTTGAATTCATTGAATCCAAAAAGAGCAGCAAAAACAACAAAAAAGACACCACAAATTACGCTAAACTTTAAGTTTTAGCGATAAGCCAACACTCATGATAACACGCCCCAGGTCCCAGTTGGGGGAATACAAAATATCAACAAAAACATTAAATGCAATTTGTTTTTTTTTTTCGTGCCACCCAGTATTATGGCACTGGCAATATAGAAGTTGTGATTTAATTCAATATAACAACAACAAAACTGATGATGAGTCATCAAGTTGAAGACACGATCGCTTGCTCGCGTACCCCCTTTTTTCCACGACTATTGCTGATTCCACAGAACAGCTGTGCAGCTAGTATGTTCTGCTGTTTCTTTGTGTTCCTAAATAAATAATAATAAACAACAACAAAAACAACACCACCACTAGAAGCAGCACTCTCAACTGGAAAAGTTCATAAGTTTGTTGAAAAGTCGTCAATTTATTCTGATTCATTTTTATTGTGGTTCTAGTTCGCTTGAAACTACACCACAAACATTAAGAAAGTAACGAAGAAGATTAAGTCGGCGTCGACGACACCAGCTACGGGCAACGACAATACAAAAAAAATATGATATGATATACGCCTCTAGAATTCCATGGAAAAATTATTTATTTATATTTAAGTCGCTGAGCCTGCAAAATGCAGAGATAAACAAAAATCAATTCCCGACCTAAGGCACGAATTCTGTAGCCAAGAGTTCAGTTCCTTCAATGGTGATAATATTCAGAGAATTCATCTTTTTTTTTTTTTTTGGCTGTGTTGAGAGTTCCTTAAAAGATGCCGCTATTAGCATTATTACATGACTTTTGATAAACTTCATATGAAGCCAAGCGGAAGCAGGGATGAATCAACGCGTCATGATCATCTGATTTGGTCAGTGTTGAAGACGATGACAACAACAGGGCGCTTAACACGCTTGATTAAAAATCTTAACATAGATCCAAGATCCGTCGATGAACTAGCGAAACCTGATTAAGACAAAACAATTTGTATTTCATCATTCCTTTTGTTTTAATTTCAAGCTATAACAACTTCTGGTTTGCAAAGAAGAAATAAATAGAATCCAGTTGAATGGACTCATCTCTCGAATGAAAATATTTGTTTCTCCAAGCCCCTCTGAAGATAAATAGAGAAGATAGAGATTGTGAAAAGTACCTAGCGCTCAACTAAGCAGTAGAAATCTAATGAAATGAACAATTATTATTGTCTTATGAAACATGTTATTTTTTGTGTGGTTTTGCTTTATACTTCGTGAATACCATGTGTATTGGACAAAAAAAAAAGAATAAAATAATTTTAGCAAATTCTCTCTTTATCTCGGTATCTTTGTTTGTTGTTGACTGGAATATACTTATACATATTATTATTATTTATTACACACCACTGACAGGGCTATGATAAGCATCAGGCTTTGCAATTAAAATGCTTATCTTTTATCGGACCTGATTGAGGTACTATAAACGATTTAAAAAATATAAAGGTTAAGTGTTGTATTGTAATAGAACTCTCTGATATCAAGCGAAAAGTTTTGCCAACTTGAGACAGCTAAACATTGATTTCATTCTTCCATCAACGTGTTTTCAAAACTCATTCAGCCAGCGGGCAGACGACGATGCCAATGTTCGAAAATAATAAATAGATGATTCTTGGTAAGAACAAAGGTTTTTTTTTTATTTGCTTACGAAGAAACGAACTAGAGTTTACGTTTCAAGTTAGCATATTACGGTCATTAAAATAGGTCATTGCAATGAACCTCTGACGTTATGATGCCGTACTTATTTGTACTAAAGTCGTCACGTCATGTGATGGTAAATCAAGTATTAAACGGTCATCGAAGTGTGACATCACAATGATATTCTGACGTCACAAGAAAATAGGTCATTGCACCGTCAGTACACTGTCATTTTTCACCGTGTCATTGCTATCTATGTACAGATAGACCCGGAGTTTTAATCGCAAATTACTGTGGATGTCAGCCAATCAGGAGTTATTGGCTCCACAGCTTACTTGGTTTACAATAAGAGTTAAAGTTCTAAAAAATTGAGTTTTGATTAATAAACGACAAAAAAATGCATAACTTAGAATGACCTAAACTAGCGTTTAATTGAAAATTTATTTTGGGCATTAGACAACTGACTGCATCTATACGGGTTCTCTGGTATAGTGCTCCATTTGGGCGATGGCGAATTCTAAAAGTGACAGCTACCTGGACAACGATGGCACGGCAGAAATACCTGCCATTATAAAAAGGCAAAAATAATGAAAAGTATGAAGATAACTACAGTACAGCAGATTTTTTAAGGCGGATCTTTAACTCGATACTGTTTGTCAAGAAAACTTGTGATATAAGCGACTAAACATAACAGTTTTTTCGAACAGATATGCCCCGAAAACAGAATTGTTTGATACCGCGACGCGTGCAACAGGTACTGTTGATTATTAAACCTGTTGAGATAAGCGGCTATCAGCCACCAGAGATGGGACACTTAAAACAGAAATAATTCGATTAGTCTGAATCTTTTGAATTTTCGGATTTTTGAACTCTCCGGTCGAGAGTTGATTGTCATCTTATATCTCAGGCTGTTCGTTTTTCGTTTGATATTCTGATATTTGGGATTAAGAACCACACAACAGTGATGAGTACTCTATATCTTAAAAGTGGTGCGTGGTACAAAATTTCCGGATTATGGCCGTAAAATTAAACTGTTTATACTATCAGTTAGACTGGAGTTAGATACGAGTGTTTCAAAGCTTGTGAAACAAGGATCGCCTTTGACGCAATTTAAACAAGATTCCGATTGAAATGCTCTGTCTACATCTAGAACAGGTAACAGACTCTCCTTCAGCATTGTCTTGAGTGTATATTCAACATTAAAATATAAAATATGGAAACGGACAAGACAGAAAAACTTGAATGTTGACTACTACATGCAACTAGAATGACATTGGATAGATGGGCCATTCACTGGGAGAACCTGGCAAGAACATAGCGTAACGCCAAATGGAATTCCCAGCGTAATAGGCACTTTGGTATACCAAAAACAACAGGCAAACCTTTTAAAGCTGCCAGTGTGTTCATATTCTCCGAACGAATCACTCAATTGTGTAGCAAACAATAGCCTGCCTTTGATAGAATTTATATTAAAGTTTTGTGCCATTATGAATAACGGAGTCACATCAAACATTTGTGCAACAAAATTTCTGAACCGGTTGAGATACTAAAAGTAAACAGCAACTAGCTTAAGTGTTGATTAATCTTCCCTTCCTCCATTTATTTTGAGCATTTAAGAACAAGTAAAAAGAATCCACAGGTTGTGTTTCAAACAAACAAACATTCCATTTTTAGGAAAATAATAAACAATTCTTTGTTCTGGGAAAGAACATACACATAAAAGATAATGCTAAGATGATACATCAAACATCAGCTGAGTTTCAGAATAAAGAGTTGTCACAGCTAAGATATCGTACTGCGAATAGAGGGTATGGAAGGAAAGACGATCGAAAATGAGAAATCGCTTTAAATATGACCCGACTAACAATAGCCGAGCCGATGAGCCCTACATTAGCACTCTCAACTCAGATGTATTGAAAATTGTTTTAACTTGAACACAATCAAGCAAAGTTTTGTTTTAAAGAAGGCTCTACAATTTTAAATGGATGTTTCTAGCGTGCATCTTGACGTTTAAAACCAGAGATACAAAAGTTGTACATTCGAAATAGTATTTCAAGAATCTTAACTGCAAAAATAATGCTGAAAGAGTTCCTCTGATGGAAGTAGAACAGCGCCTTTGTTGAACCCAGAATGACCCAATATTTAAATAACTTTGATGCAACAGCTGTTAGCTTTTCATAAAGCGATAAGGGGTGCTTGTTGAGAAATCGTTATCAGCACTACTTCTTAGTAAAGGCATTTGTGTGAATTGAAACTGATAACTCAATGTGTCTCTGAAAACTAAACTGAAATAATGTCGGTGGTTGATACCTAGTGTTTTGTAACCAAATAGGCATTTTAAAAAAATTTATACTGTCTTAAAACAGATGTTTAAAATAAATATCAATTTCTTTGAAAAATATTCACATGTCTATGTCCCCAATCGTAAACACAAAAACCCCAGTCACGAGGGTAAAACCTGTCTTCAAACAACAACAAAACAAAGAATAACTAATTGATTATTCATCTCATGCAATGCGAGTTGATACAAAAAAAAAAAAAAAAAAAACAAAGACACACGACTTTCGCGACTACTTTTCAATCATTTTTGCTATTTGGTTGCATATTTTTGACTTTGCAAAGGAGTAAGCCAAATAACTTGATATACCTATCAAATGGCAAAAGGTATAAGATAATATTGAAAGGTAACAAAACGACACATCGTCGCTTGCAACTGGATCCAAGTGGTGCAGCTAGTAAGCTATTAGGTCAACTAATGACTAGCGTTGGATTTATTGGATCTTTATTAAGGGTGTTTAAGTTAGTTATTAACGAATCGCACACCAAACAGTGATTCGTTTAACACAATGGAAAGCTTTCCGACTGTAATTCGGTGAGTGCGTCTAGGACTGAGACGACGTGATGTCTCTTCGCCGAATTTTTTGGGCAATCGACGATGTCATGACTGCCACGGTGGATACAAATGAAAGGCATGGTATCCAATGGAGCCCGTTTGACGAACTAAGCCAGATTATCGATGAAGAAGAAGCTGGCTTAAGGATCAACTACGATCAACTAGAATTGGATTGTCCGCTGGCCACAGCACACATGGAAATGTGGTTGGATAGACCCTACACTGAGAAAGCCTGACGACAACATAGCCAAACAAACCTCCGAATGCAATTCTAAAGGCAATAGACGCATAAGAAGACCAAAACGAAACTTGGAAGGATATTTAAAAAAAAAAAAGTTCGGTTTCAGAGTATTCAGTCGTTGCTACAGCTCAGATCTATTGCGGCAAATCCGAACAGATGGAAGGATTTTGTTTAAACCAACATAAGTGTGCTGATCAACTGCTCCGACTTTTGAAGACGAAGCACCATTTAGAGCCAATGTTTTGCTTGTTTTTCGTAGACATTCACTAGATCATCAAGATTTGGCTGTCAAAAAGATGTGAAAGCGTTGGATAACCATAAAAAAAGGATCTTATCGAAAAAATTCAATCGCGGTGCTTCAAAATACACAAGTCCAATAAAGTTGTGCCCACCCCACATGAAGCACTTCGTAACAAATGATTATGATAGCAATTATGCGAATGGAACGCGACCATATGTTTACCAGAAGTGTTCAGAAAAATAAGAGAAACCAATCTCAGAAGACCAATCATTCATACAAGCTCTTACACATCGACTAAAAGAAAATCTTGGCATTCTAAATATCGAATTGATGAGTCATCCGTCGTACAACATACTGCTCCAAATTGCCACCCAATGATTTCCTTATATTCCCGGAGCACATACATAAAATGCGACGTCAACGTTTATTGTCTTCGGAAAAAGCGGTTGACACATTCGAAATGTATGTTTTTATGAAACCTCAACCGTGGTGGAAAAAGTGCTTCCAAAATTGGTGCAAACGCATGCAAAAGTGTATTATGATCTTCTTCGAGAATATTTTGAAGAAACAATTTGGCCGATATCTATTTTAAACATTAAGTTTTACTTTTCTATATCAAAACTTAAGGAAAGTAGCAACGCTCTTATAGGTATGGACAGCACAGTAAATCGTGGCTCTTCATTTCCAAAAGGTACTGAACTTCACAACATGATTAGCTAGGACCCAATAGAACCTGTGGTACAGAGTTCGAAACAAAGAGACACTCTATAACAATGCTAAACGATCTAGGAGGCAATCAAGTCAGTAAAATGGTGCCTTAAGTTTCCCCTTATCTACTTTAAGCTGGTTTTAAAGATTGCCTCCAGATTTTGGAAGAATAAATCATGCTCTTCTTTTCTAGAATGAATGGAAATCAATCAGAGTCGCATACATAAATTCTTCAAACATAAATTAAGTCAAAAACCAACAACAAATTGGACGATAGGGGCTGGCTCTTTCAAGACGACTAAGAAAATCAACCCTCATGATAAGGAACAACCAAATAAAACTATTTGTAATCACTAAATCATGAGACATTTTGATTCATAAGGGAACAGCTAGGACGTTTCAAAGCCGAATGGGCTCATACAAAATATACAATTATTAAAAAAAAATATAGAATAATATGCCAGCAGGGAAATGCACCTAAAAAAATGCATTTTTTTATTGACTAATCAAAAAAAAACTCTGTCTATGCGTCATAGTTGAACAGGCTTGAGACTTGTTTAGAGTACTCGACAGCTCATGAAATTATAAAAAAAAGTAGGAGTCTTATCTGCGACGGACATTTTTCTTTTTTTATTCTATTGAGTTGTTTTCATGGAAAAATTAACTCTTTCTTTGTTTTCAAAATATTTTTTTTATCTATTTTTAGATTAATTTTTCGTTTTCAATAATAATAAAAAAAAATGCAAAATGCGTAGTGTAAACAATGGCATTGGCAATGGAGGTGGTTTTTGCGGTCATGACGAGACTCTTGCTTTTTTCATCTCTTCCCTGACGAGTGACGACGCTAGGGAAGGTGCAAATTAAATTAAAAACCACACAAAAAGGTTACAAATAATGGTTCAATAGTTATTAAAGTATTTTTTTCTACTTACCACTCAATAGAGATGAGCCCCCGGCAACAAGCAGGCAAATTACAATAAATTTATTACGAAACATTTTGTCGTTTTTTTTCTTTTCTTTTTTATTTAATTTAAATTTGTTTTGTAGAAAATTCTGTAAAAAAATAAAAGAAAACTTCAAGATAAAAAAAAATAAATACACTCTAGCTATTTCTGTGGTGAAATGTAACTAACAAATTAATAACTAGAAAATAAAATGTTCACCTTTTGCTTTTGTCGTCGTGTATTGTGTTGTGGAATTTTGTTCTTATTTTTATTTTATTATCTGAATCTCAACTTCAAATAATGTTTCTGCGCAGAAAAATATAATTTTTGAGAGACAAGCTGACGAACGAACACTACAGTATGGTACGGTAATTAAAATGAGAATGATAATGATCGTTCGTTGGCAAAAAAATATGCGAATAAAAATTGTGAAACAGAAACAGCTGGTGCGAAGAAAGTTGGAACGTTGGAAGCAAAAAAAGGAAACAAAAGGTAATTGTGTTATAGTGCTGGCTTGTTTTGGCTAATGTTGATATTTATAGGGGGCTCTTTCTCGAGACGCCATCATGATTCAGGTTAACGACAACTGGAATCTGGAAATGTCAAACGGATATATTTTGTGCAGCGGTTGTTTGGTGGCATGATGTGATGTTTATTGTGACTAATAGGTGGCAGTGTCTGACAAATTAAAAAGTAATGCCAATAATTCATTTTTTTAGAAAATGAAAAATATATTGTTATGAATTAAAAGAAGTCAGTTCTATTTTGCGTTTAATTCGAATCGCTCTCAACCTCGTAAGTCATAAGTCTATTCAATAAGCAGATGCACTATTAATAAAGATAATCGAGCGCCCGCAGAACTTATGGTCAGGACCACTATCTTCGAAAAATATTCGAAATCATTAGTATATTCGCACGCAGCAGTGTAAATGGCTATCCATAATTGAAAAATGGGTACGTACGTTGCCTTACGAAACAGTAGAAATGCATGTGATTTGTATACCCAACCCTAAATGACTTTTTGATAAGAGTTTCGGCAAGTTTCGTTCACTTGCGTTTCCGTACGTAATGTGTGCTTTGAGTCGTACATTACTAACTAACTTTCTTTTTTCTCTAAAGGGTATTCTTCTTCTTTCTTATTTCTGAATGGGCAATTTATGTAGGTACTTTACAAATCGAAAGGAAACTTTTCGCTCGGTTTTGACACTTGCTTACTTTTTCTTTCACGTATTATGGTTGGGCCTTAAGCCCTTTAAGAATGTCTGCAGTTTAAAGGTGGCTTTACATGGAGTTGCAAATGCAGACGAAAACGCAACAACAACAATCATAGTGCAGACGATGAAAACGAACATGTTCATCTTCACTATAATTTTCAAGCTGCATCTATAATTTTCCTATAATCTGCATCCATGAAGACCGTCTGCATTTTTGCCTTCCCTCTCTATCACACAAGTATGATTTATTGATTTTGCATCCTCTTTTTTTGCAACTCAGGGCTTGCAACTCCATGTAAAGGCACCTTAAGCTTTCCACTGTAAGCATTCAAAAGCGTGAATGCAAACGGATGTAAGCGATCGTTAACCGATATAAATGCCGATCGAAAATCATTGGGCATAATATGGACGCGCAAGCTTGCACGAATAAAAGTCAAAAATGCATTGGAATTACGTACATTTAACTTTGACATTGCTACGTACTAAAGCTGCAGCTACACCAATGTGCCCAGTAAAGAAGAAAATTAAATGCTACCAAAATATTTTTGAAAAATTATTTGCATTATTTGTGAACTGCTATTTCTCACACCTCCGAATTCTTTTATGTTTGTAGGTACTGTTATGTTATTGGTGAAAACAGAGGAAAGACAAAGACGCATTTTGGCTTTGGACAATCCAGAAAGACTTTAAATGGAGTTCAGATTTAAAATTCCAACTGGCAACTCTTAAAACAGTTTCAAATGAAACACTCCAATTTCCACTGCATACTTGTTGGTGCTACGAGAATGATGGCATGATATATTTTTTTTTATGAGAAAAAGACAAAGACCAAGAACAGGAACAGTTCAGTTTACAGTTTTTGCAAAGTGAATTCAGGTGCACGTCTTCTTTGCTCCGCGATCGCGATCGGTTGAAAAAATGCAATTCAAATAAAAATATGAAATAAATGTTTTAAAATATGTTAAGCTATCAATGTTTTTAAAAAAATTACCAAATTCGATTGATTAAGGTAGTTTTTCGTGAAATAGTCTTACATTCGAGAGCAAAAGCTTTAATCGGGTTTGTTTTCGTCCTTACCTATTGGTCGTCGGTAATGTTAATTGTAGTTGTTTCCACTGGCTGTTGTAATGTCGGTTATATAAAAAAATACCATACGGTCGCCATTTTAATCAATACCCGGTCTTCATTCCGCGGAGATGTTTTGTTTAGTGGTGCTGCCCAAAATGGCCGATAATTTCTAAGAAAGAAGACATTTCTATTTTCTAACCTAAATATTGTTTTGTTTATTTCTTTAATTAAAATACCTAGTACCTACCCACAGTGTTATGTTATGCTAATTATGTATGTGAAAAGGTCATTAAAAGTGTTTTTTATTTAAGTTTCTGGCCAAATTATGAAATGCTGGTTTTTAAAAATCTACTCAAGGGTAAGTTTTACATAATGTTTTTAGTTAAAAATGGATAACATTCAATAGTTGAATAGCAGGCCAAAAATGTTCCAATTCTTTGTTGAAGAAGTAATGTACAAATTATGTTTCGTATTTTGGACTAAGGGGCCAGTTATACCGATACAAAAAAGCCAAACCGAAAAATATTTCAAACGGAAAATTTAAATGGCATTAATATCAGAGAATTTGTTTTGATAATGAAATTTTTATTTGAACTCCTACTTTTTGTTAAAAATGTAATTTTTTTTCTTTTACTCGTAGGTACAACAGAAAAATAACTAAATACCTATATTTTTAACAAAAAGTACAAGTTCAATTCAAATTTTTATTTGCAAAGTAAATTCTCTGAAATAAATGGCATCGATCAGTGTAACATTTGTGTTCATGTCAGATGTAGTCAGCTGTTGGGATATGTTCAGGAAACATGAGTTTCAGAATAATTTTGATTTGCTCTAAATTAAAAAAAGAGTGTTCCGCCTGGATCTAGTATTTTAAGTTAATTAACAACAGAGATATAGAAACAATAATTCTAGTTTAAGCCAGATGGAGAAACATTTGTTTGCACATAATGAAAACTTTCGTGAAAGTAAATCCTATCCAAATAAGGCTAGTTCCACAAACTGAGAACTCTGAGATTTTGTAAGTGGAACAAAAATCGAAAAATGTTTGAATCCAATACCTTACTAAGTTCTTTTGACAGCTGTCATTGCTTGTTATTTGTATTCTATTGTGATGTGAAAAAGTTGGAAATCAAAAGTGATGGTGTTTTTATACTATTTTTTCATTACAGCCAAAATGAGGTAATTTGGAAATTTGCTAAGAAAGTGTTTTCATCTAGGTTTTTGTATTTTGTTTGACACATGATTATCTTCCTTCTTTTTCTTTTGTAATTCCTATTCATTCTTTCTTCTTGTTTTCTTGCTTTGTTTTCTTTTCTTTTACCATAGTACCTTACAGAATCTAGAAACGACAAAATTTATAAAAAAATATAGAAAGATAAAATCTAGAAGTAATAAAAATCTAGCATGTATACAAATCTCGAAAGATGGAATTCTAAAATAATTTAGAAAAACAGTGTTCTAGATTTTTTTTTTCAAAAATTAATATTAACTCTAAATTTTGTCCATTCTAGATATTTTTTTCGATTTTTGGTTGTCGAGATAAAGGTTTTCTAGATTTTGGGTTTTCTGGATTTTCCTAATTCTAGATTTTCTCTTTCTAGATATTTTTGCTCTAGATTTTTTTTCTAGATATCGTGGTTAACCCCCTGGATGGAGATTCATACATGATATTGGACTAGATTGTTAATTTAGAGGTGTGGGTTCGAGCCCACTCAGGCATCTTTTTTTTGCTTATCCCCAAGCTTTTTAAATAAGAGAGAAAGAGACAGTTACATGACTTCCGAGGTGAAAAGTAAATGTATACACCGATAAGAATTTAACTCGTTATAAAAATGTAAACAAAAGGGTTTGCGGGAACGGAGGGGAGGAAATGTGTGTCTCTCTCTCTCTATTAGTTCTTTTTCTCTACCATAACATATGTATTTTTTAAAAATGTTTTTATAAGTTTTTCTGTTGTTATTATAGCAGAAAAATAGATAAATACATCTACAGACATAATCTATACACATACAAAAAATGAAGTGTCTCCTTGTAAAGCTACCATTAGACGGTCCTTGTAAATGGTCCTTGCAAGGACAGTCTGACGTCACAGAAAATGTGTCCTTGTGCTGTCAGTAAATGGACATTCTTCACCGTGTCTTTGCTAGTAAGAATGTCCATTACACGAATGAAACAAATTTGGCATTCTTGTCCCAAAGTACAATGTCCACCAAAGTGGACATCGTTACATTTGCAATTCGGTGTCCTTGCAAGGACAAGCATAACAATGTCCATTACACGACATGACAATTTTGACAGTTGGTGGTGAATGAAACCGCGCTGAAGAATGCAATATTTTGCCGTGACCATTACACGACATTTATAAATTGGTCCTTGTAAAAAGTAAATTTGACGTTTCGGGAACATTTATAAATTGAGTGACTATCGTATTTTTTTTTTCTCTAGAAAATATTCACGAGAGGTATGTGTGTGAAGTTTTTCGATAAAATAATTTCAATTAAATATAATATAATACAATTATAGTTATAACAGGTAGGTATGTCATACTACAGTCGAAAGTTGCAGGTGGCGATTCTCGCAGCACATATATTGGAGAGCAGCGACGACGACGAAAACAACCAAGGGCCAACACGAAGAGTTCGTTCTGTGTGGTCCAAAAGAAAGTTCAAAATGGGAACAGAGCAAATGCACGCAAGGTTGTCAAAATCTGATGTCACTTTTTGAATTGAATTGAATTTGGCAGCTCATTGAAATTTAACAACAACAAATCCACCCTGAAAAGTGGACATTCCAAACAATGTCCCGGCAGAAATTCGTGCTGTTGCATTGTTAGGACATGGTCTTTGCAAGGACCAGATGTCAAAAAATGTATCCTTGTGTCCCATCAACAATGGAAGGACCATTACACGGTCCTTGTAATTTGTATTTGCAAGGACACATGACATTGTGACATTGTGGTGGACATTGTGGTTGTCCTTACAAGGACAGCATTTTACAATGTCCATTACACGACATGTCGATTTTAGGACAGATAAATACGTCATAATGACGTCAGACTGTCCTTGCAAGGACCATTACAAGGACCGTCTAATGGTAGCTTAATTTCAAAATATTATATACGGTACTTTAACAAAAAAGCAATTTTTAAAATTCTTTTCTGTCTGTCTGTTTGTTCCGGCTAATCGCAGAAACGGCTGGACCGATTTTTTTTATGGCTGATAGCTGATGTTGTAAGGAGTAACTTAGGATATTTTAACTACCCCTTCAGGTGGCGCTGCGTTCGCAATTTTTAAAAGTTCTTATTTATGGACCGATTTTGTCAGGACTTTCACAGACATAGAACTGATGTTCTATATTTAATTAATTTGATGTTAATAACCACTAAATGGCGCTGACCATGCTTTTTGGGAATTCATATTTATCTATAGGCCAATTTGACTTAAAATCACACAGTATCTATTCACATAAAGCTGAAACTCCCTTTGTGTCTGCAATTTCAAATAATCCGCTTGGAATATCTGGAAAGTCTTGGCAACATTTTGAAATAATCGTAACTTTTTGTATGGCTGCTCGTATCGTAGATACTCAATCCTTATCATGTGCGATACAATTTAAATCAAAAAAATATAGTTGTGTTGCACATGAGGCAAGTTCTACTGGATCTATATTTTTCACAATTTGATGAAGCGCTTGGAGAACCAAGATCATATTGAAGGTCCTTTTCATCTGAAAAGTAATTCGCAAAAAATCTAAACACCCAACTGACAACCAACCAATCAATGGGCAATAAAACACATTTTTTTTTGTTAAATTTTTGATAAATTTTATTTCTCAATAAATTTTCCTCATTTTTAATCTTTTTTTGTTTGGTTTTATATTAAACAATCTCTAACATAGAATTGAATTTATTGATGGTGGCATAGGAAAAATAAAGAAATTCTTCTCAGATCTTTCTTTTTTGTTGTTCTTCCTGGTTAATCTTTTTTTTTGTCAATCATAGTTTTTTTTTGTGTTTCGTTTATTTTGGTTTTTTTTTTTCATAGCAAAGGATTGTGGGCGTTTATACTGCTTTATATTTTTACATTACAATTTAAGCACTTTTGAAAGCTTGTTCTTTTCTTTATTTGGTTGTATTTTTATATTTATTCAATGTTAATATTGAGCTCTGTTCTTACTTTTTGTTTGTTTTTGGAATATCTCTTTATTTTATTTTGGTGGATTTTATTTTTAATACATATTTCTTTTTTAAACTATAAATAAATAAATAGGTTCACTGTCTTAATTCAATTAATTATTTATTTTTTTAATTAAACTGCAAAAAAGCTGCTGTGATGTTTGATTTATATTTAAAACCAGAATTAAAAAAAAAAGAGAAAACAAAGTTTTTTTTTTTACTATAGCGGTTGACTTTTGGCTTTATTTAATTAAATTTAGTTTTATTTTTATTTTGCTCATTCGCTAATTTAATTATTTATGTTTGATAGAATTATTTTAAACTACGATTTTTATTTTTATTTCTCCTCTGTACCTTTAATTTTTTTAAACTTAACATGTACATGTACATAATGAATACATATATATTTTTATTTATACATATATATATATACTCGTATAAGTTTTACTTTCTATCTGAATAAGAAAAGAGAAATAAGGTTTTTTTGTTACGAATTTAAGCTAACTTAAAAAGTTTTAAATATTTATTATTTTTTTATTTTTATTGAAGATTAATTTCAAATATTTATAAAAGAACAGCTGAAACTGTTAATGTTCATAAAAAAAAAAAATAAACAAGAGAATATTTTTGTTTTTGTTTTCGTGTTTCATAACGATAGTATTGGTTTTTTTACATAATTTATTTAAACAATTTAAGAAAATTGTTAGCCCTTTAAGTAATATATATTTTTTTTTATAAAATTATTAAGTGAGGAGGATAAAAATGTAAGAATAAATTATTTTTTATATTTCCATTTGGTTTTGTTTTAAAATAGAAAAGTTGCTCGAGAACGCATATATAGGTTGTTGTTCAATGTTTGCGGTTTCATCTTCTTTTTTTTTTATTTTTCTTAACTCGCAAACGTAGCTATTTTGTTTTATTTGAATATTTTTTTATTTTTTTTAAACTTTTCTTTTTATTTTTTTTTTCTTGTTTTCTTAACTCTGGGCAGTGAATGGAATATACACATTTTTTGTTATTTATTTGATTTATTTTATTTATTTAAACAAAATTGTATATTTCTTTTTTAAATTAAAAGTCTATCCGCCATTCTTATTTTACTATTATTAAGTTCATATTAAGCCATTCAAAACCATTTAACTTTACTTTCATCCGTTTCGATGAATTGTATTATGTATTTAATGTTTAATTTAGTTGATGATAAGATTTTAAAAATGTAGATTTATTTAAGGGATATTTTTGTCTCTCTTTTGCATCTGCAACGGTATCTCATCTCATCTGTGTCTGTGTTTATATCGATATCTGTTTCTGTATTGGAATCTGTAGTATCTCTATATGAAAAATATTATTGATTATAATAAAAACCGCCAGTACCTACTTAACAACACTAATTAGGCATGTCTTCTAGGTACTATAAATTATGTTAGTATGTAATTTTCTTATTTTACTTTTCCATTCTCAATTTGTATTTATAAATTTCAATGTATGTATTAATATTTTGTTATGCAAAAAAACACACAGTTTATATTACTTTATATTTTTAAATTTTTAATATAATTACATACATATATCAGCATAGCGATCGCGTTGTTAATTATTAATTTTATATCATTATATTTAGTATTATGTATTTTTTTTTAATTTTTAATAATGATTTATATATTTATATAAATTTAACAATAATACATTTACAATACTTCTTCTGCTTTTCTTAATACTTCGGTTTTTTTTTTATCTTTTAACAAAATGGCATTGTATTAAAGCATACATCGCAAAAAAAAATGTACATACATTTATTGAATATAAACTAACTCCCCAAAATATCCAAAGCTTAAAAAGAGACAAAACAAATGGAGCAGTATCACGTTTGTGTATCCTTTTTGATGAATTATTCCTGACATCCGCGCACTGCGCAAGGACAACAAATTATTTTCAACAGACTGTTGTCGCTTGAAAATGGGGTCAAGGTCATGCAGGGGAGGGATTCTTTAAGTGGGGCAGATTTACACGTTAGTGGACAATAAAATAAAGGATATCCTCCGTTTAGGTGAATATCCTCTGTGCTGTTATTTTCGGGCTCATTGAGAAATACATTAGTTATGCTTTCAGCATAAACACACATGCCATTTATTTTTCTTACATTTTAAACAGAAAAACGCCAAAAGAAGAGGAAGTTTTGTTGTTCAACTTTAGAAATCAACTGTACTTAATTTGCGAAATATTTTCTCTGCAAATAGAAATGCTTGGAATTTTTTTAGAGCCCTTTTATTCAAATTGAAGATGTGTTGCTGTTGGTAAGGCAAAATATCGCAATAACCATACTCTTCAGACAACCTGTTGGTTTAATAAATTCGTTCTTTTAATTTATTAAATTATTTTATGGAATCCTTAAAGTTTGAAACTAATTCAAGGACATAGACTTGGATTACTGAAAATTGCTTTTTTTCACTTGGTTTAAATAGGAGTTAGTCTATTTGAACTTATTTCTTATCCCAACTACATGAATACAAAACATTAAAAATTACAAAAAAAAAACTTCTTCCTTATTTTACTTTTACTCCCCTCTTTTTATTTTTTAATAACGCTGAAAACATGAGCTGTGAAAAATATTCTTTAAATATGGCGTTGTTTTCTAGGTGTTGGTTTTTTATATTCAAAAAAAGGTTAAGTGTTACTCGTTAGAAACAGTTAAGTTAATCGATGACAGAAATCCTCAGCCTTTTCAATTAGAGCTGATAACATAAGTTGTGATGGTTGTGAAAGATGTTCAAATATTCTAGGTTTTAGCTTTCTGTTATCAAGACTTGACTAGGTGGTGTTGTTACTGAGAAATGTCTTGTGAGTACTTTTTGTTCCAAGTCACTGTTTTACGGTAGTTTTGGGTAATTTTTAAAAAATTATCCGAGTGGAAGAATTTACATCTTCAAAAAATAATAATATATAACCCTGAAAAGCCTGGTAGTATTATAGATTCCTTGCTTGACTTGGAAATTTTAAAGGAGTATGCGGATAACTCCACCAAAAGTTCTAAGCCTTATAATGTTTACGAAATAACAGGAACTTTCATACATTTAGTTTCGTTGTTTTAAATGTAAACTTATTTCCTACCGAGACTAGTTACAGATTTTGCTTGGAGTTAAGATTCCAAGAAAATGGAAATAGGGTACTAAAGGAATTATTTCGTTAAATTAACATTCTTCCTTTTATATTAAAGCTGAAAACATGAGTTGTGAGAAATATTCTTTGAAATATATGATGTTATTTTTTCTAGGCTTACAAACTCTAAATATAAAAGGATCAAGTGCTGATTGTAGAAACAGTTAAGTCAGAAATCCTCAGCCTTTTCAACTAGAGCTATGATAACATAAGTTGTGATGGTTGTTAAAGATGTTAATATTCTAGGTATTTGTTTTTTGTTATCAGAACCTGTTGATAAGAGTTGGTTTTACTAAGAAATATCTTCCAATAACTGGTGACCAGCAAACTTCACTTTTTCAAGTCTCGGTTTATCTGAGAAATGTCGTTTTATTCAATATTCATTTTGAATTTATTTAATTATAATATACCTATTACAATTTCCTATCGAAAAAAAAATCTATCTAAAAATGATTCTAGTGAAAGAATTTGCATCTTCAAAAATAATAAAAAAAAAAAATACTCCTGAAGAGCCCGGCAGTATGATCCTTGATTGATTTGAACTTTTTGAAGGAACACTTGAATTATAACACCAAAAGTTCAATGGAAACACTGAGTTAAAGAATGTTCTAAATCTTTCAAGGATCTGAGTCAGAATTTTTGATCTTATTTCCTTCCGAGTCTATAGTTAGGAGTTTTACCTGCAGTCGAGATAACAAATAAGTGAAAATGGCCCTCCTCAAACCCGCCTTCATTTAGCAAATTTTACATTTTTTTCTTCTCATATGGTAGCTGAAAACATGAGTTGTGAGAAATATTCTTTAAAAAATGATGTTGTTTTCTAGGTTTACAAAACTTCAATACAAAAGAATTAAGTATTAGACGTAGACACTGTTAAGTTAACTCGGCATCAGAAATCTTCAGCCTTTTCAACTTTATCTGATAACATAGGTAAGTATAGTTGTGAAAGATGTTAATATTCTAGGTTTTTCTGTTATCCGAAGGTGTTGATAAGAGGTGTTGTCACTGAAAATATCTTCGAATTACTTTGCAACTATCTATAGCTATTATACAGGGTGTCCTTAAAGTCAATTAATATTTGATTACTTAATTGCACTAACGCAGTAAAATTGTATGTGCGCTAGATTTTTTTTAGAAATGATGCTTTTCGTTGTGTCAGACGTGAGTTGAAACACTACATTGAGACGACATAATTTCCAAGAAAAAATTAATGTTTTTTTTAAGACTTTATTATGACTTATTCCAAAAGAAACTGACTTTCTGGACACCATCAATATAGAGCTTAAGTATTGGGTTTTGTGAGTATTTCAGAAATCCAAGTCTATTTTTTTTATTACTGATTGGGACAAATACGGTGAATTTGAATCCGTATACGTGCGATCCGTTCATGATCCAAAATTCAATTCAATTCAATTCAAAAGTCAATATTCGAACATTTTGACAATATTGAGCTGGTAGTATAAAAACTCCAAATGTATATTTATTGCCTTTTCAGAAGTGGGATGAAGCTGGCTGCTTGAAATTTGACGAATCTACTTATATTTTTGAATATTTAATGCAGAAAAAGGAAACATTATACTTTTCATTCCGAAAAAAGATACCCCAAAACATGTTTTAAGGAAAATTAAGATGCTGTTTCTTCATCGAAAGGCATGCAGTTGTTTCTTGAAAAGTGTTTTAGTAAAATTTATGTGAGCAAAAGCCATTATACACATAAATGTAAATGCCATACCAAAACTACTCCCCTCCCCTCCCCCAATACCACTATCTCCCCGCACACCGAGCATACAACAAACGTGCAACAACATTTAATATCTTTTCATTTAAAATATGCAAAATATCAATTTTTGCTTCTTGTTCAAAGAATCAACGTATTTGTTTTTTTTTTTTTATGGTAAATTTTTATTTTTAAAATTTAAATTTGTATTTTTTTTTCTTATTGTTAAATCTATGAACACTAAAAGCTAACAAAAAAATGTTAACATAAATAAAATGTTTTTTTTTTTGTTTTTAAGTTTTGTTTTATTTATTTTTAAAACCTAAACAAAAAAGCTACATTTTTTTCTTGTATAAGAATTGTTTTTTTTTATAAAGTATTTACTTAGCCACTTATGAAGTTTTTTTATTTTATAAACAATGCATTTTTAAAAGGGGGAAACATATTCGAGTGATTTTTGTTAAAATTTTGAATACGCGATTTATTTTGGTTTTTTTTTTTTGCTTTGATAAATAATATTTGAATATATATTTTTTTGTATTATCTTTCAACAATTGAATGAGACAAAATTAACTAAATGTAATAGAAAATAAAATATTTTTTTTTGTAACAACGAATGAGAAAATGAATTATTATTTTCTTAATCTGCCTCTTAAATAGTATTTTTTTTATTTTTCATTGTTTTATCTAAAAGTTGATTAAAATTGTTTTTGTTTTTTTTTTTCATTTATAATTATTTAATAAATAACCTGCTCTACAGATTTTTTTCATTAAAATTTAATAACTATATTTAGTACTATATTTTTTTGTTTGTAATGTACGAAGAATTTTTCTTTAATTTTCCTATAGAACATGCTGCGATAATGTTTTAATGTTCTTTTGTTTTTTAATCAGAACAAAAACAGTTTGCGATTTTTGCGGGCGTTTATGGGGAATTTTGTTTCTTTATTTATAATACAAAATAAAATAGGGGTGTTAATGGTAAAAATAAGATTAAAAAAAAATATTAAAGCAGTTTTGTTTTATTGGTTTTGGTAAAATTGTTTAATTTTTTTTTATTATTTTTATTAATCTAAATAAAAGCAGTATCTTGTTGTTTTATCAGTTATATTTTGTTTTGTTTAATATATGGAAAATTAAAAATAATTATTTATTAATTTTTTATTCCAAACACTTATTCGGTGTAATTTGTTTAAATGTTTCTTTCTGTTTACTATAATTTATATGAATTTTATGTATATGTTCTTTTTTTTCAATTTGTTTTATTCTTCTAAAATGTCTTTTATATATTTACTTAAACTTAATTTTACAAGTTTTGTTTTAAATATTATTTTTTTTCTCTTAAAAGCTAACTGCTTAAAATTAAAGTGTAATTTATTTATTTATTTATTTTCTAAGTGGATGGAAAAAAAGGAGGCGAGGAGGGGGTAGGTTTCTTATTTGTTTTATTTATTATAATTTTATTATTTATACCTATATATTTTTTTTGGTGGTGGTAGTTTTTTTTGCATTTTCATGGTGGAAGCGGTGTGCTGGAACAGTTAATTTATACTTTTCATTGGTTTAATTTAAACATTCGGAAGGGATGTTATTTTAGGGAGAAGGGGGCATTTTTCGGAAATGGAACAAATCAATAAACAATATTTTTTCTTTATTTATATTTTTTTTTTCTTAACTATAACTTTTTTGTATTATATTTTTGTTTTGTTTTGAGAAAGGTGAGTACAATTTCACTATAATTTTTTGTTTTGTTTTTCATTTTACTTTAATTTTTTATTCCGCTCGTTCATGTTGTGTGTATGTCTCTAATAAATGGATCAAACTAGTTAGGTAAGAAAATAAAATGTTAAATTTTCATAATTATTTTAATGATAAATATAAAGTTAAAGAAAAAAATTGCAGAATCACTATGCTTATGCTGTTTCTAGCCTTCAAGTAAATTTTCTGACCATTTGTTTTTTTCTTCATTTTTATCTGTTTTTTTTTTTTTAATTTTAAAATTGTATTTTGTTTTCTTCGCTGCGCTGATTTTCGATTTTATTATTTCATATATATTTAAATATATTTTTGTTTTCTGTTATTTGTTTATTATTTCGGGCTTATTAGTGATTTTGTTTTATAGTATTCTCCGTATGCTGCAGTATTTTAAATAGTTCTTATATTTCTTTTTCAATTTTCTTTTATAATCAAATTTTCTTTTAATTTAACTTTAAAATTAAATTGGTTGGTTTGTTTTAATTTATTGTGTTTTTAAAATAAATGGGGGTTATTCTGTTTTTTGAATTAGGTTTTTTTTTTTTGGTAATGTGTGTGTGTGTTTTTTTTATATAATTTTTAATGTTGTTTTATTTAAAAAACTGTTTTCTCTTATTTGACTGCCATTTCTTAATCAACCATCAATTCGAAATGGACGGATCCTCTCCTCTCGGAACGGTCGTGATAGATATTCTTTGCCCATGCTTTGCACTCGATGTTGATAAGGACTCCAGCTAAAATTATAAATCGAATTTTTTAGATGTTAATACAAATTTACATGTTTCTTTTTTAAGGGTATGAAACCAAAACCAAAACTGAAATAGGAAGTCTGAGGCCAATATATTTTAAATGTTAAAAACAAAAACATTTTGCTTCTGATTGATATGTTTGATCTTATTGTAAGGCCGAAGCAATGACGGAACGAGGATTACCTCTGAAAAAATATTAACTCTCTTAAATTTCAAACTTGAAACCCGAAAAATTCTGGTCACTAGAAATTGCGCATCTGAAAACAAATAAGTTTTCATTAAGAATTATATTAGTTGCCAAAATCGAAACTGGAAGAACAATCGAACTATCCTTCAACATCGGATCAGTCAATATCAAGAAGCTGCTCAACAACAACCTTTATGATTTAATTATAACAGAAATGTGGTTCGTGCCTCAGGCTTGTAAGAACTTATGAGTTGTAGGAAAAATCCTTGACCGGGATAGAAATGTGATAGTCGCACTGGGGTTTAAAACCTACTTTTCCATCTGCAACGCTTTTAAACTTAAAAAATCTAACCCTTCAAAATTAATGAGAATATAGACTTTTCTGTGAGGTCTGCAAATTTGGGAAGAAATAAAACTTTTCCTCCAAATTATCATCTTTCAAACCCAAGAACACAGAAGAAATCATTGTATCGTTATGATCCGCAGAATTATGAAGAGGCGCTACAGAGTCGCAATGCAAAATTTCGGAAATACACTTGATATTGCTGCAAAACCATTGCTGGCAATTCAGATTTATAGAATTAAAACGGACTGTATTCAAAAACTTGTATCATTTAGTGGATGGGAGACCAATAAAAGACGATCCAGAGGATGATATCGATCAAATGCTTGAGGATTGAATGACACTAAGTAGAAATCATGATGAGCAACGCTGAATTCTTCGTTGGACTTCAAACTATTCTTGATCTTGGTTAAAAATATATAATCCTTCATCAGAGTATTTACATAAAGGATACACTAAGGCGTTTTGTTTAAATAAATACAAATCCAGTGGAATACCAGCCAACCCACATATAATTGCAGTGCAATAAAAATCGTAAGAGCCTTTTTGAGGCGAAATTTTTTGGCTACACCCTAGTGGCTCGTTGTATGAGAGCCATTGCGAACTTATGGCCGTTTAAAAAAAACCGTTTAAACTTGATTTTCGTAATAAGTTGATGACCATTTCAGTCAAGAACAAAAAACCCAGTATTATCGAAAACGCCCTCTGTTTGTTAAATTTGCTCTTGCAGTTTAATCAAAATCATAAGAGACGTTTTCAAGTAAATTCAAAATGAAAAAAAAACAGTAACATGAAGGTACCAGTTTGAGCCTGCCTAAAACGAAAAACAAAAATCCTCCACAACCGTTTTTCTTTAAACTGCTGGTTTTTATAGGAAATTTGAAGAAAATTCGTCAAGCGGTTTAGGCTGTAACTTGACGTTAAAAAGTGCCCCGATTCACTTAGTTCGAACAGTGTACGGCGCCACCGTTTATGACAGCAAGTCACTGAAATACTGTAACGATTGTAAAATTTAAAAAACCATGAACTACAGAATCCGCTTCAAGGCAAAAACCACACCAAAAATATAGATGTTTAAAAAGAACCAGGTTCTTTTATGTATATTCAGAAATCTTTCCTTTTTAGTCAGCCGGGATGAGACTTAAAAATTTACCGAGCTCTAAATTTTGATGTTTTAATATCCATAAATTAAAGGAGATTCATATTGAAAGAATATACAAGTTTACCGCTCTGTCGAATCTCAAAATTTTCTAAAATGTCTAAACAGATAGGTGGATACAGGGTGCCATAAAATTGAATTGGAAATTTTAAAACTTCGATTTTTTCCTGCTGTGAAAATTTCATGAATTGGCTCCTGTAAATATGGGGGTATTGACGACAAAATTAAAAACTTAGCTGTGTACCCGTGTTCCTTCCACAATAGATCTTGTTGGATATTTAAATCTTGTTATACACGGTGCTCAAGTAATAAATGCATTTTTATACCCTATTCCATATAATGGATATATTGAATTAATTTGGTGTGAAATTTGTAATATAGTGAAATAAATAGAAAGCCTAGTCGATTTAGCGATGTCCGTCCGTCCGTACGGGTGACATATGATGTGTGAAAGTGGATGTAGTGCTTAGTTGCTAAACCTAGAGTTGTCAGTTCAAACCCAACTTGGTTAGCAATTTTTATTTATTCCCCCAGTTTCAACTGAATGCCATCCGTGGGGTTTTCGTGAAATAATTATCACCTTACCAACTTTCTTTCCTATCTTTCTATTCCTTCTTTCCTCTCTCGAACATGTTGATTAATTATAAAGGTATTCATAACCCCTTGAGTGCGAGTGCATTATAAAAAAAAATTTAACCAATTTTCTTTCGTTCGTTATGTATGAAAAAAATATTTTTTAATTTTCTTTGTTTACATTTTTTCAATACACCCACTTTTAAGGGCGTGATTTTTATACAATACTAGCTTTCGCCCGCGGCTTCGCTCGCGGCAAATACAGGGTTGGCCATCGCCATAGTAATTTTTAAAAATAAAGTCCACTACTGGATCGCACCAACTTGCTCTAATAAGACATTGGTCTTGGCTTGAGATTTTGAAAAACAATTTATTTTTCGAAACTCTTATTCTTTGGATGAATTTTAATGTATATGGTAGTAAAATTATCAAAATTTGTGGATTGGTTTCTTAGAATAAAAACATTTTTTGGAAAACATTTTTCAAAAATAAATTAAATTCCCCCAATACATAGGTATTCTGCATTTATCATACAACTACTTATTATTTTTTAAAAAGTTAATGATCTGTTTTCAAAATATTTAATTATGAAGAGAAATGTTTTTGAAAAAACGAAAAAATATTTATTAAAAATATAGGAATGTAGTAGGTTTTAATTAAGTTACTTTAACCTATTCTTCGGAAAAGCCGAAAGCAAAAAAAACCCGTCCTACGGAAGGTACCGTTCTTAGCAATTCTTGGTAACTTTGTTTCAAGCCATTTGATAGGTCATACGGTCATATATACAAAGCTAAACTAATCAAAATCGTTTGAGTCATTTTCGAGAAAAAATGAGCTTCAACATCTATAGTTGCAGGTACCGTTAGTTTTCGAGCTGCAAAAAAAATCAATTTCCCTTCTGTACAATACCTTAAAAACTCGATATACCTAGTTTGAAAGAACTAAGCACACCCGTTTGGGCTTTTGTAGGTGTCTTTAGGTACATACATATAGTCAGACGGAAAGGCAAACAAATAAGACAGACAGACGGACAGATTTTTTTGACCAACTTTTTTGGTCCTCGCTATCATAGTTCAAACTTTTTTTTCCGACGAACTTGCAGTTTACGTATATTCGCATGTAAAAATTCCAGCGCATTTCAATTATTGACTTCTAAAGGAATACTTTTGATACCTTTGGGTTTCATTATTTCAATTTTCATAAGGATCTCTAGTTGAGAGTTGAGACTAAAGAAATGTATATAGCCTATGTAACTCACAGATAATGTATAGCTTTCTTTTAATTAAAGAATTTTAAAAACGGTTAAGTAGCTTAGGAGCGCAAGCCTTACCTACGCAATAAGGCAAGTTATGCATTCGTAAAAAAAAATCTAACAATCAAACATGACATTACTATGATAGAGAAGTCGAAAAAAGTGGGACCGACAATTCTGTCTGTCTTTCCATCCGTCTGTATCTGCACCTACAGCCTTAACGGCTAGGCCGATTTGCTTCAAACTTGGTACATAGTATTATTATGACGTCCTAAAGAGGGGTTTTTGGAATTAGCATTCTAGCTCTAAAACTAACGGTACCTGCAATACGATTTTTAGATTAGGAAGATTGATTTTTATCAAAAACGGCTCCTACGATTTTGATAAAACATTCTGAATAATGTTTTCTGTGCAAACTTTATGTTTTGTTCGGAATAGATTTTTCAGGAAAAGTCTTATTACGGTACGTCCCATTTAAAATTTAGATGTCATCTTTTGGGTGCTATAAATGTCCGTTTATGGCCGAATTAATGAAATTGTTTAAATAAATGTCCGTTATTATCATTTGTAGCCAAAAACTTAATTGCAGTTTTCATCAAAACATTTTATGTATCTATATTACATACAAAGTTTAATAAAAATTGGCGGAATTTTTTTGAAAAAACTATATAATTTGGCCAAAACCTAGTGGCTTTTTGTATGGGAGCCACCATTTAAAAAAGAATAACTGACAAAAATGCAATGTCATCTGATACAGAGTTGAAAGGAACTATAACAAACAAAGTTTGTTTGAATTCGATGCAACCGTTGACAACTTATGGCCATTTGAAAAAAAAGACGTTAAGACCAGATCTGCGTTATTAGCATTTTTTTGCAAAAACTAAAAACGCAGTTCTATTAAGAACACTAAGAGAATATAACACACAAAGTTTAATCAAAATCATTAAAGCCGTTTTTGAGCAAATTAGAAAAAAACAAAAAAAAGTTGGCTAAGACTGAACGGCGCGTTGTATGGGAGCTACCATTTAGAAAGGCTTCACTAAAAAATTTACAAAGCCATCCTATAGAATACTATAAAGAACGATAACAAACAAAGTTTGAGTCAATTCAATCAAGCCGTTGCGAACTTATGGCCACTTGAAAAAAAGCCATTTAAACCCGATTTTCGTTACGACCATTTGAGCCAAAAACAAAAAACGCAGTTTTGTTAGAATTGCTTAAAGTTATATAAATTTTGAGTTTAATCTAAAATCGTTTGAGCCGTTTTCGAGAAAATTCAAATAACCGTTACCTGAAAGATACCAGTTAGAGACGGGCTAAAACGAAATACAAATTTATTTTTATACGAATGCATAACTTGCCTTATAGTACCTATAATCGCAAGTAAAAACCTCAGCAACCGTTTTTCTTCAAACTGCTATATACCAAGTTTGAACAAAATCCGTCAAGCTGTTTAGGCTGTGGCTGGACGTGAAAAAGCGCACAGACGCACATCCGCACACCCGCACAGACAGACCGACGTACGGTATGGCGAAAACCATTTTTTTGGGCTTCTTTTTCATCGTAATGTCATGTTTGATTAAAACCTCGATTCTTTTTTTCTGCACGAAACCAATACTTGCCCTAAAAAAAGCCAATACACTATTATTAAAGATAATTTACTTACTGTATGTATGTATGTTTGTATGTATTTTATGTTCAAATTGATCTGCAAGCTTAAAGTTGAATGTCACTGAGCTCATAGTAATTGCCCTGGCAGTAAAAAGTCTGAAATTTAGGCGTGGCACACGCCTTTTTTATTACGCCAGCAGTTATTGAACATGGGCCACACAAAATTAATGTTATTGAAATTTTTCCTGTCTGCTAAAGAAGAATTGTGTTTCTGAAACTCGAACAGCGGCTGGCTGCGCTGCGGGAGGCGCACGCATGCACATACAAAAATATAGGGAATAGGGTATCCAACAGTTCGTTGAAAACGTACTCTAGCTCTCCCTTATGTTTTATTTTTTTTTTATTTTGAAATATTAAAAATCAAATAAATTTTATTGAAATAAATTTCAATACTACGAATAAATATTACTTTACAGTGGAAAAAATCTTATAAATGGGCTACAAAACATTCAGCTTGACGGTTTTAACATTTTTTTTCTTCTAAACCATCTACATTATGGTCCCTTTCATTTAAAAGAATATATATAAGAATCCACCCATCCTAACTCTAGAAATAAGGTCACACACACAAATTAAATTGATTTTTATATATATAGATGTACCATTATTCGGGTAAGATTCTTAAAAAACTACTCGATCCAAATGTACGAGTAGTTTTAAACAAACGCTTAAAAATTGACTAGCGATAAAAGCTCGATTAGGAGCCAACGCATAGACATAGAAAAGTAGGGAGTAGGTTATCCATCATTTCGATGAAAATGTGCTGCAGCTCTCGCTTAATATAAGCGTTTTGGTTTCTGTTGCTTTATCCGCCACTAAATCAGAACATATTGCATGGTCTCACGCCTTAAAACAAGCGGTTTGATTGAGACACTTATCCAGCGGTTTTCAAATACTGAAAGTTCGATTCGTTTATTTAGAAATCATTTCATCATCAAATTGAATAAAAAAATAATTACCAAAGAATTTAAAGCGAAATAGCGATAGGCTACATGACTTCATCCATTATTATTTGACTTTACGCTTAATAATTGCATTAATAAAAATATAATAAAAAAAGTCACTCATCCTTCTCACAATTAGGTACTATGATTGAAATTTTTCCAAGAACAAATAAAAATTGCTCGAAATCACCTGCAATAAAATTTCCCTTTTTTTATTGCCAAAATATATATGAATAATATATTCATTTCACATTTTTACTTCTGAAACGGAAATACTTGAAGTGCGAGGGCGGAACATAACAAAAAGAATACCAAAAATAATTCCATATTCATCGCAAACAAAAAAAATTATTTTATTATGTTGAGAAAATGCCATAATGTCTGCATGCTACATTTTTATGCATACATATACGTATATACAAACATACATTTTGAACTGAAAATCGTTATCCTCATTTCATATTACACCCTTAAACTTTTTATTCACACTATTATGTTGCTTGTGGGTTGTGGACGAAGGGTATCAGCACCGCCATCAAAAAAGGCACAAAAGATACCAGGCTATAGGTATGTTCATATATAATGTACCTCGTTTTATAATATTTTTTTTTTTAATATTGTATGTATGTATAATGTGTTTCCAACTCAAATTTTATTCCCTATTCTAAAAATGAAGCCCTTTAGAGACGCAAAAATGCATACACATCTACCTTACCCCGTTTTCCAACCCCCACAAAATTAAACCGGGCCAAATCTAGGCCACCATTCCAGCCAAGTCAGAGTGGCATTTAATGGAATTTTTATTATAGCTATATTGATATGATGGCCAAGTTAAAAGGATACACACCGAAAAGAGGGGGTATCTATAAGTCAAAACCCACACACTCACAATAATGTGCGTTGCCTAGACAAACAAAAAAAAAAAACACAAAATACTTTTAACGAGTTTGTTTATCCATCGATGCATAGTGGTGTTTATATTTTGTTCTCTAGAACCATTGTACAAGTGGATTAATAAAAATCCCAAAAGGATTTTTTGATTTTATTTTAGTTTAAGGATTAGTTTCGCTTGATGTTTGTTTATAGAGCAAACACAACCAAACTAAAAGCTTCCATGTGGTTTTTGTCTTTGGTTACAAAACACAAAAAGAACCTTCACGTAACAAAAGAGCTCCTTTAAAGTGTTTTTTTTTTCTTATATTTGCGGCTGGTGGTGGTGTTGGTGCAATAATGTCCTGAAAATGAGCAATAAAATACAAGAAATGGGTACCTACCTACAAGAAAAAATATTATGCAACCACAGAGGGGTAAAGATACCGGCGATGTATAGAAAGGGTATTAAACAAAATTAGTCATCAACTGCCTATCCATAACTTACAAAGAGTGTCCTTTTTCTACCGCAAAAGCGGTTATTTAAATTTGCTGTTTGTATATGAAGGTAATTTAAGCTTATTTTCGGCAAAAGGTATATAAAATACTTTGCAGAATTTTGTGTATTTTCGGAAAGGTGTTTTGTGTCGTTGTTCTCGTTCTGGTTTCGATTTTATTTTTATTTTATGGTGTCAGTAATTTTTTTTTTTTTATTGTTTTTAGTCAGAATGTTGTGTATATGGGAGGTGATATACAAATGAGGATTGAGAATGTGGCATAAATTTAGTTCAAGGATCTTATTGGATTACTTAATTAAAGTTAATGATAATGAAATGGAACAACTGTTTTGTGTTTCTGGTTTCTAGAAAAGAAAAAAATTGTGCGTTTGTATTAAGTATAAGCCTTTTTGGAGAAAGTTTAAAACTTTAACCTTTTTTTTATTTTTTCAAAAGTAGTTTGTCGAAAATATAATTTAATAGCTGTTTTTGGGAAAGAAATAAAATGCACGACTTGGTCGCACGAACTTGCTCTAATGTGTGACAGTGGTCTAAGGGTTTGAGATTTTGATAAAAATAAATTTTTCAAAATTCTCAAATAAATACTTAAACTAATTTGAGCTGAAAAAAAAGTACGCCATTTTATTTCTTGGGTAAATTTGAATTTATGAGAATAAATTTATAAAAATCTGTGGAGCGGTTTTTGAGAAAAAAAGTTTTTTTTGAAAAACTTTTTGAAAAAATTTTTTAAAAAAAATTTAAAAACGCCAATTTATAGGTATTCAGCAAATACATTTATTTAAAATTTTTAGAAAAAAATTTAATAAGCAGTTTTCAAAATATTAATTTTTTAAATTTTTTTTTAAAAAATGCTTTTAAAAATACAAAAAAATATTTTTCAAAAATATTTGTATGCAATACAAATTGAGCTACCTACAGCTATATGTGTGTGAAATTTCGAAAGAATCGGTTGAGTCGTTTTCGAGTTAGTCGAAAGCAAAAAAAACGGTCCTATGGAAAGTACCGTTCTTAGCCATTTTAAAAAATTTTTTTTTCAGCCATATGATTGGTCGTACCTAAAAACCAACACTAATTTTTTTTAAATCGAAATCGTTAGAGCCGTTTTTGAGAAAAATAAGCTTTAACGTAACGGTTGTATGGCAGGTACCGTTATTTTTTGAGCTAAAAAAAAAATTTCAATTTCCCCTCTGTACAATACCTAAAAAAGTCTATATACCAAGTTTGAAGCAATTCGGCCCACCCGTTTGGGCTGTAGGTCTCTATACATACAGACAGACAGACAGACAGACAGACATACAGACGGACAGAATTTTTAGACCATCTTTTTTCGTCTTCGCTATCATCGTAATGTCATGTTTGATTGTTATCTCAAAACTTTTTTTTTCGACGAATGCATAACTTGCCTTATAGTACCTATAATCGCAAGTAAAAAGATACTTTAAATGGTAGGCTGTACGGGCTTACCACGATACCTTAAAAATAAAATCTAGAGCAAAAAAATCTAAAAAAAGAAAATCTAGAAAAAAAATCTAGGAAAATCCAGAAAACCGAAAATCTAGAATACTTAATCTCGAAAACCCAAAATCTAGAAAAAGCAATCTAAAATTTACAAAACCTAGAAATAATTTGATTCTAGAATAAGAATTCCTATAAATTAAAAAAAAAATCTAGAATACTTTTTTTTCTAGATTATTCTAGATTTCCATCCTTTTAGATTTTTTAACATTCTAGGTTTTTTTTCTACTTCTAGATTTTATCTTTCTATATTTTGTTTATAGATTTTGTCTAGATTCTGTTATTCTGGGTAATGTCGTAATCCCAAAATGTAAATACAGGTAGGTACAGGGTGATTCACATAAGATCTGTCAAAAAGCTAGAGCATGAAGGATGGGTCAAGACAAGAAAAAAACCAAAATGGAAGGAGGTATATTCCCCACCGTTAAGCCGGGAGGGTACATTTTCTAAAAAAGTGTCTTAAATTGGAAATTAATTATTGAAAATAACGGTGACTCCTACAATGCTAAGAACTGATTTAAATAGTCAGAGAATCTAAATATGTGTTTCCTTATTTTTATTGGTTTCAAGATTTAGAAGAACATTTTTTCCTAGTTCCCATTTATTTGTCTTCCCTTTTCTGCAATTGATTTATTTAGGGATAGCTTTTATTTAGTTAGTATTTAGAAACATCATCCGTTTAAACCGTAATACAAAAAAAACTGACAAGTCAACATTTTAGATGATATCAATGAAAAAAATCGTAGAATAGGATTAACCCAGTACTTTGTGATTTTATAGTAGGCTAATAAGATGCTAGATATTTAAACATAATAAAAAAAAGTTAGTCCTGTAATTCATTATCACCACGTAAGAACAAATAAAAGATATTTCTTGGAAAAAAAAGGTTTTTGTTATTTTTTTTTCTCAAAAAGTACAAGACATTTAAGCATCCAGTTTTCCATTTTTGACTGAAAGTTAATAAAACTTTAACTTTGACAACACAAATTTGTAGGTAACATTTTGGGGAAAAAAATAGTTTGAAAATTAATTTTTTTTTTTCAAAATGTCAAGTTTGAAAACTTAATTTTCAAAAACAGTTCACTAAAATAGCTTAATTTAAAAATACAATAAAAGAAAAGATTTCTGGCTTTGCAAAAAAAGTATGCCATGGCATTGTAGGAGTTACCGTTATTTGATAATAATTTGTTTTCCAATTTAAGTAAGCTTAACGGATTTCTTGTTTGTGTTGACCCAACCAACACGCTTTAGCTTTTTGCGCACCTTAGGGAAATCACCCTGTATAATTTGAAACAAAATATTTTAGCTTTGGACTTAAGATTCAGTTGAACTGTTTTCTGTTTCCAACAAAAAATAAGTAAATATTGTGGCACGATTCCAGTAATTTTTAAAAATCACCGAAATCTATGAAGGAACCTTCGAGCTTCAACATCGTTGGGCGTGCAGTTGCTGTAACATCGTCGCTTACAGAAAATTGATCGAAATAACCAAGTGAGCAACAGTTACTATTGGGGCTTTCTTTGCACAATACAAACATCGTCCTGATCTTAAACCATGTGGCAAAACATCATGATTGGTTGGTACTTTGCCTGCATTAACTTATTAATATGATTGCCACTTTACCAATCTAATGAGTCGAAAAATATGAGCAAAGTGGATTTGACCTTTTTCATGCCTCATAAAGTGAAAGGATTGTTGAAAAAGCGTTGTGCTTCTTGGAATTTTTGGACAACCACTAACTTCCTTGACAAATTGCGGTTAAATATAAATACATCCTTAAGTGGGGCTTTCCAATACGAAGTACCTGGTGAGTGTGTTCTTCGTGTTCTTCTGGAGAAACGACCAGAGAAATTAGAAATTATTGTATGCTTTGTTTTCATTACCTTCTCTTCTCTATCGATGTTCTGACATACTGGGATCAAACTCTTTAACTGTGGCCATATAGTATATTATCAAAAAAGAACAATACTCATTCAAATAAAATTATATGAAATATTAAAATTGAACTCTAGCATCACGCTCGATCAACTTGTTTTTATGTTTTTAAATAAAAAAATGCAAAACCATTCAAACATAAAAAAGAAATTCATACCCTTCAAGGACTAGACACACAGCTTTTCAATCATTGATTGATTTTATTCTATGTATATTTGTTTGGCCTTCTCCTTCAAATCCCATTCCCATTATGTGTCACACTGACACCATGCACATACTCGAGATCCTTTGAATTATTTCTTTTCTTATTATTTTTTTTTTAAATTGAATTTTGAAAGCCGCAGATGAGACGAAGAAAAAAAGGAAAACAAATTCCTAAGATTGCATTTGGAAAATTGGATTTTTCTTCTTCATTTTGATTGAATTGAGGTTATGATGAGAAAAATTCTATGAATTCGATGAATTCTTATGAATTCATTAGGGATTATAAGAAGATTGAATTTTTCTTCTTCAAAGGAATAAAAACAATACTCATTGAAAATGTTTGTCGAGTAGGTACAGCTTATAAATAATATCTTCCTCGGAAAGAGTTTTATGTTTCAATTTTGTAAATTTTTTCTTCGATATACATATGTAAATACATACATACATATGTATGTATATATGTACATATGTACAATGTTCAATGTAAAATACGCATTTTACTCTCTTTAAAAAATACAATGAAATATAAAGAAATATTGGACTTTTTACATGTGTGAAAATAAATTTGGTAATGTTTTTAGCCTTCAGATATTTCATTTCAAAGCCTGTTCCGTTTTTCTTATTTAAAATAATAAAATAAAATAACAAAATTGAGTAGACCCTTATTGCACAAGTATTTCTAAAACCATGTCCATATATAATTTCCCTATTTATTGTCTACTAGCGAAGTAAGTACTCGAGAAAAACTGTATCTAGCTTACCACAAGATTATTTAAACTCTTAGAACTATGTGAAAAAATACGTAAGTAATAAACTATCTTACGTAATTTGAATTTATTTTTAATTTCAAAAACATTTAAAGTTGTATTCAGTACATTTAATCTTTTTGCTGCTCCATTTAAACTACTTGGTAGCGTGAAAGCCATTAAGTGCATTTCCGCGTTCTTATGATTCTCGGACACATTTCAGAAATAACTTGTGAAGAGAAAAGCCGGAAATGAACAAAAAAACAGGAAGCCAGTAGACAAAAAATATGATTTCAAGCGTCTTCTGTTTTATTTCCCTCCCCGCGTTCGTCTTCGTTTGGTATTTTCATTTTAATATGAAAGACTCATCTTCTGTCTCGGTCTCTGTCTCTGGTTTTCTTTTTCAGACGTTTAAATCTAAAAAGTTTTATTTTTATATGTGGAATTTAAAGTGGTTTTTAAAGTGGAAAATTTGAATTTACGAATAATTTTTAACAAACTAATACCTGCTTTAATTTTTTTGGAAAAATTAAATTTTGTTTTATTATGAATTCAACTAATTAAAAACCTGGCTTTAAGAGTCAAATCGTGAATTTATTAACAAACAAATTTATTTGTCAATAATCAAAGTTTTAATTTCAAAAGCACAGGGTCTATCATATACGCAACACCTACATCAACGAAACTTGCAGGACACCAATATTTTAAACTTGTATTCTGTTTAAATTGGACAAAATAAGGTAATTTCGTAGCAAATTTCCAAATTCAATTCCAAAGTACATAGCTACATACCTCGTTTCCCATACGCATTCTCATTACGAAATTATATTATTTCAACTTTATTTCGGGAAGATTAGGTTTCAAATGAAAACACTTTTTCTTCTAACTTCGAAATGAGCGAATTTCGATCCCAATGAAAACGTATAGTTCATATATAAATATTTTATACCTGAACAAGGAATTTAAAAAGAAGATATTTTTTTGTATACGGCACATTAGGGAGGAAGAGAAAGGAGGTTTGAAGATCAAAATAGCAAGGACAAATTGTGCCAGGCAATTAATTCCACATTCGTGTTGTACGGTTAAAGAAAGAATCCCTTTATTTCCCGGTACGTCCGAAATTGGGCTCAAGTGTAAGCTGATGACCGTTCCTAGCAAGACGAGTATTACGGGGGGAAATATTTTAGGGGTGGAACGCAGCTCGCTACCTCGAGTGAGCATTTTTTGTAAAAGAACCTGTTAAATAAGGAAAGACATGAAGCATTTCGACGATGTTCGAGTGATGGAAATGTTTCTTTCTATTATCAATTTTAACGCTTTTTTCTGAGCTCTGTCAAGCAGGTGTAGAAAAGTTTGAGAAGCACCTGCCCAGAGATGGAAGTTATACTCGAGTTTAGGGCGTATAAACGGTTTGTAAATTGTAGCCAGATCAGAAGGGGTGAAAAACTTCTTGGATCTATTAAGGAAGCCTAAGCATCTTGCAGCATTCTTGGCAATCTCAATTATGTGGTCATTCTAACGAAGGTTGTCACTGATACACATACCGAGTACTGATAGCTTTTACTTTTTACTGTTTAAATCGGATATGTTTTCTCCGTCGGCTTGTGTGTGCGTCTGTGGACGTTAAACCAGTGCCTGAACATATATAACTAAAAGGGTTATTTTCAAACTAACCTGGCGTAAGCCGATACCTTTCAAGCAACTGCTTTGTTCTTCTAGATTTTCTCAGAAACAGCTCCGACAATTTTGATAAAGTTTTAATACTATTTTTGCGCTTGACAAAACTGTTTTAAAATTTTTTCTACAATTATCATAACGGAAAACTAGTTTTAACTATTTTTTTCAAAAAACTAAAGTTTGATTAAAACAAGATTGAAAAAAATATGCCTTAAAGATCATATACATATATTTCTTTTTTTTTTTTAATCTTCTCAAAAGAGGGTCAATCATTTGTGATTAAGGCTATTGCATAGGGTATTATAAGTGATGCTCTTAGGAAAACAATTGTGTTTATAGTTTTTGTCTAAAAATTTATAAAACTCTTTTTGATAGGGACTCAATGGATTTTCTTAAAATTTTGTGAAAAAGCTGTTTTTGCTGATTCCCTTGAGGCAAATAGTATATTAATGCTAAGGCCCGGCTCATGTTATAAACTTCCATATAACGGTTGTAATTTTTTGCACATTTCCTTGAAAGTGTCTTATTGAAACGATAATTAATTTACACAGTTTTATTAGTTTTTCCTTAAAATGAAAGACAAAACATTGCAGAGCCGGGTAAAAATTGTGTATACGATATATGAAGGAACGTCCTGAAAAGAAATTCAATTTTTTCAAGTTTGGTAAGCCTGCCTCATGTTAAAAATAGAATCAAGTTGCGTCGTTCACGAGAAGTCAATTAAGTAAACCTTGAAAGTTTCTATTACATTTTGAAACTAAAAAGAACCGTTAACGGTTAGACATGAAAATTAATAGTGTTGAAATACGTTTTTTTTGGAACTAAATAGATGCATGTACACATTCCTTCTTCGTTTGCCACGCACCATATCGTTTGAAAATGTCTATTGAAGTATCGTTTAATTGAATCTATGCCAATTCAGGAGTCGATAACCACCTTTGAAGCTTTGCAAATTAAGTTTATTCAGTTGGAAGCGAAAAAAATAAAGTCTGTACTATCTTCGTTAAACACTTATTCTGTTTATCAAATCAAATGTGAGATTCGTGCGTTTGTAAAGCTTCGAAACCTGAAAAGTCTTGGAAAACATCTTGAAAAAGTTACATTATCTTTCAATCACTGTCGACAGTATAAAATTTCAACTAGGGGCTGCGTCGTGAAACAAGGATTGTATAATGTGAAGCAGCTGGATTAGCCACATCAGACTTCGAAACTTTAAATTAACATTCCAAAACAGTAAAGTCGACTTAAGGAACAAGATGGAAATCAAAGCTCTTACACGAAGCATATAGTACCGAAAAAAATGGCTGAGGCTGAGATATCTTGTAACAAATAATGAAAGATATTAACTGGTGCGGTATGACCCAACCTTGGTCAAAGAAGGAAACTATGAACTCTTGGAACTGTAGAGTATTAATATAGCTGCACAACGAGAATGTGGAATACTTTACTGCAGAGGTTTAAAACCAATGAAATATCTCCTACTGAATCCTTCCTTTTTTTCGCAAGGCTTGCGCTGCGCTGGATTTAAACATTTTAAGGGTATTGACAACCCCTTTAGTACTCACACATTATAAATAAGAACAGGATTTCATCAACACCAATTTCCTTGTAAATTTTTCACTAACCCCGGATTATGAATCGATCCCAGGGATTGCAAGGAGCCATTTCAGGCATTAAAAATATAAAAAGAATATTCAAAATAAGATAACACATCTTCGAAATCGCACAAACCGTCCAAATTTACCTTAATGTACCGTACTTAGCAAAAAAAAAAAAAAAAAAAAATTTGAAAGAGAATTTTATAAGAACTTCATAAAGATTTTTTTTTTCAGAAATGTGGCATGCTTTACGAGTACTGGTATCAAAAATGGATCCTTAACGAGCCTTTAAGTATATATCTGCCGATGCAGCATATTCAAACAACATTATTCAAGCTTTTAATCTCTGGATATGCAATTAAGATTTGATTAACGAATGAAACATCTTTTATGGAGATTATTTCTTGAGAAAAAAATAGCAATATCCCTTTAAATAGATGCGTCTTCGTCGATGTTATAATATCTCTCAATGTTTGTGTTTCAAAAAGGAATTCTTATGAAGTCAACCATTTGATAAATTAATTCCAAACCAAAATGTCTTCATCCTGTCTCCGTAATATTAAGATTGCTTCACTTAACGGAACGATGGTTGTTTAATTATTATTTCATCAAAGATGATTTCACAAAAGAGGGAATTTTATCGTCGAAGAAATAACTAATTACTATGCTAAAAAGGGACATCATTTTGTAATTATAAATATTTTGCACGAAGAACATGAAACGTTTTCATTATAATTTACTGATTTGTTCAAAAATTGTATTCATTAAGTATTAAAACACAAAATGTTTCATTTATTTTAATGAGACAATATGCCACACCCTAGAAAGTTATTTTTTTTCGGTCAATACTTGCGAAGGCATATTGTATATTATTATGTATATCCTCATTTATCAGCCTCCCTCCTCTATTTTTTACATGATCCTTGGAATAGTAATTTATATTTTTATTGATTGATTTATAACAACCAACTATCATGCAACCTCCTTCACTCTGTCACTGTACCGCAAACAAGAAAACAAAAAAAATAAAATTTCTTTTTCTATTTATTTATTTAAATGAAGAAATGGAACAAATCAAAAAGGACGCGTAAATCAAAATAAAAAACAACACAACGAAAGTTGTAAGGCGGAGGGCGGAGGGCAAAAACGGGAGCTGTGTTTGGAAGGTTCTTGAATGACACTGTAAAACAACCCTCTACGATATTTTCTCAAGTAAAAATCGGCTGCTCTTTATTTGTATTGCTTGGAGCTATATCATATGTGTGACGGGCTGACATGGTAAGCACGCGGAGAAATATGTAACTGCCATCAAGGCTGTGCCGCTTCCTTCACGGAAGTCACACTCTTCCGTTGCCGTCATACATCCTTTTTCCCTATCCTCCCTACCATCATCGTCATCATCATCAAAGAGGGTAGTATAAAACGCAACAACCATTAACCGTACGATATTATATAGTGTTTGTTTTTTTATTCTCCATTATTTTATGCTTGAAAAAAGAATAATAAAAATGAACTCAAAGGACATCTTGAACTTCTTGTCAAGATAAGGAGTATAATATTTAAGTCAGCAAAAAAAAAAAAAAAAAATGAAATAAAAGGATGAGGAGTAAAATCAATATTGGTTGGAGTGCAGTAGAAGTAGGAAAAGTATACATAAGTGGAAAAGAAATATTACGTAGTTTAATGTTTTGATTGACCTTTTTAAGGACCTTCAATAAATATTGAACTTCTTGGAAATAATTTTTGCAAGGCACTCAAATATGAATTTGGTTTGGTTGGGTGGTTGTGGGATTATTATAAGTCATCAATCAAAGATCACAATAGAAAAGGGAGTTTTATCATTTTGTATTGATTTATATATGTTAAGGGGTCAGCAAATTGTCGATTGGGTTTTCTAAACCATTAATTCTTCTATTTTTGATTAAATATGTGTGACGGTATCCAGAATATATACAAAATTAGAGTCAATAACTTTTTCAGGGAATGATTTGCTTTATAATTGCTGATCTAGAAAATATTAAAGAGTGTTTTTTGGTTTGCTTAAAGAAGAAGTGCTGATTATGATAATGAAAATCATCTGGTTCCTATGAATCCTAATCACAGGATGTAGAACAAACTTCTCTAGATTGAAGTGATCCCTACATTTGAAGAAATGCAACTACAAATCGTCCTTTAATGGATTCAAGCATTATCTCTATCCAGGCAGTGGCTGTTCCAAGCTACCTGACGTAATGGATCAACGAACTAGGTCATAAGTACACTTTATTGTTGTGTAGGTCATGAAAGGAGAAATGTTAGAAAAGGCAGATTTGAGTAACGGCTGTCCAACGAAGTTTTCAAATAAAATAACAACACCAATCATCTGGAACTTAAATACTTTTCTGCTGGAAACAATTCAGTATCCAAATGTAGCTGGAAAGAAGATTTTGTTAACAAAAAAAATAGTAGGCATTAAATTTTTAAGTATTGATAGTAAATCAGCTGAATTCAACAGATTTGATCGTGATCTTAGAACGACGCGACGTTAAGAATTGCAATAGTTGGAAAAGTATTGCTGTTTTTCATAAATTAGTTGCAACTTTCATTCTTTAGCAAATAATTGAGAAAAAACTTGATTGAACAGTTGTTTTTATTTAAATAGATTATGTCCAGATAATGATCCTTGATTCAGATGGCTTTTGTCATTGTTGACGAATTCTACAATTATAATTTATTTTTAAATGTTTGCATAATGAAAAGCAGGCACTGAGACTAGGAGATAATCTGTCACCGATTCTCTTTCTACTGTTCGTAGTAATTGATGTAGGGATTGTCTCTGCTAGTACTAGATCAGAAAAATGCATTCAATGCTCGAAAATCTAGTTGAGAACTTTTATGAACTAGTCTTAAGATCAAGTGCTGTTACTGGAAATCCGGTGAGGTAACCAAATAAGAACATAGTCTGTCACACTTATCTGTATGCATAGTAAGCTGAAAACTCAAGTTCAACAGTAGTTTTTTAGAAGCATAACTCCATAATTTTTTTTTTTTTTTTTTTTTTTTTTTTTTTTTTTTAGATCCGTTCAATTACTTGGCTATGCTGATGATATTGACATTATTGGAAGAACGAAGCGCGCTGTCAGTGGAGCATTCGCAAGTATTGAAGTGGAAGCGGCTCGAATGGGTCTGGCTGTAAATAAAGATAAAACAAAGTATATGCTGTCCTCGGGTGAAGTAGATCATCACCGTAGGCTCGGACAAAACGTCACAATGGACAGATATAACTTTGAGGTTGTCAAGGACTTTGTCTATTTGGGTTCCACTATAACCTCTCAGAACAACATCAGTGAAGAGATCAGTCGAAGAATCACTCTTGCCAATCGCTGTTTCTTCGGGCTAAGAAGGCATCTTAGTAGTAAAGCCCTCTCTCAAAGGACCAAGGAGACACTATACAAGACCCTTATCATCCCAGTCCTGCTGTATGGGGCAGAAGCGTGGACACTGACACAATCGGATGAATACAGGCTGGGGTGCTTTGAGAGAAAGATTCTTCGGGTGATATACGGGCCTGTATGTATCAATGGAGTATGGAAGAGAAGATTCAATGACGAACTGTACGGGCTATACAGCGACATTGACTTGGTTAAGAAGCTGCAAATTCAGCGGCTTAGATGGCTGGGCCATGTGGAGCGTATGGACGAAAACGCACCTGCCCGACGAGTCTTCAATTCCAACCCGGAGGGCCGACGCAGTTCTGGAAGACCCCATCTAAGGTGGCGCGATCAAGTGGTAAACGACCTCAACCAACTTGGTGTGCGCAACTGGAGGCCACTGGCTAGGGAGGTGACGTGAAATAAGGCCAAACGAAATAAGGCCAAATTCCGAAAATTTGGCCTTATTTCGTTTTTAAAAACGAAATAAGGCCGAAATTTCAGTTTGGCTTAATTTCGTTTTCGAAAACGAAATAAAGCCAATTTGGCATTATTCCAATGTCAATTTTCACACCTCTAAGATGATACGGTATTGAGGTTTATCTGATTTTTTTTTTAAATTTTCAAAAACGGATATTGGTGATATGAGATTACGTTTGTGTGGGAATGAATCTCATGGGTATTGCAAGTATCTGTTTTCGGAAATTTTAAAGAATCAGATAAAATAATCGTTAAAAAATCGCGCGATTGCAGATACTTGCAATACCCATGAGATTCATTCCCACACAAACGTAATCTCATATCACCAATATCCGTTTTTGAAAATTTAAAAAAAAATCAGATAAACCTCAATTCCTAAAAATCGAGCGATTTTACTCATGCACAGAAAATATTTTTCTAATACATAAAAGAAAGACAATCAAATAAATACATTTTCAATCCATTGCCTTTGAAAATAGATAATGAACTCGTTAAAAGCATTTGTTGCGTTTCGTGACCACGCTTGTTGACCAATTTCCGCTTTTTAATCAAATCAAATGCAGTTATCATGTTTTGTGCGCTCATCAACGGAAGCGCAAACAATTTTTGAAAAATTCTTTGAACATTTTGGTTGTTCCTCATTTTTGATATTTTTTCAAAACTTTAAGCACTTAACAATTAGAACCGTGAACCAAAGCCGAATTCCTAATTTTTTATTTTCGGTCTTATTTCCATTATTTGTTCGCTCTTATTTCTATTAGTGCATGGAAATAAGACCAAATTGGCCTTATTTCGTTTTGGAAAACGAAATAAGGCCAAAATCTGAAATTTGGCCTTATTTCGTTTGGCCTTATTTCACGTCACCGGCTAGGGACCGGCCTAGCTAGCGAGGATTGTTGTTTGAGGCCGTGGTCCACAATGGACTGTCTGCGCCACCTTAAGTAAGTTAGTATAATTTCAGTGGAAAATAGTAAGAAAAAAAATAGCTGCTTGTGAATTTTAAAACGTAAATCGATTTTGGAGCAAAAACTAAAGAACTGTGTGCCATTAAAGATTCACAGTGTTTATTAGGTTTACCTTTTAATATTACTCACGAAATTCTCATCTGCTAAACTTCTTGAGTTCAAATTCAGTCACCTGTAGGTACACCAAGAAAAATGACAGTCGAGCAGGAGTTTTTTTTTGAATCGTTAGAGGTTGCTAGTCGTTCATTCAAGGAAGCATACATTTTGATTATTTGTGATGACAATTGAACCAAAACCAAAAAAATTTTGTCTCTGAATACATCACTTTAGTGGCATTTTGGAAAGAAACTTAAAGGAAGCTCACTGCTCTTCCCAAGTTTTAGATATTTTCCAGACGATATTTTTGGTTGTGGTCAGTAAGGACAGGCACCCACAACAGATCCTTTGATTCATTGAACAGTTTGGTTGCTCAAGTGGTTTGCGTAGGAATCGGTAATTGCCAGTTGGTATGCCCTAAAGAAAGTTGATTCTATACTTGAAATTAGTAAGTATACACCTCTTTGGCACATTTTATTAGTTGCTGATACTTCTGAAAGGATATTCTTCCATTAAACCATTACTGTGTCATTAAGTAACTTTTTCATATAACATCAAATAAGAAGAAAAGTTTCCTTGAGTAGATTTGTCTTATTTTTTTCTTCCATGCCTGTAAAATTTACAGGAACTACAGATTTAATGTTCAATCAAGCCCTCTTTATTCCCTTTTTTGTGAAATTTCTTATATTTTTCGGTCCTTTTTTTCTTCATTCACGATATAACCGTTTAAATAATATTTATGTTCACTACGTGTCACTGATTCTAACTTGGAAAAAACAGTCACGTTTTTCAAACACGCCTTGAATTGTTTTTGCATTTCAAAGTCTTAGTCAACCATAAAATCACGTACTTGGTCGTTTTAACCTCTTCCAAAGTGGTTTCATAGGAAAAAGAAAGAAACCACTTATCCTGAACTATATGCGGTGTTGTAAACTTTCTTCTTCTCATAGTTTTTTCCTTTTAATAAACTTTAAATAATGTGAAACTTTAACTTCCTCCATGAAATTTTCTTGTGTCATATCTCCCGGGTCCGTTTAAAAATACATAAATCAAGTTATAGTTAAAATTAAACGTGATTGACATTTTCTACAATACATTGCTTGAAATTCGATATTTGAAAAAAAAAAAAAAAAAAAAATGATTGATGCTAGGAGAATATCCTTAATGGCGTGTTCCTCGAGGCTAAACCATCCCAATCACCATCGGAAAATAGAAAAAACAAATTTATTCACAAAATTCAAATAGCCTTTATGTTATACTACACAACATGTTATTACATAAAAGAAGGCAGTCAGGACATGCGCAAAATAAAAATCGATATATGGAGACAAGATACCAAAGAAGAAAAAAAAAAGAAACATCACAAACACACCTTATGCGTGAATATATTCAGCGAGGAGCGAGGACATGGAACAGAATCGCTGGAGGCGTATATGTAATTAAATTTCAAACACCTCAGCGCAAAAATAGGAGCGCAAAGGAATGTCCTGCAATATAATTTCTGATGTATGATCGTTCGATTTGGAAGGTTCTTTCGTTCGTTCCTCGCACACCGGCATGAATTGAATATTTTATCAAGTTATTTGGCACAGAAACAGTAAATTGGTTACAGGGTATTTCAAAACTGATGCAGTGCAAATGTAAGAAAAATTATTGTTTGTATGTTAAAATTTAACTGATTTGCAATGGTCTTGTATGAGAAAATATTAAGAATGGATTGTAGAACTATTTAGTTTGTGCAAGGACATTTTGAATTAATTGTAGTTTGTATACACAAAATTAAAATTGTTTTTCTTATTATTCTGAAATTGAAAAAAAAAAAACAACAATCTCACATTCAGCGTCGACTTGAGTGGATCAGAATATTGAAAGCTTTCAAGGACTATAATTTTTGTAATCTTCAAATAGTTTATTCGAAATGCAAAAGTTACTACAACTTTGCCTCGGAATACAAAAAATAATTGAATCGCCCTGTGCTAACTAATTCTACCTTTATATTTATTATGCACGCATTACTCGCAGGAATTGATTGGTCCTGAATATGAAATTAGGCAATTTCGTGTATAAGGAATTTTCGTTAGGTCATTAGAAAGCTTTTTTTTGTTTGTATTCTGTTCTTTCTCTTCTTTGTGACATGAATAATTTATTTTAAGGTGGTATTAGATGGTATACTTTTTACTTTTTTTGTATTTTTTATTTTTGTAATAGAAATAAGTGTACTTACTTTCAACTGTAAATTGAACGGCAACAATTGGTGGTATATATCCGGCGACATTTTTGTATGGGAAAAAGTATGCAGGGAAGCCCATTCGTGGGTAATAATCTCTAGCTTTAATGTGTTCAACATCAGCTGGGTTTTCACCTTCACACGACACCCAAACGACACTGGTCTAAAATTATATATAAAAAAGAATTTCAGTTTAATAAATTGTTTTTTATTTATGAAAAAGAGTAGGAAAAAATAAAATTACAGAAAAGTGAATCAGAACTTACTTCAAGTGGTCTCAAACTTTGTTTTTCGGTAATATGTTGTTTCAGCTCTTCGGGCATATGAGCTGGCAGAGATTTAGAGTCGTTGTAAATTTCTGGTACCCAATTGTAAATCTAGAAGACAAATTTTAAGTGTTTTATTATTATAGTATTTTTTCTTGACAGTGAAGTAATTTTTTTTTTTTTTAAGAAACGGTTTTAGAATTTTTAAAAATATTGTTAACACCGAAATTTCAGAAATGTAAATTTACAATACTTGTGACACCACATGCACATGGTTAAAAATTACTTTCTTCTAATAAGTTGAAATATAGTTAAGAATACGTTGGAAACGACAGTGAACAATACAGTTTCCTTCCATTAGTTATAGGTTCTGTAAAGATCATTGGACAAGATTGCAGGCTTTGAGGTATTAAATTCGATATGCCTTCCGCTTCGAGAGATCCAATTCTCAAAAAGATTCAGCTACATATTTGGCCATAGATTTTTATTAAATAAATGTTATTGAACGATGCTTGTCAGTCAAGGACGACCTATCACAACTAAGTATTTCCTTAAAGGTCGTCTTAATAACCCCCTGTCGTAGGTAAAAGAACGGTTTTGTAAGTGATATTTTTGTGTACACCACATTGGTTTCAAGATCCTATCCCAAAAGCTATTTTTTACGCTAGTATTGAACGAAATATCAAATCCTAATACAAATGTTCTTCCGACGTAATTTTGAAATCAGCCGAGTGTCGTCATAATGACGTCAAAAGCACATACTCATATTATTAATTCATATCGTCTAATTTAAGCTAAACAAAAGAAGTTAATTTGTATCTTTTTCCGGTGTTTTCGTCTCTTGAACTTAAATGTGGCAGTTTTTCTTCGTCAAAAAATATATATTGTATACTTTTGTGAGAGTGAGGGTCAGTGTTTGTAATTTCGTTAGCTTTGAGGAGAGAAAAAGTTCAATGCTGTAGACTAAAAAGCCTATAGCTATGAAGGCAGCTTGGCGGTCTGAAAAGATGAAGATTGGATTATCTTTGGCGTTTGTATGACAAATCATCCTCCACATAATGGGCTGTAGCGAAGAGCTGTGCCTGGAATATGAACGAGTGATGAACAACGCTGACTTTAAAGTTTGCACATGGTAATTCACCAGTTAGTGCACAATCCAGGTCCTCAAAGAAAAACAAAAAGGATGTGGCTTCACGTTTTTCCAGTCTTTTCTAGAAGGAATAACTATTGAGAAGTTCTGTTTGAAGTTACGTGTCGCAACTGTGACACCGAAGACATAGTTAATACCACAAGGTTATTGAAACTACTAAGACCCCTTGGTTTAGTTTGTGGTTTGATTATATTTAGTGAAAGAAACCATGAAGAGTTGTGATAATCTCAAAACTTCATGCGCAAACGTTGGTGTGATTTGAATTCACCCTCTTATAGGCATGTCGTTGGTTAATATGATATGTTTCTAGCTTGTAGATTGCTGTTACTTCCTTTGTTTTCGGCCACCATCAACGCTGCAGATAATTGTAGTATAGGTTCAACTGCAGGCATGTGAGAAGTTTTTTTGGTCACTCATTTCCAATGTGGGATTCCTCTTCTAATATGTTCCTATGCCAATTGATTATCATTTGATTGATAATAATTCAAGCCAATCTTCAAGTAAAAAATTACAGTTTTTTTAAAGGAAATTTATCATTTCTAACTCTCAATGTCCATGAATTTGTTGTAAATATTTCGCATGCTAAAACGTAGAAAAAGGTTTTGTGCCAATTTGATTGAGTTGATATATATAAGATATTGATAGGTTTAAAGGTCCCAAGACGCTAGAAGTTACCTTAAAATATTTGACACGTATCTGTATAACACGAATCTAGGGAATGTTCGCTATTTTAATAAAAGTTCTTTCTCGAAGTAATCTTAGAGCAGACGAAATAGTGTCTAAAATCATTTGAACACCTTCATTTGAACACCACCTTACTTCGGTTGAAGCAATTTTTAGACCAAAGAAGAAGTTATCAGATTTTTTTTAAATTCAATAGCTTATTTTGGTAGCGAAACATAAATGGTAAAGAGTTATGAAAATTCAAAGGTCAATTTTTCTCTTAATTTTCCACTTAAATGTGCAAAAATTAGTTGATAAAATTAAATCAAATTAAAAAAAGAAACATCCGGAAAAGTCATTAATTTTTCGAAACCACAATAATATTTAAATAAAAATTTCCTCCAAAAAAGCAAATTAATTAAATACATTTTTTCGTACAACTTTTTGAAAACCACATTATGCTGGAAAAAATTTCAAAACAAAAATGCTAACAAACTCCGCCAAAGCAAACAAAACTTAATTTTCTATTTCCTCGGAAATAATAATTAACTATTCTGTTTATAAAAAAAAAAACACTGACAATTCTACGAAATTCAATTCATTAAGTTATCTACCAAAAAAGTTTCTCTTGCTGAAAAAAAGACTAATATTTTCAAACTTGTCACGGAGATGAGTTGTTGAAAATAATTAGAAAAATAAAAATTAAAAGGAATAATAGAACCCACCTTATTAAGTTTCAAAAATATGCACGGTCGGGCTTGGTGGAAGCCAAACTTGTTGGATGCAGTGCATGGTGCATATTCTTCAGGATCAGATGAACACACCTTGCCTTGTGGTGGAGGCTTGTCGAACGAACAACTAACTTGATTGTGTTTTGGTAATTCGTCGTATTCTATTTAAAATAAAACAAAAATTAATTGTGTTTGAAAGCGTTGACTAAAACAAAATAATGGGGGTTTTCACAGGATTTTTTGTATGGTTACTCACCTTTTAAGAACATTGCATTGTAGTCAACCCAGTATTTGTAGTTGTCCTCTTTTGATGCCTCATACCAGATCAAGGTACTTTCAACGTTCTCCTCTGGGGGCATTGGTCGGAAACCAAGTCCTGAAAAAAAAATCAAAATTTATTTACTTCGTCCATTCGTTGCTTTTTATATATATATATTTAGAATTAAATGGTGTATGAAACTAATTTTAGTGCCAAAAACACCTATAAATAATATTAGTCTGTGACCGAACCTACATTTGCCCCCCACCCTCCAATATACTAGCCCACTAACCTTAAAGGGTTTTATAATGCTCTATCGTGTTGTTTTGAAGTTAAATCTATCGAATCCAATTTGTTAATTAAATTATTTTGTGAATATCCACTTCATTTTTTTTTTTTGGTTCGTCTTTTATCTAAATAAAGGAGATAACCACATTTAAATTGGAAATGACAAAAGGAAGTATGCTCGTATATCCCTTTTATGACTTAATTTCAAAGTCTTGGTATCTTGGACATGGGCGCGGATAATGGTTTTAATTTTGTGCGGCATCCATTTTAAGGGCTTACACGAATTGGGATTACCAGCTTTTATTTATCGTAATTGGTTGGTTAATGTTTTATCAAAAAGCGTAACAGGGGAGAAGTTTCGGCTATTGGGGATTGGCCAAGGATAATGTACGCATACATAGTTAAAAAGGGAAAACGAGAATACCATGGACACAAGAGATTTACGAGTTTTGCTTTGATGTCAAATCCTATCAAATTATATTGTTCTTTGTATAATTTGATATTATTAGTTTTCTGTCCAGTAGTTTGAACATTCAGAAACAATAATGTATATACAAAAAAAAATGTTGGCCTTATTTATTTATATGTCATTCCATTTAACTTTATGAGAAGGTGGACAGAAATATTGCCATCTTTCCAGCGATGTTTGGTACTATCGAATCGAATCCGAATATCATCCAATTACACAGTTGGAAACGTTTCATAAAAGTTGGAAAGTGTTTGTTGAGCCTTTATTTCGTATATTAAAATCAGTTATACTATCTCCAATAAATTGTTTGGTAATTTAAATTTAAAATGAACCGTTCCTAATTCCATTTTTTTTAAAACGAAATTCGTTTTGTGAATCAAGGAAGCGCACTATATCAACCTCAAGGTTTTCTTAGAAGAGCTATTTTCTTTAAAACAGGAAACTTTAAAAGTGGTATAATTACAAAGTTATAACCAACAACTGGTAGATATCCATATCTTTGGCCAATATCTTGATTAATAACATTGCTTGATGTAAGCCAGTCTCTTTTGTAAGTTTTGAAATGCCAGTGAGATTTTCCAGAATTGACGTGTTAATTTAATAGTAGTTACAATTGTCTTATAATTATCTGGATAAGGTTCTCCTCTTACACATTTAGGTACTCCTGGGTAGGATTCTTAAAACAGCCCTAAAATTGATTTGTGGAAAAACCATTAGCATTGTAGTTATAATCTATAGTACGCCCAAAAAGAGGAACGTTAGATGCGCCATCTATGGCCGAAGTTCAAAAACATTTGATGGTAGAGTTAGGAGTGGTTTATTTCTATATTGCCATGAGAAGAAAAAACAACAACAGAAGACATTTGATGTAAAGTAGATGTGACAACTAGCACCGCCATTGACGAAGTTCAGAACTAATAAAACGAGTTCCATGAAATTACTAACAAAATGTTATACAATACAATTTTTTCATTTGAACATCGCCATGGTTCGTAGTGTCTCTTATCTCATCTTGTTTTATCACTATTTCTATAAACAGATCTCTAGCGAAACATCCATAACATACCCGTAACATTGGCATCGCTAGGGATAGCCATAAGTTCATCCTAGAGCATAACTTCGGATGTACTCCTAAGTTCAGGTACTCTTTTTTTTAACCGCACTATAAGAATGTGGAATCCTTTGACCGGATGGATTTTACCCTCCCATTCTGACTTACAGACTTTCAAAACCAATGTGCATCAGGATCTTTTTTTATTTGCCATTGAAATTGCCTAAACGCTTGCTGCTCTGTGTTAGTTGATAAAAGTTTTAAAGCTTATAAAAATGCCGCTAGATTTTGAAAAAAATTGGTTCACTAGCTTAGGCTAAAGAAGTAAGTACAAAGGAATAGACAGCTAGACAGACGGACGGACAGAATTCCTGGATCTTCAATTTTGAATTGATTCAAAACAAAACGTTTATTTCAAAACAATTGAAAATGAATAAACTTTTTTCTACAATCATTGGTTTTCTCTTCTTAAGCTGCTTTTTTATACAGACAAACGGGGACACGATAAACATAATTTAGAATCATTTTTAATTAGTAATTTTAAATGGGTACTTACCAGGATTTGCTCCTATTAAACCATCACTCAGCATCCATTTGGGCTTATCGTTTTCCAATGTTTGATAGAATATAGCTAATAATCCCGCAAAGAAACCAGCTAACACCGCATAGAATATAATGTAGAATAATAAAATTTTTGCTGAAAATAGAAAAAAAAAGCAAAAGCAATTAGTCATCATCATCATGTTCAGAAATCAAGTCATTAGTTATAGATATACAAAAAATTAATCAATCACTATGATTGTGATGGTTGACAAGGATATCGTTGACATATTGATTGTACAACCATGCATGTGTTAGAGGAAGGAAGGTGAATTGGATATGCGAGATTCAATAGCTTAGGCATAATGATGATTGTGAACCCTAAATCTCTCCTACTCTATTCCACAATAAAACCCCAACTAATTGGGTCTCAAATTCTATCCATTTGTAAACTACAACTCTTGAAACAAGAGGACGATAAAATGAATTATATTTTAAATTCATTGGAATTCGAGATCATACTTCAATGTTTTTATGTTTTCATCCTTTTGTACGTATCCATGAGTGTCCTTAAGTGTGTATCATTAACTTTCAATTCCGTAGCGAAATAACGATGGATTATAATACAATTCTGAATTAATGTAACATTTACACATTTTTGTATATAATGGTACTGATGTCCTTTGAAACAAAAGCATAATTGTTATCAATAAAAATGAAAGATGAATTTACATATGTATTTTTTATTATATCCTTGAACCTTGAGGTACAGTGAAATTGATGAAATTTTCATTCAAGTTGCTGTGGTCGTTTGGATGGAAACAGGATAGGGTAATCAATTTTGTTTAAGAATTAAAGGGTTTCCTTATGATGCCCACTGTTGTGTATATTTAATGATATCGATTAAAAGTTCATGTTTCCAGAACCTAAATGTTAATTTGTTTTAATACTTTAAGCCCTTTCGAATGGATTTTATCATTAATGTTAATTACATAAATTTTGGGTCCTTAATCTGATTTGTCTATTTCAACATCAAAGTAAAGAAACCAAATTGTAGATACACTCAGTTTGGGGATATAAATATCTGAGAAATTTTTAACTACTGATTTTTAAAATGATTTTTTTATTTGTGAAATTATTTTTAGAATCAATTAAATCCAATGGTTTATTTTATAAGGGTTATTTAAAAGTCCGTACTATGATGAGGGATGAGGCTTGGGAGGAATCAGCAAAAAAATTCTTTTTGGGAAGGATTTTTATTTGAATAGTGATTCTCGAGAGTTATTTTAGTTTACCTGCAAAATGAATTATTTATAGCTAAAACGATTAATGGAATGGCCTTTTTGGGTTTAATTTTGTTAAGAGGAAGAATTTGTAAAATTAACACTTGGATGACTGCTGCAAATATTTACGTGGTTCCTTAGTAATAAGGAAAACATTGTAATTTTTAAATAAAAAAAAAGATAATTTTATATTTCGAAAATTCCTAAAAGTCTAGCTCTTTAATTCAATCAACTTGAGGGGTTTTTAGTTAAAACTTTGAATTTGAATTATCTGCTTGCTAAAATTTTGAACTAAAATGTTTCAAAAAACGTTCATCTATGCATAGTTTAAACTATACTCAGTAGTTGAAATCCATTGAAATAGTGTATCGCTTAAAATGTCAGGGATCTTATATTTATATGCAATTTTCCTTTTATATGCAGGATCTCAAAAACATATGAGTTCGCCCTCATAAAAGTTTATCCTCTTTTTAAAAGATATATGTATGTAGTTCAAAAGAAAAATGTATTATCCTTAAATAATATGACCGAGTGGCACTATATCAATTATATATGAAGGCAATTTACATTTTTTTGTTTTAATTCTGGTTTTCTTCAAATATATTGAAAAGTGCTTTCATCCTTTTAGCATGAACATTTATCTCTTCCATGCAGTTGCTGCTGGTCGGTTTCATATGCAGTCAAAGATCTGTATAGATTATTCAAGAATATATAACTAAAGAGGGTCAATAAGAACAAAAGAATTACCTAAAATCAATCAATCATTTCAAGTTATCCCATTTCAAAACTACTGAACCGTATTTGAAAATTCCTCAAAATAGTATTTGTCAACTATAAAAGCTTGATATTATACCTAAGACATGATATGATGATGATAAATGATACGTATGGATGAATGTTTTTTGATCCTAAGTAGACATTTGATATATTATGTATCTTTTCTCCGTTAAAAATTTGTAACTTTATATTCATTCAAACAACTAACAACAATTTCCGACAGCCAAAATTGAAGCACAAAATCATATACAAAACAAATCTAAAAGGAATTGGATTTTTGGCTAAACAGGCGGAAAGAAGTTTTGAGTGAACGCAAACTTTCCTAATTTGTGAATTCGAATTTCACGCTAGTTTGCAGAAATAGAAAACCAACCAAATTCAAGAACATCTCTTCAAGGACAACAGCACATCAGTAGGTATACAGAATTCTGTTGGTCCATATGTGTAGGAATGCAATTAATAGTAAATCAAAGTTTTCTCCTTCGTATAGAGGGAAAGATGAAAGGAACAAAAAAGATGAAAATATTTTTCCAGTAATCTCCCTCCCAAAAATATACCACATAAATCTATTTGAAATTTGAAATGAAATTACGTTTTCATTTGTTGTTTGTATTGTTTGAATTGTTTCAGTCATAGTTGGAAAACTTATTGAATGCTTTAATTTCGATTGAAGAACAAATTTTATAACATCGTTCACTCGGGCGTATGTGGAATATTTTTTTTTGTCTACTAAATAAATATTTATGGTGTTTTATCCTGGAAATTTAGGTGAAACCACCTAAGTTTCGTTGGGACGTGCTTAAGTCCTGAGTGTTGAGCTTAAAATAGAAAAGTCCTTCAGGGACGAAAGAGAGTATACTGAAATATATCGATAAACATGACATCAATGCTGAATTACAAGATTGAAAAAGCACTTCAATCGATTAAAAGCAAACAAATAGCTTTATCGCCTGCAATGGATAACATTTTTCCAACTTTTTGTGGGGATAAAATTGAAATAAGGAGGGCGGGCCGTAACGGGAGGGGCGAGAATTACCATTATAAGTTTTGAACAAAACTTGTCCAGATGCTGGCATGTAGAAAATACAGAGAAGTGTGTAATGGACAAGTAGGTGGGCGGAGTGTTTCAAATGTAAAACCAAAGTAAGTTTGTGCAAATTTTTTGTTATACGAATAAGAAGAAGGAGAAGAAGAAGCGAACACAGTGGATCTTTCGGTTAAGCAAGTAAAAATAAGAGGAACAATAAAGTTGAACTTTAATTTTTTTTCCTATTTGTTTTTCTTCAACATTGTTTGGAATTTAAAAGTTTTTTTTTGATTGTTTTGCAATAGGAACTTATAGTAACTGGAAATAAAATGTCTGAGAAGCAGCAAGAAAACTGGCAGTTAGAAATACTGTGCCATAGAAATTATTTTACTTTAAAGAAATGGTTAATGAATGATTCAATACATTATCTTAAAATCAAGAATTCGTTATTAAACATTTAAGTTTTCAGGCAATCCTCACTATTTGGTTAATTTAATAAAGTCATCTTGTTAAAGTATAGAAAACAGTTTAACATTATAAACATAAATAATAACAGACAGAGATTAAGTCAAAAATAAATAAGATAAACCATGTAGGACCAAAACGACATCCTTGTGGTACATATAAATTGACAATAAATTAAATTGAACATTAATTACGCTGTATTCTTTCTTCGTAGGACGCTATTTTAACAAAATATAATAAAATCTTATATAAACTAATTTCGTTATAAGAATGTCGTTGCGTAGTTTGTCCAGAATTATTTCCTAAGCTCGCGGTTTTCAAAAACACCTTTAGAATAGGACAGAAAGTGGAATAAATATTTGTGTACAGACTTTTTCATACCGAAACCATGCTGAATACAACATAAAATTGAATTAATGTACAACTTCGTCAAATATATTTAAAGTGACAGATAATTTGGGAAAGATTTGAGAGATACATTTTTTTCAAATAAATAGCCTTCTTCTTAAAAAAAATTCGTATCAAGGCCTCTTGCTCTCTGCAAAATGTAAAAATGCAACCTTAACACAATTCTCTGACACACTTCAACGCAATATTTTATCATCAATACGTATATTTATGAAAAAAAATTATAATTGAAAATAATCTCATCAGCACCAACTGCGAGAAAATAAGTCCAAAAGAAAAAATATTAAAACAAAAATTAATGAAAATGCTCAAAGTAACTTTTTCCATTAAAATGTATGCAGGATGTTTTGTATCCTGTTGTCACATTAAAATTATCATTTTTTCCCACTGAAACCGTGTGCTTCTGATGTTCTTTAACCCATCCCAAACTCAGACACGGCCGGTGGTTGTTTATTATTTAAATTAATTAATAATGAAAAAAATATGAAAAAATGATATTTTATGGAAAAAAGGTTTCATGCTGTAAACTCAGTTTTCTTTTTGTTTTGTGATTAAAAAAGTCCTTTTATACATTCTCTAGGGTTGCAAATTAAAATAAAGTAATCATCACTCGTGAAGCTGACAGATGCCTGATGAAATGTGATAAAAAACAGAAATTAAAAGCCTTAAGCTCGTATGCAAAGCGACATTTTAAATATATTTTTATTTCTTGAACCTGTGTTGATGATCTTTTCAGATGGACCCTAATTGCACTAACATGCAAGTGGTATATCCTCCAAGATCAAATTTTGTAATTTAGAAGTTTGGCTCCAACAAATTTAGGTCTGATATGCATCAACGCATATTTGGAAAGGATAAAAAATAAAGTGCACGACTTGGTCGCACGTACTTGCTCTAATTTGTGACAGTGGTCTGGGGCTTGAGATTTTGATAAAAATAATTTTTTCAAAATTCTTCAAAAAGTACTTAAACTAATTTGAGCTGAAAAAAAGTACGCCATTTTGTTTCTTGAATAAATTTGAATTTATGAGAACAAATTTATAAAAATCTGTGGAGCGGTTTTTGAGACAAAAAAAGTTTTTTTTGAAAAACTTTAAGAAAAAATTTTCAAAAATACAAACAAATATTTTTTTAAAATATTGGTTTGCAGTATAAATTGAGCTACCTACACTTGTACATGTGTGAAATTTCGAAAGTATCGTTTGAGTCGTTTTCGAGATAGTCGAAAACAAAAAAAAAAAACGGTCCTATGGAAAGTACCGTTCTTAGACACATTTTAGAACTTTTTTTTCAGCCATATGATTGGTCGCGTAAGCTTTAACGTAACAGTTATATGGTAGGTACCGTTATTTTGTGGGCTAAAGAAAAAATTCAATTTCCCTTCTTTACAACACCTAAAAAACTATTTATACCAAGTTTTTAGCAATTTGGACCACCCGTTTGGGCTGTAGTTGTCTATACATACAGACAGACAGACAGAGAGACAGACAGACAGACGGAAAGTATTTTTAGACCATCTTTTTTCGTCTTCGCTTTCATCGTAATGTCATGTTTGATTGTTATCTCAAAATATATATAATCGCAAGTAAAAACACAAGAAATGGTGTCAGGTTCCGAAGCGACATAATAGGAAATCCCGTTTTCAGAAACGGTAATATGCGCGGGAAAAAAAAGAGTTAAGAAACTCTATCGGATAAGGGTAGCATCGATCGGTTCGGTTTAGAATTATGTTTCTGAACCGGTATGCCAGAACAAAGCCAAGAATCGTCCTGACGTTGACACTGTTCTTATTTGTAATTTCTGTTTAACTTTGAGTATTATTCTTTTCTATTCAGTTCTTTGGCTACATTTTGTTCGACTTCTGCTTTCGGTGAAACAAAGCCGAATATTGGTTTGTTGTTATCGTATAAGACGATTAGTTGTAATCGGTTGAGATAAATCTTTTAAATGATAAACAGCGCCATCTGTATTTTTTTGAGTAATGGCCATACAGGAGAACTTACTTATCTGTTCGTGTTAGCGGCGAAATTTTCCTCAAAATTTCTTAATTCGTTTTTAGTTCACTAAATAATGTGAGATCCGGGAAGTTTTAAATTAAAAACAATCGGAATAAGATTTGTCCCTGCGTTAAAAAGGAGCTTTTTCAAAGTTAGTACTCTAGCAGTAGACGACTGTGAAACTGCATTCAATTATTCCATGCAGAACTTTTATGCAGACAGAATTTCTAAAAACTGGTATTTCGGCTTCTGTCGCTGTTATGGAAACCAGCCATATAAGTTTTTTTTTTAAATCTTAAATGTACAGACATCATATCTACAGCATTTTAAAATGTATAGATTTAAATAATTATTTTTTCTTACTTTCAGACACGATTACACTACACGGTTACAAACCCAAAAAATAGAGCAAAACGATAACTTTTACGGTTATGGACGGACAAAATACAAGTAAGTGTTCATAAATTCTAAAATTATAAAATATCCAATGTAAATAAATGTTAAATTAAAACTACAAATTGCGAACTGATATGTTGACAGTTGCCAAAGTTTTGATGATTTATGTTTCAAAACAAACAAGGATCCTTTCTATTCTTGATGAAAACTAATCCATGAAACTACCACTGAGATTATTTGTTTATCAAAGCTCTAATTTTGGTCGGTGTTAAGAATATTCTCTCTTAAAGATAAACACATAAATGTATATATTTTCTAAAAGAAAACTTCGCTGTTCGAATAGTATTTTTAATGAATTCCAGAACTCAAAATCACAGTATTTTGTGAAAATGTTAATTCTACAAATTATTATTCTCTTAAAAACCTTTTATAGAGCTCTTTAAAGTTTTTAAATCTAGAATTCATTAAGTTTGCATGGTTGAACAACTATAAGTTTCTAAGCTATTGATTTTAAAACAATCTGCTGCAAAAAATTATGTTCAACTTCCCCCTAGCATCAAGTGGAGTCTTGCTTTTTTTTTTTTAAGTTGCAACTTGCAATCCCCTTGAATTTTGACCTACTCTGCAAAAATAGCTTATTGAAAAATCACCTCTGACGCAAAAGCACGTAGCTAACACATACAAACAAATGCATACTCCTTTCGAAATAGCACTTCTTATACTAAAAAATGATGAAAAAAAAAAACACTCACATTGTGCTGCATGTGAATTATACTCATATCCTGGGCTCCAGATCAGCCGCTCTGTTAGAAGAAACTATATTATATGTTCCGATGGTTTTGGTAGTTGGTGTACTCGTATTATTCCACTCCAGTTGATAAAACTATTTCATATTCTATATAAATGAAGAATGGATAAAATATTCCCCACTATATATCTCAAGGACTTCTTTTCATATCGCAAATATGTAGGTATATTAGAGTACGTATATATAACTAAACTACCTATTTTATGTTATCCTTTTGTTTTAATACACAAATGAAAGAATGGAAGGATATAATGCCTTGCATTATGGCTGCTACGTCTTATCTGATTTATTGTCGATTCACGCTCCAAGTGAATTCACAAATAATTCGGATTAAATCACGCGTGCATTTTCCATTTAATTAATTTAAATGCTTTCAACCGTAGATTTTAAGTCTGCCGATGTGTAGATTTGTGTGAGGGCTCAGCCCAGTTAAAGGAGGTCGCTGCAAAGGTTTGCAACTTTTTCAAAGTACACTATTGATATCTTCTTTTTTTTTATCAAGAAGGGGGATTCGAGTTTTTTTTTCTTTCTTATTCAATTCACTCTTTAGCGTCCGTCTCGTACAAAGTTAACACCTTTGACAGTGTTGGTGTTGGCATAGTAATTATAATGTTGGTTTACTTAGCTCAAAGTATTGAGGGAAAGAATAGTTAGTGGCACCAATCCACTATACCAACCACTTGTAAATTTGAAGAACTTTAAACCTCTTTTGACACGGGTAATGCGGGTATACCTCTAAAGAATACCTATACCTTTAGCTATAGAATTCAGGGATTAATGAGAAAATTCAATGTGGAAGTATAAGTGGGTGTTAAACACAGCGTACAAAGAATATTGTGCTGTGTGTACTTAACACTTGTGTTGGTTTACCTTTTCCCATTTTAAACTATTTTTTTTTGAAATGGCTTGACTTAAGGAGAATATCTTTGGGTTTAGAACTTTTTATAGACTCGTAATTAGGTGGGCTTCTAAGCAATGGGGTCATGTTATTGTGTCAATGTCTTGTAAGTATATATTTTGCGTTTTAATGAAGCGATAAAATAATTATAATGGATGTAAAATGGTAAAAGTTTTAAGGAGACTTTGAATTTATAATCTTTAAGACATAAACTTGAAAGTTGTCCGTTGGTAACCGGATAAATTGAGTTCGACTGAATCTGTGTATTTAAATGTTTGTTGATATTTGTATTAGGGTTCTACGAAAAACAAAATTTAAAAACTTTTTCCTAAAATTGGAATATTCAGACACATATAGTTCTTATGAGGTTTTTAAAGAAAACTGACGATAGGTTGGTATTAGTAGCCCTATAACATGAGTTTGGCTGAACCGATTTGGCTAATATTTCGTTTTCAAATGTTCACATCTAAATAAACCATTTTTACTTGCGATTATAGGTACTATAAAGGCAAGTTATGCATTCGTAAAAAAAATTCTAACAATCAAACTTAACGCTACGATGATAGAGAAGTCGAAAAAAGTGGGTCCGACAATTCTGTCTGTCTGTCTGTCCGTATGTATAGTTACCTACAGCCTAAACGACTGGACCGATTTGCTTTAAATTTTAATTAACTAATTAATTTTTCTCAAAAACGGCTCCTACGATTTTGATAAAACTTTCTGAATAATGTTTTCTGTTCAAACTTTATGTTTTGGTTGGAATAGATTTGTCAGGAAAAGTCTTATAACGGTATACCTCTTTAAGGACCAGTTGTTTAAAATCAGATTTTCTCTTAAGCCACTTGACGGATTTTAATAAAATTTTTAATGTAGAAGCCATAAGGTCGAACAAAATAAAAAAGTTTAAAAAAAAGTATCTTTGAGTTTTTTATTTAAATTTTTTTTTGTCCAAAAACGGTTTAATCTATTTTTTTAAGTTTTATTTTTCTAATAAAAACTACAAAGTAGAAGTTGGCATACTCAAAGAAATTTGGAACATATTTCGAAAAGTTTTAAAAAAGAAACTGTTCTTTGAAAAGCTAGTCGAATGATTTTGAAAAAAAAATGTCTTAATATTCTCAAACTCAAGGCTTTGGAGGGATATATAATATATTATACGTATCTAGTGCCAGCATTTTATATGAAATCTATGGTAGTCTATGGAACGAGTAAGAGATAACGGGGTTTGGAGACACATAGATGTCGCTGATAATTATCACCTACATTTTCTCTCCAAAACGAGAAATTTGGAAAAAAAAGGTTTGGAGACTCACGGTGTCGCCACAGTCGATCCTGCTATCCATATTACTATAGATTTCATATACAATGGTGTCATTTTCCGTTTTCTGTAAAATTCCACTTCTGATACTACATTAATACTTTTTCTATACCTTAGTTAAATAACAAACTTTTTTCAAGGTATTTACTTTGTCATTATCTTTTAATGCGTGTTTAAGATATTTTTGGTCACGGGTAAACCGAAGAAATAGCGTAGGGTTAATAAGATTTGAAGTCACAAGACAAATACCAATAAGGCTAGAGTGTGTAACATTTCGCTAAAAAAAAACTGCAACACTTGGCTTTGTGAAGTAGAACTATGGCTCTTTAATGTCTATATTGAGCAAAAATTCAAGATTATACCACAAAAAAAAAACAGGGCAGTTTTAAATCAAAATATCAATTGAAATTGAAAGTAATGTTAACGAAGAAAACAGATGTTCCTGCAACGTATAATTATTTGTTTATAACAATAAAATGTGTTGCTAAACCGGAACGGAAACAAGTTAAAAAAAATTGTCACCTCGAGAGCCACCGTTTAAAGACGTGGTAACTGAAAAAATTACAATGGAATCTAATTAAAACTATGCCAAAAAAGTTAGAGTGAATTCGATCAAACCATTGCAACGTAGGGCGATTTGAAATAAACCTGATTTTCATAATGACCATTTATAAGCTAAGAACGAAAAACCCAGTATTATCCAAAACGCAATTGTTATGTCAAATTTAGAGTTTAATAGAAATCGTTTAGAGCCGTTTTTGAACAAATCCAAAATGGGAAAAAATATACCAGTTTGTGTCGGGCTAAAACGACATAGAAAAAACATCGACAACGGTTTTTCTTTAAACTGCTATATTTGAAATTTAAAGAAAATCCGTCAAGCTCTCTAGGCTGTAGCTGGACTTGAAAAAGTGCACATCCGCACAGACAGACCGACGCGACGGACAGTATGGCGAAAACCATTAAAGCCTTTATTTTGTTGTCTGAATGAGACCAAAACTAGCCCTTAGAGCAAGTAAAAATGATGCCGATTACTGATGCAGTGAACATCAATATAGGGGAGTTCAATTTAACATCTTTGTCTTATCTCGTTTGGAGTCCCTGTGCTCGTAAATCACATTATTTCTCTACATTTTTTTCAAGCTGATGGTTTCTACTTGTTTCTGCCCTCTTATTATCCGCAGCCTGTATTTCTCTCCTTTCCACGCTCAACACTTATTATGTCCTCAATCTCATTATTCTCATTATATTTTTCAATCATCGAAGGTTATACATTTTCAGTCCTTTGTGTATATTCATTTTTTTTCCATCGTGATCTGCGTTTTAGTCTCCGACTTGTTTTGTAGGTTAAGAAAGAATATTAATTTAAATTTATAGATGCACACACTTATTTTTATATGGCATACCGCATACTCTTATGCGTGTAATTTTGTACCTACTTTCGTCCTAACTTTTTATCTACTTAAATTCATTCGTAAAAAACAAAATGCACAACTGAGTCCCACGAACTTGCTTATGCAGAATATATGCTTGAAACAAATTACAAAATTGTTTCGACAGATATTTTATTTTGTCTTATTGGTTTCAGAGTTTTCTTGAAAAAATATGTGTGTATGAAATAAAATTCCATTACTTAATGTTTATTTAGGAAGAAAGAATATTTGAAATCTTTCGAAAAATTAAAAAAAAAAAAATCTTTTCGAAAAAGTATTTCGGAATGTGAAAACAGCAAAATCTAAAGTTACTGTCTTGGAAAACTTTTCTGAAAAATTAAATCCACCCGTTTTTTTGAAATATTTAAAATCAAAAGTTGAAATGTTTGAAGATTTTGAATTGCAATATTTATTGGATTACAATACCTTCGAAAATTTATTCAAATCAAGAATAGCTTACGAGAAAATCTGGTTGGAAAAAACAAAGCTGTAAGAGGATACTCTTCTATAACAAATTCAAAAAAAAAAAAATGACTTCAAATGAGACTTTCTCGTGAACCACTTCGATGAAATTTTTATTGTGAAAAAAAAAATTATAAACTAAATAATACTGTTCTACAAAACAATATTATGTATTTTGATTTTTTTTAAAAAGTAGTTTTTCTTACCTTTCGCATATTTTAAAAATTGTTGAATAATTTTTTATATTATCAGTTGTGTTTTCCGGTTATAAACTACAAGGTTGTATAAATTCACACGCTCAAAAAATTAAAAAAAAAAATTTCGAAAAGTTTTTTTTTTAAACAGTATTACAGATCTGGACATATGGTGCAAGGAACGAGGAAAATGATTTTTCTTGATCTTTTTTGGTCATGGATTACTGGTGGCTGGCTTAATGGATAATAAAAGCACCTATAGACCTATATGTATGCTAGGCTTAAGGATACCTTATTGTTTCGCATGACCAAGTTTAATATGAGTGTTCTTTCGGATGGAAAATATAGGTGATGATGACAGGAACAAAGTCCTGTCTTGCTTTAACGAATTTATTAAACAACTTGAACCCGCCAGAAGCATTAAAAGTCCAAAATTAAATGAAAATACCTCGTTGAAAAGAGATATTTGATTTGTGAACCTAAAATAAATGCAGCAACATTAAAATTTAGTTGACTTCGACTTGGGTTGTTCTTGAATAGGGAAATACGTTAAGAAATTCTTAAGAACAAAATGGATTATTATTAAATTCTAAATAAGGGCAAAACATTTCATCAACTATTGATTTGGTTAACAGGCTAAGTTTATGTTCTTTTCTTTCCTTCATGTATACTAAAAGTATAACTATTGATAACGTATAAAACGATTTTGATTGGATGTTTTTGAAAGTTAATTTGAAATATTTTTTTTAAATAATTGGAGATGTTGATGATCTTCTATTTGAAGATTTATCATGAGGGGCTTCATACATTTTGGCGAAATTTGCTCATTAAATTGAGTTCTACACGTTTTATGCCATCTTGAAATATGTAGTATCCAATGTATCCGAACCAACTCAAAATCAATAAGGCTTTATTAAAATACAAGTTTAGTCTATATTTATCTCCAGCTATCTGAAGCATAATCTTATTTAAGATCGAATATTTTATTCTCAAATTGAATAAGCTCCAACATATTTGATTTAATGGGGTTATTCTACCCCTTGATAGCTCTAAATTCATGACGTAATACCCAGTAAGTTAAGAGAAAAGAGAGAGAGGGAGAATGAGAGAGAGAGAGAGAGAGAGACTATTCGATCCAATAGCTACATTTATTGAAGTTGAGTTATCGCTATACATATACCAGAAGGCACAAAATGGGGCACGACGAGAGATCTTGCGCACTCTTCAGTTTCAGCAATCCAGCCCTAGCAAAGAGGGGATGGTGTTATGAACAAAAGTATATGTATTTATATAGGTACGTTTTTTACAGGTGACAGTTTGACTGCCAGCGACAGTAGCTTTTCTTTCCTCTTCTTCCATTTTGTTCGTCCTATTATTTTCCGTGGTATTGCACAGAAGTGTAAAATGTCAAAGTTCACAGGCTTCAGGTAGGTATATCCTTTATTTCTGGTTGTCTATTGTTGTATTTTTGCCTTGCATATATATTCATGAATACATGTATATGTATGTATATATATTCATGTTTTTATGAACGTTTAGGTTTATTGTTTTCATCATCAAGAAGGATATATATATTTATATATATATTTTTTTGACATACATTTTTTTTTGTGTGGTTTTATTATCCTTTTTTTTCTGTGGCTGTAGTAGTTTTTGATGGATGAATGCATAAAACAAGACGATGAATACAAAATATGTATCTGTGTATTGTTATACGTTACTATCGTATTTTTTTTTTTTTTGTTGTTGTTGAGAAAATTCATTTCAATTTTAGTTTATGGCAAATGACAGCAACAAAAAAGAAAAAAAAAAGATAAAATTAAGTCAATTTCAGTTTGGAAAATTACTCATAAGAGTCCTTGGAATCTAGGATGGGATTTACTTTTGATGAAATTAAAAATTTACTACTTTGCTCAAGATGGCTGTTATGTAATCACTTTTCTGATTTGAATGAGTGGCAATTTTTATATACATATGAACATAATTGAAAGAGAGAGAGAGAGAAAGAGAAGAAAAGTGGACTTGAAAGGACTTTTAACTTATCACTGGATGGCTTAAATATTTTATTAAAAAAGAAAAATAGGTATGGTTGATGGTACCAAATTAGAAATTTGATTGATAATTTATAGCTTAGTGAAAGTGTATAGAGTTGGTGGATAGGATATCAAATTTATTTCTTCTAAAGAAACGACTGAAGTTTGTAGCCAAATTCTTAACTATTAATATCAAGAGCTAATATGTCGGTCAGGGTACCGCTGAGAACGACTTTTCTTTTTCGCATCCAATAAGTTTCAAGTTGTTGAGCATGTTAATACATCTTTTCAGTAAACGGATTCATTGGCATGATTCTAGTGATAGTGACTAAGTAAGTCACTACTAAGTACATTCGAAAGGAATCTGATTTGTTGAAACGACTTTGCAAACAAAAAATCTTAGGTACAACTAATGTTGTCAGCTTTTTCAAATTCTTTATCGCAAATCGTTGGCCGAAAATGAGATGACTGCACGAGAACGACACGCAGATAATTTGAACCTATATAATCAACGTCTAATCGCGTACTGCCATGCCTGCATGTTGATTCTTGAATTAGCTCTACCAGCTCAAAAACAATAGTTTCGGATAACTATCTTAAATCAAATACCATAACAGTTATTGTTTTTCTTGATATTACCATGTTTCGCAAGAAGAGCAATTTGGAGTACTCTGGTACTTCCTCCCAAGTATATTTGCTTTTTCTAGATGAACTTCATACACCAAAGAAACTTTGTCTAAATATTCTTTCAAAAATTTTGCTGGTATACCATCAAGTTTGATATTATTTTACGATTTGACCTTAAACGTTTTTTTTAGTACCCCGTGGTGTAAAGTATTTCGTAGTGTAAAGTATTTCGTACTGCTACGCCGTTCTGGGTTCAATCACTGACTTTCCCTAAGCTCTTTTCCGGGGTGCTGTAGCTTGCACAAAAGTAAATAATCCTCAAAGAGTAAATCATGTCATGGAAAGTGTTTCTCTATTAGCCGTTCGGAAGTAAATTGTAGGTCACTTCCATTCCTGCGGAATATCAACACACACACGAAAATGGTTGAGAGTGTAAGTCACTGGCTCCGGCCCCAATTGGAGCTGTTGTGCCAAGTATTTTTTTGTTTTCACGTTTAAGTTGTTTGTTACCCCTATTTTGAGCTTCATGACGCCGAACTGCAGATTCACCTTAGATTCCTCTTCACTACAAAAATATTGTTTCTAAATGAAATTCTAATAATAAATTCTACCAATGCAGTAAATGTTCAATTATCCATTCAAAAACGGTCCAAATGACACATATATTGCCTTTTTGTCCGAAAACTTCTTTGATCATTGGAACAGCAATAACATGCTCGTACATATGTCTGCATTCTGATTTCTGCTCAAGATTCAATTTCTCTTATTAACGTTTCTTGCACCTCTATATAAGAATTTCAGAATTCAGTTTAGGCGTTGCTCATCCTACTTGTATTGATGATGGTGATAAATTTCAGTAAACATTTTTATCATTTACAGTCATTATATTGTTGTTAGATTCTTCATCTAAAAAGTAAGTGTCGCTTATTAACTACGTTTAAAAGATTAAGACTCATTATGACCAGTTTTTTGTCAATATTTCTTTAACTAAAATATTGGTTCCCCGACTAATTCAAATCTAAGAACAATAAAGCTCATCTAAACGTGCGTCGAAAAATTAAAAGCTTTTAAGCTGAGTTTTTGTGTGATATAACTTTAGGTATGTGTAATTGACACCAAAATAATCTTTTTTCAAATTTTGTTAGTTGAAGTAAGCAGTTTCATTATTTTTGTTTTAAAACACCATGATTATTTTTACTTGCGATTATTTTATCAGCATACCAAACCACAAACAAATCTGGTTGTTTAAAATGATGTGATAAGCTCACGTTTCGAACGTTACTAATTCAATTAAATGTTTTTGAATCGGAACTTTAACAGCATGAAATTTTTTTTTTGTTACAGATCGTTGCAAAAAAAAGATTATTTACTTATAAATGCATGATAAGTTTAAACAAACAAAATATTATTAGGGGTGTTTAATTGTTAATTTTTTGTTTATAAAATAGAATTTCTATAAACTAATGTGCTAATAATTTATCGCCATCTTTTTCTTTTCTCGATGCGAAAAAATCAAACCCTGGAGCAATGAATTTCTGTTGAAAGTCCCAAGTAAAACGATGAAAACCTCGAAGAGAAAAATAAATTTAAATATTCACCACATGGCACCCATTGCAAAAAATATCTGCCTGCGTCAATAACAGAGTGTGTATGTGTATTCCTATAAACAAGGATACCTGGCTACATTCTCACTGTAATGGATTGTGTAATCAGATTTTCGCTTCTGGCAAAAAGTTTTTCAATATTTTCCCTCGTTTTTGTTTTCCTTTTTTGTCCAAGGACATACATAATGCGGAATGGCTGAATTTGTAGTTAGATTACAAGCGAAAACACCAACATTTTCATCCTTTTAGCAAAAAAAAAAAAAGAATGTGTAGTTGATTCTATTTGTGTGTTTATTTTTAACTCCACTCGTAATGATACTGAACTTCCATCGATTATACTTTGCCCGAAGCCCTATTGCATTGTGTAGAACACCCTTTATTGAGACATCGATAGCAGTTTGTTGAAGTAGGTCTTTTTATGTTCTTTTTCCTAAGTATGGAAAAATTTATCGTTATAAAGATGTTCGACGAAGAAAATGACTGCGACAGCAAAATTACAAAATGAAAATGCGATTTAAAATCGATTTACAAAAAAAATAATAAGGAATCGCTGAAAAGATTTTTCTTTTTTTTTATCTGAAACGTACCTAGTTGAAGGAAAAGAATATATTTAAATAAAAAACACAATTGATTTCACATCAAATGAACTTATAAAAAACACATTTTCATCGTTTTTTGTTGTTGTTGCAAAGTACATTATGCAGAGCTTGAGCGGATTTTATAGAAATTATTTTTTTTATCAAGAGGGTATACCCACTTCAAAATTCAGAACTTTTTATGTAATAAGAGTATGCATTGTTAAATTGATTGGATTGGGGATTAAAAACTGAAAAATACTTTGAATTTTTTTTTAACAACGCTTCAGAATATTCGCTTACAAAATGCAAAGTATCCATTCTTTAGAGGGCAAATATATTATATATTTTAGTAGAAGACACAGCAGCTGTACATTCTCATAAATTACCATCTTCTCGTGGGCACATTATAATGCCAATAGATGGACAAAATACAAGAAATGCATTTTAGTTGCTTGAAGTACTTATTCATCTTAATCAAAATATAAATTTGAATCGGGAAAGTTTTGGTGCAATTGATTTCTATAATTTCCGACGTTGATTAAATCAACAGCAGTGTGCTACGCAACTAGATTTAATTTTGGTAATAAAGCACCAATTCGAGTCACCGTGTTTCGCTGGTTTGTTTAAGTTCAATCGTGGTCGCATTTCACTGCAAGACGAATATCATGAAGGTCGTCTAAAATGGGTTGTTGTGGTAGAAAAAAATCGATGCTATGCAGGATCTGATGTTGCAAGATTATCATGTAACATTCCGTAAGATTGGGGTATACATTCAATATTACATGAACATTCGGCTGTTAAAACGGTACCCAAAGAAGCAGTTGATATTCAGTACACTGACTGGACAACTATAGGTAGATTACTCTATCGAACACTTATGCAACCAGTGTATTCTCTTAAATACAACCAAATTTAAATATAGTAACTAAAGTAGCATTGTGTTATTTTCCCAAAAGTAGACCTATAATACGCCATGTTTATAAGATGCAGAAAATTACATAGTATTATAGTTTGAAAGTGTGATTTAAGGTTAAATGCTATTGTTTTTAAATTGAATTAGTGTTTTCAAAGCTTTATATATTCTTATATATTTGAAGAATACACACAATAAATTAGACGAACTGATTACTTAGTTTTAAGAAAGAAATAGAATTTCAGGACAATCATTGTTAATTCAAACAAACACATTCGCCTTTAGCTCTTCATTTTTTGACAGGATTGAAATGCAACAGATTTTCCATCGATAATAATTAATGTTTGCATTTAAAGTAAAGTCATATTCATAATGAATTGTCAATCAATTAAATGACTCTATCTACAGCTAGAACACATGCACTGAAACTGAAATCATTCCACAGTGTTTTTAATTCTACACCTATTGTCCATCCGACGCAAATTGATCTCAATTTACACCCTTAATAGTAGAACTGTCAGTGTCAGATGAAAACACAAATCTATCACCGGACTAATAATTCGTGAAGTATAGTTATACTAGTATACTCGCATATACTCGAGACCGCAACATTGCACACACATTACTATTGTGCTGTTATTTTTAGCACGCGTTTTCGTAACTAAATATACATATTTTTTCGCTAAAAAGTTATATGTCTAAAACTATAGAGTGGAAGTGTACAAGAACAATGGATGATAATTATTTTGTTGTGAAATTTCCATATCTAGCGCATATACGATGTATTAAGTGTTTGAATCTTTTTTAATAATATAAATGTATCTCTATTGAATGTTTTGAATATGAAGCCGAGCCGAAGTGATTGATTGGTAATGGTAATAATCGGTTTAGAGATGTGCATCATCACAAGGAGAATATATCCACATGAAGGTGAATGTTTGATCATTTGGAATTGTTATCTATTGGGAGATAATTGGATAATTGAAGGTTAGAAAAGTGAAAACATACATATGTTTTGAAAGGAAATGTCTTTCAAATTGAATAGAAATAATAGATTTTTCGATAAAACGTACACAAGTGATGGATTTAAATAGAAACAATATTGATGATTTGCATTGATTTCGATTTGATAATAAATTTTGTGCTATGTAATTAAATGTTATTTATCGCAGTAAGATAAAAGATTCTGGTTCACCAATGAAATTAGAGATTTCAGTTATACGTTTGTTGGAATTTTAAGCCTGTAATTGGAATTATTTTTGTTTCTAATGTTTAAATCCACAAATCGTTATATGATGTGTAAGCAAAATTTGGAAATCCATTGTAATGCAGTTTGTGGCTGATATTATATTTAGTTAAAGTTCATATATCTACACGTTATCATAAATTATTACAAAATTAGAATTTATTAATTTTTTGAATACATACATAGGTATACACTATTATTAACGGATATTTTTTTGTTTGGTGGAATATGAGTAAAATCGATTTAAATATTCGCACTTGCTATGAAAAAATAAACTAACGGAAGAAGTTTTTTTCAACCTCATGTTCCTGACCTAATCGAAACTGAAATATATTTAAAAAAAAGAAGTTTTTTAGACGGATTTCTGAAGGTCCTATTCATCTTAAGTTCTTATCTTCAACTGACTTTTCAGGTTAGATAGGTACTTCAATTTTAACAATATTAAATACAAGTAAACAGTATCTTAGATTCCATGTTACTTTTAAATACTTTCTAATAATTGTATTTTTTTGCCAACGATATACTTTTACGCCTACGGTCCTGATAAAAATGTATCTCATTGTTTCATTTACCATGCCAGTCATTATTTTAAGAGAATATGTTTCTTGAGAAGCGAAACTCATGCATTTTGAATTTTGTATTTTCTTCCCACCAAATAGTTATAACCGGAAAAGTAATGATTTACAACCAAGCCATTTGTTGCAATAGTTTTACATATACAGGGTGGGCCAAAAGAAGTCATCCATCCGATGTTGTTTGGCTCTCTTTTTTTTTCTAAATGAAAAACTTCGATTATGTTTTTTGATTATGTTTATTTGAACCTTAACAATTGTATTGGTCAAGTCGAGAAGATGATATCGGCCAAATGGGCGCCGTCACAATTGATTGCTCGTTTTATGGTATTTTTCATCACTTCAGTGAGAACTTCGGGCGACAGATTCTCGCACTCGTGTCGAATGTTGTCCTTGAGGGCTTCCAGAGTATCGGGCTTGTTCACGTAAACACGGGACTTCAAAAAACCGGGTGATTTTGCTGGCCAGTGCAAATCGCCAAAACGAGAGATGAGGCGACCCGGGAACGCCGCCTTCAGAATATCGGTTCATGTCGGTTCATGTATCGCTGAATGGCTTGTTCACTTGTATTCTGCATCTGTCTAGTCCACAAATGTCAAAACAGATTTGACATTGGTGGCCATTTGCAAAAATGAGAGCATCTTCCAATAGGGTGATTTCTTTTTGCCCACCTTGTAGATTGCCTGCATTTAGACGAATTTAAGATTAAGCCCTTAAGTGAAGCCCATTTGTCGATTTAAAATACATCGTCTTTCGAATTTTCGACAAAGCCATCTAATAAAAAATTCGGACATCATCTGAAAAAAGTTTGGTTGACACAAGATTGTGTAATGTGTTTAGTAAATGGTATGTCCTAATATAGGCAAAATAGGTAAGAACATGAACACAGTATTGAGCTCTGAGGTAAACCTTGAATATATCAGGATAATCAGGGGTTTTTAGTAACGGGTGATTTTTTAGCTGGTTTGGTTTTGGCAACACTGGTTTTGACAGCTGACGTGTGTTTAGTACCTTGTGTCACTGTCAAACAGCTTCAGTTTGGTTTGCAATTTAACCATGGACCATGCCAGCCGACCTACCACAACGCCGAATTTTTGGTGAATGGGCTCTTGGAAAGCTGGCCGAGGATCCGCTTTTTTATCGAAAAATTGGGTTCAGCGATGAGGCTCATTTTTGGTTGAATGGGTACGTAAATAAGCAAAATTGCCGCATTTGGAGTGAAGATCAGCCAGAAGCATTGCAACAGCTACCAATGCATCCCGAAAAAGCCACTGTTTGGTGCGGTTTATGGGCCGGCGGCATTATTGGGCCATATTTCTTCAAAGATGATGCGAATCGCAGCGTTACTGTCAATGGTGAACGCTACCGAGCGATGATAACAAACTTTTTTTTGCCCGAAATGGAAGTTCTTGACTTGCATGATATGTGGTTTCAACAAAACGGTGCCACATGCCACACAGCACGCGAAACAATGGCGCAATTGCGAGGCGAGTTTGGTGAACAGTTAATTTCACGTTTCGGGCCGGTCAATTGGCCGCCTAGATCGTGCGATTTGACACCATTAGACTATTTGTTGTGGGGGTATGTCAAGGCTAATGTCTATAGGGACAAGCCCGCTTCGATTGACGCACTGGAAGCCAACATCCATTCATTCATTCGTGAGATACCGGCCGATATGTGTGAAAGAGTATGCCAAAATTGGACTCAGCGGATGGGCTACCTGAGGCGCAGCCGCGTTCAACATTTGCATGAAATTATCTTTAAACATTAAATTGCAAGGTTCAAACTATCGATTCAAATAAATATTTCATTCATTCAATTTTTTGTGTTTTTTTTTTTTTTTAAGTTCTAAACCTCTTAAAAAATCACCCGTTATCTAGACAGAGATGAATTACTATAAGATATCCAAATGCATCACTCCCAGGATCAGAACATACCCAATAAATCGAATTTTTGCCGGTCGTGGTTAATTCGATGTCACTTGGTCTGTAGCTGAAAAATTGCATTACGACCTCTTTAATTAAACTAAAAGTTAAATTAATATTACAATCAATTCTAGTTTGCGTTTTTAATTCTTAGCGGTTATAGTTTTCGTTAAACAAAACTCCAAGAGCCATACCTATTTATATTCTTTTGAGAGCGTTTATTCTTAGTTATGGGATTAACAGTTGTATAAACTAAAAAGTTTTCAAAAATCGTGACCTGGTAAAATAATGATTTTATTTTCATCCAACTTTAACACTAAATGGCATTCTCTAACCAACTACGTGAAGAACAAAAAGAAAACTTAAACCCCATCATTATCTTTTCTATTTCAGTTAATCCGCATTGTGCATGTCAATTTGGTTACCCGTTTTAAGTTTTAAACAATGCTCGGGCCAAAAACGTCATCATTTCCTCGACCAACCTTCCGGTCTCAATTCAAAAATAGCACGCTACCATTCCATAGTAGAGACATGTATTGTTCTTTGGTAGCAACAGCATAGAACCTTCTTATTCGAATTATTTTCTACTGCAATACGAAAGTAAGTAACCGCATGCGCTCTAGTATTGCAAAAATCCTTCTTCTTATTTTTTTTTTGTTTTAATTTTCCAATTGCGTAACTTTTAACCTCCCCCGTGTACATAAATAAAAAAAAAAGTTTGCAAGGGTTATTTGTGTTTTATTTTGCAAAAAAAAAAACTTCAACAAAATCATTGCACGCTATATCCATATCCAATGCCTCAGTTCTATTTTTATTACTTTTCCTCATCATTAATAGTATAGTTTTTCTTTCAACTTTTGCATGTGATTCCAATTATTATTGGATTCTTTTTTTTTTTTCGTTCCCAGAAATGGATGAACACAATGTTCATTGTTCAAAAGTTATTTTTTTTTGTGGTTTTATTTTTGTAGTTAAAAATAACACAAAAGTATTGAAATTCTCCATGTTGAAATACAAATCACAATATATCAATAATTGGTCAGTATAAATAAAAAATCAAACAAAAATAACATGTATTGTAGTAGGCAAGGGTTGATTTCAATATTTCACTATGATGACGATGACGATATGATATGATTGTGGTTCGTTGAAACAATATTTTTTTTAATATCTCTAGCAACTTTTTTTTGTTCAATTGATGAGCAATTAAGAGTTTCGCTTTGCATCGAATTGATTATAGTGTGTGTTGTAGACATCATATAACTATGATTCTATGATCTGGATCGAAGTCTTTCTGGATGGCGATGACGACGGCGGCATTCGGTTGGTAAGTGAGATACTTTAAACTACTGTCCAGTCCAGACCGTCAGGAAAGTCATTTACTTTAATTAAAATACTTCCCAGAAGTATACCTTTCTGACATTTCTGTATTGCATGTTGACAAATGGAATTGAATTGCAACTATTTTCATTACTTGGTTAGTCTGGTGACTATTAAAATTGTAGTAATAAAGTTGTTGAGGTTAGCAATAAAGTATGAATGATACTTTTAAGTCACCCGATTGGTATTGAGACGCTACTTAATAGACAGACTTTTGACAGACAGAATAAAATTTGTATCTTCATCTTCATTTGTATTGTGTTTGATGCTGATGCGAAGTGATGACATGGTTGATGTATTTTTTGTGTGTAAGTCTTTCGTAAAAGTTTTATGTAAACAAGGTTTGCTAATTCCCCTCTCTTGAAGAAGATGGTTTTCGACTATTATATTTTAAGGTTATGAAAATCAGACCAGACAGAATAAGGTAGCTTTGAATATAATACTTTCTATCCAACTTGTGTTCTCTTTTCTTTTGAAATATTTGTTGAAAAAAAAATGAATAAAGCAATAGAATTTACAATATAAATTTATATTTTAGTATAATATCTGCAAAGTGCTGACCTTTGTGATTTCCCATGACTTCTGTCTCTTATAAATGTGTTATTTCCCATGATAGACAGTGAACTTAACATATATTTTAAAATAATACGGTATATAGCATCATCCATGTCCAAAGGTGTGCCGCCATTATATTTAAGTAGGTACCTTACCCAACTATTATTATTATTCTTCCTCTTGACATTGCAATTTTTCAAACGACCAACGTGACCTCTTGTGTGTACTTTGAGAAGTGATATTGAGTTTCATGTCAGTTGATTACCTCTCTTGTGGATTGGATGTAATATAAGATTGGATGACAATAAAAGTAGAATAAAGCATGAAATAATGCCAGAAATATTTGTATTGCTAAAGTACAGACAAACCATTGAGTTTCAAAGTTTTAACTAGTAATTATCTGTGATATTGATTGGGCATAAATATGAGAAACTATATCAGTGTTTCTGATATTTAACAGATAAATACTGTTTTTTTGGGGCTTCAAATTAATTGAAATTAATAGACAACTACAACTTTCTGCAAACTAAGAAAAACAGTTCTCTTAATTTAACTTTGCATTACTACATTTTTCATAATTATGTAAAATTAATTTTCTTTGTAAGGATTCACTCTACAGTACTGAATTGTCGTAAATTCTTCGAAAAGATATACTTCAAGTCCCTTAAGCTATTTATCAAACCAATTTATGTTAAGTTACTCTCCCTGTCCTATTGCGACTTGATTTTGCACTCCCGCAAAGTTTGAATCGATATAAAATAGTTTGGAACAAAAAAAGTGACACCTGTCAAAACCATACAATTGAATACTAAAATACTTTTTTGAGTGATCAATTCAAATTTTTAAATAGCATTTTAGTTGCATCATAACTGTGCTCTAGACATTGGAATGTATAAATATGCAATTCTTAGCTAACGATAGTTTTTTAAAATCAAGTGAAAGTGTGCACATGACACTATGTCCTTTTATATGACACATCTCAAATGTCAAAACCAAGAACATGCCATAGAAACAGCCATAACTGACCCTGTCACAAGATTTATTTGGAGGACAAATGATTTCATTGTTAGAAAATCCATGGACACTAAAGCATACGATGTCTATGATAGAATTTAAAAAAAAAATTGATACATATATGTATTTTCAAGGGCAACAGATTTATTATGACGCATGATTTCATCCATTGCATCGTTCGTCGTTGTTTTTCTGTCGAATGACGTAAATAAAAGTTCTATCCATTCCGTATGGCTGGCTGTTCTTAGAGATACATATGCATTCATGCATCTTTTATATTGCACATGCACAACACTATTCTTAGAACCAATTATAATTTTTTTCATTTTCTGTCTCCCAATAAAGTTGAAATGAAATGATTCCAAAATAATTTTGAACAGAATATTGAATTTAGGAGAAAAGAAGGTGAAGTTCACGAAGCATGTTTTATTTTAAAATCATGAGAACAAGACCTTAGACAATTGCAATTAATTTTTTGGACTTTAACAGAAACAGTTTTGATTATAGAAAATATTTTTTCGTATACCATTGTTTCTTTACTTATTTTTTAAAGGTTCGTTTATATGACTTTTGGTCATATATCATTGAATTCAAAGAGATGTTTGACGATCGATGGTGTTTGGTATGTGATAAGCATGAAAAAAACTAGCTACGTTCTTTGCGCATCAAGCTGTGAATTCAATTTTGTTTTAACTGTTTTCAAATTACTTATTATGAATATTATGAGACATTTAAAATTCAGAACAGGAATAAAAATTTCTGTTGGTACACCTTACTTTCCAATAAATCACTGATTTGATTAGGATAATCTCCTGTCATACTTTTATAGTTTGATACTGAGAAAGTCGATTCTTGTACATTATGTACCTCAAAAGTAGCGTAAAAGATTAAAAGAAAAACCTGGTTTATCAGGAATGAACTAGTTCTTATTCAGATTTTACTTGCAGGTTTGACATCTCAAATTAAAACTTGTGATAGGTAACTCTGTTTCTGCCTACCCAGCTGAATTTTCGTGCATTTTTGACTTTGACTTACATCAGCAATATAACTTGCATTTCTGCAATATCATCTTTGAGAAACGGTATTTTATCTTTACGGAATCAGGCCAAAGTGGTTTTGCAGAAATAAAATACATACTACCCTTTAGGTAAATATATGGGGTTTTCAAACTATTAAATTAAGTGCTATATACTGTTCCAACTGACTTTGATACGTATCTGTGAGGAAAAGCTGAACTATTGTGTTTTGTTGAAATATATGAGTACATGATTTTTGGGCGTCAACTTTGAAAAAATGTTTCTAGAGTGGTATGGATTTATTAAAATAATTTTATTTCAGTTTCTTTTTATCGTTTATATAGTTGCATCCATCCTTCCTAGTTACTGCAGATGAATATAAAAAACATTGTTATCATTAAAGAAAGCCTTAAGAAACTAAAATTAGACATTTTACATTCTGTCATCAGCAAAAATAGCTATATCACTTGCTTTTTACTTTACTTTTTAAACTTCTTCTTTTAGGTTTTATGTCTATAAACGAATTTTTCTTTTTGGTTCTGAAGAATGAACACTTCGCTATTGCAAAGAATACATGATTTCTGGCAATTGATTTTATAAACATAAATATCAAAGAATCTCTCAGTTTTGTACAAAGACATTTTGTATTCGAAAATGTCTCATCCTTGCTATATGTATCAACTTTGCATCTTTAAATTGTTAACCCTTGCTTTTAATCAACCATTCAAATCTCACCTAGAATTATTGCCAATATAACCAAAAATTGACATTGCTTCCAAAAGCCTCCTTATACAGAACCAAATAAGAAATAAAATAAAATGCATAACGTCCCACGAACTTGATCTTCCAGCTTTGAAAAAATAAAAACAAAATTAATCTACTAACCTGATTGTTGAACACTCCAAGAACTAAAACTCTTCAAAAATCTATCACGAAGAGCTTCCTATAAGAAGGATTTCTTTGATTGTGGGTTTGGGTTTAACGAGAAAATCTAGTTTGAAAGTACCGGTTACATAAGAGGCAAAAATCCATTAGGATACTGCCAAACAAGAATCAAGTTTGAAACAAATTAGCCTACTCGTGTAGAGGCTACAGAGGTTTCAACCGGCAGAAAGACAGACGAACGGTACCTATTTTGCCTACCTTACTTGCCCTATAGTATACCTTAACATAAGATAAGTAATACAAACAAATATTTCCCTAGAGTTTTTTTTTATCCCTCATCAAAAAGATACAGAAGTTAAATTAAGGTAAAAAGCTCTCATGGAACCAAAAAAAGCTCTGCTTAACTACAAGAGGGACAACGGAGAACTCTCCGGTCTCGGCCTGAACATACAATTTTATAATTCAAGCAAAATAATTAAATGAGAGAAAAACCAACAACAGTTATAACAAAAACAAAAAGGACTAAAATAATCTGCCCATTTATTGTTTTTCTGAGTGGTAAAATGTCTTCCTCTGCTTTTTGTAGGTTAGTCTGTTTTCTCTAGAGAATTCACAGATCTCACAAAAGGACTACCTATACAAGTGTCCTTACTTATACACACATTTGTATTTTTTCTATTCCTTCAAAGTTGTATAACAAGGATGTTTTCGTCCTTGCGGCAGCAAAGTTGGGTTAAGTATGTATTGTATGTGGGAAAATAATTTCGTGGGTATAATATTGTTGCTATGTTCGTGTTTTTTGTTGTTGTTGTTGTTGTCATCTTTTTCTATGAGAGTATTTTTAACATTTCTCTCTAACTACGAGTAAAACAAAAATGTAGATACATATGTATATATAAATTTGTTTCTGTGAGTTGTTGCTTTAATTTCGAGTTTTTTTTTTTTTTTTTTGCTTACCACGATTCCTGTTTAGGTATTTCAATCGATTTATTCACACCCTTTTTGGCTCTGACTGTGAAAGTGGCGTTCATTTTTACAAGTGTTTCCTTTATTCAAGTGGCTTTTTTTTGCAAAAGAATTTCCATAATTTCGAGAACCTTCCTGCCCTTTACAAATAAATACATATTGTACTTATGCTAACATTAATTACGAAAATATTTTGGCAAATACATAGAAAAAGCTGAATTATATAAAATGGTCCACCATCGAATACCTATATAAATGATAATGTCTGATTTTGTCTAACCATCTTCCTGGCTGACGGAAACGCAAACTATAAACGTTACATAAAATATTGAAATGTACCTAATTATATCACTGATGTTTGAACAAGACCGGTGTTTTTTTTCCAGACTCAGGTACAATTGTTTCAATACTAAGAACTCAGATTTAATCTCAAGCCACACAATACGAATGTGGGTTTCAGTTTTATTCAGTTGACCATTAATCAGAACAACTTACAAACATTTTGTTCAAAGTAACACAGATAAAAAGTAATACTTGAGTCTTGCAGCAGGTCATGCTTTAAGGACTTAACACAAGACAAGATAAAAGTTTTAATAAAGCAGAACTGAATTCTCTTTAAACGTATATTCTAAATTGGTTTTAAGTTGGCTTGCTATACATTCCGGGTAAAAAAAAGAAACTTAATAGGAGAAAAAAAAATATTGCATGAATCATTCATCATCTAATTATAGAATAATATTTCAATAACATATTCAGTGAGGTGAAGAAGGTTTAAGTAGAATCAAAAGATAAAGGCTCAAATATTGGTTCTTGGAATGCTTTTGTTTAGTTGGAAAAATATTGACACTTTTAAGTTATTTTCGTATCAATGACATAAAATCCACCACAAATAAGATACAAGAAAGAAACTTCTACATTGCAGTCATAACAAAATTTGGAGTTGGCTTCAAAGTTTCACCATCCAGTTTAATTTCTTTTCTAAAGAGTTTTATTACGGCTTGTACAAATTTCACCACGAAACAATAGAAATATTTAAAAGTTTTTACATTAGTGGTTTGATGAATTGGCATAGTGGTCAATTTTGATAGACTCACGTTTGAGTTAATTGAAATTGTAAAGAATATAGTCAGTACAAACAAAATTCCTCTTCCAAAATTACATTTTTTTTTCAATTGCAATACATACCTAATGGAAATGATGTTCTTATTCAAATAAATAAAAGTGTAAGCAATTAAACCTGGAAATTATAGCAAACATTATTCAATAATTGTATGATATTTTATCCATTCAGAAGATAAAGATGGCTGTAAACTATATTCAACCAGAAAATGTAGCGGAAAACAGATGGAAGCCAGTTAGTTATTCAAATCAGAAAAAATCTTAAAGTAATAAAATAAATATTCGTTCGCGTCCAATCCTCAAATCGATAGACCAAATCTAATTTGGAGACCAAAAGACTCAGGCAAGGAAAGGTTCCCTTCAAAAAGAACATTGCTTTAAGTCGGGAATATGTACTACCAATTTAAACCCAGTTAAAATTATAGAATCTGATGAAAAAGAAAAATGTTTTTAATGTTAAAATTTAATTAAAATTTTCAAACGTCATTAAAAGGAACATTTAAAAAAAAACTTCTCCACAAAGCACAAATGACGTAGATTAATTCTAAAAAATATCCTCCTTCGCTCTATTAATCAAGATTTAATATTTCAATTTTCTTTATCATTTTTTTTTCTCCTCATTTAGTTCCCATTCTTATGCAGTGTCACTGCTGTGACTGTATCTATAGGTATGTGTGTATGTATGTATATATTATAATTCGTTTTTGTTTCAAGTTAGGTATTCTTTTACATAATTTTGTTCGACTTTTATAGCTGTGCTATTTTGTTGGTTTCAAGTCTTTGTCTTTGGCAGTGTAATATTGTATTATAAGCTCAGATATCTTACAAGAAGGAAAGAAAAAAAAACCTTTTCAAAAACAATCATTTTTGCAATACAAAAAAAAATAAGGAAAAGAACTTATTGCTAGTTAAATCTGAGCGGTTTCTTTTGAATGTAATTTATGCCATTACGTGAAATCGATAATAAGTCAAGCAAAAACAAAATGTTTAGCAATAGTTTGAGATATTTTCAAGGTTCACTGAATTCTTATCTAGGTATGTATACGCGAATACAAGAATTTCTGCAAAAAGAAAATAATTTATATATCGTTTTATATTTGATACTTACATCATAAGTCATGATATCATGTTTGTGGTATTATTTGCGGAAGTGTGCCAGGATTTCCCGTTCAAACCATAATAAGGATTATGTATAATATCTATCGCGTTTATATATACTATGTAGATTAAGATTTCGATATAACGATCCTTTCCACTTTTTTGGGGAAGTGACAAATCCTACTAGATTTAATCTAATCTTTGATCATGCCAAAGTGTCTCTGTTCACCGATTGAACTGGACAAATTAAAGTAACTACCTTTCATTCCAATAGCAGACCAACACCACACACACATTATTTGTTAAAAGTGTAAGTCACTGATCGCTAGAGGCTCGAAACTTGAATGTCAGTAAAATTTTATTAATTTTTGTTTCCATTACTCACAAAGTATTTAAGAAATGTAAAGATTCATACCAATTTACTTCGTTAGATTGTTCGCTGTTATTATCTTAAAAAAATTTACTATCTAAAATTTTAATATTTTTTATTGCAAATTGGTTAAGCATTGTAATTATTAAACTGTCAATATTTTTACTTTTAAGTGTACAATCTTCCCAGAAAATACTTGAAAATTGTTGTTAAATTGTTTTCATTAGATTCAAACTATTAAATTTAAAATTTAAAGGTATTGTTTCATATTTTGTGAAACTATTCGAACTTTTCATTGCACAAAAATAAAAAAGTCGTTTTTACAAACATGCAATTAGTTATGCCCTTGAGTGTGGATGTCGGAAATATCTTTGAATCAATGTGATATGCGAAATGGATAGATGAATTGTTTTTATGAACTCAATTCAAATTAATTAATTCATGACTGAATTATTCTTAATGTGTTGTTTGAAAGAATAAAAAAAAAAAAAAAAAAAAGCGATTGGGAACAAAAAGATGTGAGTACCTTGATTTGATTCACTCAAAATGTACACCCTTAATCCTTAATCACGCTTCTACACACATAATAGGTCACATTGTCACATATAGTTTAGAATGTATGTCAATGATGATACAATACATGTATGACAAAGAAAAAATGACAATAAAACAAGTCGGTCACGCAAAATACCAATTATAATCTGAAAAAGTGTTGTATGACATTTTCAAGTTCTCGATTATTCCTTTTTATTGTAATTATAGCAGCCATGTACAACATTAGCTCCAAAATTGCTCACCGTGCTATTTATTTATTTTTTCATCTATGGTGCAAGAAACCATAGGTCTTGCCAATGTTTAATATACGTTTTAATTAAAAACGAACTTCGTTACTCTAACACAATCGGAAAACGATCCTCACAATTGTTTTCATTTTTAAAATCATACTTGGATTACATCGAATTGTTTAATGTCGTTCCAACGAGACTAGAAATATCTAATTATATGGGCATTATAACATGTCTTAAGTTCTTCGTAGGATATAGATTTTCAAAAAAGTATATGTTCTAATTTTTGTTAATAAGAAAAACACTCACGAAGTTTCTGGAAGCAGGGGATCGTCTTATATCTAATTGAAAGTGTATATTTTGTATTAACTTGGAGACTATAAAATTACTTTGATAAGGTCTTCTAGTAGAATAAAAATATCAGGAACTGAAGGACAGCGCTTATGAATTTTTAAAAGTAGGCTATTTTGTATTCTTTTAACTAAAAATAATTTAATGTTTCAACCTTTTACATATTTAAAAAAAAATTGACAACATTTGCCTTCTAGCAGAACTGAATTTTTGAAACTTAAACTATATGTTTTTTAAGCAACCTAACTTCAACAAAAAATGTTTACGAGAATTTCAAACATAAAATTTTCAGGAAAGTTTTATAATCATTCCAAAATGAAGTAATATTTAAATCTTCTTAGTTGCCACAACAAATTTTGTATATTTATACAATACATTTGCAGGACCCGTGTGTTGGGTGATATGGGAATTTTTGTTCAATGAAAGGTACCCTAGTACTTTTTTATACCCCTGATAATGTTTGTACATAAGATTTTATGATGATCGGTTGAGTAGTTAAGGCGTGAAAGAATCATATTTTACATTTGTGAACTAGACAGCTGCAGTAGGAAAAATTCATGATGACACACATTTTAATCAAGGCCGATGTTCCTATAGATGTTGCAGCCCAAACTACCGGTCCTTGTCTAGATTAAAATCGGATGATTAATTTTGCCACCTGTTATCTGTTATTAGAAAGGATTTGAAATGCTTGCAAAATGGTTGAATATAGACATTTTTCAATCAAGTCGATTTAGATTTTCATAGATTTGTTGTTGGCGGGGTTTGACATGTTCTTATTTGTAAAATGTGGCAAGTTTTATTCTAACAATGTTTTATGTGTCTCTACTTTTGAAAAAAATAAAAATAAAAACTCTTACACAATTCTGTTGAACATTTTTGATTTAAAATGATCTAGTCTAAAGTATTTAGACTAAAAGTATTTATTGATTAGTATAATGACTGTTTTATCCTGTAAGTTTTTGTATCCTTCCACTGTTTTTTGGGATAATGAGAAAACTGTAGATTCATTTATAATCCTAGTTTAACTAAACGAAATAAAGGGTGTTTTCTAGACGTGTGGTTTTCAAGGAGAAATAAAAGGCATATAATATAATGTTACGGCCAAGAATTAAGCTTTATTATAAATATTAGGGTTTGCCATTATGTTTTAAAAATGATTTCGGGCAAGTGGCCGCCGCGGCTGGTTTGAATAAATACCAGCCGAGAGGCCCAATTTTCGACCACTTTTTCAGCAATTGGGGCCTTATGTCAGCAATAACGCGTCGAATATTCTCTTTCAAGGCGTCAATCGTCTCGGGCTTATCTGCGTAGATAATTGCCTTTACATAACCCCTCAAAAAATAGTCCAGCGGTGTTAAATCGCACGATCTTGTGGTCCACGCCACAGGCTTACGACGTGAGATAATGCGCTCACCAAAAGTTTCCTTCAATAAATTGAATGTTTCGTTGGCTCTATGGCATTTAGCACCGCGCCGCGCCGTTTTGTTGGAACCAAAGGTTGTCCACATCAAAATCCTCCAGTTCAGTCACGAAAAAGTCATTAATCATGGCTCTATAGCGTTCCCTATCGACTGTAACATTATGTCCGGCTTCATTTTTGAAGAATTCTGAACCAATGATTCCACCAACCCGTAAAGAACACCAAACAGTCAAATTTTGTGGATGTAACGGTGTCTCAACATACAATTGAGGATTATCATCACTTCAAATGCGGCAGTTTTGCTTATTGACGTATCCATTTAACCAAAAGTGCGCTTGAACAAAAATTTTTTGTGAAAGTCGAAAATCGTTTTACGAGTATAATCATGTTTTCAAAATAAATTTGAACAATTTACAAACGTTGTTTGGGAGTAAGTCTATTCATTATGAAATGGCAAACCAAACTGAGCATAAATCAAGTGACAGCTGTCAAAAAGACCAACTCCGAAAAAATTATTGCCAGATTAAAAACCACACGTTTAAAAAAACACCCTTTTCAGTTTTTTGAAATCCTGAATACTATTTTCTTAGCTAAAAATTATTTGAAAATTTTTGTAATCAAATGCTTTTGACTTAACTTAAATTGGATGTTATACAGCTTTGAATTGCTTCTCGTGTGAACACAGCTTCAAACAGTGCGACGATGAATCCAAGATTAAAGCGAGCTCATGTAACATAAACAGTTGATTGCGGTGTCACATAATGTTTATCGTTAAAAGGACAGACAATTTGATACTACATTTTCCTAATTTCATTTCTATTTTTTACTTCTTATTTCTTTTACGGGTACATAGATTGAATGAGCTTTATTTTTTGATTATATTTTTACTATATAGTATTGAATATTCCAACAAAATTTTCATTTGATGTTATTTCAAATTGTTTTAGAGAATTAGAAAACAAATAAGTAGATTTAAAGTAATTCAGAAGTGAGATTATTAGAAATGATAATCACCATACCATAAATAAAAAACGGTTCTGTGATCCTTGTAATAGTTAGTCAATAAAGCAATATCCTTAAAAGTTGTTAATTTTTTTTCTTTATATAAAAATAATTTTCTATAATAATAAAATTTTTTAAATATTTGTTTAATTTTTAATGCACCTAAATGAAAACACCAAGTTTTATTTTCAGTAAGAAAATGTATTGGTTATGCAACTGTATTCCTCAAGTATTCCCCAAGCTATCAATTAGCTGACCTCTAAAAAAGGTTGCAAGCGAAACCTATGGGTTCAGTTATTGTTGGTTTAAAAACAAATCCAATGATGCAATAACCTAAAAAAAACTTCCATCAGTATTTTAGTGAAGGGTATGAAAAGTCGTGAGTTGATCATTAACGTCTCATTTGCTCTTTTTTTTTTTATTAAAATACATGGCTTAGTCAACTCTGGTACAAACATTTCAAGAAAAAAGAGGCTTGATAGCAGTGTTCGACGTCAAAAACTTAACATCTTCCCCATCTCTTTTCATAAGTACAAACACGCCCTTTTGGATAGAAGACATGTTTAAGCAAAAACCTTTAAAATTATTGTTACAAGCCCGGCAACAAAAGTCGTCATAAACCTCCGATTGCTATTCAACAATGAAAAGCTGTGAAATAACACACAAATCTCGATTCTAACCTAACATTTTAGTACCTCTACCTATAAATATTTTTGCCCTACGAGATGTTACATAACGTTTGGAAAATTTCACAAAAGAAGAAATTCATACATAAATCTAGGGATACCATAGTTTTCAAATAAAACAGCTCCACAAAGTTCTTATAGAGCTTTCCTTGTTTTAATTTTGGCTGTTATTTAAAGACATATCTTCAAAACCTTACAAGAGCAAATAAATCATAGATATTACTTTAAATTAAGAATAACTATTTTATTTTTATTTTTAATTCGTAGAATATTATTTTCTCAAAAAATATCCCTTTATGGTATTATATTCGCCATCTACTCTCTCACTCTAACAATGTCTCTCTTTCTTAAGTACTCTCTTTTTCTCTCTCTTTCTATTCCGAAATTGAATCATTATCTCTTTCCTTATTTCACACAAAAAAGCATGACGTAACAACAATGTTCATTGATTTATTTCAGTAATTTGTGCAGCAAAAAAAAAAATTAAAAAATGTCCTTTAATTCGTCCTTCTTATACTTCTTTTTATATTGTAGCAATTGTACATCCTTTTGAACTACTTTTCGTTGATTTAATGATGAACAATGAAGGCGCTTTTCTTGAATTTTATTTTTTACATAATTCCTAATGAGGGAAATGGGAGGGGAATTTTTTGTTCAAATGCAAGGGAAATTCCGTATAATTCTTGGGAAGTTTATTAAAAATTGTTAAAAATAGTATTAAAGCAACTTACCCCAACTGGATCCTGTTCTTCCTAGACATTGACTTGTCTCACTATTCCAAAGAAAAGTCTTGAAACCCTCCCATTTGCCCATTTTCACGGGACGTGAATAATATTGTTCAGCTATTTTCTTATCGGCCATTTTGAATTAGGTGTATTTTGTGTTCTTTTGCTAAGTGTGTGGCTGTTTCTTAGAATGAGGTTATAACTGTCTTTTTTTTTTATATATAACTGTCCAATTGGGATTTCCGGATATTCAGGGATAGGCAACAACGACGGCTGAAGATAACGAAAAGTTAAAAATAAATTATACAAACACTTTAAAAGAATTTCCGTTTCGCCTTTACTTCTTCCGTTCACGGTATATTAGATTTTTTTTTTAACTATACTAGAATACCAATACACTGGCAATGTATCTATATCCTTTGAGATATAAAAAAAAAGTGTATGGATGAAAAAGTGGATGAAGAAGAAAGAATCTTAGAGAAATTCATCGTGAAAAAAAGGAAGAAGAAAAGAAGAAGGAAATTTTAAAAAGTTATGAAACTGTTCATATATTTAAATTTAAGCACAAAACAATCAATCCGAAAAGTGTCCTTTAAAGTTTTTTTTTTTTTTTTAATTCAAAATCACAAATCGATAGCTATATCCTTTTTTGATTATGAAATCCCGTGTAACACTTAGTTTCAGTATCAGTAGTATAAGTCACCAGCACTTGAAAAAAAGTAACTATTTCGGCAAGGAAAACTTTGAAAATTATTTTTAGAAAAAGGACACGAAATATTAATTAGAAAAAGAAAGATAAAATGATTATATTATTTTACACATCATTCACCGTAAACGTCTTTTGTCAGCAGGCACACCACACAACTCGACGACTTTTTCTATTGACCGTTATGTAACTTGTTTTGCGGGGGCCTTCGATTTGCTGTAAAACGGCTCTGAGTGTATGTGTGTGTGTGTGTAGTTTCCGTTCTACTGATTGCTCACAGCGAAGAAGAGAGAGAAAGGACCCAAAAAGCTTTTATTGGTCGTGAAAAGAGAAAAGTGCAAATAAAGCTGCTTTTCTTTATTTAAAAAAAGCTTGAAAGCTTTTAGGGATTTCTTGAACTATTGGAAGGGCTTCTGAAGGGATATTATATGTGTAGGTCCGTCAAGGATACTTCTGTTATGTTAGTATACCCTTTTTGGAAATAGGCCCATTTCAATAAATGAATCTCTCTCTTCTCTTTTCAAAGTTGAAAATTGAAATGAATAAGCCGAAGCCGATACACACTCAAAGAGAGCGAGAAGATTATTATGAAAGTGTCCTTTTTCCTATGTCCGCGCACACAATGATGTTGAGAAAAAACTGTACAAGTCAAGAAAATTGTTACAAAATCATTTTTTTTTTTTTTTGCTTTAAAGTTTTTCTTACAGTTTTTTTAACGAAAATTTGCAAAATTTACCCAGCCAAAACGCACTCACTCACTGAATTTAAACTTAAAAAAAAAAACTGCACTCGAGTCTTTATCAACCGGAGTTTTCCATTTTTCTTTTTTTTATGTTTTTTTTGTCGGTCACAGGACTTTTCCCTTTTTTTTCGCGGAAAGATTAGGAATTTGATTGGTTCCACTTACTGAATGTTAATAAATGTCTGGTTTTTAATGGCAGAAGGGGATCAACTACTTGTTCTTATTTTAATCCTGATGAAAATGAAAAATAGATTTTTTTGAAAAAATAATTTTTCTTTTCGGTTTGTGTTCGGTCCCACTTCCACAGTTTAAATGCCAATGATGGAGCCCAGCTACTGAAAGAAGTCGGCGAAAAGTTTTTCGTAGCTACTCGGTTCTGTTGGATTTGGTTAAAGTTTTTTTTTTTACCGTATAGATATGACTGTATTGAAAGGCAGGCAAAAAGCTTTGGAATGAAAGCATTATTCTCCGAAGCTTGCTATTTCCAGAGGGGGTGGAGCAATAGTATACACAGCCAGTATCAAGTAAAATAGATGATGGTTGTGGAGTGAATTGATTTTTTCATATCGAGGGTTGTTGGAAGCTTTGGAATGCTTTGATGTGGGGTACAATTTAGTTTTAGGAGGCAACAGTGCATCACCAACTGTGATGATAAGTTCCACTCAAGATGATGATTTGTATAATATTTATTTTTAACATGTTTGTATAAAAAATAATAAGATCAAGAGACCAAGAAATATTTTGGGCTGCTTTTAAAGATAGTGAATAAAAGAAGCATTTGAGTGTCGATGTGAGTCACATTCATATGAAACTTCTTTCTTGGTTTAGAAGAAGTTTCCATGTAAGATGCCAGAAATTAATACTGTCCACTTTTTTATAGGAAGTATGTAAGTTCATATTTAGAAATATGTAGTAATAATTTTTCAACACTGGATATTTTATTTTTAAAACATAATGCTTATCTTAATTAATGAATTCAAACCGCAGCCCAGTGAAGTTTAGTAAATTTAAATTAACAAAGTTTGGAGAGAAAAATCTATTTCGACCGAATTTTTAATTTTCAACCCAAAATCGATCCTCAGTTTTTCAGTACCTACTGGCGAAGACGAAAGTGGTGTTCATAAAGTCTAGAGTTATTTAGCTTAAATGAAATTTTTGAATGGAGGATCGAATAGTAGAATCTACTTAGAGTAAGTGCGTTTAGTTCTAATTGGTGGGACAAAGTTCGTCGGTGGGGTTAGTTCTTGGGGACTTATATCAATGTGCTGAGACTTGCGTTCGACATTACATTTCGTTTTGTAAAATTGAATTCTCAGCACTATGGAACAGCTCATATATAATTATGTATATGTAAGATAAGTTGCTATGAATATTTGTATTGAAACAGTATTTTGTTGATCTGCAATGTCGAATTTGTAAAAATGAATGATCTTCTCTTTCATAAAACATAAGTTTTTACTTGCGGTTATAGGCACTATAAGACAAGCTATGCATTGGTAAAAAAAAGTTTTTTCCGTATATCTGTCTGTCTGTCTGTATGTATAGACGACATCTGTTACAGCCCAAACGGGTGGGCCGATTTGCTACAAACTTGGTATATAGAGTTTTTTAGGTGTTACACAGAGGGGAAATTGACATTTTGCTTTTATCTCAAAAAATAACGGTACCTGCCATATAACCGTTACGTTAAAGCTAAGTTTTCTCAAAAACGGCTCTAACGATTTCAATTTAAAAAATCAGTGTTGCTTTTTAGGTACCTAGGTACGACCAATATGGCTGAAAAAAAGTTTTAAAAAATGTCTATAAGAACGGTACTTTCCATAGGACCGTTTTATTTGCTTTGGACTATCTCGAAAATGGCTCAACCGATTCTTTCGAAATTTCACACATATATAGTTGTAGGAAGCTCAATTTGTACTGCATACCAATATTTTTAAAAAATGTTTTTTTTTTGTATTTTTAAAAACATTTAAAAAAAAATTAAAAATTTAATGTTTTGAAAACTGCTTATTAAATTTGTTTCTCAAAATTATAATGAAATGTATTTGCTGAATACCTATGAACTGGCGTTTTTTGAATTTTTTTTGAAATTTTTTTTTCAAAATTTTTTTCAACCGCTCCACAGATTTTTATAAATTTATTCTCATAAATTAAAATTTATCCAAGATATAAAATGGTGTACTTTTTTCAGCTCAAATTAGTTTAAGTTATATTTATTTAAGAATTTTGACAAAATTATATTTATCAAAATCTCAAGCCCCTAGACCACTGTCACACATTAGAGCAAGTTCGTGCGACCCAGTCGTGCATTTTATTTTGATCTGCATGTCGAATTTGTATAAATAAATACCCTATCTTTTCTGTCATAAAACAAATTTTCAAAATATTTTTTTTTTGACAATCAAACATAACATTGCGATGATGCCCATGAAGTTGGTTCTGAAATTATGTATGTCTGCCTATCTGTCTGTCTATATGTCTGTCTGTCTGTATAATAAGTTACCTCTACAACCTAAACGGCTGGACTGATTTGCTTCAAACTTAGTACACAGTAGGTATGTATTATTATGACGTTCTACAGAAGGGTTTTAGGAATTAGCATCCTGGATGCTAATCCTAGCTCTGCTAGGAATTTTACTGAATAGCGTTTTTTGTGTGAACTGTATGTTTTGGGTGAAAAGATTTTTAAAGAAAAGTCTTAACGGTACCTACCATATGACCATTTTTTTCCAAATCTAATTTTCTCCCAAGTCACATGACAAATTTCGTTAAAATTTTTAATAAATTTTTTGTTATCTAATAAGAACTACAAACAACTATATGTTAAGCATACTAAAAAAAATAGAATATGTTTTCTAAAAGTTTTTCAAAAAAAAAAATCGATTTTGAAATTTTGTTTTCTTAAAATTCAAAAAAAAATCAGACTTAATTTTTTTTTTAAAGAACCTTTTAACTAGTGATTTTTATATGTTGGAGTTTTAATGATTGTATTTTCCTTTTTTTTTAAATTTTAAGCCCCGGGACCACTGTCACATATAAGAGCAAGTTCGTGAGACCCAGTCGTGCACTTTATTATCTTAGGAACATAATATAAAATATAACTTATCAACTTGTGACACAAAATTTTAGAAATAAAATATTATTATCTTCAACATCTTAAAACAATTTAACGACATCAAAATAAAAAAGGAATATTTGATACTTACATTAGATAGTATGCTTGATTGACGGACTCAAAATTCTTAATAATCTTTCCTTTGTTCAAAACTTTGACATCTAGCAAATTTTTCTTTTGATACAATAAAATTTCAATGAAACAATAAAATCAAATATGACATTTTGGCAATTAAAATAATTTCTTTGTGAAATGAAGTTTCAAGTTATAATGTATTCTCCTGGGCCGTACTATTGAAGATGTCCTTTTTTACATATCGGGTATGGCGTTGATGACTTGATGAGCTGGAGCTTTCTTTGAGCTATCTTATTTGTTGAAATCAATTTGTTCGACTATGCTTATGGGATATGGCGTTGTGAGTAAAGCATTGTAATAGTACCTATACATCATTGTATCTTCTTCGTTGGATGTTTCGTTAACATAGACAGAAACCAAATCTTTTCTCTCCAATACTGCACGGTTTTTTTTCCGACTACGGGAGTGGCCTGTCCATGCTTCTACGACATAAAACAGGACTAGTATGATGAATGTTTTGTGCATCGTCTTCTTGGTTCTTTTCGATAGGAACAATTGCTTTCCAATAGCGTATAACCTAAAGGAAAAACTAGTAGTTTGATTTCGACGCTGATATTGTTTTTCGCCTTCGTACACCAGTGCCCAGGCAGACAAACTCGAATTTAAGCCCATAAATAGCTTACGTCGATAGTGGGATTTGACAGATAGACCTACCTTTCTCGATGTGAAATAGGTTGACTCACAATTTCTGCCTTTAAGATGTACTCAAAGTATACGTTTTAAGGGTTTTTTTTTTTTTATCAATCTCAGTTTTTTGGCCTTGTGTCATTTCGGAAAGAGTAAGTAATCCAACAAATTTTGTGACATAAGGCCAAACGTTTGCGAAAAGTTACATGATGGCTGAGTTATTAAAAAGTTACATGATGATGGCTGAGCATTAGTCAACCAGCAGGCGGAAGATTTATAAAATCCAAAGGCTTTTCCAAAAAGACAATTTATTTCTTACTATTACTCAGGCCATTGTATATCGAATCTATGTATATAGTAGGTACTCTCATGATAGTTTTGTCTGTGGAGCCGCCTCAAACGTCGTTTCTAATAAGTGATGTTACACAGCGCAAATAGCAGGAGCAGCGGCACCTTCCATGCAGCTTTTGCGGTAGAAGTTAATTATTCAGGGTAATACTTTAGTTTTCAAAGCAGAGCTGAGGTTCGAAAATTTCTTTCAGCTCTTAGGTTTATGGGTTTTGTTTTACGAGTAATGAACAATGTGGCCAAATATTTAATCGTGCAGGCAAGTACTTTTTATTTATTTACGCTCAAAGATTCCTGTGTGTGCATTGATAATAGGCAATAATATAAGGACCTCTAGTTAATAGCCGGATCCGAACGGGTTGGTACACATTTTCATAACAAGTTTTACTCTAGAAGAAGTACTTGGCAGTTGGAACAACAGCACGTTTTTGGCTAGAAATAAGCCAACCACCTTTAAATTGACCTGCTTGGGACACATTGTGAAAATGTCATTTGGCCATATTACGAAGAATGGCCGCATGATTATTTTTTGTTTCGATTTGAAAATTCCAAGACAGTTTGACAATCCCTCACACAACATCAGCTACTTCTCATCATCGACCATTAGCCATTCTTAAAGACGTTGGAATACATTTTGAAGGAATTCGAAAGTTCATTTTGCGTCTATTCCAGACATTATTCCAAATCTCCAACATTCATAGCCTGCTTTTTTGAGCTTCCACGCGCATGTTTCCTCCAAAATTGAGTTTTCAAAACGTTTATTGATTTATCCGATGCGGCGAAGAACGGGCGGATGAGCGGCGACATACTGAAAATAGTTGTTTCCTATTTTTCTCTACTTACTAGAGAAAGAGACAGAGATAGATAAACTGGTGCTGGTGCTAGTGCTGGTGGTTATGTCTGCTTATGCATCTTCAAATCTATTCAAAACGACGACCCAAGGCATGCGAAAATAGTTACAACAGCTCATATAGCGAGAACACGAGAGTTTTTTATGTTAAGTTCCGATCATGCGCTTGACACGGAAAAAAGCCTTAAAGAGGATAAGCCCCTCATAGTTACCCATGTTGAAGGGTTGTTTTCTTGAAAACTCATTTCCCATAACGGCAACGGCAAAACGGGAGTATGGGGGTAGCAAGAGTGTGCAGAGAAAGGGAATAACGATGACGACAACAACAAAAATTGAGTACGACCTCGTTTTCGGTTACACCACACGACTTGGCCTGCGTATTTAAAGGAAGGCTGGCTATTCCAGCCTTTGTCTCGGAAAAACACTTTGCGATTGTTTTAGACCATTCTGAATGATGTGTCAGAATTTCCGTGAGAGAGAGGGATTTCCTTTTCTTATACCACGTGATGCTGGGGCAAGGCATTTTTTATAGCTCTCACGACCCCTTTACAGTCTTACGTCATACCTCAGCTGTTACGTTGTCAAATTTGTATAGGCAAATCGGGAAATCTATTCTCCCACGCCTTGCAATTTCTTTCTTTTTTTTTTTTTTTTTTGTAACATAGGGTAACGGGGTGTGTTCCTCAACCTGCTATGTTTTCTGTTATACAAGGACTATCGACTAACATGGTTTTACACTTCATGGCTCCATCTAGCTGTGTAGTACAACAGAAATGTACAGACATATAGAAGGACTCAGGACATTAGAATGAAGACGAGCTCCTGCTGGTACTGGAAAGCCATCATGCACATCAAAATTGTGGTTTCCCGAGAGGGTGCTGGCTGAGGGGATTAGGGAAAGGGTACATCGGTTCATAGTATAAGTGTACAATTTGCATATTGTCCTCCAAAGGAAATTTAAAAATAATTGCTCAGAATGGCTGAGAGGGTAGCTAGCACCTTCTTGTGAGGGAGGTGGGATGAGGTGAGGAAAATTCAGTTCGTATAGAATAAAATGAAATTAAAGCTAAAGGCTTTCTTGAGCTTGAGAGGTGCTACTGGCATGTCTGTGCAAAGAACAGGACATGGGGTGTGTATTCGAGTACATCTTGAGAAGGAATTTAATTTCCTCAGATATATGAGTGTGAAAGGATTGCTGCTGCTTTCTTTGACATGGTTTTTCACAAATTTTTTACCATATACATTTTTTTCCGAGCCCAAGGTGCTTCAAGGGGAATGAACGAACTATGGTGGCAGAATAATCAGTTGGGCTTTGTTTGCAAATTATCTTGCGTAACGTTGGTAATTTGGATGTAAGGACAAGGAGATGATGACAAAGTGGTGTTGGTGTCAAATTGTATGCTTTCTTCGTTAGTTAATTGCTTTATGTTATTGTAGGGAAATGATGCTTGAGATGAATAGGTAATTAAGAGAACGGTGAGTTAAGTTGTTGTGAACGCGACAGATTGTCAGAAATTGTTCGAAGCTGAATTCTTAGTAGTTTACTTCGTAGTTTAATTGCTTTTGAAAGCATAGTGCTATTCATTGAATAAAGACAATGTTTATCAAAGAAATTCCGTAAAATATAATCTGCAAACTTAAATTAATTTGAATGAATTGTGTTCTTCGCACTGAAATCGTTGTTATGGGTGTCGGTTTCATTGTATACAATTCTACACTTATAAAAACACTACTATTGCAATATCGAATCTTGACCTGCAAAACAATTGTATCGTTTTAGCTGATTTCTTGAGCTATCTATTTGAAGAGATGTAAGAAAACCACTTGAGAAGATAGTAACAACTGGTCACTGTGTTGCGGGGATAGATATGATTCTTTCGAGCAGACAAAAAGTATAAAACCAAAAAAAAAATGCATCAATGTGAGGAAAAGAAGTTTAAAATGTTATTACTAAGCTACTAAGATGTTACCCCCTTCTTACCAAAACCAGAATAAGTTCAAAGAATGTTGAAAGACCCGAAATCAAAAAACAAAATAATACTACCTACTAAAACACAAAGGTAGTAAATTATTTTTAATTTTATAAGAAAACTTACGAAATTCCACTACGTTTTTGATATATCAAAAACATAATGTAAATTATCCAACAGTAAATTATTTATTAATCTAGTTTTAAGTACCATAATAATAAAATTAAAAACTTTTATCCACGCGATGCCTTGGCTCTATTCTTACTGAGTTATAAAAGAACAATATGACATGAGTATGCATTCATATACATGAAATCATATCAATATTTTTTTTAAAATATATTTTGTATTTTTTAAAAGAATTTTTTAAACTTCTTTTTAATCTATATAATAATATTATGTATATAAAAAAGGATGCATAAATGCATGTATGAATATTTGTCCAGTATAGACTCCTTTTCCGCCCAACGGATTTTTATGAAGTAGAGTAGATATAGTTTAGTCCAGGGATGGTTCCTGTGAAGGTTTGAATAGAAATTTGTTTTCCAATTGTTTTATAAAATTATTTTCCTTGCATTTTTTCATCACTTTTTCAACGATTTCGGTTCAAAAATAAATAAATAAATATTTTCTTGCAATAAATATTATTAGTGACAAATTTTTCGAAAACAATTGATCAAAATCATCATATTCAGTTTAACAATGGAATTAATTGCTCTTTGTAAATCAGAAATTTTCCTCGGACTAAAATAGAAATTGCAAGTTGCTGTGTATGTTGAAGCTGCGTGACAAAGATCGAACAGAGGCGACTTCTGAGATCTTCTGGAATGTGATCTTTCCGGTTATACAGATGAGCTGGACGCACTCTTGAAAGCATCACATTCATGGAACCGAGTCGAAAAAATCAGGCTCTCAACGGACATGCGCATGCATTTGGAGGAAGATGAGTCTGCCCAAAAAATTTTCAAACAACAACAAATGCAACAAAATTTTCATGCCATTGTGGACAAGGTTTTCCCAAATTCAGCCAGCGACTACAAAAATCCAGATTGACTGTAAGAACGTGCATTATAAGCGCCCAAGAATGATGATGTTAATAGATTGAAGGAACGATTTTAAGTAAAACTGCTCGGCGAACCTGTCAAAAACAAATCATTTCACACAGTGGTGGATGAAGAAAAAGCAGTCAACTATTCAATCCAATTTTTAAATTCGATGGAGTTACCAGGAATGTCACATATTAACATTAAAAGTTTGATCGCCGATGATGCTCATTCGAAACTTGAACGCCCCAAAACCAGACTACTGACGGTCAAGAAATTGACACCAAATTTTATCGAAGAAGGGCAACAATCATCATTGGCAAATTCAAAGGGGAAGACGTGCTGATTCCACTTATATCGATGATTATCAATGATTTGCCATTTGACTTCAAGCGGCTTCAGTTTAATTTAATTCAAGTTAAAAGAGCTTAAGTCGACGTAAGCGAAAATTGTTATTTTAAGTTCACACACTTTCCCGTTTGCTTGCCTTTATTTGAGTCTGGGTCACATTGCTTTCCGACAAAATTATTACCGTTAAATTTAAAAAAATCAAAGTTGCTTAAGTGCATATGGACAAAAAATGCATTTGCAAAACGGCTTATGTCTATTGAAAGCCGAAATTATTTTTTTTAATGGCTTAAGTCCTGAGATAAGCTCGTAATTCTTGTGAAAACCAAATGAAATGATCGCTTACATCTACCTAAGTTAATATCAAGCAATATCGAATCATTTGACTGCTTATATCGACATAAGTCATTGTAAGAAATTGATTTTTAACCAAAGCCAGTTTTCTAAAGCTTAAGTTCATAAAACAGCTTTTTTTATTAGACTTGTGTTTATTTTATAACAAGAAAGGGGTATGAATTTTAAGGATGTTATGTATAAAAATGTGCCCTAAAAAAAATTTCAATAGTCTAGCAGCAAACTTTCTTAGTAATCACCAAAAAAAATTCAAAAACCAATTCGCAAAACTTTATTTGATCATATTGAAAAATGATACAAATTTACATAAGCGGTTTTAACTTAATGGCCCAGTTTTTGGTATTCATTTGGAAATTCATGTTATCATGAAATAAATGTTTTCAAAAAGTTTTTCAAAAAAAAACTTTTTTTCAATAAAAAAGCTACAAATATTTTGATAATTTAAGTCTTATAAAAAGAAATGTATCCAAAAATTAAAATGGCGTATTTTTTTAACAATACTCAAATCAGTTTAAGTTATTTTATTTAATTTAAGAAGTTCCAATTTTTTTTCAAAATCTCAAGCCCCAAGACCACTGTCACACATAAGAGCGAGTTCTTTCAACCTCGTCGTGCACTTTATTTTTGCCGCTTTACACAAATGTGAATGTTTAACCCAGCTCGACTTCTCCCTGCCATTACGATTTACAGACTTACGAAACCAACGCACCTATATCGGTACATACAATCCAATTTTCTTAACCTAACTATATCCCTGAAAGTACTCGTTTTGTCTATCCAAGAAAATATTTACTCTTTTTTGTTGGCTTCGAAGATGACAAAAAGAGATTATCAAACAAGCTTTGAACCAACTGGCAATTAATTAGGTATCTTAATGAAATTAAAAGCAAATCAAAAAGCCAACAAACCAAGGACCATGTCTAGCGAACTTAATACTATTTTATGTTAATTACCGCATTGCAGTTAAATTAACCCTATAACCACCAACTATTACTTTTCCCACCCAACAAACATTTTTCAGTCCATGAATAAGCCGTATGTAGTATACGTATACGTGACTAACTAAATCCTTTATAGTAACGATGAGGTGTTCTCTTTCAACTGTTTGTATATATCTGTTTCTGTGCATCCTTAACATTTACTTGGCACTGATTGTTGTTTATAGCATGAGGCTACCATTTTTAACCACCACCAGCCACCTCTAGACCACCACCCAATACATTACTTCGCTTCATGGTCTGGCCTTCAACTGAAAGCCTCATCCTTCCCAACTTATTGCCAAATTGACAAAATAAACAAAATCTCAAAGATATATCTACTATCTTATTCCAACCGAGCCCGACAACGAACGAGGACAAGAAAAACCGGATCTATTACGCAAAGAATCCTGGTGAGGATGTTTTCTTGCCGTTGGCCTAAATATTGTGCCACTGTATCGCCTGCCGCGCCGCGCCGCCGAGCCGCCACACGATGACTTAGCAGTTTATCCATATCCTTTTTGCGTATTGTGTACATACAAAGACTGACAAAAACATTATCTTATCTATCTCCAGTATGCGAGTGTGTTCTCTTTATTGCAGCCACAGCCACCCAAGGCAAAAAGTCATTTTCGTTGCCAGGAAAAATAAAAATTAAAAAAGAATCATAGAAGAAAAAAATAAGTCTCAAATGTCCGCCAAACTGGATTACAATTCGAATTGACCCACTTTACTATTTGCAAGGATACACTTTTCAGTTATTTTTGTTGCCAAGAAATGCTTGTAGGAATAAAAATACTTTGTAGAGTAGAAACGCTTATGCTAGGGTTTTATTTCTTTAAAATAAATTAATTAAAAGCTAGATGTGAGATTACGGCAGGATGTATTCCTCAATATTCTATCGTCACGCACTTTGTCTTCAGGTATTCATTGAGTGCTTCCTGTCCCAAGTCCTTTCCGAAGCCACTTTGTTTGAAGCCACCAAATGGCGCAGCTACATCAGTCTTGTTGTAAACGTTTACGAATACGGTACCGGCTTCAACGCGGTCAGCGAATGCCAGAGCTTTCGCAATGTCTCTTGTGAACACTCCTGACGCTAGGCCGTATTCTGTACTATTGGCCCGTTTCATCACTGAATCTATATCGGAGCCGTTGAATTTTGAGACAACCATGATGGGCCCAAAGGATTCTTCTTTAGCGATGAACATGTGATCTTCGACATTAGTGAAAACGGTTGGCTGGAAAAAGAAACCTTTGGTGTTCGGGACCGGTTTTCCTCCGTAGACAAGAGTTGCTCCTTCCTCCACACCTCGGTTTGAGAATTCAATCAATTTTTCAAAGTGTGCTCGATGGTTTTGGGGACCGTGGGCAGTTGAACGGTTCAATGGGTCCCCAATGGTCATTGTACGGAGGTCCTTAACTACGCGACGGATGAATTCATCATGTATTTTGTCCTCAACAAAAAGCCGACCAGCTGCTATACAGTTCTCGCCCTTATTGAAGAAGACAGATGACATACCCTGAAAATATGGAAACAAGCTATAAGTCAACAATGTTCGGATGCATTTACAGGTATAACAAACTTACATGCTTCACAGCTTTATCGAGATCACAATCGGCAAATATGACAAGTGGGCTTTTACCCCCGAGCTCTAGAGAGCACTTTTTGAGATTGGAAATAGCACAAGACTTCATGATAGTCTTTCCAATTGGTGTTGAACCAGTAAAGCCCAATTTCCTGACCAACGGATGATCTGCCAAGGCTTGACCTGCTACAGAACCCATTCCAGGAACGATATTGATAACGCCTGGTGGAAATCCAGCTTTCACTGAAAGTTCAGCGAACTTCAGAGCTGTCAGAGGACAAACTTGAGCTGGCTTGATAATGCAGGTGTTGCCTGCTGCTATGCAAGCTGCCATTTTCCATGATAACATCATTAATGGATAGTTCCAGGGGGTGATCAAGCCGCAAACACTGAAATAAATAGACTCATTAGCCATATTGTTCAGGCAGGACAAGACATTGTTCTAAAAACTTACCCAATCGGTTCCTTCTTCGTGAAAGTTAAAACATTGTTTGGCCTGGCTGGGTTCACTGGGATCGTGCTTCCGTGAATCTTATCACACCAACCAGCAAAGTATCGCCAGGCATCAATTGACATTCCAACGTGTGTTTTCAAAGCCAATGTGTACACTGCTCCAGAGTCAACAGCTTCTATCGTTGCCAACTCTTCTTTATGCTCTTCCATCAAATCAGCTAGCTTCATCATGAGTTGTCCCCGCTGACGCGGAGAAATCTGCTTCCAAGAGCCATTGAATGCTTTTTGAGCAGCTTGCACTGCCAAATCTACATCATTCACCGAAGCGCAAGCGACTTTGCACAACTCTTCAGCATTGGTTGGGTTGACTATCTCAGTGGTTTTCCTTCCCTCGGCATCGATGAATTTTCCATTGATGAAAAGTTGTGTTGGAACCGGAATTTCCCTTTTGTTGGCATGCATGACAAAACCATCAAAGTAGACCTTCATGTTGGAACCTAAGCTTCCTTGTCGGAGAGCTTTGACTATCTCCAAGAAGAATTCATCGAACACAGGGGCCATGAAGACAACTTCATTTTCCAGTGGAATATCAAATGCATCTTTGCATTCTTCAACCAAACGAACAACATCCATTGATCCAGCACCTGAGGCGAAGAAATCTACATCCCCTCCGATTGGAATCTTTAATATGGAATTCCAAATTCCTCTAACAACATCTTTCTTGCTAAGTTCTTCCTCTGTGAGGTCATCAATTTGTTGACCATTAGACTGATTAAACCAGTCGCTTGCTGCAATCATCTTTGAGCCCTTTTTAACTCTCCTGACATTGACGAAAGTTCCATCAGTTCCTTGGATAAGAAGTCCATCTTCATGGATGTAGGCTGATTTTTTTAAGCCTTTTAGTCTTATTGATTGTCCTTTAGATGGACTTGCAGAATAAATGTGTGCTCCAAAAAGTCGAACTTTTTCCTCTGAACCATCATCACTTAAAACAATAGCCAATGCTCCTGGCACGGAGTCAAGACCTCGGATGAAGTTGAATATTCTCATTCCAGATTGATTTAGATTGATTATTTGATTTTCCTCCCTGAACATAGCTGGGTCGTAAGTAGCCCCAATCTCAGTTTGAGGGATTCTCGGAGCAGTTCCGTTGGCAACCATTTCGACGGCCTCACCCATCGACTTGACTCCCTCAGGGTATAAGAATCTCTTATAAATTGTGTCTAGGGTATCTGTGGACTCTAATGGACATTGTTTTGTCAATAGCAGTGGTCCAGTATCCAAACCATCATCAGCCCAGAAAATTGAGAAACCAGCTATATCATCACCTTCAATCATTGTCCATGAGATGGCACTTGCTCCTCGATGACGGGGCAGCACTGATGGATGATAACAAATACTGCCTAATTCAGCAGCATCAATTACTTCCATGGGAATGAATTGAGAACAATACGGCAAAACATTCAATGTTGCTCCAATGGATTTGTACTTTTCTAGAACTTCAGGAATGACAATTCCTTTCTTACGCCATGATGGAAATTTAAACACCGGAATGTCATGACGTCTAGCTGTGGTGCCAAGAATGTCTTCACGACTTCCTTTATCGGGTATTGTAAAGACTCCAGCAATGGTAAAGTTTTTTTCAAGCAGGAGTTCCAAGACATCAGCAGCGAAGTTGCTTTGTCCAATTATAGCAAGACGAAGATTTTGCTGGAAGAGAAAGCGAACGTTTTGCATGAGAAGCTGAAAGTATGATTCAAGGCAATAATAAGTTTTTGAATTGAAAGTAATTTTGTTAAGTTCATGCAACTTATGAGACTTTCTTTTTCAAAAAATAAATGGCTTAGAGTAAAAACTCTCTTCTTGAAAACTTTTCAAGGCTGATACCAGAATCTAATCCAAATGATTGTTTGAAATTGAAGAAATCTTGAGATAAGATATTTGAAGTTGTGGTCACAACAAGGATTAGTGAGTGATGGAAGAATCTGGTTGGCGCCCTATGGTTTGTATGAATTTCTAAGCCGGTAAACCTACTGAGTTCAAATTATCAGGTACTCTTTGGTATTTGCTTGGAAGAAATGGTTGTAAAGTGTTGTTTGAGAGTTTTGGTCAAAATCCGTTAGGTGGTTTGCCTGCTAATGCATTTCAAGTGACACGCGCTCTTCGTTTTATGTTAATTTAAGAGTATACTTATAACACTAAATTAAGTGGGTTATTCACTTACAAATCTCAAAGCTTAAGAGGTATTTGATTTAAAACAAGTGCAATATTTTAGTAGTAGAAGTAGCAAAACTTCAAGAACAACGTACACAAATGTACATAAATGTATTGTATATCTCTACATTCAGATGTATTTATAATGAAAGACATCCATTAATACTCGTACATTTTACAAAGTGGCAACTTTGATTGTAATGCTATACGTACGGGCTGATTCAGCTGCTGTCAAGAAATTGACGTTTGCAAATTGGCGAAAAAATGTATATTCACAATTGTTAAAACCGAAAATGTAGTTCACTAATAGCACTTTCCATTCGTTTCACTCAGGGAACCACCCATTCTGAAAACCGATGGAAAAAACAAAATCGCTTCTGTTCAATTTCAACACAATTCGCAGGCATCAGTTTCACAAGTTTTGCCAATGTCAAAGTGGTGTGCGTAGCCCGATTCGCGGTATGAAGGGATTTTTACTGATTCTTCGTATTAAATACTACTCACTTAACTTCGTTGCTGACCTTCGACGTCTTCATCATCAGATTTGGGCTCAAAAATATGTCACATTTGTCGACATTACCAAAACTTTCGGCATTGCTGCATGCGAATAGACCTTTCCCCAATGAATATTCTATGGGTGACATTTGAGTTATATTTGTATTTGTGCTTCTTGAGTGGGTTCTGACTTCAAATCCAGAAGAAAAATTCTCTTCTCAGAATCGTCAGTGTCAATTGCTTACCAATGGAACGGTTTCAGAAGACTTCCGGATGCTTCTGGACGCTTCTTTTCTTCCAATGGAAAGTGCTATAAGGGTATGTATACAGACAGCTGTTTCTCACTCTAAATCTTGACAGAAAGTTCAGTATCATAGGTACCTTCGCAGACCGAAATGAGTCACTTAACGTTTAAACAACGTTGGGAAATGTTAAAAACTTATTTCCAAAGTGAGTGCTGTGTAGCTCAAACAGTGGGTTTTTTTAAAAGAAATTTTTGGTCGAAATAAAGCACACACTGCGCCTGCTGTACGGAAGTAAGTGCAACAATTCCTTAGACTGGTATGCAAGTGGACAACACTAATGGTCCCCGTCGTCGTCTGGTACGCACAGTGAGACACAATTAACGCACATCAACTCGCCATCGAGCTCAACAGATTAACATTTCACGCACTAGCCTGAGGAGAATTCTGCACGAAGATCTCGTTATTCACTTACAAGGCCCAACTTACTCAGCAATTGAAGATGCATAGCATTAAACAATCATTTTTCTTCGAAAATCAGGCTGGAAACAAAGTTGCGGTTATAACGGTGGGTGTTACAGAGCCATGCGAGTGACAGAATGCGCTACTGCAAAGCCAGCCGAGGCAGCCACTTTAACGACGGCGGCGGCGCGGCGACTTTATGCTTCATAAATAATGGGAATACTTGCTCTTACTAATAAAGCCAAACTACAAGGACACAAATTTAATTTTGTTTATTGTATTGCATTTTTAAAACGAAACATAATTTAATGTTATGGAAAAGAATTAAGATTTATTATAAGGATAAGGGTTTGCCATTATGTTTTAAAAATTATTTCAAAAAGACCAACTCAGAAAAAGTATTGCCAGATTGAAAACCACACGTGCAAAAAAACACCATTTATTAAAGCTAAAGTAGGAATAATTGTTGTGTCTGGTATGCTTAGTATCATTTCTTTTGTCACTTCCAAATAAAATATTCGAATAACACACTTTTATGATTAGAAAACAAAAGGTTTATTGTTTTATCATGGATTCTCAGAATCCTCTTTCATCTAATGAATTAATTATATAATCTGTGAAGACAAGAAATTAAATTAAATTCAAGAATCTACACAGGAGTGCTCGCAATAGAACATTTTGCTACCTATTCTTTATGAAAACTGGTTAAAGGCAAAGTTATTTGATTTCCTTGAGACCAAAGGTTATTGAATTTGTGGTTCCGGTAGCTAGTAAGCTTGGTTTATTTTGTTGGCAATTTTTCTACCATTTAATTGATTCCAAAGATAAATACCAGCTCCAGATTCTCAACTAGATCACTTTAAAACAAAAAAAAAGAGACATAAAATCTTCATCCCAAAACAGAACCACAAGATGAATAGCTAACTTTGTAACAGCTGAAAAAATTAGCAAATTGTGCAACTCTTTTTCATCATTTCCCACTGAAAATTACATGCCGCCCAGATTACTGCCCGTACACTAATCGATAGATGGAAATGGAAATGGAAAACTTGATTTTTCTTTTGTTCCCATAAATTATGGACTACACCAGTCTGCGTCAATCAATCTCCCTTACCATGTTCAACATAAAAGCTATTGAGCAGCAATTTTAAAAAATATATATACATACTATACAATTTACAAGATACAAAACATTAAACAAGATTAGATACTAACTGTCATTATGTTGATTTATATGTAATGTTAAGATAGTTTGTAATCACAGATACAAATCGTTGGAATATTTTTTTTATGTTTTCTCTTTTAAGTTTTAATATCACACACTTTTTTTTAACTTTTTATAGTCTTATGCAATATTTTTGTTTGGAGCGTTATTTTGTTTTTTGTATATTTTTTATAAAATTAACTTCACTCGTCGTGGAGATAGATTTAGTCAATCACTTTGAAGCACGATAGATAGATTGTGCTCAGCAACGCACAGTGTCTTCTATTTATTCGTTTTATACCGATAGGGGGGAGGGGGATTTGGGGGGATAAATGTCGGTACAAAATAAGCTGATAACCATTTGGGATTATGAGTTTGATGCGGTGATTATGTAGTAGTCAATTTCCGATGTATTTCGTTTATTTTTTGTTATCAGTATTATTAAGTTTTTTTTTTTATTGACAGTATTTTGTATTCAATCCAGTTTTTATTTTTTTTATTGGAATGCTCACACAGAGCTACAAAGTTTTTAGAATAAAAGCGGTATCATAGTTTATGCTGTCTCATGCCGGCTGAGATTGAATAAGACAACACAGTGCACACCTAAAATTAAATAGTTTTTATTTAAAATTTTTGATAAAAATTTAATTTAAACAATGACAAAGCAAAAGGTTGATACATTTTTTTGGAAATATATTCGAAATCAACTTAAGAAAAATTGAAATTAAATCGGATGCAAAAATGAGTTGCTAAGCCATCAATCATAGCCAGAAAATATTTAATCTGGTTTAGCTTAAATATACTGTTGCTTTAAATCGACAAAACCGCATCCGTTTCAAATATTCTAAGCAAATGGTTCCGTGGAGTTAAACATTTATATTTTACCTTTTGTATGGAAATGAAAAACAGAATGGACTGTAAACGGTTATGTTATCCGGTCCTTACTTCATTGTAGGGATGCCGACTTAAAAGCTGTTGAATTCACTTACATAATTGGATCATAAAAAAGGCAGTATGGACTTTCTCATTTCATTTCATTTTTTTTTTTTTATTTCATTTCAATCTCAAAAAACAAACAAAAAATATTTCCTTTTGACAAACTCTTGCAGATTTTTCGTGAAAGCGAATGATATCTTTCTTGAACTCTAATCTAGAATGAAAAGATTGAAAGAACAACAATTGTAGTTTAAGTTTCAAGCTTAACGAGTTTTTTTTTTTGTTCATACTTTAAACACAGCCTTTGAATTCTAGAATGAAAAACTTAACGTCTACAAATATTAGCTTGCAAAAGATGCAATAATTATAATTAAAATTTAAAAACGATTTACCTAGGTTCGTTTTTGCACAATCAAAGTAAAAGACGGTGGTTCAAGATTGGTTTAGGAGTTAAAAAATAATGTTGATCAGTAATTCAAAAACGAGGTTCAACAGACCATGTTTATTCGCATATTTCAACTTATCCAATTTGGTGTCGGAACTTAGTCCTACCCGCACAAGATCAAACTGATCGAGAAACTCAAAGTTCATGAGCATAGACAACGACCGCCAGCGTTTGTTTGCATAATTTTATGTTTTAAAGAGGCCCCAATTTCAACCGAAAAATCATCTTTATGACTGTGTAACATCCAAAAATCATCGTTGTAACCAGGTGCCAATGCATCTCCAAAAAGTAGCCGTTTGGTATGGATTTTGTACCGGTCAGTGGTGTCATTGGTACGTTCTTTCGAAAACAAAACAGTAATAGAAATCATATAGATTTAGCCATTTTTGTCTTCCAACAGTAATTTTAAAGTGACTAATACAATTTCTTTTTTTTTTTTTTAATACGCCAGCTCCAAGACCACTGTCAAACATTAGAGGAAGTTTGTGCAACACAATCATATATTTTGTCTTAAGCTAGTAAGCTAGAAGCTAAGGTCACGCAGAATGACATGTCGATTGCTTGAGGCCGGTTTCATCAAAACAATTTCTGTACCGGCTTCGGTATGGTTCAAGATTTATATCTTATCTTAAATTTTGTTGAACTCTGTCTTCAAAAACAGGGGATTTCGGTGCTATGGTGAATTTTCCTACGGCGGGAATAAAACAATTTTGTTTTTTGTCTTGCTCTTTGAAGAGCAATATTTTTTTCAATCAGATTATACATATACATACAAAGTTTTGGGTGGTTCCTTGAACATTTGCATTTGTTTGACATATGGGTTTATTTAAAACATCTTTACTAAATTTCTTCGGATTCAGAGTCAGAGCACGTGGTTCGTGTTTTCAAAACAATTCAAGTCTTATCAATGAAATAGAAAATAAAATGAATCTATGAATTCCGTCTGATCATTCTGACCCAATGTCTGATAAGGACGTTCTCAAAAACACAAAGCACATAACCGGTTTTTGTTGGATTTCAATCGATCCAATTTTGATAACACCCGTTGAACCCAAAAACAGATTAGAAGTCAATAATTTGTTCTATTTTTATTTTTTTTCTAAAAAAAAAATTAATTGCGGACGGCAGAACCGGTTACGGGCGGTTTAGAGTTAATTACCAGTTTTGAAACCAATTTTATAATGTTTTAAGTGAATAACAGTGTTTTGTAAGTAGTGTCATTGAAACAGATACACATAATAATAGGTTTTTGCTCGTGGGTGATGAGCTGGAGCTCTAGAATTGGGTTTATTTTTATTTTGGCTTCAAGTTCACAAAAATAAGATTCACTCTGTCTCCATGGCATTTTGTTATGGCAGTGGCAGGTGGCTAATATAAACAGATTGGAACTTGAGTCAACATTAAAAATTTCGAATATCTGGTTTAATCCGGATTTTTCGAAAACATTTTTTTTATAGACTGTTTTATTTGATTATATTATCATTTAATGAGACATTTTGAGATTTTATTTGTAGATCTGGAAAAATACCAGTTTGATTGGGTTGTGTGCATGACCCTTGTGCAGAAATTTTTGTTCTGGTTTTTGTGGCTTATGAATACAAATTGTATTCCGGCCAGGGGTTTGGTTTTGTTTTGGATTTTGGAGGAAGCTTGGAGCATAAAGGCGAGTATTTCAAATGAAAGTTCTTTTTGCAAAATTCAACTTTATATATTTTGATAAAGACGCTGAGGAGACAAGATTACTCATTTTTTCGTATTTTGTCTTAACGGCTGTTAAATTAATTTTGATTTGTTGAGTTTGGGAACAATTTATTTAGACTGTCACATATCATATTCATTTAAGACCTTGACACATTCAGCTTTACACTGAATAAAAAAATAGCCTTTTCTATATTTAAATATGTTGATGGACATATAATTTTGAGAGATGTTAGAATAAAATGTATTTGTTTTAATTGGTGGGTCAACCCATGTTGCTTTTATATGATTGGATGTGTGGTTCTCACTTTCAAAGATTTTCGAATTTGTTAATCAGAAATGGAAACCAAATGACTTTTGAGGGCTAAAGCTACCATTTGCTGAAATTAATAAAACAACCGAAGACAAGATAACGATGATACAAAGGCTGTAAGAATTGGTACGGATGATTTTATGTCAGTCTATATTTACTTTTTTTTAGTTCTTAATATTTTTGGAATTCTTTTAGATGGTTTGTTTTTTCCTTCTTATCAGCTTAACACTTTTTTTTTTAATATGTCAAAAATTAGCTACTTAACTTAATCTAATGTGGATAAAATTGAAATTAATATATTCCTAACGACAAAAAGGTATGTTCACTTTTAAGGTAGCTATTTCTCTGTTGAATTCGATGAAATTTACGAAAAATAAAATAAAATGAAAATGAATATAAGGGCAAATTAGGGCATTGTATTTTGAAAAAATCTTTAAGAGTTTAAGAGTTTTCTTGGGATAACTAGATATGCAATAATATTTGTTTGCTAAAATCCGGAAAAAAGAATAGGTGCCTATTGAAAATCGTTTTACCAGTTTTTTAATACCTAAGTATACATTTTTTGGAAAAACTTTTCGAAAAAATATTTGAATTTTTTTTTGAGCAGGCATATATAAATATAGTAAATATGAAGCCTTTATCTTGGAAAATTATTTAAAAAAAAAACCGTTTTCAAAATATTTAGAAAACTAAAAATTTATTTGTATAAAATTATTTAAAATCGAAAAAAAAGTTTTTGAAATGCAATTTGTATAAATTTCCTCCTGCGTTAAATTTTTTTATTGAAATCAGAGGGATATTTTACCAGAAAACCTAATTTTAAAAAGCATTTTCTAGGAGAGGTATCGATTTAAAACAAATTTCGAAGAGTCTATTCTAACTTTAAGATAGAATGTCTGAAATAAAAATAGGTAGCCTGAAAGTTTTATCAAAATCGTTAAAGCCAATTTCAAGAATATTAAACTCTTTGTTTATGATTGTATGTCAGGTACCGTTATTTTTCAACCTAGAGCAAAAATTAAAAAATACCCATCGAGGGAATTCCAAATAATAATTACTTAGTACCAAGTTTAAAGCAAATCACAGATTTCAAGATTTTTTGATTTGAACAAATAATAAAAATAATAATAATAGTTCTAACTATATGCCTGTAAGACCAAAGGTCTTTTTAAATGCAAACTGCACGGCATTAAGTAGTTAGAAGGAATAGGAAGATAGGGAAGACAAATTTCCCAAAACAAACATAGAAGGAAATCTGTAGTCTTTACATGGTTTTTTTTTTTTTATCTACCCGTTTTCAAAACATTAAAGAAACTTAAAAAAAATATTGTAAAAAATAATTTTAGAAACTCAAGAAACTGTTTTTTTTTTTTTTTGTAACAGATGTGCAGACCTTGTAGATATTTAATTTAGTAAGTCGATTGTAAGCTCTGAATTTTTTTCTTATAATGTTACCTATAATGTAAGGCTTTTAAAATAAACGTTTATTTAATATTTACCTAAAAGTAATTTCTAACAAATTATTGATGTGAATAAAGATCCTCACTTCAAATAGAAACCTAAACATTTTTAACCATCCAATTTGGGATCACGACGTTATCCAGAGTGAAAGAATCTAGAAACGACAAAATCTATAAAAAAAATATAGAAAGATAAAATCTAGAAGTAGTAAAAATCTAGAATGTAGGTACCTATAAAAATCTCGAAAGATGGAAATCTAGAATAATCTAGAAAAGAAGTATTCTATATTTTTTTTAGAGGAATTCTAAATCTAGAATTAATATTAATAAATTCGCACGCGCAAATTAATTTTAATTCTAGATTTTTTTTTTCTCGATTTTTGGTTTTCGAGACTACGGTTTTCTAGATTTTTTTTGCACTGAATTTTTTTTCTAGATATCGTGGTAAGCCCTTCCAATTTGATTCAATCAACCCACAGCATCGGTGGAAATTACATTTTTTCACTTGCATTATTTTTTGTTCAAGTTTTTATTTAATTTTTTTCTTTTGTCATTTTAAAATGAAATTATGTAATAAATTGAGCATTTAACATTGCATTTAGTTTGATTTGCATTTAAACATGCGTTGTGCGTATGTAATAAAAATCTGCTCCCTAATCCTTTTCAGAGACCAAAAGGAGTCATATAAATACAACATACAACACAACAACTAAAAATGTTCTTGTAAGATAAGTAAATTTGATGTGTGCATAAAGTGCGATAGTGTGAGACACAATCGATCGTCGACGCGACAGCGACGCACGTGTCGCCAACTCTAGAAGAAACTTGAAATTTGTAATGTCCCTGAACTTACTGAACCAAATTCACGAATCGCTTGTTTGAAATATCACCATCATCTTTAAAATGTATCCTGATGTCACAAAAGTGACTGTTTTGAGAACAAAACTTGCATCCTACACACTAATGAAAAATTATTTCTTCTCCTCGTGTGGTCACGATAGTCTTACATAGGTATATGATTTAGAATATGGACTTAACACATTTTGATTTAAATTTAATAATCGACGAATAATACGTTTTATTTTATATCACCTTTTTTATGTCTGAATTTTGAAAATCCTTGTTTCCTGACATCTCCGAAGTCAATTTTATTCTTATATTAAAAACAAAAGTTCTGATCTTTCAATAAAAAACACAATACTACGTGATACTACCGACTTCTTTTTGAGAACATTAATTTTTTAAATCATTAATATAGGTATATGTATGTATTTGTAAAATATTAATCTTACAAACAGCGAAAACCACTCACCGAGACCGATCACCGTTCAGTGCGTTCACATTCTAAATTTAAGATCAAATCAATTGCCTTCAATTTCGGGAGGATATCTAAAACATGCCGGAGCAACCAGGCCATCTGTCTTAAGCTAAACAATTCATCCCTAAAAAAATCTTTGTGTGAGACAGGTTTTCTCCAATTTACACTCAAATAAATATCCCCTTCCTGTGTAATTTTTTTGAGAAGTTTTCTTGGTGTGATTTGACTTGACAGTGGGTCCTATGTATGATTTTTTTGAATTATTTTCATAATTACCTACTACACATTACTTTTACTACACATTCATATACATACATGCATTTCTAGTTTGAGATTAAAAAAAACTTTGTTTTAAAGTTTGTTGAAATTAATTATATAAGTACACGGCGGGCGTAACATTTTCTTACTCGCTTTTTTGCCCAAAAGATCCTTATTCATTTAATATGAACTGAAGAAAAAATGTGTTAATTTTTTTTTTACTTTTATGCCCTGGAAGGCTGGAAGTTTTCTCTTTTATCTCACATTTAGCTATATAAAATTTATACCTCAATATCAATGTTTGAATCTAAGTAAGTGCGAAAATCTTTGTGTTTTAAAACCTTTTGAGCTTGTGAGATTGTGTTGTTCAATTTTAATATGATGAAATAATTTTTGTATTTTTTAAGCTTAAATGTACACAAGCAAAATAACTAATTCTGTGAGATTGCGTAAAATTAAGTATAATCTCATTTTTTTTTTTTTTTGATTCTACTTACCGAAAAGCTATATTTAGGTTTTTTTTTGGTGTGCTGTCTATGAACTTTACAGAAAACAAGCTTCATAATAATGTAGCACAGCAGAAAAAAAAAATCATCTCTATGCCGAAACCCGGGATTGAACCGGGGACATTTAGATCTTCAGTCTAACGCTCTCCCAACTGAGCTATTTCGGCAGTTGGGGGTTAAGTCAAAAAAGGGGGCCCGGTACACATTATGTGGGGCTTTCAAAAATGATAAGATGATTTGCCTAAATCGGAAGAGTAGAAAACTTTATAATAATTGAAGAAACGAAAGTTTTATAGGTATTTGAAAAAATGAAACAACTGGGTCCCACCAACTTAAAAATTAAAAAAAAATCCTCCTGTGTCCCATACATACCCACCCTCCCCTACTCTCATATTAGTTTCATATTTATTTTTTGAAAAACTAAATATGTAATAAATTTTTTTGTTAAAAAATGAAAGTATACCTACCTGAGAAAAAAAATATTAAAAAGTAGGTATAAGATTTTTGAGCACCTATACGTCAGCAAGGAAATACGTAGATAGATAGTCTTTATCTTGGGAAAAATAAAACAAAAAATAACCAACTACCCTATTCGAAAATTAAAAAAAAAAATTAAATGCACGACTGGGTCGCACGAACTTGTTCTAATGTGTGACAGTGGTCTAGGGGCTTGAGATTTTGATTTTGCCATTTTATGTCTGGGATAAATTTGAATTTATGAGAATAAATTCATAAAAATCTGTGGAGCGGTTTTTGAGAAAAAAAGTTTTTGTTTGAAAAACTTTTATAATTTTTAGACAAAAATTTAAGAAGCAGTTTTCAAAATATTAATTTTAAATTTTTTTTTAAATGCTTTTAAAAATCAAAAAAAAAATATTTATTTAAAATATTGGCATGCAGTACAAATTGAGCTACCTGCACCTATATATGTGTGAAATTTCAAAAGATTCGGTTGAGTCGTTTTCGAGATAGTCGAAAGCAAAAAAACGGTCCTATGGAAAGTACCGTTCTTAGACATTTTTTAAAACATTTTTTTCAGCCATATAATTGGTCGTACCTTAAAAGCTACACTGATTTTCTTAATTCAAAATCGTTAGAGCCATTTTCGAGAAAAATAAGCTTTATCGTAACGGTTATATGGCAGGTACCGTTATTTTTTGAGCTAAAAAAAAAATGAAATTTTCCCTCTGTGAAATACCTAAAAAACTCTATATACCAATTTTGAAGCAATTCGGTCCACCCGTTTGGGCTGTAGGTGTCATACATACATACAGACAGACAGACAGACATACAGACGGACAGAATTTTTAGACCATCTTTTTTCGTCTTCGCTATCATCCTTATGTCATGTTTGATTATTATCTCAAAACTTTTTTTTTCGACAAATGCATAACTTGCCTTACAGTACCTATAATCGCAAGTAAAAATAATATTGTAAACTCGAACAAATTCTTTTTGAAATTTTTTAAATGTAATACGGATTTGGAGTTATTTGTGTCTTTATACGAGGAAGCCTGAATTAAAAAAAATGGTTCTGGGAGAAGTAGTAGGTACCGTTAATAGACAAATCCAAAAATAAAATACGTTTTCACCTGATAATATAGACTGTTTTTATAGTAAAAAGAAATTGTCATCATTTTTTTTTTAATGAGCCCTCACACAAAGGGTTATTAATACCCTTATTATTAGTTAACACAATACGAGCTGTTAGGAAGTTTGGATAGAAGATAAAAGGAGATACCGATGCAAATTGGTTTTATATGTCTGAATATCGAAATTAAAGGGGCGGGCTGGAATTGAGCCGGTTAAAGCATTCTGCAATTCTTGAAGTACGGCTTGAAAATAATTCTCTTAACCTAGCAGTACGTTTGAAGTTAGGCTCAAGGCTCAAGGGTAAATTGATGGGCATTCCTAGCGGTGCGTTGGACATTGTTAAATGGGAGGGATGCATCTGGCTATTTTCCTTATATGAAAAGTGAATAAAGTGAAACAAGAGACATTTAACTAATTTTAATGCTCTTTTCTGTATCCTGTCTAAGAGGGGAAAATGCGTAAAGTAAATCGTTATAGCCAATATCGAGAAAAATAAGCCCTTTTTTGAACCTTGTATGGCTAGTTCCCTAATCCCTACCACTCAATGTTATGTTTGATTAAAATTTAAATCTGTTTTTCTTCCGCGTTCAACAAGCTAATTGTTTTAAATCCATAATGATGTGAACAAAATAGAGGACACCACCAGCTCGCAAGATCTTAAGGTGGCACAGACAGTCCATTGCGGAACACGGCCTTTGTGATAAGTAAAACAGTGGTCTAAGGGCTTATGTTAGGTAAAATGCATAATGTAAAATCACACAATATATATTTTTTACTTGCAATAATTATAGGTTAATAAGGCAAGTTGTGCATATTGTTAAAAAAAAATCGAACTTGACATACGATGATAGAGAAGCCGATAAAATGGGTCCGACAATATTATGTCTGTCTGTCCTATCCGTTTGTATAGTTACCTGCAGCCTAAACGGCTGAAACGATTTGCTTTGTTTTTTTTTTTTTGTACACAGTAACTACAGGGTGGGCCAAAAGAAGTCATCCATCCGATTTTGTTTGGCTCCCATTTTTTCTAAATGAAAAACTTCGATTCTGATTTTTGATTATGTTTATTTGAACCTTCAGAATTGTATTGGTTAAGTCGAGAAGATGATATCGGCCAAATAGGCGCCGTCACAATTGATTGCTCGTTTTATGGCATTTTTCATCACTTCAGCGAGAACTTCGGTCGACAGATTCTCGCACTCGTGTCGAATGTTGTCCTTGAGGGCTTCCAGAGTCTCGGGCTTGTTCACGTAAACACGGGACTTCAAAAAAAACCCACAAAAAAGTCTAAGACGATTAAATCAGGCGATCTTGCGGGCCAGTGCAAATTGCCAAAACGAGAGATGAGGCGACCCGGGAACGCCGCCTTCAGAATATCGGTTCATGTCGGTTCATGCATCGCTCCATGGCTTGTTCACTTGTATTCTGCATCTGTCTAGTCCACAAATGTCAAAACAGATTTGACATTGGCGGCCATTTGCAAAAATAAGAGCATCTTCAAATTGTTTGATTTCTTTTGGCCCACCTTGTATTGTTATGACTTTCCTACATAGGAATTTTTGGAATCAGCATTCTAGCTTTAAAACCTAACGGTACCTGCCATATGATTTTTAATAACTTATTTCTATCAAAAACGGCTTCTACGACTTTTATAAAACTTTCTGGAAAAATGTTTTTTGTGTAAGCTTTATGTTTTGGTTGTTTTTGATTGTTCAGGAAAAGTCTAATAACGGTAGGTACAGTTTCTTCCAAGTCTGATTTTCTCGTAAGCCATTTGACGGATTTCTATGAAATTTTTAGTAGGGAAGCCCTTTTATAAACAAAATATTTTTAATTCTTAAATTTTCAAAAAAAAGTTCAGTATTTATTTTTTTAAGTTTTGTCTTTTTTGTTTTTTAAACGGTTTGTTCAATTTAAATAAAATTTCTTTTTCCTCATAAAAAAAAATGTTCGATCCAACCTAAAGCTAAAATTTACCTTTATGAAATAAAAAGTAGGTATACAAAAGTTTTATAAAAATTGATGGAGCTGTTTTCGAGAAAAATATGTTTTTCGTCAACAGTTATACGATAGGTAGGTACTAGGTACCTACTGGGACTTAGTCTCACTTCATTACAATACATTTAAGACTTTTTTGTTTATTTGATCCAAATTCGTAAAAATGGAGGCACGATTCCATGCTCTTGCATCTCCTATTCTTTTGGTGTGTGGACTCTTTTGCTTATGAAGCAGGTGTTGCATGTATAAAAGCTTTTTACAATTAATTGTTCACTTTGAAGTAAAAAACAAAAACCTTTGCTTTCGTTCGATTAAAAACCACAATCCTAAGTCACATGTGCTATTATAAACATTTGACATAAATCGGTAACATTATAATTAACGAACGAGACTTGATGTGTAAATTACAGTACAAAAACCACCATAATTTTTGATACCCATCGCTAAGAACTTAATCAAATTGATAACCAAACCATTGTTAATGGAATTCAAATATTTATTTTCAAAGTATTCAAGCAATACACATAAAAAAAATCAATAAATTAATTCGCTCTACACTCTACTCTACCCCTCAGGACTTTCAAAAATCAGTGCAATATCCTCTAGAACAGCAGCTTCCCCAAAGTCTGTAAATGATTGAGTGGAATTATCCAGCTCTACTTGCAATTCGTTTCTTTGTTCTCCACCCCCTACTACTTCCGAAAACTTTTGCATCAGCAATATTTCTTCTTTGCCTTTCTTCTTTTTTAATGTAAGCATATAATCAGCTGCTGTTTCTCCTGCATCCTTTTGCAGCCATTCGCTGAATTCTGGTAAAACCTCAGTCTCAGCATTAGCATCAATTTCGTTATACAATTTTCTTGCGGCCCCCTGTTGGGAGTCAGAATCCAAGTGATGGTCGTTTTTGTCCTCCTCCCTCTCAATGGAAGTTGACGAACCTGACGATGACAATGGAACTGACTCATTTACAATATTCACATCAGACAGTGGCGAGGAATAGAGTATCTTTTTTATTTTCGTATCACTTGCATGCTGCTCGATGTCATTCTCATCCTCATCTTCATCATCCTCGTTGTCTTCCGACAATACTGTCCCATTATCATCAAAATCACTATCGTCGTAGTTGCAGCTTGTTTGAGTGGCACTTACACCACAGCTGATGTACTTTGTGGATCCTGATGGTCTTGATGGTGGCGGAGGCGGTAACTCTTCCAGTGCACCTGTTGACCGCTTGACAACCATCAAACGTCCATTGACTACCTCCAGAGTGTCATCGTACTTATCCCTCTGGGCGTAGACGCAATCAACCAACTGTGAAAGTCGACCTCGTTGTTCCTGTTTTAGTTCTTCGACTTGGTGGTTGATTTGGTCACTAGTTTGGGCTGAAAATGTTTGTGTTAAAGGATTAGCAATCAACTCTTTAATGAGTTCGGATTTGTCCTGCTTTTGTTGAGACATTTTTTCTGTTACTTGGTTGAATGTTTTGACAACTTCACGCAGTGTTGAGCAATCAGTGTGGTCTTGTTGGAATGATTCTGATGATGATGAATTTGATGATTCAGATTCAGATTCAGATTCAGATGAGTCTGACGACGAACCATCTTCTTGGAACTTTAGAATGGCTTCACTCTCAAGTTTCTTTTTACGAATTTGACTCGCTTCAAACATTTTTCTAACTATCATTGAATAGGCGTCCTGGCTCTTGGAGTACTGATAATCTGCAGAAATGTCATCATTTTCTTCAGGATTTTGTTTGGCAGCTTTGCTTGATGACAGAGATTGTTCTTCTCTTTTCTCAATTTTAGAATCACGAATTGTTTCCAAAATATTCTCTTGAAATGTTGAAGTGCTTTCTTTAGCTTGATTTTCAAAATCATTTTCTTCTTTATCTTCAGAATCTTCTGTGTGGTTATAATTTGACTGAGTTTCTATCAGAGTATTGCTACGAATTGCAAGTAGTGTTTTTTCCCACCAGCTCAAAGACTCAAAGTTTACATCTTGAGTTTTTGTATTAACATCTTCTACTTTGTCCTTGCTTAGTTCAGGTTTTTTACCAAGTGCTGAAGAGATTTCTTCACATGTCGTTTCTGAATTTGAAATTGAGTTGTCTGAAGTTTGAGTTTGGTGGAGATTTTCTTTTTCTGATTCTTTTTTCAATGACTGAGTTTCAGATTTTGTTCCCAACCGAAGTTCTTCATTATCTTTTTCTCCTACCTGCTGATTTATTGGTTCATCTTTGATTTCCTCTTCTAAAGATTCGTATAAAGATTCAGCGCTGTTATCTTTCTCGGAAGCATAAGATCCCTCTGCTGTATCTTCCAATGACTGCTCATTAACAAATTCGTTTGCATGCTTTTGCCCATCACAATTTTCCAATTCTGTAACTTCTTCCTTCATAGACTTCTGATCAACTTTGAGGCTAGCTTGTTTTGAAGATTCAGCGATATCCAATTCTGTTGCAGCTTCATGACATTTTTTTGCTTCAATTATGGCTTCCAAAGATTGATAGATGTCATCGATTTCTTTAACTTGTTGACATGAATTGGAATTTTCATTGGAATCATTCGAAGAATCAGACTCCTTTGTGGCTATTAATGTGTCTTTAATAGCTTCCTCAAATTCTTCTGCTGAGTTCAGTTCATTACAGACCCTAGCTTCAGTTTCTTTGTCTCCTTGTATGGTGAAGTTTTTCAAAGATGTTTCATCTTCTTTCGAGGCAATATCACCAGCTAAATAATTTTCTAGCCATTTCGAAGCAATAATATCTTCCGAAGAATCATATTGAAAGGCAATAGTACTACGTACTTCATTCAAATTGTTGTCAATCTCCAAACTTTCAACAACATTTTTAGTAGACGAAATTGCTTCTTCGATAGTTCCAGCCAAAAAGTTTTCAAGCCAGCTGGATGCAATGGTATCTTCCGAGTTGAAATCTTCTTTTTCTAACAAATTGCTATCTGATAAAATATTATTATTTTGCTCTGGCTGCAGTAGGCAGTTTGGAGATCTGTTTTTGTCAAATATTTCCATTGACTTGACTTGATCTTCACAGCTGCTAACAGTTAAGTCTGTCTCTTTATGAGTCGATATAGAGGTATTTTCACGTCTAGACATATCAGTGTTTTCTAAGCTCATGGCTCCGTGGGTTTCAGGAGATGTGTCTTGTTGATCGGAGATTTTTGAAGATGTATTTTTATTTTTTTGAAAATCATCAAAGCTTGTAGAAATGGCATTTTTGTTTAGAATTTTTTCATCATGCAAAGAAATAGAAAAGTTGGGATCTTCAAATGTTTCATTTGTTTCTTCTTTAAGGTCAGTTTCGAAATGTTTTGGGACCGTTTCATCATCCAATTTGGTTGTTCTACTATTGGAATAATCTAATTCCTTGATATATTTATCACATTCATCATCATCATAATCATCAACTATTCTAACTGGAGAATGCCTTCGGGACATGTCTGAAATTTCTTCGTCGGAGTATTCAATAAAATTTTCCAAACCTATATTCTTTTTATAAGAATCAGGACCCATTATGTTATTAATAGGAGAATCTATTTGATGCTGCCCTTTTATATCTTCTTTACATACTTTTCTAGGACTGAAAAGCTCAGATATATCTTTGAAAATTTCCTCAAGTTCTTCATTTGAATCAGCAAATTTGGATTCAAAGCCATACTCATTTGAATCATATGAAGTGTCCGATGCAAAAGCTTCCAAAATTGAAGACTTTTTAAGCCTATCGAAGTCAGTTTCTGGATACTCTTCATCTTGTTTCCTATCATTTTCTTTGAGTGAACACATATTTTCTTCTCCTTCTTTAGGAGGTATAATCTGAATATTTTGGTAATTTGAATCTTCAGAAGCATTTTGCTCACTTATTTCACCAATAAGAGCCAAATTACAATCAGATAAGTTGGTTGTGGAAGAAAACCTCGAGGAAGAATAGGGGGGACAAATAATAGATTCTTCTTGAGCTAGTTTTTGTGCTGACCAAGCCAGAGTTGAATTTACCAAACTTGAGTTTAGTTCTGAAGACAATACGAAATCTTCACTGATTTGGATGGACTCTTCGAAAAGTTCTTTTATTTCATTTTGACGAGCAGGATCTTCCTCGGTTTGAACTGTGGTCTTATTTTCATTATTATTTGGCAGTTTTCTACTTCCAAGCTCACACTCAGACATTATTTTTGCTTCCTTTTCATCTTCGCCTTCAAGACTTCCAAATTCATGTTTTCTATATTCTTCAAATTGGTCTTTGGCTCCTTCAGAAACTTCCTTGAAACCTTCTTGATTCGTAGGCTCTTCTTTAGATTCGTACTTCAATTCGGAAGTTGTGTTTGGAAATTCATGCAACCGAGTTATGTCAGCAATACTCTTGAATTCCCTTTCTTGTTTGTTTTCTAAGTTTGATTCCTCCTTTGATTGATATTCTGAAGCTGAAAGAATTAAATTTTGTTTCAGCGTTTCGACAGCAGAAATCTTTTCGTTTTCAAATGTCTCCACGTGTTCAAGTTGTTCAGCAGCTGAAGGAGTACACTGTTTCTCAATTTGTTCTCTTCTGAGTTTACTTGGAGACTCAGCACATTCAGCGTCTTCATTCTCATCAACTGAACCAGAACTCGAAGTCGAAGATGATTCATTTGGAGAAGTTGAAGAAGAATGATCAGATGGTTCAACCAAGCACTGACTTGGTTTATGAACTACTCCAGTTATTTCCAAATCAACTGATGCTTCTTCTTCTGGAATTTTCCTTAGCTTTTTCCGATGAATATTATCTTCTTCGTCATCAGTTGATTCTAGTAACTGAGCATCTCCATCCCCATGATGTTGACGAAGGCGTATGGTAGCTGGAAAATACTATTTGCATCACGAAAATCCATCAAAAAGTCAATGACAGTCTCACCATTGACACTATCTCGAATTTTTTTTCGGTCCATACGGTTCCAGCGGTTATGTTCCTTTCGCTCTTCTTCATAGCCTCCTCGTTTCCTAAATGGAAGTTAAATCAATCATTCAACATACAAAAGATTATTTTCATCTGACACTTACCAGGCTTCAGCACAAGCACGATCCCTTGGAAATACTGGACGACTGTCTAAGTAGGTTAAGTTTTTCTGGAAATATTAAGGTTTCTCAAAATTTGTTTTAAACTTTAGGCAACCTTCACCTACACATTCTAAAATCATGGTTTTTCTGTACTGGGGCACCTGGCTTACAACAGGGTTACCCTGTAGGACTAGAATTTTCAACTCGGGCATGCTAGCAAAAATCTGAAAATGCAGTTATTGTATTTAATTCTTCAACAAATTCAATTGAAAGTTAGAAAACAAATAGTTCAAAATCCCTTTTGAAAAAAAATACTTGGATACAAAGTTAATTAATAGCCTTTTCTTGCCTCGATTTTTCTGAACTTTATCATTATCCTACCTTGATAACTAAAATATCTTCAATACGGTTGTGTGACAAGTCCAATGACGATAGGTTCTTGCAGTTTAGCAATTCACGTAGTCCTTCGCTTTTTCTTATGTAGTTGCGTGATAGATTCAAACTTGATAGCTCTGGCAACACCTCAATTCCGCAGTTTTCAATTTTCGTTATACGATTGCTTGCGAGATTCAATGTATCGAGTGATTTGCAACAATGAAGATTCTCGATCTTCTTAATCAAATTACTTTGAAGAAATAAGCATTTGAGTTCAGTTTGACATTCGAGGCCTTGAATCTCTGAAATCGCATTGCTCTCCAGCCAAAGACATTTAAGACCAACGTATTCCTCGAGGTTTTCGATGGATTGAAAGCCTTTTTTTTTAGAATATTTTAAGAATCTTAGCAGCTTGAAGATAATGGGGATATGAATACTTAGACTTACCCTGAAAATGAAGATATAGCTGGTCATTTAGATGTGGAGTTTCATACAGCTGGTGTTTTTTGCACAATTCTCTAAGATGCTTTTTGGTAATTCGGCGTAAACCAAAGATTTCTTGATCACTCATTTTGTTTTTCTTTTTTTTTTTCAATCTGTTTTTTCTCACTAAGTTTTTCTGTTGTTACATTGAAATTGTGAATGAAAATTGAAAAGTTTCTAATCGATCAAACAAATTTGTGTTTATGTTTCAGTTGTTGGTTGTTGCTAAGTGGAAGCAGTTCACAAAGAAAACATATACATTGAGGTAGAACATTTTTCTTAACACAAACTCTTGACCAAGTTATACCAAAATCAATTTTGTTGATTAATTTGGAAACTTATTTAAAAAGAGTGCTGGCATTTTAAGATTGGGTTGCGCGTCGTCAAACTCTTCAATTTCAAAGAGATTTGAAAATATATAGTGTCCTTTTATAATATTGTCACATAAGTGATATTGTCTCCGGGAACTTAGTATTCTTGCAGGTATATGGTTTCTGTTAAATGACAACAATTCCAAATGTAAAGAATTGGGCGAGTTTGCATTCAAGATGGCAAGAAAAAAGTCCATTTTCTAAAGGTAACTGCTTGCACACTAAGAAACACGAATGGGACACTCAAGCTCTTATTCAATACAACTCGAATATAAATAACAACTCTTTTTAAATTTTAGTTTAAATCGAATAGAATGTACACTGTTCCTGGCTGCCGATAACACAGAACTCTAACATCTTCTAGAGCATCAGGCAGCAACAAGATCCTTTCATGTATTTAGATTTGCTGCAACCTTAGCTGAGGTCAGGCCTGAAACCTGAATAGCCTGAAGGATGACCTTCTTTTCAAACAGATGGCCTTCAAATTGTGTTTTGGCTTTTAAAGCGCATTTTAGCCTTAGGATTCAATTTAAGGAATTGTCTTCCTAAATTGGTGTCAGGCTACCTCAGTATATGGCCTACGAGTATGTCAACTTTCTTTATTTCTGTAATCTATACATATATATATAATAAAATTGTAACGGGTCGATGTCTGTACATTGAAGATATAGATGCAACACTAATATCTGGGTCTCTATTACACCCACAGAAGTGTACACGTCACGGCAATGTTTGGCTTGGTGAACAAGCAATACTTTTGCCCTTAATTGATAAGCAGAGCTGCCATAAATCACAGTACTTTGAAAAAAACAAAATGAAGGAGACTACCGGTGGTTTAACGGTCGATAAACATAGTTCTATACGGAACCAATGCTACCACTTATTCGGTAAAGTTTATTAACTGTATTTCTCCCCGCGCGTAACATCGTTTTGAAAGAGGGCATTCCGATTAGGTATATTGCTTGGTAATTTAACCCTCCAACTATGCAATGGAAGCCGTCTTAGTGTTATGTTACTTCGAAATAGAATAATACAGAAGCCAACAATCTTACCGGATGTGGAGCTGGTAAAGTATGTAGTTTTCATAGCACTCATACCTCCCATTTCCAGCAATTTCACGTTTTGAGAGTATGTTTCACAACGACCATCTCAGGACGAACTATTCCTCTAACGGACAACACTATTAAGTTGCTTGCTCTAGGCTCTAGGGTCAGGGTTCTCAGTTAATGTTTTTATAATGGCTCCTATAGGTAGAATATAAGACTTGTTTTATACAGGGTGATTCACGAATGTTGTGCCAAAAAGCTAGAGCGTCTAGGTTGGGTTGGAACAAGAAAAAAATCGTATGGCAGGGGGGTCTATTCCCCTCCGTTTAGCCGGGAGGGGCAATTTTCTAAAAACATGACTTAAATTTGAAAAAAAATTATTAGCAAATAACGGTACCTCCTACAATGCCATGCTATACCTTGTTGTAAAGGCAAAAACTTATTATTTTATTGTAATTTTAAATTAAGTTATTCTATTGAACCGTTTTCAAAATAATAATTTTCAAACTCAAAATTTTGAAAGAAAATTAAAAAAAATAATTTAAAAACTAATTTTTTTTTTTCAAAATTTTACGTAATTAAGTATTATTTTTGTTCTCAGAATTCAATGCTCCCATTAATTTTAAATCCAACACTGAAAACCGTCAAACCTACTTCTTCACAAAAACAAGAAAATCTAGCCTTACGGGATGGCACAAGTGATCATTTAGCCAATTTTTTCGTGTTTTTGTGAAGAAGTAGGTTCGGGAAATTGACATTTCGCCTTTTGTTAATCTCGCTTGAATATTAACTCGCATAAGTTATTCCGCATTTTTTGTTTTGCATTTTTATCAACTGACTTATAATGTTTTCAGCTTTGTTTATTTTGCAAACCGTTTATTCACCTAATGTTTGCTCATTTTTTATTTTGAGTGTTTTCGCTGCATTTTATTTGGAATTTTTTTTTATCAAATGTTAAAAAATTTTTAAACATTTTTTTTTTTAATTTTTTAAGCCCGAAATTTCTTAAATGCGAGTTCATCTCTGCGCAAGACGTTCGCAAGTCGAAATAAAAGTTTGCCAAATAAGAAATGCGAAGTAACAAAATCCGATTTGTTAATATGCAAAATAATAAATTGCGTATAATAACTGCCGAAATAACAAAATGCGAGAAAAAACCCCTTCCAAACGATTTATTCCTTGTCTCTTTAGCTTTTTAGTGTACCTTATACTGATCACCCTGAAGATTACTGGGCTATGCGTCAAGTTTATACTTTTCGTCTTAATTTCCGTAATCTGCTGTCAGGATAAACACTTTGATTTCTTCCGGAGCGACAGGGTCTTTCCATATCTCTCTATTTGCAGTACTATACCTTATAGCTGCGAACAAGACGTCAAATATTGGAACTCAGCTTATTTCATAACTGTTTTTTTTTTGCCTTCGAACCCATTTTCACCTGAAGGATTGCATTAAAAAGACTGCTTTGCTATGGATTTATTGATTTATAAAGATTTTAATATTTTGTTTACAGCTTAAGCACTTTATATATTTTTCCTTTTTAATTTTTAAACAAATCGTATAAACTAGTGATTGTTTTAAAGGAAGTGAAAGAATAACACCACTTTTTTCACTTCACTTCACTAAACTTAATTTTTGTGGTTAAGTGAAATATATTTTTTTTTTTAAATATTACTTCATTAAAATTTTAAAAATCGTTTAATTCCCGGTTAGGGAAGGCCCCCTTAGGCTTCAACTCATTCCAATAAAGTTCATGATGTGTTGCAGCTTCAGTTTTCCGCAATTTTCGATTCCTATAGCACTGGACAATTGCCTTCCACCACAAAATAAACCATTTCCCAGTTGCAAAGTATAAAAGTTCAATAATGGCAACAATACTGAAGCCATACATAACCGAACAAATACCACCATATCGACCTAAAATTTGAAATAATAGTTGGATCCATTTTCAATCATATATATTCCCCATATACCTACCTAAAAGAACGACCCAATCTCCACTTATGTCATGAGTCTTGACTTGAGAAAATGCCGATTGGTAGAAAAATCTTATTGCCGTGGTTGGTTTCGTTGATGAAAATCCATTTCTATAAAAGAAGCACATTCAAATATAGACACTATCAAGATATTTCGAATCTTACAAAATCCCAGCAGTAAAATTTGCACCATTGGGAGGAATATTTAGGGGTCTTGAGTTGACATTCACTTCATAGCTTACGACATCACAACTTGGCAGGCAATGTCTGCAGAGTTCCAGAGTCGGCTGAGGTTGTCTTTTCTCGGAAACATAATCAAAAGCATTCCATTGCCACCAAATGGATTTCCACAGGGATATACAAGGCAAGTCTATGAGGACACAATAAGGTACATCTTGCATGTATCCCGGCAGAACTGGAACCACACAGCCGCAATGATTGATGAGACTCCTTGTTCGACAAACCAGCATACATTCACTAAACGAGTAATAGTCCCTGAAAGAATAATAATTCAAATCAAATATGTCAAAAGGCTGTTCTTGCTTTATCTTAGATCTTACTGTTGCAATAGCTGTTGTCCCTCTTCCAAAAAGTAACAATGTCTCATTTTTGATGAAAATTGCCTCATTCTATCGGAACCCTCTAGTATTTCAGGTTGGATTGATATTTCATATTCCTCGTTGTACCCTACTAGGGTTCTGGTGACACTTCCAATTTCGGTATCTGGATAGTTTTCTGGGTAGAAAAGGAGGACCTAAGAAAGGATTTTCCAACGATTAAATGTTTGCAGGTCTGCAAAATGATGTAACCTACTCTGAAACCCTCACAGGGGTATTCCTTTAGAGTATAGTCGTCAGGGTCGTCCTGAAGGACTAATTGTAGTGATGAAAGAAATCCCGCTGTGTCAAAGCGGATTTTACTACTTTTGTTATAGGCCGTAACATCACGCTCATGAAGTTCTCTGAAAAATAAGTTCTTGATCATAATTCCTAAATTATCTCAATCATCAGGAAAAACAATTAATTTTTTATATTAACTGTCTTATCAAAAGAGACCCGAACTAGATCTCTTCCTCGATGCCTACTTATCATTAGTATAGCTGATCCTCCTGTAATTAAACAAACAGCAAACTCCCGCTGTCGTGGTCCTCATAAAGAATACATCACTGCATTTTATAATTTGACCTTTCAAAACACAACTTTTAACAATATTCTCGCATTTCGGTGCCAAACGACGAATTATATTTCGTGTTGGGTACGTCCCATTGCCATACTTATAAACCAATAAATCATTCAAATTCTTTAGTTCGTCGTTAATTGTTGAATATGAATCAAATGGATATAAAAGTAATCCACCAAAAGCTAACAGTTTATTGGCTAATTCAGCTGCGGATGTGACAGCAAGATTCGGATGGTATTTCTGTTGAAAATTGAATCTGAAACAATAAAATGGGTGGCAGCATTTGAAAAATGTGGCTAATTCACAATCTACAAATTATTGGTTTGTGCATGTGGTTTCTTAAAAACAGAGGTTGTGTTATAAGATGTTAAAGTTCCTCAAACTGTGTTTTTTATACCAAATCGTTTGAAATTTTAATTCAACAATCTTTTTATACCAAGCAAGTAATTCGTAAAGCAAAGTCAGACGCTGCCATTGGTTTCAAATTATTCAGCCATTGGCAAAGTTTTCACACTCCGACAGTTCTTAGAAAAAACCTCCGATTAGCTATTTCACATTTTTAACGATTTCAAATTTGCCTATGACAGTATAAATAGAAACAATCTACATATATGTAAAATATACATATGTATATGAAGCCTTGTCACTACTTGGAAGACCTACCAAACTCATGTCATATTCCATACCTATCACATAAAAAAAAAATGTATGTAGCGCCAGCTAAAAGTCCAGTCATATGCGTACCAACTCGATCCATCCACAGCAGTTAATAAAGCTGTTTTTTCGGCATTCAAACACTTGGCATTTTAATCAACCAAAGGACATTTATATATGTATGTATATTCTACCATGACTTGCAATATTTTAATGAACGTAGGTGAAAGCCCAATTTCAAAATCAAGCAATTTGGTGCGTTTGAAGCATCTTAACCTCTTCTTATTTCTAATGTTACCATTTTTATGCGGCATAAAGCTTAACTGATGCTAGCGTTTCAAGTACCAATTTTCCTTTCTAATGGGTGTTTTTTTTTAGCAACACCATTTTAATTGGCAGCCATTTTGTCAGCTGTCAAGTGCTTGGTATTTCAACATGAATAGACTGATATCTGAACAAAGCTTCCAAATTGTGCAAAGGAGAATGCCCAAAAATATATCTGTGAAAAACCCAGAGTCGATAGAGATATAAAACATAAATAGTTTAAAAGGGCATACATTGCAGATTTCAAATATGTAATTACTTTCTTTCCAAGTCATCCCCAAGACTGGCCATGACAATTTTTCCAACTTGAAAATCAATGTATTTCTTCATGTTTATAACAATTGGTTTGAGTATCTACTAAGATAAGACACATTTGTAATGTAAATAATCGACGCAGGGTTTTTCTTTGGGCATTCTCCTTTATTTTGAAAATCATGGTTCTGTGCGAAATGCGTATCGCGCACTACGTCCATTTTACGGTCAACATGATGAAGCTCACTTTTGGTTGAATAAATATGTCAATAAACAAAACTGCCATATTTGGAGTGATGATAATCCTCAAGACTGTTTGGTGTGCTTTATGGGTTGTTGGATTAATATGGTTACAATCAATGGTGTCCGCTATAGAGCCATGATTACTGACTTTTTCATTCATCAATTGAAAAACCATGATGTGTAGGAGTTGTGGTTTCAAGAAAATGTCGTAACATGTCAAACAGCTGGTGCCACAATTGATTTGTTGAAGGAAACGTTCGGTGAGCACATAATTTCACGTTTTGGTACTGTGAATCGGCTATTTGTGCGTACTCGTATATATGTGAAGTCGCTAGTCAACGCCGATAAGCCCGAAACGATTGACTACTTGGTGGACAACATTCGCAGCGTTATTGCCGATATTCGGCCAGAAATGTTGGAAAAAGTCATCGAAAATTGGATTGGACCTCCAGAATGGACTACGTCCGAGTCAGCCGTGGAAGTCATATGTCAGAAATCATATTAAAATAATTATAATGGCAGAAGCGATTATCTTTCGAATAAAGTTTCATGTTAATTTAAAAAAAATCATCTTTGTTTTATTCCATTTAAAAAATCTATGCATCTAAAAAAACACCCTTTAATACGTCTCCTTTCTAACAAATCATTACCTACTTAAGTTTTTTCTCAGTTCACGCCTATATTCCAGAGCTTACAGTACCTTAGTCATGATCATCTTTGACTACTTATGTAGTTTGTTTTTGAAATTACTCTGCTATGCTTGAATTGATCTACCGTCGAATATCCTGATCTCAAGCCCGGAGCTATAGCCAAATCATACATTAATGGTCCAAATTATTGTAGCAAAGGCACACTCTCATTACCAATGGAAACAAATTGCAATCTAAAAAAAAGGGACATCCCATTTGTACAAAGACATTTGGCTACAGAACTATGTTATAAAACCTCCTTTGTTTCAAAATGTTTAATTCTTTTAAAATTTAATGGTAGTAGCTAGTTTAAAATTACAATTGAATATTCAATAAATGTCGGTGTTTGGACTTTGAACCTTTTTTTTAGATTAAAATATAAATGAGTTCATTAGAGAAAAACATGACCAACATTTTTGTTACACTTACGTCAGTCACATTCTAAAATCACTAGAGATCTTATAATTTCGTATCCACTCCATTAACAAAAAAAGCATGAGTTCTTTGCTAAACACTTATAACACTTCAAATGCTTATCAATATCTTGACAAGTAATATCTTGAAGTAGCTATAAGTACCTGTACTTTTTGACAATTATATCTCAAAACCTCAATCACAATCACAATAATTAACAAAATAAGCCACGCGTTTTTTCAAGCAAAATATTTTTTATTATACACAAAAATAATCTATCTACTAATGGCAGCTTCCTTGACCATTGCCACTAGAGCATCCAAAGTTTCCTCTGCTGTAGGGATGATTTGTTTGGCTGGCAGGCGGAATCCATACCAAAGGTTGGTGCTGGATGGCCTCAATTCGTAGCAATAGGCTAATTTTACTCCAAGAGTTCCATAGGCCCAATCCAAACTAGCTCCAGATGCTGGATATATAGCATCATATATGTTGCCACCAGTGTATTTGGTTCCAAAACGCCTACTAATTGCCTTAACGGCAACATCATAAATTCTCTTAAGATCTCCATAGTTGCTGGGAAGTTCACCAGTGTGTCCATAAGGGAACAAAAGTAGTTGGGAGTAAGAATGGTATGAAATGTACAGCATTAGGTTATCTTTCACCGAAGCGATATATTCTGAAAGACTTTTGGTCTCAATTTCGGAGAAAGCTTTTGGTCCGGCATAAGTGTCTGAGCAGATATTGCTGCTAGCACCAACTTCGTTCCAATGGAAGTCCCAGTTCCTGTTGGGATCAGCTCCAAAACATTTGCCATATGGAGTTCGAGTCTTTCTCCAGACGCGGTCTGTGGTGTGGGTGTAGACATATCCATCGGGATTGGCATGAGGAATGATGTACCAGTCAAAGTTTTCAGCAATAAGTCTAACTTCTGGGTCAGTGCTGGTCAGGAGCTGATTGGCCATATACGTGACGGTAGCTGGGCCAATCCATTCACGGGCATGCATACCACCTTCGATGAAGACCGCCTTATTACCTTTCTTGTAAGAAATTTTGATTCCCATAATCTTGCGTCCTTCGTATGACTTTCCAGCTTCGACAAGCGTCACTTGTTTATTGAATTTCTCAGCCAAACTCTCAAGCCAGCTGTAGGTTTCGTTTAATTCATGGTATTGCTCCCAATTGTATTGCATAATACGGGTTGCAGGCCTTGGTACTTCCTCCTCTTCAAGTTGACTCTGAGCATTCTCTTCGATCAATTTGTATTCGATTTCACTTTCGTCCAAAGTCTGAAGGAATTCATACAGCATGGTTGGTGAAACAATAATGCTCAGTGGACGTCCAGTAGTATGAACTTCATCGAGGAAAATTAAATTATCACTTGCGCCGTCTAAGCTCTTGAGCACGTCCAATTGTTCTAGATTATTGGCAGTTACTTGATAGACACGATGATTGTCATAACGAACACGAACACCACTGGCCAAAGCCAGTAGACACGTTAGGAGAAGCACTTCAAATGTGCGCGACATGACGATTGTTTTGCTAATGCAGGCTAACCCAGTGGCCAGTGTGAAATTTATACTCGTCGGAGTCGAGCAGGCACAAGAATTTGGAACTAGGTTTTTGGATAAGAAGGTGTGTTGATAAGTGGCTAGAATTCTAGAAAACAGTGGAGCTTAAAAGTTCAAGATATGAAATAAAATTGATAAGAGAAGGTGAAGGAATTATGGTTTTATAGACACGTCTCCCTTATATAGATCTCAGATTATATTTTGGTATGGCATGATGGAATAACCCACTTAAGTTAGGGGACCGTTTTAGCGATCAGAAAACCCAACCAGGAAACCATTTCAAATGAATTATTTAGTATGTAATGACTCGATTTAAGTCATGAATCTGAAGTGAAACAAACTCATAGAATTTTTTCTTGCAAATATAAATTTTAATTCAACTAATACTTTTTTTTTTAATGTGTTTATTTATATCCTAAAGGAATTTAGTTTTTCGTACCAGCTGATTGTGATTTCTTCCAAGATGGAACAAATGCTTTCAAGTGATTTGTTCCAATTTTCGTTTTCCTGCTCCTCGGCAGATTGATGTCATTTCAATCCAATTCAATCAGGATAATTTAGCAAAAGTGTTAAATCGTACTTAGCGTACCACCAGTGTCACCATAGTGAAGCAGTACGACAATTATTTCGCGAGACAAATGCATTTTTTTTTTTTTTGGTTAATCCCGCTCATGCAACCTCGTCGATCCACTTGACATTTGTTCAGTCGTCCAGTCTTCAGTGTTGATAGTTTCTTAGTTTCAAAACTCCGAAACTGGATATAATTCTGAGTGTGCCGTGTGGATAAACGCATTTATATGGAATTTCTAAAAGTAGGTACTCTTACAAAATTAAAGTAGAGACAGTTCCTAGAGCAGGAATATATTCCAGCTAAAGTAAATTGAATTATTAAGAAGAAGTCCTTGAAGAAAAGAAAAAGAAAAATTTTTGACGCAACTTAATTGCTACTAGAACCGCCCAGTGGCCAAAATTCGGTCATAAAAATGCCAAACACTGTTTCAAAAAAAATCCACAGTGAATTTATACGAACTTATTCGAAAATAAAATGCACGACTGGGTCGCACGTACTTGCTCTGTTGGTGCAATAGTCCGATGAAAACAAACTTTTCGATCAATAAGAACAATTCATTTTTGAAAAATTTGGTAAAAACCAAAAAAATTTGGCTAAAACTGGAAAACTCGATATACGGGAGCTAACGTTAAGAAACCTTTAATATTTAAAATTAAGACGTTATCTTTTGGGTGTTTTAAATGATACAAATGTCCACTTATGGCCAAATTAATAAAAGGTACTGTTAAAAGCAATTTCCGCTATTATCATGTATAGCCAAAAACTAAAAATGCAGTTTTGTTTGAAGTATTCTATGTATGTTACATACAAAGTTTCATAAAAATCGGGGAGCCTTTTTTGAGTAAATTAGAAAAACTGAAAAAATTGGCCAAACTCTAGTGGCTCTTTGTATAGGAGCCACCATTTAAAAAAGAGAAAATGAAAAAAAATCAATGCCATCTGATAGGAAGCTGTAAGGAACTATACCAAACAAAGTTTGAGTGAATTCGATGCAACCGTTGACAACTTATGGCCATTTGAAAAAAAGCCGTTAAGAGCAGATCTCCGTTATTTGCATTTTTAGCCAAAAACTAAAAACGCAGTTCTCTTAAAAACACTAAAAGAATAAAACACACAAAGTTTAATCAAAATCGTTAGAGCCATTTTCGAGAAAATTAGAAAAAACCAAAAAAAGTTGGCTAAAACTCAACGGCTCGTTGTATGGAAGCCACCGTTTAGAAAGGCTTCATTGAAAAATTTACTAAACCATCCTATAGAACACTATGAAAAACTATGTCAAACAAAGTTTGAGTTGATTCAATCAAGCCGTTGTGAACTTATGGCTATTTGAAAAAAAAAGCCGTTAAAACCTGATTTTCGTTACGACCATTTGAGCCAAAAACAAAAAACGCAGTTTTGTTATAAATGCTTAAAGTTAGCTAAATTTTAAATTTAATCAAAATCGTTAGAGCCGTTTTCGAGAAAATCCAAATTGAAAAAAACCGTTACTTGAAAGGTACCAGTTTGAGCCGGGCTAAAACAAAATAAAAAAAACCTCGACAATGGTTTTTCTTCAAACTGCTATATACCAAGTTTGAAGAAAATCCGTCAAGCCGTTTAGGCTGTAGCATGACGTGAAAAAGCGCACATCCGCACATCCGCACATCCGCACAGACGCACAGACAGACCGACGGACGGTATGGCGAAAACCACTTTTTTGGGCTTCTCTATCATCGTAATGTCATGTTTGATTAAAAACGATTTTTTTTTCTGCACGAAACCAATACTTGCCCTTGCAAGTAAAAATGCAAAAAAAAAACACCAAAACATTTTCACCTGTATATTTTCAAAAAAAAAAAAAAAAAAAAATTACAAAACAAAATATTTCAGCACACCTACTCAGTAATACCTTTCCAACGATATATATGATCTCAATCGATTGGGTAACCACCTCGCAATTGGTACCACAAAAAAACTGCTTGCCTATTTATTAATAGATACTGTCACTATGTGTTAAGCTTCAAAAACACGTGTTAACTCTCACTGACGCGACTCACTTCTTGTAAGAATTAATGAACGGTAGAGGTAGACATAAGTTAGTTGGATACCAAATAAAACATCTCCCAACTTCAAAATTTTGTTCAAAATTGTTGCGTCGATCGATGGTGTCTCAAACAGCAAAAATTCAATAAAAAATATACAAAGTGCTTTAAAAACTTTTTAATAATTTCAAATCATCTAACAATTTTTAAACTACGAGTATAAGGTGTTAAAGCCTACAGATACTTTAATTGCTTAGCTTTGCCAACCATTGCTACCAAGGAATCAACAGTTTCCTCACCAGTTGGGATAATTTGTGCAGCTGGCAATTGGAATCCATACCAAACATTGTTGCTAGATGGTCTCAATTCATAACAATAAGCCAATTTAGTACCAACATTGGCATATGCCCAGTCAATACTAGCTCCTGAAGCTGGATAGATAGCATCGTAGATATTACCTCCAGTGTACTTGGTTCCATAGCGTTTGTTCATTGCATCAAGAGCGGCAGTGTAGACAGTCTTCAAATCGTTGGCATTTGGTGGCAATTGGCTTGTGTGTCCATAAGGATATAGCAAGTATTGTGAATAGGCATGGAATGAGACATACAATTGAATTTTGCCCTTCAATGAAGCAATGTAGCTTGAGAGAGTCTTGACTTCAATTTCGGAGTTGGGAGATGGTCCGGCATATGTGTCAGAGCAGGCATTGTTACTCGATCCAACTTCATTCCAGTGGAAGTTCCAATTCCTGTTGGGATCTGCACCATAACAGCTGCCATATGGACGACGGGTCTTCCTCCACATACGGTCCTTGGTCCAAGTGTAGGCATAACCATCGGGGTTGGCATGAGGGAAGATGTACCAATCGTTGTTTTCAGCAATATTTTTAATTGCTGGAGAGGTGCTGGTCAAAAGTTGGTTGATCAGGTAAGTCACGGTAGCTGGGGCTATCCATTCACGAGCATGAATACCACCTTCAATGAAGATACCCTTGTTTCCGGATCTGTGGGAAATTTTCACTCCCAGAATTTGACGACCTTCATAGGATTTTCCACCAACAATCAAAGACACAACTTTAGGATGAGCCTTGGCCAGCGACTTCAACCACTCATAGTTTTCCTCGAGAGTGTGATACGATGTCCAACCATACCCCGAACGAGCTTCGAATCCAAGATCCACACTATCCAATCGGCTTTGGGCATCCTCATCGACAAGTTCATGGTTAATACCTTTGGTAGTCAAAATATTGACAAAGTCTGGAACTTTGTGAGGAGCAACGACAACATGAACTCCTTTGGCCAAAGCGTGCACTCCATCAAGGAATATCATGCTATCAGTAGCACCATCGAGATCCTTGAGAACAGCTAGCTGTTCAATGTTATTTGCGGTCACTTTGTAAACCCGATAGTTATCGTAACGTGCTTGCTCACCAGCTACCAACGCTAGGCAAATGCCTAGGAATACTAATAACGATCGCGACATTTTAAATCGATCTAGTGGAGTTTGGAAGAATAGTTTGGCCCTTTTATGCTTGTAAAATGTAAGTGGAGATGTTGGAACCAGACAGCCGTCATTAAGAATCAAGGGTCTCTCGAAATGATAAAGTGCTGAAGTGTCGAGTGTTTGAGAGCTATCCAAGCATGTTTTCTCTGTTAAACGTTGAAAGCCATGTAAAGATAACTGAATTCGAGGAGCTTTACGTATCAACCATTTTCAAAGCATTCGTTAGGGTAACATTACAAAATTTTCAGAAAGACGTCCCCAAGACTTTGGATTATAGCCTCACAAGTTCTAGAAAGAATAGATCTTATCATTTTGCAATTTATGAAGTTCAGAGAGTTATGGCACTCGACATTTTAATTCTGGCACTGATTGTGTATAACATTTGTGATAGAAATATTGAGCCTCTTGTACATTTTCAACCGCCTTATCAACTGAAATATTTACTACCGCGCGCCGCGCTATACATAGGATGTTGTTAGCATTAGAAAGATATTTACGATACGAGTATTGTTGTAAATGAATGCTAAGATAAGTTTTCTTTTGTATAATTTTATCAGAAGCAAATTGAAGGGTTGTGTAAGATTTTCGGCAACAATATTGGGTGGGACTTGTCAAATGCTTAAAGTGACTAAATTATCGCTCGATACTTACAAACCTGGTTTATCTGGGTTAGAAACATGGTTTATCTTGTTGTTGAAAGAGACTGATTTTTAATCAATTCTAGGATTTTTTATATGATATGTTTTTTTAAGAGCTTGAGAATTTAAAATAATAATACAAGAAAGAAACATTGTTGAAATTTTGTATCATTGTAATCTGGTAGATAATTTCATGGCTTTTTTTAAATATGATTTCCGGGTTATGTCCTCCGCTGCTACGGGTTACATAGTCCATTCGATCAGTCCAATTTTCCACTACTTTTTTCATTAAATCTGGCTATATGGCGTTAATATTATATTCCATTCAACATAACCCAATGACTCAATATAACAACCCCGTAAAAAGTAAGCAAGAGGTATAAGATCGCACGTACGGGCCAGTTAACAGGACTACTTTTGGAAGTAAAGTTATCCCCAAATTGATTTTGCAATTAATTGTATGGCAAGTTGCGGAGTCTTGTTCGAACAAAATGTAGTGGATGTTTAGATGTTTAATTTTTGGAAACGAAAAATCGCCATTTACCGTAACGGCAGTTTCTTCCTCATTTCGAAAGAAATAGGGACCGATGATGTTGCCAGCGTGTAAACTGCACCAAGCAATTTTAATGGATGTAAGGGTGATTTGTTAATATTTTTGAATCGAGAAGAGTATAATTAGTTCGAAAACGATCAATAACTGCACGAATCGCTTGCTCAATTGGCCGATTATGCTGACCGTTAAATGTACGAAGTGATCTATGAACTTCGTGAACAGATTTATTTTTCTGCAAGTAAATGTCCACAATTTGGAAGCGTTATTCCGTTAAACGATTCATGATGAATTGCAATACCTTACTGAACAGAAATGTCAACAAAGTTTCCACTTTCTCAAATGTCAAACCATAGACAACAACCATAGAAACTTCTCATTTTCTCAGATATATTGGAAAATTTGCTGATGTCACAATAAAAATAATGCCAACATCAGTGGTTTGAGTGAAACTATAAAATTCCAGATAGATTTAAACAACCTCATTCTGCTTTATAGCTTCATTGCACTAGAATTCCAATATGCCACGACCCACGAGTTATATTCATTGGTACTTCAATCATTGGCTTAAGTTATCTACTTGCAGCTTTGTTTTATTGATTCTCCTTACGATTTACAATCTTTGTCAACATCTTTATATACTCATTTCATTTGTAGAGCAAAATTGTTTACATTAATAAAAATGAAGTACCCTTCCTATCATGTAATATAGTACCACTTAAAGGTAATCTAAATGTTTTGCGATATACTCATTTGGGTTAGAAAATCAGTTTCAGTTCATTTTTCTGTGATATGATTTATACGAGTTTGGCATCTGAATCTGACTCACTGTCTGGCTGATAAAATTATAATTGAGTTGCTATCCAATTTGGAGTATATAGGTATTGGTTAAAGAGTCGAAGTGTTAAAGGAATATTATAAAAAAAATCAGTGGACAGATTCATCAAGCAAAGGTGGGAAATCGTGTATCTAGCCCAGAGTTTCATATTGACAAAACATTATACTTATTCTCCAAAAGTTACATTTTTAACTAGCTAGTTCGATTCCTGTGGTAAATTGTTGTTCCCTTCCATTCCTGTGAAGTATCAACGCACAAACATGATTGGTTCAGACTTGAGAGTGTAAGTAAAGTCTATATACCTTTAGCTCACTATCGGTTCGGAACATAATATTTATTTTTTTATTGCAGTTTACAACACAAACTCGTCTAATTCGTATGATTTGTTGTAAAATGTTTTTCTTACAAATTTTGACTAATGGTATACGGCGCGGCGTTGGAACGAACTACGATGGTTTTACGACGTTTCCTTAATATCCTTGTTATACCTCGTTATGTAAAGCATTTGCCGTATAAGAACATCTACATGCACTTCGACAGATTACGACTACCCTTTTTTAAAGTAACAGTAATTTCCTAGAGTTCCTAAAAATGGGAGTATTATAGTTGAAATGTTCAAGGTTAGGAATATATTTCTTAACAGAGATTGTGGTTGTATAGGAAAATATTTAAAGCGCTTTCTTTGGCCCGGAAAAGTTTAAGTGGTGTTCAGTTTTTGGAGAAATGTGAATTTTGTGTAATAGGATTGTTTGAAGAAATGGTGGATCAAGAAATATATATTATTTAAATGTCGGAAGAAACAATGAGCGATCTGTTTAAGAAATCGTTCTTCTTTTTATATTAAGATGCTATTTTTCAAGCCAACTAAAATTATTTTATGTATGTATATATAATCCACTCCCTAATAAAAAATTAAATTAAAACTAATTGAAAAAAAAGATAGCTATTCTTTAACTAGAGGAAACTCTTGAATGATCTATAGACTTAATTGAAACTCACAGTTCTTCGGCGTATACATTCAAAGCCTTCTTGCTGATTTGATTATTACTGCAAATTGCTATAGCTGGAAAAAGAACATTTCTTACATGAAGTACTTTTGGCGAAAGCCTTGTTTCGGTTGGTGATTCACTAAACTCGACCGCTAGACGATAAACGTCAAGGTGGGTAGTTAAAAGAATAAATGCCATCACTCCGAGCCAAATGTATCTGAAAAGGAAAAACAAAATTTCTATGCTTTTAAATAAAGTATTATAACAAAGTTTAAAAGATCTTAAATTTCTTTTTATCTTCTTCATAGTTTCTTTCATAGCATGCAAATACCTGGGTGTGATTTTCAGAAACATGAAATGTAAATTTAAATGCGGCTAAAGAAGTTGATTGCAGACAGACAGAACTGTCTCTGCATTCATGAATGCATTAGCATAGCAACTAACAAAAAATTGGACTCCTCGGTTAAACAAATCTACGAAAGGTAAAAAATTTTCAGTGAAGCCCAGAATGTCGTTTTATTTTTCTATGGGTTCTCTCATAGACGGCAAAACCAATTTTGATGAAATGCCACTCTAGCAAACAGTAATGGAAGCAAGTAGCAGCATTGTATATAAACTATAGTATTACAACGTGAGGTACGCCATCAATAGTAGCAGTTGTTTTTTTAAATAAATAATATGAATACCCTTGCTTTAACTTTCTTCGGGGATATAAATCACTCTTTATCGCCCTTTATTTCCTTACCTGTAAACCATTCCAAAAATATCTACATACATACTGTTCTAATTCGAAGAGTGCACGATATAAATAGCCATCTCTTTTTTCAAAACTTATTCACTTATTCGGCACCGTCACATTTTCGACTTACAAAACATTAAAATATCAACAAAAATTGGAAGGTGAAGTGAATTTTGGTTAAAGTATATACATATATGTATGTAAGCACATTTCATTTCCATTTCCCTCCACAAAGAAGGACAATGGCTTGGTTCAAGCAAAATCAATCTTCGCACAAATAAGGATAACACTTTCTGACAATTAAAATTAGACTCATATAAATGAACACATTGAAGTTTTATTTTCGAAAGCATTAAATTTTTATTTTTACAAATACTCAAGCTCCTTAGCCTTGTTAACCATAGCTACAAGGGAATCGACAATTTCAGCACTGGTTGGAATAATCTGTGAAGCAGGCAACTGGAAACCGAATCCTCCTCCATTGCTAGACGGTCTCAGTTCGAAGCTATAAGCTAATTTTGTGCCAACATTCGAATAGGCCCAATCAATACTTGATCCTGAAGCTGGATAGATAGCATCGTAAATATTACCACCAGTGTACTTGGTTCCATAACGTTTGTTCAGAGCAGCAATAGTTGCATTGAAGACAGCTTTCAAATCTTCATCGTTTTCTGGTAACTGGCCAGTGTGTCCAAAAGGATACAGCAGGTACTGTGAATATGCATGGAATGAAAGATACAGTTGAATCTTTCCTTTCAGCGATTCAATATAACTAGAAAGTGATTGGGTTTCAATTTCCGAAGCAGGAGATGGTCCAGCATAGGTTTCCGAACAAGCACTGCTACTAGCACCGACTGTGTTCCAAGAAAAGTCCCAGTTCCTATTGGGGTCAGCGCCATGACAAAGGCCATAAGGTTTTCGAGTCTTCCTCCACATGCGGTCGTTGGTCCAGGTGTAGACATAACCATCGGGGTTCACATGTGGGAAGATGTACCAATCGTTGTTTTCTGCAATGTCCCTGATGGAAGGTGTGTTACTGGTGAGCAGGTCGTTGATCAAATAGGTGACTGTTGCTGGAGATATCCATTCACGAGCATGGATACCACCTTCGATGAAAATTCCTTTATTTCCTTCTTTGTACGAGATCTTTACACCGACGATTTTTCGGTTTTCATAGGATTTTCCTCCAACTATTACACTCACTTGATTGGGATAGGTTTCAGCCAATGATTCCAACCAGGTATAAGTTTCGTTGAGGGTATGGTAAGCAGTCCAATCGTATCCAGACCGACCTGATACTCCAACATCTTCCTGGTCTAACAGTCTTTGGGCATTTTTCTCAACCAGTTTTACGTTAATGTTTTTCTTTGCTAAAACATTGACAAAATCGTGAGACTTGTGGGGAGCAACAACGACTTGAATCGGCTTCGCCAAGGAGTACGGTCCTTGCAAAAATATAAGGCTATCACTTTGTCCTTCGAATTTCTGAAGGATTTTCAATTGTTCTAGATTTGATGGACTGATTGTGTAGACCCGATAATTGTCGTAACGAGTACGCTCACTGAACGCCAATGCCAGGCAAAGGCCCATGATGAATACCCAAAGTGTTTGTGACATTTTAACTTAATGAGGTTTCTATGGTAATCTGTCTCAATTATATAGGAAAGGTAGGCTTTTAGAACGTCGGTCGATAAGAACCATAGCAGTACAAAAGTCATAATGAACTTGACGAATGATTTAACAATGTCTTCGCGTAGACAGAAAACAAAGTGACAGGTTTAGAATTTAAATTAATATCACTGATTAATTTGATGTTTTTACTGTAACCAGCTGCAGTATAAATGGAAATTCGGGGTTTCTTTCGTTTTCGCCTTTAATTTTGTTTTTTTTACTGCTAAATCAATCATTTTCGAAAAATTTATTACTCCTGCACATTTTATTTGGGGGATGGTGTTGTCATAGTAAGTGAAGTAGTTACATACAAACTTGAGTATTTGTTATTGAACTGACGTTATAAACGTCATATAAAATAGTAACTAAATTTAATAAATTGTATCTGTTGGGGTAGCGTCGTACTCAACTTCTTGGAATGAAAAGTTACTGAAAATACTAATTGCCATAATCTTTAGTTTCGAAATGTGTGACCGCAAAGTTAACGTCCGGTTTGTAGGAACTTTCTACTATGCATGGCAGTAGATTTTGGAAAAATAAATAAAACGTTTCAAAAATGTTTACTAAACAAACCTTAACGGTTAAGATGGTTTACGTCGATTTTGGTGCTTAGTGTTCGGGCTGTTCGTCTGTTTTAGGAATCGGCATTCTTGGTTTTAAATCATTATACAACCGTTAACAAAAAGCTTATTCATATAGCTAGCAAACGGCGACAACGATTTTAATGAAACTTTCTGATCTTCTGATTAGAACGAATTGTTTAGGTAAAGCCTTATATAGCGATATTGCCTATTGCATAGCATTTTTTTTTAAGTCAGACTTTCGTAGCCAATGTAATAATATTGCTTTTAAAAATTAAAAACAAAATCTTTTTAACTGTTCATAATATTTTATTTTTGAATATTTTTAAAATGGTTTGATAGATATTTTTATTTTATTTTATTTTCTTGATAGAAAACTAGAAAAAGTTGTAGGTACTTACAAAAAAAAAATTCAAATATGTAGGTATGTATATTTTCGAAAAAAATTTCAATCCCTTATAGTCCTATATAGAGAAACCCAAAAAAGTTTTAGCTATGTCATCCGTGGGTCTGTCTGTGAGCACGTCGGTTCAAGCTACAGCCTGAACGGCTTGACAGATTTTCTTCAAACTTCATGTATAGCAGTAACTGTTGTCAGTTTATTTTACGTTTAAGCCTGAATTGAACTGTTTCCTTTCAAGTAACAGTTTTGTAGTTGCTGATTTGCTCGAAAACATTCTAAAAAAATTTAACAAACATAAGGCATATTTTTGACGAAACTGATTTTTTCTTTTTTGCTTATATGGTTTAAGGGGCTTTTTCAAATGGCTATACGTGGGAAACGGCTTAATTAAATTCACTCAAACTTTTTATATGGCATCGCTCTTTGTAGCTAAGACGATACCGCAAATTTTCCATTTATTTCCTTCAAACGGTAGCTCCCATACATCGAGCCGCTCTGTTTTAGTTTAGCCAACATTTTTAGTTCTTATCCGAATTTGCTGAAAAACTGTTCTAACTATTTTGATTAACTTATTATTGTTATTATTGTATTATTCGTACTAGAATGTCAGCTTATTAGGCTTGACCATTCTTTATTCCGTCAATTTTATTGAATTTTTGAACATCAACAACAACTTAAAGGTGCTACCACCATGATTAACCATTGTAGTATTAAACTTTGGAGTATTGAACAAAAACTGCTTTTTTAACCTTATTATGCAAATAGGTAATAATTCTTGCAATTAAACAGTTCCTGCTATACCTATGACTATGTCAAATTATTATTTTTTTTTTTTTTTAAACCGGCTAAAATTTTCTGAATTGTCTTTTTAGGGACCAGTTAGAGCGAAACGGAAAACCAAACCGAAAAAAATTTCAACTGGAAAATTTGGTATATGATATAATCAGATTTAAAACACAAATGCTACACTGATCGATGGCAACCAACTCAGAGAATTTATTTTGCAAATAAAAATTTGAATTTAACTTGTACTTTTTGTTAAAAATGTATTTATTCATTTTTCTTTTATACGTATAAAGGAAAAATAAAAAATTAGGTACATTTTTAACAAAAAGTATTTGTTCAATTAAAATTATTATGAACAAAAAACATTCTTTGCATTGATTGCCATCGAGCAATATAGCATTTGTCTTAAAAATCGAATCAGAACATACAAAATTTTCCATTTGAAATTTTGTTCGGTTTGGTTTTCGTATCGCTATAACTGTCCCCTTAGTGTAAAGTTTATTTATGGGTGGAACAAATTTTTCAGAAAAGATTTTGTTACCGATTTTTTGCAACACTCCTCTACAGAGTTCCGTAAAGTTATTAATGTGAAATCTCTCTCACAGATAAAACAATGTTAATTCTTAAAATTTAAAAAAGATTTTTTTTTTAGTTAACATTTTTTTTAAATTATTGAGTAATGTTTTTTAAAACTCTATATTACTTTAATTTTAATTTTCTTGATAAGGACTACAAAGGATATTATGTTTATCTTAATAGCTTAGTTTTTTTTTTATTTATTTATTTGTTACATTAGAGCAAGTACGTACGTTCTTATTGACTGCAGATTTCCTTGTTGTAGGTATTTGTGTTTAAGGATGTTTAAGAACTTGAGATTAAATATATTTTAAGCAATAAACAAAACAAAACTGAGAAATTGATTAAGGGTTAGTTAGCGATTAAAACTTTGTGGGTATACGTATACTCGGTGCCGAACCTGAGAACTTTGCCGCCCTAGGCAAATTGTTATTTTGCCGCCCCAAAAATAAACGAAAAAAAAATACAAAAACAATAACATTTACATAGAGCTTTATTAGTAATAATTAAGGACTATCGACGAAATAAAGTTTTTTTTTTACAATTTCGAACCTAAAATGCTGCTGCATTGTATATATAACCTATAGTATTACCACTTGAGTTGCGCCATCTGTGGACGGAAAATTAAGCTCTTGGTTTTAGAGGTTTTTGTCTAGATAACCATGGGAAGCAGCAACAACAATTAAAATGGTGGAACGTAAAAAAATTTGTTGTTGTTGCTTCCCATGGTAATCTAGACAAAAACTTCTAAAATCAAGAGCTTAGTTTTCCGTCGCTAGATGGGGCACTGTAAGTGGTAGTACGTAGGGCTGCGCGCCTCAAGATCCGCGGACAAAATATCCGGGTCAAAATATCCGCGACAAAATATCCGCGGACAAAATATCCGCGTCAAAATATCCGCGACGCGACGCATAATATTACGGTGTATAAGCAATGACCTATGTAAGGGGGGGCATGCTGCCCCCCTGCAACCCCCTGCTTGGGCACACTGTAGGACTTGGGGTAGAAGCGAGGTAGGGTGTATGCGGATATTTTGACGCGGATATTTTGTCCGAGGATATTTTGTCCGCGGATATTTTGTCGCGGATATTTTGACCCGGATATTTTGTCCGCGGATATTGAGGCGTGTCACCGTACGTAGTACTATAGTTTATATTATATACAATGGCTGCTGGGAGCGATTTCATTTTTGCAAATCTCGTAGCGAATTCTTCTTCTTCAATGCGATAGAGCATTTCTTTTTCAATACAGATAGCTGCAAGACCGTTAAATCTTTCTTGGGTCATTGTTGAGCGCAGATAGGTTTTTATAAGCTTCAGTTTCGAGAAGCTAGCTTCGCTTGAAGCAACACATCAGGGAACGTTATTAGTAGCTTAAATGCCGTTAGTAAATTTGGATATAGTTAAGTAAGATAGTTAGAAGCTAAATTTAGTTTAAAATTGACGAAGGTTTGAAATCAATAGCAGTAGAAGTTTGGTTGAGTATATTAATTTCATTCAAGAGATCTTTCGATATAGGTAATATCCTTTTGAACTTCGTTGCCAAATTTTGTAGTTAATATTGTTTTAAGTAGTTCGCAGTCTTTCAACTCGACCTTCTTTGAAATATCGCAAGGAAATCCGAAATTTTGGCTGAGAATTGTATATTGAGCAAAGCGCTCATCGAGAGAAGATAACATAACATCGATAACGTAAAGAAGGAATCAGCTTTAAATTTTAATTTTGGATCGATGGCTTGAAGAGATTGTTCAGATTGATAACGACGGCTAAGCAGGCTCATAGAATTGGACACAATAAAATCCACTCTAATGTTCATTTTTGTAGCAATGTTTAAAGCATTCTTGTATAATGTTTAAAAAAAAAACTTCCTCTGAACGGTTTATCTGAAAGTACTGCTGGAGTTTATCTATTTTGATTGAAGTAGTTTTGAAAGAATATTTATTTTGCATAAAAACTCGTTCCACATTACCGTTGACAGTACAAACTTGAATCTGTGTATGCGTTTACTCTTCTTTACTTTTGAAATGGTTTTACTGATTTTAAGTCAAGGTGCCGCCCTCCTATGAGTGCCGCCCTAGGCAATTGCCTGTTTTGCCTACAGGCAGGTTCGGCACCGCGTATACTAGTAAATAAGTATGATAATTCTGACCCACTGGTCAATCACGAGTAATTTGGATAACATTATTAACATTTTTTTTTTATTTTCTCTATTTAAACTTCTTTCCCATAAGGCTAAGTCTTGTGCTTGTGCCTTATTTAAACAAATTTAATTTTTTTTTCTTTCTAGTTTACTTACAATTCCAGTGTAATAATGAGTACACACCAGGCTCGCGTTTTTAATGGTAAGTATGTCTAAATATTTTTAAGTTGATATTTTTTGTGTATCGAAATTATAATAAATGTACAAAATGTAAGAGGTTTAGTTAAACAAGTTTTGTACATAAAACACTTACTTTCCATATGAATCACCCTCTGTCCTCCGAATCATTCTTAATCCGTGCGTTATGCTTTTTTCAAGATATTCAACATAAAGTTTGTGGGCAACTTTTTTAAATACCGCACCATCTGACGTATGTTCGTCTTCTTTTAACATTTTATCCGTATCGAAAAAAAACTTTGATAAATCTATTTATGAAATATTTAAAACACTTGAACCAACAGTTGTTGAGAATAAAATAAAAGCGATACAAAAGTCTTTCAATGAGTTGTATTAAATACAGATACAGAGAAGCAACCGATTTAATCAATCATTTTATATTACTGTCAAGGATGATGCGTGTGATTATGCTATTATATTGATTATAGGGAAAATAATTATAATTTCTGATTAAACTGGATGGCATTTTGTGGTTTTTTTGTGCTGTATTTGTTAATAATAGTGCATACTAATCGTTTAGTCATTATTTTCGTTTATTATACATTTTCTTCCAAACTATTAAAAAAAAAGAGTTTATTTTAAACTACCAAATTTTTATATGATCCATTCAAATACATAATATAAATCCGTTGATGGTTGTACACAATCATGTTCTTCGAATGATTAACCATTTTGAACCACTGGATTTCTGATTACGTACATTAATAAAATAAAAATAAAAAAGCAACCAATGCCGAAACCCGGGATTGAACCGGGGACATTTAGATCTTCAGTCTAACGCTCTCCCAACTGAGCTATTTCGGCAGATAGGATTTATACTGACAAATTTACAATAAATTCGTTTAATAATCCGAATATAAGCTATGTGCAATAGTAAATTAATCAATATTAATATTGATATAAAAATAGGGTACTGCAGTAGGTGCAAAAAAAAATTCCAATTGGGTCGAAGATATGTAATTACATTTTTATTGAATAAGTGTGTTTGGTGATGAGTGTTACAGTAAAGCAAAATGGTAAAATAAAATGTTGCAAGATAAAGGATGTTTAATTAAATTATTGATTTGGTATACCTATTGACTTTGAATATAAGGCAACTGAATTCAGGCTTTTTCTAGGAATTTAAAAGGAGCACTACATAAAACTTTTCCTCCTTCGTTATCGAATGTTATCGAATAAAAAATCAAATCCAAAGATGCATTAAACTACGAATATGTATAGGTAGGTACCTATTTAAAAAGCTCTTTTTTTTCTTTGTGGCTTGGGATTTTTCTAAGTATGCAAAAATATTTCCTTACTTAATGTCTATCTAAGAAAAATAATAGTTCCTACTGTTTGAGTACCTATATGTTAGAACGGTGCCGTGAAATAAGGTAGATAGCAATAAGGTCGAATCTGTTTTATTTCGCAAAAAAATGAAAATAAAGGCGAATTTGAGTTTTTTTCTTAGTCGACTGTATTTCCAACAAAAATGGTAATAATGTCGATCACCATTTCGGTTTTATTTCCAGTCAATGCACAAGGGAATTTCTTTCGATGATAATTCCATTTTGTTCGATGTTATTTCCATTTAAAAAAAAAAGACAATTCTACATTATTACCAATAAAATTTATGTTTATATCTTCCAATTTAGCAGTTAAGCAATTGTTTAAGTTAAAATGTAGGTATGATTATGGAAAAATAATTTGAGCATTATTAAGAAAGCTTGATTTAAAACTACGATTTATTCAGGATTTTTTAAATAAACAGTAGTGAATTACATATTTGAGTTTTCAATCAAGCCTTTTAAATAAATAGTAGTCAAATATTCGCGCGCGCGAATATTTGACTACTATTTATTTGAAAGGCTTGATTGCAAACTCAAATATATAATTCACTACTTAACCTTAACAATAATTGTTTAATATACAAATTAGGAAGGTGCGGAAAATATCCTGTTATGTTTGACCAGATAACAACACCAATTTCAATTTGTTTGCATACAGCATTATTCCATACAATTTCGTCATTATTACCATTTGGATAAAACATATTTCGGTTTTATTTCCATATGTTTCTATGTTATTACCAATTACAAATTGCTCACCAAAACACGTATTAGACAAATTTCAGTCGCTTTTATTGCCTACTTTTCCATTCGACATTATTTCCTTCGGCTTAGACAATAATGACGACAAAGTAAATTTGGTCTTATTTCCACTGCGATGGAAATAAGGTCGATTTAGTCTCAATCGACCTTATTGCCATCTACCTTATTTCACGGCACCGTTAGAACATGGTTTTCATCCGGGAATAAAATTTTAAAAATGCAATCCCCCGTTTCCAAAGTCCCTATTTAAAAAACTAATAAAACGTTTGAAAATCACGAATTTCGAAAACGAAATTGTGTGGTTTTATGAAACCACGATTCAGGTAAAAAAAATGTTGTTTTGAAAAACTTTTTTGAAAACATTTTCAAAACAAAATTCAAAAACGCCAGTTCATAGGTATTCAGCAAATACCATTATTTATAATTTTTGAAAAAATTTAATGGGCAGTTTTCAAAATATTAACTTTTTTTCAAAAAAAAAAAAATTAAAAAATGCTTTTAAAAATACAAAACAATATTTTTAAAAATATTGGTATGCAGTATAAATTGAGCTACCTACACGTTTACATATATGCATGAAGTTTCAGTATGGATAGTACCGTTTTTAGACATTTTTCAAAAAGTTTTTTCAGCCATATAATTGGTTCTATACCTAAAAAACGACACTGATTTTCTTAAATCAAAATTTTAAAAGCCATTTTCGGGAAAAATAAGCTTTAACGTAACGGTTATATGGCAGGTACCGTTATTTTTTGAGCTAAAACAAAATTCAATATCCCTCTTTCCTCTGTACAATACCTAAGAAACTCTATATACCAAGTTTGAAGTAATCCGGCCCACCCATTTGGGCTGTAGGTGTCTAAACATAAAGACAGACAGAAAGCCATACAGACGGACAGAATTTTTAGACCATCTTTTTTATCATATCATGTTTAATTGTTATCTCAAAACTTTTTTTTCGACAAATGCATAACTTGCCGCAAGTAAAAAATATGATTTGAAAGAACCCGTACCTACCATGAGTGTAACCGTAATACGAAAAATCGCATAAAAACATTCTTACCAAAAGACTGAACAAAAATCACAAAGAAAATTGTATCGAAATCGTTGGAGTCGCTTTCGAGAAAATCAGTCATCTTCTTAACGATTGTGTGGCAGGCATGGTTATTTTTCGACCAATAGTGAATATGAAAAATACCAAATAAAAATAAGTACAAAATTTTTAACAAATTGTTGTAGAGGTTGCGAATAAAAACAAGAAGCAGAACATTGTATCTCTTCACATCACCCTGTAAATAACCCTTAATACAATCTTGGTTCACAGGACCTTCAGAAGTGTAAAGACTAGGATTCGACAAATGTTGTACAAAAGTTTCAAGCTAAGCTAACAAAAATTTTAGTAAAAATCCAAGATATAATTATCTTCTGTTAGTAAACATTAATAAATGTTTGTTTCATCTTCTAATAACAACTATGCACACAAATCTGAAAAATGCTGTAAATTTAACAAATATTTATCAAATGCAAAAAGTAAGGACACTTTTTGTTAAAAAAATGTCTACAAATATGATTTATACTTTGGATTGATTTGAACAAGAAACCTGAAATATATTCTAGCAGAAACTTTTTAGCAATGCATTCAAATATGAAAAAAGTGAGTTCAGCTCTTCTTGAGTACGATTGTTTTTTTATACTTGCGGTTTTCGTTGGAACACCTTAATATCGTCTATGAAATAAATCGTTATAGCCGTGTGAGAAAATTTGCGAAAATGAATCGTCACATGTAGTAACAGCTGTTATAGCGGACCCATACTAGTACTATTGCTTAGGCGTCAGTTATAGCGACCAGTAAAACTCATCATTAAAAATCGAAAACAAATGAATTGGTAGCTTTTTTACTGACGGTCGTTTATAGCAATCAGTAAAATTATGTCGGTAAAAAATTGGAAATAGCAACGCATCCTGTCTTTTTCTTCTTCTTTCTGGTCGCAAATGTACCAGTAATTTATTTCCGGATGAACGAAACAGTAAGAAACTAGAATGAATTATTGTTTCATTTTGAGTGACATGACAATCAGCTGGTACGTAAAATGAGTTTTTGCCAGTAAAATCAAATTATTGGTTTCCCTTAAAAAATACATTACCGAATCAATATATTTTTTTTAAATAAATTAATTTATGTTATTCGCCACCGATTGGTATACACTTTTTGTTTCAAAACGCATTCAAACATATTAAATACTATACAAAAGAGAATGTTTACTGATGCGTTTTACTAGTCGCTATAACTGACGCATTAGTACGATGTTTGAAGCAAATTTGTTCACTAGTTTACTCCGCGAATCGATGTTCTGATGAAAGCTCATCAATCAGCATCAGATACGCACAGTATTTTTCGTTTCAGTCCTCAATTTACCTACACATTTTGTTTATGATCGGATTTTTTTATAGATGAAAATATTTTGTTTAAATTTAATACACTAAGTTTATAAAATTTTAGATATATACTTTCTCTTCATGTTTTTAACTTCCTTCTTTTATCAAAACCAAAAAACTATGTTTCAAAATAATTTATTTAAAAAAATTGAAAATTGGTCTAAACGTTAGATAATAGAGAAATTCAAAAGCTGTAACGATACTAAAACCCATTATAAGTCCCAAGAGTCCTCCAAACGAAGCTGAAACAATTTAAAATATTTTATTAAGAACATTTAATAAAGCCATAATATTACCCAACATCGAAAGCCAATTTTGATAAATATCCGTCCTATACCTAGTTGACATTAAGTCACTGAAAAACACATGCAGCAGAATGCTCTCATTAGGGTCCATGTTTACTCTGAAAGAAAAATATTAGAAATCTCCCCACAAATTCATTCGCCGTTGTTAAGAAAAACTAACATCCCTGCAATATTGTTCGCTGCAAATTTGGTGTGCAACTTGCCCATAGTTATATCCGAGGGATATTGATTCAGCTCGCAATCGGGCAGACATTCGCAAATAGAAGCCAATCGGGATGTGCCTCTGATAATGGTATTCTCTAGACTTGGCATGGCTTTTATAAGGATGTCTAAAGTAAGACCAATTTTTAATGTTAATTCTGAACTATTTAAACCGATCAATATAGCTTTTATTAGCGATCCTATAAAATTTTTCTTCGAATCCATACCTCTATTGTTGATTATACACACGTACTGACTGTAATTGCAGACCGGATAGCTTCCATTATTAGGCAAATTAATCGGGATGCATCCACACATTTTAAAAATCATGCTCACTCGACATTCCATCAAGCAATTGATATACGAATACCTCTGCATAACTTGAAGCTTCTTTTCATTCGCAAACAAGCAATTTCTTTGCTTTATAGGCATTTCGGCTACTCCTGGCGTTGCATATGTTGACTCTGGAACAATGCGAACAAAGCTCTCTCGTGACGCAGTCAATACTTTCATATCTGCATTTTCATCGGGAAAATCATAAGCGTCATGGATCATGAGCCGAAAGCCATAGCTGCTCACGTAAGTGCCATAGTAGTCGGTCATCTCGGAATTCAAGAGGATTGTCAATCCAGTTGGATACCCACAACCAGTCACTCTAAACGGTATCATCGGTACTTGATAGGATAATTTACTGAAAATATATAAAATGAATTATAAAATAACAGCTTGGAGAGTAATAATCGAATCCTTACACAGGAAAATTATTCGTTGCCATTCCAAAATAATTGAAGGAACAACAAATCCCTTCGGTGGTGTTGATTTTCTGGAACAAACTATCACATCGAGCATTGGTTCCCTTCCATATGCACCGAACTATCATTTCAATGCAGTTTGGAGTCAACTCGTCAAACAAACGGTTTCCGGTGTAGTTGTTGAGCTTAAGGATATCCTCAAGACGTTTGAAATCCGATTCAGTATAGTTCAAGGCAAAGCTGTAATACATAGTGATGCGAAACAGTGCAGCTATTTCTTCATCCGTGATGTTATCTGTACGGATCCTTAAAAATAGTCAAGAAAATAGGTTACTTTTTTGCACGGGCTATAGCGATACATTAGAAACAGCCTTTAACTCACATCTTGCTAGCCAAACTCATGGCCTTTTGCTTGGAGATTTTATTAAAATTACAAATCGTCACAGCTGGAAAAGGAACATTCCATGTTGGAAAGTGTGAGCCTTCAATAACAGTGACAGTTGGAGTTTCCCGATTGGATGTCCACGACACCGCAACCAGCACAATTGACGCTATAATAGCTATCACAACCACTCCAATCCAAAAGACCCTCTCCCAAAATGTTATTCCTTCCCGGGTTATGTAATTGAATCCATGAAGACTTGTTGTTTCGCAATAATAGTTAAAGCTTTCTGAAATCCAGCGTTTAAAGACTTGCCATGGCTTTTTCACTAACTTTGTTTTACTCTCCTTAATGACAGAATCTTCAGTATTTTCAGTAGTTTCAGGAGAAGAAAATGGTTCAACCGAACGAATTGTAAAAATACGTTTCTTCGACATTGTTTCCAATTCAAAATCTAACAAAAGACTGTTTGAACTTGACACAGTCTATGATAGTATTCCATACTACTGATTTATTGACCACTCATTAATGTGAACTATTTATTTATTCATAAGCAAAGTCTTAACATGATATTTATCAATTAACTGAATTCCCCTTGACACATTTCATGTAAAGAGGACGAATGCACAAAAAGAAAACCACCTCAGCTATGCAGACTACATTTATGCCCATTGTCATTCCAGCTATTCCTCCGATTGTACCAACAACTGACTGCCAGCTTTCGATAGCATCAATTCGGTACATGGCAGTGGTTAAGTCACCAAAATAGACGTGCAGTAGGATTTCATCGGTTGTAGTGATGTTTTTGCTGCAAATTAAGAAGGAGAAGTACCTATTAGTTGAAGGAACAATTTAACAAAATAGTTACTTACAAAAATCGATGGAATCCCTTGGTAAATGTCATATTTAAACGGCCTGTAGAAACTACGGATCTATACTTAAAGTATGAACACTCGGCCATACAATTGCATATTTGCGTGCCCAGAATATCACTATACTCCACCAATTTTATAAAGACTTCTGAAATGAAATTAAAATTAAAATTAATGCACGACTGGGTTGCAAGAACTTTGCTTTTATGCTGGATAATTGCTTGGCAACTATGCATTTTGAAAAACAAATTAAAAAATTATCTAAAAACATCTTTTATTTTATATAGTATAGATACCTATAATCTTACGCCTGAAAAAAAAATCTCAAATGTGAAGTAGTGATCGTTCTTTGCAAGGCGAGTGCTGCTGTAAAATTGTTCGGGGAGAGGAATGCAACTGGAACACACATTCAAAAGACAGAATATGGAAATACAAGAAACAATTCTCAAATTTTAATAATAAAAATAAAATAATATTTTTCTTGTCCCTATACATTTTAAAGACCTATTTTGTATATAAAGTTTATGTAATAGGAGCATTTGATATACAGTGGAATCTCGAAAAGATTAACTAATATAAAACAGGTCCCGTTCATCTATTCGAATTGTTCATCTTTCCAGGCATTGAGCAAAAGTTTAAGAAAAACATTATTGCTATACATTAAAACATTGCATCTATCAAATTAACTAATCACTTTATTTAAAAAAGAAAAAAAAATTAAAAAAATAAGAGAAGCACATAAAAAGTTGTTCATAAGGTTAAAAAACCTGACATATTTAGAAAAAAAAATTAATTGTGGCCGGAAAAAGAATTCATCTTTCCCAATTGCTCGTATTTAAGTTCCGTTCATGTTTTCGAGATTCTACTGTATGAGATTTTTTTTCAAGTTTAGGATAAAAATATGCCTAATATATTTTAGCCTGGATCGGAAGAGGAAAACAAACTCCTTCACCCCTAAGAAAACATGAGCATTTCGCAAAACTTTCGACAACGTCAATAATTTCGTGAAACATGGTGAGTGAAGCTCATATTTCCAAGGATAGCAAGCTTTCCGGTTTCAATCATTGACAACATACTATTAAAACAGTATTGAAGCTGTTGTTAATTGAATTCCTGATTTCACGATACTGTTACGCTGCCGTTTATGTTCCACATCCGAAGATAGATGATGTGAATTTGAAAACTAAGTTCCAACGAATAAGAAATTTATCACAGCCGAGTGCACATCACATTTCTATACACGAGCTTGATTTTAAACACTATCAAATGCCTTTAAAATATCTGGTGCATCTCATACTGTCATTCACTCAAGATATTTCTTAAGCTGGTGGTTTGCCAGTACAATTGGTTGAGATTTACGTGTCAACCTTCACCTTCTTATAAATATAACTTACCATTTTCCTGCAGAACACAATTAAACTTCCTCAAGCCGCACATTTGTGCTCCCAGTGGTCGGACCATGTTATGAGGAACGCATCCACATCTCTGCACAAGCCTTCCACTCAAACATTCTGCCAGACAGTTCCAAAACGAATACTGCCGAAAATGCTTCAACTTGTACTCCGCATCGAAAATACAACCACGCTTCCACAATGGCATATTCCGAAGGTACGTAGTTCCAAAGATGACTGTTGTCTTCACAGCTACATAGGCTTCCTGGGTTATGGGAACAATTTCGTTTATTCCATTGTCTTCGGGGAAGTCATATGCATCTGCAACAATAACTCTATAACCCGGAAATTTCAATGATCCAGCCAAATAATCGTTGGGTTGTGGATCAATGAGAACGGTTAGGCCAGTTTCATAGCCACATCCACTCACCCGACGTGGTTGTGGTGATGGAATCAGAAATGTATTGTCCCTAAAAGAAATTTTTTTTTTCAATTTTGCAATTTATTCCTGAATTCTTCAGTGCAAAGATACAAAAATATAATGACCTCTTAGTTTGATTACTTTCCCGTGCAAAGTAATTGAAAGCACAACATCTTCCCCTTAAAACGATGATTGGTTCAAAAATTGTTGCACATTGAACAGCTCGGCCTTTCCACATGCACCTCTTCAATTCTTCCATGCAATCGGTGTTCGTGCGTAGAAATAAATCCACAAGTGTAAAATTATTTGCCGCCATCAAATCATCAAACATTTTGAAGTCCTGCGTCTTGGCTTTAATGTTTTCATTTATGTACAAAGGAACTTGAAAAAGCTCAAGGATCTTTGACTTTGTTAAGTTACTATTCTTGGCACTGAAAAAAAAAACTATTTTAAGCAGTTCAAGACATTGATTTATCTAAACTTACAACTTATCAGCTAATTGAATCGCTCTTTTCTTGGAAATCCTATTTAAATTGCACAGAGTGATTGCTGGAAAAGGAATCACGTATCCAGGAAAATGTGTAGTCTCAATATAGGTCACAGTTGGAGTCGCATGGTTTATCAAAGTCCAAAAATACAACACCGAGAAAGTCAATAAAACTGATGAGAATATAATTATTTTCCAAGTGACTCTTTCAAAAATTGAAGCTGTTTCGGTCAGAGATAACATGGAGATACCATGAATGCTAGATAATTCACAAAACTGCTGAAATGTAGACTTCTTTTTGAGATTTTCATCACTTGCTTTAGCTTCAATTATATTTGAATTCTTTTTTGGCTTGAGGTAGTTTTCGAAGTTTATGAGGTAAACTGGGGTCTCGTTGTTAACGATGGCCATTATGATACACTAATGAGGTTCGAAATTGATTGCTTCATTGGTTTTATAGGTCTTAGATGGAACACCCTTTTGGTGTTTGTTGAAATTAACAATGATTTCATTAATAAAATATTTTGAATCAATATTAGGAATATTTCGAGTGGTATGCCTAAAAGTATGCAATATGCTAACAAGAATCTTACACAGTGCTTCTAAAACTAAATGTATATTTATGTATATGTACGTGACTACGTACAAGAAATTCTTTGGCTAGTGACTAGTGAGTATTAAAAAATGTTCTCTGGCGGAGGAGTTTTTCTTCGCGGTTTATAGTGTTATTGATTTAATAATTAATGTTATCGATTTAATGATTTTTACATCGCATTCAAATTTAGAGTAAAACAACTTTTTCGCACCTTCTTCTCCTCCTTCTAATTTTTGCAATATTATTGGAGAACCCATATTTTGTGGCAATCAATTTAGTAAACTAAAATTGTTTGAAATTGATTGATAGCTTTAACTCAAGAGTCGAAGTTAATAGGTTCATACATAGCTGCTCCTGCTTTGGATAAACTGGAAAAAAAAGTTAATCTTGTTAAAAAAACTAAATCATGTGGGCATGTGGCTACAAAGTATCCGAATACATGTCATTCAAAATATAAAAAAAATCTAGCTGTACCTAATTCAAGAAAATCGGCAAGTCTTAATAGACGGATGCTTCAAAAAATCAAAATCCGGTTACTTTCATATATGTAGGTATTTGATGTTTTATGATTTAAGCTCAAAAAGAACTCATGTAAAGCTAGTGCTCCCAATATAAACGCTACCTAGCTATAGGTTTTCTAAGAAAAAGGGGTTTACGCATTTATACGCTTTCTGAAGACGTTTCTGTAGACTGTCAAGCAGAATGATTCCATTTTCGTTGACATGAAAATGGCGATCGCTGGGGTATAAACCTGCTGGCATAGCTTCTAAGAGAATGAAGATGAATCGCTAGAGAGCATATGTCTTTAGCTGGAATCAATCTGGAGCAGATTTGACTAGGATTTGTTTGTCATTCTTCATTCGATTTCTGGTGGGATATTCCTTACAGAGCTGTTGAAGTAGGTTTTATATTTTTTTTGTGCTCCATGGGTTCATAAGACTTACAGATGGCGGTAAGGCGCAATCTTTAGCCAAGGTGCGTTGGCTTGTGTTATTGAAATGTGCAGGGATCTAGTGTTGACTCTCACAATTAACCCTTGGTAGCTTTTAGAGGACTGTGACAGGCTCTTCAACAAGTGTAGATCATATAACAATAAGTAGAAAATTGATTTACCTACTTTGATTTTTTAAGTGACTTGCTATCATCCTCGGGCACTGGATGATGACCTCTGCCTGAAATATGGATGAGTGATGCGACCAACGCTTACTGAGAAATGTGGGCATTTGATTCACTAAAAATTCCGGAACCGGTATCTGTTTTAATTTTTGTGCTGTCAGTAGGTAAACCAGAGGAATGTGTTTAAGGTCCTTCCAGCCATCCTTCGGGGCTTAACTATCACGAAGTTCCGTTTAAGGCTAAATGTTGAGATTTTTTTTTTTATTCCACACTTTTTTGTATTCGTGGTTGTATATTTTTCGTGAAAGAGACGATATATTCCATTCATATACGAATTTATTGTGTATTTGGGGTAGTCCCAAAATGTTGTTAAACGCAAACGTAGATGTGGTTCGCATGCACTCCGTTATGCATGTCGTTGCTAGTATTAGGAATTTTTCCAATTCTCTTTTTTTTTTGGCCACCATTCAAACAGTGCAAAGGATATTGTAAGTTTCACTATAAGGGTAATCAGATTATACTGACAATTTTGATTTTAAGTACACAGTACAACGGCAGGTTTTACCTTTTGGTGTTAACGGAGAGACCTTCACATTTCACATTTACACCAGTCTTGTACTTTGTCTCAGGCTTATTGAAGTCTGTTTGATGTTGATCTTTCTGATAGTCCTTGTATCTTAAGGGATGCAGAGCGGCTCCTGGAAATTACGCCACATTTTTTTTCTGGCTCAAAAATGGGAAAAAGAGCAGAATTTTAGTTGACAAATAAGCCCGAAATTTCGGAAATTACGCCCGATAGATGCGGAAAAAGAGCCAGAGAGGAAAATGGAAATCAAGCCAGAAAATTCACGCGTCGCCCAGGCGATGTTTAAACTTTAAATTGAAAAAGGTGCGTCAACATTTTAAGGTGCTTCTATTTGTAACCAATAAAACAAATTAAACAATAGGTAACACAACAACATCAAAAAACAAAGTTAAATTATGTTACTAAATGCCTACCATAACTGTTAATAAAGTACAGCAATTTATATAAAATACAGTTTTCTGGCTCTTTTTCCAAAATAAGAAAAGGAAAAAATGCCAGAAATTTTCTGAAATCTGGGAAAGAATGTCAGAAAACTTTAGTTTCTTTTCCTAGGAAAAAAAGGCCAGAATTTTGTATGAAGAATTTTCTGGCGTTTTTTCCAAAAAAATTCTGGCATAACTTTCTCTGGCGTAATTTCGCCTCCAGAGCAGTTGATTCTGGAAGGTAAATTTCTTTTTGCTCTTAGTCTAAATTTTGGTTTCGTTTTTAAGAATAACTATGGGGACACACGGAAAGAATTTTTAGATCAGATCAAGAAAAATTAGCTGCAAATCACGAAAATTTTGTGCAGTTTCTCACCCTATCTCCGGGTTTTGTAAATTACGACTCCTTGTTCGCAATTTTCAAAATTGAACGAAATGAAGATATTGACACTCAAAAATAGCAAATTATCATTTTTTTTGGGTCAATAATTCGATCCGGAGAAATAAAACATTGCCATCGCGAATCGAAAATTGATCCAAATTTGTATCAATTTTATATTTACTCGATTGTAAATTGCAAAAAGGGAGTAGTAGATTTAAATCTTTTTGTTTTGAATCAAAAATCTGTTTTTGGAAAAATTACTGGTAAAGTCGTAAATTGCAACCCCATTTTACTCAATTTGTAACAAATTATATCGCTTTGAGAGAAGCAACGTTTTCTATTTATTGAAATGCATCTATTATTATTTATTGAAAGAGATGTAACTTTTACTTACTTGGCTGATTCTAGGAATCGAACTCGAGACCCTCTGCATACCAACCAAGCACACATCTACTAGGCCATGGCGATGCATCCAAGTCAGATATCAAAATTAATAATAAGAAGCAACCTGAATATGAGTTACATTTTAGGGGTGTTTTGAATTAAGATTATGTTTTATTGGTGAGAAAAATATAGTCGTCTTATTTTGGACGTCTAACCTCTAATGTACAACTTTTTGTGGTGATCATTTAAATAAAGGTAAGAAATTGTATATAATGTGTAGTTAAAATTCAACCTTGTACTCCCTATGTACATAATAGAACTACAAAAAAGGCATTATTGGAGACACAAGCGGGGCCAGGGCCTAATGACTTATATTCTAAACGATTCCTGTATGTGCGTTGATATTCTGGTGGAATATCATTTCCCGCTGAATCCGAATGGCTTACAAAGATCCACTTTTAATATTAAATAGATTTATTTTTCGATGATTTTACATTTCCTCAAAAGAGACAGTACCAAAAAAAAAAGATAATTATTAGTTCGAGGCAGGGATCGAACTCCGGACCTTCGACGTAGCCGTCAGACACACTTGAGTTGAATTTAATACTCAGTGATTGTAAATCACGAAAAAATTTTAGCAAATCCAGATTGGTAAAAAGTATAAATGGAATTATTCCCTTGAAGTAGTAAATTGCGACAAAAAGGTTGTAATTTACTTTGAAGGGCACAAGCTTGAATTATAACTTTTAATTGTAAATCTCAACTCAGGAATTGTTGTAATTTGCGATGAATTGAAAGTTAAATTGCCAATTGTTCTATCAGTTTCGAATCAAAGCGCCGTGATTTACAAAAAAAACATGTTTTGTAAATTGCAACTGAATATTTCGCAATTGGTGATTTTTCAATTCTTTCCGTGCAGGTTCATCAGTCCCAAGGATTTTATGTAAACGGCTTAGTTTATTTTTTAAATGCAATTGAATTAGATCATAAAAAGACTTATATTTAAAATGTTATTAAAATCGGCTGTGTGCGAACATGTTCAACGAGAAGGCCTGATAAAAAAATGATTCTACAGGCGACAATGTCACATAACAAATCCTCAAAAATACATTTTAACCGAAATGTAAAATTGTTCTGACCAAACCAGAATTGCAAGTAAAATGAGGGTACATACATTACGCCAGTTAGTCAAACCTTAAAAGAATGGTTGTATTAAATTTCTTTGACGACACTGTAAATTTTATCAAACATTAAAAATGCGCTGTTGTCAGTCAAATATTTGAACTTGAGACTAAATAACGTCTTTGTTCTTTTAATTCAAACTATATGTGGGTGTAACTTTAATTTATTTAAGACAACATCTCAGATGAATGGATGACTCATAATTCTAAGGAATGAATGAGTCAATATGGTATCATCAAATTGGGGATTCTTTATATTAAATACAAGATCAAAAGGTGGAGAAATGTCGTAAATAAAATGATTGACAAAAATAATTCGCAGCAGACCTAGTTACACGGCACAATTTCAGGCATCCTAATTTCGTTAACTTGATGGTTTGACATCGTTATCGAACTGTTTTTTGGCAATTCAATATCAGATATGAAGAAATCATTGGGTGTCAATTAATTACAAAAAGTGCACTTGCTTGAGCTGATGTCTCATACATAATGGTGGAGAATGAGCAAGCTCTCTTATGAATTTCGGTATTTTTTAAAAAAATTTCCGGCAAACAAAAAGTGGTGTTCGATTCGAAATTGACTGTTCTGAGTATAATACGAGTAGCACGATGGCTACATGTCCATTTTTTTTTTTTAGAAATCAGTTGATAGTTGCTTAGTTTCAGGTTTATTTTCAAACTACCAGCCAATTGCACCTACGTTGTCTTCTTTTCAAAAAGACCGTTTTAGTGTCATATTCACAAAATAAACACCGGAGTGCCCTAAAGAACGGTGTTCTGTCTTCGAATCAGTACCTTATTTGTATCTGATCTGTTGTCGAAAACTTCTAATCCATTATTATATTTACTACTATTTATAATCATTAAATTTCGTTCTAACATAGTGTCTAGACTCTAGAGGCACTACATACAAATGTTTTACCCTGCCTCGATTTGTCCCTCCCATTAAGATTTACAGACATTCAAAATGCTTCTTGCTTCTTTAAACGATCGTACTAGTATTCTAAAACACTTTATACGTATGTAGCCTATATATACATAATTTTGAACTCAGCACATTTTTTTTAACAAGAGCTACAAAGGGTTTTCCGATAATTTTGATTCGATTACATTAAAATTTTTAATTGTTAAGATTTTCAAAGTTACAAACGCATCAGAAAAAAATCTAATGGTTTTAATAAAAATTCTTCTAAAATCTTCATAATGAAGATGTGTTCCGGATTTTTCTATAGTTTCTTATTCATATTCTGGCCTTTTTTGCAAAAAAAAAAAAAAATAAGGAAGACAAAACTCTCCAAGTATAAAATCTTGTTTGAATTGACATTAGATGAAACCGTTACCTAGCCTTGAATCAGCTTACATAATTGCATCAATTTGAGCACAACCTCAATACAGAATCTAATAATTTTGCTAATTAAATCACATAAATCTAAAATTTCAAAGATTGAATATTATGTGTTTTATTAAATATATGATCATTATTCGCATTATGATTTGCTTTTTAAAATGTCAAATTTAATTCCGCCCACGAAATTTTGATGAAACCTTCGATAAGGCCATATCTCAGCCAACTCAATAAAGTCATGCTAAAATGTATCTACGATTATTCTGGCACGTAGAACAAAATTTTAAAATTTTATTTACATTATAAGTAAAGTCTTTGACGTCACAACATAGCCTTTAACCAAGTCGTTCCCCCTAAGTGACGTGTCTATAGTCAATACCCAGTTCTATTTTTAGGTTTATTTTTTTTTAAGGTTAAACTGATGATAAACCACCAAGAGCCCCCTAAAAGATCGCACAAATCTATAATATAAACAACCAAATCAAAATTCATTCAAAATAAAAATATAAAAATATTATAAGAATTAAAAAGAAAACAAGAATAACATCCTACGTCAATCGAAAAGCGATTGGTGGGGTCTCTGTGGGTTCTCTGTGCCACTATGCTACTTTAAAAGCATCGCACTATCTTTTATGCCCTTTTTTTTACTACCAATAACGATGATTTACCGCACTGCCTTCATTGACGGGGATTTTAAACCGAAAATAATGCATCAAGTTTACTGATGAACATCGCCTTTAGCCTTAACTATTACGTTTTTTTTTTATTTTTTGTTACTATTTTTTTTACTTAAAACTATAAAAATTACAACAAAAAAAGGAACTTTAAGTGATTGGTGATGTTGGGTACAATGAAACCAAAGATGACACGAATATGAGAAATGAGAAAACAAGAAATAGCAGTTTCGCATGACGATCCACATTGAGCTATTGTGGCTGACGTCAATGCGGGCCTCAGTTTTTTTTGTATGCTTTCTGGCTTTTTTACTATGACTCAGGTACCGTAAGGGCTTTTAATGGATTCGTAAATAAAATTAGTTTACTACAGTGACAGAGGAGGCGCAAAACCACAGAAAAAGATCCCAGAATGACAACTGGCACCTAGCCTCTTGGAAGGAACACCCTCAAATTGGATTTTCTAACCATAGCTAATAATATGTGCATGTGTATGGGCACAGTTATGATTTGTTGCTGAATGTACGAATGTATTGACTTATTGTTAAGCACATATTGTGACCCTATCGAGGATGCTTACATTTTTACAAATGGTGGAAAATGGGAATTCTATTTTTGACAAAACTAAATTACCTAGTTGTGTTTCCAATTTGACATTTTCCGCCATTTATAAGAAATTATAGCAATTATAGAACGCCAAAATTAAAACAGTATTCATTTTCTCAGACATAAAACGACAATAACAGCACTTCCAAATAGAGGGATCATAGAACCAATCATTGGCTGCTTTGTAAGCTTTTGCTTTACCTGTCATAAGATCCATGCTAAGTCAAGGAGATTGTCATAATATCCACTGAACTTGCAAGGAACAACTTTGTGATTCTCCATTGGATCCCGGCACATAAGGGGTACGATAATAATGAAAGGGCCGACACCCTGTCCAAAGAGGGCGCCTTATTGCCATTCGTTGGTCCTGAACCCTTCTGCGTAGTAAACAAAAACTACTTCAAAGCCACTACCAAGAACATCCTACTCATGGAACCCAATGCAGATTTGCAAAAAACTCCTGATGGTCTAATCTGCTTCAAACAATTTGTACCAGAATATTCAAACAAAACCACAAAATTCCTACTCAACCTAGATAGAAAAAAAAACTCTCAAAAAAGTCACTGGAATCATAACTGGACACTGTTCTCTGAAAAAACACCTTCACAACATGAGAATAGCAATAGGCGCCGTTTTCCGACTCTGACTAAACTCTGACACTCCTCCGCCTCAAAAAGCGGACACTTGGGGACGAGGTTGTTCCCTTGGAAAAACTCAAAACTTTCCACCCACAGAATATCCTTAAAGTTCTGGTGTCAGTCTGGAGCAACAGAGCTGCTCTTTAGAATCTCACACGAGTTGGCACAATAGGCATCACCGAGATACCACAGTGCCTGAGATAAATAAGCTCTCCCTTACAATAAATCTAAATCTAAATCTAAATCTGATCATTGTTTTAAACATGGATTACCTGATTGTTGCCAACTTAAATAGTAGCACCACATCGTCAAATACGGGGAAACAATTGTTTACGATTGATGTGAAAGTCAAAATGCCATACTTGCAGTGAAGGAACTCCACTAGACTAACGTCCGTCCCGTCTAATATTTTTAATTATTTAATAGAGAATTTCTTTGAATTGTCTGAAATTTTTACAATGGATAATACCTACCCAATATTTATGCTCCAGTTCGAATTGTCCGTCCAAGAAGTGGCAAAGTTATGCTAAGGATAATCCTATTACAGGAGATGACGGATATAAGAAAGTCTCATATAAGAAGACACGCTTATATGACAGACATATTCCAAAGCACCAAGCACATTCCCATATAAATAAGTGTTTAATTTACCTCTTATAAGAAAGACGTTTATAAGAAAAACACCGATATAAGAAACTCATTCTGATACAAAATCTCATTCACTCCATGGAAAATTCAACGTTTATACGAAATTTTTCCATGTAAATCCCGTGTAACTTTCAAAAAATTGCTCAACGCACCCTCATTGAATTGGCAAAAACGTGACAGATCGATCGATGAACGAGAAATAAAAAAAGCCAACATTGTTTTTCAAAACTCACACCCTCCACGTTTTATTTCTTATATCGATTTTTATTTATATAAGTCATTTTCTTTCTTATATAAACTTTTTGTATATACAAGAATGCACGGATATAAGATGGATATGGATTTTTTGACGTTCTTCTATGCTTTTATTGTAATATTGTTTGTTTCTCGGAACCAGTATTCAAAATAAAGTCACAAATATTTTGAAAATTTCTTCTGGATTCAAACCAATCAATTACAAAAAATACTTATCAATTTTTCATTGCAACTCTTTATACTAAATATATGTGAAAATACAGAAAAGGCCCAGTATAGTGAACTTCCACAAACACTAGCTTATCTGCTCACCATCACAAAGTGCATTTTTAAAAATTGTCTAAGAGAGTGTTGAAATAAAAAGGTTAATGTGGAGACAGACCTAACAAAGAAAAAAATTTATGACTGTTGTTTAAAAAACTGTAGGTATACTTAAGTTTTGGCTTACTTTTCTAAAATACAAAATGGAATTATTTGCTTTCTAAAAATTTTGTTATTTAAAATATTCTGCACATACAAACTGTATTCTTAAAAAGCTGTTCACTAAACTGAGACTTTAGATAGATTTCACGTTTTTTTTTGGGATTTTATGCGGTTTTGCTGAAAAATTGTACCTAGTTAAATTTTGATGATAGGAAAAACAGATGCCACCTTTTTTTGTCTAACACACTCCCAATTTCAGGAATCAAAACTATTTTGAATTCAATATTTTAGCTGTGTATTTACTTCTTATACTTAATACATACATAGCTGCTTCTCACTAGTAGTCTACAAGTAGGATTCTCTGACTTCGCCTCATAAAACCTTTAGTTTTTTTTTTAAGTGGGAATTTTTTAATTTTTTTTAAATTGATTAAAAAAAAATTCCAAGAATAAAATTTATCCAAGCCAACAACGACCAACAAAATAAACATTGTCTTTTGATTACATTAATACTTAAAGAAAAAAAAGGAAGAAAAATAGTGCTTTGAACAACGGTCCCGAAAGTAAGTACGCACGACCCAAACGTATTCTTTATTTTTATTTTTTGCAAATGAAACTTCTTTTTAAAAGTTGGCTTCCATTCAACGTATTCATGGTGTGGTAATGCAGTTGGTAACATGATGCCGTTACAAACAACAAACAGGGCCCAAAGACATGCAACCACTAACAGTGACCCGCATATTAAAGCTATAGGAACACAGAATGAAAGTGTCGTTTGGTTGGTTGCTTTTGATGGTTTTGGCTTTGGATACGTAGCATGAAAACCATGATGAACGGACGGACAGACAGACTGGACGGCTGAAATAAAACATCAGTTTTGTATCGCGCGGTTCGACAGTGTTGATGGCAGTTTGGAGCTGGAGCTATTTTTCAATGCCTCGTTTGACGTCAATGACGACTCTCGCATAGGCATTTATTGTATATTGTGAGATTGTGATGGCTGACATACACCACACGACCACACGACCAGAGCCAGAGAACACTACAATCCATTGTGTTATTCTAGACGATGCAGCTCCAATGTGAACGATTTTATTGTAAAAAGAATCTTGATGTTGAGCACGTACTTGGTATACGTACTCGTACAGCTGTAAGGTGCGGAATGAAGGCAAAATGCACAAGATGATAAATTGAAAGTGCTGCTGCAAATATATTAAAAAATTAATTACATTTTGTAATTATATTTTTAAGTCTGTGATTAATTTCAACAGACCCAAGAAGAAGATGAATGAGAATGTCATGCAATGCGGAGCATAAATGCGTAAATCGATTAATCAGTATTCAACAAAGAGAACGTTTTTATTCACAGCGAATTGTTGGCCATAATGGAATATATATTTTCTTGGAACATTTTGCAGAGATATTGCATTCATTGGAATCTGAGTATAGTTAAGTTTATAAACGATCTTTTATATTGACTTGGAGGTTGCAACGCACGACTCCTACTGTACTTGGGATAACAAATCTTATTATACACAAGTGCAGTAGGTTTGTGTATCTTGCATTGTTCTGTGTGCTTTCATACTCACAAAGTTAAAGACGTTACTACACCCGCAACGGAACTAACAACAAATTGCACTGAAGACGTCCCTTTCGTCCAGAATCCAGAGCCATGCAAACTCTGATAAACCAACTGATCTGGTTGAAATCTGTGAAGGTTAATCTCACTTGAGTATAAGTGTGGCAAATAGTAAGGTGTCTCCTGGATTTCATTCTGAATTTAATTTTGAAGATTGTGATAGAAATGATTGACGAATGAACAAAAACGGAAACATTGGTCTGTGTCGTAATATTTCTTGTCTCAACTTATTTTATTGTTAATCAATGACCCATTGAAATAGCCACTTACACTGCTTCTCTCAAATCAAAAAAAAAAAAAACAAGACAAAAACTGAATACTCGTTCCGCTAGAATGCTTCGGACGTATTTTTAAGTTTAGAGATTCTTACTTTAGCCGCACTACAAAAATTTTGAATGTTTTAACTGGTGCAATGTATCCCTTTTATGTTTTGTTTACATTGAAAACCAATGAGAAAACATTCAAACACTCAAATACTTTCCAGGACTCCCTGCCTGGTTGATCTATTTTCCTCCTAATTTTGAAATTATTTTGTATCTCAAAGATCTATTAACATTTAACAAGTATAATAGACAAACGACAAAACCTACTTACCTTCTTGTTTGAATGTTGAAATCCTTAAGTAAAATTAAGCGAATTGCATCCAGTTCAGCTGTCGTTCTTACCTAGACCATAAGGCTTTTAAAATGCTCTTTGTATTTTGAATGTTCACTTTGGTGTACCTCAATTAAGTCACTTGAGCCCATTCCTTTTTATTCTTGCTTGGATTGATGCTACATCTTGTATTTATCAAAGCCGTATTCTTATGTTTGCAGGTGAGAAGTGATATTGACAGTTTTAGTAATAAATTGTTGTCCCCAAAAGAGTTTATGTTTCAACCTTTCTATATGTCAAACCATTATCTTTTGTAGGAAAAAAATTATAATTCAGTTTGGGAACACACACCTTACCGTGTTATCACTTTAATGGCATTATACATTAATGTAAGTGCCAATTTTTAATTCACGGGACCCACTTATTTCATAGTTAAGAAAACGAGACCCGTGTTGGCTTTATATAAAACGATGTTTATATGCTCCCTTAATATTGAATACAATTGAATACAAGTTTGAACGAGGCTCTACGATATTCATAGGACCCGAATTGAAGCTGCTAACATCAATTAATTCGCTTTTCAATTAAAAAGACACCCCTGAGATTATCCGTAATACCTGAAACCCAATTAAATTTTTTTTCGGTACAGAACACTACTCTCACTCTTATAATAGTTTATTTATTTAATAGGATACGGTTCAGTTCCTCTAACGTCTAACAGATCCCAAATGCTTGTACACCCACGAATTTCTTGTCGTACCTCAGAACAACAATTCTTCGCCAATGCAATGAAATCTCCTTCCAAGGAACTTAAGAAGAACAAGTGGTGAGAGACAATTTCATAGGATTTGAAATTTTCTTCCAATCAAATTATGTGTAATAGATTCTGTGCCAATAGACTTGGCTAACTTACTAACTTCACAATCCAAACTAATTTGCAATCAAGAAACACTGATTCTTCCAATTTTGAATGACATTTACATACAAAACATTTTCATTATATTTCGATCAAAATCGTTTAGAGTAATAAATCACAGAGTATTTTTCATCTCTAACATTAGCCTATATCCAAACTGTGGCCAAACCTAGAACTAGTTGCAATACAATTTCTGTGAATGAGTTCCTATTACAAATTTTCCATAGAACACGATGCATAAAATATGGCGAAATACCTATTTTATCAAAAAAAAAAAAAAAAATCTATACATATAATATAAGTTTAAGTATCTATTCGATTTTAGTGTTTAAATAGCTTTTTTCCTTTTATTATAATGTATAAACTAACAGAACGCTAATTTATACGATACGATTGTGACTGTGTATGCAATCAATGAATAAATTAAACTAAAATAAAAACTTAACTAAAGTAATTATCCAGTTAAAAAAATAAAATTTCTACCTAAATATACATAATAGCTGTAAGACTTTTTCCCTTATACCAAAAATGCACCGTAATATGGGCCTTAAGGCCTGCGTACCTTATATGCATTTCATTAATGATTGCGCTTCAATAATCATATAAGTTTTCGATATCACAGGTCATTGACAAATTGGCAAACCCATTCTGCGTAAAACTCCAATTACCATTTTAATTTTGAAACCGCAATTCAAAATTCCAACTACCTGCTGACAGAGAAACGACTGCAAACATATCAATATCTCTGATCATGGGTTTTTCTAAAAAAAACTTTTTCTAAGAACAATAAAAAAGTTACGAAAAAAGCTGCAATAAAAATATACCTAACGACTTAATGAAAATATTTGCCACCTATTGTCTTCAATTACGTGCTTATAATATTTTCACCAGCGTCATACGGGGACTTCCTTATAATGGACTTGGCTATCAAAAAGATCTTAATTAACATAATTTGTGGAACAATTTTCTCTATGGTTGGTGCGCGACATCGTCGCTAACAATTGACAGCTACTCTTACATTTTTTTTTGTAGAACTTTTTCCCAAAATCTATATATATGTATGTATATTCACTTGAGTGATAAATACTGAGAACGTGCGTACAACGAATTCTTCTCACGTCATATTTTTCTGATAATCACTCGTAATGATATACGAGAACATCCAATATGGGGCGATACCAACAGCTTGAGTGTTGGCCGCTGGGTAATAATTAGGCGCAGTTTTCTATTTCGATTGAAAAATAGTTGTATAAAAGATAAGATAGTATGTTAGAATTCCCAGTAATGCGCAAATGATTCAGCTGGAAAATCTATACAATTCCATTTGCGTGTGATTGAATGAGATTATACCGACTGGGACGAAATTGATTGATAGAAATCCAGTCTAGGAACAGGTGGTGGTTGTGACATTCGAAATTCCGAAGCATATTAATAGTTTGGCATTGTAAGTGAAAACCCCACCCAAGTGACGCAGAAATCATGCCAAAATCACTCAAGCGGCAATTTACATTGTTTCCGATATCTCTATCAAAGTTACTCTTATAAACTAGCTAATTTACATGCAATTAAAGACTTAAATTTCACAAAAGTATCTTGTTGCAGAATTATATAATTTTCTTGTTAAAATTGTCACTCTCCTGAAAGAAACGCGCGATCCAAGACACGACACAATGCGAGTATTTAAGACTTTTAGGTGCACTTTATTTAAATAAATTGTTGTTGTTTCAAATTTGTTTTTATTGTTATTGTTATGGAAATTTGAATTTCAAAAATAGAAAAGCAGATGAGCATTTAATAAGCATCTCTGACGTAGATAGCTGTTACATCCGAGTGCAATTTACATGCGTCCATGTATTTTCAGTGAAAACTCGTGTTATCAATTTAAATGTGAAAATAATTGTAACTGACGTGGTAAATTAAAAATTGAGAATACGATGGTGGCGGGGTTAATCGGAAATAAAGAGAGAAGTAAATTATACTATCGACGAATGTTATTTTCGTACAAGGACGATAATATAGTGAATTATTATTATAGACGGAGATAGTATACAAACTGGCATTTAAACAATTAAAATCTATTTTTGAAATTCAAATCAAACGATTATCTGTTTTTTTTTTCTAACGAAACCATTAATATACAAATTTAAACGCATAAACAAACGTTTCTTTATTGTTTGAAACGTCATTCTTGTTCTTGAAGTGGTATGCTTTGAGAAATCTGAAAATATAGGAAGCAATCATCACTTGGTATGGGTCCGATCACGTACTTGGGAAATTATAACAAAATCATATTTCTTTTTCACTTGGGCGTATGAGTAACTTTTTTTCGTTATAGTTATGAAGGTCGATTTTAGTTGATTAAAAAAAAATATCATTTTTAAATTGACTTTACCAAAATATGTCAAAACGAAAGTAAGTGTTTTATTTTCCCATTTAAAGTTTGATTGGTTTTGGGCAAGTTGGTCACATAATATTCTGATAAATGTTAGTTGCAGAATTTTGTCCTTCACAGCCATTATGCTTCCAAAGTCAATCAAGCTGTCAAAAAAAAGGAAATGGTGAAGTGAAAATGGGGCATTTGAAGAAAAAATCTCATCAGAAAATTCTACAACTGTTCGTTGGTTCAAATTTGTGTCTATAACCATACAAAATTATCCTTTTGGCATATTATCCAGTCGACAGATATATTCGTGGAAAAGGTTTTTTTCTCAATAATTTTTTTTTTCTTACGTTCTACGGCAAAATTATTTTTGTAGAGCGTTAAATTTCTTACAATTTATTCTAATTGCATACAAGTTGTTGTATATCAATTATTAGTAACCGAGATATGGCGCTTGAAAAATCAGGTAATTTTTAGAGTTGCAGAATTCTACCTTATTTCTTCTGATATCTATACCCGAATAATCATGAAATGCTGTGGTAATTATTGTTCTTCGCCCGTAGTATACAGTTCGTTCAAATGTTAATTAACTATCCCTGAACTACATCCCAAAGTTTCTTTAACTTCCACCTTTTTTCCACCAAAACTCATTTTTCCTACCTGTTGACTCGACAATTAAGTATATTATGTTGGCACACCTTACTAGGCATTAAACATTTTTAACAAAAATATAAGTTTCCTTTTGCTTTTTTGTATGAAATTTATCAAAAGTGAATTCTAAATACACAAGCTGTGATATCCCCTGTGCAGGGATGTTATAGAAAGTAAAAAATATATGTATACATTCATAACCATGAATTAAAGGGTTTCATGTTTTTTGCACTACCTAATGCAAAATGAGAAAATGATATGATCCCACATATAGTTAAACTGTAAATAACCATCAGCATATATTAATAATAGCAATTTTGGTTATGCCAAATTAAGTGTCAAGCAAAATGAAAAAAAAAACATATTATCCAAAGCAACGTAAAATAAAATAAAACAAAATTAGTAGAGTTAGTTTTAAGAACCCTTTAAATTAAAATTAGTGACTTAAAAAGCGTTTCTTTAAGTTAGAAATCATTGGTTCAAATTATGACAAAACAATAAGTCTATTACATATAAATCGGTAAAAAATCATTAGAAACTGCGACGCATACATCATTTTTGAATTTCAATTCTTTTGTGAATGAAAAAAGAATAATATTTGCATAAACCAAAAAAAAATCAATAATTTTTTCATTGATGATGTTCGCACAAAATCTTAGATAAATTAACATACAAACAAGGAAATAAATCATGAACCGCAAGATCTGACAAAACTATGTATCTTAGTGTTAAACTAGCTAATTCCAAAAGAAAATTTACGAAACCAAAACACCATTTTAAAACAAAAAACACGAGTATGAGAAAACGAGTCCACACCTGTGTCGCATGAACTCACACTTTTGCATTAAAAAATATATAACAAGCTAGAACTAAAACACTTTACTTATGAAGATAAAGATATTACCAAAATATTAAAAATATTTGAAATAAAAATTGAATTTCAATTAAAAATGTTCTACCATTTTTGATTTAAGAAATAAATGTACTGTACTTAATTAAAAATATAATTATTTAAGATGAAAAAATAGTTGGTATAGGGTATTTAAAAATTGCTCTTAAAGAACGTCGAAATAAATAAATATATCCACTCTGTCCATTAAAAATTGTCAGTACAATGTTTATAAAGAAGCTTTTTCTGAAAAAGGTGTACGTTGTCAGCATTCCACTGAGAAACCTAAACACAGCAATTGCCACTTAAATTGATAATACTTGAGCAAGCAAAATTAAAAGTGCCTGTCGTAAAAGGTGGGTTTCTAACATCACGCACTTGGTGTCTTATTTTCGTCATAAACTTTTCTCGTTGTTCGTATCGAAACTACCCTTATCAGCAGATGGTTAGGTACAATTAACCAAAAACGGATATCGCTATCGATATTGATTCTAACAACAATCAAACATAGCATTCCGATAACGAATGCGGTTCAGACAATTCCGTCTAACAGGATCGGCACCTACAGCCTAAATGGCGGGACCGATTTGCTTCAAACTTCGTACACCAGTATTTTTAAAATGTCCTTCAGAAAGGACAAGGCAATTGTAGGTTCGTGCCATATAATTTTTAATGAACAAATCATTTTTCTCAAAAACGGCTGCTACGATTTTGATTAAACTTAAAAAAAAAAACCTTGTTATTATTGTTTTCAGTAATTAATAAAATGTCATATGATTTTTTGTTCAAAATCTAAATCCCCAAGAATACTGTCACACATAAGAGCAAATTCGTTCAACCAAGTCGTGCGCTTTATTTAAAATTACGTCGAGAATCTGTGCTCGATTTTTTTTTTTGATATTCCTTAAAAGGCTTCATTCAAATTTGATTTCTTTGTGATATGAAATTTTTAATAACAGTTATAAAGCTGTCTTTCAAGATCCGCAGAATTAAGTTTAGGCCCAGTTAAGTGTGCTTCTTATTATATTTTGGACCTGACCATCTGGGAGATTGGGAAAAATTTTAAATCCTCCCTGTGCGGAGTAGAGTTAAGTTTAAGCAGCAACTAATTTAAATCGTAATTGGGATTAGCTTCTGCATAGTGTCGTCAGACCAAAAATAGGTTCGTCCACGGAGATTGTTCATGTACTTGTACCTGGTTGATATGAAGCCCAACCTTTATACATAGGTACCTGTATATCCACATCAATTCCAAGCCGCTCTCGCTACATGATCCCTCAGGTTTTTCTAAAATAACTTCCAGCAGCCCTTAATCATTTAGTGATGTTTTCACAAACTTAGCTACTGCCCGCTACAGTCGCTCATCTCTCGTGTAGATGGCACCACAGTTTAACATTCACCTATTATGGATGCCGAACACAGAGGCATTCCGCAAAACTGCAAAGCCGATCAGCTCGCAAGAAACGAATCTACATAAATTTCACTCAGTGGGATGAATATTCGTAATCAAGAAGCAAACCAAGAAACAAACTTAAGATGTACAAAATCAGCTTGATCTGGCCGCAAATGGACCTAAAACGCGCTAAATCCTTGATATCTCGTATTGGTGCTATAACTAGTAAACAATGCCTGCGAGGTATTGCAGAAGTTGCATGGACGAGGAGGAAGAATAGTCTCTATTCTACACCAGTACACCTTCTATGTTCATGTCCTGCTCTCTCTCAAAGATTAAAATTACATTCTTGTTCAACGATACCAGCGATCTAACACACACAGACATCGACCAGTTCCATTGCTTTATTCAAAGTTCCATCAAGTGTTTTAATCAGTGATGTAAGTCCGCGGATTCAGTATATGTGGAATGACAATAGAATATAGTATATTTTCTTCTAAAGGCCCCGACCCATAGAATCCGTTGCGTCCGTGCGTCCGGCAAATCAACTGACAGCTCGATTAAATATACGTGTTCTTACGAGAAGTGGTCCATAGACAACGCATGCGGCAACGCAACGGACAGAAGTAGCCGAACTTTTAACTTTTTCTTCTCGTCAATCCGTTGACAGCCGGCTGACAGCATTTTTTTTCTATTTGAAGTGGTTTCGTTTTGGCATTGAAGAAGAGAAATATATTTCTTCTTCTAAGGGTTTTTGTTACAGTTGTAATTATGTAAAGCATAATTTTTTGCAGCATGTTCGAAGAAAAAAAGAGGCAAAAATGGAACGTCAACGCATTCATTGGGTCACCCCCAATCCGGCGATCCGGCAAACGTCAACGGATGCGTTGCCGCAACGGACCAACGGATTCTATGGATCGGGGCCTTAAGTGTGTTTGAAGTTTTCCTAACAAACACCTTAATTTAACCTAACCTAAGCTCCCATCCTCCCAAGTTGTCTATGAGCCAGGTATCAAGGAAGTGTGCTAAACTGTTTCGGATGTGCGAAGAAGTACAAAATGTGTCGTCTTATTTTGAGTTTGACTTTTTACAGACGCATAACTTGCCCTTGTAGAACGTAGCAGGTTTACCACAAATAAAAGTTATAGGAGAAAAAGCCCAAAAAACCACTGTATCAAAAAAAAAAACACTTCTTTTTATAATGAAACTATAAAGCAAATGTTAATTCAATCAATTGAAGTGATTATGTTAATTTTTGTTTTGTATGCGAATTTCAAAATGATTGGAAGAGGGTCTCGGTTCTCGGATGACGTCAATGCTAATTGGGTTAGGGTATTGGATAAATTGTATGAGTATGTTAGCCTTTTCGGCGCGGCGCGGCGTAGCGCTGCGTTTTCTTGTTTATTGTCCCCGAGCGATGAGTGTCACAGTCATGGGGATGGGGAGGAAAAGAAAAGAGAATAAAGAATTACATTTAACGCCTTTTTCGAATGGAATAAAGATTAAACGGAAGTTGAAACATTTATGGCTGATGGAATAACCAGTTATTATATGAAAATTCAAGGAAGTTAGTGGGAGATCTGAGGTTTTCTACGGGGCTTTTCGAGCCATTTCTTTTTTTATGTATGTATAATGCATTGTGCGATGGTGTGTAGCGTCGCATCAGAAAAACCAGTATGTTTTTTAATAGCTCGATGGAATAATGAATATTTATATATAAGTGACGCAAAATTTCAGGTTAGTCGGTTCAAAATTTACCGTTAAATCGGGCTTAAAAAGTCGGATGCACTAAATTGTGTGCACAAATTAGGTGAATTTATTTTAAAGCTTATCGCTAAAAATAAAACTGCGAGTTTATATTTTTGGGATCCTTGAAAATAAAAACCGTACGTAACAGTATTTTTATTTTCGGCATATTCATGCTGTCAATCGAATTCAAACCAAAAGCAATCCTTTTGAGTCAGATAAAGAAGACAGTTTAGTTTAAGATAAAGCTGAGCAGATGACGTATTTTTGCGTTTTTTTTCTTGGGAATTCACACGCAGCATATATGCGGAAGTTGGTGTTTGAGAAATTATTAGAATGAAATTAAAGTTATTATTGAAGAGATTGGTTCAGATGTTAGTCGAAATACATTTTACTGAGTCACTTGAAATTTAATAATTAACTGGAATGTTCGACTGAGACTTAGGGATCTATGACAAGAAACATGGACACAATTGGCTTTATTGCCTCATACTAAATATTAGAATTCAATAATTTTTGTTAGTGACATTTTAGAATGTAATCCAACAAAAAATAATTTTAGACTTTCTGTGAAAATTTTATCTTTTTAAATATTGCCAATAGTTTTTAAAAATGGTCAAGCAAAACTCATCAAGGAATTCCGTAAACTGAAAATAATTCTGTTGTCATATTGACAATTTTTGTAGTCAATGACTCAACCAACAACTTTAATAGTCAATATAATAGCTTCTGAAACAGTGATTGAAAATCGCAGTTGTCAATATGATGTCATATTGAAAACTGTTATTGTCAGATTGAGGTTATCTGCTTACAAAAAAAGACCAGTCTAAGGGTATTAAATTATGGTCACATCTAAGACCAGTTGTAGTGATTTTCTTTTTGTCTTTGTGCTCCAGAAGGTCTTAGGTTTAGTTTTAAAAAAAAGAATTTTGTTTATAAATCGTTCTTTTCTCAAAAATATTTTGAGAAGAAGAAGAAAAAGTAGTACCCCTTGGCCTAGTGGTTAGTAAGTCGGACTGCCACGCCGAAGGTTCTGGGTTCGATCCCTGACGCCACCTTAGTTCTTTTCCGGGGTACTGCTTCTTGCGAGAGAGTGAAAAATCTTCCATGAGTTGTTAGTCACAGGGTGTTGAGATTGTAGTCACAGGGTGTTGAGATTGTTAGTCACAGGATGTTATGCCAAGAATTTATTTATTTATTTGTTATCTTGAAAAAAAAGTTTTAAAAATATATTGAAATGGCATGGAAAAAGGCAAACACGTGTCTAAAAAGGTGGCTTTAAGACTTTTCAAAAAATAATGAATTAATTTTAACCAGAAACTGTTAGCTGTAGTTCTAGAACGCATGAGTGAGAGTGATGAAAAAAAAGAGTTTTTAAGCTCATTTTAGGCGCAAAGCAATTCACATAAATTATTGTCACACTGCGATACTATTTACATCGGTGGCACGGTGCGAGTAAACAACCAGAGCCCGGCAACAAATTTTTCTAATCGAATTGCACACGAAAAAAAAAATGTCTGACAGAATTGCATACGAAAATTTTTTTCTGACAGATAATCAAAAAATTCGAATGGAACACGTGAAACTATTTGTTCCCATTTTATCGAAATAACAATCGGCTGGTTCGCTACTTATGACACCCAGAAAAAGCGCTGGACAGGATCTTATAAATAGGGGATGCATCTATCGATGGTGTAGAGTAGACAGTTTTAATTTTTACTTGCGATTATAGGTACTATAAGGCAAGTTATGCATTCGTCGAAAAAAAAAGTTTTGAGATAACAATCAAACATGACATTACGATGATAGCGAAGACGAAAAAAGATGGTCTAAAAATTCTGTCCGTCTGTATGTCTGTCTGTCTGTCTGTCTGTATGTATAGACACCTACAGCCCAAACGGGTGGGCCGAATTGCTTCAAACTTGGTATATAGACTTTTTTAGGTATTGTACAGAGGGGAAATTGAAATTTTTTTTTTAGCTCAAAAAATAACGGTACCTGCCATACAACCGTTACGTTAAAGCTTATTTTTCTCAAAAACGGCTCTAACGATTTCAATTTAAAAAAATCAGTGTTGCTTTTTAGGTACGACCAATAATATGACTGAAAAAAAAGTTTTAAAAAATGGCTAAGAACGGTACTTTCCATAGGACCGTTTTTTTTTGCTTTCGACTATCTCGAAAACGACTCAACCGATTCTTTCGAAATTTCACACACATATAGCTGTAGGTAGCGCAATTTGTATTGCATACCAATATTTTTGAAAAATATTTTTTTGTATTTTTAAAAGCATTTTTTAAAAAAAAATTTAAAAAATTAATATTTTGAAAACGGCCCATGAAATTTTTTCCTAAAAATTTTAAATAAATGTATTTGCTGAATACCTATGAACTGGCGTTTTTAAATTTTTTTTGAAATTTTTTTTCAAAAAGTTTTTCAAAAAAAACTTTTTTTCTCAAAAACCGCTCCACAGATTTTTATAAATTTTTTCCCATAAATTTATAGTTTTCCAAGAAATAAAATGGCGTACTCTTTTTTCAGCACAAATTAGTTTAAGTATTTATTTAAGAATTTTGAAATTTTTATTTTTATCAAAATCTCAAGCCCCTAAACCACTGTCACTCATTAGAGCAAGTTCGTGCGACCCAGTCGTGCATTTTATTTATGAATGGAGCAGATGGTACCGTAGGACATACTTTTCTCTGACCATATTTTTTAGATGAGTCGGTGTATGAATGAATGAATGAATGAAGGAATGATTGATTTTATTGCAACTATCAATAGTATATACATTTTTCGTTTACAAATCTTTTATGACATGGCAAAAGCCGTCTGTCAGATTGACAATTATTTTGTTAACATCATTTAATAAATAGATACAACATGTGCATTATATGCTTAAAAACTTTAAAAAAAATGAAAACTAAATTTAAATTTAGTTCATTAGAATTCTTCCATTAAAATTTGATTTCTGTAGCGTAGTGCAGCGATTACATATCTATACAGAGCTGTCCAATTGCTTCTATTGAGCAAAAGTAGAACTTCATGCGATGAATAACTAGTTTCTTACTTCGCGTAAGATTGGACAAACTCCTAGAAAATGCATTACATCTTCTCTGGTGTTCATGTTACATAGACTGCATTGGATAGTTAGATCTGGACGATGTGGTATGAAATTTAGTGGCAACAGTTCACCTCGCGTTTTAAAGATGGTTGATATTTGGTTAACTCCTGCGTTTATATCAAAATAACTGATCCTGTTTAAGTTATATTCGATGAGTCGGTGTACTCTTCTTACTAACTCATTTCCTGCGTTTCAAAAAATATAGTTCCAGCACTTGTAGTACATCAGCCATAGGTGCTCGTTCTATAGTCTTAGTCTGGTGATGGCAGTTTTGATTTCATTTTCAGACGGGTGAAAGAAACTCTTGGTTGTATTTTATATTAACTGGTTCCGGTCATTCATATTGCCTTTAAACAACTTGTTCAAATACCCCCCCCCCCCCCAAATGGTTAACATCGACTGTGTGTCTACTACCTACAGTATTTTTGTCACCATCTTTGCAGTGTCTAGGGCAGTGAATCTTGATGTTGATTTGTTTTGACCTAGTATATTCCGAGTCAATCCAGGGATTTCTAGAAGGTGCACAACACCTCTGGTACTGCGTTTTTCATGGCATGGGATAAGTGGGACAAAACTTGCTTTCTGATAAATTTTTTGTGATACTTTAATTTTGAACACACTTTTGAACGATTTTTTAATTCAAATATCTGGCGTACAATTTTATTTTGGGATTCTTAACGCATTTTGTATTCTCTATACCATTTATCTGGTACCAAAAATAAATATAATTTCCTTTTCTTGGTAGTAAGCCGATTTTCGGCATAACACACAAATAAATCATGTTTTAATTTCCAAACCCTTAAGCGCTTTGGAGATTAACAAGTATCATTATCCTTTTTCCAATTTCGTTCTAATCTATTGACAAATTATAAATACTTTCAGTTGCAAGAATTGAGAAATTCATTTCCGGCGAGTGTTTCACCTCTAAGATATTCAATTACCTCTAACAAATTAATGTGGTTGAAATGAAACCTAATCCGAAAATGCAAAACATTTCAATACCTCCATTGCAATACACAAAACACAACCCACAACCCATATTCGATTTCCTGCAAAATAGCAAAATAACCACAAAACCTCATCTCTGCTATAGGGTTGTGACATTTTGTCTGACTCTGATTATACACTAATAGACTTGGAGGGAAATTGTGGCAATTTCCATTTACGAATTTATGCATTCATGATGCCTGGGCTTTTAGTCTCCGAAGTTATCTCTGATTGCAATCACAAACCGCATGGCAGTGGTCATTGACTCCCTCCCTTAAAACATTAAAAACTATTTCCACGGGAAGGCCATCCCCATCGTATCATATATTGATGATTCTAATTATTATAAAAGCGCCTTGGCAGTTGTTTAAATAAATGAATGCGTCAACAAAAAAAAAAAAGAGAAGGAAAAATTGCAACAAACGACAAGAATATATTTTGCATTTTCAATGAAGAGAAGGAGCCAGCCTTTTCTATACCCAACAAGCCGATTCGCCTTGAAGCTGTAGGGTGTTAAGACTGCACTGAATGACATGAGTTCAATTCGTGCATACTGACGTCAATTCGATAGACGGCCGGCAACGGAGAAGGAATTTGTATTCATTTTTCTTTGCCCAAGAGAGGTCTGGACCGAGTTCATTGGGTCTTTCTGATTGAGAGCTTCGTGATTCGAGACTACAACAGAATTACAGCAGCGACGACGGGTTACGGGACGATATAGTCTAGGGGATTTAAGGCTAAATTGTTTTGTCATTTTATGTTTGATGGGGTATCAAAATTATATTGCTGTTGCTGTCAATTCCATGAATTATTTTGTTGTTAAATGTTTCGATTTATTGAGGCTATACATCAATTAGGGTCATAGACCGGCCAGGCCAGGTAAGGAAGATACCTACCCGTGCGCTGGCGCTGTAGATTTTTATAAATTCGATTGTTCCAGTGAGTTATTCAATAGGAAAATAAATGCAGTAGCAGTTTGTATTAGCACAAATGTTTAACTTAACTTTTTTGGTATGGCATTGGGTAGGATTCGTAAAGAAGTTCTTCGTGAATTTCAATTTGCTATCCTCCGATAGGAGCAGAGTTTATTGGCTTCAAAAATAAGTCGTCAAAATGACGAGCTTAACTGACCATGAACGCAAGGGACAATGACTTGAATATCAGGATTGGTTAAGGAGAGAATTTTAAATGAAACTTGCGATTTCCAAGTCTGATTTTTAATTTCATAGAAAGATGCCAGAAACTGATGTCTGTTGTATAAAATTACGTCACAAAGTCCATTGCACCTTTTTTATGTCTGGACAAACTGCATTATTCAGCAATATCGGATTGGTTTTATTTATTTCGAAATATTTTTTTTTTTGCTTTAAGTTTTCGAGAATTTAGATTTTTGCAACATGTTCAATATATGGACAATTAATACATATTTAAATAATTTTAATTCAAAAAAATAATCATGATTCATGAATATACGATTACGAGTCTGATGATGGCAATTCTGTGTGTATATGTCTCTGTACGCATAGCACTGTATGCTTATGCTCAAACTCGAAGGTTAATCGGGGCCTTAACCAAACTTTGTTTTTAGGAGATCCAAGCAAGGCTTTTGGTTTTTTTACATTACAAACATTTTCAAAAACACGAAAAACGGGTCGCCTAGATAAATTCAACAATTTTAAAGTATTTACTCCTCCAAATCTTTCTAGCTTTTATTTGTTCTATATGCTTTCAAGTGAAACAGAGATTTGCTTGCGATCAGTAGTCATATTTTGTTAACATCGTTTTTTTTTCCCAGCTCCCAGAAAAGATAAAACCACAGAATTTCAATAAGATAAAGGTTTTTCTAGAAAAAAAATATTCAACTTAACAACCAACAAAATATTTGTTTCAATAGTCATCTTCTTATTTGCAAAAGAAATGTAAGCCAAAAGTAAACATTTACGTTTTTCTCAAGAATATTGCGGATTTGTTTTGTTAAAAATATGTGTTCTAATTTTTAGGTATTTTTTAACAAGAATTGTTTGAGATTTGTGTGAAAGGTGTGGTCTTGGGGTGCATATGATATAGCTAATGTGAAATTAACTTGCAGATAAGCAGAGTGGAATAACTGGCATGAAAGTTTGTACATGCATAATAGACGACGGAAGCCCAAATAACAAATAACCAAAGCAGGGGTAGGGTTAGGGGTAAAGGCGTTATCTACAAAATATTTTATTTTTTGCAAATCAAAAGTACAATTATCTTGTCTCCGATTTATTTTAATTTATAATTGTATAAGCTAAAAAATTGCAATTTCTAAACTCCAAATCATTAGCATCAAAATTTTAAAAAGCCCTTAATTACCACATAGGGCCTTTTATAAAATGCTACAGCCAGTTAACAGAGCCAAGCTAGTATTCGTTTTTTGAAAAGTCCCATGTGGCAGTTTTTGTTTTGTATACATACTCGAATTAATTTTCTTTTCACAGGTTACAATAAAGACTTTTCAAGAAATAAGTCAAGGAAAGTTGGATTTAGGATTTTTTAATTTAAGGCAAAACAAAACATTTTATGCAAAAAGCAATATGTTGCACATAAGGCTTTTCAAATAAATTTTACGAAACGCAAATAAACACTTTCTACGCTATTTCCTAAAAACTTGACAAATTTCAATTTGCAGTAATTGGAAAAGTAATGCACACATAAAGCTGTGAAACAAGGTTTTTTTTAATATTTTACTTTTATATTCAGGTTGCCGTTAGCGATTCACTTGTTTCCTCTATAGCTCCGAAGTATGAAAATTGCAGTTAGGGCTTTTATGAAATTACTGGCTTTTATCCACGGCTTCGCTCGCGTTGATGTTCTTAAATGACTAAATAAGGAAGTAAATAAAATAATAAAGTGTAGTCCAACCATAACGAACGGTGTTAATATTGTGAATCACACCTTAACGTCAATAAATAAAATTTATTTAACATTTCTTTGTTTAAGCAGCGCGTTAAGATTGTTTTGAAGCTTTTTATGAAAATGGGCGTTGAAATAAAAATGCATTTCGTGATTTTATTTCGCATAATTGAAATATGTGTCCAAAGTCAGGAAAATTGTGCTCAAGTTTCAGGAAATTGGGTCCACGAGTGATTGTTAAAAAGCCAATTGATTTCTCGAACCCTTTATCATCTCGCGAAAAGCGAGAGAAAAATCAATGGCCGTGTTATTTGACGCCGTAGCGATATCAATTGGCCGCCACGATCATGCGATTTCACGGTGCCATGAAATAAGGTAGATAGCAATAAGGTTGAATCGGTTTTATTTCACAACAAATTGGAAATAGAGGCGAATTTAATTTTTTTTCATATAGTCGACTGTATTTCCAACAGAAATGGTAATAATGTCGATGACTATTTCGGTTTTATTTCCAGTTAATGCACAAGGGAATTTATTTCGATATTATTTCCATTTTGCTCGATATTATTTCCATTTAATAATTCACGCGCGCGAATTTCCGAAAGAGTCTATTCAAATTTGTATTATCCTATGTAGAGTTGACATGAAATTTGTTTGACCAGATAACACTAATTTCAATTTGTTTGCATGCAGCATTATACCACACAATTTCGTCATTATTACCATTTGGGTAAAACATATTTCGGTTTTATTTCCATACTAGCTTTTACCCGCGGCTTCGCTCTCGTCAAATACGGCAAACAAAATGGCAGCGCATGTCAAATTATTACTTTTAAAGGAAATATTTGATACCTTGCGTTACATTATTGCAATTTTCGTAGTGATCTTTTATTGAAACTAAAAAAAAAATGTATAGCCTATGTTACTCAAAGATAATGTAACTTTCTATTTCTGAAAAAAATATAATCGGTTCAGTGGTTTAGGCGTGATTGATTATCAGACAAACACCCTTAATTTCACATTTATAATATTGGTATGATGTTTCTTTGTAATAACCAATTACAAATTGCCCAACAAAACACGTATTAGGTTTAGGCAATAATGCCGACAAAGTAAAATCGGTCTTATTTCCACTGCGATGGAAATAAGTTTGATTTAGTATCAATCGACCTTATTGCCATCTTCCTTATTTCACGGCACCCGATTTCACACCGTTGGACTTCTTACTTTGGGGATATCTAAAAGTATGCGTCAATAAATCAAGAAAAATAATTCAAGAGTTAAATAATGACATTAACAACATCAAATTCTCAATTATGTATCAGTGTCATTAAAAATATGGACCATCATTAAATAAAAGGAATGCCACCAAAGCCGTGGCTACCATTTACCCGATATTTTCTTTCACACATTTGTATAGATAATTTTATCACTAAAAAAAATTAAGATAATAAATAGTCTGAAATTTTTTTCTTTTATTTACATCTAACATCGTGAGTTATGGTTAGACCACCCTTTATAATAGTTTGTATAGTGCTTGAATGGACCCGTTAAAATTTGAAAATTCTAAAATTGAGCTTAAGTTTAAAAAATTGAAAAAGAGAGTACCTATATTATGTATTATAATTAATAAAACAAATTAAATCACTTAACCTACTATTTTGTAAAAAGTTGAAGGCGAAGCACGTTAACTAATGACTTTTAAAGGGAAATTTTTAATACCTTGGGTTACATTATTTGAATTTGCGTATAGATCTCTAATCGAGACTTAAAAAAATATAGTTTATGTTACTCGCTGATATTTAGCTTTCTATTAATGCAAGAATTTTGTTTAAAGTAACAAAAACTAAGAGGTTGTCGTCATAGTTAAAATATGTAATGAAAAACAAATAAACAATTAAAATGGAGGACCTGAATATTATATTTAAACATTAGTAACAATATCATGTGTGGTTTATAGGTTCAGTATCAGTTGTAGTGAAAGTAAGTTGACTGTAAAGTTAATAATTATATTTGACATTAAAAGTTGCTACCTATATTCAAAGTATTCTCCATAAATATTGGTACATTTGTACCAAGAATTTAGATTGTATCAACCGTCCTTGGGACAAATCACAATTCTACCCAAGTCCACCCATCAACTCAAGTTTTGAATGCTCAAAATGAACTTGTTTGTTCCCTATTTTAAGCTTCTATTCTCTTTTTCATTGAGCTGATGAATTACTTGGCTGCCTCCTTTTTACCAACCGTTATCGCTTCCAGTTGAAAAATAGGTCCAAGAGCTTGATTTTTAGCTCTAACTCTTCACTTAGCCCACTTAAAATGTATAATGAGTTACTCTCGCAGGCACAATTTTTGATTCTGAATATTTATTCTGTTTGCAATAAAATGTCATTCACAATACGAAATCCCACTGAAATTTCCTGGAAACGTAAAATGACATTTCCTTAAACAAAACAAAAAATTAACCGACACTTTCCTTATTAAATGTTTAAACACATGAACTCCAAATTACGTCATACTTTTGACATTTTTGTTAACTCAAACAAAATATATCCGCAATAAAAATGATTTATTTTATAGCTATCTCTCCCTAGAGCCTATAGACAATTTTGACTTAAAGTAAAACCCTGTGCACAAACATTCGATAGCTTTTCAGAGCCAAAGCCCATAAAAAATTTCCACAATAAAATTGTTTCCTACAAACTGCTGATTCAGTCATATTTTTTTTTGTTTTTAAAAAGCGAATCAAAGATAAAGATAAATCAGATTTTAACGACGTCATAAAAAAAAGATATAAAACCCAAAGCAAATGTTATCGTTGAAATCCGTGTTTCTGTTTTCGTTCAAAAGCCAATTGCTACATAAATATACACACTTCAGCAAGAATTGTTTATCTCTCTGGTTCTTTAATTAAATGTTTTTTTTGTCTCCTTCCCCGCATCCCACGGATATTATAGCGCAAACCATTGCCAAAGAGAAGATGCGAAAACATTTGCCTAAATAAACAAAGAAAAAATATTATAACTTAAACAAAAACAGATTTTTGTTTATATACAAAAAAAAACTTGGGAGCCTCCAATGTAAAATAAATTTAAATTTAAATAAATCAAATAGAAAATCCACAAACAAACGCCCCCAGAAAAAAGCATCTCGTTAATTGTTTGGTTTATTTAAAAGATGGACTGGACAAGAAGATACATTATTCTTGAGAAATTCTAAGAAAATTAAAATATACAATGTTATTGCGTCCGAAAGGGTGATCTTGTATAGAGATGACCTAGAGAGGAGAGTCTGATGATTCCCCTATGCCATTGCCATATGCCACTTGATTGGAACCAAATGATGTCTCATTCATAGGTCTCTGGCGCAGAATCGTGTTTTTGTTGCAAACTTCGACCGCTTAAAATTATGCGCTGATGTTATGATATCTGTGTGTTCAAATTCAAATGCTTGACAGTTGTGTAATTGAGTCTTAAACGATGTGCTACGCGCATCCATTAAAGATAATAAAGACATTTTTATTATTTATTTTAATTTTTTCATAGATTTTTTTTTCAAACTGGCGATGGCGCCATTGAGGCTCCGCACCATATGAGAAAATTTAAATAAAAACCGTCTGTCATGTTATGAAGGCGCCTGGAATCTTTCACGTTTTGATTGGATGCAATAATGACGACGCACGGTTGGCTTGCGAGTTTAATTGGAATTGTTATCACTATCACTTATTTGCTGGAGTCTTAACTTTTTGACATTTTGAAGTTGTCAATGACAAAAAGTATACTGCACGTTCCCACCAAATGCATCAATCTTCATTAGCGTGTGGTGTGAAAAAGATCTATTTTTAGATGAATTTATTCTACTTCATGTGTGAGTGTTTTAATTAGTATCTATTTTGGAGCATACGAAATCCAAGATTAATATAAATTAATTTCATATTGAGATCGTACATTCAGGTACATACTTACTTCTTTTACGAGTTGATATAGATAGATAGATGTCTAGGCTTATCAGAACCCTACAAAGTTGATAAGCTAAGGATAGTTTAATGGCTTTAATTCCTCCGTTAATGCAGAATCAAACAAAATTTGGAAATCTTATTGTTGCCATGGTTAGTGAGAGTGTGAGTTAGAGTGTTAGATTTATTATCTATCACTAACATACTTTGTGATTAAGCACTTTATTTTCTTATATAAATTATATAAATAGTTATTTTTATGTCATCAGTTTGAATAATATTGAATATTATTTCATTTCACATTATCTTCCGTGGCAACAACTATTATATCTTCAATCACCTTCACCACTAGAAGAAGAGTGCTGGCTGATTGGAAGATTCTGGGAGGTGGTTATTAAACTTGGAACAAAACATTGACTGCGGGACAATATAAATACCAATTTTTGAGATTACCATTTATGTTGCTGTATGGATCCTTTTTAAAGACATTCTCCAATTTACAAAACCGACGAATATTGAGTGGTTTCTTAATAATTGTTAACATCATTTGAAAGCTCTAAAATGATACTATTTGTTTCGGAACACTGATAAAAAATTACCTTTGTTTGGAAGATTAACAACGTCTATGTTCTCCTATCCTTAAATTTTGTTCATTGTCCGAGATGACCCCTTTAAGTTGAAGAAGATTACATGATGTTGGTATGGTACGCTATTCAATTCAGATGTTTTTTTTTTTTTTGGAAAAAAAAGTCTTTCGTTGCGGAATTCATGCACTGATCGTTGTTGAATCATGATGTTTGTCTGTTTCGACTATGGCATTGCAATAAAAGGGATTTTTAGAAAGGTCATTGTATTTATAATTTATAGTACTCCCAATAAGAGGAACGTTTGGTGCGCCATCTATGGACGAAGTTCACAAACACTTGATTGGTGAGTTAGGAGTGGTTTTTGTCTAGATTGCCATAGGAAGCAAAAACAACATAATAGAAGACATTTGATGTAAACTAGATAAGACTACTAGCGCCATCATTCACAAAGTTCAGAACTAAAAAAACATGTTCCATGAACTTACTATAAAAATGCATTTACAATGGAAAAGTGTATTAAGTGGTCTTATCTTCCTCAGATCCTTCTTTAGTGAGGGCGACCGAATCGAATGGTAATGGTGATGTTCCCATGTTTTTTTTTTTACAGACAAATAATCTTTCGCACTCATGCAGTTGCAAGAGTACCTACTTAGGTACTGAAATAGGTTTGTTTGTTTAGGTTTTCTAGGCCTTTGTAAGAAAAATGTTTCCCCATCTTATCTGGCTACAAAGCTATAATCTGCAAGGAATACATTATCCCACAAGCTTGCATATAGTCTTTTTGAAAGAATTCAGAAATAAGCATACAATTTGGTAGTTTAAGGACTAATAATGGAGATATTTGTTCCATTTAAACACCGCCGTAATATTACCTGTTTCACCTCATTTTAGCTTTTTACTTGCGATTACCGGTACTACAAAGGCAAGTTGTGCATTCGTCGAAAAAAAAAGTTTTGAGATAACAATCAAACATGGCATTACGATGATAGCGAAGACGAAAAAAGATTATTTAAAAATTCTGTCCGTCTGTATGTCTGTCAGTCTGTCTGTCTGTCTGTCTGTATGTATCTTTAGACACCTTTAGCCCAAACTGGTGAGCCGAATCGCTTCAACCTTGGTGTATAGAGTTTTTTAGGTATTGTACAGAGGGCAAATTGAATTTTTTTTTTAGGTTTATAAAAACGGCACCTTCTATATAACTGTTACACTAAAGCTTTTTTTCTCAAAAACGGCTCCAACGATTTTGATTTAAGAAAATCAATGTAGCTTTTTAGGTACGACCAATCATATGGCTGAAAAAAAAAAGTTTTATACTTTCCATAGGACCGTTTTCTTGCTTTTGACTATCTCGAAAACGACTCAACCGATACTTTCGAAATCCCACACATATATAGGTGTAAGTAGCTGAATTTATACTGCATACCAATATCTTAAAAAAATATTTATTTGTAGGTATGTATTTTTAAAAGCATTTAAAAAAAAAGTTTAAAAAATTTATATTTTGAAATCCGCTTTTTTAATTTTTTTCAATAATCATAAGTAAATGCATTTTCTGAATACCTATGAACTGCCGTTTTTGAATGTTTTTTGAAAAATGTTTTCAATAAGTTTTTCAAAAAAAACCTTTTTTTGCTCAAAAACCGCTCTACAGATTTTTATAAATTTAATCTCATAAATTCAAATTCATCCAATAAATAAAATGGCGTACTCTTTTTTCAGCTCAAATTAGTTTAAGTATTTATTTTAGAATTTTGAAAAAAATGTTTTTATCAAAATCTCAAGCCCCTAGCCTAGACCACTGTCACACATTAGAGCAAGTTCGTGCGACCCAGTCGTGCATTTTATTTTCTATAAACAATGCTCCAGCGAAATAGCCATTTGCATTCCTACCCTAAAACAGTTTCCCTGTGATTCCCTGCTCCGTTAGTAATTTTCGTCAATTAACTTTCATGTTCATTTTCAGTCAAAAGTATAGATATTCCTTCTTAAGCTACACTAGATCTTTTCCCCTAATTACGATATACTATACAGCCATTTAAACCAGTTTGCATTGGTATCTCCTTTCACCTACTTTCTTATATAATATGCCTTAACACTTGTACCATGCTAATTCGGAATAAGGGTATTAATCACTCACTGAACTCATACACAAAAAAAAAAACATTTTTATATCAACAAAGTTTTGAAGTTCCTGGAAAGAAGATCAAGATGCAAGCTAGATTTATCTTCAAAAACAAATAATTTAATCTTAACTGTTTAAAATACAAATAAACTAAACAAAAACAATAATTCACCAAGACCTATTTCTAACTAACTTGCATTGACGTCATTCAATTAACAAATTAACACCAAAAAATTAAAGCGTATTGTGTGAAAGACGTGATCTCACCCCAAACCGCAAACATCGATTTGTCGAAAGTGTTACTTTTTATCTGTCTTGAATAAAAAAGAAAGGCTTAATTTTGTATCTTATTGGTTTATTTCTGTTGATTATGTACATATATGTATCTGGAAAAATAATTAATTAAAAACTTTTAGTATACACAATAACTCCTAATTCATTGAATCGCACCTGGAATGCTTTAATTATGTCAACACAACTAATTAAACATTTCTTTTTTCTATAAATTAAAAACATGAGCACAACAGACAAATTCTAAATTTGATTTCGATATTTATCGAAATAAAAAAATTGTCGGTTAAATTAAATTTTCATTCGGACAACTTTTGGATCTTTTTATGTCGTAGTCGTCAAAGTGCTAACTTGTATATGTATGTTTATATAATATACTTTTTATCTATCGATCCGATCGAATGTTATATATCCGAGGCCAAATAAATTTAAAACAAAAATTAACCAGTTTTGTTCTTGATATTAAATTGTATTTTTAGATTTGGTCTATAATCATGGTTTTCTTGAGAGACATTTTGGCGGCAACACAGAGAATAGAAATACTGGTACGTTTTTTTTTTTCATTATAAATTTAAATGCCAAAGCTTATTAATTTGATTTTTTAATGTGCGATTATTTTATGAGTATAATATCAAAGCTAACCCTGACCTAATCTATTGGATTGTTTTTTTTTACACTAGATTAGAAATGAGCAATGAAAAATGTCATTATAATCAGACACGACAGCCATCAATAGTATTTTCATTACAACAGCTGGCACAATCCAAACGCGTGTTGTTCACTTTTGAGGTCAGCTGTCTGTCAATATATTTAAAATTAAATTTTTCAAAGAGCACAACGTTATCTGTCAGACAGACGAGACGGACAGACATGACGATCACACCCACTCGTATATGAAAAAAAAAATACATTTTATTATGTGGGTCTAGTACTATTTAGTGATAAATATTGTTCAAGTTTTTTGCTTTTGTTGAATGGAATACTTTTCAAGTTCAAGCCGGCGGCATCGGCGAGGCAACCTACTCTACTTATTGTTAGTTCATTGATGATGATAGATGGGAACGTCATTTTAATTTTCGGTTAATCAAGTTCGAGTTTTTTTTTCATGATATTGAAAAACAGAACTAGTTCTTTCGGGTTTCGGTTTTGAGAAGTTTCTAATTAAATTTAGTTCATCTTTCACTATGGCTTTAATTCTTGAGGTCTTGCTCGAAAACATTTAACTTTGGATATGAGAGAAGAAAGACTTATAAGAGTGCTGTTTGAGCATATATTTTAGTCTGTAAAAAAAAAGTGCCTTAAAAAGAGCTAAATTATTTATGAATCATTTAAAGATGATGTGATTTCTTGGAAACAAAACCTGGTATAGTGGAAGTTTGGCAATTTATTTTGTTTAATTGGCAAAATTCCATTTTCAGATTCAATTCGAAGGTGATTCATAAATATTTTATGATATATAAATATTTTCTTACTGACGTTTTTGTTGGGGGCGCTTACAAAATGATTGTTGTTTAGAAACACTTTTCCAAAAACTGCCTTCTTTAATTTTTACCAGAATGAAAAAAAAAAACATGTTCATTCCTTTCCGCAAATTGCTGTTGTAAACAACACTTTAATTCTTCCTGGAGAATAGAGCGCGGTAACTTAATTGCAGCATAATACCTCAGCTGTGACCATGACTCCAAACTTTAAAAATGACCTTCAATTAACAATTGGCCACCATGTTTTGCTTTGTGTTCCAAGCACAATTTTAAACTAGCCTGTGGGATCGAGTTCGAGTGTGTCGAGCTCACTCTGAACGTCCTCTGAACCATTTTTTTGTGTTCAGAGCGCTCTGAACTATTAATGAAACGAATTTAATATCCCATTAATTTCCTTTTCTCGTTCCATTTGAAAAGCCTGAAAAGAGTTTTTATTTAACATTTAAAATACCTTCGGCGGCCATTTTAATCGATTTTAATTATAACCGCTTCTTTTTATCAATTGAATTGGTTTAGAAGCGTATCACTTTTGCCGTTTATATTTTTGTTCAGATTTTAGCCAAGTCTGCCCCATCTATTTATTGGAGCTCGTAGATTGCACTCTGGACACATTCTAAAGGAGAAAAGAAATTCCAATTCGAAATCAATATCTCGCAGTTAAAAATAAATCAATGATTGCAATCTAATTCCGTCTGCCTACATATTCAAAATCTTAAACAAATTACGAGAATTAAATAATAATGTACCTATCCAAGTATCCAACCCAACACGCCATTCACAGAGATATATTGCATGAATTTGCATTTAACTTGTTCCACATTCCTAACCGCTCAATTTATAAAATTCATTCTATCAATCAGCAGCGGATGTGGATTGAAAAACTAATTATTATTATTTTTAATTACCTTATCATTACTATTTCGGGGTTATTAATCTCATTTCAAATGTACTCGTAGGTAGAGGGAAAATCGAAAGATTTTTGCAGCGGATATACATGTTACGAAACTGAAACGTCATTATCGGGCGACAAGTGCGCGATAATGCAACTTTCAGTTCGTTGTAATGTTGTTTTGATTTTATTAATTGATTGATTTAAGGGATTATAAAAGCGTAGATTAGCTACGCCCTTTTTCAAGCATCGTATAGAAAAATAGAATCAATTGTAAATATTTTGTTATCAAAACAGAAAATTACAATCAACCTGAAAATCATGCATGTTAACATTGATTTGCGTTCACGTTAGAAATAAAACTATAATTTCTTGCTAAAAGATTTTTTTAGGTGACAAGAAACTTGGATTTGGAACAGCTTTGGGGTCAAAATAATTGTTGATTAGGAAAACGATTTAGTTGTAAAAAGAAGTGGCGTTGAACTTATTAAATTGATAAGAGTTCTTTTATCTTCATCGTCATGTGGTTTTTGATAAAAAAAGTAATTTCGTATTTAGAACACACTGTCCATGTATTTCAAATTAAATGGTATCCAATTTTACAACCTGTCTTGACCAAATGTGTCATTAGCTGAAAGAGAATGGGGTGGTGGCTGCCTTAAGGACTATCGACAGCAAGACTAAAATAAAGCACTCCAGCCGGAACCACATAGAAGGTCACATATAGTCGGAATTTTTTCGCCAGCGTGGAACACTAAACAAAATGTTGCTTCGTACTAAGATGGAACTATTTGAATCCAACATGAAATCTGTGTTGCCTGTAAAACGTGAAAATGCTCTGAATACATCTCGAGTAAACTGTAGACTTTTTTTGAACCGTTGTTGATTTACATCTTAGAACTCCTGTGGCCACAAACCATATCCAACAATGAACTGAATGTAGACTTCACGCAGAAAAAGTGGGGCTGGATTGGTCAACAACAGTGAAAGGCGAGGTGGAAGACCAAAGAAAACATGGAGATCAACTGTTTTGATGTCTCAGTCGATGGTGGAACAGGCCTGCACATTAGTAATAAAATAAAAAAAAAATCGGAAAACCCCCGGAATCTTTTATTCATTAATTTACGCAGGCTACCTAGAAGCAGGAATGCAAATGAAATATTATAAAATGGCTCTAATATTAAAAGTATATTCATTAAAAGTGCACTTACAAAAATCCTCCTTCAACATGACGTTTCTGTCAAAATACGTGTGGAGTACTTTTATCAATCGCGCTATTTCACCACATGCCTTTTTTTTGCAACTAAATTTCTGATCCAATTTTTTTTCAAGATTTGAGATCAATAACTTTGTATAAGAACACAAAATGTTACAGATGGTGGAGCCATCTTGAAACAACGTTTTTGGCTGATATCTCGGAAACAATTCACTTAAGAGCAAAAGTTACGAATACCATGATTGTAGAAAATAAAATTTCGCATCTTTTGTTTTAGTAAAACAAATTTAAAACGTACCGTTGACGATTAATGGTCCATTTAATGAACCGATTTTTCGATTTGTCGGATATCTCTTAATATTAATCAATAAAATGCATCTAACCATTTATAAAAAATATCAGTTTATTTTCTACAACTTTTGGTTGAAACTTTTGTTTCGCATTTCCATACTTTTTGAGTTATAGCAGGACGATTAATGTTGGTCTAGCGTGCGCAAAGTCGTAAATGTAAAGGTACGCATTGGAAGTAATGATAAAAATTTAACAAATAATACACAGAAAACACACTCATGCATACACAAACACACACACCCAGCACCCACTTTTTTTCTTTTACTTTCCGTCCCTTCCTTTGTACAAAGACATAAAAGAAACGGTTAAAGAAAAAACCTTTGTGCGGCCGCGTCACCTGCCAAATGTCGGCATTTCTACATTAAACTTCCTATAACTCAAAAATCATGGACATTAGAAAAATTTGTAGAGGATAAAATAATCTTTAAAAATGGTTGGATGCATTTTATTGATTAATCTAATATTTTAAAAGTTATCAGCCGAGATGGAAATCCGGTCCATTAAATAGGCCATAAATCGTGAACGGTAAGTTCACAAAAAATAATAAGATGTGGAATTTTCTTTTCTACAGTAATAGTCTCGATAAAAACGTTATTTTCAAGATGGCGCCTGAAGCTCCACCTGGATCTTTCAGCGTTTTGTGTTTTTATACACAGTTAGTTATCCCAAATGTTATAAATACAAAATTCGATCGGAAATTTAGTGCGAGGTTAAATTCTATTATTACTGGCTTAAACAGAGCCTCTTGAAAATACCCAGAAATGCCGGCGTTTTATGGTCGCACAATGAAAAGATGTCCTTTTTTTTGGATTCAACCAAGATGAACAGTATTTCGTCTGATTGGAAAGCTTGTACTCGTCTCCGACAAATTTTAAACCCAAATACATACACCCGCCTCTTTGTCTAATCGTGTTACTTTGAGTGTGGTGTAGAAACGGTAAACAATATGGTGCAAACGACTGTAACATCCGTTACACATGTGTGTAGCTACCATTAAGCAAACTTACTCATAGTTTGAAATAAATTTATCTAACACGAAAAAACTCAATAATCATCCAATGCATTAATATTAAGTTAAGCTTTGTAACACTAACTTGCAAATAAAAAATACAAAACAAAAGCTACATTGTCATCATCTCAAAAATGTTCCATAAAAAAAATAATTTCAAACACAATCAAAAATGTTTAAAGCTGAAACAATTTGTATCTAATCGCAGAAAATGCAATCCTCCTCCCCGGCATCAAGTCAAATCTAACACAAACCTTCAATCGTTATATTGAGCCCCTATGTTTTGCCCAAGCTCAAGTGAAGCAGCCTCAAGAGTTGCCATAATGTTCCTATAAAAAAGAATTAGATTTTCTCATACTCAACAACTCTTCTTGCCATCATCATTGTGTGCAAAGTGGAAGTGAAAGGGGAAGGGAAAAGATTTATTCGGCCATAAATTATGCCAAACAACTTCATAAAGAGTAGTGTACGTGTTCGTAAGAAATACGAGTAGCGAATACGTGGTGTTTGAATTGAAGAGAATACAGCAAGCACACACTTTTATATTTTCATGATAGTATTGGGTCCATGGTTACCATTTTAGTTGTTTAAAAGAGAATTGTTAAATATTCCTGTGATGGATTTAATAGAAGCTAAATTTCACAACCAAGTTTGAATTTATATCTGTACGGTCTTGATTCCAAAAATCATTAAGTACTGTATCTATACCTACTAAAAAAAAGGACAGCGAGCGAAATGATGCTGAACAACTTCTTTTAAAAGATGAATTTTGAGATTGTATGCAATTTTGACTTAAAGCGATTTCTAAACAGATTGGAGTAAAATATTATTGGGTGTTAGTTGAAACTTCAGATTTAATTAACAAACAATTTGTCATCAAATAAAACTGGAGATATAATAAAATGTTTATCATTTATGGTGTAAATAGCTGTTTTGATAGAAAGGTTCTTAATTACGAGTACTACCAGTTGCATGTCATTAAGTTGCAATCCCTATCAAACACTTAAATTTTCAAACTGTTCTTTGAAGAAAAAGTATCTTTTATTTGCCTAACCTCCATTCTGAAAGTCTTACCGATTAATATTAACAGTACACGGAACTTTCCAAAAGTGCAACTTGAACTTTTATTTAACATTTGGAATACCGAAAGCCATAACATTTTTATCTGGTGTTTTATTTAATAAGAGTGAGCACCGTAATTGGGAATTTTAGCTTCACAGTATTCAATTCTATTTATATTTTAGTTAGTATGTTTTGTTGTGGAATGGAATTTAAGGCAATATATACACTAGTATCTACTAAAATCTTATAAAACTTGAACATGAATATATACACTTATATACATTATGTCTTATTTCATTCCAGTACGAGGAAGTGACTTATCTCCCAGAACTATTTTTATTTCTATTATCAGTTTTCGATCTCTGTTGCTGTTAGGACAACCATTCATTAATTTTGTTTTAACATTCAAATTTACAAAAAAAAAATATAGTTATTAAGAAGATCTAGAAAAAATGTGGAATGAGATATGAAATTTCTAATGGCTGGAACGAATTGTGTAGGCTAGATTCTTGTCCAATTTTAACTAGATCCAATGTTTATGAACTTTTTTTTTTTTAATTTTGTTGCAAAAACAACTCCATCAGCCATAAGGCTGATGACAATATATGGCCGGATCCGAATGGAACCGAATAGAGATGTATTTTGCTTGACAAATTTTACTCTTTCAGAATTTGTCACTTCCACGTAAAAAGCAGTAAGCCAACAAATAAAACTTAGACAGCATTAGAGATTTAAACAAGGATTTGTGATAGAAAAAAAACACTTGTATAAACGATAAGTTCCATGAGAAAACTTTCTCCTGAACAAGCTCAATCGTTTTGCACAGCATTTTATTTATAAGAAGTTTTCTAAAATGGTTTATCTATATTCATCGATAAAATATAACTAAATTAATTTAATTTTAGTTTTTTGGTACTCGTATGATATTGACAAAAAAGAAAAAAGAATTTACTTCTACTAGTGGTAACCATGTTTTGTGAATTGACAGTTTCACAAACACACTCTCCGTTTTGATTTTTGTGTATGCGTGAAATTTTCGAAACAAAATTGAAATGAAAACTTGCTGCAATAACTTGATTTGAGTCAGTCTTCGGTCGCCATTCATTTAAGCAAAAGCAAGCAAGCGAGCGAGCAAAGTTAACAACTTTCTTCTTCGCTTAGAACACAAAGTTGAAAGTAAAATTTCAAACAACCGGATTTAATTTTTTAGTGTTACGGATCAAAGAGAGGGAAAAAAAAGTTTAAGGGATACCCCAACAAAAGAATTAAAAAAAAAAAAGATTTTTACTATACAAAAAGTGATTGCAACATTTGTATAAGATAAAACCAGACCAGTGAAGTTAAACAAAAAAAAAAAAAAAACGTGTTTAAAGATTTAACGTGAAAATGTTTTTTAATTTAATGATTCACAAAAAGGATACATGAAATCATTAATGAAAATAGATATTAATACATAAAGAATAAAAGTTATAGAGAATATTTTCTTCAGCAAAATAATACCTACAAAAAATACTAGATTTTTTGCCTTAAACAAATTATTATGACTTCAACAATTCTACAATCATCAGCACAAGCAGCATCAACAATGGCATGGTCAAATGAAAAACTACGATTGTCTTGTGTCGATAACATTGGATTAAGACAGCTGTGGAAATTAATTGTATTAAATAGTAGCAACAACAACAACAACAATAGTACTAATAGTACAAACAACAACAACAACAGCCAGAACAATAAAAATGTAAGTTATTATTATAAACCATTCAAATTCAAAGTGTAATCATTTGATTAGTTTATTTATACACACATGCATAATGAAGTAGTTTTTAGGCCATTACATTAATAGCGGATATTATAAATTACAGTATTAAAATTTATAGGATATTATTAATTTACTGTTCCTATAATGTTATGAAAGTGAATGACGGCGCGGGTAAAACTTGATTCAAATTAGAGCGTCAAATGAAGTTTATATAAAAAATTATTTCAAAGAAATCGGCCAGAGGCGGATATCCGCATCGCGGAGAAGAAAGTCGTTATCCGCAACGAAAGCGAGATTTTGAGTAAATTTTGTTGGTTAGCCATTAAAAATTTACCGCAGGCCAGTTAGAGGCATTTAAAGTTTTTTCACTGTTGTCATTATTTCTGGCAAACTGCCATTATATTTCTTCTTATTTTGTGAGAAATTTTGTCTTTAACTCAAAGATGCTTAACTGTTTGGTATTCATAGCAATAAAAGTTAAAACGTGCTTGTTAGTAATGTTGATATTTTGGAAAATTACTGAGTCGACAGTAAATTTAAAACGTGATATATCATATAGTTTTTTTTGGCTTTTGCTTGTTTAAATTCTTGTCATTTTTAATGTCTTGTTTTTATTTGTGCTGAATAATGAACATCAGAAAAGATGTCAATTTTATAATATAAAAAATATCAACCGCAAACGATAAAAGCTTAGATAAATAACATAAATGTCAGCAAATCAAATAATGGTTACTTGCACCAAGCTTTATAATTTGGAGTAGACATTTTTACTTGATACAAAATATCTATTTTTCACCTAAAAACAGCCGTTTTTACATACCTAGGACAATATTCTTTTGTCGAAAAATTGCCTAACACTTTTGTTGGAGTTGCTAGAATTACCAGTTTTTTTTTTTACTAATATCCACGTACATAGGTGAAATGTTTTTAAATTCAAAAACCTTAAACGAAAACGGATTTAAGATCAAGATCCATTTGATCCCACGAAGGCAAATCTTGCAAAAATGGCTTATTCAAGGGAATGCAACACATTAGTTCTACCTTGTACCGAGGGTCTACCCTTTCAGTAAAATAACACTCTGGTTTAAACATGAAAAGTTCGAGAATCAGCGGAGATCTGACTTATTTTTGTCCAAATTAATTAAAACTTTCAAATGTTTAGCTTGATGTTATAATTTGTAAGCTTCGATTGAATAACAACATGCATATCTAGTTCCTACAAGTTTGGAAACTACAAGAAGTAGGTATTGTTTCTTACAATAAAATTCCCCACTTTGAACTTAATCTTAATTTTTTCGCGACAAAAGGGTCATAACTCTGGGGAGTACCCACTAAATACCCTGTCTGGATGATTTACCGACTGAAAGTTCTAAATGGATTTTCCTAAGATAAAAAATGTACTTTTTAACCTTTCAAGTATTAAATTAATAACGCATTCAACCTTCTGGTCTTTTACCGGCTGTTTTGTTTATACTTTTTTATGTCAGATTTATCTTGTTAGGTGTCAAATAGATTCTCATTTTTTTAGATTTGCCTTAAAGTAAACAGTACGCAGCAAATTTTCTATTTTTAGATTCGCATTTTCATATAAATACCGTGACTATGACTCTTAAGAGTACGTTTACTTCTTTTGGCGTTTTAAAGATAAGGAGTCGCCAGTTGAGGTCGATTTTTTTTTACGTATTGACTCTTTAGATCTTATGGAAACTTTTGGCTTTTGTAACATTGCGATAAGACTGCGTCAGTATAAGGGTCGACATTTTGCTGATCGTTGGCCTTTTCTCTGACGTCAATCGAGATGTTGACATTGTTGAAAGAACAAATAAATAACTCGGTTGCCCTGTGGTTCAAAATACCAAGCCGAGTTTATGATTTCGATAAGCAAAAATGACCCAAGCTTAATCAGCATGTTGATGAAGTGAAAAAGTCACACGCAGTCAAATAATAAAGTGAGCAGGAAGAGTTTCCATGTGGACTTTGGGCTGCATGGATTCGAAAAACATTATTGTGTATGATTTAATACTTTGTTTCCAATGAATCAAAGTATTTATATGTTCAACAAGTTCAGTGAAAGAAAATGGGAAGGAACAAAAAATATTTTCTTTTAATATAGTTTTTAAGTTTACTAGATTTGATTCCACCCCAGGAGGATACTCAGTTCTTGAGGACTTTATTCTGATCCTACTGAGCTCATATTGAATGTCCTGTTCTTTTTAGAAAAGTAGCGTTTGAAAACCGTCTGTACACTTATAATTTGCTTAAACAGCAATGAGCTACCTTACTGCCTTGGCACAATGGTGTAGCTGCAGTTGCAGCAAAGTTGACGTTAAAATCTAAATCTTATGCAGTATTATAACTTATATGAATTACAAAATTTTTTATGGAAATTGGTCTTCTGAAGCCCAATTTATATAGGTTTTGACAACATCTATTTCCTAGATTTCCAGATCGTAGCGTCCACTCAAAAGAACGTATAGATAGGAAAAATTTAACCCACACGTGCAAGAACCAGCAGCATGTTCTTAACATAACCTTGAATTATTGTATTAATCGAATTTGGGAGCACAAAGTCTAGTCTAGTATTAAGAGAGGTCACATGCCTCCTCAGCTCAGCCTATATAAAATTTAGCCTCAAGCCCTCTCTAAGGCCTGTTCAAATACAATCTCTACAGCAATAGAATTCAAAATTAAACCTAAACCAAATACTACACATTAAATGTCAGTTTGTTTTAATAAACTTAAAATGAGCATAATATTTGCCCAGATTTATCTTTATCTCACGCTCGCTCGTGCGATATCGCACAATCAAATCCAAACAAAATTGCCAATCCAAATAAATATTGAATCAACCAAATTGACAACATAGCACAGAAGATTCCACAATCATAATCTTATCGCTAAGGCAAAAGGCAAGCAAATATGAAACCCGCCTCCCTTCCTTTACGAATTTAAATATTTGTTACCATCGCATCGCGCGCCGCAACGCCGCTATACCTAACCATTTATAGTAGGTAGCTATATGAAAGTGTCAAGACCCCCGAGAAAAGAGCGCAAAGAAATTAGCTGAACACTGCCGATTCACATGTTTCGCTGAATCTATTCAATCTTGATTTTATTGTTTTTTCTTATGTAAATGACAATAATTAGTTTGGCGTTTTGTTATATTTCTTTCAATAAGAAGAGACACTTGTTCTTTTTTTTTATTGTTCTTATTTCTCATTTTTCAATTTGACCTCAATTGATTTGTATTGTTACAGAAGCAAAAACCACTTGATGCTTGATGCAAACAAATTGTTTGACAGTTTGTTCTTCTTAAGTGTCAATTGATTGAAAAATGTTCCGTGATAGTAAAAAAAAAAAAATAAGATGATACATCGCAGCGATTTTTAATTTTATACTTATTTATTTATTATTGCCATTATAAATAGAAACAGACATTTTATATTATTTATAGCTAATAAAATAAATAACCAGCTTTAATATAGCGCGAGTTTGGGTGACAGCTGTTGTGGCGTTTGATTATACATTTATAACAATTTACTGGCTCATTTATATTTCGATTCGGATGGTGTGTGGGAACAAGGTGGGAAAAAAATGTGATTGGAATTACATATCTCTATTTCTATATTTGTTATGTGATTACTTTAGTTTGATTGTAGAGAGCGGAACTTGTGACGGAAATGTCAGTTGGAAATGTGTCAAACTGAATAATGAAGTATGTATGTTTCGGAAAGAAGGAATACTTGAGTTGAATGTTAAAGTATCTTTTGAAAAGCCCATGCCGAATATAAGTATATTTGAAAAGATGTTAAAGCAAATAATGTTCAACGCAATCTACAAAAATAGGAGTGCTGGTAAACTTCACTTGTCATATTGAAATGTTCTTTCTGTTCCACCATTTAAAAATTGTATAAAACAATTTTGACATTTTTGATTTGACAGATATGTAATGTAGGTACATAGGTATAATAAATTGAATTGTTAGTGGAGGTGTCTTTTTACTGTCAAAAAATGTGTACAAAGTTAAACCGCGTTCACACGACATTAGTCGCAATCAGTCGATCGCAACAAAAATAAATACTTATAAGTTGCCAGGTTGCCTTTAGATTTTGGAAAATGGCACGTGTAGCAATCAAACTAAAAAGTCCATTAAATTTTATTTGCCTAATACCTATACTAAACACCTAACTGAATATTCACAAAATGATGGCAACATAAAAAAAAATTTAATTAATATGCCACCAAACCTGTTATCGAAAAAAAGTTCTTTTTTTTTCAATCATAACTTATGTGCTTTTATATTTTTAGTGTGTTTCTGATGATTCTTTTCATAATATTATTATATTTAGAAGCTACTTTAAATAACATTTAGGTTTCTTATGGTTTATCTTTTTTTGAAATATAACTTGAATATTCGTTCTTTCATCAGGTTTATTTCCTTTTAAAATACATAAATTCACCTTATAGATCAGTGAAAAATAGTAAATCAGTAAAGCAATTCGGAAATCTATCTGCTAATTTCTTAAATATTCTAAGTAATTTTTATTTTGTGACTATTTTGTGCACTACCTCTAAAACATCTTTTAATATTTAATATCTACTTTGGAAGTCATTTGAAAGGCATATTATACTTATATTCACATCTTATAAAAATGTATACTCATGACAAGATTTTATTTCATCTTCAAGTCTCTTTCAGTCTACTTTGTCAGCTCAACAATAATTGACAGTAAATTTAATTTATCCAGTCATCAATTTTATTGCTAACTCTCACGCAGACTTTGAGTCTCTTCAAATTAAACACAATTCCCATGAACTTCTGACATATTACGTCAAATCAATTATTGCAAAACTTCTCTTCTCACTTAAGAATACAATAATAAGGCATTAAAAAAAAAACAATACAAAATGTGAATTAATTCTCACATTTCCGCACAAATCGTCTTACTCACCTCAACTGACCATAAAACTGTCAGAGTGCTAAGACAGACGTCATTTTTTTCTTACCTCACCCACTTAATGAATTTTGTTTAATCTGACACAGATTTTTCCTTGAATAAAGATGAATGTCTTTTCAAGCTTTGTCTTCTCTGAATAAACAGTAATTTTCTTTGAAATTTAAGTGAAGTGAGTCACAGCTTAATTTCAGGTAGTCGAAAGGTGAATGTTAATACAACACAATGTTGCTATAAAATTGCAATAAAAATTTGTGATACCACCTGTTGAAAGTCTTGAAACTATCGGTATTTTTCCCAGCAAGTGCCACACCTTTTTTTTTAATAAACAACCTTTCCTTGTCTACCGCACTTGGTTCAATATTAAAGAAAAAACATTATAAATACCTTTTTGCATTGCATTCGAAAAGGTAACTAACCTTACATAAAAAATGTTTAAAAAAATTCAAACAACACTTTCGTCGTCTTTTTTTTTATTATTTTTTTTCTGTTGTTGACTTCTCTGGGGAGGTAAATAAAATTCCATATTAACATAACCCTTTCTCAACACTCACACTTCAATAATCGTTGTTTTTTTTTTTTTTTTGCTTTTCATATGCGCAACTGACGTCAATGCAAAAACCAGAAAATCAAATAATGTATTAAGTTGAATAATTTTAAATTACTTGATTTATCAGACGGAGAGACGTGTTGCGTATTATTTGATATGAAAAGATAATTTCTCCAATGTTGTAAGTTATGAGATAACGGGTATAAGAAAAAAGAAAACAGAGATGATTGATTCATGCATGACAGATATGTTAACAATTAAGATGACATCTATCAAAAGTGAATCATGTGTTTGGTATAGGTGTCTACTGTCAAAAAAATGAAAGCCTTTTAATTGACAGTGAGTTCTTCCCTGTAATAAATAGGAAGTTATTTTCATTTGCCGGCAATAGTTGTCTCTATTAATCTTCAGTCGAAATTTGTAGATGACCTGTAGTCCAAAACGTCAAAAAGGACAACTATAATATATTACTTAATAATTAGTTTTTTTTTACCAAAATGCTCATTTCTATATTTTTATAAATGACACAGAATTCATAGTCAGCTCTGTTCCTCTTTTTTATTTTACAAAATATAACAGATATTCTATTCAGACAATATGACACCTTCAATAAACTAAACTAAAATAAATGTACATTTATAAATCTTATTCATGTACTCAGGAATGCGAACTCGATCTATAAATCCTTAAAAAATTAATGTGATCTTTTTTATGAATAGCCCACTGACGTCAATGGAATATTTTTATTGTAAACAATTTTTCGATTGTGTCAATATTTTGGCGTAATTATACAAAACAAAGAGCTTTTGAAAATAGAACATGCATAAATTCTTGAATTGGAATACATTTCAGAATCAAAAAAAAAAAAAATTTTTTTGTTTTAAATTTTTGGAGTTTGATAAAATACGGCCATTGAAAGTCAAACCCCATAAGTGTCTTAATATTGTTGCGTGAATTTATTTTACTTTTGAATTACTATTACGAAAGAAAAACACAATGTACATTACATACATTTATGTAGTTATATTCCACACAAAATGTTTTCAAATCCTAAACAGCCCTTACAAAAAAAGACTTGTTTAACTGAACTACCGAGTGATGTCAATTTTATATTTTGTAATATGTTCACACTGTCTGAACACAATGGCATTATATAAATCATTTTTGCACAGAACTGTCAAAAGAAGCCGGAAAATCACAAAGAACTGCCAATGTGATCTACAGCTTAAGTATATAAAGTAGCTGTAATACGAATTGACTCAAAAAAGTTGAGCACCACATAAGTGATGCTTACATGGTCTGTACGACTACACCACTATGACGTTCGGCTTTTTGACATTTAGCATTTACTGTTATTGCTTCACCGAGATTATCGTCCTTTTGTATGATTATTTTATTAGAGGTCTCAAAAAATTTATTAACTTAAAGTTATTTGACTTGTGTCAAAAAATATTTTTCTTTTTTTATCTTTTATTAAAAGTACAATCTACTTTAATGACAGATCGTTGAATGTTTTTAAGCAATAATGTTTGTAAGCAATAAGTGTATGAACAAATGAATCTGGTTTTTTTGTAAAGTTATTATGGGATATAAGAAGCAGCCAAAGTTTACCATCTAGGTACCAATTAAAGAAAATAAGCCTAAGCCACTCCTAATACTGCTCTCATCTCATCAAAAACAATTATTACAACTAATGAGACAAATAACTTAATTTCCGCAATAAACTATCTAAAAGCCTCATAATAGTATAAAGTAAATGCGCTTCTAAGCTCCACTAAACTGACAATTCAAGTTTATTACACGGAAAATATTAAAAGTCAAGGAACTTAGTTTGTCATATATTGACATTGCGATTGCAATTGCGTGCGGTGCGGCGCGGCGGCGCGACAACCGGCGCAGCAACTACTGCTCTGTTACTTACTTTTAATATTATTTAAGTAAAACAACTCTACATTAACTAAACTCGACTTACACTTAACTGCAAATAACTTAAAGTTAGGTTCATTAAAAACCACGCAGCTCATACACGTGTGTGTAACTGAATGCGTTCATATATCAATAAATCACTCAGAAATAAATAAATATTATGAGTATCTAACTCCCTCTAGCAACAAGTTCACGCACTTTTTCTCTTAAAATTACATATACAAAATGGTTGTCTTTTCTACTTATACATTTTTTTTTTTTTTTTTTGTCCACACTGAAACATGGCTAAAAAGTAGATAGTAATTATTTAACTTGTTGAAACATTTATTGCATTTTTGTATTAATTAAAAAAAAAAAAACTTAACATTGTAAAACTGCTGATCTCAATGTTGTTTTTTTTTTTATTATTTATGTATATACTTTTTTGCAAAAAAGTCACTTTAAAATTTATTGTGACGCCAAACGTTACCTTGAATGAAGCTCACGTCATTTTATGTTATGAGTTTATTGTTTTATTTGGCTGACACAAAGTCCAGGGGAAGGTGTCGTGACATAAATGCTTGTTGAATACAGTGTACGCATGGTTTTGAAAGAGGATTATGATTTTGAAATGAAATATATTTTGACAGGTGGTCAAATAATATCAATAGAGCTTTGACAGATGGACATTAGTATAGTTCTTGTTTTGACAGCGAAGGCTTTTTTGTAAGATGCATAATTGAACAGTCAACATTTTGAAATGACAGTTTGACAATCGTTGCTTTCATGCGGAATTTCGACTCAGTAGTTTCAAATATTAATATAAACTGAAATGGCTGTTTCAAAAGTCACTGCCTTTATATGACTAATACTTCCTACTGTAAATTAATAAAATTATTCTTTTGTAAAAACTAAATGAATATGAGCTTTGATTTTAATCCTTTTTTCTCAAGGCCAATAAAATTAATATCATGCTTCGTTGTTTCCAGTAGTAAAATATTAAAACGCAATACTAGCTCTGAGCACGTTTTCAAAGTTGTAAAAAGTTACGACTTTATTTTTATGGTTTGAACTCATAATATAGAATAACAACATCGTATCTTTTTTTTTATAATATGTATTATTACAACAACACAACAATATCATCGATCACTTATTTTTTATCATTCAACTGTCAAATAAAAATCAAGCAATAAAATAATATGCAATATTGTGAAATTAAAATCAAATTATTCTATTTAATCAGTATTCTGTTCATAAAACCCATCTTTAAACGTGACTATATTGTTTTTCTACATTCCATTTCTGATGATTCTATTTTTATAACCGCAAACTATCACTGTGGGAGCACCCAAAAACAATTATAAGAATAAACCAAATGAATCACAAGGCGCCGAAATGTGATCTTGTCTTTTCTTTCTTGATAGCCAAAGATCAAAAGTGTTGGTTGGTATATCTTTGACATCGATGTCTAAACTGTGTTATGTAGATTCCAACACGTCAAATTCTCGCAGCTTTACTCTTCCTATTTTATTTGTTGCCCCCCAGAAATTTCATTTTTTTCATTTTGGATCATTTGACAGAACAAAAAATCTGTCAAAAAAAGCACGTTCCGTATATAAAAATTGTGACTTTTCTTAATAACTCGATTTATATGCATAACGTTTTATGAAAAACGCTGGTGGTCCGTTTTGTTTTGACAAAACAAAACACTTAATTCCGAACAGTCAGTGGCGTGAAAAGGTAAATGATTTGCATTTTTTTATTGAACTAAATAATCACTGAGGTGCAGAGGTGAATTCTAACATGAAAATATACAGTAAACTCCTTAACTAATTAGATACAAGTTAAATAAATTTGTCGTCCACGCCCTTATACATTAAGAATCAAGAGTCACTACAAGGCTACGAATGTACATATTATTTATCTAAAAATAATGTGTGATAATGAAAAGATTGTTTTTTTTTGCAAATAATGTGTAATTAGGTTTTAAATGCTTTGCTTACTTACTTACTCCCCACACGCCCAGAGGTGAATTTCAATATAATGGCATTACGCGCGAGAAGTTTTAAAAAGGCTTGGGACGATGTTATAAATTGAAAGTTTGCTGACCCACAAATCACATTGGGTGGTCTGTATAGTTGGCTCAAACAAGGCAGTAATGATATTGGTTTGATTTATTAGAATTCATGAAAGTTAATTGGTTTTTCGTGAGTCTTCGTAAGGTGAAACAATCGCATTCTATTTTATTAATAACATTTGTATGTATGTCTTTTCAAATTTATTTGAAAAAAAAAAAACAACAGCCTTCAAGAAAGTATATTTGAATTTTGTTGATGTATATATTGTAGGTCATACCTTAGAGTTTATTATGATTATAAAATGTTTGTGTTGTCATTTTGTGAAGGCTGTATATTTGAACACACCATAGTGTGGGGAGTTCAAACTTCAAAGATATTTTGTTGTAGTTCAACATAGACACATTTATATAAATACCTACCTATACATTGTTTTCAAAAAAATTATTTACTTTTTTATTTGCTAAAGCCGAATGTCAATGGGCACTCACAACGATTTATTAAACTCAACAAGAATCGTATTTTGGCATTTTCATACTCTTTCGTGATTTGAAATGGTCAGGCATAGAATCTTAAAGTTAAAATTAGCCTTTAAAATAACAATACAATTTGATTGAACACCAGTTCACAAATCTTAATTGTGAGCATTGAAAGTCAAAATAAATAGACTTAAAATACTGTCAACGCTGTTTAAATTGCAAATCGTGAATGGATCAAACGATCCTTTCATAATCTTCTACAGTGTCTTTGAACTTCAATTTCTAAACGTTCCTATTTTTTTTTACATGATTTAAAATTCTCATGAATTTTTCATATATTTACATTTTCTTGTAAAAGAAATGTTTTTGCGTTGAATTGAAAGAAAAAGGCATTAAAAATTCCATAAATTTTAGCGAATAGATAAATGTCATCATCGTGCTGACATACCGACATCAACAACATCTTGACTGTCAAAAGAATTTGTATCCAACAAATTTTGCTATTTACTTTTACTTGAAAATGTATTCACAATTAAAACAATATTATTTTTGTGAATAAAATACGTTAACTGAAAACTGAATAAAATTAGAATACAATTTAATACTATCCTTACATTTATTGCTTCATTCTTTTATGTTATGTAACATTTTATATTTTTTTTTATAACATGATTGAAAAGATAAAACAACTTTGATAGATGTCCATAATATTTGACAGGCATAACATTAGAGAGCTAGGTAGTTATTAGAATTGTGGAATAAATTTAATATCAATATGGGAATGGAATAAAGTAATAGTTTATGGATGGTTGTCTAATGTACTCTGGACTGTTTAATTTGTAAGTGCTAATTGAAATAATTTGATTTTTATGAAACGGAATTTTTTTTTATTAACATTATTTAGGACATCTGTGTGAAATTGCAAACAACGAGCCACTCACTGTGAATTGTTTGGATTTTAGATTCGTTCTGACATTGAAACAAAACATATTTCATTGACTTTATATTTGTTTATAATACAATAATAAATTGTTTTTGATTCATTGTTCTATTGATAGATTTAAAAACAAGGAATTTAAGGAATTCATATTTCACTTGTTTAAACATATTGTCGATTAATAAAAATTTCAAACACATGCCATCTGTCACATGACGTTTTGTTTATTTCAGAAACTAATCCCACAGTTAAAATAAAATTGTGTTATTGTGAATGCTTTCATGCAACCTAATAAAAAACTGCATCATTTAAATAATATTTACGAAGAATGACAGTAAACAAAATTTATGAATGGATGTCTATCCAATTTGCATGGCAATGCGTAGGATAAGTGAGAAAAATACAAGCCAGAAAGATCAAAACAAAACTATTCAGAAGTTATTTTTTACGCTAATAGTTTAGCCAGTAGTTGCCTTAAATGTCATTTTTTATTGTTGTGTTTTACTTCGATGAATCTCTAGAGTAAAAAGAAGTATCAAAAGAAAAACACATCAACGGAATTCGATGACAACTCTGATTCAACAAAAATATCTTACATGATCAATGAGGTCAATGTGAATAGATACATGCAATATGCATACCTATATGTCAAAGAAAAAATTCTCACGTTTTCTTAACGAATGTAAATATATATATAAAAAAACACCCATTGACAAGTGCATCACGAAAACTCCCTCTATTCATAAATGGAAATTGATTTATTAATTAATTATTCAAATTTAAAATTTTACTTGTTTTTTATTAATACCTTACTTACGGATAAAACAAGTATGTAGCTAAGTGGGGATGTGCTGTCAAAGTAATGACGTTTTGTATGAAAGGTTCCCTAATGGGCTGATGATAGATGAACAATTTATTCATTAGGGTGTGTGTTGTTAAGATAAACAAAAATGATTTATTGGTAGATTTTGTTTTTCTTTAAATTTAATTTAAACAAAATACGAGGTGTAAACAATTACTTTCCTTGTTTTGCAATAAAATCTTCAATCACGGATTTGAAGTACATTTTTAAACTTACATATTTATATATTAATTCTTCAAACTTCTGCAATATTTTCAATAATAAATATGAGATTTGTCTGCAGAAGGCAGCTGTATATAGGGCTTGAAAAATATATACATAAGTCAATTTGATCTTTTGCTTGTTTTGTTCTATAAAAATCATGCTAATAATATCTGACATATCTGTTAAAAGTCATCCCATTTTCATAAATGACATATATGTATTGTATATGCTACTAGCTACTTTAATTGATCCTGTCAATGTTAAGCTCCTTTAAAAGTTTAAACCCCAGCAAAAATAAAATAAAAAAGCAGTAAAACCAACCAACAAAACAAACAAAAAGTTAAACAAACGTCATATAAGACGGCCATGAACATGTTTCACTTTTTAAAAGTTCTCGCTGTGAATGAATTTTTTTTAATAAGCCATTCACAATAAATCCATTCAAATTTGTATCTGTAGGCAAATACAATGTGACATGGATACGATCTTCTGTAAGATTTATACAAGGTCATAAGACATTTTACTGTCTCAGAAATCAGTGATTTTTTCCTTAAAGATAACTGACATTTTTATAACTTCCTTGGCGTTGTTAAACCAAACCACAGCGCCACTTGTAAAATAAACAAAACAAATTTAATATTATATATATATATGTATGTAGGTACCTACATTATCTTCTTTCTGATAAAACTGTCAAAAACAAAGAAAACTCACCTAAAAAAGAAACCTTATAATATCAAAAACAAGGCAATAAATCTATCTACCTCTTGAGTTCTTTATTAACCGCTATAATTGCTCCAAGAATGAATGATACCTATACAATATGGTGAAGAAGTAAGAACTTAAATTTTTTTATTATCAGTGGAATATTGTTCGTATCAGGTTACTGTTCCTTTTTAATAGTCCTTTGAAATATTTTTTTTTGTTTTTTGCAAAAATAATTAAAAACATCTCGGTCATGAATTCGAAGGTATTTTTTCAATGGTTTCACATTTTAATTTCCTCAACGAATACTAAAATCACATCTGTCTTTCATATATTATATCGTGATGTTATTGTGTTTTTAGACACGTTTTTTTTTTTCTCTCTTTCATTTTACATTTTCATTTAATTTTTGTCTTTTATTTTATTTTGATGGTTCATTAAAAATAGATTGTTTTTTATTTGCCTTACTAATGAAGTGTTGTTTTCCTTTATTTTATTTTTTGCAGAAAAATAGCGAAATCAACAGTGAAAACTTAGCTGAATTCTTAACAAATCGTGACATACTGCCGCCAAGTGAAATGTCATTGCTGAAATTTTTAGCAATTGTAAGTATTTAAGAGTGAATTTATTATATTTTTGTGTTTTTGTATTGCATAATAGTATTTTTACTACGTTTTCCCTTTCAATATCGTGAAGATTGGTTAAAGTGAATAGGTGAATTGATTGGTATATTAGTTTGATTTTTATCGCATTTTTAATCAATTTGTAACGATTTGATAACAGTATCTTTCTCCTTGAATGTCAAATTAAAGTTAATAACATAACTTGCAAGCCTTTTTTTTAATTTAAAATAATTTTAAATTTTTTTCGATTGAAAATTGATGATGTATTGTGTAAATTCATTCGAACATAAACGTAAACAACAGTCATAAATTAGCGAAAATGATACTACTTGTTGTTTGGTGTAATGTAGTTGACAACATGATTGCCAGATCATGAGCTGTCACTTTTGCTTATTCAAGATAATGTTGACAATGGGGCTCTATACCTTTTGACACCTGCCAAATCTCGAGTATCATTTATCGAACGTGGAGGGCAAACAAAAGCTAATTTGCCTGCAATTTCAACACTCACAACACTCTGAAACTATTTGGTTTAATAAATAAATACTTTTATTTATTACACAGGAAAATGTTTTATATTTGGCGCTTCTTTATAGAATAAAGAAAGGCGCAAACGAAGTTGAAATTTCTTGTTTGTCCTCCACGTCATTTCGTTTGACGTTTCTCTCCGGATCCCCATATATGAAGCGCTCCCTTTGTTCGTTGTGTGTCATCCTTTCACATTTGGGTTTACTCAAAACAAGTGGTGCCAAATAGAGCGTCAATAGATTATTATAATTATTAAGGGTTTTTATACAACGGCGTAAGCTTTCCGGCATCGGAAAATGGAAAGTTTTCAACACATATTTCATGAACGCCCCTTAGAAAATGTCATTATCTATAAGTTCCTGTCAGAAGGTTTTGACAGTTTGCTTACGTTTCGGGAACTTTCTGGCAATTACCACCTTACGTTTCTCTAAAACCCCTCTTAGATATTCGAGCTTCACTTATCAAAGAGCATGCTTCCATGGCAGCCGTTGAACTATAATCAAAGCTAATTTAGCATACCAGCTAACAAAAATGTGCTCTTATCTATAAATTGACCTCATTCTTGCGGTGACTCTTTATATGGACTCCATATAAAAACCACAAATCAGGTTTTATTTATAAACGTTAAAAAAAAGTCGCTTCGCGGTTGAAAAAATCCCACGCTTTGAAAACATGTCCAGCAGGATTATTTTTAGACCACATGGTAGACAGTGACAGTCCCCCTTACAGTGATAACGCCGCGATGTGACGCTTCCAAGCGCCTTATTATGCAAATTGAATGGCGTCTCTGTGCTTATCAATTTTTAGATGTTTTTTTTTTCGTTCCTAAACACTGATTTATTTCATTATAATTAATTGTTTAAAAAAATGTAAAAACTCATTTAATAGCTTGTCCAGCTGTCAGTGATGGGATTAGTTTTTTTTTTGAATTTCAAAACAAACAAATTTGTTTAAACTTTGGTTGTGTGTCAAACGGGGAAGAGGAAGTTGGTAATATGTTTCCTTTTTTCTTCTACACAAAAACGTTTTAAATCAATAAAAGTCTATAAGCAACATTTGTTATGAATTTTTGATTAGCCATTCAAAAATTTAAGAAAAAAAAAAAACATTTGTTCAATTGGTATAGCAAACAGTGGCGTTAAATTATAAATTTTAGATGCTTCTTCAAGAGAATACTAATTTATTGTTAGAACAGATGAGAAATGTGGCATTTCACAAAATGCAATACAACCAAAACATTGTTAAAAGTAGCTTTACGGGTGGGAAGGGGTTGTTTGTTTTAAAAGTTCTTTAATAATTACGTCATCAAACGATTCAAAAACAGTTTTGAAAATAAAGATTAACTTTTCTGGACAGCGAAAATGTGCTATACTAGACACAAATTAGTAACTTTGGGGCCCAACAATCGAAGTAAATTATTTGAACTATCTTATTTTGCTATGGTTGGCAAGCTTTGAAAAGATTTAGTACATTTTCTAGCTGTCGTTGACAACAATATTGGCTAAAACAAACAACTTCTCATCTCTTCATTATCATGAACGGAACAAATCCTGCGTGAAACTCACAGAATATAGATTTAACTTGACTTTAACTCGACTTTTTTGGAAATTTCAGCTTGAATGCCTTAAAGATGCCAAGATCATCTTATGTATGTATACTACGGACTGTAAAATGAGTTGTGCTGTTTTAAAAGAAATATCTTCAACAGACCAACCTTGAGTTAATTTATGGTTTAATAATTAGTTTCAAGACAATCTCTCTTCATTATCACCTCCAGACAAACTAAATACAGTTTATTTCAACAACAACAACATTAGCAGGCAGAAAAAACTGCAAAAAAAGTATTGTGCGTCAGCGAAATGGTCTTTGTTTGAGTGACATTTTTAGTTAATAAATTATACAAAGAAATTTATCAGTAGAAGCAAAATACATTGCTACGTCAATGCCCTCAGGTTCATCATAACACACTTTCTCTTTCAGCAAATGATTCAAGCCTCAGATTGTCAGATTGTAGTTGTCAAGGAACTAAAATTAAAAATTATAAAAGAGGTCTCCACTTGCGTTTATAATATATGTATTTATATGTTTTGGCCTAGTTTTTTGTAATTCTATCAGACTTATTGCATTTACATGCACTTTGTTCATTATAAAATGCTGCAGAATTTCATTGCAATGTGTAGTGTAGATATGACGGACGTTGTTGGCCCGAATTCTCCATCTTCATTGCTATGTTAATTTCATTCTTTTCTTATACAAAGCCTTTACCGTGTCACCTATATTTACAAACTGATACAGATACCGTATTGTGTGCTGTTTATTTCGAAAAACCTCGATGCTAGGTTCGTTTTTATGGCTTTTGAAAAACACTGTTGCATACTGCCTTGTTTGTAGATGCGATTGTTAGTCTTAGAAACGCGCCAACGCTTTTACAATGAGCTTAGAGTTAGAACAATAATTATTTCAATGACATAATTTAATTCAATATTTGCTTTACCTATAACTGTAAACATGTTTTCAATGAATTTTTTTCTTATTTTATCTTTATAGAACGCCTTGGAATTAAGTGCCCCTGCTTCGCCTGTTTTATTACAACAACAACATCAGCAACATACAGCAGCTGTTGCAGCTGCAGCGTGTAAGCCAAAAGGTTGGATGCAGTTGTCGGGACATCCAGAGAGGTAAGCATCACTGGAGTATATTAAAAATTGTTTTAAAAGTTTGGCTGGTATCGAGGTTAAAAGGCTGAAAATGTAAACCGCAAAGAAGATCTTCCATAGTCTTCAACATTATAATCTCTTGCTGCGTCGAAATGACAGAAGCAATGGCTTTTTTTGACACTCATATCAAATCTGGTTTAGGGTACTGATCTGATTCAGATTAAAGTTGACATTAGGTTTGTTTGATGTCTTCTGCCTCTGTTAGCTCCGAGAAATATCAGTGCAGATCTTTAAATGTCAAACATATGAAATTCCCGAAATTAGTTTCAAAAGTATGTTCATCAATAGCTTTATGAAATGTTAGCAAATATGAATCATTTACATCGCATATTCACCAGTTTATATCTTAACTTGTTTGTTACCTTTTCAAAAATCCTGGTGTGCGATAATGTGCAACCGGTGAGCGCTAAATTAAGTTCTTGTTCAATTATTCACTTTAAAATTTTAGCCCAATTAATTTGATTGCAAAAGTTTTAAATATCACTCAGCTTTTCTTAAACTAACTTTGGTTTTGACCAGTTTTGTTCGAAATGCAAAATCTATTAAATTTTGTTCGTGTAAATACCAGCCAACTTAACGCCAGTCTTGTTCCATGATATTTAAAATAAATCATTAACCTCAACTCAGAACTAATTTTTTTTTTCCTTTCTTTTTATTGCAGCATTGTACCAACATCAACAGGAATAGTGCGCAAACGCGTCATCAGTCCCACTGATCACGAAGCCAATGCCTACGAATTCATAACAAACGATTCATCAGCCAGCAAACTTGTCCCCAAGTACTTTGGTGTTGCCGATTACAATGGAAATTCTTATATTGAACTTCAAGACCTGCTGTCCGGTTTCAAAGATCCCAATGTCATGGACATCAAAATGGGCTGCCGAACTTTCCTCGAATCAGAAGTCACAAATAAAACACTCAGGCCTGATTTGTACCAGAAAATGATTGCTCTTGACAAAGACGCCCCCACTGCCGAAGAACATGAACTACAAGCCATCACAAAACTTCGTTATATGCTCTTTAGGGAAGCTATGTCATCTTCCCATACGAAAGGTTTTCGCATTGAAGCTCTTCGTCGTCGTGGTGCCAGTCCGATCAAAGACCTCAAGACCGTTCGCAACACCGATCAAATCGAAGAGACTGTCTTGCAGTTCCTTAATTCAAATAAAACTATCACAAAAGAACTCATCAAGCGTCTTCGCACAATGAGGACTCTTATGGAGAAGTCTGAATTCTTTAAGCAACATGAAATTGTCGGTTCCAGTATTTTTATAATCTACGACGATGATAAAGTTGGAGCGTGGTTGATAGATTTTGCCAAGTCAAGACGTCTTCCTGCAGATATTCAAGTTAACCATCGACAGGAATGGATTCCCGGCAACCGCGAAGAAGGCCTCATCAAAGGAATGGATGAACTTATCAGCGTCTTTGAGGGAGTATATGAGATTCAAAATGGCAAAAGGCTTACTAAATAAACTTAATTTTTTTTGCAATTTAATACATTTTTGCCCCAAGACTGATCATTAAACACATTATTTTGCTTTTAAAAAAAATTCTCCAACTGTAAATATTTTTGCGGCTTCATATGCAGAACTTTGTGTAGAGTTTCATTTATTATTTTAATTTATAACTTTTTATTTCTTTTTTAATTTTCTGTTCCATATTGGAAAAAAGCTTTGTTGTGCAGCATTAACATGAAATATGCGCTTTCTATGTTTTCGAGGAGTTTTTATCCTCCCTAATCTGTAATTAAATGTATTATTTATGATATGTAATTTTTAAAATAAAACAAATTATAAGAACAAAAATAAATTTAAATATCTATGCTTTAAAGTTTACAAAAAAAAACAAGAGTTCGTTTTCGTTTTTTATCATTTTTGTTATATAATACTTAATTAGAAAAAAAGTTAAGGCTTTTGAATAAATATTATTAAATTGAAACAAAAATAAAAAATAAAAATGTATATTTATTTATGTAATGTATTTTTTGATTTGTATAAAAATTAATAAAAATAAAACAACAACAAAATATTCATAAACATTAAACGTGTTTTTTTTTTTCATACAAAAGTTAATTTGGAAATTCACATTACGTCATTCTTATTTCTTGTCACGAAAATTTTTCATGAAGTACCAGGCGACCAGGAATAGCAACAAGCAACCAAAAAAATGGTGGCACCTATGGATATACTATTGCCACAGAAGTTTGCATGCGTGACTCCTAAAACTGTACTATAAAATTCCAATCATAAGCCATGTTGGAATTTGGCAGTACATCCGGCTGATGCTCAAACTTGTTTGACTTGCATAACTTTAGGAGATACTTCCGGCTACCATTTTGTTTTATTTTTAAAAGAATTTTTAAAACAACAACGGAAGTAGGGAAACCGTTGAATTTTGAAAATTTGAAACTAAAGTGACGGTTAAGTAATGTGTATGGGTATTCGACAATAACCAATTTGAATTATTCTTTTAGCGATTAAATATTGTTTATTAGAGCCAATAAGATGACAAAAAACAATTTATATAAGAAAGTTATTTGAAATAAACAAAATAAAACGAAATGAAAGGTTTTATTTGGTTTGAATTGATAGTAACAAGTAATTATGTAAATTATTTATATGATAACTATGTATTATGATGTTGAGTTCGGCTTATGGTTTATGAATGGTTGGTTGACTGGCCTCTGTATTTTTCCTGGTAATGGCATATCTGCATATGACTGGGAAATATGTTTTCTATTATGTATTCATGGCAGTAGTTGATAAATGAGTTATGTGCTGATGGTGATTTTGGCTAGATTTAAGAAAAATATGGTCAGGTTAAAATAAAACGCTGAACTAAAGCTAATCAATTGATATGAATGGACGGAATAGGTCATGGATTTTAAAATCACTGGAATTTGAGGATGTGACATATGAGTTTGGTATTGAATTAGGTTAAGTTTGTATTTGAAATAAGGCAGATGTCCGCGATCCAAATCACTTTTTTTTCATTAAAATATCCTTGGTTTTCTTTTTGTAAACATGTGCATTTCATAAGATTCTTATGTAAAAATTCTTCCTGGCCGCAATATCATGCCCGCACAATTTTGAAACGGTGTTAAAGGAAACATTAGCTTGTGTAAATTAAGAAATCTTTAGTTGTTGTGAGGTTGTGACCACCCGCATTGAAGTTATATAGTTATGAAAGTTACGCTCAAGAGGTATTGTCATACAGTAGTTGTTGCGATGCATAATTATATTTGGAACACAAATAATGAAGTCGATAACACATCTGGATTATGCAATCATCGGAATCCAAGCAGTTTGGGTAATCGACTGTCTATTTTTTATGGATCGACACCTGGTGGCCACTATTTCCGAAAATATTCTCTCACTTATGATATCTACACTGTATCCTTTAAGGTAGCTGCTCCTGGCTATACAAAAAAAAACATTACAACCCTGCTCCAGCTTGGACACATTCTTCAAAGATTTCAATATTACAGTTGTATCTATGTATTTGAAATGGGATCTCTACTAAATCTACTTTTTCTTTCGACGAATTATGTTCCATCATTTATCTTTGTGTAGAAATCGTTTATGAAACCAATTAAGTGATATTATGGTACAAATAGTAAACAGTGTAATTTGTGTAAACTGGGGTGCTTGACAGGGGTGTACATTAATTTCTCCACTTTTTGCAAGTATTTAAACACATTTCAAAAGAGGCAATTTTATCAAAAAATAATACCATGCGTCTATGAGTTAACATGAACAGAGAACAATAAAATATAAAAATAATTCAAATATTCGATATAAATATAAACAATGTGCAAGTATTGACTATTTTTAACTATTGTTGTTTTTGAGAAAGTAAATAGATTATAACCACATAAGTTCGTATGTATGCTTCAAAAATTGCCTGAGCCGTTTTATGATGTATGTGCTCTTTTAAGCAAGTGGAAAAATACTTCTTTGAGTTTGTGAGGGCGTTAGGAAATAACGCCCAAGGAAATATCGCCCAAACTGATTTGGAAATAACGCCCAAACAAATTTTTAACGCCCAAAATCAAGAAAAAAAGGAAATAAGACCCAAAAGTTTAGGCTTAACACCCAAAATTCCATATCGCCCAAATCAATAAATGGCAATATCGCCCAAAAATTTTATATGGAAATTGTTTTTGCAATATTTGGGCTATATTTCCAAAATATTGGGCGTAATTTCCAATCACTATTTCAAGTAAAAATGTTTGGTTCTCATCACCCAAAAACAATTTTGAAGCATGTAACATTTACTTAATCTCTGGTAAAGTGTATTGAACAATATCCTTAAGATGTGGAAATTAAATTCGGTGCGTGGGGGGGGCGACGCGGGGGGCACGCGGCTTTGCGACCGCAGTGACCAGGTGGGAGCGTGCCGTCGCATGTGGAAATTAACTTCGGTGCGTGGGGGGGGGGGGCGACGCGGGGGGCACGCGGCTTTGCGACCGCAGTGACCAGGCAGGAGCGTGCCGTCGCGCGACGTTAACTTAAGTTAAGTTAATTTCCACATCTTAAGGATATTGTTCAAAACAAGAAAACTGTTTGTGTCCATTATGCAGGCAAATAGTGGTAGACAGTATACAAGTATTGGTTTGAAAAATAAAATTTTGGGCGATATTTCCCCTATTTGGGTGCTTTTTCTTTTTGTACTTGCACTTTTGGGCGGTTATTCCTACTTTTGGGCTTTAATTCCTTTTACACCATTTCAGCTTCATATTTTTAGGCCAGTAAAAATAGAATTTAACCTCGCACTAAATTTCCGATCCAATTTTTTATTTGTATAAGGTTAGGGACCACTTACTGAGTATAAAAACACAAAATGCTAACAAATCCAGGTGGAGCTTCAGCCGCCATCTTGAAAAAACGATTTTGGTCGATATCTCGGAAACTATGCAATTTAGAGCAAAAGTAGTTAAGACCATTATTAAAGAAAATACAATTTTGCATCTTTTGTTCTCAGTAAACTTTTTTGTAAAAATTACCGTTCACGATTTATGGCCTCTTTAATGAACCCGTTTTTCTATCTCGGCCGATAACTCTTAAAATCTTGGCTTAATCAATAAAATGTATTTTACCATTTTTAAAGATCAGTTTATTCTGTACAACTTTTGTATACAATTTTTTTTTCTAATGTCCATACTTTTTGAGTTATAGTAATTTTAATATAGAAATGCCGAAGCTCGGCGACTGACGCGACAGCAATTAAATGTTTTTTCTACAGCAGGTAACCGTTTCACACAAAAGAAGGGACGAAAAGGTCTAGTGTTATTTTTATTTGTGTCATTTAATAATTCTGTTATTCTTTTTAAACCAAATAAATAAGTGAATACATAAGTTATAAATATAAAAGATTGTCTATTAAAATGAACAATAATTTTTTTCTTCCAAAAACTGTTTTTTTGAAAATCTTTTCGAAAATATATTCCAAATTTTTTTTTGAGTATGCCAACTTCTATTACTTTGTAATTTTTATCAGTAAAATAAAATTAAAAAAAAAATAGATTAAACCATTTTTGGAAAAAAACAAAAATGAAAAAAAATTTTAAAACTTTTTAAAAAAACTCGAAAAAACTTTTTTTTGAAAAATTTAAGAATTTATATTACTTCTATTATGAAAGGGCTTCTACATTAAATTTCATCAAAATCAGTCCAGTGGCTGACGAGAAAATCTGATTTTAAAAAACCGGTCTTATGGGAGGTACCGTTATAAGACTTTTTCTGAAAAAGCTATTCCCATCAAAACATACAGTTTGCGCAGAAAACACTATTCAGAAAGTTTTATCAAAATCGTACGAGCCGTTTTTAAGAAAAATTAATTTTTCACTAAAAATCCCCACTATTGCAGGTAAGGAATTTCTATATTAAAATTACTTAACTTAAAAAGTATGGACATTAGAAAAAAAGTTTTATACAAAAGTTGTAGAAAATAAGCTGATCTTTAAAAATGGTTAAATACATTTTATTGATTGAGCCAAGATTTTAAGAGTTATCGGCCGAGATAGAAAAACGGATTCATTAAAGAGGCCATAAATCGTGAACGGTAATTTTTACAAAAAAGTTTACTGAGAACAAAAGATGCAAAATTGTATTTTCTTTAATAATGGTCTTAACTACTTTTGCTCTAAACTGCATAGTTTCTGAGATATCGACCAAAAACGTTTTTTCAAGATGGCGGCTGAAGCTCCACCTGGATTTGTTAGCATTTTGTGTTTTTATACTCAGTAAGTGGTCATTAACCTTATTCAAATAAAAAATTGGATCGGAAATTTAGTGCGAGGTTGACCAAAAAAATCGTCTAATTTTACTAGGCCAGTAAAAATAGAATTTAACCTCGCACTAAATTTCCGATCCAATTTTTTATTTGTATAAGGTTAGGGACCACTTACTGAGTATAAAAACACAAAATGCTAACAAATCCAGGTGGAGCTTCAGCCGCCATCTTGAAAAAACGATTTTGGTCGATATCTCGGAAACTATGCAATTTAGAGCAAAAGTAGTTAAGACCATTATTAAAGAAAATACAATTTTGCATCTTTTGTTCTCAGTAAACTTTTTTGTAAAAATTACCGTTCACGATTTATGGCCTCTTTAATGAACCCGTTTTTCTATCTCGGCCGATAACTCTTAAAATCTTGGCTTAATCAAAAAAATGTATTTTACCATTTTTAAAGATCAGTTTATTCTGTACAACTTTTGTATACAATTTTTTTTTCTAATGTCCATACTTTTTGAGTTATAGTAATTTTAATATAGAAATGCCGAAGCTCGGCGACTGACGCGACAGCAATTAAATGTTTTTTCTACAGCAGGTAACCGTTTCACACAAAAGAAGGGACGAAAAGGTCTAGTGTTATTTTTATTTGTGTCATTTAATAATTCTGTTATTCTTTTTAAACCAAATAAATAAGTGAATACATAAGTTATAAATATAAAAGATTGTCTATTAAAATGAACAATAATTTTTTTCTTCCAAAAACTGTTTTTTTGAAAATCTTTTCGAAAATATATTCCAAATTTTTTTTTGAGTATGCCAACTTCTATTACTTTGTAATTTTTATCAGAAAAATAAAATTAAAAAAAAAATAGATTAAACCATTTTTGGAAAAAAACAAAAATGAAAAAAAATTTTAAAACTTTTTAAAAAAACTCGAAAAAACTTTTTTTTGAAAAATTTAAGAATTTATATTACTTCTATTATGAAAGGGCTTCTACATTAAATTTCATCAAAATCAGTCCAGTGGCTGACGAGAAAATCTGATTTTAAAAAACCGGTCTTATGGGAGGTACCGTTATAAGACTTTTTCTGAAAAAGCTATTCCAATCAAAACATACAGTTTGCGCAGAAAACACTATTCAGAAAGTTTTATCAAAATCGTACGAGCCGTTTTTAAGAAAAATTAATTTTTCACTAAAAATCCCCACTATTGCAGGTAAGGAATTTCTATATTAAAATTACTTAACTTAAAAAGTATGGACATTAGAAAAAAAGTTTTATACAAAAGTTGTAGAAAATAAGCTGATCTTTAAAAATGGTTAAATACATTTTATTGATTGAGCCAAGATTTTAAGAGTTATCGGACGAGATAGAAAAACGGATTCATTAAAGAGGCCATAAATCGTGAACGGTAATTTTTACAAAAAAGTTTACTGAGAACAAAAGATGCAAAATTGTATTTTCTTTAATAATGGTCTTAACTACTTTTGCTCTAAACTGCATAGTTTCTGAGATATCGACCAAAAACGTTTTTTCAAGATGGCGGCTGAAGCTCCACCTGGATTTGTTAGCATTTTGTGTTTTTATACTCAGTAAGTGGTCATTAACCTTATTCAAATAAAAAATTGGATCGGAAATTTAGTGCGAGGTTGACCAAAAAAATCGTCTAATTTTACTGGCCTATTTGGGCAGTATTGACTTTTATAAAAACAAACTAAAACAAGGAAATAGCACCCAAAATGGAAAAATAAATACAACAACAATTTGTTCGACTATTTTTTGGGCGTTATTTCCAAATCAGTTAGGGCGATATTTCCTTGGGCGCTATTTCCTAACGCCGTTTGTGAGGAAGGTGGTCTTCGGTTGATAAAAAATAGCTTTTCACCTTTTTTGGTGGTATGAATATGGATTTCACCGCATACAGTTTTAAAACTTTTCCAATTATATCATTCACACTCATGACGTATGGCAAGAAAGCTTGAAAAACTTTTCGAAAACATATTCCAATTTTTTGTAATATGTCAATTTCTAGCACTTTGTAGTTTTTATAAGGAAAATAATATTTAAAAAAAATGAATTAGATGTTTTTGAAAAACAGAAAACTCATCGAAATCGTCCGTTTACGAGAAAATCTTATTTGAAAAATCGGTTACTATGGGAGGTACCGTTATAAGACTTACTGAAAAATCTATTCAAACCAAAACATAAAGTTTACTATTCAGATGGTTTTATCAAAATCGTGTAGGAGGAGGGGGTTTTTGAGAAATATGAGTTTTTAAATTAAAAATCAAGTAGTACATTATAGTTTACTAGCTAGAATGTTATTTCCAAAAACTCTTCTGTAGGATGTCATATTAACATTGTGTAACCAAGTTTGAAACAAATATGTCTTTACAGACAGACAGAAATTCTCGGACTCACTTTTTTGACTTCTCTGTCATCGTAAAATATAATGTTTCATTGTCAGATAATTTTTTTTACGAATGCCTTATAAAACTTATAATCGCAAGCAAAAAAAATAAGGATTTTCAATTCTTAAAGTGTATTCAAATTAAGGAAAGCTGTTTGCTTAAATATCCAACTGTCTTATCAATGAATGCCAGAAAACTTTTAAAATGATTCTCTTATACACTAATTGGCCCAACACTTAGGTACCTCCAAATGTAAGTAATGGACCAAAATTGTTCTTCCAGCTTTTTGTCTACACAATAAGTTTAGTAAGACTCAACTAAATTCACATGTAAAAATTGTTGTTAATAAAAACATTTATATCGGATAAAAAGTTAGTTTAAAAAACATCTAGCTATGTGTTAGAAAAATTCGATTACAAAATAGTATGTTAAATAAACATTGAAACACAAAGGCACATTTGGAAATCAATGAGGGTCAATGATCCTATCCTCGTACTCTGGAAGCTTTCTTGCTCTTGTCTGCTTTGGGTGGTACTGCTCCTCCTCGCCCACTCTGTACATGACGATTGTACAATCTAAAAAGAAATCAAATTTTCATTAATTTATGGAAAAGATTTTTGGAATTCAAACTTACATCTTATAAGTTTCCGTCTTCAAGTACTCAATAACATGACTGATTCCAAGCAAATACTGTTCGGCAATGGGTTGCACCCAAGGATTCTCTTCCATTTTCATCACCGATTTGTTACCTAGTAAATCTAATTGAGCAACCTCCGGTGGTAGAATGGTCAAGCGGTTATTTTGAATATGCAATTCTCGCAGCCTTGTAAGTTCTCCAATTTCTCTTGGAATTTCCAATAAATCATTATCACGAAGACCGAGAATCTGCAGATTCTTCAGATTACCCAGACCCTTGGGAATGAATTCAAAATCATTGTCCCCCAAATAGAGGGCACGTAGTGTTTCCATCATGAAGAAATTTCCTGGCAGTTGGTTTTCATTTAAGTTGTTGTAAGATAGATCGAGTACTTCCAAAACTGGAAAGGCTCCAAACCCACGGGGTAGGGTGTCCAAACGATTAATGGACACATTCAATATCCTGAGTTTTGGCATTGAGGATAGAGAAACTGGAAGTTCTCGTATGGCATTGTTGGAAAAATTAAGAATTTCCAAATTGGCGAGATTTGCAATGCCAGCTGGCACTGTACTCAGCTTATTGTGGCTCAGCGTCAAACGGGTTATGTTGACCATGGATACTGGTGTAAAGTTGGTTGAGAAAGATTGATTTGTATTGTATATGCTAAAGTTTTCAATTTTCGTTTTATTTAAGAGAAAGTATTTTTTTCTACGAATTTCAACCAAATAGGTAGTTTTTGGCAAAAGAGAGACATTTCGAGAGAATATAACATTTCCCTTTCCTGTCGATTTTAGCCCAAAAAATTTCTTTGGGTGGAAATAGTTAGTTCTGTCAAAATTAAAATTCGACATTAAAAAAAAGTACTTAATTGCTAATTTTATCTACTAATCCATGTGCGCTTTTGTGTTGGTGTTGATATTTAAGTGGAATGCTTAGCACACTCAGGAACATCCTTGTTCAAGTCTTGTTGAAAGAGATACGGAGCCAATCAACGCCAACTACACAAATTTTGCACGCATTTCGGTGTACTTATCCTTTTAAGGACTAAGGCTGTGCGTCAATTGCGTTAAAATGCTGGCTTAATTTGATAACCCGCCTAAGTTTTGATCGAAATGGGAACAATTTTAGCTTTTTGCTGTGTGAATTAGATTAAAAAGGATATTTTTCATCCACATTTTACACTTGAACATCGAAATTTTCCTAAAGAATACATTGTGTCTTCAAGAAGTATATTAGTTTTTTATACAAAAGACAGTTCATATTTATCTCCATATCTCTTACACCTGCATCAGCAAGGAAGAAGCAGGCAAATAAATATCCCAATTTAACCTGTTAAAATTTAGCCATGGGATCAAATGTAGCCAGCATTTTAACGCAATAGACACACAGCCTAAGTTTTTGAAAAATTTCAGGAAACTTATATTATATATTTTAGAAATAATCTCAAACAATGACCTTTTAGTTCTAAAATAAGTAATAAACTCTTTTTTCGCATAAAAAGGAACTTAATTTTCGAAATAGCTATTTATGCAGTTCCATTTTTCCTTAGGGTTAACTCCAAAGATGAGAAAAAAATAAATATTTTCTACTTTATCGGACTCCAAGAAGTCGATAAAGGGGTTCATCTCCTTAAATGAAGTCAAGAAAACTACTGCCAAAAATAATTGTTTTTCTTGACGTTTTTTAGTTGTGTAAAAAATTGGTTGTTACGCGTTTCTTTACTTTTTACAAATTTTTCATTTTGACAGAATTTCATCCGGACTCTTCAATATTTGATAAACTGTCAATTTTAACACACACAGACCAACAGCGCTACCAAATTGACACCACGAAATGAATTATTATAGCATGTATGACATAGAATTGAAATTTTTGTTTAACTATTTTCAACTATTGTATAGTTTCATAGCAAATTTCCAAATTCGATTCCTTATTATTTTATTTCACATATACAAAATCAAATTTCCAAATTCTCATTTCCACCTTATTTGGACGAAATTACGTTGCAAATTAGGAAAAACAAAATCGCATATCCCAAATTTCAATACAATTATGAGTGTGTCTAGTCTATAGTGAAACAAAATCCATGGCAACAGCAAAAGTTAACAAAATGGAATGAGAATGAAGGAAGATAGCCTGGTCCCTGGTGTCAAACGAAATAGGCAAATTCAAATGAAAACAATTTTTCTTCTATAATTTCGAAATGAGCTAAATTCAGCCCTAATGAAAACGTAGTATCTATCTATTAACTTTATTTCTTAACAACAGTTTTACTAAAAAATAAAATGGCAGCACTTGCACGTAAAATACCACTTCTGTCACTCTGACATTCAAGTAATGAACTGACATTTCCCTCCACCACACAAACAAACAATGAGAAAAAACAACCCACTCAAGAAACACAAAAAATTAGATATTTGAGAAACAGATGATCTCATTCCCTCTATTTGTTCCCCTATTTTCGACTAAAAAAACATAAAACGTTTTAAACATGCATTTCTATCGTTAGTTTCCATTAAAAGAACAAAAATACTTTCAGAAATGTAAACAAAATTGCTAGGTAAGGCACCATAATAAAAACACATACACAACTGATGCATTGCACGCACTACCTGTCATTTTACCTGCCAATTCATGGAATTTCTTCCAAATATGGTCAAGGAATTTCACTAGAATCTCAATTACACTTTGAATCTATATTAGGTTTTATTGAGCTACTTACACAATCCTGGCATTTCCTCGAAGGAAGCAATGCCTCTTTCCACCAAATCGATTTCCCGATTTTGAGTTTCACGGGCTTCATCAAGAACCTTTTTCGCCTTCGACATTTTCGCGTTGACTGGCAGACATGATTGGCTCATGGCTTTGCTGTGCTGTGCTCCCGAAAATATTCACTTCAATTTTCTATTTGAATTCCCCTCTCAGCTGCACACAGTTATGCTATTGTATTATAATTTATTTGTTTTTCCTTATTTTTTGGATGTTGTCGTCTCGTTATCGTGTGTTATCTTATCTATTGCCCCTTTCTAGTATGTGGGTTTCGTATGAGGCACTGGTACTCTATTTACTATTTCTATTAGCGAGACGCGAGAGGAAAGTCAACTCCGATGTCCGCTGGTGGTGGTTAGGAATTCGTTTTAATTTGTCTGAGTTAAACACTTGGAAGCTAGATCAGAGAGCGATAAAAGAAGAGTTTTCTATTTGGAACACCAGAGATAGAAAAACACACCACGACCACGATAGGAAATCAAACAAAACGCTGAGACACTTTCTTGATTTTATGTTTTGGTGACGTTATTGAGGCAGATGGCGAGGCGAACAACAGACGAATGAGTCAGATTTGTTTTAGCGTTTTGACGATGGGCGTAGCAGACAGTGTTGCGGTTACAGTTGAAGACACTTTTTTACTCCTACTCCCAGAAATAGTACTAAAGTCGAAAGGAAAAGGTACTAACATATTTGAGGTCCGTAATAAACTTAAAACTCAGAGTTCAAAATCTTGTTTTTCATTCATTTTCATTTGTTTGGATTTTCTGAAAAATTGGATTCTAAAAATTGTTTTTTACTTGCGATTATAGGTATTACATACTCATACACTTAAGGCAAGTTATGCATAACGGTAGCCGCCATTAACCGTTACGCTAAAGCTTATTTTTCTCAAAAAACGTCTCTAACGATTTTGATTTAAAAAATCAGTGTTGCTTTTTAGGTAGGACCAATCATATGACTGAAAAAAAAGTTTTTAAAAAATGTCAAAGAACAGTATACTTTCTATAACCGTTTTTTTTTGCTTTGGACTATCTCAAAAACGCCTTAACCGATACCTACTTTCGAAATTTCACACATATACAGTGTAGGTAGCTGAATTTATACTGCATACCAATATTTAAAAAAAAAGTATTTTGTTTGTATTTTTAAGAAATATAAGTTCAAAAAATTATTATTTTGAAATCTGCTTTTTTAATTTTTTTTTTTAAATTATAAATAAATGCATTTGCTAAATACCTACGAACTGGCGTTTTTGAATGTTTTTTTGAAAAATGTTTTCAAAAAGTTTTTTTCAAACAAACTTTTTTTTCTAAAAAAACCGCTCCACAGGTTTTTATAAATTTATTCTCATAAATCCATATTTATCCAAGAAATAAAATGGCGTACATTTTTTACAGCTCATATTAGTTTAAGTATTTATTTAAAAGTTTTGAAAAAATTATTTTTATCAAAATCTCAAGCCCCTATAAACCATTGTCACACATTAGAGCAAGTTCATGCGACCCAGTCGTGATTTTTTTTGCACAAAACTTTGTTTAAGAAGTGAAAACTCCTTTAGCGACATTGTGAACTGGAAATCAATGAAACGAAAAAGCGACACTAAGTAACACATAAATAATGTTTAGGACTTTGCCTGTGAAAGAATAAGATAAAAATACAGATAGGTACAGTGTCTTATTAGCTTTGTTCGTTGAGCACTGCAGACACCACAAATGGTTTTTTGAAATACCTTGACTCACCCGAAAACTCTTCGATCTGTTGAAAAATGGTGTTGCCCTGAAGTCTACCTGAAGTTGAGGTATTTAGCAAGGGTGAGTTGAGGTAACAAATCAGCAGTTTAGTTTTTTTGAAGGTTTCACTATAGTATCACTTGTGAGCTGCATATTTGTTTCTTGAGTGAGTCCGTTGAATATAAAATCTATAGAAGTCTAGAGATTGCGTTTGACTGTGTCGCCGTCTAGTGCCTCAAAACATTGTTATACGAATAGCTTTATAAAATGCTATCTGAAGATATCAGCGACACCTAGTATCCACTGATTGCAGCAAAAATTACTTCCTTTTTTTAGTACATATATTATAGTTTATGTATAGCAAATGAGAGTCTGAGAAATAAATAATTGCTTTACAAATTTGGAAGGTTAGGTTTGTAGCAACATTTTTCAAAAAAAATGGCTTTGGATTATTTCATTTTAATCAAAAAAAAAAAAATATAGAAACTCTATGAAGCTCTTGTTAAAGCATATTGAGCAAATAATAAATTAGAATATCGCAAGGCAGTAAAGATGTTTAAAAATTTGAAAAAAATATACGATTGCTACCTTATCTTCAGTTTCGACGGCGGCGGCGGTTTGGGCTGACAAGGCAAGCTACACCGGCTCATCGAGAACTTATAACTATAATTTGTATTCCATACTTGCTGGCCCGTCAAACGTTATTCTGCCCTTGCAGATAGGCAAGTATAGCATTTCACCAGCTAGGTATAACTTCCAGGTAGTCAGTGATTTTGTCTACCTGGGCACTGCTGTAAACTCATAATATAATGATGTAACGAAGTGTTACACTTTCCGCCATCCGACCGACTTTAATTTACCGCCGCCGGCATAATTTAGAAGAATCTCTAACAACGACCAGCAACAACAACTTCATACAACCAGCACGGGACCTTTATTTTCATCAAATCTACCAGCCATCCACCGCCTACCAAACCGTCACCAGCAATAGACACACAGCACACCAAACATCGGAACGTCACATTTAGATTTAAATTATTATTATATTATATTTCGTTCATTTCTTTTTAATTCACACTCAGTTCTTTCATAAAATATTACTAGTAGAGGTCAGGAGGGTTGGGGTCGAAATACTGTATGGTCAAAATTCTGTATACAAAATACTGTATCTCAAAATACTGTAAATCAAAATTCTGGTTACACAAAATTCTGTATTTCAAAATTCTGTATTTTAAAATTCTGTATTTCAAAATTCTGTATTTCAAAATTCTGTTTTCAAAGTTCTGTATTTAAACAAAGTTTGTTTTGATAATGTACAAAAGTGCGCACTTTTGTACATTATCAAAACAAACTTTGTTTAAATACAGAACTTTGAAAACAGAACATCAAAATGAATTATATGAACAACATTAAAAACATTATCAACAAAAGCAACACTAACAACAACAACAACAACAACAACAACAACAACAACAACAACAACAACAACAACAACAACAACAACAACAACAACAACAACAACAACAACAACAACAACAACAAAAACAAAAACAACAGCTATACATTTTCACAAAATTTGTACTGCACGTAAAAAAAGACCTGACTTGAGTCACATTGCTTATTTAAAACGAATAGCAAAAAATTTGATTTTGTTTTAAACAATTCATAAAAAGTGGACTTCATTTTTTTGAGTTTAATTTGTTATATTATTGATTTCTTTCACAGTTCTTTCGAAAGATATGTTAAGTTTGATGTTAATTATTCTGTATTATTTTTCTCTTTTTTCTTTAATAAATACAGAATTTTGAAATACAGAATTCTGAAATACAGAATTCTGAAATACAGAATTCTGAAATACAGAATTTTAGTCATACAGTATTTTCAAAAAAAAAAAAAACAGAATTTTGGTCATACAGAATTTTGACAACCGGTATTATGACCCGGTCCCAGGTCAGGAATATGCCAGAATTCGAAGCTTACTTACCCGTTAAACTTCCTGGTTTCCGACCTGAAGTAAAAGAGTAGCAAGATTATAGTGTATTTTAATTTAGTAATTAAAGTCACTTCAGATAGCATAATTGGTTGTACTTATGCACCTTTTATAGCACCTCTTTTTGATATTAAAAGTAGTTAGTTGGTATTCGGTGCAATCACGCACTCCCTGCTTACTCCGGTAAGATTGTGGGCTGGTATTCGGTGCAATCACGCACTCCCTGCTTACTCCGGTAAGATTGTGGGCTGGTATTCGGTGCAATCACGCACTCCCTGCTTACTCCGGTAAGATTGTGGGCTGGTATTCGGTGCAATCACTCACTCCCTGCTTACTCCGGTAAGATTGTGGGCTGGTATTCGGTGCAATTACGCACTCCCTGCTTACTTCGGTAAGATTGTGGGCTGGTATTCGGTGCAATCACGCACTCCCTGCTTACTTCGGTAAGATTGTGGGCTGGTAATCGGTGCAATCACGCACTCCCTGCTTACTCCAGTAAGATTGTGGGCAACTTGTATATTATTCTTTTCTTTTATTTGAGATACCATGTTATTAATATTAAGATCAAGTGTATTATTATCTGCTAAGAACATTTAAATGTAATACATTGTTAGATTTAAACGCTTTTCATTTGTAATAAAGATTTTTTTTAATCAAACTTGAAAATCAACCGAGTTCGTTCTTCTTAACCCGAGTTTTACTTGCTTTCTTCGGGAGAACCCTGGACTACGACGAGCTTACCTCAGCCTTAGAAAAAAAAGCATCACAATGAAACCAGCGGGGAATTCTTGCTAATCGCTGTTTTTTGGGCTAAATATGCAATTGAGGAATAAAGCCCTATCGAGAAGATCCAAGTAGATGCTATACACAACGCTCAGGGTGATTCTCTCAAGGTGTTAAGGTGTGCCAAAAAGCTAGAGTGAGGAGTTAGGCTAGACAAGAAAAAATCGTATGGGAGGGGGGTCTATTCCCCTTCTTTTTGTAAAGCTAGAAACCCCTTTTTTTATTGTGTTTTTAAATAAAGTTATTTTAGTGATCGGTTCTCAAAATATTAACTCAAAATTAAAAAAAAAAAAAAAAACAAACAAAAAAATTAAAAACAGTGTCATAAAGCCCAAATAACGAAATGCCATATTGCCCAAAAAAAATTTTAATTTTTGGATTTGGGCATTCTGACAAAGTTTGGGCAATATGGCATATTTTTCAAATTAAGTGACGTTTTTAGCTTTAACAATTATCGTTTTTGTTCATAACTCCCACAATTAAAAATGTCATAAGGCCCAAAAACTGACGCAGCTCCCAAAATAATAAGACAAAATTTTTATAACGCCCAAATGTTACGACAAATTGCCCAAAATTGTTAAAAAACAAAAAAGCGAAACAGAAAATTTTAATGATAAACATACGGCGCCTTTTACACAACAATTAGGGCGTTGTGACATTATTGATTTGGGCGTTATGGTTTTGGGCGATAAGACCTAACGCCAAAATTCAATGTTGTTATTAGTTTTAAGTCCAACACTGAAAACCGTATGGCTTTAGGACTTTTTGTTGCCAAGCTATTCAAAAATAACTGAACTACCTCTTCACAAAAACAAGAAAATCTAGCCTTTTATTTGACGGAGAAGATACAACGATGAACTATATAAGTGGTACAGCGGCATAAGCCTATCCAGAATTCAACGAGTCACAACTTATATGTTTATTACGTATTTGTGAAGAACCAAGCAAAATTAATAAGCATGTGCAAAAATGAAATACATAGGTCGAACGAACTTGCTATCAGAAAGTTTCGGAGCTTCAGATTTTGGAAACAAATACAAAAAATCACAAAATCATATATGCGATGTTTTTATCGCTTCAAGATCACTAATTTCGGGAAATTCAAGTATATATACCATTCGCTTTATCTTTATTTTAAGTTTGTTTTTAAACAAATGTCATTTTAGAAAAATCTGTTGTTTTTGAAATAAAAGTTATCAAAAACGGTCGATTGGCGAGGAAGTATGATTTGAAAAGAAAAAAAAAACGGCTCGGAGTAAGGTGAGTAACAGTTATAAAACGTCACCTGAAAAATATTTTCCAACTAAAAGATTTCAAGAAAATTAACTTTTCGATAATTTTTATATGGCAGGTGGAATTCCAAGTCCAACATCCCTTTGTAGGATACCCTAAAAACTCGAAATACTAAGATTGAAGCACATCAAACATACAGGTTTAAAAAATATAGGATGTCTTAACAGTTTGCATTTCAAAATTTTGAGAAGAAAAGTTTTTAAGTTTTTTTTGGTTTCTCAAAAACTTTTTTTTTAAAACGATAAGCCAGCTCAATAAAGCTTAGAATTTGGTTAAAGCCAATTATTACTCGTAGATATAAATGATTCTTAGAATTTTTAAATAATAATATCCAATTATTTCTTTTACAATTTTGTAAATTAAAGATTATAGAATTTTTTTATCACAAATAATGGCAAGCTGGCGTTTGATTGAGTGTGGATACAAAATTCTGTAAACCGTTATATAAGGTAATGAATCATTTTTGAAAGTTGACACACATAGTTCTTTTTAATGTTTCAAAAATTATGCATTTTTTTGAAAGAGCTCATGAATATTTTCAGTGAATAAAAATAGTTTCTAAATATAACCCCTATCTTACAGGAAGAAGTACTCAAAAAATCTTAACTTACCTAGCCGTACGCTCCTCGTGACTCCATCTTTGTTTTTGTTAGCTTGTTTTTTTTTTTCAACGTTTGAAAAAACTCCATTTCATCACATAACTTCTTTTTCCTCTTTTGGGTAGGTTGAAGAAAACACTGTTTAATTATATTTTTTTTTTTTTGTAATCAAAATTGTTTTCATTTATTCCATCATTCCAAAAAAAAGAGTTTTGTCTTTTCGTTTTTTTTTTTTTCAATATATATATCATGTCTCAATAAGTTCACTTATTATCTTTTTTTTAAATTTTTTTCGCACACTCATGTTTTCTAATTCGCATTTCATGTCTATCAATAGTAATAGTTTTTTTTTTCTTGTGAGTTTGTTCTTGATGATTTATGTATATGTATAATTTGCATTTTGTTTATTCATTTTTTTACATATAATTCGAATAAATTTTAACTGTTTTTTTTTTTTGTATTTATTAAATCAATGGACTTAAATGTTATATAAGTAATATATTTAATTATTTATATGTTGTTTTTGTATGCTTAAATGTATGGAATTTTTAAATGTTCCTTGTTTTTTTTTTCTTTCTTCTTATTTGTTTGTTTAATATTAATTTAAATCACAATTAAAACACATTTACTTTTAGTTTTCTTGTTTTGTTTCCACTTGGAGTTTTTTTTTTTAATAAGTTATGTTGGTTTTTTATTTATTTAAACTTGAAGAATCACTAAAAATTATTTTGTTTAATGTTTACTTTTACTCATTAATTTTAAAATAGAAAAAATATTTTAGTAAAATAGAGGTATGTATATATCTATAAATATATATATTTATTTATGTATATATAATTTATTTTTATTTAGAATTCAAAATGGAACTAAAAAGACGACGAATATTGAAATCAATCTTAGTAACTATGTACATCAATTTGTTTTTTTTTTTTTTTAAGTGTTTTTATTTTTTCATCTTCTTTAATAAATTGTATTTAATTAAATTTTAAGCATGCAGTTAGCGCTGTTATAAGAATAAGTATAACTTTTTTCTTTATAGACACTTAAAAAATGAACTTGGTTATTCCATCCCATTGAAGGATTGTTTTTAATGATGAGAGAAATATTGTGATGTGGGGAAGTGGTTAAATGGGAAAATTAAATAGACACGCATTTTGAGAAAGCAGGGTAACATGATTAATATTATTAATAAAGTTTTTTTTTTTTAATTTATATTTATTTTACAATTAAATGCATGGATGTATGTACCAAATATTTTTGCGCGTGTTTATTTTATTCTTTAATTTTTTTTTGGTCTTGGAAGTTTGATTTACATTTTATTGGTTTATTCAATAATTTGTATATTGTTTAAGAAAGCGTTATAATTAAAAGTTTAATATTATGTATTATTATTATTATTATTATTTTTTTTTTTTTTTTGATTTTGTTTAACTGGTTTTGTTCTACAAAAAGTAGTTATGTGAAATCGTTTAGTATTTGCCACCTTCTTTGATAGTTTCATTTTTTTTCAATATTTACAGAAATATACAATTTTTTTATGATGTCTTACGAATGATTAGATTTTTTTTTAATATCGGTTACCTTTGAATTCCTTTAAGATTTAGTCCAACTTACTTTTAGGCAAGGAAATCAAAACATAAACAATATTTAAAAAAATCATAAAATGACATACCTACTGTAAAACAAAATTCAAACCGGCGAAATATTTCTCCAAGTTTTTTAATATGATCTCAAAATAACGTATTAACCAATCACGAAAGAAAATAGGAAAATCAACACTCATAAGGAGGATTCGTAAATATTTAATTTATGGCTTTATTTGAATCCTCTAAAGAATAACAGAAAAACCTATACAAACTGTCAAAAAGTATGTTCCGACCAAGTTTGAAGAACATCGGATTAAATTTTATAGTCAGATCAAATTGCGCGACCAATTAACACTTTTTGTAACGTTTTGTTGTTATTTTGGAAGCCTCATTTTTCATTGAAAGCGTTTTCCAATTTTCGATAATCCGAAAAAACTCTCTGGGTTAAAAAGTTCACACACAGACCAGACCAGATTAAACAAACAAACCTATTGCTTCCAACATTCAGTTTTTGAGAAACACAATTTCTCAAACCGATTTCAAAACTATTTTTTTTAGCAAAATACACAACACACAACAACTTTAAAAACAACAAAATAATTTAAATAAGAGTCTACGCGAATCAAATAATCTTAAGCAAAACTTTTCGCTGACTAGGAAGACTACAACAACTGCTTTATTTTATACTAAAAACTTTGCAGCTATTTCCAGTTAAAAATATCATTTGTTACATACTTAAATGCGCAGGTACTTAAAACAAGAAATACATTTTAAAATGAATATCAAACCGACTTTAAAAGTTTACCGACATACAAGTAAGTCTTAGCTGTGTAATTGGAAAAACATCAACAATCTTAAATTCTAAGTTAAGAAGCTAATGGCTTGGAGAGCCGATGCTTATTTTACCAGAAAAATGATTTTTTTGATCTGTGGCCCTCTATTCTTAAATTCTCCGGTGAAGCTTAGAACTTCTGTATTTTGACACCCCCCAGATACATTTTGATAAAAACTTCAAGTTTATATACATTCTAGATCTCAACGGCGGAAAATTATAAAAATTAAGTCCCGTTCTCTTCTGAATGGCGGTTAAAGACGCCTTATCCTGGCAAGGAAAGCCAGATTGCGCTGAAATACCTCGATTGCAAATTCTCTCCAAAAAATAAGTTTCGATTGTTGATCATCTGTCAGCGAGATGTCGAAAGGCCTACGAACTTATCAAACAAGTGACAACTTAACCAATTTCAACTGAACACAGTTTCCTAGGTATTGCCATCGCTGTACACGGTCGAGTCACAGCTCACAGGTCTAGTAACAATACAGATTTGACCAAAGGTGGATCTTAAACGCTCTAAGACTTTGATCTCTCTGGAGATCTTGGTGTGCTTGCAAACGACTTTTGTCGAAGTTGTATGGACGTAGAATAGGAAGAGACAAGATGCCCTGCACGTATTCAACGACATCTTTCGCTCTCGGGCTTCGTGAGAAGCTCAAATTAGTTCTTCGTTTAGGGGATAACACCCCAACATCTGTGGTATGGCAACGGTCTTCCATTTTGACCACAATTATCCGAAACTGCATTGTGATCAGAAAAGATTGCTCCTTCATAAAGAAGGTATTACGGACTATCTTTGAGAGATACAAATTCACTCAATTGGTTAAGCAAAAATAAAAGTGCTGTTTAAAAGGAAAAATAATAAAAAGATGTATTGACAAAATGGATTTCTATATTTAATTTGCTAAAGAACCGGAACTGGAATAGCATGCAAAAATTGAGATACCATCCTGTGAGAAATCGTTGCTTAGTGTAAAGTGACAATCACTGAAAATAAAATTAAATAAAACTATAATTTTGTAACAAGCAAACAAACAAAAAAAAACATCTGTGGCACCATATTTTATATTTTGTTTTTATTTTAAAAAATAAAAATGTTTTTATTCTATTCTAAAAAAAAATATTGAAAAGGACATAAATCAATCCTAATCCTTAAAATGCTATGAATATTATAGTTATAATATTTACATGGATAAATGTTTGTTTTAAAAGATCAACGATAGAGTTTGACTTTGCTTTACATATTTAAAAAAATCATTGATTTTGACTAAAAGTTATTATTATATAAACTAAACTTAATTAAAATATATTTAAAAATAAAACTAAAAATTAAAAAAAAGTATATATGGGCTTGCACACAATGAAAAAATACCCAAAGACAGTGAGAATAAGGTTTTTTGAGAAAAAAGAAGTATTCAATTTTGTATTACAAAATAAAAGTTATTACTAGTTTCATACGCTAAATAAATACAAAAGGAGATTTTTGGATTAAAATTTATTAAATTATTAATACAATTGATTTATACAGAAAATATTTGTGTATTTAAAGCGTTTTGAACGTAATAAGGCTTATTTAATGGTATTACATACAAAAATATTTTTAAACTATTTTCTACTATTGTTTGAACATTAATTTCCAATTTTGGGAGAGAGCGATAGTTTACTGTCGAAGGGTTTTGAGTAGAGTATATTTCTTGCGAGGCCCATTTTAAAGAAAAACAATTTCCAAATATATTTCCATTTCTTTCATATATCGTTCAAAATATTTATGATTTGGTTTTTGTTTCTTCTGAAGCCATGTTATACAGTTTTTTTTTTTTTTAATTTAAAGTATCGTTACATTTGAGTGAGTTCAATATACTAAAAATTATTAATAATAATTTTAAATTTACAAATCATTCTAAGATTAAAGTTCACATGCCTAATCAAATTAGATTAAAAATTCACTAAGCAATTAAATTTATTTAAAATATGCATAATGTATAATAGGTATACTGGACAAGGTGAACATGACAAAATACAGAAACTAAACAACTACATTATACAAAAAAAATCTCAATTTACAGAACACACACGAAAGGAATTTGTAATAAAAACAAAAATATAACACAAAAATTAACACTAACCACAAAATTAAATTTAAGAAATATTATTCTTTTTGGATTCATCAAAAAGGAATTCAATTGAAATTTGATTATTCTCATGAAGATTCTTTGTTTTTTTCTTTTTCGATAGATATATTTTTTTTTTGTTAGTTTTTATCATCGCAATTATATTTTGTTTTTTATAAGTCATCATCATCATCACCATCACCATCATCTGCAAGGCTTACTACTTTACAATTATGCTGTTGTGACTTTTTTTTATTATAATTTTATTTTAACAATTTATGTTGATATCAGTTTGTTTTGAAGAAATGTTGATGATGATGATAAGTATTGTAAAATTTTAAATTTAAATTTAACATTATTTATTATAGTAATAATAGCATTAATAATAATAGTAATTACATTTTGATGAGTTTTTGCAGTTGCTGTTGGTGTTGTTGCTGGTAGATGTTGATGTTGTTTGTGTTGATTATAATTTAAAATTTGTCCATTTGGTTGTCAAACTTTACTATTTGGAACTCGGGAGGGCGGCGCTTCATACGCCCCTCGTCCTGTGTATGCTTCTGCATAAAGTTCAGGATTGTGCAACGATGGCGGTCGGTTATAATTTACTTGTTGCGGACCGACGGCTGTTTTTTTTTAAACATAAAAACAAGTAAAATATTAATGTTATTATATAAAAACAACTATAAATTAGGCTTAAAATAAAGACTTAACAAAATATTAAGTGATTGTGCGTTGAAAAGATGTAAATAAAAAAATTGTGAATGCTAAGGTCCTTTAAATTTGAGTGGACTTTTGGAACTTTTCGCTTTAGTTTTTTTTTTGCAATGTATACCAAATTCGTAAAAAACTTTATCACATAAATTCTCTTTAATACAAACAAAAAAGTTATTAACAATGATAAGGAAAGGAAAGGATGGATAAATATATATAAATATTTTAACAAAGAAGTTATTGATGCGTCACAAAAGCCTCGAAATTCTAATTAATTGAAGATTAAGCTGAAAAAAGCAAGCTCAAAGCAAGGTAATATCATTATTTGAATGTTTGTTAATTTGCATAGTTGAACCTATACTAACGTACGGAGATGGGTTTGGTGAAAAGATGATGTCAATGATATACTGACCTGAAAGCATTACCAACAATGTAAAGGTTATGAAGCGTTGGAGGAATTAGGTTAGGCGCACAGCACATAAGCAATTCATAGACAAGCAGACAACTATTTTTCTTCAGCGAAATTGCATCTGCATAAGTAGATATTATAAATGGTATCTACCATGCTCTTCACACTTGAAGAATCATTCTAACCTATTAATAAGTTGAACATCGACGCCATCTAGCTTGTTCACATACGACACAAACACAATTTTCAGTTTAGGCAATTCGCGATACAGAATTCTCGGAGATAGAAAATTTTTGTTTGCAATGAATCTCTCTCTTTCTGTTGCACTTTAAAAAGTTAACTAACTAATCTAATTAGTATGTTACAAACTGATAAGATTGATTTTGAATGATCGTTTAATTTTTGTCAAAAAAATCGTAAGTTGTTTAAAATTGATTTGGTCAAGGTACTTGCACCCACAGTAGTCACTTGAGCAACCAAACAATCGATGTTCAAAAGTGTCAAGTGGGCGACTAGATGTACATAGGTACACGGTAGAGCCTTGAAAACAACACCGATTGCAGACTAGGAAAAAGTAGGTACGTCTTGACCCGAAATGAACTTCGAGAGAAGTTCATTGTAAATGACTGATTTCTAACCCTATCCGTATTAATAATCAAGCCGCAGATATATGCTTAAAAGCATTGAAGAATGGAGTAAGAACGAAGTGTAAGAAGAACCCTTATGTGCCATCAATACGTATGGTTGAATTGATAGGAAATGTAGCTAGTTTTTCTTTCAGACCGGGAGACTCATCAAACACTTTAAATACAGATGCAGATCTTTTTTAGCAATAAAAATGTACAGAGTTAAATCGACGCCAGTAGATTATTACCCTTTCCTTCCAACGAGCTCTCAAACATACAGGTTGTAATTACCTTACAAATTGTATATGTATATAAACTACCTATAGTACTACCACTTGAGGTGCGTCATCTATCGACGGAAAACTCCAGATTTTAGAGGTTTTTATCTAGATTCTAGACAAAAACCTCTAAAATCAAGAGCTTAGTTTTCCGTCGATAGATGGCGCACCTCAAGTGGTAATAGTATAGTTTATATATACAGTGCCTTACCTGAGAAGCAATGAAGCAAATGTAGACTTGGGCTACTACCTTGTGTTTGCTTTACTAATTTAGGCGATCCGCATATGCAAGGAATCATTAATGCAACAAGCTCTTTTATAAAATTCAAACATCGGACAACTTATGTCGAAAAGGACCCCTATAGCCTATACCTTATTATATTAATTACCAATACCATTCGTAGGAGGGTGCCTAACAATTCGCGGATTCCATTTCCAAACTATTATCTCGCGAATTTCTTAAAATTTTTCATTTATTTCGCAAGAGTCATTTGGCAAATTGACATTTCGCCTTTCGTACATCTTGCATCTTATTTTTTGCATTTTTTTGTTTGGCATTTTTATCAACTCGCTTATAATGTTTTCAACTTTGCTTATCTCGCAAACCGTTAATTCACCACACCGTTGATTCACCAATTTATCTATTTGCATATGTTTTCTTTTTGTTCATAAAATATTGTTGTACATGAAAATAAAAAATTATTCTTCTTATTTCCTTTTTTTTTGGCTTTAATTTTATCACATGTTAAAAAATTTCGCGCGAAATATAGCGAAATAAGGAAATGCGAAGTAATAAATGCGAGTTAATCTTTCAGCGAGATGTACGCAAAAAGAAATAAAAATTTTGCCAAATAAGAACTATTGATATGCAAAATAAATAAAGTGCACGACTGGGTCGCACGAACTTGCTCTAATGTGTTAAAATGATCTTGAGTGCTTGAGATTTTGGGAAAAAAGCGTTGAAAAAATCATATGAAATTTTATAAATCACTTAAAAATCAATACCTTAAACGTTTTTTGGAGAAAATGAAATAAGCCATCAGGTTTCTTTTACTTTTTTGAATTTTTACAAAAAAAAAATTTCAAAATCGATCGACCAGTTTTTTCAAAAAACAGTTTTTTTTGAAAAACTTTTTGAAAATATGTTCCAATTTTTTTTTGAGTATGCCAACTTCTAGCACTTTGTACTTTTTATCAGAAAAATAAAATTAAAAAAATATAGATTAAACCGTTTTTGGAAAAAACAAAAATTGAACAAAAATTTTGAAACTTTTTTAAAAAACTCAAAAAAACTTTTTTTGAAAAATTTAAGAACTTTTATTATTACTTTTATAAAAGAGCTCCTATATTAAAAATTTCATCGAAATCCGTCAAGTGGCTTACGAGAAAATCGGATTTCAAAAAACCGGTCCTATGGGAGGTACCGTTATAAGACTATTCCTGAAAAATGTATTCCAACCAGAACATAAAGCTTGCACATAAAACACTATTCAGAAAGTTTTATCAAAATCGTAGGAGCCGTTTTTGAGAAAAATTAATTTTTCACTTTAAATCGTATGGCAGGTACCGTTAGTTTTAAAGCTAGAATGCTAATTCCAAAAACTCCTCTGTAGGACGTCATAATAATACTATCTACCAAGTTTGAAGCAAATCGGTCCAGCCGTTTAGGCTGTAGGTGCCGATACAGACGGACGGACAGACAGACAGAATTGTCGGACCCACTTTTTTAGGCGTCTCTATCATCGTAATGTTATGTTTGATTGCCCAAATGCGTACGAATGCATAACTTGCCTTATAGTACCTATAATCGCAAGTAAAAATTGCGAGAAAAAAACCCGCGAGTTGTACAATACCCTTCGTAGGACTTTCTCTGAGCTTTCGAAAAATATCAGCACTTATGAAATCTGATATGATTCTGAAAGACAATTAGCAGCGATATTAACAAGCCTTAAGGACTCGTTTCAACTACCTCTGGTTAGCCTTGGAATCTGTTGAGAAAAACAATGCCAAAACGGAGTTCTACATACCGTGGCTCCAGAACACTACAACTTACAAGCTAAGTTCCCCTAGACAAGGATACGCACTGTTGTTTAGCAGCTTCAACATAATACTTCAAAGGTAAATGTGGAAAAATAATTTCTCGGGTTTGCGGTCGAAATCGATGTAATTCCAAGAATCAATTAAGCTGGCGCTTTCTCTGGCAATTAGTCAGCCGCAACCAGACTGGGACCGCTTACAAACGAGAACAAAACGAAGTAGTTTCATGATTTTCTAAACAAATATCAGAAGAACGTGACCGTCCTGTCGATACATAAAACTACAAGGCAGTCAGTTCATATTTTATCACTGGGCAGTGCTGAAAACTTCATCAATAACATAAGCGGAGAATTGGCTTTTGCTAATTGATGTTTCTGTGAGCCAAAGCCAAATAAGCCATCGAGGAATAAAGTCCTATCGAGACGAACCAAAATGGCAGGTCCTTTTACTAGCATTTATAGCCCTGTCTATGTTGACTAAAAGGACACAATGATGAATACGTGCTGTACACCGACATGGGTCAAGTCAAACAGAACTTGCGTCCAATGGTTAAGATATTAGCAATCGACGATCCAGCTTCTAAGATTTTATAAATAAGAAGCCAAGTTAAATGAGATCTCAGATACACAATTATTGTAGACGGCAATCAAGAGATCGGTCAGCTGGAGGAGCATCTTTCGCTTAAGACAGTTACTTCATGGTCATAGCCAAGATATTCGCACTGCACAGCATCATGGTATTGTCTATTCTAGGTGGCAACCAAAACCCAAAATAAATACAAGCAGCATTCGACATCGACAGCCACAGATTAAACAAAGCAATTGGCTTTCATCAGTAAAATATGATCAGCGGGAAGAATATCCGACGTCTGAAAGCTCAATATCTTTTCATCAAAACCTAGATGGAAGGTTCCCTACACCAGCTTCTGATCTAGAGCAGAACAAACATTATACGAATTTCTACCATCTCCCTACCATTTATTCAAATTCAAATTCAAACGAAATTCTAAAAGATGACTTTGAGAATTATCTGTTTTTGAAACGAGAACACAAACAGATTTTATGATAAATAATCGAATTTCATTCCTATCATGTCTCTTTGCATTTACATCTTCAGCAATCAGCATTAATGACAAAAACACAAACATAAAGTTTAAAAAAAAAAATAAAAGATACAAAAGTTCTTCATTTCGCAGTTCTAAGATGCAAAGTAAACTTATGTGTGTGAATTAAGCGAAAATTCGTAATCCTTCCAAAGTAGGATTCACACCCAAACAATGTAAACAAATTCACTTTTAGAACAGAGAAGGCAAAAGTTCACACTTTAGGTTCTGTGTTGTATGTGTCATCGTCAACTTCGTATACCGCTTCTTAGGAATGTGTCATTGTCGTCACATAAACTTCTTGGCTTTTCTGTACAAAAGTTCAAAAAAAAAAAGTAAAAACTTTTCGCACAACTATGCTATTTTGTAAACTACGAACTATGCCATGAAAATAAGGACGATGAAGTCAAGTAAGATGTGAAAGGGAAGAGGAAATTGTCTAAGACTTTGTTTTGTTTAACGATGGGAAGAAGATTGAGTATGTTTTGTTTGAGGGAGGGCTATGTTGCATGCAGGGAAAAGTAAAGTACTAATAAGCTGTTAGTTAAAAAAAATACTTAAAAATAAAAACAATAATAACTGCAAAAAAGGTTGGTTCTAAAAGCCATGAACATAAAAACTTTTTTTTTTTTCAAATACTTCCAAGAACCACTAAACGAATTTTGGTGGTCTTTGGAGGTCACTTTTACCACAAAATCCGTCAGAATCGGAAATCTATTCTATACGTTTGTATATATGCAAACTTTAAGCAAATGTATGCCTCAAACTGATTAAGTGATAACATTTTTGGAATTACAAAATTATAAATGTGTCTGGATTGTTTCATTGATGTCGATAAATCTTGAAGTTGATAACATCGATCTTGTTGTGAAAGAACAAAAACAAAAAAAATTCTCAGTGCTTTAAATGAAGAACAAAAATTAAGCAAATAAAATTTGAATGACAGCTATTGGAATTTCCGAAGAGGCTAATAGAACACACCTTTCGGCGGATAATACTGTTGTGCCTGTTGGCTTGGCCCTCGCCCATCAATACCCCCAACACCACCACCTAGATCTGCATACCCGTGTTGTGGTACCGCCGATCTTGAACTACTCGTCGGCCGTCCACTTTGACGACCACCAGCACTAGGAGCTCCACCTCTGCGGCCGTCATTTCTAGCTCCCGGCCGACTTGGATGATGACCTATTGGAACGCCCCCTGGAGGCACACTTCGATCTGGGTGCTGCCGACGATCCCAATCTGGAGGATGCCCTCGAGATCTTTCGTGAGCTGGCGGTGGTATACTTCTAGGTCCAGCGCTGCGATGATGCGGATGACGCTAAAAGAGAAATACATATAAAATGATCCGAGCTTCAAAGTAACAATATTTTGATAAAAAAAAAAAAATAAAATAAAATAACTCCTCACCATTCTTCGAAGTGTGTTCATTGGACCTCGTAGCGTTTCACTAATACGTCTCGCAGGCCTCTTCTTCGGATTCGAACTGGGCGTATGGACAGCGCAGCATTTTATAAACGCACCCATCACAATGATGAAACAAACCGCCATCAGCACACAGATGTACCAATTTTCTGTAACCCATTGGGTCACCGTCAACAAAGTCTCCTTGTTTAAGAGGAGATTTTTTAATCGCACCAATGGGCCGTCAGCATCGACGGCTCGGCACTTTAGAAAAACATCACAGTAACCTTGGAAGTTGTCACATGGCGAGCCCGGACGCAGATTAATCCCGCCATCGGGCAACCCATAAAGATGAGCAAACTCACTGGTGCTACGGCAGGTGGTGGTGTCGTTGCCATTTTGACACGCCAACTCACACAAACGCCTCTTGTCAACTGCAGGCGTTATAGTAGAAGTAAGGAAGCACTCGGACATATTCCAAAGCAAGCATATTGATCCTGAGCATTCGCCCTTGATGCACAACGAGGTGCCGTTGTTACATTTGGTCTTATCATCCCTTGGTTTAGGATCTGGACATTCTGGTGTGGTGCCATTGCACGTGCTGGACCAGGAACATTCTGTCTCCTCTTTGCACTTAATGTGATAGTGCGATGGAACAAATGTACAGGAATCACTCAAACAGCAAGGTCCCTGGCTGGGACTGCACTGAGTCTTGGCACGGCGAGTACATCCTGATGCTGAGGAATTCAACGACAGGTCATATTCGCTCAGTATTCTCGGATAACAACAAATATCCTTGCACTCGTCCTCGTTGAAGCCACAATCGCACTCCTCGCCACTTTCGACTATTTTATTGCCACAGAAAGCTCCTTCTGATACCTTGAAACAGTCACGCTTTGGATTTCCGACTAGGACGTCGAGGACATTCGATATATTTCTAATGGAACATGGTGAAAATTTGCTATTGTTCGGTCGATCGCCGCTAGTAGCGCTAGCGAACATAATATAGTTTCCATTTGGACCACCTGGCCTACAACCATCAGGATAGTCGTGCTATTAAGATACATATTTAAATTTATTTGTTAAGGGAATTAAAAGTTTTATTCTTTTCTTACTGGTGATCCAAAATTATGACCAATTTCATGGGCCAATGTCAATTGTGAAACTTTGGGTGGTACCCGGCTATTGTAGTTAACAAATGTGATGATCCCTGTATTAAGGGAACGTTTTGTGCTTTGATATTGGCCACCAACTGTTTCGGTGTAAGTCTTATATTTTTCACATATGCCACCAGAAGCACCGGAGGCCGACGCAACCCAAGCTAGACCTAGGGTTCCGCCCGTGAAATCTCTGCAAAAAGGACAAAAAATGATGAGCATATAAGATTCAGGATTGATTTAGAATTTTTTTTTTTTTTTTTTTTGTTACCTGTAAGTGAACACATAAGCCAGACAAAAGTCTGAATGATCCTCCAATGAGTGTAAATTGAGGAAATTTGACACATCCATGTGTTCATTGCAAAATGCATTATGTGGGCCATTGTAGGACTGTTTACATGGCGTATCATCATCAATCTTAATTCGTTGCACCTAAAAAAAAGTGTTTTAATTATTTTAACTATGTTTGACAATTTTTTTTTTTAAAGTTCATTCAAGTTGAATATTTATCTTTTATATACATTTATATCTTTTATATCAATGCAGAATTTGGCCTTAACACTGAATAATTAAATAATAATATGTAGTACCTTCATATATGAGATGTCAAGGCCATGATTAATTTTTGAAATGTTAATTGAATATTAAATAATTATATTGGGGATTTTATATTTGAAAAGACTAGAGATACGCACGTAATACAGTAGACGCTCGATATAATGAACTAATAAAAATAAAACCTGTTCACTACATCGAAATTGTTCGCTATTTCGAGAGGGAGTTTTTAAATGTTTAACAACACTCAATTTGATTACAAATAAAATTCTTTTTTTTTTATAAATTTAAATTTATTTCAAAGCAGCCACCGCTTGCGATGAAACCATACCTGCTTCTATTAAGTTTTTCCAAACTTGAAATTTTTTTCTATTTGAAAATCAATCCACTAATCGGCAGATTTTGAGGAATTCTCCGATCGGAAAAAAGTCAATATCGGAGAATTTATTGTGTTCATTTTATCCGAATCGGAAGAAAAATAAAAATGCGTACCGACGCGCACACATGGCACAAGGGAAAGAAAAAACTAAATTAAGTATGAACCTCTTTTAGTGAAATAATCCTGCACAACACAGCTGTATTTTTAAGGGATAAAATATATTAATACAAGAAGAGAACCTCAAACAAAGAAAAGGGAATCACAAAAAAAATACACAAGAAATTTAATAGTTTGTCTTTCCTTTATATTTCAAAATATGTTTTTTTTTTATTACCATCCGACAAAGTTCCACATGTGATTTGCTGTCGGAGAGAATAGGAAGAAACACAAATCAAATAGACTCGTTGGCATGAATTCAATGTGCGTCGCTGTGATTTTGACATTTAAACGCATGTTCAATTTTTTTCGGAAGAATATCCGGTTAAACAATCGGAACGGCTACCATGATACAAAATTCGTACATTTCGCCCGAATCTGAGGAAATTTCTCTCCGATCGGTTACCACGATAGGCTCCATATGTATCAAAAGCAAAGCCATATCAAAAACTTGTTTAAAATGGCAGCTGTAAATTTACATTCGTGCCGAAGTGTGAAAAAAAAAACACACACAAAGGAATGGTAAATTGTTCAGAAAAATAGTGGACATTCACAGGCGCATTTCACCAGAAATAGTGTTCGTTGAATTTCGCAAAAAAAAAAAATTCACTGCATTGAGATTCTCATAATTCACTATTTAGAGTAGTAAGTGTATCGAATCGCATGAGTTCTGGTAACTCAACATTCGATGGTCACTCAAGTATAAGAAGATAAAATTAAACGTAAATAAAACTTAACGTAAGAACTTAACGAAAGAGTGCTTGTTCTGCGAACAAGCACGAGTGAGAGTTAGTCTTAAGCAGGATTTTGAACCGAGAAGGAATAAATAATGTGCTTAGTGGTTTTTTATAATATTTTTTCCACTCTAAAATTATCGTGTTTTATTTCTTTCCACATATTTATTAATTGATCTCGATTATACAGTCCATTTGAGCTACGATACAGTAAGTGTTAAATTTCAGTTCACTATACAGAGGTTCACTATAACGAGCGTCTACTGTATATGTATTTTTTTAAATGTTACAAATTCGATTATACAACTCCTAGGCTTAATCAATAAGATTCAAGAGGTTATTTAGAAGTCCTGGGGAAAATCGCATTTTCGTGTCGTCGTGATGCCCACTCGATAAATGAAAATGGACTTCACTTCAAACCTGGGATTTTAATACCTTTCCAACCCAGAAATGTTCTTAGCATTTATAGGTTTCGTCATGTGCAATGCAAATTTGCACATGTCCCTTAAACTGCTCAGAAAAGAGGAACTATGTTGTGATGCAAAATTTGATGTGATGTCTTGGATGAAACCAAAAATGTGCGTGACCCTTTCCCCCCGCAAGCAAAAAACAATATATTTGTCTGCACCAACAACTGAACTTGTGTAGATAACACAGACTCGCAAAGCTGAACCTAGCTGAGACCCTAGCTATAAATTTAAATTTAATGTAACAGCTCTCCAGGAGATGCGCTGGGATGGGATGGGCCTGAGTAAAACAAAAACCTGTGACTTCTGTTATGGATTTTGCAGAGAGAAGAAAAATGTGATGAGCAGTAGACGACCCCAACGTCTCACATCCACAAGGACATATATGGCGTTGACCAGACGGTTGAAGGTATACAACCAAATTAAATACGCACGTTCAGAGGAACAACATCGAGTCGGATCACAAAGAAGTTGGTTCCAAACTACGAGCATATAACTATTCATCTGCACCGGAGAAAAGTACTTCCGACGATTGGAATCTCATTACAACTCGCTTCATGACCTAAATATGAAACCGAGCGCTACTCTATACCCAAAAAGAAGCATTATTCTTTTAACATCGCGTCGCTAGATCCCGTTCGTCAAAATGTGTAGTGAATCTACTAAAACCTTCCACATCTTTCCACAGTACGATAAGGTGTACTGTTATGTAGCTTTTTCAAAATTGTGCTTGAAGAGGTAGTATTGGGTTCGCTGACCACATCTTTGTGAGAGGAAGGAAAAGGCGAGCAGTAACTATTGCCTCCATTAACATGGAGTCAGAAGCAAACAGTATATGACTGACTAGAAACGAGGACTCGACGAATTTGATCTCTTTTTATCACAAAAAATGGCGGATCTTAACCCCACCTGTCGAAAAGTGATTATTGATGACTTAAAGATAGTGAATTCATCTACCAGGTTACTTCTGTAACGGAAAACAGCATCAGCGCCTTAAAATAAAGTAGAATATTTATGGAATAAGAGCATTCCAGAAAGAATTCCAAGCAGACATTGCACACTAATCTCATGTCCTGATGTATGGTGCAGAAGCATGGACCTTTACCCAGTCTTATATGAAAACTCCTTGTTGTGTTCGAGTAAAAATGTCCTATACAAACGATTTGTGGTCCTATTTGCGTTGACCAAGAAACAAGAAAACAACGTCTGGCTAAGAACAAGAAGTTACAAACATCGTTTCTAACGGCTTAAACGGACAGACCATGCAGCGAAAATAATCATTGACGTTCCAGTGCGAAGTCTTCGGCTTCCTACTTGAGACAAGAATTCACTTATGAAAACTTCCATGCAAACTTGCAAACCTCAGGCCGTATTAGAGAAATTTTATAGAAGTCTCGTTAGATCTGATATCGAACCAGATAGATAGAGCTTAGCAACACCACGCTGTAGCGTCATAGAAAGTCAGGAAGTAATAACATACTTACTAGGGTGTCTTGAAAACCAAAACCTCGAAAACAAAATCTCAAGTACGTCTAATATGCAATTAATGAATTTTGAAAGTCTAAAATCACGAAAAACGTTTGCAGACAATGCTTTTGTTTTCCAAGCACAAACAGCATCTGGGGTGGACTGCTGCGGGTTTTGTCTCCCTCTTTGGGAGCACACCCGCTCATGAAACTTCGTTGCTCGGCTTGGGATATGTCTATAGTTGTTTGGTGAGCACCAACGTCAACGAACAACTCGGTGATATAAATCCCTTATGAAAATATTCAACGCTTGAATGATCATACAAAATTCATTCGAAAATAGAGAAATAAGAATTTTAAAATTATTTCGAATATATTAATTTTTTTTTCTAGAACCGATAATTTCCGGAATTGACAAACAATTAAAACGTCGACGACGTTCTGGTTTAACTTTATATGTATATTTTGAAACTCATCATTTCAATATTTGACAAGACTCTGAAGACACAAATTTTCTATTTAATTCGGGGAACACAATTATAAATTGTAATGTTTTAATGGCAATCAATAAGTGATAATTAAAATTCAAATTAACTCCGAGTGCAATTTATTTCAAATATTCCATTTTTGTTCCGATGAAATATTATTTAATTACTTTTTGTTCGAAGGAAAATATAATTTCAATTAAATTTAAAATGTATTTCAATTTATTTGATTTTTTTTTTTTCAAATATCAATTTCATTGATTTGTGCTATTTGTTTATATTGAATTTTGTTTGACTTGATTTTTGTTTGACATAATCTCTTCCTTTTTATTTATTTATTTATTTATTCACAGATAAATGGTTTTTTAGTAAAAAAAAAAAAAAAATTAACTCACCTCGAATCGAATGTTACGATGCTCTACCCTTCCATCAAACTTCGTATTGCGATAGATATAGTTAACGGCAGTGACATGATGTGCAATCAACGACAAAATCTCCTCCCTTGTCTTCTCATCGATCTCGTATTTCCGTCCCCTGTCATGCTGCAAACAGAAATAATTTCAAAAACAAATACGACACAAAAAACGTTAAAACAAACATCCATCCCCCCCAGAATCGCAATCGGAATCCCAATCCCAATACACGAATGACAATATTGCCGCCATCACATCATCTTCATCATATATATATACATATAAATATGTACAGTACATGTAACATATACATATATACATAAAGGTATAAATGGTGGAATGGCATAGCAACCATCCATCCGTTTTATTTAAACTTACATCGGCTATTCCCTCCCGGATATGTCGCCATATTAATGGATCCGTTTGTATAAACAACGAACAGGTATTCTTGTTATCATCTCGTTGGCGTGGAGAATGGGAATTGGATGAGGAGGCTCGACGCACCCTCTCGTGGACACGCTCGTGCCAATCATCATCGGCAGCTATGGCAGCGGCAGCACGGGCATACCCATCATCCTCGCCATTTGGCATAAATTTCCAATTCGCCTCCTTCGAGTATTTCTGATAAGGATACTTGAAGTCTTCGTCATTTGAATATTTTTTCGGTGGTGGTGGTGGATTTTGTTTTTCATGAAGCCCAGTGGATGATGGCGATGGCGATGGCGACGATGATGATGATAATAACGATGGGTTGGAACTACTGCTGCTATTACTTTTACTAGGACTACTGCTACTCCTACTCCTGCTGCTGCTGCTACTACTGTTACTGCTGCTGCTGCTGTTTCTGCTTTCATCCGATTGCTTCTTCCTGTCATTTTCCTGGTTTTTGTTGGCATTTTGTTGTGATGTTGTAGGAAGCACTACGACTTTGTCTGGTTCTTCTTCGACAGCCGAGTTTTGTATATTCTCCATCCATTGGGAGACTTTCTCATTGATACCACAACCAGCTACGTGTCCTGTATAAAGAAGAAAAAAAGATGACATTTTTTATAAATACGAAAAAAAAAAAAAAAAAAAAATAGACAACAAATATGCGAAACAAATAGGGAAGTAGATTTGGAGTAAATTTCTCTTGGGAAAGAAGATGTGCGACTAAACAAAAATATACTGCCCCTTCCAATAGTCGAATCTTTCAAACATTATTCCCTCTTCTTAAAGTTTATACTCTATACGAAAGATATAAACACTCTAAGGGCAAGTTAAGGATTACGTGAAAGAAATAAAGATTGATATCTCAAATATGACAAACCAAAATTCGGTCTGTCTGAAAAGTTTTTTAAGGGTATCATTTTTTTTTTTTTTTGTCTGTGTCGATTAAAAATTTTGACAAAATAATGAGCAATGTGGGTCTAAGTCCATATGACCATAACCCATACGCATTTTTTTAGATTTCGTTGAAAACTTCTTAAATCCTACCTGAGATTCGAGATCTGGAGATCAGGACATTGAAGTCGTCGATCAAAACCGTCATCTGCTTTGTATGCTACACTAAAGATTTTTTCCGGATATCAAGATTAGGACCTGCGTTTACACCTAACCGATCCGAGTATGTTTCCTCAAATTAATTCAATCTTTATTTGGAACAGTCAAAACGATCTTAGGTAACTTAAGCTTCCTATGAACTTAAGCTAGTATTTAATTAAGTCAGAGAATAGCCGATGGATGCATAATATCCAGCATTCTATCCCGAAAAGGGGAAAGAACAATCCCGATCTCCAAAATCTCTAGTCAGCAAGTCTTTTCTTCTAAAAAATCTGACCAAGTGGGCGGACAAAATCTATATTCCAAAAACTCGGATTAGCTAGAATTAACACTTTCCTAACGTTAGGAAACCCAAGTTATTGCGTTGATTTATTGAAGGAAGTATAAGTACCTGTTTTACTGGCAATGGTACATTTTTTTAGCAGAATGTTGAAACAAATGCATGACAGTTTGTCACCGTGCCTTAGCTTTTTGATCGTGTCAAAGGTTTCAGCACGGACCAATAAGATACAGACCGCCAACTCCCGTGCTTTTTAAATGGGAGCAGTAAACACACCACAAAAATAAATGGCACACGCAGGGATGGTTGCTATCACAAAATGCACAGACAGAGATGTACACGTATTCACAGACACGAACAAATATTTCTAGGGTACTTCAGGCAAGCGTTTCAGTAGAATCACAACCAATTTAGACAGAACAGCGAGCGTTATGCGACATCATTCTAGACGAATTAGTTAAGCAAGAATTATACGCCTGTCCATACACTGTAAATCAATAAACAGTTGGTGGCCTCGAAGAAAAAGTATCAGGATTTCCCAAGGATCTGTCACAATGAAAAGATTTAGTCGGTTGACGACCTGAAAATGTCCGAAGCCGCATTGGTAGGGAGTAGGGACCAGTCAGCAAACGGATTAAGAGGCTCAAATAAAACCAAGGACAGGATTTTTTAATCCGTCAGTGAGTTTCTTCTAAATTCAATAGTACAGTTTACAAAAAAAATTTCACACCGTGGGGGAACACACAATTTCATAGCAAGTTTTCCACAAAAATGTTGGTCTTTGTCGAAGTAGCTATGTAGATGCATTCCTAACATTAAGCTATTTCCCCACCATACTCGTATCGCTAGGAATGTTTATCAATTTACCTTAAAGCTCCACTTTGGAGGTAATGTTAAGTTTAGAGACTCATCTATTAGCAGCACTACAAGAATGTAGAATGCTTTACCTGGTTCGATTTTTCAACCCAATTATGATTTGCAGACATTTAAAACCAATTTACATCGGTATATCTATTTAATTCCCATCCAGCTTTCCCAAAACGTTCGCACTGTATTATTTCATGTCAAGGATAGGGGAGAGGGGGGCACCTTTGAACACGGGGTATCTTTGAACAGTACTAACAAAATCTGATTTAAAATATATTACCGAACCATATCAGAAATTGTTCACAACGTCTTTCGCTGGTCTCTTCAGCAGCCACCTCAAAGGCGTTCGATGTGAATGTTTTGTGCTGATATTCTAATTTTTTAAAAAAACATTTTGTAAGAGAACAAACATTTTTTGTTGAGTGTTTTTATACCTTAAACAAAATTTCATTGGAGGCAAGCGTTCATCTAGATTTTTTAATAAATATTTAAAAATGGTTACTTTGTTTGCAAAATTTTCCATGACGTGGCATGCTGGGGCAGGTTTAAACAAAACAGACAGGGCACGTTTGAACATGTTAAGGTGGCTTTACATGAAGCTGCAAGCCATGATCTGCAAAAAAAGAGGATGCAAAATACATAAAACATACTTGTTTCCTAGAGAGGGAAGGCCAAAATGCAGACGTCTTCGTGGATGCAGATTATAGGAAAATTATGGATGCAGCTTGAAAATTATAGTGAAGACGAACATGTTCATCTTCATCGTCTGCGCTATGATTGTTGTTGTTGCTTTTTCGTCTGCACTTGCAGCTCTATGTAAAGCCACCTTTAATGTAAAGGTACATTTTTAATGAATGCGATTCGTAATTGATATATTTTTTTCTTAAAGTTTTTGCCTTCTTTATCAACAAAATAAAGCAATATTATTTAATTTAAAAACACAAAGCATCTTTTGTCTTATTAACACATAAAGACTGTTAGAAAAACTGCCGTTCAAAAGTGCCCCAGTCTTGTCAAAGCTGCCCCACATGATGGGCACATTTGAACATAATTACATATTAATTGTTTCATTTCAAAAACGATAATAAATCGAAATCATTTTTAATATAACTAATTTATAGACTCAAACTAAGGTTTATCCATTTCTATGAGTTAAATTATGTTATACGTCAATAGTTCAAAAAAATAGATTGTATGATAGTTGGAAGCAAAAAGTGTTTTAATGTGCCTCCTCTCCCCTATTAATAACCCCTTGAGTGCGCAAAAATTATAAACAAAATCCTTTGATACAACATAAGCAAGCATACAAAAAAAGAATCAGTCTGCATTTTTGACAGCAATTTTGCAATATTTCCGGGAAATTGTCATAAAATGTTTATGAACAGGAAAACCCTTGAGATCGTAAGAATTAAAATTGGAAGAACTAAATCTTGACAGAAAGTCAGTATCGTACCACCGTGGAATGAAATGAGTCGCTTGACGCTTGAACAACGCTGGGAAATATTGAAAACTTAGTTCCAAAGTGAATGCACTGCGTTTTTTGAAAAGAAGTTTTGGGCGAAATGAAGCACACACGCACCGCGCCTGCTGTACGCAAGTTTGTGCGAAAAATTCGTAAGACTGGTATGGTGGAAGAGCAGCTGGAATTGGACAACGACCTTGGGCGAAAATCTTCATTTCTGAAGAGGCACATTTTCATCTCAGTGGCTACGATAACAAATAAAATTGACGCATCTGGGGCATGGGAAACCCACACGTTTTTGTCGAAAATCGAATGCATTCACAGAGAATGGCAGTTTGGTAATGGGTACGGATCGTTGAGTGGTGCATTTTTCTTCGAAAATGAGACTCGGAACAAAGTTTCGGTTAACAGTGAGCGTTACAGAGCCATGTTCACCGATTTTTATTTTTGTTTGTACTGAAATTAAAGACACGGATTTGGACGACCTCTGGTTCATAACAATTTTGTCAATAAAGGACGATTTTCATTTTTGGAAGAAGATAATATTACTAGAGGATAAAAAGTTCTGGATCATCTTAGTGAAGTAAGCTGCAAAAGCAAGTCTGTGCAACCCAATAGTGTCCTTTATATTCACTACATATATGTATGTGTTTATGTATATTTTGCTTAAGTTTTACTGCTTTCTGCCCTCGGGGCAATTTGATGCTTGCTCAATGTAAATGTGTCAATATGAATGTATATACATGTTTATTAGCGCGCATCAAAACTTTGAATGGGTCCACTGAATTTTCCATACTAAAATTGGATACATAATATCCCCAATCGTATATTTTTGATTCCATGAATATTGAATGTGTGTAGATTGAATTTTATGCCCGTTCAATTTTTACAATCCTAAAACTATACTGCGAGGTACGAGGAGCAAAAAGAAAAGTATAGATGATAATAAAAATATCGGAAATCGAGTTTTTTTACGGCATGGAAAAATATATTGTTTCCTCATATTTTTGTTTCTATTTAATATTCTTTCAGTTTCCATTGAATTTTAAAATATAACCATACTTTCCTATTCGGAAATGGGTATTTTTAGGGTTTTAGGTATGAAAAGTTTTTTGTTGGAAAAAATAATGCAAATTTGAGTTGGAAGTTTCTGAGTAAAACGAAAGTTTAATAATTCACTTTTGCTTGGTTAAAACTATTATTTTCTATCGAACTACGTAAAAAATGTTAAATGAGAATTACATTTTCAAAGTACATTTTTTTTGGGGCTTTATTTGATAGGTTTACATGTGCCTTCAAGTGAAATGCACTGCAGTGTATAAGCGATAGGGAGTGTGTATTTTATTCACAGGACATTCATTAATAAACGATGTCAATGGAAGCAATTGGAGTCATTTACTATTGTAAAGGGTTTATTTTTTAGAGGTATAAAACTATAAAATGAAACAAAACAGAGATGAATATTGTATTAATTGCCGCTTTATTTGAAAGATAGCACTTATTGTATTCGAAATATTCTATTTTTGATATTTTTTATTTGATACCCAATTCATTTCCCCAGCTGCATTATACCGGAAGTTATTAACTCTTACATGAAAAAGCAAATGTAATATATTTTTTTTAATATCAACTTCGATCTCCAAAATCTCAAAATCTGCTCGAGCGATCATAATAACCTTTCACTTGATGCCCATATCATCTATACCATACTATCATATATTGAATTATACCGGATAGAAAATCTTGTGACATTTTCATGTCTTCTAAGACCATGAACATATCGAGTAATGGTGCAGGGAAATAACTTCACGGGAAATAACTTCACATGGGAAATATCTTAACCTCTACTGGGAAATAACTTCACTTTTTTCGGGTTAAATTTTTTTCCCATTCCCACTTATGGTGAGAAATAATTCCATCAAAAATGTGTGTGAAATTTATTCCCACCTAAAATTTTTTTTTTTTTTTATAATGCACTCGCACTCAAAGGGTTATTAATACCTTTATAATGAATTAACATGTGCGAGCGAGGAAAGAGAAGGAATAGAAAGATAGGAAAGAAAGGTACAGTGGTTTGAGATTTTAGGTGATAATTATCTCATGGAAATCCCACGGGTGGCATCCAGTTGAAACTTGGGAAATAAATAAAAATTGCTGCCCAGGCTGGGTTTGAACTCCAAGCTCTCGGGTTGAGCAACCAAGCACTACATCCACTGTACCATTGCCACCCGCACCTAAAATTTAATTATCTAAAGAAAATCAACCCAACCCAATGCAAATGATACAACCAAGAGCTTTTTGAACCATTTACAAAGAGATATGAGTCTTTCCTCATCGTTGATATACAATCCTGAATTCTGGAAAACCTCCTCCTCTAAGCAGCTTCGAAATAAGTCATAGAAATGAAAATGGACGAAATTCAAACAAATGTCTGTCCACAAATTGAAACAAATTAATGAACGTAGAGTTCTTCCGATTTATGAATAGCCAACAAATATAAAAATGGAGAAAACTACAGAAAATATTAATCACTAAAACTGAATGTTCAATGTTATTTATTTTCAAATAAAAAAGTGATAGTTTTAAGTGCTAATTTATTTTAAAAACTTACTTGTTGTTTTTTTAAACTTAACAATGCATAGGTATGTATTTGAAAAAAAACTTACATCTTTCGTTTTAGTGGATAACATAAAGTAAACGTGAAAAATGTGTGCGAGTATTGTGCAGCTTTAAAAATCAATTAAAACGACGAGAATTAGACGTATTTTCAAATATATGACTTTACATGTATAATGCACCAAAACGAAAGATCTGTTTTAGAAAATACGTCTAATGCTCGTATTTTAATTGACTTTTAAAGCTACACAATATTCGCACACAATTTTCACGTTTACTTTATGTTATCCACTAAAACGAAAGATATGTTTTTTTTTTCAAATACGCATGCAATGTATAGTCTTGAAACAGTTACTGTAATACAAAGTTAAATTATTTCGGACCTTGTGTGGGAAATAGCTAAACATAGAAGTGAAAATTATTTCCCACAAAAAAGTGAAATTATTTCTCAACTTCAGTGAGTAACATCTTCATCTTCACTAGAAAAAAGTGAAGTTATATTCCGTGAAGTTATTTCCCTGCACCTCGAGTAATCCTGTTGTATGTAACGTTGAGTTTCTGTCTGTCTTCTAAATCACTTTACACCTCGTAACATAAAAGCATAAGAGGTACCAATACCAACAAAGTTTTTGCCAAAATTAAACGAGTTTTCAGAGGTGTTTCAGATTTGATGAGATGTCCACTCTACACGAAGACCTCAATACACTTTGCCTGATGTTATCTTGATGTGAGTGTTCCAGGTAAGAGTTTTGTTAAACGTGAGCCCAAGATTTTGAGCGGAATCCAAAAACGCTTCAAAACTTCAGGAAAGTATGAAGTGTCAGTAGTAATTCCTAAGATGACAGCATACGATGTTGTAGCGGTCATCTCCGATTGAAGTCGGTCATCATTGAAAATCCTCGGCGTAGTTATTCTTCAAGCGAGAACTTAAGTCCAAAACAAGTTCAAACAAGCTGTGATTTAAAGGGCTCCCATAACACTAAGGCTCATTGAAATTTTTTTTGGAAAGGAAGGATTTCAGCCTCTGCAACTGTCACCGTGTTCAATTTCTGGCTCCGTCATAAAGCTTATTCATCTTTTCTTTTAATTTTGGATTTAATCTCATCAGAAATCGTGTGGAGTTAAATGCGTCGAAAACTCAATGCTGTCTTCTGTCGTTAAAGCTAAACACACCCCTATGCCATTATCCATGAATGGTTCTTGCATCGAGGAGGACTATCAGTACTCGATATATGTCTATCAGTGACAACCTTCGTTGGAATGACCACATACTTGAGATTGCCAAGAATGCTGCAGGATGCTTAGACTTCCTTAATAGATGTAAGAAGTTTTTAACCCCTTCTGATCTGGCTACAATTTACAAAGCGTTTATCCCCCCAAAACTTGAGTATAACTCCCATCTCTGGACAGGTGCTTCTCAAACTTTTGTACACCTGCTCGACAGAGTTCAGAAAAAAGCGCTAATATTGATAGGAGAGAGAAACATTATGGAAACATTTCCATCCCTTGAACATAGTCGAAATGTTTCATGTCTTTCCTTATTCTACCGGTTCTTCTACAAAAAAAATGCTCACTCGAGGTAGGCAGCTGCGTTCCACCCCTTAAACATTTCCTCCGTGACACCTGTCTTGCTTAGAACGCTCATCAGTTTACACTTGAGCCCAATTTCAGATGTATCGTGAAATATAGGGATTCTTTCTTGAGCCGTACAACACGAATGTGGAATAAATTGCCCGGTACAATTTCCCTTTGCCATTTTAATCTTCAAGCATTCAAGAACAATGTTCATTGAAACCCTCTTTTCCTTCCTCCCTCTATTTTCCTATCGCTCGTGCTGTGACTAATCATTAAAAGGGCTATTCAAATCCCTTCAACGCGTATGCGTTATAAAAAAAATCATTTTATTCTATATTTTCAATTGTAAATTCGGCAAGGGCAGCTGCCTAAAACTGCAAGTATAAAATTTCATACAAAAACCTCCTGAAATCTCAAATCTTTTGAAACATTTGAAACAGAAATATGTATTTCCAAATGTTGAAAGAAGAAAATAAATGCCAATAAATTTATTCTCAGGTAACTCTTCAGCAAAAAAAAATTCTATTTTATCAAAATATGCAAATTAATGTATTTTCCAAGTGAATCGATAATATCTGATATTCCTTATAATTTAAAAAATCGTTTCATTTCCTTCCAGGACATTTACAGGGAATTTATTACGTTTAACGTTTTGCAAAGAACATCCGGAATACAAAGTGCAACTTCTGCATCTTCTTTACTTACTTACTTATGTTGGCGCCACTGGAGCGTGGTACTCCAAGGCCTTGCTGAGAATGCCCCTCCAGCCGGCTCGATCTCTAGCCTGCTGTCTCCAATTTCGTACTCCAAGTTGACGGATGTCTCCCTCTACCTGGTCACTCCATCGAAGATGAGGTCTACCTTGGCTTCTGACTCCCTCGGGTTTGGCGTTGAAGACTTTACGAGCTGGAGCGTCGATGTCCATTCGCTCTACATGGCCCAGCCATCTTAGCCTTTGGATTCGAATTTTTCTGGCTAGGCTTATGTCGCTGTACAGCTCGTACAGTTCATTGTTATATCTTCTTCTCCAAACGTTGTTTTCGCGATTTACGCAGACAGGACCATAGATCGTACGCAGAACTTTTCTCTCGAAGACTCCAAGTGAATTTTCATCCGATTGGGATAGGGTCCATGCTTCTGCACCATATAGCAGGACCGGGATGATGAGTGTTTTATACAGTGTCACCTTGGTTCTTCTCGATAGGGCTTTACTCCTCAATTGCTTACTCAGCCCAAAGAAACAGCGATTAGCAAGAGTTAGTCTGCGTTTGATTTCAGCGCTGATGTTGTTGCCTGTGTTTACAGCAGTGCCCAGGTAGACAAATTCACTGACTACCTCGAAGTTATACCTATCAATGGTTACGTTCTGACCAAGTCGGTGGTGGGATTGGACTTTTGTTGATGAAAGCATATACTTCGTCTTGTCCTCGTTTATTTTCAGCCCCATTCTGCTTGCTGCTGACTCCATAGTAGTGAAAGCACCGGTTACTGCTCGCTTTGTTCTTCCTATCACGTCTATGTCGTCAGCAAACCCAAGTAATTGTGTCGATCTATTGAAAATGGTGCCTGATGTACTGGCATGGGTGCTCCGTATTACATTTTCAAGCACAATATTAAAACAGCTGCATGACAGTGCGTCACCTTGTCTTAGCCCTCTGGTGGTTTCGAAGGTTTCAGTAGAGTCTCTACCAACTTGGACGGAACAGCGAGCATTCTCCAACGTCATCCTGATAAGGCGTATCAGTTTAGCAGGGATTCTAAAGTTAGACATCGCACGATACAGTTCGACTCTATTAACACTGTCGTAGGCGGCTTTAAAATCGACGAACAGGTGGTGGGTGTCGATGTTATACTCTTGGGTTTTCTCCAGGATCTGGCGTAATGTGAATATTTGGTCGGTGGTAGATTTTCCAGGTCTGAAGCCGCATTGGTAAGGACCTATCAGGTCGTCAGCAAACGGCTTGAGACGTTCACATAAAACGCTGGACAGGATCTTATAGGCGATGTTTAAAAGGCTTATGCCTCTATAGTTGGCGCAGAGGAGGCGGTCTCCTTTTTTGTGAATCGGGCAGATGGTACTGAGATTCCACTCATCGGGCATACTTTCCTCCGACCATATTTTGCAGATGAGTTGGTGTATGCTCCTGACCAGGTCATCTCCAGCGTGTTTAAAAAGCTCCGCTTGAAGGCCATCACATCCAGCTGCCTTATTCATCTTTAGTCTGGTGATGGCTACTTTGATTTCATTTTGGTCGGGCGGGTGTAGTTCGTGGTCGTCATCTAGATTAACTGGAACAAGTTGATCTTGGGCGGGATCTTGGCTGTCATCGCCATTTAGCAACCGGTTAAAGTAGTCTCTCCAGATGGCTAACATCGCCTGCGTTTCCACTATGGTATTTCCATCCTGATCTTTGCAGGGCCCAGGGCGGCTTGTGAAACCGGATGTAGACTGTTTCACCTTTTTATAGAAGTTTCGTACCTCTTTTCTGCAAAAACATCTCTGCATCTCTTCGACTTCGCGTTGCTGGTGTTCTTTTTTCTTTCTCCTGAGTAGACGTTTCTCAACTTTCCTTCGCTCAACATAGAGATTTCTGGATGCTCTAGTATCTCTCTGGAGCCACGACTTGTATGCCTCCGTTTTGGCTTTGTTTGCCTGAGCACATTCGGAGTCGAACCAGGGGTTTCTGGGGGGTGGATGTGAGAAGCCCAATACCTCTGACGCAGCACTTCTTATGGCTTGTTGACATAGCTGCCATTGGTCTTCCGGGTTCATGTCATCAGTCGAAGGATTTCTCGCAAGCTCAAGGGATACGCGGTCGGCATAGGCAGCGGCGGTCTCTTCCGATTGAAGACGTCCAACATTGAATTTCCTAGGTGTAGTCGGTGTTCGCCTAAGAACTTCCATGGAGATCCGTACCCTAAGTTTTGCACCGACTAGGTAGTGGTCCGAATCGATGTTTGCTCCTCGGAAAGTACGGACATTCATAATGCTGGAGGAGTGTCTTCCATCAATCACAACATGGTCGATTTGGTTGCAGGTTCGACCATCTGGGGATCGCCATGTGCCCTTGTGGATGTCGGGACGTGGGAATCGCGTGCTGCTCAGCACCATGTTTTTTCCCGCTGCAAAATCGATGAGCCTGAGTCCGTTGTCGGAGGTGGTGTCGTGCAGGCTGTGTTTTCCGATCGTCATACCAAAGATGTCCTCTCTCCCAATTTTGGCATTGAAGTCTCCCAAAAGAATTTTAATGTCATGTTTTGGGCACTGCTCATATGTTTTGGCGAGGAGCTCGTAGAAACATTCTTTGGTAGCGTCGTCTTTCTCTTCTGTAGGGGCATGGGCGCTAATTAGGCTTATGTGGTGGAATTTGGCCTTAATGCGGATCGTTGTCACTCTCTCGCTGACTTTGCGAAAGCTCAAGACCTTTTGCCTAAGTCTTCCTCTGACAGCGAATCCGCACCCAAACAAGCGCGATCTCCCATCAAGGTGGCATTTCCCATAATAGAAATTACAGTCCTCCGTAATTCTCAGGCCCGGTCCATCCCATCGCATCTCCTGCAGGGCTGTTATATCAGCGTTGAGACTGGCGAGGGTCTCGGCTAGCTGTTCGGCTTTACGCGGCCTGTTTAGCGTACGCACATTCCATGTGCATATGCGTAAATCGTTGTCCGTTTTTCGTTTGCGGGGGGGGTCGTCAACATTTTTGGTTCTTTCATCCGAGGCATTTTCTGCGGTTTTCATCACAATCTAGTTTCCCTTTCATGACCGGCTTGTGAGGCCTGTGCATGACGTAGATCTTTGTGGTGGTTGGATCTTCAGAGCGTATCTCTTTCTTCCTGCTCCTAGTTCCTGAGAAGATAACTCAGGTATCTACAACCTATGGATCCGATTGATCCAACGTTCGTCGTTAGTTCACCTTTCGGCTATCCAGCAGGCACCACTTGGAGGTGACGATACGATTTTGCCCACCTGCATCTTCAGCAAACTAATATCTGGAATTTCAAGAATTTGCTCACAAACCATAAACGATTTTCTTGAATTCAATTCAAAAGAAAGTCAATATAATATTGGAAACATCTTTATCATATATAAATTCCACCCTAACCGCCTTCATTCATAGGTATTGTACGTATTGAGTATAAGAAAATCCAAATTCCAAGAAATAAGGATATTTACAGTGAAAGGGGAAGGAGGAAGAAAATGGAAACACTATATTTCCACTTGACCATACAATTCCTTTATCTTCTCAGTTGCATATTCCGCCTTGAGAAAATGGCACAAGATATAATATTCATTTCCACTGGAGTGCCTCCGTATAAATAATGCATCCCTTTTTGGTATACATTGTGATAAAGGGATAAGTATTCCTTTTCCCAATGAAACATTCTTTACAACTCTCAAAAGAACCTTAAAATCCCTAAAGGACAAAAAAAAAAGTTCAAGTAAATATCAAAATTTACATTTAACAAAAAAAAAAGTAAAATACAGAAATAGCTAGTATAGAAGAGAAGTTACCTACTTGCTACTTTATGGACGACCAACTTTTATACAGAACCCTCTGTGAACTTATAGCTCACTTTAATATCACCCAAGCAGCACTAAGTCAAAAAAATGAAAAAAAAAAAAAAAAACAAAACTAAGAAACCCGAAACGAAAAACAATTTCGGGAACAATGTCAATATTTATTCAAAACGGGTCATTGGGTGCACTCACTTTTCAGCTTTTTGCCTCAACTTTTTGTGGGTTTTTAATTTTTTTTTCTCTCTTTTTCGTCTGAGCATCCGAAGCAGCAGGATCTCAAGAATATAAGCTAACAACAAAATGTTTCACAAAATATATAATTTTTCTTATCCTAAATTTTGTAACACTGAAGGAGCTCCTTTTGCACCGGGTGGCACAGTTTTTTCTTTTTTGCTTGAGTTTTTGTTTTGTTTTTTAGTTTTTGCCTTTTCAAGAAAAAGTTCTTCGACCCATTTGCAGTAAGTAGCGTCGACGATAAGGTAGGGTTGCCAAACAGAGGTTGGGGATCAGAGCGCCACACGGTCAATTCTAGTATTATTTTACTTAACAAAAATGTAGATAGAGGTTAGGGAACTTAAAAGGTATTGGTCGATATTACTGTCTTTCTTCAAACATTTGCTGTCAAAAGATGCCTACAATTATTGAGTCATAATCTTGGAAACATTTCTGATGATTTATCGGAGTCAAGAAACATTTCGACTCAACTCAAACTTTAACTTCTTTAAATCGGAACCTTAAGGAAATTGAAAAACAAATATTCTGCCTTTTCAGAGCAGCTGCTCAGCATACATAAGGACCAGACGAAATTCGTACAACTGAGACAAAGTCATTTATAAATTAAACAAACAATATAGGAACCAAATGGCTGCCTTGAGGTTCACCAGAACTGACAATAAAAACTTGTTTTATTAAAATTGTTGGAACTGTAAACTCAGAAACAACTTTTGCGAAAAGATTTAGAATCTAAAGGCTTCTCGTGTGAAGAAAAATTGCAAAATTTGGGAAGACAGTTCAGCGTTGTGTGAGACATGGTATGAAAGCAAGGCTGGATAAACTTATAATGACTGCGGCTTATACTGCAAGAAGCAGCATTGCAAGTCAGCTGTATAATAATACTGCCGTTGTCTAACACCGAAGTAGGCTTTAAACGGCTGAAGATGGAAGGAGCTCTTTGGTGGACTGCTTATTAATGGTTACTTGAATTTTAATTGAACAACATGAGCAGGTATCTAAATGTATTAACTTGACTAATAAGAGAATTTTTGTTACAAATTCCATTTTTCCATACGCTGCAAATGATTTTTGAAATAAAACTCTTCGAATCCAATGTTAAATCAAAACTGTTTTTCTTATAAAAGTAGTTTTTTGGAAACATCTCGAGCAGCATTCGGACTTTCCTTAATGTCTCCGGTACATTCTAAAGATTTATTATCCCCAAACCATATATCGAACGTTGAATTGTGGAACAGGACCGGACAGACAAAAACTGGATGCAGATATCAAATCAAAATTGCATTGGATACCCCAGTGAACAAACATACAAATATACGATTTGTTACTAGACGATAAGACACATCATTTCTGAAATTTGTTCAATTAAGCCTCTTAAAAACTAAAAGGTGTATTTTTAGACGTGTGGTTTTCAATTTGGCAATACTTTTTTCGGAGTTGGTCTTTTTGACAGCTGTCACTTGATTTATGTTTAGTCTTGTTTGCCATTTCAAAATGAATAGACTTACTCCTGAACAACGTTTGCCAATCGTGCAAATTTATTACCAAAATAATGGCTCGGTTCGCGCGACGCATCGCACGCTGCGTCCAATACCTATTCGGTCGACATAATCGCCCAGGTATTTATTTGAGCCAGCCGCGGCGGCCACTTGCTCGAAATCCTTTTTAAAACATAATGGCAAACCCTTATCTTTATAATAAAAATAAATTATATGCGTTTTATTTCTTTCTTGAAAATCACACGTCTAAAAAAAAAAACACCTTTTATAAGAAACTTAGGAGACGCAGAATATAATTAACGGGTGTTTTTTTAGCTGCATGAGAAGTTTCGATGGTTTTTGTCTATGGTTTGACAATTCATAGAGCACTTCGACCATTTTGCGGTCAACAAAAATGGTTAAATGGCTCCGTCAATAAGAACCATTGCCGTAAATGGAGCGAAGATAATCCTAAAGCCTTTAATGAATCACTATTTCATCCATTAAAATTTGCTGTTTGGTGCGGGTTACACGCTGGCGGATCATCGGATCGCTCTCAATTTCTTTCGAAATGAGGAAGCACCTGCAGTTTCTGTTATATGTTCCAATAATACGGGTCAAATTGCAATAGGTACAGCACACTTAACCATCAATTTATTTTAAAATCAATTTGGTGACAACTTTATTTCCAGAAGTGGTCCTGTTAACTGCCGCCCTCGTTCGTACGACTTAACGTCTCCCGATTACTTTTTATGGAGATATGTTTAGTCATTGGTTAATGACGACAAACCAGCATCTCTTGAAGTATTGGAAGCCAACATTAAAGCCAACTTTGACGGCCAGATTTATTGGAAAAACTAGTGAAAAATTGGATAGATCGTATGGACTATAAACATAACTCATAGCCGCGGCGGACATATGCTAGAAGTCATATTTTCAACAAAAAAAAATGAAATGAAATTATCTAGCAGATTATAATAACAAAAAATTCATTCCAACAATATTTCTCTCCTGTATTATTTTTTAAAGTTTTAAAGCTCTTTACAGAAACACCCGTTCCAATTTTCAAGATCCCACCCATTGCACCCAAAAGCTCTATACAAATAACTAGCTCGAAAATAAAAAAATCCCTTAAAGTCTGAGATTGCATATCTATGGCAACCCTGTCAAACAAATTGAACCACGAAAATAGGACAACAAGTTTTCAAAGAATATCCAGATCCATGAGCTATGACAATGGGTGACAATGATGACGAAAAAGTCAAGCTAGATGGCGGTTTTTATATCTCAACTCAACCAAAAAACTTATATATCGAGTGTCCTTTTAATTGTATGTGTTCGGATAGATGAACGAGTAGGTACGTATGTATTTGTATGCCATAAGAAAAAACAAAGCACCAAGGAATAATGAACTATAAAACAAAAGAAGAGAAGCCACAATACAAAACTGAAAACTCTGACATACAAAAAAGCCGTTGTCGTTGCAGCCGTTGGAAGACCTCCCTAGAACGAAAGCGATGTATGAATGACAAAAAAAAAAAAAAACAATATTCGTCCCTGATCTACCTTAGTTCTTTTGTTCATGTTCCTTCCACCTAAACTTTAGCAAAACTTACAATAAATTCATTTATCTATCTGTTCTTGGAAATACCCGACGAGCCATACCATAGCTCCATCGCTCCATCTCTTCACTAACAACTACCGCCACCATTTTGGAGCGGGCTTATCCTATCCCTCTTGTATTGAACACAAAAGGAAATGCGATGTGGCGCAGGAGGATAACACAACGAACAGGATAACAGCAAAAGCAGCAGCACCAGGACAGGACCAGCAGACATAATAGAGACAAAGTTAAATAGATTTCTTTTTCGTTTATTTCTTCGTCTTTTTTTTTAATTTTTTTTATACTTATTTTTCGGAACTCATCTTAAAGCCCAAACTCAGAGTTGAGTTGGTTCACCGGAAAAAGGAAAACGAAGAAGGACGCGCAGGACAGGATACGACAGTATAATAGTATACGTATATATAGATACCTAACTCTCCAAGGAGAGTGATAGTGAAGAAGATTGCATTCCCCGGGGCGGATTGAGTTGATTTTGAAAAAGGATCCTAACTTTGTTATGACAGTGAATGAACTATATAGCCTGCATGATGGCGAAGGGGTTTAAATGAATGACAATCCAGGAAGGATTCTTTAGTTTTTGTTGTCTTACTTTTGCTTTTTTGCTAAGTTCGCGACGTTTTTCCTTTTAAATGGATTAATTTCCTATAAGTGAATGGCGTGGGCGAGGGGGCAAGGGTATCATTAGTGGCGATATTCATATACCCTAAGTGTTTTTAGAAAATGCCACGCGGGCTTTTAACCGCATTATGGATTTTCTATGGTATAAGGCTAGACTGATGGAACCGATTCCTTGGTGTATTTGTTCCATATAATTTGATAAACGAAAATAGAAGGGTTGGATGATGCAGAATAGATGGTGTATTGTGTTATTAGGAGGTAACCCAATTATTGGACATAGACCTGTAGTGTGTTACAGTTCAAGAAGTTGGCTTTTAAAAAGTTTTTGGCTTTTGTTACATAGTTTTGTGGGGTGATGGGGTTTTTGGGAGTGTCCAATATACACGTGTTTTAGAAATTCGGGTTATAAGAGTTTTAATTTAGTTGGATATACTTTTTTTCCGGCATAGATTTAGATTTACTTTTTAAGATAAGATTGTTAAAGCTTTTAAATCGCTGATTATAAGTTTGAAATTTTAAAATCAACTTACGACGTTGTAATAAAGAATAAAGAAGTCTATTTTAAAGAAATAAAGTTGTAGGTAAATGAGGTGAGTACTTATAAAACCTTTAAATTTAGTTCAAAAAATATATGTATATGTCAGTTAAAAATAAAGGCATGGAAAATTCAATTTATAATGGTTTTTTCCTTTGAACACAATTTACAGTTTCAGAATGATTTGGTATACTTCTCATGATCTAGACATTTAAGCACTAACCAACCATTTAATGATGCACTGATTCTGAAATATTCTATACATCTTACTGAAGTCGGCTTATCGACTGAATTGATTTAAACAAAATTAATAACTTATTAAAATACTGTGGCAAAAACAGCTCAAGTAAGTGGCCAAGTCCTAAAAACTTACAATCTCAACCAATCCTGTGTGCATGTTGATGCTCTACAGTAGTTGAAAGACCCTACAAATACGAAGGACTATCAGAGATGCAATTTTTTGTGACACGATTTATTCTAGGAAAATAAATAAGGTCAAATCATGGATCTAACCTGATATTATAAGAGGTGTTATTTTAATATTCAAAGACAAATGGCATTTTTTGCGATAAATTATAGGATGTTTTGTTGCCAAATGGCCGCCACGGCTACGCTTACACAACAATGTCCTTTTCATGAAATATTTTCCATCACCAAATCGCAAAGTGGCTGCTGTATGCCCTCAATAGTTTCACAAATTCCATTTTTGAGGTCTTGAACTGACGCTGGGCTGTTGGCGTAGACCTTATCTTTCACGTGGCTCCAAAGGAAGAAGTTGCAAGGTGTTAAATCACAAGATCTCGGTGGCCAATTATGATCACCTCTTCGACAGATAACACGGCCCGGAAACTTTTCCCGTAAAAGATCGATGGTTTCAGTGCGTGTGTGGCACGTAGTTGCGTCTTGTTGAAAGTTAACATTGTCTAGATCAATACCATCTAATTCCGGACATAACAAATTATTAATCATCTCTCGATAGCGCAATCCATTCACCGTAGTTGTTGCTTCAGCCTCATTCCCGAAAAAGTTAGTTCTAATGACCCCGCTGGGCCATAAACCGTACCAAACAGTTACTCGTTGAGGATGGAGAGGCTTTTCAACAATAAATCTTGGGTTTTCCGAGCCCCAGATGTGCCAATTTTGATTGTTGACGTAGCCACAGAGGTGGAAATGGGTCTTATTAGTCAAAATGATTTTTCGATGAAATCCCGGATCATTTTCATGTATTTCAAGAACCCAATCAGCAAAGACACGACGTTGTTGATGATCGGCCGGCTTGAGTTCTTATGTTAACTGAACTTCATAGGCCTTAAGACACAAGTCTTTATGCAAAATACGATGTAATGTAAAAATAAAAAAAAATTAATTTTTGGCACAACAACTCCAAGCGGGGCCTGTGACTTACACTCTCAACCATTCCTGTGTGTGCGTTGATATTCTGCAGGAATGGAAGGGACCTACAATTTACCGCCGAATCCGAACGGCTAACAGAGAAGCGCATTTTCCATGACATTAATTACTCTTGGAGGATTTGTCACTTCCTCGCAAGAGGCAGTACCCCGGAAAAGAATTTAGGTGGAAACGTCAGGGATCGAACCCAGAACCTTCGGCGTGGCAGTCCGACACACTTACCACTACGCCACGGGTGTTATGACGTCTGTGAAATGCCGAATTCCAAAGAACCACGAGGAATGGACAAACCTGCACCAATTTCTGAATTGAGGTCCGACAAGGTGCTTCACGACGACCAACAAATGTTTCGTCTCTGCCAAATTTTCACCATTTTTATAGTGAATTTCAAATGTCAAAAAATAAAGCTTCAAAAGTAACAACTACCGAAATAGCGGGCTATTCAAAGTAACACCTCTTATTGGAAAACCCTTTGGTAACAACAACAAAAAAAAAAAAAACAACAAAAATCAACAACAAAAAAAAAACACCTATATAAACGTGCTAGAGCAGTCAAAATTTCCAAGTTCTAAACAAAGTTGGAAGAAATTCCATTCACAAGAGGCAGTAGCCCGGAAAAAAGAACTAAGGGTCAAGTCAGGCGTGGAGCCTTCAATCCGCAGTATAGCAGTCCGACACACTTATCACTTAGCCACAATGTACTACATCACGTTGATCTTTCAGAAGCATTAATGTTTACCTCTCCCCTGAACGGTGCAGGAATTGATGCCATACTAGCCTCTTTTTTCTTGCCATGCGTTATCACTGAATTTGGAAAATGTAACTTTTCCCAGGAAATGGAAAGATAACTGTAACAATAAGAGTATTATCAGCATTTAGTCATTATTCTCAAGAAGATGGGAAGTAAGAGATGATGTCCAAGATCGCGAAGCACCAAGTGTTCGGGCAAATAAAACCTACTGAATTATCATGAATTATAGCATAGGTGTTATTCAAGATGTTATCCGGAGATCGCTTGGGTACTAGACGAATTCCGTATAAAATGGCTATTTTTAAGTCATGCAACAACGCAAGGTGGTGCACAGTTTCGAGAGGATGTGATATAGGGTACGAGACCGGGCACTGTCAAAAACTTACATGCAATTGATACATAGAAATGTTTTGAATGCCATGGTTGAAGAAAATGAAAGAATTGGTATCCAATGGAACCTTTTTTACAAGTTAAGATATTTGGAATATTCGGGTGATGACATCTCTTCATTGACATACTGCACAGGAGTCTTTAACCAAATTAACGAAATAAGGAGTTGACTGCCTAAAGGATTAACGCCAAATAATGCACAACAGCCAGAAATATTTACAGCAGGTTAGAGGCAAAAGAGAAGATCAATCAATTTATTACTCGATGGTATGGGACAAACCTGTATGTACGTCAGCAAAAGAATAAACAAGCCTTGTGTAGTACATTTGGAGTTCAATCTCCAACGTTAAACTCTAGAAAAATATGGATTGGCACTTAGTTCAAACTGCCTAAATTCAACTATGTACAGGGTGGGCCATCTAGTGGTTTCTTTTTAAATCATTGGTTATTTTGACATTGACATCAGCTGTCTCCCGCTCAAAATCTTGACACAAAGTCAGTATCATACATCAGCGGAACGAAATAAGCCGCTTTACGCTTGGACAACGTTGGGAAATATTGAAAACTTTTTTCCAAAGTGGTGAGTCCTGCGTAAGTGTAGCCCAAACAGTAAGTTTTTTGAAAAGATGTTTTGACCGAAATGAAGCAGAAATAGCACCTGCTGTAAGCAAGTTTGTACTACACGCCTCAGAGATGCGATTTGACTTTTTTTGTGGGAAACTGTGAAGGACCGATGTGATGTCAACATTCCGTAAACAATGCAAGCACTTAAGGCCAATATCATCCAAGCAATCCGTGCGCTACAGCCTGAAACCATCAACAAGGTCTTGGAAAATTGGAGCGACGGAATTCGCTATACTGCAAGGCCAGCCGAGGTAGCCACTTGAGTTACATTGTGTATTGTGTTCCATAATTAATGGGAATGTTTGCTTTTACTAATAAAGCACGTAACGGGGAAAACATTTAATTTTGTTGATTTTATTGTATTTTTTAAGAAAACCTGGAGGTCAATACATTTGAACATAGCTGAGTCGCAGGATTTGCAGCTCCGGTATAGTGCTGCGAATTAACAGAAACATAAAAATCTGGTTGCAGCCATGTTCTCTAGATTCTAGAAGAATTCAAAATGCTGATAATGCTGCAAACGGAAGCTTTCTGAACACAAATAGAAGAAGGACTTTTTCGTCTAGGTCATTGCGTCAAACATATTTATTGCTTCAAAGAAATTCAAAAATTCAAAATGTTCTCCAAAAACATTGGCCGTCAATAGGTTTGAATTGCATTTTGCAATAATTGTATTTAAATTCAGATTTAACAATTCGAAATAAAGAAGAAACGCAAATTGAAATAACTTATAGTTTTCTTTGTTTTTAAAAATTTAAATTTAACGATTAATCAAAATATCAACCAAAAGATATTTCAAGAAATACGTAAAATTTCAAACACATTCCAACTTTATGATTTTGAATATTCCAATGACTTATTTATAGGTCTGCTTTTGAATATAAAATATAATTCAATCCATAATGGAATACAAAGAAAATTATTTCAATATTAAATTATGTTTATATCGCCCAAAACCCATCAGAACGTTAAAACAACGGTTTACATTTTATAAAATAAATAAAATAATTGAACACCTGCGGCAAAATTCCTTCGTAAAAAAAATGTTTAAAAATAAAAAATAATGACAGAAATAAAAAAAATAAAACACAACACAACACAACACACGCCATTACCCGGTTAAATGTAATCAATGCAAATAGGATATACCTAAGTTAAATAAGGACCAAACCTCCTCTTTCAATTCCCGATACCCTTTGTGTTTTATGCATTCAAAATAAATTCATCCGCTCCAGTTAATCCGATACACAGATGAATTTCACAGGATAAGTAGGTATAGATGGGCTTGGGCATTCGTGTGCAACACTTTTCGCACTGACGGACGACGCAACGGTAAAAAGGACCCTAGGATCCGACCATCCACTTTGATAATCAAAATTACCCCATTGTCCTGTTGAACCCGAAACAATAGCTTTTCAATGGAATTTTAATGTTTTTTTTTTTTTTTTTTTCAATTTCATTTTTAATTTTATTTTATATTTTTGAAAATGTGCTTGACATTCATTAACAGTATCATCATCGCACGTATCAACAGCAGCCCGATTCTCATTTAACCCTCTCTTCGACTTCCAGCCCCCCTTCATCGTTTTCCGCACCTGCTGCGCAGTGCGTTGATTGTTATCCTTTTATTTGACGATGCATCCATACATCTCATCTGGTTGGTGCGGTTCCTGGTTTCTACTCGTATTGAAGTGCGCTGCAGCGTTATTTGTTGCTGTAGCGAGTGCTCTCGCAGTCTCGCTGTGTGTTTTGAGGTATCTCTGTTAAAAATCAGTTTTTCACCTTCAACGTCCACATTATTAATTGAAGAGTTTATTTTATATTCCATTATTTCCGTTTCCTCTTTTCTTCCATTTTTGTGTCCTGTCCCTCTGGATAACCGCCAACGGCCGCCGAATCTGCCACTGACCGGACCGCCATTGGTTATGGATAAATGCATTCACCCTTACAAAATGGTGGAATGCTTTTGGACTGGATTCAATCGATCTGCAATATGCCTACAAAAACTACGGGATACGAGTTAAAAAAAAAAGAACAAAAATACTGAATATTATGATGCGTTACTAATTAATGTTGCATATTGTTGGGAGATGTGTATAAAATAGAAAACTCGTAATATAAATATATTTTAATGCGGCACAGATTTTTCGAGGTTATAAGCGAACAGGGGATGGGACAACCCGACCCGACCATCAGGATGATAATGATGATGTTCATGATGGAACTGGGCCAATGATGGGTCATTTGAGGAAATGGTTATAATGTGGTTGGTGGCATTTTAAGCGTTTTAATTAAAATTTTGTTAAATTCTGCCGATTGGTCGATTATTAAATACTCGCGATGCTCTGCACCCCCATCGCTCAAGCATTAAAATAGGAAAATCTCTTTTTTTCAATACTTTTTTTGCTTGATGAGGAGGAAAATGAAAGGGTTCAGCGCTATTGAAATATAAACAGTTTTCTGTTTAAATAATAAATATATTAAAATGAAACGTGTACATGCATTATATGTGTGAACATTAAAATATTATGGGATTTAGAATGAAAACAATTTTAATTTGCCACTTTAGAGGGGATGACAGCATATCGCACTAACAAATGTGCATGTACCTTATATATGTAGCTATAAAAATTGTTTTTAAACGATTCTGCTTTCGAATGGATTTTATCCTAATTTGAAGAGGAGTTTATTTTTTGTTCAATTAGAAGTGAAATTGTTTGCAAATGTTTGAGGGTTGTTTTAACGGATCAAGTGTAATAGAAGGCAAATATTTATTATACTAGTATTTTGGAATTAGCATTAGTGTTTGGACTTCAAAATTCAGATATGTGGTGCATATATGTACATATATAGGAATGCAAAACTATGTGGTACATATTTGTTTTATAGTCAATCCTCAGTTTGGTACGAAAATGAAAATAAAGTGCACGACTGGGTCGTACGAACTTGCTCTAATGTGTTAAAATGGTTTTGGTTGCTTGAGATTTTGGGAAAAAAGCGTTGAAAAAATCATATGAAATTTTATAAATCACTTTAAAATCAATACCTTAAACGTTTTTTTGGAGAAAATGAAGTAAGCCATCAGGTTTCTTTTACGTTTTTGAATTTTGAGGAAAATTTTTTTCAAAATCGTTTGGAATATAGTTTAGAAAAGTTTTTCAAAAAACAGCTTTTTTTGAGTATGCCAACTTCTTGCACTTTGTAGTTTTTATCAGAAAAATAAAATTAAAAACATAAGCGAGAGCTACAGTACGTTTGCAACGAACTGTTGGATACCCTATTCCCTATATTTTGTATGTGTATGCGTTCGGCTCCCGCAGCCAGCCGATGTTCCAGTTTCAGAAACAAAATTCTTCTTTAGCAGACAGACAAAAATTCAATAACATTAATTTTGTGTGGAAATAACTGCTGGCGCAGTAAAAAGAAGGTGTGTGCCCCGCCCAACATTGAGACTTTTTTTTGCCAAGGCAATTACTATGAGGTTCACGACATTCAATTTTAAGTTTTTAGCTCGATTTGAACAAAACAAAACAAAACTTAAATTTTTAAAAATTAGATTTTGAATGGAAATAGCGATTATGGGTGTTTTAACAATTCTTGAACCACACTCTGCTACATAACCAAGAAATGAAAACCGAAGTGTTTATCTTTTTATTTCAAAACTGCGACCGATAGTTAAAAAACATTAAAAAATTAATGCATTATAGAACTTTTGACGGAAACGCCCCTTAAAAGTGGGCGTGTCTTAAAAATTTGAAGCACTAACTGCGCTTTAATCAGTATTTAGGCATATGTGTAAAACTACAGCTGAATCGAGTAGTTTTTAAACAATCTTACCTGAACAAATGTATTTTATCAAAATCACTCCTTTAAAAGTGGGCGTATTGAAAAAATTTACACAAGAAAATGTAGATATATTTTTCAAATAACAAACGGAAGGAAAAAGGTTTAAATTGAAGATTGATAGTGCCTTAAATTTTTAAAACTACGTTTTTGGTACTTTCATAAAAAGTGGGCGTAAGCCACGCCCAAAATTCAAAAATTTCTTTTCATACACAAACTTTTTAGTTTATACTAAGAGACGCAAAATTTTGGCTTACAGATTCATTATAAATACCGTCTATCTACAAAAACAATTTTCTATAAATTCTAGTGAAAAGTGGGCGTCAGCCACGCCCAAAATCAATTCTTTTGATTTCATACACAAGATGTTTATGTGCAAGTAATACCCACAAAATTTAATGTTTTTCCCTTTAATATAACAATTGTTATTTTATAAAAACAATATTGATGGTTTTGTATAAAAAATGGGCGTCAGCCACGCCCAAACTGAAATTTTTTTATTTAATTGGAAGGAAATTTACCTAAAGTTTACGTGTGCAAAATTTTAGTGTTATGCTTTTATCGTAACTGTACAAAAAACATAATTTAATTCTACCAAATTGAGGTTGTTCAACAAAAATGGCGATTGTGGGCGTGGTTGTGGGCGGATTTTGCCGGTTCAAGAACTTAGCCTTACTCTTGAACCAAAGATTATATATACCAAATTTCAGCTTTCTAGCTCAAAAATTGCGACCTCTAGAGAGTATACATACGGACGGACGGACGGACGGACGGACGGACGGACGGACGGACATGGCTTAATCGATTACTCTTTTGATTCTGAGTCAGAATATATATACTTTTCTATACCTAACGGTATTATTTCTCTATGTTACAAACTCCACACCAAATACAATATACCCATTCTATGGAATAGGGTATAAAAATATAGATTGAACCGTTTTTGGAAAAAACAAAAGTTAAAAAAAAATTTTGAAAGTTTTTTTAAAAACTCAAAAAAACATTTTTTGGAAAAATTAAGAGTTTATATTATTTCGTTTATAAAAGGGCTTCTACATTAAAATTTTCATCGAAATCCGTCAAGTGGCTTACGAGAAAATCGGATTTCAAAAAACCGGTCCTATGGGAGGTACCGTTATAAGACTTTTCCTGAAAAATCTATTCCAACCAAAACATAAAGTTTGCACAAAAAACATTATTCAGAAAGTTTTATCAAAATCGTAGGAGCCGTTTTTTGAGAAAATTTATTTTTTTCACAAAAAATCGTATGGCAGGTACCGTTATTTTTGGAGCTAGGATGCTAATTCCAAAAACCCCTCTGTAGGACGTCATAATAATACTATGTACCAAGTTTGAAGCAAATTGGTCCAGCCGTTTAGGGTGTAGAAAACTATACAGACAGACAGACACACGGACAGACAGACAGACAGAATTGTCGGACCCACTTTTTTCGACTTCTCTATCATCGTAATGTCATGTTTGATTGTTAGAATTTTTTTTTTTTTTTTACGAATGCATAACTTGCCTTATAGTACCTATAATCGCAAGTAAAAATTGTTGTACTATTGAACCATTTCAATTGTCAAAACGTTTAACATAAATTACTCACATAAACTACAGATAATAGGGCAAGCTTTCACCTCATGCCCTTACAATTTTGCAATTTGATCGTCTGATTCACACTTAGTATGTATAAGCCGCGAAACATGGTATCATCAGGAAGCTCGTTGGAAAGACGAAAATAATAAACAATCACGTTCCTACTGGACATCGAAAAAGCCTGTGATAGCGATTGGATCAATGAACTTATTTTGAAGGTAAGACTCGTTTACAGTTTCCCAATTAATAGAATTTTTTTTTGTTCAAGTTATCAAGGATAACTCTTCAGCAAGGATCCAAACTGGGGCCTACACTTTTCAACATCTACACCTCTGACCAGCCAAGTAACACTCAGTGGACAAAAATAAAATTATATACCGGTGACACAGGATTACATTAAGAATCTTTGAGAATACAACCTGGGTTGGGCCAAAAAATCAACAGTGATTTCAAGGAGATAACAGGCGGATAGCTGATGTTGTAAGGTGAAACTTAGGTTAATTACCCATTTAGGTGTCACTGCGGTCGCAATTTAAAAAAATAAAGTGTACGACTGGGTCGTACGAACTTGCTCTTATGTGTTACAGTGGTCTTGGGGATTGAGATTTTGGAAAAAAAAGCAATGAAAAAAACATATGAAATTTTATTAATCATTTAAAAATCAAAGTTAAAACGTTTTTTTTTTTCAAAATCGTTAGACCAATTTTTTTTTTTTTTTTTTTTTAAACGGGTTTTAAAAAAAAAACTTTCGAAAACATATTCCAAATTTATTTTGAGTATGTGAACATCTAGCGGTTTAAAAACTCAAAAAATCTTCTTTTTGAAAAATTAAAGAATTTATATTATTTCGTTTATAAAAGAGCTTTAATATTAAAATTTTCATCGAAATCCGTGAAGTGGTTTACGAGAAAATCTGTTTTCAAAAAACCGGTCCTATGGGAGGAACCGTTATAAGACTCTCCCTGAAAAATCTGTTCCGACCAAAACATAGGGTTTACTCAAAAAACACCATTCAGAAAGTTATCAAAATCATAGGAGCCGTTTTTGAGATAAATGAGTTTTTCATAAAAATTCATATGGCAGGTAACGTTAATTTTGGAGCTAGAATGCTAGTTCTAAAAACCCCTCTGTAGGATCATAATAATGCTATGTACCAAGTTTGAAGCGAATAAGTCCAGCCGTTTAGGCTGTAGGTACCGATACAGACAGACGGACAGACAGACAGACAGAATTGTGACCCACTTTTTTAGGCTTCTCTATCATCTTAATATTATGTTTGATTGTCAAAAAAAAAAAAAAATTTTTACGAATGCATAACTTGCCTTATAGTACCTATAATCGCAAGTAAAATATTTATGGACCTATTTTATAGCATGATACAACTTCTAAAGATATAGCATTGCGCATGTTAAGTATTTGCGGTCAAAATGATGTGACGTCATCGACACTCAACTAAAATATTTTTGGCGGGATTCAAATTGCTTCACTTCGTTTCCTGTTCGTTTTGGAAAAGGAAGTGTGGTTTTAAAAGTTTGAAACATTTATTTTGTGTTGTGTATTATAATTAATATTATATGTATTATTAAATTAAAAATGGAAGTCTGTTCAGCGTTTAAGAAAAAAAATAACTCTTCATTTGAGTTTTTATAAATTTCTTAAACAAAATTTTAACCTTTCCAAGCAATGAGTACCTATCGTTTTGCAAAAGAAAGGTCTATATTAATATTAAAACTGCAAAAATGTGTAGCTTATATTTTCAGAATGATGATATTGGAAATATGGTAAGGCATGAAATGGGTATTTAGGAAACAAAACTAAGTTTAGAGAGAGAATCAAAATTTCTATTAACAGGATTTACAGCTTTGCGAAAATTGAAACTAGAAGCAGTTCCTACAGTGCTCGTTACGGAAAGTTCTCTTCAGCCTGAATTTAATTTAACAGGACGAATTCAATCAAAAATAAATAAAGAATTGATTGATATTTTGCTATAAGAACCTGCTGAGCCCGTGCCGCGAGCTGAAATTGAAATTCAGAACGCAGCAAATGAGAGCGTCATTTCAAATACGCCTCAGCTTTTCCTCTGTCAATCTTAAATTGATGATTTGATTGAATAAGTGTAAGTTTATTTTTACTTTTTAAAACTTGCTTGTTCTAATGGGAAACAAAACCTTTCAAGAAAATGATTCTTTAAACAATTCTTTATTGTGCAAAGGGAAAACAATAAGAATAAGAGAGTCGAGTTCCAGCAAACCAATCTGGAAAGTAAGCTCCTTCAAATTTTCACCGGGACAAATATGAAAACTACAACTGGGAAGCGACGGATTAGAAAACTTGGCTGGCTACATTTGTCATCAGTTGAAGAACACCGTTCTAAACTTAGATGACGGAAGAAGTCTAAGAGATTCTTGGGTACAACATCTAGACGAAGGTGAATGGGGAATGGGGAAGGCCAAGGCTTATACATACATCTGTTCGAATTTTAATTACTCATCCAGGTGGCGATGTAGTCGCATTTTTCAAAAATTCTTATTTATATACCGATTTTGACAGGACTTTCACAGACAGATAGCTGGCTGATGTTTTAAATTGAATTAATTTGCTAAGTACCCCTAGGTGGCACTGGGGATACTTTTTTTTTAAATCCTTATTTATGGGCCGAATTGACTAAAGATCACACAATACACATACATAAAACTAAAGTGTCTGTTTGTATTTTTAAAATATCAGCTTGTTACTAAATGCATATGAAAGAGTTATAATTTGTAATACATTAATGAGTTTTGGGGAACGAAGTTCGCCGGGTCAGCTTGTATGATAAAAAGTTTAATCAAAATATTTGGAACCATTTTTGAGCAAAGACTAAAACTAAACGCTGCCACAATTTCTTTAGTTGCAAGGAATTTGATCAAGTCGTTGCCAATTAACATCTTTCTTGGGCCAAAAGTAAAAAAACCGTTTTTGAAACGGGAGTGTTTCTATTACATTAAAATAGTTTTGATTATATGTATCATTAAATATATTTGTTTATGTTATCAAACCAACCAAGTGGATTAATGCAACTTTCTAGTTCAACAGAACATAATGTAGGTACATATATTTGTAAATATACCAATAAAATAATGATGAGTAAAAAATTAATCTATGAAAAAGTTTCCCCATTGCTTCTTAACTGATGATTTCTATGTTTAAGAATATATGGACCAAACACCAATTTATCTTGAATTTCGGAATTAAAACCTACTTTTTACAAATGAAACATTTCGAATTCGAAAAACTTCTCAAATTCTATCCGAGGATTACAAACTAGCCAATAAATTATTTTCGCTCGAGTCACCCTCAAATGAATGAGCCCTCAAAATTAACGACATTGCTTTTATTCGCTAGTTACTCTCATGCGATTAGTCCCTTAATCTCCAAAGTATTAAAGTATTAATTATTCAATTTATTACATAAGTGAAGTAAGATAATAAATTAAAAAGTAATTGCCAGTCCCTATTTAAAAATATACTCCATAAAGTAATAAATTTATATTGTTTTTTTTTTTTTTATGGACAGGCGACATACCTAAATTTTACATTAATTTAAAAATACATCAGCTCGGCACCTAGACAGCATAAAAAAAATTATTCATATACATTTTTACTGTCATGCTTGTTGCATATAAAACTAGCCATCGTATAATAAAAATAATATCGTCGTCCTATCTCTATATATGAAATTCAATGAGTCCCTCTTGTCTCTACAAATTTGGTTTTAAGTATTTAATATTCTATCAACGCCATCATGAAATGTGCTCATGCATTTTTCAAATTAATTTCCATTCATTATCATTTATCTACTCGTACAATGCGAACGCTACAAAATTCCACCTGAATGTGATATTTATCATATCCCATATCTCACTTGCCAACCAAAGCGCGATTAAACTCACTTAGAGTAGGTATAGGTAACTCACACCCCCGCAAGCCGCAACCCTCTTTAAAAAAAAACAACAACAGAAAACGAAGGACAAACAAAAAACACCTTTGGGAAAAGAAGCACAAAGAACGCTTATTTACATTCGAAACACCCCCTATCAGATGAAGACAGGGTGCATAGTAAGTTAACTATGACAGCAAAAAGAAGGAAGAAAAACAACGTTATTCCTATCCACTATAGCACCATATCACCATTATTACGATGCCCCCTGTTGCAAACAAAGGGAACCAGAAAAACTAACAACAATGTCAAAGAGGGACATGCAGAGACGACAAACGCCAACGACGGACGATGACGATGACAACAATTGAGTGCACCCCTGCATGTAATTCGCTGGTTTGTGGTCGGTCTTGAGGTGAGTAATGAGTATACCATACTACATAGCTACTCGTATAGTGGTCCTTTAGCCCTAGGAGAAAGTTTCGTCTCTGGGTTTCCCACTACCTCTTTGTCTAGACAAATTGACTCTTGTGCACAACTCCAAGCTAAAACTCCAACCATACTACTACCGGAAGATAGCCCATTGCCCAAAGGGAACCAAGGCAGACAAGCAGAGCAGAGATGATGGATAAAACAATAGTGCGTGCAAATGTATGAACTACCTTCTGCTATTCAAAGTTCCAATGTCCACAGAAGATGGCTGGCGGATGGGTGAATTTGAGCTTCGAAAACGATTAAGAAAGGGAGCAAAGGGAACGGGGACGTGGGGTAGTGGCTAGTGAGTGACAGGAACATAGGACAGTAGTTGCTGTCACGCAATGTGACAGATAAGAGAGGGGAACCATCATTGAGACGAGACTAAGCAAGCACACACACTCACAAAAAAAAGTAACAAAAGAGAAAAGAAAAACCAAACTAAATTCCACTCTCCGGTCATGGTTTTGACAATCACCAATTAACTACTTCCGGTTTCGTGTTCTACCAGTTAAATTCTATTTTGCAATCAAATTGACAGAGACTTTGGGTGGCTTTGTTATACCTCCTGTCAAAGTTAGATCTGAACAATGACGATGACGCGTCCGGGGGGGGGGGGGTTATGGTTGACAGTTGCAGGGTTGAATAAGTACTACCTATGTGTGTGTGTTCTTGTGGTCAAACAGAAATTTTACACAAAGGAACATTATTATGACGTGACAGAGATAACAGTCTTTTTGGTTTGAGGGTACAGGCACAGGCTACCGACACCAAAACAACAACAACAAACAATTCAATTGTTTTTTGTGCATGTTAAAAAAAAAAAAAAAAAATAGAGAATGGAGAATGTAATCGCAATCATCAATGCGCAAATTTAATTAGCGGTTAGTATTTGTTGCGTGTCATAAATGAAACGAGTTTGACACATGTGATGTGTAGCTAACGACAGATACGAGTTAAGTTGGTATTGTGCAGCAGGACGAAGAGCGACGCGACCAACATAGCAGCAGCAATGCGCTTCAACAAAAGCAGATGTGTTTCATGTCAACAGTAAACGTGTCATTAAACGATGCGATTATGATGAATCGATGATACATTCATGTAAATGTGTAATTAGTTTGTTTACCGATTAGAGTTAGGATTACAAGAACAACTACTTTGCCATATACCACAGCACATGCATCACCTATAGAGTATGGTTCGGTTAGCTTTGTATTGACCAAGTTCATTGAGGTTGTATGTCCAAGGACAGATTGTAAGTTAGTTAAATGTGAAAAAGCTTTATTAGCAAAAAATAAAAGTGAGAGTATGTAGGCTGTAGTGTTGTTTTCTAGTGAGAAACTATAATTCATGGATAATAAGAAGGGCATGAACCAAAAAAAGGCGTTTAAATGAGCTAGCTAGGAATTGTTCTCAAAGTTGTCGAGTTGTTAGCTGAAAGAAAAGCGGTTGCTAGTGCAGATGCATTGCACGAAAAACCAACTAAGTGTGCTTAGCTGAAGGCAACTAAAGAGCTAAATTGCTGCGGAGTGGCATGTTGGTTGACTATATGTAAGAAGTACAAGTACCTACAATAATTCAAATTATGCTAATGACATCTGTTTTGTGGGAAACAACTATTAGGCCATAACCAAATATGCCATACGCTCCAACAAAATGAGGAGCTGACTGTCTTAAGAGTTAACTCTAAACACCAGATTATAGTGAAACAGGATACCATAGAAAAAGTCACTCAATTTAACTTTCATAGTTGTCTGCGTTACATGTTAAAGGTCTAAATATCTTCTATTGGGCAACAAGCTGTGGTCTTGGAGATAGTAAAAGCAAAACGGAACAGATGCTCTTTACAACCAAAAGAAAAATAAAAACCTTTACTCTACGCCGGCCGCCGCGCCGCCTCAATGGACTAGTTCTTTGGTTTCCACCCCGTGTTAAATATCTAGGAGTAGTTCTTGATCCAAAACTCAGCTGGAAAATGAACATAGAAGAACGGGTTAATAAGGCTTGCAAAGCGTTTTGTACCTACAGCAAAGCATTCGATAAAAAATGGGGAAGAGTATTCTTTTGACTGACTACTCCAAACAATCTCTTAGCCTTTTTAAAAGTTTCGAAATAGGAGCCCTTCAAAGCTCACTCGTCGAAGTTGTAACATTCCGTTGGGGGCTATAAAGGGCATTTTACATATGTATTTAATCACCAGGTGGAGCAATTTGAAAAATTTCATCATATCTAGGAAGATGTGACCCGCCGACAACAAATATCGAACAATCGAATTAATTTGTAAAAACCGGTCAGATATAGCCAGGGTGGTGGCAGTAAGTACTGGCCAGGGAAAGAGGCTGTAGTTCATTTACAATGTCCAGCTTTATCTCGAGAAAGTATGCGATCCCTAGGTGAAGCTTTCAATGAAGACCTGAGAGAACCATCCAAGGGGGGTCAAAATTCTGGTTTCAAAATACTGCTTTTTTCATTATGGTTGACAAAAATCTGCTTTCCAAAATTCTGTTTTTCAAAACTCTGGCTATTAAAAAAGAAAAAAATGCAGCTTTTTTTATGTGTGAAAAAAAAGTAAGAGTTTGCAACGATTATCAAAATTCTGCCAGTTATAAGGAAAAAGAAGGTTTGGAAAATGTTAAAAACCGCGCGCTTTTAAACATTATTTACCTTTTTCTTATAACTGGCAGAATTTTGATAAGCAGGATTTTGAAAAGCACAATTTTGTAAAAAGAATTTTGACCCCGGCAAAATTTTGACCCCAACCCGCTCTAAGTGGACTTCCCTAGGTTGACACCTTCAACTGACCCACATAGCATGATCCGTTACGGCTCATTAATATACAATCGTATGAAAAACATCGTTAAGCAGCTGACGTTATTTTCGTGCATCAAATTCTGTCAGGCAAAACTGATTACACTGCTCGTTCTCTACGGTCAGTCTCAGTACTAAAACTTGATCCAAATTCACACAGAACTGGATATATTATGGCGGAAATAAACCTATGACAAAAATTTTGCGGTAGATAAATATAAATTTAATGAAAACAAAAAACCTATTTCAATAACTTCTTCCACTATGTTTTTTAAATGAAGAGTTAATTTTTTGAAGTGATTGTTCAGTAAAAAAAAGGTAGAAAATCCCACTAGTATCCGGTTAATTTCTTCAAGCAGAGATCATTTTAATTCAACCATATTATTTGACCTCAATTTAAATGATAATTTACCTCTTTCTCTGCATCATTTCCCTTAAGACCCAAATTTAATCAATTGGTCAGCTCATTCCAAATCTATTTCTTGCCTTTTATCTTAATTTCAATTATCTCAACAAAACCAACTGATGCCAATGCCAACAGACAAGACAAGAAACATTAAGTGGTGTTATTCCCCTTACGCCTTTTATTTATTGATATACAACATAGAGAGACCAAGGATAGTAAGTTGCTTTTCATTCATTCATCTGCTTAAAGGAATACAATTATTCTTCGAGTTCTATAATGTCCTGGTTGCCAATATTAATCCCAACACTCAATAAAATTCCAAACAATCATATACCTACTAACGAAATCAAGAAGACAGAGCCAGAGCGAGAGAATCCTTTGAGTTTGTCTCGTGTAATTTCCCAAAAGATGGTCGCTTGATACCCAATTTCCTAATGTTATTCGGGTTGCTCTCATTTGAGTTAATCTTCATATGAATTGACTGGAGAGCGGTTATGGGGGGAGATGGATGGAGCGTGTGTGTGAGTGTTGGGTTGGAATAGGATTCATTTGTGTGGTGGAAGCTTTCTAGAATTGCCACTAACCATTCTAAAATCACCCAAAGGACAAACGAAAGAAAGCTCTTCACCCCTTTCTTCACCAAAATCCTCCTCAAAAACTCATAACAAGTTCACACCAAAATCCCTCTTGAGATCATCTCTTCCTTAACCTCTGTCTAACTTCCTATACTCTACCATACACATACAACACGCCATAAACCGCACTGCCAATGCTGCCCTCTTTTGTCCTAATTTCGAAATTAATCTGCTCTCAAGCTTATTCGTATCTCATATCCTCTTCTCTTTAGCCCAAAAGCTAAAATATCTATTTAAACACATATGATAGAAACTCGAAACTCATTCGTGTCGTGTGAAATCCCAAACCAATCGTATAATATAGGGAATTCGGTGTTGGCCTACATTTTCAGAACTTCCGAAATAGGTACATACTTACATATAGTTATGCACATACACAGCTCTTATGTATGTGACAAGGATCTAGATCTAGCCTAACTCTAACTCATTCGTCGTATATCCTCGTCCGCCTCCAACACTAATATTCCACCAGATGTGACCCGATTTTCAAAATTCGCAGTCACATGAGATTTATATTTTGTGGTCAGATTTTGTGGTGCGGTTTTGGATTGCATTTATAATAACGATGATGAGGAGGATGCCAGGCAGCGGAAGAGGAAGAGTACTGAAGCCACACTCTATTTTTACACGAAAGAGGCGGACCTGTTTTGGTACCATGTATGACTAAACGTTCCTTCCGAACCAGCTTAGCCCATCATGATGACGATGACGATGATGACCAATTCCTTGTCTCAAATTTAATTTTCCAATGACATGAAACCCGTAGTTTTTGATTCTCAATATTCACGGCTCCCGTAATATAATCATACCTCTTTTCAAAATTCTGAGAGACAGATAAACCCTCTCGTTTCTAAGTGATAAGTCAACATCACTTTAGGCTTTCACTCTAAGTTTATGTGTATACGTATGCAGCTTACCTATATAAAACAATAAAAAAAAGACTGCACACTGATTTTGAAAAGAAGATACTATTCCTGTCCTGATGGCTTGGAGACATTTCACTACATATATAGCACCACATAAGGTCCTTCTTCCTTCCTTCCTTCCTGTCCTGCTGTGGCAATGCACACACAAAAAGTGGGTGTCGAGAATTAGGAAAATGTTTTTGCAGGTCATTTTGCATTCTGCATTCAACCGGCAAACATTTCATTTCTAAAAGTTTAATTGAAGCACCATCTCTGGGCACAATTTGGAAGGTATAGGTTGCAAGCTATCTATGCTGAAATACGATGAGTATGATGATTTCAAGGTGCAACCATAAAACTGGAGGGGTTCAGAAAAGTTAAAATTTACATGTCGATGGTGTTTTTTTTTTTTTTTTTTTTTCCAATTTTTGTGTTCCATATGTCCAAAGTAGTTTTGTGAGAAAGGAGTAAAAGTTTAATGCAAATTTATGGTCGCAGGGACTTGCTTGAATTTTTTTTTTTTTTTTTTTTTGATTTTTACTAAGTTACAGTAACTGTAGTTCTGAAGAATCTTGAAACAACTGATTTATCAAACCAAAACTTTGGATGTTTTTGACAGGGACGCAAACTTAAATATCACATTTGCGTTTATATGGGGTAGCATTGGGAAGAGTCAGGAGTTGCGATGGATCGATTTAAGTTGAAAGGAGTAAGGTTAACAAGGTATGAAATTGTATGTTTATAATATTCAAGTAAAAGGTTTTCCAGAGGTGTTATTTTGATATTCAAAGAAAAATGACATTTTTTTAAATAAATTATCGGATGTTTATTACAATGTAAAGAGGAAAGTATGCCATTAATAATGGAATATCCTTTTCATAAAATTTTCCATCACCAAATCGCAAAGTGGCTGCTGTATGCCCTCAATAGATTCACGAATTCCATCCTTGAGGTCTTGAATCGACGCTGGGCTGTTGGCGTAGATCTTCCACGTGGCCCCAAAGGAAGAAGTCGCAAGGTGTTAAATCACAACATCTCGGTGGCCAATTGTGATTACCTCTTCGAAAGATAACACGGTCCGGAAACTCTTCCCGATGGTTTCGTTGCTTGTGTGGCGTAGCGCCGTCTTGTTAAAAGTAAACGTTGTCCAGATCAATACCATCCAATTCCAGCCATACAAAATTGTTAATCATCTCTTGATAGCGCAATCCATTCACCGTAGCTGTTGCTCCAGCCTCATTTTCGAAAAACTAAGGTTTAATGACCCCGACCATAAACCGCACCAAACAGTTTTTCGTTGAGGATGGAGAGGCTTTTCCACAATAAATCTTGGGTTTTCCGAGCCCCAGATGCGACAATTTTGCTTGTTAACGTAGCCACAGAGGTGGAAATGGGCCCATCAGTCAAGATGATTTTCGATGAAATTACGGATCATTTTCATGCCAAATTTTCACCATTTTTATAGTGAATTTTAATAATTTCAATGCTTGTTGAAGAACGTATCGTTAAATTTGTATTAATGGTGTAGTTTCTTATTGTTAAATGTCAAAAAATTACAGCTTCAAAAGTGACAACTACCAAAATAGCGGGCTATTCAAAATAACACCTCTTATTGGAAACCCCTTTATAACAGTACGTTGGTGTGGAATGAAAAAAAGTGGCATTTCGGAAAAAAAAGAAAAAAATATTGAAAGAGAAGAGATTTAACGTAGATACTTATGGTGATACAGACTCATTGGTGGTTAATCTTACCCTGAACTGTTATTCTAACGAGGCTAATAATAAAGTCGAATTTGCGTCCAATACTTTATTGTTATTGTTTCAAGTTCAGAATAAAACCTGGCGCTCATTTTAAGATTTGATACAAAATGCTCTGCAGACATTTGGACAGTATGGTTTTGAGAAACAGACGAATAACTGTCAATTGTTATTTGACTAACTTGTACTCAATCCATTTCAAACACTGACTGCGTTGTTTGAAGGTAGAGTTCAAGTGAAACAAAAATCTTTCCATCATAATTCTTCCAGCTTTCAATTAAAGGTTATTTCCTGGATCAAGCACGGGAAAAAGAAAAATGTGTAATAGAAAAAAAATAGTCAACTTCAGAGGAGATTTGTAATACCCACACCTACTAGAATAAAAAACTGATCGGTTTCCTCGATGAAAGTGCTACCCATAGATATTGGCATGAGAGGTGTGTTATGCTTTCACGACATAATCAACATTCGGTTGATAGTTTTAATATTGGAGAATGCTGTCAAGATATAAATTTGATATGCTTATCAACCCTGCCACTTCACACTCGAATAACAGGGTGAATCTCGCAAGACAAAATAAGTGGTGGTTGGACAATGAATATTTTATGAAGTTGATTAACAGATGCGGAGTCACATTTTAACCTAGTGGCACACTAGCATTGATTTTGTGAATTACAGACTGTAAATCGTCCCATACAACGATTTATTTTTTTCCACTGCTCAGTGTGATATGGTATATCAAATATCACTAGCAGATCTATTGCTACGAAAACCGTACTGGCGGTCATTGAGAGTTTTCGTTTTTTGGTGTATTCATGACCTTTTTAGCGCAGAAGTTTACTTCTTCAGAAGACACACTATCCAAAGTAGGGAATATGTGTTTATTCAGGTCTTTTAAAACTCTTGCAACCATCTACGCTCTCAAGTACAGAAGGATTCATCATATCACTCTGTGGAAGCGTAGAGTTTACAGAAAACTGTGCTGCGAATATATTAGATTTTTGTTTGCTTGTCAGCTGAATATTGAAGATCGGGAACAGTCACTTTAACTGAAAAGCAGATCGTGTATACTGTAATCAACGGCGGTTGAGATGAAGATGCTTCGCACTTCGCATTATTGTAGCAGTTTATAAAAACTGTAACAGGAGCCAGTGTTGAAACTCTTTTTTTTAACAAGAAGACAGGGTTAAATTAACATCATATCCGCAATGAATTGGTACTTTGTAAGAAGACTCAAATATAATATTATTGATATCATTTAAATTATTTTCCAGAAATTGCTTTTACCGGGACCTCCAAGCTCAGACACAGAGCCTACCACCCGAGGGAATTTGTACGTATCGCACACAATATTTTTAAAAGTTTTTTGGACTGCCCCTTCTATTGTACCTAAGGCGTAACCCAATATTAATAAAATGAACGACTGGGTCGCACGAACTTGCTTTTATGCTAGGCAATTGCTTAGTGGCGGCTTAATGTATATTAATTTTTTTTTTTAAATATTCGAAAATTCTTTTAGTTTTTTAATAAGTTTAGTTTTTTTCGGAAAAAATAAGCATGGAATAAAATTTCAAAACTTAATATCTATCTAGAAGAAAAAAGCGTTCGACCAGTTTTTTTAAAAAGTGATTTTTTTTTTTTTTTGAAAAAACATTGGAACATTTTTTTGAGTTTTTTATTTTGAGGAAATCTGTAGTTTTTATCGGGGAAAATAATTTTTAAGAAATTCAATCCACACGTTTTCAAAATATTGTAAAAGCCAATTTCGTTTTAAATAATAATTTAAAAAAATTTTCAACCAAAAGATAGATTTTCCTAAAAAATAACATTCTGAATGTTTTATCAAAACCGTTGGAGACGTTTTCGAGAAAATCAATTTTCTTTTGTACGATTATATGGCAGGAACCGTTATTTGTGGGCCTAGAGCAACAATTACAAAAACTTACCGAAGGACGCAACGGCGAACAGACAGACAGACAGACAGAATTTCCAGACCCACGAATACATGACTTGCTTTTTGAACCCTAAAATTGCAACTAAAAAGGGAAACGAAGGAATACAGTCCGGCCTCAAGTATTTATTTGATCATATAAAATTTTACTCTTAACCGAACTCTTACTTTGCTATCAAGGATTACAGAGACCTAATGTCCCCCGCAATGTGCAGTGTGACACCGATTTATTGAAAAAATGTAAGCGAAAAGATTCAAAACTGGCCATCCGGTATTAGGCGTTACATACTAAAGGTTTTTGAAAGGTCCTAAACGACCGCCCTCTGGGGCACGACCGAACACGAGCTATAGTGCGTGAAATTCTTCTCGATGAGTTGTTGTCATCCGACTTCGTCTCGGATGTATCGGTATCCTGGCTGTAAGTCGTTTGCATGCAAATTTGAAGCCCTGATCTTCCGCACCCACAATATTAAATCAAATGGCTTGGCGCGTCACGTTAAAGTTTACATATTGTATTGCGAACAAAAATTTCCACGAGCAACATCACAAGAATCATTTGCTTTGAGAATTCCTTCGAGTGCGAAAGCGTCTTGTTCAGCTGTCAACAGTTGTTGACCTTGATCACGGATGAGAGTTTGAATTTTCAACAAAAATAAATTTGTCTATTAGGAAAATCAGTAGCGAATACTTTATAGTAAATTTGATGTTAAAAAAATGTTCTTTCAGATGAACAGAAATGGCTCGAATAACTTCTCTAGTTTAAATTAATAGTCAAAGGATAGAGAACTGTCGTAAACTTTCAAAGGATATCTGCTTCAATAAACTCAAAATATTAAAGAGCAAGTACATGCGACCCAGCGGGAGATTCTACTTCAGTTTCAAAACTAAAAGCAATTTTTTGTTAAATCATTCAGAAAAAGTGACCAATGAACTTCAACTACCAATTTTTTTTCCACAATTACAATACCTGAAGTATTAAAATACTGAAATGAAAAGTAAAAACAAAATGGCCATCGGATTGTTTTTTTTTTAATTTTTTTTTTAAGCTCAACTTGCAGACAGTTTGGTTTCTCATTTAAATCTGTTCCTTTGGCAAATAGCGTAGTGGGAGGCAAAAATATCCCTCCGGGTGTTTTTTTTTTAGAGCAAAACCATACACCTTCCACATTCACATCCACATGATGCATGGTATGGGGAATGGAAATTTCAGAAAAATTAGGGCATATCCCCTCAAAGCATTGTTGTACCTGCTGCTGCTGTTGGTGATGCTAAATCTGAAGCTGATGCCGATGCTGTAGGTGTACGTGTACATGTAGATATAGGTGAAGCTGCTGTTCGCTCCTGCATCATATATGCATTCTTGCATAGGATATGCAATTGATTTGATCCCGTAGCCCATAGTCCCATTGCTAGCCTGGCACCGGTGAAGCACATAGTAGCAAAAAAAAAAAGTAAAAAAAAAAACGGGTGCTCCAAAAATGAATTGATGCTTTGGGTTGCTTTGGTCGGCTAGCGGTGAGAAAAGGTTCGAGTGGTGTATGATGGTAAAGGTGGTTGGTTCGGGGGTTCGGATTTTGGTTGGTTTTGGTCTGCTTGGATGGAGGATTGGAAAAGGATGAGGAATGCAGCACAGCACAGTGTTGGATGGGTTTTTGAATTAAAATTTAGTTCAGATGGTATAGCATTGGAAGTTTAGAGGGACGATCGACATGTACATATACGGTGTTAAAAATTCGTGTTTTGCTGAGTAAGGTGGAAACTCTGGCTCTCTATGTTTATCGGGGTAAGTGTGTGTGGGACTATGTCTATATATAATATAGGTATGTGTTTGTAAAGGTGAGTTGCAGTAATGAAGTGAACAATGTTGGTTTTCTATTAGAGCTTCGTAAGGACGGGCGAACTCTTCTGACATTTTGCCCTCTATCCAACACAAGACCTGAGAGCTATCCCATGGGCGGTCATGCGATAATTCTTGTTCTAAAATGTTGCAAATGTTTGCGAATTTTGCCAAATTGAACCTCTCTCCAGGATAACAATGTGGTTCTGAGTTATATTGCTTGTTTTTTTTAGTTTTTTTTTTTAGTTTTTTTTTGAAAATAAAAAGAACGATACAAAGTTTACGTAATTTATGAATGCAAAACTGGCAAATTAAGGTTAAATTCTAATATTGTGTTGTGATTCCAGCAGGACGCTATGCAGTTTTAGGTGTGAATTGTTTTGTATATATGTATGTACTCGTTTAATGATTTGTTTATTTGTTTATTTAAGAGTGGTTGGTAGCATACAGTATAGACAGACTGACCGGACTAAGTGATTGGCAGCTGTTTTAATCTTGAAAAATGTTTTTAAGTTCGATTTATTTTTGAATGTTTCATGATTTTGAGTGTTTTGAATTATTTCCAGGAATCACAAAAAAAAAATAGGAACAGGTGAGTTTTTATCAATTATTTTAAAAACACAAACAATTTGTATTATAATACAATGCGAAAAAAATATATATCTGATGGTTTATGTTATCTGACGAATTTCGAAAAATCTATTCAAACCAACATATTAATTGTTCTAACAAAATAGCACTCAGAAAGTTTTATTAATATCGTTAGAGCAGTTTCCGAGAAAACTTGTTATTCGCGGTATTAGACAGAGTACCGTTGTGTTTGAGGCTAGTGTAAAAATTAAAAATATTTTCCGAGGGATGACCAAATAAATGCTAGATACTAAATTTGAAAAAAGCGGTCCAATCATGGTGATTGCTATTTCAGTGCTCGGGACCTTTTTAAAATAAGAGGCATACCTAGATCTACAAAGCATAGGGTAGCATAGGTAGCAACTCAACAAGAATACATACAAAGACGGAGCGGTTTTTGTCAAAAAAAAAAAAAAAAAAAAAAAAAAAAAAAAAAAAAAAAAAAAAAAAAAAAAAAAAAAAACATATTTACGGGCGTCATCTCGGCCCTACTGTGTGAGGTTCGTGTACGCAATTGGTGACAACAACCTGCGGATTGGGTATGGTTGTTGAGGCAGTGGATAGAGGCAAGTAAGTTTAGATAGAGTTGAAAACAATTATAACTGTGACCAACTCATTAGGGCTAGGGGTGTAAATGAGAAGAGTATACTTCCACACATCTGATTTTGGTAGAGAATGCCAATATGAAGACTAGTCATTGAATGAAGAAAAGCCCTCGGAGAGTCTACCTTAAAAGCGTCATGTTCTAGATCAAGTGTAAAGTAAGAAATGCAGAAAACAGGGATAAAAAAAGTGTACTTTCTCTCTCTCTCTCTCTTATTTTCCATTTTTTTTGTGAAGACTTCAATGGTTCCACTTCGAACCGAGAAAATGATGCAGGTTTGTCAACAGATATGAATCTGATAAAGCATCGCTTACCGATGAGGACAGTCGTTTTATTTCTTCAAATGAAGCTAATCTTGAAGGCTTTTGCAACAATTGTATCAATATGCGGTGCAAATGAGAACTTAAGACTCAAAAGAAACACATAAGTCCTTAACTTTATCAGTTATTCGAATAAGGCAATCATCAAGAGAATATGCCTCAACTCAATAGTTGAGAGTTGCCTAGAGACAGGTTATGTATCTTAAACGAGCAAGATAGATTATCAAGGTTCAATTGAAGTTTCAAGCAGCCATAAATACAAGTTACTTTCAAAAATAATGATCATGTGACTGAATACTAAGGAACCCCTGAGGTACATGTTATAAAACTCGAGATTTGGTGGTCAATTTTGACTTTTTGGACTTTTTTGGTATTTTATTTGATACATATTTATATTGTGAATCCTAAAATGATTAAGTTTTCGAAGCAGTAATTCAGCTGCATTTTCACTTTTGTTTGAAATGTTTAAGAAACAAAAATACATAAATAAATGGTTGGCACAACAGCTGCGCGGGACCGGGGCCTGTGACTTACACTCTCCACCATTATTGTGTGTGTGTGTGTTAATGTTCTGCAGGAATGGAAGGGACCTACAATTGACCGCCGAATCCGAACTTACTCTTGGAGAATTTGTCTGCCATTTTCGACGTTGTTTTTTTTAACCGGATTTGTAAATTGGGATCGGAAAAGACAATTTCCATTAAAAAAAAAAGTAATCCTACCAATACTTAAGACAATTTAAAAGTCAAATAGAATTAGAACATTTTCTTAACACAAGGAATAGCAATATTATATACATCAACTTTGGCGACATTATCTGCATGAAAAATGATTCAAGAAATTGAGCGAAAAGCTAGAGAGTTTTATTCATATCCGTCGAATTATTCCCTTGAAAATTCATTGAGGTTGAAATTCCGGATGTATTAATAAAACTCGCTCAATTTGGATATTGCATACTTTTTACTGTCACATTGTTGGAATTCGGTCGAACTGCAAATTTCGCTTCGACACTGCAGATGAATCTCTCTTGTTGACAAGCCAACGTGCACAATGACAGAGAATTCGGCGGAACGGAAATTGATGCAAGTATGCAAAATCATCTTTTATAATGAAGGCAAGACGGGCAATACTAGTAGCAAAGAATAAGGACATCGATAGCTTGAATTAAATATTTCAAAGTCAAACCGCTGCAGGTGGAGGGAGAACCTAATTTGTAGAAATCCGTTGACCAATGAGGATGAAGCGACCAACTATCCGAATGTTTGAATTCGCTTGACGTGCTGAGATGCGGGTGGCAATAGTACAGTGGATGTGCTTGGTTGCTAACCTAAGAGTTGTGGGTTCGAGCCCCAGCCTGGGCAGCAGCTTTTCAATATTCCCTCAGCTTCAACTGGACGCCATCCGTGGGATTTTCATGAGATTAATATCACCTGTTTCTCAATCCATTGTACCAACAAAAAATCTTTCCTATCTTTCTATTCCTTCTAACTATTGCCGTGCAGTTTGCATTCAAAAGACCTTGGGTCTTACAGGCGTATAGTTAAAATTATTATTATATTATTATTATTATTAACTCCACCGCATTTGTGCGAAATTGTGCAACAGTCAGTGGTTTTCCGCCAAGAAACTGACAAAAAATGTGATTTAAGCGACGACAAGCAATAAATCACAAGACCAATTGTTGGAAGACTGTGGAACTAATCTCGAATTTCCCTGTTTTTCGTATGGTCAGCTGTACGATGCCTGTTTCACGTGTTGGCAAACCGTCTTCATTGTTTGTATTTGTGCCGAAAAACAAATTGCAAACATTGCTCTCTACAGTTTTCGATTATATTCAAATAAATCAAATTGAAATTTGAACTCTCTGCTGTGATATTATAACTCTGGAGTTTATCTGGAGGCTTTAAATTGGGGCGAGATGAAGTTCGCCAAGTCCGCTTGTTTTATAAGTTATAAGTTTACAACAAATAAAAGATCTATAAAAGTTTTATAATTCAAAATATCTTTTGAAAACATTTTTTAACTGGAAGAATAAGACCAATTTATATCCGCTATGTTATAATGGCCAGTAATAACAAATTTTTTTTAGGTAAACTATCGTTTAAATATTTAAAAGATGTTCATCGGAAAGCTCAATAGTCCCTCTCCCTGAACATCAACAGAAACACAACGATCTATCGGGAATACCACATAAAAATTACCATTACAAATTTCAGAATCATGTTTCAACAGTTATGATAATATCATAAGCGCAGAGGTATTTCTACGAATTCCACTGGAATTGTGATAATACTCTTTGATGATTTGAAATTTGATGAAGTACCGTTTTTGATAAAAAAAAAAGTTTACTCCTCCATTCAAATAACATCAGCAACCATAATATTTCGAAAATTTATTTCTCGAAAATCACAACCGTGCAAATCAAATAATTTCCATTTAGATTCTATTAAACAACAACAACAACAACAAAATTCAAACTGCAAATCCACAAATTCACCCACATATACGAGCATCTGACATAGAACAGCACAAACTATGAATTACTGAGATAATTCGCTCCCAACTGCTGACTTCGTTATTATTACAAACTCATTCGGAACTCGTAGTAATTGTGCGCCAGCAGCGGTTTAATAGTGCGGTGTTCAATTTTAATAATTCTAAGGTCAACAACATTAATGCTACATGGCTAATCACTTTGCATGCATCGTTCATTTCATTTGCCTCAACTAAATATCTAAATCAGTTCCAATCTCTGTGTCGTTGTGCGGTTCACGTACCATCATAGCGAAGAGTTTGAGGACTGGACGTGGACGAGACTCCACCCTCCGCCCTCGCTTCCATATTCAACGCCTGGCACAACTTTGCATAATTCACTTTAACTACAGCCCCATCATCACACAAGCTTTAAACGTAAAAAGTTCTAATTTCCAAGTGACAATTACCGCCTGACATAGACAGACAGATATACAAAACTATCTAACTTCGATGTTGTAGGTACTCGTATACTACATAAGTTTGTTTAGCTGGTCCCAGCTCAGAACAAAGGCATAAGCGACCAACTAGGTTGTCGTCGGTTCGGTTGAGCAGCGATTATAATTGCGCATCCATCACATAAAGTTGACGAGAATGACCACCAGAATGATCCCTTAAAATGGGAATTGCTTTACTATTATGGATACTGGATAGTGGTTTGGGGGCCAGGCTAGTACTTCGTTTGACGACCGACGACGGTGGGCTTGGCGAATGATGAAAGGAACGGGACGGTTCGGTCACTGAGTAGTGAGTACCTTTAGATGTTTGCTGTTGTGCTCTACATTAACATAATATACATATTTCCAGAAAATAATTGATTTTGATTCGAGATTCGAAGAATTTGTGACATCGTGGTTTGTTGGTGTAGACATTTTTGCACAGGCGACCGACAGGTTGGTATGCACTTAGAGAACATTTGAGCAAGTCTAGGCTATTTTATGGGTCTGTTATCAGAAATTTAGTAATAGCTGTGTCTAGCCATTGGTCATTACAAAATTAAAAGCTTTCTGAACGTTTTGTGAGTTCGAAATTAGGTGATTATGTTTGTTCGAAATACATTACATAGGTTGTCATTTGTGTTGATTTGGAGAATTGAGTTTTGTATCTTTAAATTGTTGTTGGAGAATTTTATGGATACAATACTTCCAGATAGGACAAGGCCATGATTTTTAAAAACAGTGTATTTGGTTGTCTGGTCCGAGTTTAGGAGGGTGAAGTTATTTTTCCAAGGGTAAGAACTCGGATAATGTTGAGTTTTGGATTTCAAATAAATTAAAGAAGCTAGACATTATTGATGTGAACTTTTAAAATGAATCCCTTACGTAAGATTAATTTTTTTTTTAACTGAGGAGAGAATTTGATAGCGGTTTCCCAAAGTGCGAGGTGCAAGTCCCGATCCAAAACCTTCTCACAAATAATCTATGCTAGTAAGATTTTGGCGGCCTGTGGTTTACATATTATTGTTTTGGTGATATTATGTCAAATCGGTTCTTGATTATTCTCTTATACGGATGCCAAATGAAAATGGCAAGTGACACACACGATTGAACAGCACGTCCAAATACAAAAAATGTTATTATCAAAATGAGTGTTTGTTAGTGCAAACGTTGAGCACGTTGCGCTCATTTTACGGTAGACGTGGTGGCACTTCGCAGTTGAGTCTTCAGCGTTTGGTGACCATATTTGAAATTGCCGGGTTCGGCCAGTTAATCTAAATTCGTACTTAAAAAAAAAATAACGCAAGATCGGCGTAGTGTGTGAAAGTGTACAACATAACCCGAGGCAGTCGCTTGACCGAGTAGTTCAAAACGTATGACTATAGACAACGACATTAGTTTGCTGACTGGGCTTCAGAGCGTTTGGAAGAGGATCCTTATTTTCGCTGAAAAATCGGCTTTAGCTAAAAAGTACATATTTATTGATGAATGGCTGTGTTAACAAGCGAAATTGCCTACACCAACCCACACGAGGTTCAACAGGTAACAATGCGTCCTCAAAAAAGTTACCGTATTTTTTTCGAAAACGACGTTTGTGAGGTGGTCACTGTCAATAGTATGTAACCAGTTTCTTATGACCCAAATTAAACCATATGAACCTATAGACGACATTGTGGTTCTCTGACATTCATGCGTCATGCGATTTGATCCCGTTAGACTTTTTCTGGTGAGGTTTTCTACTGTGATCGACTGATTTTATTTGCAGAAATTAAACTTTGTGTGTGGCAGGTACGACTCTTTATTATAATGGTTAACAAATTCTGATTTTCATAATGGATTTGACAACATCCATTTAAATATACACTAAAGGAAACATTTCAGAAGAAGCAAATCTGCTGAACCGATTTCGACAAATTTCAAATAAACAATCTCGCACCAACTTGATTTGCCATAAGTTAAGATCGAGGAAACTCTTTTTAATTCTACTTTTGGTTTGAAGTGGTATTAGTTTTGGGAAATGGCTAAGAAGCAGACTGGTTGGTTGAGGTGGTGGTTCACAAAAACTACACCATGATATTTCGCTATGTTAGAAAACAAGATCTGCATTGACATTAAGTCTGTTTTAACTACACTAGTCGGCATAATTATTTTGACGAAACCGTTTTGTGACTATTGAATGCAGCTTTTTTTTAGTATCGTTAAATAAAGGTACGAAAATGATGCCCAAAACAAAGCTTCTATACTCTGTTCCGCATAAATCGGCGGTACAGGGAAGATAGGGATGTTTGTCTCTCATTCGCACTCTTTTGTTTTCCGTAAGGGCGTTTCATACAAAAGCTCTTGCAGGGTTTTCGTAGTGAGCATTGCAAATAAGCAACAATCTTAAAAAATTGTGTATAGGGTTACCGCCCCTTTTTTTAAGATTGAAATTTTCATTAAGGTACATACTTAAAAAAATAAAAGGAAATTCACTGACAAGTCAACAATTCTTATGGAGGGTTTCCTGCAATTTAGTATAGTGCAAAAATATTGCACTCAACTGATTTAAAAAAAGACGTGTTCTGCCTGTTTATGTGGAATAGAGTATAGTTTTAGCTCTATTCATGTAAAATTTTATATTGTTTACCGTTCGCATTCTCTTTCTGCTGATAAAAATGCATGCAGACAACGAGTTTTTGAGTGGAATGAGTATTTTGACGGAATCTAAATTATCTTAATGTTTTTACAGTTTTGAGCACGTGAAAACGAAACAAATTTAGCGTTTAACTTTAATTGGTATTTAACGTAGGTTAAAAAAAATAAAAATTGATTAACAGTCATTAAAAACTATGCGTAATGAAACGGTTGCGTTGAATTTGGTTATCAATACGTCAATGGTAGCAACGTTTAACGCTTAAATGCAGTAAAAGGCATTAAAAATGAAATCAATTTTTTACGTCAAACTGTGCACTATCAAAAAAAAAAATGTGTGTGCGTAATTCACACTCGGTTGAAGTGAAACTTCAGAGAAGTTGGTATACCTAATTTACGAGAGAATGAGATGAAAAACTCAGCCACCCAGCACCAGTTTTCGGATTACTTTCAAACCTTATGTTATGTATGACTAAATGCTTTCAACACGTATCTATACAAATACAAAAGTTTCAACACATATTCAAGCATACAGACGTACCGACATACTTTGCGTCCTTTTGACTCCCTTTTAAAGTATGAACTCCAGGACGCCACTATTTAAAACAAGTCAAAAAAAATATTCGAAAACTGACTATTTTTAAAAATTCAGGATACTTTTATAAAATTTAAATAATTTTTTGAATGCCAATTTTCTATAAATACTTTTCTTATGCATTTGTTTGAATTTTACATTCTTCTTGAATTAAGTTTATTGAAATCTTTTGTAAAGCTTTTCCTGTTAGACAGCATTCAGATCACGTACCTATATTAACAAACATACTAACTTAATCGTATCAACGCGCCTGCTCACTCGCTCTTGTTTAACATAATGTACAATGCTTAGTAGACCTGAGTGAGAGGCAAAACGTATGATAGGAGAAAATGAGAGCTAGAATATAAAATACTGTGTCATAATTTTTTTTTCATTCGTTCTCTCTCAGACTTGTTGCGATATATTTTTTTTTTTTTGATTTACATATTTGCTTAAAAGTGTCATGGCGCATTTCCGTTTCGTCGAGTTTCAAATTACCCTGATATTAAAGAAGTTTCACTTCAAAAATATTTACACTTACCATTTTATTACATCAGTCACATTAACACTTATATTTGAACATCTATTTTGATTGTTCAATAATTGTTTTTTACGTGCACGAAATTCGCGACTACGTTCTGTTGAACTTTTTCCTGGATTTTTTTTCATTTTAATTTTATTTTCATTTTTTTTGCGTCGATATTGACGACACATTTCGTCATTAGTTTTCGGCATCTTATAAAATTTATTATTTAGCACAACAAGATATAAAAATACTCAGAAACACACAGTTAAATAATAACACACCACGCTGACATCTTACTAAAAAGCTGTAATACGCAGCCGCATACAGTGTACAGTAGCTCACGTAGTTTTTACATACACGAACACACGTTAAATGCTCAAATACAAGCACGAATTAAACAGTGTGCAATATACATACACACCGACATCTGCTCTCTCGCTCTGGCTCACAAATTACAGGCGACTATGCTTAGAAGACGGGAGTGGGGACGCTACGAAGTATGGGACAAAGAGGAGAGACCGATAATATAAAATAGTATGTATATTTCTGTCTCATTCTTTCCTGGCTTCATCCATTTCACATTTTTGTATTTGTGTCTCTTACCTGTCGTTTTTTCCGTTGCATCCGGTTTGAAATCACAACGATTCTAAAGAAGTTTTACTTCAAAAACCTTGGTAGTTACCAGATAAATAAGGGCAGATTACCTTCTTTAAAAATACCTCAAATACTAACCTTCCTAAAAGAAACCAATTTGGAGGAAGTGCTGTAGGACGAGTATCCTCATCCAGCTCTAAAAGGGACACGATAGATCTTTAAGGTCGCAGTGCGCTTTTCCCCAATTTAATTCATTCATGCAACTTAAAATAAAATGCATACGATGAAGCATAACAAAGTTTCCGAGCAAAGAAGTTCAAACTCTTGTGTTTATGTTCCGCATTTTAATTTATTAAATTCAGTCATTTATAAACAGAGATGTCCGTTATTTGTATTTTTAGCCAAAACAACATTTAAAAAAAAAAACATACTGTTTTCTTCATGTCTATTCTTTTTTACGAATTTTGAATGCTTTCGTAATATGTATGTATAATCATGAGAAAACTGACGATATATCGATATATTGATTTTTTTCACCCGATAATTATCGATACTGTTAAAGAATATCGATACGATAAATATCGATATATTTTTTACTTGCCCATCCCTACATTGATCAAAACAAACAAATGCCATGGAGCACGTGCATGAATGAGTAAGATTATAGTATGTATTTATATTCTCACTCGTTCGTGCACACGGTGAGCTAATGCGCGTCATCGGTGCCGCCATATTGGAATACTGAGCGTTACTTCCGTCAGAAAAATAGTATGTATATTTCTGTCTTATTCTTTCCTGGCTTCATACTACACATTTTTGTATTTGTGTCTCTTACCTGTCGTTTTTTCGTTGCATCCGGTTTGAAATCACAACGATTCTAAAGAAGTTTCACTTCAAAAATAAGTTAGAACAGCATAATGCCATAAGAAATCTAACGAGATCAAATGCTAGGTGCAAAACAACGTCCACTGAAGACCGGTTCCTTCTACAGGAATTTAAAAAAATATTTTTGTGAAGTCTTAATCTGCTGCAGAACCATGGAATTTGACGGCAAAAAATCCAATAAGGAAGCGCACTGTCCGACGACGTTTAATGGAAGGAGATTTCAAGACATTTAAAGCTGAGGACGAGCCGTACATATCAAAGACAAACAAGCTTAAAGGACTGGTCTTTGCTAAAGAACATCTGCACAAGCCAAAGGAGATCTGGAGAAGCATTCCATGAACAGATGAAAGCTCCTTTGAGTATAACTCATCAAAAAACCACCTCAAAGTCCAAAGATTCTTTATAAAGCCATTTAAAAGTTAAACTTAAAAATACACGATTTTTATTTCGTCAAAATACTTATGCAGTGTAGATAAACTGTAAACTTGTAAGGGGCTATTTTTTGTTCCCAAAGTTCCCAAAGTAGAAAGGTAAATTAACTTGAGGTCTTTATCGCGATGCCATCGATATATGCCAAGATCTTTAACGACCTGACAAAAATTTAGAATTGGGTGTTAGCGATTCCTACCTTTACAAGTATTGTTTGAAGCATTTGTTCAATCTAATTTGAATCTTCCGAATTAAATGGTTTTTGAATTGCTTGTTGTCTTGAATTGTTTTTTGTCCAGGCGGTCTTGAGAATTGCAGTCTTAAAAGCTTTGCCCATCCCGTATGCATGTTGGCCCTGCGATATCACATCACTACGCTTAAGGCGGTGCAGAGTGGGAATTCATATACATATCTGGGAGTTAAGGATTTATTTATCCTGATTTTTAGTTTTCTGTTTTTTTTTTTATAGCTTTCTAAAGCTGTCTGTATCGTAACCAAAATCCGTAGAAGATAAACAATATTGTGGTTTTTGGGACATGAAAGCAAGACGCAACTTTGACACTGTTCATTACGGATAACGTCTACAAAAGTTTTTTTCTGGTCCAAGGGGATGATGTTTTGATACAAAAAAGGATAAAGGATATCTTACATCTTTCGAAATACTTAGATTTTGTTGGGAATAGAAATTGGCTTTAATTATTGCGGATAGTTTTGTTCCAAGAAATGAGTTTGTTTCAACAAAATTGTACATTAATGTCCTCTCCTTTTTCTTTTTCTTTTAATGAAGTATTTGGACAAAGATTGTTTGTGCCTTCATTGAAATAAAATCCTTCAAAGATTGCTTTACAATTTTGCAATTATTTTCAGAGCCAAGGACTAATCTGCGAGTAATTTGCATTTTGATCCTCTATTTGTGAACTCAAAAGGAGTCTTACTATAATTCCTGTCAGTATGTGGATAGGCTGCGGTCACTTTGTAGTGCTGTTCTCTGCCTTTGGAATATATACAATACATGGACCTGGATGGACATTGGAATGAGCACTAAGCAAGCACATTATTGTTATAACCAATCTTCGTAATTACTGCGGTGACCTGGCCTGTCGAATCAGGATGGCCAACTCCTACAATGTAGGTATATATTTGTACATGTCTTTATTTACTGCTGGCGTTGTGCTGTGGCGTTAAGCTAAATATAAATATTATTTAATTTAATTATCCATTTGGCGTAATTGGATTGGGAATATTAGAACACGAAATAATCACATATAGTAACCATTGCACGTTCCAGAGTGCCACACATGGGGTTGAATGGTAATGCCTCGTAAAAAGCATATTAAGGAGCCATGTTGTATAGGCGTTTTGATGTGATGGTATAGGTTATAGGGTGTAGGCTGTAGGCTGTCAGTTGTAGGGTGAGTTGGCCCATGTGTATGTATGAGTTTATGTGTATTGATGGCATTTTTTTTTTTTTTGAGAGGGTGGGTTTTTCTTCCGTGTTGTATATAAATATATGTGGATTCAATCAATTATTACTTAAGACTATTTTCCTGGGTATTATAGGTATTTTTGTTTTGGTTTTGGTTTCCTTTTTTTTCAGAGACTCGAAAAAGTTACTTTATTTATTGTTATTAGTTAAGGGTGTGAGATATTGTCACATGGTCTAGGAACCAACTGTGCGACAGATATTTATTTTGTTGGAAATAACTTAATGAAGGATTTGTATTTGATTTGGATTAGTTTTAGGGGATCATAAAAGTTCGGTTCAATTGACTTGAGTTATAAAGAAATAAAGAGGAGATTGACTTCCATATATCAAGTGAAATTTTTTTTTGAAGACGCATTTGATGGCTCACAAGGTCACAAGAAATTTGTATACTGTTGTGTATGATACCATTTCGTATGGGCTAACTTTAGTAAGTAAGTAAGAAGTATACGTCGAATTGATCATAGTTCACTCGAAGAAATAAAATTTAACAGCACCTAGTATGACTTTAATGACAAGTGTTGGTCAGTTAAACATGGAAAAATGGTAAAAGTTTAAGCAATTGATTTTCCCAGTAAAGTCGGACATTCGTCTCAAATCCTACAGACTATTTGGACACAGGAAGTCTTATCAAATGAGTTCACTAAAACGAACATGGTATGCGCTTATTTGGATGCACTTTCGCTGATTGGACAAAGATGTGGCAAGGGTTTTGGGGAAGATATTCCTCTAGTATTCTGATTGTCTGTACATTCAGAAAAACAAAATCGATGAAGAGATGCTTTCGTAACAAAAAAGTTGAAACTTTCATAGAAGGGTGGAATAATCATCTTCAATATTCACTAACCTAGCCCAAAAATAAAATGATATGATGATGATGTTCCAGTCAATCTGAATGACAGCCAAGAGTCACAGGTGGCGGGCCGGGCCGTCAATGAATTTTTCTAATTCGGTACTGCTGCAAACATGAAGAATAAAATCAGTGCGGAAATCAATAGCCCTTGGTTTTCGCTTTTTCTTTGAGGTAGGTTAGCTATTGCGGATTTCTTCCCTTCCTAGTTGGACGAACACAATATTACCAAGTTTATAAGTACTAACCACCACCGCGGTGCATTGACTCGGAATGTATAAGTATGGTTATTGGCGGACAGAATTAAGTCAGATAAGATGTTTAACATTCGTCTAGTTTAGTTTGCTTTACGCATGACATTTCTAAAGCTTTCAGTCAGTCATTGCAAGTAGATACACACTTTTCGAAAGTATTCGATAAAATCAGTCAAAAAATTATATTAAACAAAATGAACAAAATTGGGTTTCATGATGAACTTATTCAATGGTTTAAATCTTTTCTAACGGCAAGGCCATTTAACAAGTATACTTCCAAGCCCTTTTACCCTCCATCTGGAGTCCCTTAAGGTTCGGTTTTGGGACCTCTTTTATTTATTATTTACATAAATGATATTACAGAAAAATTATCGTCTTCATCACTGTTGTACGCTGATGACCTAAAATTATATCGGGAAGTTTGCTGTGTTAATGATTGTATACAACTGCAGAAGGATCTTAATATCCTTCAGGAATGGTGTGCTGCGAATAGACTTCCCTTCTATGTAAATAAACGTAGTGTTATGTCTTTTACTCGTAAAAAACATCCAACTCACTTTGATTATTGTCTAAACAAAGTTAACTTTTAACGAGTAACCGAACAAAAAGACCTTCGAATTTTAATTAAAACTGTATATAGAAACCACACAGAATACTGTAACAGATTACATTTATTTTAGACGAAATTCTTTCTTTTAGCGTAGAGCTCTATTAGATGAGTAGTTTTTGCATAAACTACTCTGCGGTAAAATTGATTCAATGGATTTACTGAATAAATAGATAAATATTCTTTTCACAACCTGTTCATCTTTTGATGTTTTGTGTTTTCAATGCATTAATCCAAAGAAGATTATACTGACAATTGTTTTCAGTGTTGGATTAAAGATTAATAAGAGATGAAAGAAGAAGTGTTTGGCTTTCCAAAAAGGTATAACACGGTGTTGCAAACGAAGCCGTTGATTTTTAATATTTTTTTTTACAAAATAAGTCAATTTTTCAGAAAATTGCCCCTCCCGGCTAAACGGAGGGGAATAGACTCCCCCCTCCCATACGATTCTTTTCTTGTCTCAACTTAACCTACACGCTCTAGCTTTTTGGCACAACGCTCGTGAATCACCCTGTATGTCACGGTCAAAGCCCGATCTCTTGTCAAACCTAGGATTGACTAGTCAATGCTCAACATTGACCAGCAGCGTTGGTCAAAGCCCGATGGATACTTTAGTTTCGGGCTTTGACCGATGAGTTTTTAGTCAAACCTAGGTTTGACTAAACTGGTCGGTCAAAGTCCGTTTCGTTCACTTCTGGAAATTTTTTTTCTTGTTAATATAATGAAGTTTTAATATGTAGTCTATTTAATTGAATTTATTTTAAATCTTAAAATTGAATTTCGTTTCATTTAATAAATATTTACAGTATGTATTTTAAAAGACTATAGCTTGTCATATTTGGTATAGAGATTTTACTTTTTGTCAACTGTAAGACATTGTATTTAATTAAAATTAAAAAAATAATAAAATGAAATAGTGCGGGAAATCATTTTTTGTACAATCAAATTAAATTTGGAGAAAGGCTCCCGGCTCCCGGTGTTTCGGTTTTTTTCTTTCAGCAATATTGTTCATTAAAATTATGGGCAAATATTTTCACTTCACTTTAATTATAACAATTTGATGCTTGATGAACATGTATAAAGTATTGTAAAATGGTAGGTTTTTTAATCAAAATATACAACGATAAGTATTTCATGCATTGAATTGCAAGCGGAAATGAGATTTCAGCATTTTCTGTCATCTTAATTTGATGTTTACACATTTCTCATTCCAAGACTAGAATCGCAAATATAGAATGGATCCGATTTCAAGCTAAGGGCTAATAGCTTAAAATAAACTCTTTTAGTTTGGTTCCTTAAATTCCCCGATATCTTGATTGATAAAGGCCAAAAAACATTATAAATTACATAATATTTGTTGATGCTTCCCATTATCTAATAATAAAACAAATTTTGAACAAACTCTATTTTAAAAGAAAACTTATTTTTCAATCAAAGATATCCTTATCCTTGTAGTAATTTACACAACAAATATTATGTTTTCCGAAAAATGTTAGGCGTTCTCTAAATTTCCTTTAGTAAGTAAATTATTATTTGCCGAATCAAATGAATTTCCAATTCTCAAAAGGTATTTCAATTTAATTCCGGAATTTACTCATTCAATTTAATATTGTAAGTTTGCATATTCAAATCAATAGGATAATATTTGCAATATATATATACCTTTGTAACCTGAAAGCTAAAAATATGAAATCAACCATATACTAAATGTAAAATTGATAGAATTCATATATTATCAAATTTAACATCTCAAATTGAATATATGAAGTGTAGATAGATTATATTGGTTTACTTAACATTTTCACATTGCCAAAATAATATTCATAAAAATTAAAGGAAATTATGTATCTGAGATCTAAGAAACTAAACGATAACCTACTCCTATAGCCAAAAAACTGAAGAGAAAATTCTCAAATTGACTTTGCCCAAAAATTGACTTCCTTTCATATATATATGTAGGTACGTATGAGTGCATTGTACGAGTAGAATCAAAAAGATATTAAATTTTCAACAAAAGCCCTACAAATCCTATCAATTTTAAAAGAACACATTCGAGAGTCAATTTATAAATATAACCCACCTCTTCCAATAAATCTACTTATGCATCCTATACATAGGTACCAAGTTAAGTCCCAAATGCACACATTTTCTTTCCCCCAAGTGTCGACTGCCGTCTGCAGTATGTAGAGTGCCAGCACACAAATGCTCCATTGTATCTAACAAAACATTTTACATATTTTTCCTTTCCATAGATACTTTTTACAGAAAGTACCTATCTACAATAAAGGATCAACAAAATGTTATAAAAACACAATATTCGCACTTACCTTCTCTAACATCCTTATAAGGATCATCCACATGCTTTTCATTATAGATAATCGAATGAAATCCATCCGTTTTGTACGTATGATTTGGGAAGTAATGCTTTGCATTCTCCACATAGTATGCATCACGTTCCGTTATAATTTTACCCTCAAATACCCCGTCCAGGATTGAGCCAAATACAAAACTTTTTCGTTCACCTATCACATCGCCCTCATAAATGTGTGATGTTGACACATCGATGGGGTCATTTGTTGAACTATGTATCTATAAAAGGGCGATGAAGAATTTTAATATTATGTTATAATGTCACATACTCGTAGTTATATAAATTTACGAGTGCTCTTTAGATATTTTTTAACTTACCTCTAACTTATTACTAAATGTATTTAAATCACGTTTTAATCTAAGATGGAAATTTGTTCCATGTGCTGAAAATTTTAAATGTACAAGATGATCTTTGGTCACTGATCGTTTAGCCCTACTGTGACTAGCTTTTATATGTTCATAGTCATAGCTGAGGGTTTCGTAATGAGATATGTATTCATTGAGGCGTTCGTAACCTGAAAAGAGGAAAAAAAATATAAAATTAAATTACTTTTTTTGGAAACAGTTCTTATTAATCAATACATTTTTTTAGTTTTAAGTAAAAAAAATACGTACATAACTGTTAATGTTTGTTTATGTGTTAACTCAAAATCGCTAGTTATCTCGTAAATGACCGACATTGACGTGGTTAGAAAGTGAGAAAGTACAACGGCTTAGATGGCTGGAGGGTTAAGTAAGACGTATAACGCACGAGTCTTCGCAATACCAACACAAATGGCCAACGCAGTATAGGAAGACCACATCTATAAGGTGGCGCGATCAAGTGGAGGACGATCTCAAACAACTTGGCGTGCGTAACTAGCTAGGTACTGGACTGGCTTGCGCGGTATGTTGGTTGATGCCGTAGTTGACAATAGTAGTTCTAACTTATGAGACTTAATAATTTTTTTGAAGAAAAGTCACTTAACTGTGTCTCTGAACTAACCCTAACTTAACTACGATTTAGTTTACCGAATAGACGCATTAATAGATTTCAAAAAAAAAAAAAAAAAAAAAAAAAAAAAAAAAAAAAAAAAAAAAAAAAAAAAAAAAACAACTCTATGCCGAAACCCGGGATTGAACCGGGGACATTTAGATCTTCAGTCTAACGCTCTCCCAACTGAGCTATTTCGGCAGTTGGGGAAAAGCTCTCGAAAAGGGGACCCACTACACTGTGGGAATGTTTCTTACCAAGAAAGAAAAGCTGACTGAATTTTTTAACTTAGTAGGTATAATGAAGGGTTTCCCAAGAAGAGGTGTTATTTTGAATAGCCGCTATTTCGGTAGTTTTCGCTTTTGAAGCTTTAATTTGTTGACATTTGACAAGTAGAAACTACGCTATTAATAAAAATGGAACGATACACGCTTCAACAACCAATTGAAATTATTAAAATTCACTATAAAAATGGTGAAAATTTGGCAGCGACCACGGCTCGTTAAACTAAAACATTTTTTGGTCGTGGTGAAGCACCTTGTCGGACCGCAATTCAGAAATTGGTGGACAAATTTGAGCTGTTGGGAAAAGTTAGCGTTAGTGCACGTCGCTCACGAACAACTGAGAATATTGCTGCTGTAGCCCAAAGTGTTGAAGAAAACCCAGGTTTGTCCATTCCTCGTCGTTCTTTGGAATTCCACAAACGTCATTACACCGTATTTTGCATAAGGACTTGGGTCTTAAGGCTTATAAAGTTCAGTTAACACAAGAACTCTAGCCGGCTGATCATCAACAACGCCCATTTCCATTTCTACGTCAACAATCAAAATTGTCCCATCTGGGGCTCGGAAAACCAAAGATTTATTGTTGAAAAGCCTCTCCATCCTCAAAGAGTCACTGTTTGGTGCGGTTTATTGTCCGGCGGGGTCATTGGACTTTACTTTTTTTAAATGAGGCTGGAGCAACAGCTACGGTGAATGGATTGCGCTACCGAAAGATGATTTATTATTTTGTATGGCCGGAATTTAATGGTATGGACAACGTTTACTTTCAACAAGACGGCGCTACGTGCAACGAAACTATAGATATTTAACGGGAAAAGTTTCCGGACCGTGTTATCTCTCGAAGAGTTGATCACAATTAGCCATTGAAAATAAACATCCGATCAATTATCTCGAAAATGCCATTTTTCTTTGAATATCAAAATAACACCTCTTATTGGAAAACCCTATATAATAAAAAAAAAAAAGCTGTTGATCAAGCTCCTCACTAAGTGTTGTTAAAAAAGGGTTTTAAAACAGCGTGTATTTTTGTTTTGTTTGTTTGTTGAAATATTTACCTCACTTTATTTGGTTTAGGTGATGAAAGCTCCATACCTTAATCTGATTTTAAACTATGGAACTTAAAACTATTGAACCAACAGCTTTAATAAGATTGAATTGTGTGGATTATTCCGGAAAGGGAGTTCAAGGCAGATAGCTTCGGGGATAAAGTCAAAAATTTTCTTTCTAATAGCCTTCTGGAGCATTCTGAGATAGGTTCGTCGGAACCATTAAAAGTACAGTGGGAAGAAAGATAGAAAAGACGAGGATTCCTCAGGTTATGGATTTTAGCGACTTTTAATCTATATTTATTTATTTTGCAAAAGAATGAATTGTTTAACAAAAAGGTGAATTTTATTTCAAATAATCTTATTTTGTTTATGATTTCATGTATATGTATATGTATAAGCAGCATGTATATGTAGATACCTCCTTGCGTGAACATGATTTGAAAAGCATTATACTTAACTTCCTTACGAGGAAGTGTAGCAGAATCTATACTCATTCTTATTAGGTATATAGAAATAATCATGACATCACTTTATTGAAAATAATATTTGTTTCAAAAGTTTCTTGTTTTTCAGTTTTGAAAACCCTTATGAGCGTAAATTTGTAAAGTGGTCATATCAATTAAGTTTTGAACTTTGTCATAACCTTTCAAAACCTATCACTTCTTAATGATGTTGTTTTTGAGCTTAATCCTTTCAACATCATCATCTCCAATTTACTTTCTCCGTTTTTGATGATGAATGACACTACAAACAAGAAATGAAAAATAAACGGTTCTCTCCTCTCGTTGATTCCTTTTTACAATTATCCACTTGTTATTCATCGTCGAGGACAAATTTACCTCAATCATTTTTCGTTTTCGTTCATTTCGGCGGCCATTCGCTCCTTTTTTTTTTTAATTCATCTCTCAATTTCGCAAAAACCCAGAATCTACCTTCTTAATTTCGTCCTTTGTGTAAAATTGCTCGTGCTCCCTTTACGACTCTATATTTTACGTTCAAGTCTTTGGATAATTAATTAAACCCTTTTCTCCTTTTACACAATTTTATCAACAATAGGTGGTAGGTATGTAAGATGGAAATATATCCTGTAAGCCCACTCATTCACTACCACCATCATAAATCGTCCTTTAGTGACACAGAGCCTTCGTTGTCGTCGTGGTCGTCATCGTCATCATCATCATCATCATCATCAAAATCTCATCTACTCCTTTTGCCTACATCATCAACTAAAAAACGTACCCAGAGCTAATCCTTAGCCAAGCTCCATTGGTGTTTTAAACAGGAACAGGAAGGTGCACTGTGCAAATAAAAAGGACGAAAAAAACGAATGCAAAAAGAAATCATAATAAAGGATGCAAAAATGGCATTCGTCGAAAAGGGAACAAAAAATCAAATTGTATAGGAAAAAAGGGAGAAACAATACCTAAGAAAAAAACTGATGCAGATTCCCAGCGCAGCGCAGCGAAGATTTAAGGACATTTACAGTTTTAATTTTTAACTAATTTGGTGGCTAAGTTTAAGTGCACTTTATAAATACATGGCCATTTGAGTTCGTTTCTTTTGTTATTTTTGTTGTTTTTTTTTTTTCTTTGTATGTTTTGTTTTTTTTTTTCAGTCACCGAATTCTGAGTAAAAGCTTTGCTTTTGGCAGTTCCTCTTTCATTTCGTCCTTGCATCCTTCAGTTTCTATACTTTTTTTACCCCCTCTATACACCACTTTTATATAGTAGATATCTACATATATATAACTTAATTAAATCCAAGCAAACAGAAACAGGAGAAGGAGAAGGATGCTCTTTGCTGAAACAGGAAGGTAATTATATATATATATCATTGTAATTAGTAGGCAAGAATAGTGTTGTAGTTGCAAAAAGACAGATAAGGATAGAATCTTGAATCAGTCGAATTATACAGAGAGAATATAATGGCAGCACAGGTAAGGTTGATAGTATAAGGATTGTCTATAGTTTTATATAAAGATACAGCTACGTATTTCGCTCTTTATGTACCTAAAGCTAAGACAAAATGAACAAAAAAAAATTCATTCTATGAAGCAATCACCAACAGAAGCAGAAAAGCAAGTAGCAGCAGCAGACTTTTGTAATTAATTAAAATGAAAGATGAATATATATAAAGAAAATAAAAAGAAGACGCGACTCGACGCGACGAACGCGAGGCTACCCTACGCGAAGAAGAAGCCGCTTCAACAGCAGTCAACCTTAGCAGCAACTGAAATCAGAGCCATGTTTTATGGAGGCTTATGGCCAAGGATTATCTAAAATGTATTCAAAGTGGATAAGGCCCGAAAGGGTTTTTATTTTCAGTTTTGCTCCTTTTATATAGGTAAAGATACTTATACGTTATACATTATACATACATTTATATAGTTTTGTGGTCATAGAGATTTTTATTTTCCGCATTGCTGGAGGAAGAGGCACAAAAAGCTTTGTGTAATTAAAGTTTTTTTTTTTTTGAAGATATCTACTGCAGAAAGTGATCAAAGGATTTTTGTGTATGTTGCTGTTGTAGTGGGATTTGTTCCTAGTGAAATATAACTTACTGGACAGATACAAATAAAAGCTGTTTTAACCTAAACAGAAAAACGAGCTAAAACTGCGGGATTTTTACAACATAAGCTACTTTAATTAACAACTTTTGGATAAAATTTAAAATTTAAGTGAGAAAAATTTTTATAGAAAGTATATGGTCAAGCCCTTTGATTTCAGGGTTCTCATCCAACGAATCAGTAAAAATGAACCCGTATAAAAAATTATATAATTCAAACAGGGTACAAAAATGGTGACCAGGGAAAATCATCAAATTTTTTTTAAACAATGTATAGGGTCATTAATTTTTCGGTTTCGAAAGTTAAGCTCAATTAAATACACACAGCGATACATATTTTATGAAAATTTTATTTCGGAAAGATTCGCAGCATGCAATTCTTTTGAGGTCTGCGGTTGAGACCAAAAAAAAAAAGGGATATTATTCGACTATTTTGCTCAAAATTGACTGTAACCGTCTGCATATTTGCATCTTCGAAGTAATACGGACCAATGACATCTTTGCACTATAGATCACATCAAACAGTCCTTTGTCTGGGCGCAACGGCACCTCTTCCATCACTTGTGGGTTTTATGAGCCCCGTATGCAGCAACTTTGTTCGTTAACATACCCACCGAGTGAGAAATAAGCCTCATCGCTGAAGAAAATGTTGTTCGAAAAACCGGTGTTTATTGTCTATTGTTCCTACACCTACTATAATTCTAGTAAGTTTTAATAATTTAAACGCCTTCTTCCATTGTTTAGGGATCCATTATCGTAAATGGTAAACATTCATCTAATATTATGATACTTCAGATGCAAGCTGAATTCGACAGGTGTCAAATGCCAGCGCTATCAACTTGAAACCACAAAATGAATGACCCGTTAGGTTCCAAAGGCGTTTAGTAAATTAATTTTAGAATAAAATTAAAAAAATAAAACGAATAAGAATCATGTTACAGATATCAAAGGGGCATATAAGATACACACATACAGTTACAGAATCTTAGTCTTATTATGGGGGAATTAAAGAGACTTGGTTAATACCCGAAAATATACGGCTCGATAGTTATTTACGCAGATTTACGGGTATTGAAAGCTCTAGTTTAAGGACATTTCAAGTCAAAATCTTTAAAGCAGTTAATCAACATTTTCTTGCACTCGAGAATTTAAATCAAGGCTTAGTCGGGAAGTTAACCAACTCTTTTGATGTAAATTATACCCATCAAAAAGCCTTGACTCAAGAACTCCAACAGGCTCTAGAAAGTATTCCTTATACAATCTTTTTTCTATGTCTTCCCTTCGTCGTAATATCGTTTTGGGTTGTTTTTTGGATTTTATTTTATTTTAAAACGAATTATTTGCTTTAACCTTTAGAAAGTGAAATCACTTTATTTAACATAATACCGAAAAAGCAATTAAATCTAGGTACCAAATATTTTATTGCAACAGTGTAATACTTTTTTTTGCACTGCAGAATGCCATTTTTCGATCTACGTCTTCAAAATCCATATTTTATTATTATTATGCTCAGGTAAGCATTCCTATCTTACCATCATCTGTTCAGATTTCCTTGCTCACTATCATTTGCTACAGAATTGTTAATGAAAATGTCTCATTGATAAATTCACTGGTCTTCAGTGTGAAGGACAAACCGCTCTAGTTAAGCAGAACTGTATGAAAACACATTCATTGACGTGCACTTTTTTCCAAGAAATTACCTTGCCAGCTAGTTTGCTTAGAGTTTTCAGACATAAAACTTTCCCACATCCGAAAAAGACCACGTGCGTTTTCGTCATTTGTCTTCAGGTGGATTGAAAATTGCCAAGAAAAAATCTGCAGACATGTTGCTTGCAGGAACAATTCAGACATTTTATTCGGCCTTGACTTTGACGATATTCTGGTGAGAAAAGAACATAAATTAAGCACCCTGCGGGTAACCTTTCATAAATTGATTACGAAATTTCATCAAAGTAGTGCGTCTTGGTTGTTGACACAGAAGGAATAAAGCTAAGTGTCTTCGCCGCTTTCTTGGAGTTGTTGACATCTACTAAATATTTATCCCCAAAGCATTGGCTGAAGGGATATGAACCAATTTCATTAACTCCAGAGTTAGAAGAATTTTTCAGTAACTACTTACTTTTGAAAACGAGATATTTTCTACAACTCTTTTTCTTCATTCTAAAGCTACTCAGCGAAATTTGGTCTTTAGCATCATGATACAGATGATAGATGGCAGTTAGTGTCAATCACTCTTTCTTATCAAAAAAAAAAAAAAAGAGAATTCTGTGCTAGCTTTACATATTTCTTAAAATATATGTACTTTATTCGTCCTTCAAAAGAATAAGTCATACAGAAGCTGTATATGACAAGAGCAGGTGCGTGCGACTAAGTCCTTTATTTTAAGGAATATAAGAAATAAATATAAAATCTAATGTGAAATATATATACATATGCTATGTAGTATCTTAATACATTTGTTCCAGACTTTGACACAGCACTGGCTAAGAGAAATATCTTTCTTGATTGATGGAGAATCAGTGATGAAGTTATACCTATTAAAGTGAACATTCCATAAATAAAAAGCCTTCCAAACATGCTCAGAATATTTAAAAAGTTTGCTTTTCTGGATCAATTTGCATAAAAATTGTCTAACATCGTTATAATAATGAATTTTTATTGTTTCAAAACTATGTTCTTTTAATACTAGTCGTAACGTAACTTGCACGTGTTAAATTTGTTTCAATAAAACAGCTTTACCACTTGGCATTTGTAGGGTTTTACTTTTTCTATACTTTGTATTTGTATCTATTGTGCTTCTCTGTAGTGTAGTACAAAAAAGATTATGTAGGCTGCATTTTTACTCTTGCTTGTATACATTATTTGGCAAAACAATTTATATGTGCCGAAATAGCTCAGTTGGGAGAGCGTTAGACTGAAGATCTAAATGTCCCCGGTTCAATCCCGGGTTTCGGCAAAAGGTGATATTTTTTGTTTTTTTTTTTTTCTATGTTTCAAAGATTGAGTGAAAAAAGTAATGCTCATTAAATCATCTGTATCTCAGTTTCAATTTTCAAAGCAATTAAATTGGAAATATAATAAAACGATTACCTGCAACAGAGCTATGTAGTTCTTGAAATTGGGGGACAAATAAATACAATTGCAATTGCAACTGCAACAATCATTTGTATGCTTCTTATTATTATTTAATGAGAAAGTTTGTTTATTGAAGTGAAAACTTCTTTAGCCGCGTTGTGCACTTTTTGGTAGGGGAAAATCTCGTGCGTTTGCGTCACAGACATACTTAAAGCAGTAGGTATATCTGTAGCTACACAATATATTGATGTATATTTTAATATTGAATTGTTTATATATTTTGTCATGTATATCAATACATATGCATATAATTGGTGCTCAATAGATGTGTCAAAGGATGTGAAGACCAGATTGATGTTGATGATTTTAATTCAAATTTTATGAAATTTTAAAGTTTAATACTAAAAGTTATAAGTTTTTATTTCTATCGGCAGTCCCTATAACTGCCAATTTGTTTTTATTTGCCGCACATTCAAGCCTAAACCACTAAAAAATCGGGCGATTTTTTAAAGTGAAACTTCTTTAATATCGGGATTATTTGAAACTTGACGGAACGCAATTGCGCCATGACACTTTTAAGCAAATAAATCAAACAAATAAATACATCGCAACAAGCCTGAGAGAGAACAAATGTTTAAAAAAATCATGACCCAGCCACTGCTGCCATTTTGACTTGATTCCACTCAGGTTTGCTTGGATTTTTTCGCCGTTAGCTGGAAAAAAAATACCTACAAATCAAGTCAACTTTTTGATATGTGTTAAAACTTAAAACGTTTGTTTAGATACGTGTTGCAACTTGCAAGCATTTAGTCATAAAATAAAGTTTGAAAGTATGCCGAAAACTAATGATGGCTGGCTGAGTTTTTCATCTCATTCTCTCGTAGGTTATACTTCTCTGAAGTTTCACTTCGACCCAGTGTGAATTACACACACACATTTTGTTTGTATTGTTTGCAGAGTTCCGCCAGAGTCACCGCTCACCGGCCACTCTCGTCGACAGCCCCCCCCCCCTCTCTCTCTCTCCTTCTCCGCTCTGCACGCATTAACTTTCCCACTCAGTAAGCGATTCTTTCGACGCAAAAAACTAAATACACTTTCAAAAACCATTCCTCCCTTCAAATAAAGGAAGGACCCGAGAAAATATTGCTATACAGATTTACATAGGACTACCAGCTTCTTGGAGGGATTCAATAGCATACTATCTATGAAGCTTCCTAAGCGGTAAGTAAGGTAACTAAATGCACTCTGCATGTTTAAATTTTTTTAAACAACATTTTTTCCGTATGGAAATATTAACTTACGTGATCGTAATGGGCAAAGTATACAATTAAAAGCTGTTTAATGCCGCAAGATGGAATTACATTGAAGGAGCCATCAAAAAGATAATTTCAGTCGGATGCATTGGGTAGTTTTTAAATTGCAGTTGCAATGGTCACAGGCAGAAAAATGGGACACGAAAAACAATTCTCAACTACAGTGGCCTGATAAAATGATTTGCTTTTTTTTCATTTTTTTTATAGCATTTGGCCTTATTTCACTTTGAATGAGTTGATCTTATAATGCCAAATCTTAAAGTTTGGCCTTATTTCATTTGGCCAAATTTCATGACATTTATTTTTTTAAATATGATTTCCGGCATATTCCATTCGGTCAGTCCAGTTTTTCACTATTTTTGCAATAAAACTGGCCATTTGGTATCAATGGTGGCTTGAATGTTGGCTTACAATGTCGGCACATAGACTAATGATTTTACGTATACTTTTATAAATAGATATCGAGAGCCGTTAAGTCGCACGAACGAGGGGGCCATTTAACAGGACCACTTCTGGAAATTTAGTTCTCAACAAATTGATTTTGAAATAAATGAACGGTTAAGCGTGCTGTATGGTAAGTTGCTCCGTCTTGTAGGAAACAAATGTAGTGGATGCTTAGCTGATCAATTTTTGGAAACGAAAACCAATCAGCATGGCTCGATAGCACTCGCCATTCACCGTAACGGCAACTTCTCCCACATTTCAAAAGGAATAAGGACCGATGATGACGCCCACGCCCGCCGAAGCGCCGGCGTGATACCGCGCCAAAAAGTAAATTTTAATGGATGTAATGATTCCGTACGCACATTTCTTTGTCTTGTTGATGGATTTGTTAGCCGTTCGGATTCGGTGGTAAATTGTAGGTCCCTTAGATTCCTGCAGAATATCAACATACAGCCAGGAATGGTTGAGAGTGTAAGTGACAGACCCCAGAAAAATAAATTTTTCAAAATTCTTAAATAAATACTTTAACTAATTTGAGCTGAAAAAAAAGGACACCACTTTATTTCTTGGATAAATTTGAATTTATGAGAATAAATTTATAGAAATCTGTGGAGCGGTTTTTGAGAAAAAAGTTTTATTGAAAAACTTTTTGAAAAAAATTTTCAAAAAAAAATTCAAAAACGCCAGTTCATAGGCATTCAGCAAAACATTTATTTATAATTTAAAAAAAATTCAATAAGCAGTTTTCAAAATATTAATTTTTAAAATTTTGTTTTAAAAAAGGTTTTTAAAAATACAAAAAAATATTTTTTGAAATTATTGGTAAGCAGTACAAATTGAGCTACCTACACCTTGTATGTGTGTGAAATTTCAAAAGAATCGGTTAAGTCGTTTTCGAGATAGTCGAAAGGAAAAAAACGGTCCTATTGAGAGTATCGTTCTTAGACATCTTTTAAAACTTTTTTTTCAGCCATATGATTGGTCGTACCTTAAAAGCAACACTGTTTTTTTTTAAATCAAAATCGTTAGAGCCGTTTTTGAGAAAAATAAGCTTTAACGTTACGGTTATATGGCAGGTACCGTTATTTTTTGAGCTAAACAAAAATTTCAATTTCCCCTCTGTACAATACCTTAAACACTAAATACCAAGTTTGAAACAATTCGACATACCCGGTTGGGCTGTAGGTGTCTATACATACAGGCAGACATACAGACGGACGGAATTTTTAGACCATCTTTTTTCGTCTTCGCTATCATCGTAATGTCAAGTTTGATTGTTATCTCAAAACTTTTTTTTTCGACGAATGCATAACTTTCCTTATAGTACCTATAATCGCAAGTAAAAAAGCGTTCCGGACAAGTTTCATGATGAATAGCCAAACCTTACTCAACAGATATGTCACCACAGTTTGACATTCTCAACTGTCAAACCATAGACAACAGCCATCTAAACATCTTATGCATCTAAACAAACGCCCTTAATATACCAAATTAAAGCTTTCTATAGCTCCGAAATTGCAACCTCTATTGAGAGTATACATGCGGACGGAAGAACGGGAGAATAACGGTCGAGCGGACATCACTAAATCGACTCGACTTTGATTCTGAGTAAAAATATATAAACTTTCCTATATTATACCTAACGGCATTATTTCTCTATGATACTAACTCCACACAAAGTAAAATTAGGGTATAAAAAACGTAGTCATCGTTATTAAGTCAGAAAAAAAGAAACACAAATGCCGAAACCCGGGATTGAACCGGGGACATTTAGATCTTCAGTCTAACGCTCTCCCAACTGAGCTATTTCGGCACATAAAAATTTATGCCAAAAGACGTACAAGTTTTAATACATTTTAAACTTATGAATCTTTTTAAAATGTTTGTGTTTACAACACCGTTTTTCATTACAATTTATTTTTAATAGCCTACGAGATGTTAATTAATAAACTGATAATTGAATATCTAAAATTTCATTGAAATAACTAGCTACCTATTAATTCTTCTGAACATATTAATGTTAACATTGTAAGCAAAAAAATACAAATCAGCAAAGCCAGCATGTTCCTACCTACTTATTCACAAATCAATGAATTAGATAAGCAATGCATCAAATACTGTTTTGATTGTTGGATTAATTATTTCAAATTGGATAAATGCTTAAAGTGCTCAAAATATTTGTTTCTCTTAATATTTGATAAAGAATGCATAATACAATAAATTTGCAAATACATAACATACTTACATACCTATATGATTAAAAAATAGTTTATGGGATGGTTGATTAATTAGCAAGTATTGTTTGTAGAGTGCTTTTTATTTGATTTTTGTAGAGACTGGTTTGATGTTATTGATTCAGTTTGATTATTTGATATTTAATGAACTTGAGTGCTCAGATTATTTCAACAGTTTGTTTTTATGTAGATAATATCATTGACGAAGTGTCACAATCCGAGTATGACATCGTAAAAACGGAATTCTAAACATAACCAAGGCGGGTAGGTATTTGTTGACTTAGTTTTTTCGTCTGTCATATTCATAGAGAGATAAAACTGTTAGACATAGAAAAGTAATATAAATATGTATATTGCTAATCAGAATCAAAAGCCGAATCGAGACTGACTCAATTATCTCTCAAATCCAACTAAAGCCATTCACGAATCAAGAAGAGATAAAAACTTTATCAAATATGTTAGTTGTAGGTAACCACATTGAATTACCTTTCTTAAAAGATCATATTTATCATGTCAAGAATATGATGTCCTTTTACCTCTAACCAACACAACTTTGACCTTATGCTACAGTAACAGTACAGTCTATCACATTATTCTTAATGACTACCTACTTTAACGACATAACAAAAACGAAACTGACAACACAACACACTTGGACTTGGACAGGAACAAAAACACACAGAAACACACGCACAAACACACACACACACATACAAAATAACGTTTGAAGTAATATCCTGTCGAAAAATAAGGCAACAAATTTATACAATACAATGTCCTGCACAACAAACGCACTTCCGACTCTCCAACAGCTTGATAGCATCCTGTCACAGGATATCTAAATAACAAGTCAAACTGTCAAAAACGAAGCTATACTACAGTTACAGATATTCTTACATCTGATGTCATCTCACTCTCTTTTGGACTTTATGATTTCATTTTATAATTGACTTCTGTTTGCTGTCTTTCAACAACAACATTCATGACTTTTTTTTTGAAAAAGGACATCCATTATCTTTATTTAAGAAAAAAAAATCAAAAGAGCCAAATGAATAAATCTTATATTAGGCAGGTACATGGGAAAAGCAAAAGTGTGTGTGTGTAATCCAAATTACCTGTCAAAACTTTTCCTGTTTTTTTTTTCACATAAGGTAACTACGTACATGAGTGTGTTCGTCCTCTTATTTGTCCAAATAATCGCAGAGGTATTAAAAATATTTTGAAAACTCCTTTCCAACACACAATTACAATATAGCTGATGGTCGAAAATTTCTATTTTCTAAAGCTTCGGAGGACACAGTACCTACAAACGGTTTGTCATAACATGAGAGCTTCAATTCTGGGAGGGATAAGTGCATGCATATGTGGACTTAAGAGGGACGAAGCGGGTGTTGGGGGGAGAAGCATTTTAGTTTAGACCTCCAGGATGCCCTAAGCTTCTACATATTGAAAGAAGAAAAATATTTCCCATTTTCATGCAGCAGCATATTTGGAAAGACGCCGCACAAACAAAAGTTTTCCTCTCTATATTTAGGTATACAAAAATATTCATGCGATTACAAATGAAAGGAGCTTAAAAAGTTTCCGACACTCTTTCACACACCCCAAACCCCCCATAAAACACACAAAAAGGACATCTCCGACACGTTGGGCATATCAGAAAGAGAAGAGAACTGTGTCAAGCTTCTTGCTACTCGTCCTTCCGTTAAACGCCCAAAATAACACAGCAGCAGGCGTTAGTGCAACAACCACACCAAGCATGTTTCCTGTTTCCTTTCTCATAATATGAATACCATAGTTTAAAAAAAAAAAAAAAAAACATACAATTTAAGGACGAACTATTTCAGACGAAAATATTTAGCACATATTTCATAGTTTCTTCATGATGATGGTGTAATGTGACAGAGGGCGCTGTGTGGTGTCGCTCGGCAAAAATTTAGTCATACCAATTGTGGGCACGTTTGTATACATATGTGAGTGTGTGTGTATGTGTGTGTCGTCCTTCTGCTTGCTTTCAGGAAAACTATTTGTTTTCCTCTGACTAATATTAGGATGACAAAATATATTCACATCTCGTCTACTTTCCAGGGCCAAAAACATACACATACACCTACAGCCAACCACTTACATCTATGTACGTATATAATGGCATAAGCTTAAAAAATTAAGGATAAACCCCAAGAAATTAGATATAAACAGGAGTAGAGCAACATAAACTTGGAAGTTTCACTATAATTCTTAATAAATCACTTTTAGTCATGGGTAGCTGCTATTCTATGCGGCATCAGGATCAGGATCAGGATTCAAGAGGAGGGAAGGATAGCAGCAGATGGAACAAACTATATAAGGATACTCCAGAGTATCCTTATAATGGATTAAAATTGGGCAAAGACTTACAAAATAAGAAGTAAAGTATGGAAAAGAAGAAACTTTGGCCAAATCCTTGGAACACATTTCACTACAAAACACAATGAATATTTATTTCAGTGAACGGTTTTTTATTTTGTGTGTTTAGAACTCGCAGCACACAGGACGACGTCAATAGAGACTAAGATTCACGACGAAAACGAATGGTTTTTTTGTTTTTATTTTGGGGTCGCGTAAAAAACTTTCCCCAATCCTGAATCCTCATGATGATGATGGTGACGATAATGGTTTCAAAATAAAGTAAAAAAAAACGAGGTAAACAAAAACCAAAAAGAAGAAAATGACAAAACAAAAAAAAAATAAAAACGGATTATAAAGAATTCTGTAAACATATTTTATGGCCGAGTAAATGCTGGCGAATTGAGAATGACAGCGAGAGGACGACATACATACATAATATTTACCAACCGACCCTATCGAACCTGGTTGGAAGCTGGATGACTCGAACTAAATATATACTACACTACACACACACAATACACACGCATAATACGCAATAAGGATTTTCTCGTAAAGTAATTTTCTTTCCTTTTGATTCTGACTCCTAGATGTAGGGATCAATAATGAAATCCAATTGGAAATCCTTTTAGGTTTTTTTTTTGTGTTGTCGTTGCCATTGAGCCATCATCTTCATTATCATTAACGTCACTATTCAATTGGGAAGGACTATAAACAGAAATCCTGGCTTTTATTATATTGAATTGGTAAGGTTCACTTTTTTTTTGTGTTGCTCTTTGTTTGTCTTTTTTTTTCAAGGACAATTCAGAGAACAATGTGTGTATTTGGCATTCTTATTGTACTTTGTGCCTCATTTTGATTAAGCAACGGCACTGTGTGTATTTATTCTGAAAAAGTACCTATTTTGTATGTATGTTTGTAGGTATGCATGTCTGTACGTACACACACTTTAATACTTATAAAAGGACGAGAGGATTTGTATCAATAAAAAAGAGTTGTCTGGGGGATTTAAATTTGCTGGGGCATCTCGTTTTCTATTGTTGTTGGATTTTCTTTATTTTTTTTTTTTTTCATTTGTTTGACATTAATATTGTCAATGAAATAAATTTCAGGTTTTTTTCTAGTGGTGTGTGTGTGTGTGTTCTTTGTCCTTTTTTTTTTGTAAATAAAAATATGAAATATAGGTGGCTTATGCGTTTGGCAGGATTTTATATCATGAATGACGATAATCCCTCAGACGTGGTTTGGAAGTAAATTAAAATCTTAACAAGGATATTCGTAGATAAAGTCCTTGTTTCTTTTTTGCAGATACATAGGAATAATGAATGTTGAAGTACACCTGTTGGGATTAAACGCAGAAAGCTGGAGTGAGAATTTGAATTTTGATTTTTTTTTTTTTTTTTTGCGTAAATAGGTATACCTACCTAGATCCCACTTGAAGAAGTCAGAAAACATAAATGAGTATGAAAACAGCGGCAAGACTTATCATATAGCGCGGAAGAATTTTTCTAGGCTGTGGATAAAATGAAGCTGCGACCAGAAAACACAAAAGATTCTTACTATCTTACTTAAGGTGGCGCAGACAGTCCGTTGTGGATCACGGCCTCAACCAATAAACCCCGCCAGCTGGGACGGTCCCTAGCCAGTGGCATCCAGTATCCAGTTGCGGACATCAAGTTGTCATTGAATGTTCACGCATCTGCCCTATACAGACTGGGATGATAAGGTTCTTGTATAGTGTCTCCTTGGTCCTTTAAGAGAGCCCTTTAAAATTAAAATTGTTTTGAGAGGTTATAGTGGAACCCAAACAGACAAAGTCCTTGACAACTTCAAAGTTATATAGGTACAGGGTGATTCACGAGTGTTGTGCCAATAAGCTAGAGCAAGTAGGTTGGGTTGAGACAAGAAAAAAATCATATGGGAGGGGGGTCTATTCCCCTCCGTTTAGCTGGGAGGGGCAATTTTCTAAAAACATGACTTGAATTTGAAAAAAAATTATTAAAAAATAACGGTAACTCCTACAATGCCATGCTATACCTTTTTGTAAAGCAAAAAACTTATTATTCTATTGAACCGTTTTCAAAATATTAATTTTCAAACTCAAAATTTGGAAAAAAAATTAAAAAAAATAATTTCAAAACTAATTTTTTTCAAAATTTTACGTAATTAAGTATATTATTTTTGTTCTCAGAATTCAATGCTTCAATTAATTTTAAATCCAACACTGAAAACCGTTTGGTTTTATGACTTTTTTTGCCAAGGTATTGAAAAATAACCGAACCTATTTCTTCACAAACACGAAAAAATTGGCTAAATGATACCTTGTGCCATCCCGTAAGGCTAGATTTTTTTGTTTGTGTGAAGAAGTAGGTTCGGTTATTTTTCAATATCTTGGCAACAAAAAGTCATAAAACCAAACGGTTTTCAGTGTTGGATTTAAAATTAATTGAAGCATTGAATTCTGAGAACAATCACCCTGTATATGTCTATTGTGACGTTTTTTCTGAGTCTACGGTGATGATGTTCTGCACTCGAGGAGAGCATAGAGCCCTTTTTGCCGGCTCCACTTCTATACCTGCAAATGCTTCACTGGCAGCGCGAATCGTTCTTCCAATAATGTCAATATCATCAGCATAGCCAAGTAGTTGAACGAATTTTGAACAAAAATCTCAAGAATGAAGTTGACGAGGTTACATGATAGTGCGTAACCTTGTCTTAAGCCTTTCTCGGCATTAAATGGGTCGGTGGGGTTCTTACCAACTTTGACGGAGCAGCACGAGTTCTACATATTCATCATGCACATTCGAACGAGTTTAGCAGGGATGCCGCTGGCGCTGCTTTGAAGAGTTCAGACGGAAGGCCATCCGCTGCAGCAGCCTTGTTGGACTTAAGTTTAGATATCGCTACCCGAACTTCTTCTTGGTCGTCATCGTCCAAATCGACTGGATCATTCTGCCTTACTGCGATTAGTTGGTTGTCTCCGCTGTTTAACAATCTGCGGAAGTGTTATTTCCAAATTCTCAGCACCGACTGCGCATCTACTACGACATTTCCACCCTCGTCTCTACAGGCTTCCGATCGGGCTTTGTACCCCTTGGACGAAAGCTTTACCCTTTGGTTGAACTTTCGAACATTGCTTCTTCCGTCGCACCCCTCAATAGATTCAACCACTCGCTTTTCCATTTCCCTCTTTCTATTTCTGAAAAGCCGATGTTTTTCCTTCTACTTTTGCTGATAGACCGCACAGAAAAACGTTCTTGGCAGCTCGGCTTCTTGACTGCAGCATTGCGTGATAAGCCTTGTTTTTGGCCGTGTGTACCATCCTACTTTCATCATCGAACTATGTTAGCTGCGGCGCTTTATGAAGCCCAAAACATCAGTAGCTGTATTTTCGGTGTCGCAGATGCCAAGCTCTTTTCAGATTAATAAAAAAAAATACTTGGCACAACAGCTCCAAGCGGGGTCGGGGCCTGACACTCTCAACCATTCCTGTGTGTGCATTGAGATTCTGCAGGAATGGAACTTCAGATATCTATTTTTAATAAAATATATAAATAAAGTTGATGACACACACCAACAACTTATTTGAGAGGGTATTGGGAATTTGAGGTCGAAGTGTAGGTAATAAGGCTATCAGATAATCTAAACAATTATTATTCTCACGGGAAAATTAATAATCGATACTATTTGATTTATGGAATCCTTATTTATTTTACAAAAAGCTTACCTCAACCATCTGATGAAAAACTTTGTCTAAGAAAAATGAATATTTTCAATCATCACCCGATAAAAAAACTCATGTTGGCCCAAAAAAAAACAATTTTATTTCCAGGACTATCCTTATGAACTTATCATTTCATACTTTCATTACAACATACTCTGCTCTCAAGAAAAAACAAGTAAAACGATATTAATTCGGCATTATTTTGATACTTCAAGGTTTTTTATTTTTAACTGGCTTTTTTCATTCATTTCTAAATATTCTCTTCGAATTCTGTTTCAAAAACTTTCTTGTGGACGAAGTTCTTGCTCTGTTTTAAGAAAGAAAAAAAAAATCTAATGAAATACTTATCTACCTTAAATTTTCTTCGAGTCGTGCAACTTTTGACAGCTTATTGCATTTTAACGATTTAAATACTTCTACAAAACTTTTTCTCAACCATCCACTTTCTTTCTAAAAAAAAAAAAAAAAATAATACCAAATAAAAATACTCCTCATTTCTCAGAGATTTACTCAACTCAAACTGAAACTCAACAAGGAGCACACACAACCAAAAAAAAAATCGCAATGGGATTCTATTTATTATTCACTTGATTCAAATTTTTAAATTCCTTTCAAACGGTCGACGATCAACTCTCAACAGTGCCAGTGCCGCTGCTGCTATTCGTCCTTCCGAATCTGAATCTGAATAGTCAGAGTGTGTTGTGTGTAGTGAATTCGCCTGCTCCTTCATAAATCTCCATAAAACACAATGAATGCAAAGTAACTCTCAATATTTCATTCATGCCATTCATCGTGTCCTCCGCCATCCGAGATCCGACCGACGACGACGACGGTGATGTTGTGCCACTATTCTAGAGCCGCGCCGTCATCCGCATCATCTATCCAACCGACGAACATCCTGCCGTCATACCAAAATATCTTCAGATTAAACTCTCAATAAATAAAACGACAAGGAGCAAAATATAAATATTTTAAATCAACAACAACAACAACAAAACAATAATTCCTAGAGGAGACTCTGCTGGCTGGAGGAAACTAGGTCATAGGTTCATTTATCATGTTTGATAGATACCTATATCTACCTATACACCTACCTATACACACACGTCCTTTACACGCAAATACAAAACCAACACAGTTAGTAGGAACCCAGTCAAGGAATACTCAAACCCAACAACAAAAGTGATTTACAGTATATTTGCATATTTCACTTGACTTTCAAGGACTTGAAGCGCACAATGACACAACGTCGGGTCGGTCGTCAGTCGTCGACAAGCAAGGATCTCCACATGTGTATACGAGTAGTCCTCGGTGTGTTATGGATGCAACAGTGGAAACGAAAGAAAAGTGCACTAACAACCTCCTAGTTTCAATACTCCATCCATTTATACATATGAGTTGCAAATAACAACTGTCATCCCACCCAGGGTTTCTGAAGTTGAAGTTTTATTTTGTTTTCCTTTACATATTGTATGTATTGCCTTACCTACTTCCCTAGCCCTACTCAGCCTGGCGAACCTATTCTCAAGTGGCCCACGTAATGCAACAATGAATAAATCGACATTTTTCGTAGTCGTCCTTCCTTCTTGGTTTTTTTGTTTTTGTTTTTGTTGTTATTGCTACTGCTCTGGTTGTTGTTGGTTGAAAATGGTATACATTTTTTTGTGTTCTTGTCATGTTAAATGCATATATCCTGGTCACAGGATATCAGAGATACATAAAAGTAAAACAGGTTAAAAAACAAGGGATCTAGGGATGTAGGTTAGGGATTTAGGATTTATTCTGTGTCGAATGCAATTTCAGGATCACTTTATAGACAGAGAATGTCAAATGCCATTGAATCGGGTTTTGGGTTGGAATTGTTTAATTATATTATTTTATGACAGAGGAGGTAGCGCAAAGCAAAAGGAAGGACACAAACATTAGGAACGTCCTTATTGCAAATAAAATGCTTTCAAGTCGAAATAATATATTTAATGAGGTCATTTTAATTTCCCAAATTGCTATTTCTAACCCTTCCTCTTTACACAAATTAAATATAAACGAGATATTTTTGTTGTTTCAAGAGGGACTTCTTTCTGCTTGAATATATTTCTATTTTAATAGTCTAGAAAGGAGTTTAATCTACTATACATAGATTTAAAGTTGAACAGCAAAATTATTATTCTAAAATTCCAATACCTACACAGTTTGTTGATTGACAATTTCAATTTCAAAAATCTGAATTCTTAAACATTTTGTTTTCTGGTATTAAGTTTTATAAGAAGTTACATTCAAAGTTCTTGTTCTGAAGCAAGGAAATTGTGCTTCTTACGTAGTATATAACTAGGTATGTATATGTATATAGAAATTCCACATTACGAAACAGAGAGCTCGCTTCCTTTACTTAAGTTAAATGTGCATTCCGGAACTGATAAAGTATTCAATATATCGTTTGTTCTTGTTGATTCTCACTTTTTCGAATGACTGTCAGATTTCATGTCACAATTTTTTTGTACAAACTTGAATCAATGTTTTAAAATTAAATTAATTGGAAATCGAAAAATTATGTTTCAAGTTCAATTGAATTGAGAACACAGATGTTCTAAAGGATTTTGTTTCATTAGGAATTAATGATAATTGAAGAATCCTAAACATTCCAGCATTAAATATTTTAAGAATATTAATCCACAAAAAAACATTCGTGCAGTACGAGTATCTAACATTATATGTACCTGTATCTAAAAAAATTTCGGTACTTCACTACACATAGGCGTTTTCAAATGAGTAAAATGGTGGGACAGCCAGAGCTGGCGTAGATAAGCTAGTCGTTATTTTTCATTCACAGTTACATATAACTGTGATTGTGATTACCAATTCGCTGTGATTTTAAACTGTGATAGTGGATTGTAATTTATCACAGAATTGGTTCACAATGAGCATGAGCATAATTTAAACAGATACATAATTCACAGATACACACACCACATCACACATCATTCACTTGTTCACTCTGACTCCGCGTCGTTCTTCATTAGGTATACTGTTCACGCTCGTATTGAATTTATTTTTTAGATGTTCTACAAACCCTTTTGCTTTTACCAAAAAGGAATCACAATATTGGAAGATGCTCTCATTTTTGCAAATGGCCGCCAATGTGAAATCTGTTTTGACATTTGTGGACTAGACAGATGCAGAATACAAGTTAACAAGCCATGGAGCGATACATGAACCGACATGAACCGATATTCTGAAGGCGGCGTTCCCGGGTCGCCTCATCTCTCGTTTTAGCGATTTTCACTGGCCTTCAAGATCGCCGATTTAACCGTTTCAGACTTTTTTGTGGGGTTTTTTGAAGTCCCGTGTTGTTGTTGTTCATGTAACAAGCCCGAGACTCTGGAAACCCTCAAGGACAACATTCGACACGAGTGCGAGAATCTGTCGGCCGAAGTTCTCGCTGAAGTGATGAAAAATTCCATAAAACGAGCAATTAATTGTGACAGCGCCCATTTGGCCGATATCATCTTCTCGACTTGACCAATACAATTCTAAAGGTTCAAATAAACATAATCGAAAAACGGAATCGAAGTTTTTCATTTAGAAAATAGAGAGCCAAACAACATCGGATGGATGACTTCTTTTGGCCCACCCTGTACATCTTTACATTTCTTTCTTTATGTTATGAAAAATGTGAATTATGGTCGTGTCGTGATTTGTGACTCATGACTTTATGAGCGGTTTCTGTTTGTTGTGATTTTAACTGTGAAATGAAGAAAAGAGTCAGGGCACAACTCTTAATTACGCTTTAGAAATACGCAGTTTATTTGCAACTCGTTCACAGGTCGTGATTGTGTTTTTTTTTACCCACAGTTCATATTTTACAGAACGTGAATTTTTGCTCTTCTCTAGTTAGATGTTTAAATGGGGTTATCCTTTTTGAGCATATTCGATTTTTGAGCTACGAAGCACGATATCCCGGAAGTAAGAAAGATTAAACTTTTTCTTGGCATAGTTATACATTGTGATATTATTTTTTAAGGAATTAGAGATAGACCATTGTCATCTTACCAAGCAGCGATTCTTTCTAGGTTCAGTGTTTAAAGCATTATCGCAATCTTCAATTGAACCCAAAGAGCGGCTTTTACATGCTTGTTCATCGTCAGCGTACAAGCGTACAAGGGAAATTTTCGAGGTTATTTCATTCACATAAAGCGAGAACAGGAGCGGTCCAAGAATAGATCCCTGTGGTACACCTCTGCTACTAAGAAAGTTTGATGTATTGTTGACTACCAAAATTGCTTGTGATCTGGACTTTTAATGAGATATTGCAAAGGTTACTATGGTCCACCGTATTAAAGGCCTTTGAAGATACAACAGCACTAAACAAAGTAACTTTGTATTCATCCACAGAATCAGTAATACTATCGACCAAATAGCTGAAAAACAACTATGATGTTTCCTGAATCCCTATTGCATTGGAGACAATAATTTTTTTATGCAAATGTGCGAGTTTATTTGTCTTTGTAGAATTCTTTCAAAAACTTTTGACCGGCGAAAAGGCAGTATGTGTGTGTATTGGTCTGTATTCAACTGTAGAATTTTTTTTTCTAGATAGATTTTGAACTTCACCACTCGCCGTTACAGTAAGAAATTATTCTTACTAGATAAGTTATACCTGATTTCAAAAGTCCTTATTGATTTTAAAAACAAGAGCAAACACACACACTCACTGCTTTACTGTCTTACGAACTTACCGAGTCAGTGGCTCATTGATCAATTGACTCATTGACGCAATGGCACATTGGCTTGCTGACTCACATAATTCACTGACTCTCTGATATACATTGACTCATTGATTGTAGGTGCCGACCTGGAAATTTGAGGGTTTTATAAGATTCAAAACAAAAGCTGAAAGTCGAAAACACAGCTTAATATTTTTGATAATAAAAACATTCATAAGGTGTGCAAGGTTTTACAAACAAGAAAAAAAAATTCATTACAGATAAATCTCTTACAATTTAAAAATATCTATTCAGGAATTTTTCAACCAAAAGCAAAGAGAAAAGTATTAAAATTTATCAGATAAAAAAAAAAGACAACGATTTACAAGAAGCAATATTATTACAGCGAATTCTTCCCTCGGAAATCCCTTGTGGCTTGGCCTTTTTCCATCGATTGATAGGTACACGCCATTATTGTAACATTTTCTCGTCTATAGCGTTTACTTCTTCCATTGAAAACCATCATAATCGCATCAGCACTAATGGAGGAAAACGCGTAAGCCAGGGCGCGTTGCTCCAAATACAGAAAAATCAAAATACCAAGAAATGCCAAGAATAAAAAAAAAACAAGTAAAAAAAATTGAAATAGCTTAAATTTCTACCTTACAACACAGTGGTATATATTGTACTTGTGTATACAAGTATAATATAATGGGAAAAAATAGATAGGAAAATAGAAAATAACTTACTGTGCCATCGATACTCCACCAACGTTAACCTATTTTCAATTTTTCTTTCTTCGATATTATTTTTCGCAATGAATACCCGTATTCATCTATGTCATACATTTTAACTTTATTTCCAACGTTTTTGAGTGATTTTTCCTTCTCAACTTTTCTCGTAGTCGAGGTTACTTTATTGTTGTTGTTGTAACACTTTTCATTCAAACGACACAACTCTTTGAACAATTACACATACACACAGTAGGGTGCTAAAAGTTTTCACAAAATTTTATTTAAGTTATCCTTTTTTAAGCTATAGCATTTGAGACAGCGACACTAATCTGAAAATTCAAAGAACTGCTGCATGAGATTTGTTTGATTTCATATACACATTTAAATAAATTGTATTAAACAGTGTGGCTACGCATACAATTTAAAACTGGAAGATATAAAGAGTGTTTTTTAAAGGAAGGCATTGTGTTTCAACACAAATAAATTGTATTAAACGCTATAAAATTGACTTAATTTTATAACTCTTTAGTCAAATTTTCAATCACTCTTTGCAGCATTTGGGGTCGTATATCGGCAACAGCGCGGAATCTTAGTTTCAACGCCGCGCCGTCAATCGTCAACATATCAGTTTTGGAACGCGTTGTACGTGTACATTAAGGCGATTCAATTCAGGAAAGGAAAAGTCATTGACCATGGCTCTACTATGTTTCTATTGACTGTAACCCTCTGGTCGGCATCGTTTTTAAAGAATTAAAGACAAATAAAGCAAACCAAACAGTCAGTTTTTTCTGTGTAACGACACGTATCAACAATAGCTCGGGGATTATCTACACGCCCAAAATGAGCTTCATCGCTGAGTAAAATTATTCTTGTGAAAACTCAATATAGAAACAGGACTACCTAAAGCTTTTCTCACAACATTGAAATTGCATTTTAAATATATTCAGAGAGTTAACACTCTTCCTGAAAGTAGATTGCCACGGAAACTATCAAACATTATAGTGAGAAAACAGATTTTTTGGGCTAGCGAATGGTCAAATCTCTTTAACCTAACTGGAATTGAGTTCAACTGGTCTATGAAGTCTGAATGGAATGCATTGCACAGAGAAACTTGCACTAAACTGACAGAAATACACTGGACAGAACACACCGACCGTGCACTTCAATCTCAATTTCATGATGAGTATTGTAACTTAAAATACGCTGACGTGCCCAACTACTTTGAAGACAGCAACTCTCGTGAAATGATAAATTTGGTCTTAAAGTCCTGGTGCGGACTGCTTAATCTCAATGCTAGAGCTTTTAGCAGTGGTTCGGTAGGCATCTGTACAATTTGCAATCTTGATGCTACGGAGAATACATAACATTTTGTAGGAGTCTGCCCTCTATTTCAATCGTACAGAAAACAATTTCTCGGGAGTGAGCACCTTAACCACGACGAGTTCCTCGTAATCCTCAACGGCCAAAGTTATACCCAGCTTTACAACTTTCTAAAACACGCACTTAGATATAGAAACCTAATTATTAATGAGTTTTCTTAAAAATAAAATTATCGCTTAGTTTCAATTAATTTTAAATAGTAAACGCTTTAACCTGACAGGCAACTTTAAAAGTTATTGTCATGTAATTAAATTTTGAAAAATGAAAAACAATGTTATGCATAAAATTTTTTGGAAATAAAATTTTTTATCTATCTATCCTTGTGAAAACCGGGATTAACAAAAATCTCGTTTCGAGTCCCTTTTACCGAATGTGCAAGCGGTGGTCGTATTCGGCTTCGATAACTTGGATTTTATAATCCAGTAGCAAACAAAGATTGTTTCCCAAAATTGTCCATTAAGTGAATGGACATATTTCCAATTGTTGTGAACGATGGCGGATGAAATCATTCGGGTCTTCCTCAATTATGTTGTCTACAGCAGCAATAGCTTATTCGGTACGCACTGTACGATGCGACACCAACGCGACGCGACGTCTCAGACGATGAGCTTTATCATTAAGAGTTAACGTGGTGCGAAATCGTTGCATCGTTAATCCAATTAATTGCTCTGATGGACGAATATGTCGACCATAAAATAGACATAGTGCGTGATGCGTTTCACGAACACAACCATATTTTTTTTTCGAGATAAATCCTCAGTGAAGAAATGACAAACAAAACTAAAGATAAACCACATGACAGATGACAAAATGGCTGTCAATGAAAACAGTGCTATACCAATTTAAAGTTCTATACCTCTAAATAAAAACAACCTTTACAATTTGGACAACCTGTAGAGTAATACTAGGTCACAATGAATACCGTCTTTTTTACAGAGAGATTTCATGAAGCGAAAGCGAGACCTATCACAGAAGATGGAATTGGAATCCTGCTCATAAAATTTGAAACCGCTCGTTTAGTTTCAAAATCAGGAGACTACTGTTCTGTTTAATCGTATTGATTCTAAATTTACAAAGTTTTATCATAGCATGCAAACATTCTCAGGAGCAATTGTGTCTCTGTAAGCTTGCAAAATCAGACGAATATAGCTGTCAGATAGAATTATTCATGACATCCATCCACCCGATCAGGAAGATGTTAGGTAAGCGGTAGACTTGAGTACAAAAAGGCTGCTTGCTATAGCGAGTGGCCTCCCGGCTGAGATATTTATGTTGTATGCGATAGCTTGGTAAAGGGTATACCCACTCTGAACTGCGCCAGTGACTAAGGGGCCAGTTATAGCTATCATTGAAATGCATCCGTGAAAATATTTATTGCTGATTTTAAGACAATTTAGCAAACAGAACTGGGCCTTTATTGGTATCAAAATAAAGCTCGGAAATTCTATTAATTGATTTAATGTAAAAAATACTTTAATCTGATTAATACTTTTCTTTAAATCTATTTTTATTATTTCACTGACAGAAATTGATTTCAACGTACAACTGCTTTTCGTTTTTGGTACTTGGAACACAGTATTAATTAAATTTAACTATTTTTTTATATTAAAACAATTCTAAAGTTCACGAGCTTTATTTTGATACCAATAAAGACCCAGTTCTGTTTGCTAAATCGTCTTAAAATCAGCAATCAATATTTGCACGGATGCATTTCAATGATAGCTATAACCGGCTTTTAAGGCATAGATTTGTGTCAGGTATCAGGCAAATGTCTAAAGACCAGGCTGACTTCCGGGTTTGTTGTTTGCGGCCATGGATTACAATGTAAGCAGCAGATGAGTCGCAGATATTTAATTAGCTAAAACGGGCAATAACTTGAAGTAACATAATAAAAAGAGCGAGAGCGGAGGAGCATTAATGGTTTTTAAGGGCAGTATACGGAAAAGATTTCAGTGCTACATGGCATGGTAATTATTATTTTGTTGATTTCATCTCAGAACTCTTGATGATGAAGTATAACCTTCACACAGAAAAATATTGCGATGTAAAATCAACGTGACGAATTGTTGATTTCAATAAAAAACATGAATTTTTAAATCATTGGATTTCATTTCCATTTAACATGTTTTAGTTCTTTTTTTATATTTCAAAACATTAATTTGAGTCTAAATCCTGTTGATTTAAGATTAAAATCAAGTATTTAGATTTTCATTTCAAATTAAAACGTTTGCGCATAGTTTTAACTTGGAAAAATGTTGAAATAAAATTATTCATGTTTAAAATTAAATTTAAAAATATTTAATGCAAAAACACACGTAAACAACAGGATATTCACTCGATACGTTAATTCAATTTTAAATCAACGTGCAAATTTTCCCGAAGGAAATATTTTTAAATCAACAATGTTTCATTTAAGAAAATTTCACAACTATGATCATGACGAAATAACACGATTGAAGTAATTTCAACATTAAAATAGTGTTGAAATAAAATGATTCTCATATTAATTCCAAGTAAAACGAACATAACATTGAAACAAACATTTTTCATGTAAAATTAACAGGTTATACACCTAAACAACTATTTCGTTTTGAATCAACATGGTATTTTTCCCACAGGAAATATTTTTAAATCATCAATGTTTCATTTAAAAAAATTTCACAACTATGATCATGACGAAATAACACGATTGAAGTAATTTCAACATTAGAATAGTGTTGAAATAAAATGATTCTCATATTAATTCCAAGTAAAACGAACATAACATTGAAACAAACATTTTTCATGTAAAATTAACAGGTTATACACCTAAACAACTATTTCGTTTTGAATCAACATGGTATTTTTCCCACAGGAAATATTTTTAAATCATCAATGTTTCATTTAAAAAAATTTCACAACTATGATCATGACGAAATAACACGATTGAAGTAATTTCAACATTAGAATAGTGTTGAAATAAAATGATTCTCATATTAATTCCAAGTAAAACGAACATAACATTGAAACAAACATTTTTCATGTAAAAATAACAGGTTATTTTCGGTTGTTTCTTCCTTCTTCTTTTATAAAGACAGCTCCACTCCACAAAATCAAAAATTTAAAAAGTCAATAAAAAAGGAGTGATTCCAAAAATAACTTTTGGAAAAAAGTATGTCTGCTATTACACGATGAGTCCAGGATCCAGGTGCATTAAACTTCTTCGAATAAAGAGAAATGTCAAATAGCTAGATTCCAGGAAATTCTTAGCCACGGAAATTACTTTCATTTAATACTGAATTGTATTAAATTTTGGTATTTTGCAGATAGATAATACACATTCGGCACAAACACAAAACAAAACGAAGCATTGCTATTTTTAAATGAAATAATTTAGATATAATCCTACATACTTTTGATTTCCACAAAATTTTCAATAAGTGCCGTTATTAAAAAAAAAGAAAACACTAAACTAAACGAAATATTTTTATTTTTAAATGAAATCGTTTAATTATAATACTACATACTTTTAATTTCTACAAAATTTTCAATAAGCTCCGTTATTTTACGTCGCGACCTTAAGGAATCTCTAAGTAACTACTATTAAACTACAGGGTGATACCTACAAATAAAAATTACCTTGTTTTTTCCTAGTCCTAGTTCACATGCAAACTAATAATTTATGAGTATTGTGAATGTGTGGCGGGATATTTGCTAGATAAAGCGAAGAAGTAACAATAAATTTTAAATTGGTAAAAAGAAAATGAAGCTTTGATTAATTTAATGGGCAATTAGAAATATTAAGGGTATTCATGGACGTTTCATGAACGCCCTTTTCTGGAAATGTTATATACTTTGCCTTAACTCAAACAGCAGTTTGTTAAACGTCATTTAAGTCATTAAAGTAATTTAACAAATTTTTTGAGTTATTGAGAAAATGATATTTGATGTTGGAAATATTGGCAGCAAAAAATAAATTGTACATTTCTCAATTCGAATTCCTAATCTTAATTCAAATAAATTGCACGATTGGTAAGCTCTTACTTGCTTTTATTTCCGGTCACAGTTTTAAATAAAATTTGAAAAACATTAAGATAACTCCAAAGTTTTTTTCGATTTAGGTAAATTTACATTGTTTAAAAAAACACTTTAATACTTTTCAGTGGAATAATTTAAATTAAATTAATTAATAAGGTAAAAATAATTAAAAATAAAATTTAAAAATACAAAAAAAAAATTTTCGAAAACACTTGAATTTCAAATTATTTTGGCTTCTTAAATTTTCTTGAATATCAATTTTAATTGATATCGGTTGATCTGTTGAGTAAAACTGGTTCTTTGGGAGATACCATTTTCAGTACATCATCTTAAAATATTTTTTCGCCAAAATATGCCTAATACTTACATAATAACAATATACAGCTATTTTTTCATAAAAATTTTTGGAGACGTTTTCGAGAAAAATCAACTTTTAAATAACAGTTATTATGAAAGGTACTGAGAATTTTTGAGCTAAAGAAAAATTAAAAAAAGTTTTCATGTTTCAAACTTAAGGAAGTTTGGCCCAACCGACATACTGACAGAAATCGGCCCTTAATTCAAATATGTTTCTCTATCACCGTAATATAATGTTTGATTATTATCTCAAGTTTCTTAATATGCACGAATATGCATAATTTGTATTATAGTACATATAATCTCAATTAAAATCTGAGGAACGTGAACAAAGTAGATGGAATTATAGAAGACTTTGTTAATGACGGTAGCTGAGGGTTCTCGATTTACTGAACTGATACATTTTTCCATAATTGGGTTCAGCAGCACCAACATTCTGTTTTTGTAAAAATTTACGCCAAGACGTAGTTGCACAGAACGAAATAAAAATGAATACGGGAAGGAGCTATCTTAATAGTTGTAGCATGAAACAGCTATATTTCACTCACTTTGTACGTTTTATTACAAATACATACATCGACACACAACGTCAAACAGAAACCAAAAAGAATCCTCATATGTTTAATTTTTGTAATCAAAACAAAAACGATGACGACAAACAACTTATCAATTACAAACAAAAATAATAATACATTCGGCCCAAGATAGGCACACCCTGTATCATGATTTTTGTATCAATATTGAATCGCGTTGAATCAACTTGAAGTCCACACGAATCAAAATGAATTCTCTTTGATTCATGACGAAATCGTATAAGAATATCATTGTTTGTAGTTGATTTCTACAAAAATTGAAGGATCCCGTTATTTCTTCCAAGCCAAGCCAAAAAATATTTCAGAAATGTCCATCAGTTACCTTTTAGTCGCTGTGCATGAGACATGTGTCATATCGCTTTAAGTTTCGGGAAGTGATAAATATACTTAAAAATATGGCTTCAAATGAAAGTTTTAATTTTCATGTGCAAATTGTGAACATAAGTGAAGTGCAACCTATTGACTGACAGATGACGAGGGGTGTTGGGTATCCAGGATAGCGAAGCGGAAAATTGTATGCATTTTTACACACAAAAAACAACATAAATAAAGTAAAAAAATACCTAATTGGTGAGTTTTAAAAATTGCACATAATATTTTAATTAGGTATCTTGGATAATTTTAATAAAAATATTTTTAAAAAAAACTTTATATATTTTTGTGTTAGGTTGAAATAGTTTTTAAGTACGCTTAGTGGGCTTTTTTTTACGCATTCAAAACCATACAATTATCCCTACAGGACAAGTAGTTTAGAAATTACAGCGCATTGTGTCTAAGAATTTGAAGAATTTTTACACACAAAAATCGAATTGGTAGAAATACCGTGCTGTCATTGCTTAACTACTTGTTTTGTAGGGGTGATTGGAAAAGTTTTGAATCCTTAAAAAAGCTATGAAATTACTTTTGCGTGACCCTATACAATCATCAAAATTGATCGTTGAAAAGATGACAGGCAACAGTCATTTTAAACACACTATTCCACCGCAAAAATAACAATTTATCAAATTTCTTTTTTAGGAGCTGAAATAGGTTATGAAAGCTTAAGATTTCTGTCGAAGGAGGATATACAAGAAGCAATAAAACCAATTGGCTTGCGGGAGCGTTTTTGGGAGATGCTTTTTTTATGGAAAAGAGCTGAAGTATGTTTGCGTTTTTTAATTAACTTAAGTGGTTATTAACAGATTATTTTTGTTTTGTTTTAAGGTTCCGAGATGATGACGATACTTTGTCCCAATCAATTGCCAGCAAGGTATAGTTTCTTGGTTAGGTAGCGAATCCAGTATAGTTTCTACAACATCAACGCTAACATCGATTCCAAAAGACTTGAGCTCGCAGCTCTCTAAAATAAGCAAGAAGGTAAGCTATTCTAATATTTCAACTTTACACAAAGTCTAACCACACATTTCTATTTAGATTCACTGGACTTTACTGACAAGGCAAACAAGCTAACGAAAAACTCAGCGTTCCCGATGCCAATGAGAGTTTCATCGTTCATCTAACAACAATCAACGATTATGAATGAACCATATATTAGCTGGGAAATAAATACTTCACCCAAGGTTTGACCATCCAACTATTTTTAATTGTTGTAGGTTTGATTCTTTATGAATTAAAAGGGTTATACGTTTATTTTGTTAAGACTCTTTTAAAATTTAATAATATTTTATCTAGCCTTGATGTTTGTTTTAAATTGATATAATTATTTTTTATCACTGGAATATCCAAAATGTTATTCTTTGTTCAAGAACAGCAAAAAAAAAAGCAAATTACTACGTATTTATCTCCAAATAATTGTAATGTTTTATTTAATTGAATATTATTTCAATAAATTATTAAACTTTTAAATGATTTCTATAAACGTATGTTATTTTTTTATGGAATAAGTTTTCTTACAGGTTTGGCTCAATAAAAGTGTAAGTATGTTTCAATCGGACTTAACTTATTTAATTTACAAAACAAATATTTGTTTCAACAGGATTTTAATCTTATTTCAATATGATGATCATGCTGATTCATCTTGTAATTTGAATTCGAATGCAATTTTATTTTGCAGGATTACCATGATGATCATGGTAATTTAATATAATTATCACGGTGATTCAATATGATGATAATGAAGATTTAATATGATGACCATGGTGATTCAAAGCGATGATCATCATGATTCTATATGATGATCATTGTAATTTAATATGATTATCATCATGATTTTGCATGATGATCATGGTAATTTAATATGATTATAATGGTGATTCAATATGATGATAACGAAGATTTAATATGATGACCATGTTGATTCAAAGCGATTATCATCATGATTCTATATGATGATTATTGTAATTTAATATGATTATCATGGTGTTTCAACACGATTTTCATCATGATTTTGCATGATGATCATTGTAATTTAATATGATTGTCAAGTTGATTCAATATGATGATAATTAAGATTTAATATGATCATCATGGTAATACAACATGTTGATCGTGGTTATTTAAAATGAAATCCATGCTGATTCAACACTATGATCATCATGATTCTAAATGACGATAATTGTTATTTATCATGATGTTAATCGTGAATCAACATGATAATCGCGGTGTTTTAACATGACCAAGCCTTGGTTTTTATGAAGAAGAAATCATTTCAAAATGACACGAATGCTCTATGAAGCAAAAACATTGGTAAAACATGTTGAATCATTATCATTTTAATTGATTTTACCTTGTTTTTTTTCTGTGTGTTGGTATAACCTTTACCAAGCATCCCTTTTAATGACATTCATTTCTGCAAAACACAAAACGTACAGACATACACGCAGTAATGGTTGAGAGTGGCCAACGATAGCCTTGGCTTCTCCACTTTGAGTTAAATCAACAATTTGAATGAAACATCAAAGCATAAGCTTTTCCACGAGTCGGTTGCTCACGAGTCTCGAGTTGGTTTTCTTCGTGGTTATTGGAAAAACTTTTTCGGACACTAGGAACTAACCCCTGTTTTAACAAGCTGAAAAACTGCACGTCGAAATTACTAAGAGTCATACTATCAATTTGCCTTAAACCAAGCATAACTAGCTCACAGAACTGTGTTGTTAGGAGAGAATAGGTTAAGGTGGATGTCGGGCAATGACTGACTGACACACTAATACTATATACTAGGTCCATTGTGATACCACATATAAAACTGAGGCACCACCTCACTAAATCAAAACCACTTGGAACTTTCAATAAAGCGATGGAGACAGTGGATGTCTGTATTAGTAAGATCACTAATATTGTTGTAGAAGAGTTCTCCTAAATACAATTTTCGTCTTTGTGAGAGAACAGGGCATGAACAAAGAAGGTGCAGAAGTCATCCGAGAAAACGCCAGGTCCAGTAGCATGTCTGCCTATAAGACAGTGTTCAGTTATATGACACCGATTAAGGCGCTAAGGTGAGATCTGCCAAGCGTTTTAGATCTAGTTTTAGTTCGCTAGACGCGAATTTAAAATTTTCCATTTAATTTGATTTGTTCTATACTTGACATCTTGCTTTGTGAAATTGGTGCTGTTGTTTCATTTCTTGCGAGCTCATTGGCTTTGCAGTTTCCTGGAATATCTTTATGTCACGGCACGCAAGAAAGGTGAATATTAAACTGTTCTGATGCCATCTTCACGAGAGATGAGCGACAATGGCGAGCAGTGGCTGAGTATGTGGAAACCGCACCGAGTGATATAAGGGCAGTCTGAGAAGAATGGGTACACACCGCCACCCACCCCGTCAACGGTTTTTGAGTCATCAGTGTAGAAATGAATCGAATCATCCCTCAAAAATTTCCACCCGTCCCAATCAGATAGTGATGGAATCCAAACTTGGAAATTATTTTCAAAAACCAGTTGGGGTATGGTACTCATTATGAATTTTTTCATTTCTCACAACCTTCAAAAAAACAAAAGACTTCGTCAGTTTAAGACCCTGTACTGTACGGTACTCAATACTCTGGGTTTCTTTTTAGACTTAATGCCATGTTTGTAAATGCCACGTTTTTGGTGGTACCCTTACTACAAGTAAAAAAGAATTTTCACATTTTGTTTGCACAGCACTGAACATCATATGACTCGAGCGGGTGATGGTTTTGTATATCTTTTCAAGCAGTTCCATTCAATATATTATATATATGTAGGTTCACATGAAGGTTGAACTCTTCTTCCATCAAGACATTATGTCCCACAAGATCTATATAGTGTGCTTAATATGTATTATTTTGCCTCAACCCATCAGTATCGAGGTCTGATGACAAGGCAATAGCAAAATAGGGGCTAAAGACCCTCCATGGCATGGCCTGGGCCCCTACCCCCATCATCCGTATAATGTATCTATGGAAAGAAAACGAAGCACCAAATCAATTTTCTTCATATTTCCTTCGATCTTTTTTTTGCTTTTAGATCTTTATGATTGCTTGGAAGCTGTGCGGTGGTTGGTTGCTTCGGCAGAAGAAGAAAAAGAAGAACGAGCGTGCACAATATATATTTTTAAACTCAACAGCGGAACTAAAGATTGAAATTGAAAAGGAGAAATATAAAAAAAGATTTGAAAGAACTAAAAAAGTGTACAACTTAAAGATACCGGAGCTTGGAGATGAAACGAATTGCACTTAAGTGGTAGTGCACGAAAAATAATAATGGAAAGTGTTTTCTTCAGCAACGTTGGTGTTGGCAATGACGATGACGACGACGACACGATAGTGTTTTTTTTTTTTTTTGTACTCCACTTCTTCGGCGCTGATGCTCTTCACTTAGCAAATTCCCATTCCGACCCTGGGTTATAAAGCCGATACTACTCCATTGCACAACCCGAACCCAGATCCGAAGCTGCCGATGCTGCCGATGCGGTGGTGTTGAAACTACATCATCTTAAGGAAGACACAACGGCAAAAAAAAAAAAAAAAGTGAAGAAGAAAAACTTGGAAAATCTGATTTCGATCAGAGAAGTTTTATCATCATTTTTCTCATACTTTGTCGGTTACGGTGGGGGTGTTTGTTGCTCCTTTTTTCATATCCTTATACCTTATAACGCCTTCTGTTCGGTTCTGTTTAGGAAAGAAGGAGGAAGGTTATTTGGTTTATGTTAAAGGAGCAAAGAGGCGGAAAGCAAAATCGAACTTATACCTCGATAAGGAGATATTTTCTTAGAAAGCGCACAGGATACTGAGGAGCAGTTGAAGTAAAGTTGAAGGTAAGTAAGTAGGAAAAGCAGCAGACTTTCAATTGGGATTACATGAGTGCTGCATACTCTGTAATATGTTTTTAAGGATTTTCAAGTTGTTTTCCCCGAAGTAAAGTGACTAAAAATGAAATGCGAACAAAAAAAAAATAAAATATCATAAAAACGAGAAAAAGAAAATCTTCTTACATAAGTTTTGACATGAAGGTGAGAGCCAAGTGTTGTTTTTGGTTTTTATAACTGATATCGTATATACAATTACAAAAGGACGAGTGTCGCCATTTCGTAGCGAACACAGTAAACAGGAGTGCACATTATTTGTTGAAAAGTAATTAATTGAGAATTCAGCAAAAGATGTTAGACTTCCAAGTCTAGGTCGGAACAGAGCTGGTATACACATACGAGTACATAGGTACGGTACACACGTGTAATTGCATTTTGTAAACACACACATTAATTGAAGAAAATCTGCTGAGCTTAGCGCTTAGCAAACTCGCGAGTTTATTTCTTCCTTATAGCGTTCGAGTTTAAGGATTTTTTTTTTATAATATATTATTCGAGAAAGTTTCTTCCTTCAGAGAGATGGAGGAAGGGCTTAAAAAGTTGTTCGTCGTATATAATTGTATTTTGTTTTGTTGGTGCGATGATGCAAGGTGTTACATCATTTGTCGCCTTATTTGCGCTGCTTACACGAGTTTAAAAAAGATTAGAGCTATTCGTTTTGATAAGTTTTGTGCCCTTTTTTCTTAAAGAAGAGCATCAAGTTGGTAATGGAGTGGTTTGTTTGTCAACATTTTCTGAATTATTAATTAGAATACTTATTTAAAGCTTACTCAAGAAGAGACTTAACCTAAGGCTTGGAAGTTGTACAATATTAAAAGTAAATTTCAAAAAAGACGATTATCAAAGCTCTTAAAATAAATGTCACCAAGTAAAAAAAGCAATATGGATTAACATAGAGTTTTGAAGGGGCTGAAGCAATCCCAAGAACAATGGGACAGTTCCTTAGAAATTAATCACCTTTTTTATATACATACCTTACGCGCACATTAAGGGTTATGACTACCCATTTTGTCTTGCATTAATACAGTGCGTAAGTTAAGAAAGTGAGGAGGGGTGAAAGTAAATATACCGATGCAAATTGGTTTTAAATTTCCGATCAATAAGAGGGAACAATAGAGCTGGATAAAACATTCTACATTCGTGTTGTACGACTTTATTTTTTCATCTGTTTCAACTACAGACGGATGTCTAAAGTCTTATAATTTTTTTAAAGAAATAAATTGATATTTCAACAATATTGCAAAAAAAAAATCATTTTAAAAAAGACAACATAATTTCGGGTTTATATGGAAGGTGAGCTCAGGATGTGTGCAGGTCAAATTTTATTGTACCTGTAAACACTGAAAATAGGAAAATATTATTCACTTCCATCCTTTTCTTCACCGTTGATAAACAATGCAGCTTAAGCGATTTTCATGATGCGGAAGACATTGATTGGTTTTGGGATTTTTATAGAAACATCTTGGCAAGATCACCACACACAGCTAGATTTTTTTAAGATGAGAAAACCATGTGTACATGAAGGAATCTTTGATAGACGCGGGTCATTGATTTTTTAAGGGATGCTCTTGACTCAATCAAGTCGACTTCTAGCCTTATTTGTTTTCACGTCAATGTTAGTTCAACATCAAATACCACTCTCACGTCATGATATGTGCTGGTTTTGTTGATGATTCTTTTTGATTAAATTTAGATAAAATATGAAGACAGTAAAGATTCTTTTCATTTTTTGTCCGACTTTACTTTGCTTTTGTTTCTGTTCCATATCATTTGGAATACACTTTTCAGAGACTTTACAATATTATGTTGTAAGTTCACCTAGATTTGTGAAACCATACCAAAGCTTAAAGTTGTCAGTGAAGATTAATGTTTTCAAATAAAGGACGACTACAAAAATGTGATTAATAAATAATAAAAAAAAGTAATGGTCCAATATGAATTCCTTGTGGTACTCCGGATAATACATTCATGTTAGGATTATTCGTATATTATTTGATCCACGCTTCATTCTTTCCGAAAAATCATAGCTTTCTTTTTTTATGAAGAGAATGAAGCGGCTTCAAATGCTTTATTCTGATCAACATAAACAAATATAGAATATCAAAGTATTTTTTAATAAAAAAAAACCCTCGGACTTGAGGGGTTATCAATTTCCTTATAATGTATTAACATGTGAGAGCAAGGAGGAGAGAACAAATAGAAAAATAGGAAAGAATTTTTGGTGGTACAGTGGATTGAGATTTATCCCAGAGGTGACATCCATTTGAAATTGGGGGAATACATACAAATGTTTGCCCAGGCTGGGTTTGAACTCACTATTCTAGGTTAGGCAACCAAGCACAAAGTATGTGCTGTCCTCGGGTGCAGAACATAATCACCCTAGACTGGGACAAAACGTCACGATGGGCAGATACTACGTTGAAGGTGTAAAGGACTTTGTTTGTTTGGGTTCCATACTATAACCTCTTAAAACAATATCAGTGAAGAGATCATTCGAAGAATCACTTTGTACTCGTACTTTCGTCAATATATTTGCACCACTAAGCCCATAAGTTTTAAAAAGGCATATCACGTTCTGTAGCATTACAGTATTGTCCTGTAAAGGTTAAAAAAAACATCTTCCAATGTTCCAATGGAGACGAATGGATTAGCACTTTCAGAAGGAAGATCATTAATACACAACACATGGAAAAAAGCTCAGGGTCAAGAGGGTGTCCTGGGGCAAACCAGCATAAATGTTTTGTTGGTTTCAGACTTGAATTCTTTTGAAATTTGAAAGGACTTAAGAAAGTGAGTCATTGACACTGAAAATATTTTTATTGAGTTAGTTTGAGAATGGTCAAACTGATACTAGCAATCACTGTATGTTCGCGAGGTATCTGCACCCAGAAGAAAAATACTAAACAATTACCTTTTATTTGACCATGAAGTAGTCAGAGAATTTCGTGATATTGTTTATTGGTCTTTTAAGAAAACATCAATTTAATTTTTTTTTAATAAGAGTTTTTTTAGAGTTTCATGACACACAGAAAATGTTTCATAACTTAGGAAGCGTCTACAGATTACCCTCTTATTAACAGAATGACAGAAACTCAAAATATTTTTTTGAAGAGTTTTTCATAAATTAGAATCTATCATTAAAATAATGGTCGAACAATTTTGAATACCTTTTTTCCCAGATATATATTTGCTCAAAAAAATCTCTTACATAAGATCAAAATTCAATGATAAGTTTCGTTCTTAAAAATAAATTTTGAAAAGTAGTGCTGTAAGTCCTCCCATATTATTAAATGAATATTGTTAACAAGCCTGCTCTCCAGACAGTCAGTCAACGTGAAAAGTTATGTAAAACTTTTCGAACTTTAAACGTCAATGAAAACGAAATGGAAATTAAGGGTTATTCATTTCTTGGTCTCAAGTTGTTAGCGCTGGCATTATTATTGTCAAAATTAGCTTTCATAAGTGTCATATCATAATATTAATTGAATGTTTTGCAATTATTAACGATTATTATTGATTGCTATAAATCGAAAAACGCGTCAAAATTATTAAAACATACAACAAATGTCGTGGGTGTTGCAACAACAAGACAAAAAACACCGACTTTTGGAACAACATTTTCTTCAGCAATTTTTTTTTTTTAACTTGTGTTTATTTCATTCGCTGGTTACAAAATTCGAAAAAGTTGCGCTGTAAACGCAACAAATATTTGTGTAAACGTGAAATGCCCCCCCCCCCCCCCCCCCTTTCCTAGCTGTATGGAGACTTTAAGGCCGATTATGGATGTGTGCAAAAAAAACGGATGAAACGAATATGCTAAGACTTTCTGGATTTTGTTCTAGATTTTCCTAAAGAATGGATTGCCTAGGATATAATTGACGTGGATTTTTCGGGATTTGCCTATAAAGCCAATAGAAGCCTTTATTTGGGTATCATTTCATATTACCAGGCAAAGATTTGTTAATCAGAAATCTAAGAAACGCGTACATTTAATTTTTAAAATTTGTTTTCCCACATGAAAAACACTCACCACACTGAAAAAAAATGTACATGCATAGTTTTTTTAAATATTAAAATTGATTACCGTGATTATTGAACCCACCTGAAAAGAAAAAAGGAAAGAAGTTATTAAAGATAAGGATCAAGAAAAGAAAATATTCAAATCTAAAACAAATGTGTGTTGTATTGTAAGACAGTCTTCATACGAATAAATACAAGTGGTCTTTGGCTCTCGGATTTCGATAAAATTATTACTCGAACTACCGAAAAACAAAAACAAAAAAATAAGCCCACCGGAAAGAGATAAGCATTTCATGTTACACTCGATATCTACACACAAACAAAATGACTACGATGACTTTCTTAGAAGCATTCAATTCAGAGTATTTTTTCATTTATCGGAATGATTCATCCCAAGTTTGCTGAAAAACAAACAAAAAAACTTCTTCCTCAAAGAAAAAAATAAAAAAAAAAAGTATAAAGCGAATTAAGTAAACATACCTTTTAGTTTCGAAAAAAAAGTGCAACACTAAAACCACTTCATCATCATATTATGACGTAAATTCAAAAGTCAAACAACGACGACGTCCTACAGAATTGACGACGATGAAGCAGCGCCAAAGGCATCAACCGCCTAAACTGAAACCAGCCAGCCAAGCAGCCACCAACCAAACACAAGTCAACTTCCGGGAATTCTATGGTAATCCTTATGCAGGATGCATACTGCATACGTTAGAAAATAAAAACGATCTAAAAAAAAAAAAAAACAAGTTCCATGACCCCAATTTTCTGTTCAACCCTCTACTCCCCTATACAGCATACAGCACTATGAAAGAGTGTGAAGGATTGCAAACTATCGTCAACTATAATATGGCTGAAGTTGAGACTTTAAAACCATAAATCTTCGCGTATTTCGTCCTTTTTTATGCATTTATATATTTTCGTCCTTAAATATGCCACACATGGTTTCCAATTGAATTCTACACATATAGGTAGACACACAAACACACACAAGGCATTGGCAGTAGCAGTGGCAAGCGCCAGCAAAATAGAAACATTCCAACTCTTTGGGAGTTGTAGGTTTAGGTACATATGATGATATAGTGGCCATGAGGGGGACAGAAATGGGGTTGTAATTTCAACCCGATATATCCTTATAATCCTGCTCATGTACCGTTCAAAAATTCCTCACAGCCAACGCAAAACCAGCCACAGGCGACTCTAAATGCTGCTGCTTTTATAGTTGGCCTCTGGTGCAACTCAATTCTCCTCAAACCGGCTTACTATCATGCGAAGTCGCAAAATTTATTAACCTTTTACGCCCCTAAATCGTCCAATCCTCTTCGTCGTTCATCGTTCGTCGTTCGTCGTTGTTCGTTGTACGTCGCAGTCGTCGTCGTCGTCGTCAACGTTGGCTGATAGTGGCAGAGAGTAAAGAAGATATTGGTGGTGAGCTCAACAGAAGAAAGGACCTTACACCATACATAGCTAGCTAATCTCGTCATATCGATTTCCCGTCATCGTTTCATATTTTAACGAACGTTCATCTAGGGGATTTGACTCGCTCTGGTTGACTCGATGTATGCATGCAATTGGCCAAGTGGAAAGTGAATTCATTGAACATTGTTATGGTAGCGACATAACCTAATACTCCTCAGGACGAACCAACAGAAGACGACGATTATGGCAAAGGACGAGAATTGGTTGCATTGGATGTTGGGACAAGCAAAAGACCAGAAGGTGGCGGGCGCGGCGCAGTGGGTGTTGGGATTTGTTAGGGGTTTGGTTATATGAATGGTATTGGCCAAGGCAACATAACAAAAAAAATCAATGAACTACTTTCCAAGTCGATTTATAGTTGCAGCACGTTTTTCTTGCACAAAAGGACGAATATCAAAAAAAAAAAAAATAAGAACAGACATAAAAAAGAATATCAGATACGGATACGTCCTGCCAAGTCAAACCAAGAGAATTCTTCCTCTTTAGGGTTTTTGTGTGTGCATTGGCTCGGTATCATCTTGGTTTCGTGTTGAAACCACCCGCGGCGCATATGTATATATATACATTTTTTTTTGTATTTTTCTTAGAATGTATGTACGTGGAATCGTTTTTGAAGGAATTGGATTGTCACACAGAAAATCACAAGAAAATCCACAGGAAATTACAAAACGATGAGCACAAGACCAGCAAGCAGTAAAGACATGCATTTTTTTTTTTTTTTTTTTTTTTTGGTTTTCTTTCATTTTTTTTTTCTTAGGGCAAACATTCTTCTTTACCCTACGAAACAAATTGGCTTAGAGGAATATGTATCCAGGCGGGGATATGTATCATGGCAAACAGAAAAAAAAATTAAGAAAATATTTGGTAATGGATGAGTAGAGTGCCAACTGCACACACAGTAGTATAGTCGAGTGGTGTATGTTTGACTTTATTGAGTTGTTTAACACAAAAGGGATATATTACTGCACACAGGCACTATAGAGAAGAAACTGTGATGGTGTGAAAATGAGTTCCAACTGGAATGGAAGACATGGATGGTAAAAGTCAAATGAAAGTTGTTATCATCGAGCACATATACTCGTAGGGGAGCTCTAACTCATTTACTTGGAGTAGAATTTTGACCCCGTGCTGATCTTAGCAGTTTTTTTTTTTTGGTTTTCTTTTTTTTTATTGAGTGCGTCTGGAGGAATATTAAATTAGAAAAAATTACACCAGACGTTTTGGATGATAATGGCTTCGACGCGAGCAAGGAGTATCATTGGATTTTATGTATTCAAAGTCATATATATTGCGGGAGGGGAGAGGGCAATAAAGAGTAAACGGACATGATTCTGGTCTTGGTTCTAGATTGGTGGTTAAGGGACAATAATGTGTTTGTTGGCTGTTTTTTTTTTTTTTTTTTTTTTTGGAATAAAGATATTTTAACGGGTATAGAGAAGTCGTTATGTGTTGTGCTTGTGCGTGGTTTTTTGGTTCCACGATTATAACATTAGAAATTCCGATTGAAGCTAGGAAACTATAAGCTTTTGATGGGAAAATGCTCGGATGTGTCGTGTAAAGATGGGAAGAGGATAGACAGAAATGCTTTTCAGTGGGTTTTATCGTTTTGTCAAACAATTTCGGTTTAGATTTAGAAGCTGACTTAAGAAAAAAAAATTAAAAAGCGTTAGAACAGCATCCCTATGATTTCGAGCGAATATCTTCTGACCCTAGTCACTCATTTTGATGGGATGTTTCTAATGACATACCTACTTTGTTTTGTAAAAGGCTCGATTGCATAGTTTTCCTGGTCATATACATATTTTCTGCGAAATCATTGTCTTAAGTCTTGGCATGGTGGAAGGCAGCTCAGAAAACAAAAGCAGACTCTAACTAAATTGTGCCCATCTTGATTTTGAGGAACCTTTCAAATGCATCTTCCCAAGTAGGGAGGACTGGAATAACAAAAATTTTCGCAGGTAGGTCAAAAATGGAACGAGAGCTGGCTTCTGCTACGGAGATTTAGTAATTAGCAGCTCAATCAGATTACCCAACTCAAGCAGTGTTTCCAAGCAGATGCTCGAGCAGTAACATAAGCAGCCAGAGAGGCATCGATATTGGAAACACCGCATGACGATATTACATATACCATCGATAGGCAGGCATCAATAAAAGCAATTTCGACTGTTGAAACAAAGTCCAAGTTTGAAAAGCTGTTGCGGAGAGTTTAACCTTCTTGCCTAGCAGCACAATCTCTATATTATGCTGGGTCCCCGGTCACATGGAATGAAAAAAACGCACAAGAAATGGTTCGGAGCTTTGCTTTGAATTTATGGAGGATATATCAAACTCCATGTGATCTCAAAAGGAAGGGACCGGATTTAATCCTATCAGAAAAAAACACTAGATGGACCACTCCGGACACGTTTGAGATTGCAAGAAAACTCTGATTAAAATACGACAGAAAAAGAACAGACACAATATTATGCAATAAGACAGAAAAGCAGTTGCAGCGTTAGTAGGGTTACTAACCGGGCATAACATGCTTGGATACCACGCCAAAGAACTACGTCTAACTGAAGAAGGCCTGTACAGCCGCTGCAATGACGAGGATCAACATGAGGATATAACCCACTTCCTTTGTCACTGCCCAAGCATCTGTAATTTAAGAAACAATACTTCTATAACATTAAAGATTTGTCGCATAGTTCAATATCCCTCACAAGAGGGACTGGATGGCTGTAAACAACAAAAATGACAACAAAATGAGTATGGTAAGAATAGGAATATTGGTATCACAATGGGTTTATAAAACCCTGAGTGTGGTGGAGTGAAACTTGTTTCCTGCCGCCATCAACCAAACCTTACGTAATTTAAAGCCTTTTGCAACATCAGTGGAGTAGCAGTATTGTCGATCTAGCCGGAAGAGATTGTATTTTATTTAACAGCAGAGTCAACATTGATAGCGAAATTTAAAATGAATCAGTACAGTTTATCCCTATTAACTCTATCATAGACCTGGAATCTTCTTAGGATTAGGCGTTGAAAAAAAATCGCCGAATTGAATGGTACTTGCATCGAGGAGGCCGAAAAGCTATCAGTACTCGGTATGTGTTTGAGTGACAACCTTCGTAGGAATGATCATATATACCCTGCTATGTCAATTGCAACCATTGGGAAACGGATTTCGCTAAACTAAAAGAATTTGCTATGTGTGTTGCTTTCTCAAATCTGTTGGTGGTGGGTGACCTGAACGCAAGAGTAGGAACAACAAGAGGAGTTGAAAATGAGATAAGAGACCTTACGAGACAGTCCAAGGATACGGTAAAGAATGGCAAAGGAAATCAATTACTTGAATTATGCAACTCTATTGGACTTCGAATCCTTAATGGTACTAGTGTTGGTGATGAGCTCGGTGAATATACGTTTGTTGGTAAACAGGGAAGTTCTGTCATCGATTACGGGCTAGCAGGTGGGATGTGGAATTCAGTGATCACTGACTTTAAGGTGGAGCAAGTACCGTTTTCAGATCACATGCCAATTGTGATATCTATAAACTTGGGAGCATCGGAAAATGAGGAAATCGTGAGCCTTAATTTGATTCCTAAACTGCGTTGGAAGAATTCTAAGGCAACTATCTATAAAAACCAATTAGATGTATGTCTGAGGGCACAAGAAAGTAGCAATCTTGAATGCATTGTAAATTGTATAAAGGAAGCAGCCCCAAGCCACACTAACTTCAGACGAATCGATGTATTTAAAGAGCCTTGGTTTGATTCGGAGTGCATGATGGCAAGAAAACTTTCCTACGTATGGCTAAATCGTTATAGAAGAGACAACGGAATGCATGAGAAACAAAATTATCTTGCTCAGAACCGGATATTCAAAACATTATGCAAGGAAAAAAAAATAGCTCACTATGAAAATTTAGCGAAAAGTCTAGCTCTTTGTAGGAACGCTGGTGATTTCTGGAAGGCAGCTCAAAAAATAAATGGCAAAGTTTATGTCGTCAATAGGAATCTCAGTTGCGATACATTGAGAATGCATTTCTGTGAACTGCTCAATCAATCACATACAAATGCTGATAGGATGCAATACGCTCAGCCCGCTTTTAACAATGATCTCTTAGATGGAGAAATCTTGAAAGGTGAAGTATGTTCAGCGATGAATGGGCTCAAAGATGGCAAAGCTGCTGGGTCAGATGGAATACCTGCTGAATTTTACAAGTATGGCACAGATGAATTGACCAACAAATTAACGGTCATATTTAACAACATTTTGGATCATGGAATAATACCACAGGAATTCAAGAAAGCGCTTATATTTCCCATTCATAAAAAAGGCAGCACTAGTGACCCTGCAAATTATAGAGGAATTTCCTTCTTGAATGCGTCATATAAGATATTCACTTCGATTCTGCAAAGCCGACTTAGATCGTGGATAGAGACAAATAAGCTTCTACAAGAATTCCAAGCTGGATTCAGACCGGGATATTCCACCATAGATAACATCTTTGTTCTCCGGAGTATCGTCGATTTCTTTTTGAGCCAAGGAAAGAGATTATATGTTTTTTTCGTCGACTTCAAGGCAGCGTTTGATACAATAGACCGTAATGCGTTAATGTATAAGCTGTACAGAATTGGAATGTCTTTCAAATTCGGCCGTATTTTGCAGAACCTTTATTTGGAAACCGAGGCAGCAGTATGGGACGGAGAAAAAATGTCACAATGGTTTGAAACAGAGTCGGGTGTAAGACAAGGGTGTATGCTTAGTCCGAGCATATTTTCACTTTTTATTGATGATATCACCGATTGTTTGCCAGGAGGAGTGGAATATGCGGGTAGTCTCGTTAAGGCCTTACTTTTCGCCGATGACATTGTATTGTTTGCATATTCTCCAGAATCGCTGCAACTCATGATAAACAAACTTAGTGAATATTGCAAAACGTGGAAGCTAGTTGTCAGTCTAGAGAAGTCGAAAGTCATGGTTTTCCGAAAGGGTGGGGGAAGAACAAGTAGACGAGAACGTTGGACATACAATAATGAGAGTGTCGAAGTTGTTAATGAATACAAGTATTTAGGGGTCTATATCACAAAAAATAACAGTATGGAAAGACATCTAACTGAAAAATTACAAAAGGCAAAAACCACAATCAACATTGCATGGCGAAACATTTTTAATAATAAACATATAGCCCACAGCAGCAAATATAAAATATTTGAATCGGTAGCTGAGTCTACATTGATGTATGCAGCCCAAGTGTGGGGGGGTAAAAAATATGAAACAGCGGAGAAACTTCTTCGTTTTTATATTAAAAGGATATTTCACCTACCACCTAATGCACCAAATTACATGTTGATGTTAGAAACCGGCATTTCTCCACTTTTTACGAAAACTTTTAAATTGCAAGTCGACTACATATGTAAAGTTCTTGAAATGGATGGTGAACGTCTACCAAAAAAAGCAGCGCTTCAAGCTATAAATAACAAATCTAGTTGGTTTAGAGACTGGACAGAGCTAGCTGAAGAAGCAAGTATGGTACTTGAACCGAGTGGGTACTTAAGCTGGAAGACGTCCTTGTATCAAATAATTTCTTTTATGGATGAACAATTTAGACTGAAGTGCATAACTGAAGCAGAAGAATCTATCTACAGAATGGTTTACAGCAAGCTAGAACACAATCTTAATAACTATAACTACTTCCATGATGACTACACTACTGACCAAATATCGATGGTGTTTAGATTACGAGGTGAACTTCTTAACCTCAACTTTATTCCCCATCGTGACGATTTGCCCCTGCTGTGTGAGTTGTGTAATATGGGAGAAAGAGAAGATGTTTTCCATTTTATCGGTAGATGCCCGGTTCTAAGAGAAACTAGAAGATCTATTTTTGGAAATGACTTTCTATCAGAAGAACTGACGATACAATATCTGAATCAAGTAAATGTACCCTTGTTATATAAATTTTGCAAAATAGCACTAGCTTATAGAAACAGAATTATGAACGAAATTTTTTAAATTTAAATTGCAACTTATACAAATTTAATTAATGTAAAACATAAAAAAAGTTGTCATTCAGGCAGACGGCAATAAGCCATGCTTAACAGATGTTCAATTTATAATATTAATGTAAATCTAATTTATAGAAAATAAACTAAATCTAAATCTACTTGAGATTGCCAAGATGCTGAGGCTTTCTTAATAGATGCAAGAAGTTTTTCACCCCTTCTGATCTGGCTACAATTTACAAAGCGTTTATACGCCCAAAACTTGAGTATAACTACCATCTCTGGGCAGGTCCTTCTCAAACTTTTTTACACCTGCTTGACAGAGTTCAGAAAAAAACGTTAAAATTGATAGGAGAGCGAAGCATTACGGAAACATTTATATCCCTTGAACATTGTCGAAATGTTTCATGTCTTTCCTTATTTTACCTGTTCTTTACAAAAAAAAAGATTACTCGAGGTAGCCAGCTGCATTCCACCCCTTTAACATTTCACCCGTAACACTCGTCTTGCTAGGAACGCTCAGTTTGCACTTGGGCCCGGTTTCGGACGTACCGTGAAATATAGGGATTCTTTCTTTAGCCGTACAACGCGAATGTGGAATGGATTGCCTGGCACAATTTTCCCTTGCCATTTTGATCTTCAAACATTCAGGACCAATGTTCATCCACACCTCATTTCCTCCCTAATTTCCTATCGCTCGCGCTGTGACTAATCACTTATCATTAAAAGGGCTATACAAACCCCTTGAGCGGGTGTTCAAAAAAAAAAAAGCTGATTAAAATAGCAACGTTCAGCCGTGTAATAGGCCATTCTGATATAGTGACAGAGCTAGATCAAGTTCTGAGCGAGATCCTGGCAAGGGAAAATTAAGTCGTATGTATCTAAAAATAGTCAAAACTTCTTGACATCCTTGACATTTTTGTCAAATAAAGATATGGGGAGATAGTCTTTGCTTAAAACAAACGTCTAGTTGCGCTGAATGGTACAGGATAAAACACCTGCCTGAGTATTGGTGACTTTTGACCCTTTTGTCGTAATGTATCATAACATTATTTAGAGATAAGAATTTCACTTTTTTTTCACTCAATCTTTTCGCTGAAAATGAGATTAATATTGGTTTCACAAAATCTGCTTTTCTATAATTCTTTTTTTACTATAGATTATAATTTTTAGAAGTAATAAGTCAAAAGTAGAAAAAAATCCGACAATCTTGATTTTTACTTGCAATTATAGGTACTATAAGGCAAGTTATGCATTCGTAAAAAAAATTTTGTTTTGACAATCAAACATAACATTACGGTGATAGAGAAGCTTAAAAAAGTGGGTCCGACAATTCTGCCTGTCTGTCTGTCTGTAAGTCCGTCTGTATCGGCAATTATTTGCTGACCGATTTGCTTCAAACTTGGTACATAGTATTATTATGACGTCCTACAGAGGATTTTTTGGAATTAGCATTTTAGCTCTAAAACTAACCGTACCTGCCATACGATTTTTAGTGAAAAATTTATTTTCCTCAAAAACGGCTCCTACGATTTTAATAAAACTTTCTGAATAGTGTTTTCTGTGCAAACTTTATGTTTTGGTCGGAATAGATTTTTCAGGAAGTCTTATAACGGTACCTCCCATAGCACCGGTTTTTTAAATCAGATTTTCTCGTAAACCACATGACGGATTTCGATCAAATTTTTAATATAGGAGCCAAAAAAAAACTGTTTTTCTGGAAAAACGAACGATTTTGAAAAAATTTCTTAAAATTCTAAATAGTAAACGAAATTAGATGGCTTACTTAGTTTTATCCAAAAAACGTTTTAACAAGTGATTTTTAGGTGATCAATAAAATTGCATATCATTTTTTCACTCCTTTTTTTCCAAAACCTCAAACCCCAAACCACTGTCACACATTATAGCAAGTTCGTCCGACCCAGCCGTGCACTTTATTTTTTTGAAATAGACTCATGCGAACAGTATTCAAATCGACGAAAAGTTGACGTTTCCATTTTAAACAAAATCCGATTGTTTTAATGAAAAACGCTATATGTATATAGTTGCATAAGCAGCGTCAAATATTGGTTGGAACTAATTTATTTTAGCAACGCGTAACGTTATTGATAAATTACTACTACCAAATCAAAATAAATGAAAAAAAAGAAGACATGCAAGCCTTCAATTTAATTTTCAAGTCAATACTACAAGGGAACATTTATTTTTAAAGGAATTATGAATACTTCTTTATGCTTTCTTTTTTATTCATACCAGTGATGTCCTTCTTGTATATGATCAGATGACAGCCCCAAAGATTTCAAAGCAAACATACTTCAAAATTAATTGCATTGCTGTAACATCAGACGAATATAAAGAGATCAAGCACGTTGATTACTCTTGAATATCGATTGGAACATTGTACTAAGACCATTGAATGGGAACGGGTCACATTTGTTTGAATATTGAAGACCACAATAAATTATATATTCTTCGAAAGCACTAACATTGTTGTGTATTTCGAAAGCAAGGAAAGCTACCAAAAATGTTCACAAATCAAAAAAAAAAATCCGATGAGTTTAGATCTGCCTTTGTTCATAAGATACAAGTTAAAAACAACATAATATTTACCCTATAGGAACACATAAACAATTTTCCAAGCAATCTAGTTTCCACCAAAAGCATAGTTTATAAACATTGTTGCAGATTTGATATTTGAGTAAGATGAACACCGTTCTAATCCAATTTTATGAGTGTTTGATACGGTTGACCCAAACATCTGTGTCAAAATCTCACAAACTCTCAACACGGGCTGTCTTCTTCCGGAGATTGCTTATTATCAACCTGTCTTCCATTAAGAAACCAAGCGGTTTCATGTGGCAATAAAGCTTCTAGATTTCTTCTGACCATAAGTGGAGTGCTTCAGGGCTCGATCCTCGGACTCCTTCCTTCCTCTTTGTATAGCAAACAACGAGAATTGTTTACCAAATAAATCCTGACAACGCTAACAACTTTACAAACGCTTCTCATTCGGGCTTATCACAACGAACAAGGACCTGGAAGAAACTTCGCCGTGTATTGGGGAATGTAACAGGCTGCTTTTGTATTGTCTGAAGTCAAAATGAATTATGTTGCTTTAGTCAGAAAAAATTTTTTGAATCCAAAAAATATTTCAAGACAAAACACATCCTCATAAAATAGTAGATATTTTATATAAAAACCCAGGAACTCATTAAAATGTTGCAACTGTATCTTTATAGGGCAGCATATTAACACAGTTGCTGAATTATTTACATATTTGTATCCCACGAAAATACAGTCTGACAGCTGCAATAAGTGGATAAAGGGTCCATAAAATCAGTGCCGTGAAATAATGCCAAGCGAAATAAGACCGACTTTTTCAAAGTGAAATAGGCCCGAAATTTGATGTTTGACTTTATTTTGCTCTGACATAGTGAAATAACGCCAAATTGAAATGTTGTTGTTTTTGCAGAAAGTTGGACTTTACTCCATATTTTTGTTGCTTTATTTATTGAACTATAATGTTAATACAAATTTCACAAAGTTAATAATTGTATATTAAAAACCTATTTGCCAGGAGTGCGACAGTGATTTCTTCCATCATTCTTTGTACCAGGTGGACACTTTATTTCATCTGAGCCACCCAAGAGGATGCCTTGATGAGTTTCGGGACCATCGACATCTGGTGGCAATTCTTCTACTTCAGATAGTGAAGATAATTCATCGGCAGCCACATCAATATAATGGAATGACGCTAGAAAAGCGAGCAGCGCAAGGACGGAAACAAGTTGAAAACGCATCGCAATTCGATTTTGGAATTAAATTATTATCGGTTGGACTTGATCACCTGAAAATCGAGTGCAAACTAAACACTTCAACTATAACTACGTAGACGTTAAGAAAGTACAAGCGGCTGCACTGAGACCTGAGCTCGAAAGTAGTTGACGAAAATTTAAATCGTTTCGTCTTTTAAATGAAATCAAGACACGGTTTTTGTGTTATTCTGATTATGTGCGCAAAATTGATTTTCATGGATTTTTATTAGGTAGATGGTGTTAAGAATATAGTGGCATAATAAATTTAAATTAATGCTCAAAATTTAATTGGGTTGTGTTAAAAGTAGGAGACGAACAAATTATATATCTAATAGTGGGCATTTTTTTTTTAATTTTTTTTTAGAGGCATTTTTTATTTTTGTTTAGAGGCATTTTAAGTTTGTTTTTTAAGCTCAAACTAGTGGACAGCGTAATGTAAAAAGGATTTACATAGGCAATTATTTTTCAGTTAATATTGATAGTCTTATTTTATTTTAAAAATCTTAGATTTAGATTAGATTAGATTTATTGGTAGGGAGAGCTGATACAGCTCAGGCACTGCGGTATCTCGATGATGCCTATTGTGCCAGCCCATGTGTGCTTCTAGAGCAGCTCTGCTGCTCCAGCCTAAAATTAAAACTTTAAATTATTCTGTGGTTGGAAGGCTTTGAGTTTTTTCAAGGGAACGATCTCGTCACCAAGTGTCCGCTTTCTCAGGCGGAGAAGTGCTGGGCATTCCGTGAGGATGTGCAAAGATATTTCTTCACTTTCGAGGCAGAGTCGGCAGACATGGTCTATTGCTAGTCTCATGTTGTGGAGATGTTTCTTCAGAGAACAGTGTCCGGTCACTATCTAGGTTGAGTAGGAATTTTGTGGTTCTGTTTGAATATTCTGGTACGAATTGTTTGGAGCAGATTTGACCAGGAGCTGTTTGCCAAGCTGCATTGGATTCCATGAGTAGGATATTCTTGGCAGTGGTTTTTGAAATAGGTTTTATTTACTCACCAGAAGGGTTCAGGACCGACAAATGGCAGCGAGGCGCCAGGGTGTCGGCCCTTTCATTACCATGCTATCCCTTATGTACCGGGATCCAATGGAGAATTACAAAGTTGTTGCTTGCAAATTCAGTTAGTATTATGACAGTCTCCTGGACTAGCTTGGATCTTATGACAGGTGAAGCGAAAGCTTTTAAGGCAGCCCGGTTGTCTGAGAAGATGAATATTGTATTATTTTTGTCGTTTGATTGACATTTTATCCAAGAGCATTTGTTAATAGCGAAGACCTCTGCTTCGAGAACTCTGGACGAGTGTGAACCAAGGCTGACTGGAGAAGTTCGCGCAAGGTGATTCCCCAAAAATACCGGAACCAGTACCTGTTTCCATTTTCGAGACTAGATCCTCACTAGAAGGGTGTGGTTTAAAATGTTCCCATTCTTCCCTAGGGGGGATGACTATAGAGAAATTTTGTATGAAGTATTCAAATCAATCAATTTGATCAAACTTGTGTTCAGATGATAAATTTTTGTTTAGAAGGATACAATAATCTCTATCTGTTGAAGGACTCATGTGTGCATTCCGACTACACAATTACTTACCTACATGTCATGAATTAGCACAGTGGGTAGCATATGGGCAAACCTGTGAAAACCTCTAAAAACCTACACCAAAACACAGGTTTAATAATACATTTTTGCGAAAAACAAGTTTTCGAAAACGAATCGTTTTGTATAAAACCTGCCGAAAACTAGTTGAGATACCAATAGTATAAGCAAATTTTCATTCAGCAACGCATTCAAACACAAAAACAACTGTTGCAATATACAGTGGACTCCCCCTAAATCGAATTTTCACTTCATACCAAATTTTGTTTGAGTTGCAGGAAGTTCCGACTAAGGAGCCAGTTATAGCGATAAGGAAAACCAATCAGAAAAAGTTGAAACAGCATGAAACCTGAATTTTTTTTCCTGATAAGCGTTTTTAACGTTCAGGAAAATATGTCTGTTATTTGTGTTTTAAATCAAATCAAAGCATATTAAACTATCCATTTGATTAGTTTCCCTGATCGCTATAACCGGCTCCTTAGAAAAAGTTCGATTTAGGGAGATTCAACTATATAATGAGAATGACGTTTGGATTGTTGCCAAAGCAAAGAGAATTGTCAAACGAAATCTTGAAATGGTTGGTAAATTTTTTGCCGAAAATAGCGTTTTCAGCTTGGTTTGAACACACCACAGACATTTGTTGAGCTCGATGGGTCCAGTTCCCTGCTAATGTTGATAATAGTCTTCCAGCTCACGGGTCATTAAACAAAGTAAGGCAAAGTCCTATCCTAAAAAAGCAGTAGACAAAAACAACATGCACTTAAAAAACCGGCAAATCTCTCGTCGATAAGTCTTCTTAAGTTCAAAATAGTGGTCTGACCAAGTGGACATAAGGCAAAAATATTATTTTAGGTACTCAGTTTGAAATGGTCTGCAAGAGATAGCAGTGATAGGTAGTCTCACTCATGCGATAATACTCCGAAAGTCTAGAAGTATACAGGACATGTTCAAAAGACGGATGCGTCAGAATTCTTTTACAATGTGACTTGAACTATATTGCGATGACTGGATTTTGAAGATCGACTTACTGGAAAAGCGAAACTATCATGCTTGGAGCTTCGTTATCTGGTGAATCTGGGGTTACGATAGAGAACTGGGGAAGTCTAGTGATCGTTGGAAACTGACATAAATATGCTGCTCTAAATAGAGCTAGGGAAGATTTTTTCTCTGACTAAACGGCTGTTTAATAGCAGGGTAAAGGTGATTTGCTTCATGGTCCTTCGTGTAGTGTTTCAGAGACAGTGTCTTCGGGCCAGCCTCAGATTACACAGAATACAAGAATAGGAATACAAACATTACGGTTTCTCAAAAGCTGCTGCATCGATTTTGACGATACTTTCACTGGAAACTATCGCTGTTCTAAGGTTAGGTATTTTAACTGTCGCTAGATGGCACTGGGTCACACTTTTTATGGACCAATTAGACTCAATGATATTTATAATAGGTATCCAATAAAAATAATTGTAAAAACATAATACCTATCCCTAAGTCTAAGAATACTGGTCCCTAGAACAATTAGTTCTATGTAGTCAATTCGGCCTCCCGTAGCAACGCACGGGTACCAGCTAGTATACATATAATACATATATATGAAAAATATAATCTTGCAAAACGGGCGCCAGTAAGGAAATCAATATGAATAAATTGATTGATGGTTTTTTTATTTCACAAAATCTCTAAAAGCTTTAAGAAAATTTTAAATTTTCAAATTACATAAGCTTAATTCTTAAAGTAAAAAAATATTCTCCATCATAATATATTCGTATCATTAACAAAAAAATCAATCCCAAAATTAGAGCAATGTTTAATGCAAATATTATTGATGATGCTGGGCATCAGTGTTAGTCCAATTTTAAACCCATTTCCGATGCGAAACTGATTAAATATCAACAGTCAGTTAGTCAGTGTGCCTCTTGAGTATTTATTTTAAAATCATCAAACAATATCCATTCTATAAGCACTTGGCACTAGGCACCCGAAACCAGCCATCCTTTCCATTCAAATTAGTTTCTATTTTTTGTTTGTTTTTGCTGAATGTGAGTCCATGTGGAAGCTGTTAATATTACAGGACTTATCATTCAATATTTACTTTAACGAACATCAATCAAAAGTGAAAAACGAGCACATATACTATACCTACAATTGATAACTATACCTACCTCCTAATAAATTCAAACTACTCAAAATCCTTGTAAATTAATCATCATCCAGATTACAGAGACAGAGAGAATTAGAGAAAGAAGGATAGAGAGAGAGAGCGAGAGAAGATAAAAGATATTTTATCCGAATGCAAATACATAACAGTTATTCGAGATGTGGATGAGAGTGGGATTTCATATTCAGAATAATATGCGAACGTCCCTCTTTTCACTAGGACTCTAAAGATTTGACTAATCATTCATATTTTGAAAGCTTTTGACATAATAACACAAACATGCAATGCATACAACTCCAGCCTCCATTGAACACTATCACACACACACACACACACTAAAATCTCTTTCTACTGAAAGCAGAAGTCTTTTCCTCTATATTTGTATCATGAACAAAAGCAAAAAAAAAAAAAAAATACTCAGCCTAACGTTATTCAAATGCTTTTGTTTCTATGCGATGCGATGCTCGTGAAGACTTTTGAATACTATTTGAATTTTTAAGTTGCAACAGTGGCGGCGGAAAGTATGGCAACATTTTTTTTTTTTTTTTTGTGTGAGCATATTGTATTAAAATTTATAGTACTCTTGAGATGGCATTTGATTGCGTCGCCCTGTAGTGCCTGCAAACTTTGTTTCTCATTAATAACATTACGCAAAAACGACGAGCGTTGGATCCATCGTATCCATACTCCATAGGTTCTAATACATAAGTTTCCTCCTCAGGAACTAGGATTAGGAGAATAGATACACTCTGAAGATCCAACCACAACGCGATCTACACGTCATGATCAGGCTTCACAAGCCGGTCATGAAAGATGCAGCCTCATAGGTATGGCCAAACTAAAAAAAATCCCCCTCCCCCGCAAACGAAAAACGGACAACAACTATCGAATATGCACGTGGAACTGTTCTCCAAGACCCTGGCGAGGTGATATAACAACTCTTCAGGAGATGCGATGGGATGGCCCGGGCCTGAGAGTTACAGAAAACTGTAATTTTTATCATCTCGATGGGAGATCGTGCTTGTTTGGATGCGGAGTTGCTGTCAGAGGAATACTAAGGCAAAACGTCTTGAACACCAACTGCGCCGAGGAAATTCAATGTTGAACAACTTCAATCGGAAGAGCCGCTGGCTTTGCCGACCGCGTATCCCTTAAGCTTGCGAAAAATCTTTCGAATGATGATATGAACCCAGAAGACCAATGGCAGCTATGTCCACAAGCTATAAAAAGTGCTGCGTCAGATTTATTGGGTTTCTAGCAGGAGAAGGCTGTGAAAAGGTTCGTGGTTCGACCCCGAATGTGTTTAGGCAAACAAAGTTAAAACGGAAGCATTCAAGCCATGGTTTCAAAAAGATACTAGAGCGTTCAGAAATATCTTAGCTAAGCCAAGAAAGGAAGAGAAACGCTTACTCAGGAGAAAGACAAAATAACAGCAATTAATAGATTTGGTTTTGCAGAAAAGAGGTGCAAAACTTCTATAGAAGTGTGTAACAGTCTACATCAAGTTTCACAATTCGCACTGGGCCCTGCCAAGATCAGAATAGAAACACCATTGTTGATACGCAAGCGATGTTAGCCATCAGGACAAACTAGGTACTTCTACCAGTTGTTAAATGGCGATGACAGCCAAGATTCCGCTCAAGACCAACTTGTACCAGTTAATTTGATGACGACTATGAGCTACATCCCATTTACCAAAACGAAATCAAATTAGCCATCACTACACCAAAGATGAACAAAGCAGCTGGATGGTCTACAAGCGGAACTTTTTAAAAACGTTAGAGATGACCTGGTTAGGAGCATACACTAACTCATCTGCAAAATATGGTCGGAGGAAAGTGGAATCTCAGTACAATCTGCCCGATCCACAAAAAAGGAGAACACCTATACTCTGCGCCGACTGTAGGAGCATAAGTCTTTTAAACATCACTTTTAAGATCCTGTCCAGCGTTTTATGTAAACGTCTCAAGCTGTTTGCTGATGATCTAATTGGTCCTTTCCAATCCGGCTTCAGATATGGAAAATCTACAACCGACCAAATATTCACATTACGCCAGATCCTGGAGAAACCCCTGAATATAACATCAATACCCACCACCTATTTGTCGATTTTAAAGCAGCCTACGAGAGTATCAATAGAGTTGAACTATGTCCAACTTTAGAATCCCTGCTAAACTGATACGCCTTATCAGGATGACGTTGGAAAATGCTAGTTGTTCCGTCAAAGTTGGTTGTGGCTCTACTGAAACCTTCGAAACCACCAGAGGGCTAAGACAATATGACGCCCCCAGCTGTTTTTACATTGTGCTTGAAAATGGAACACCTGTGCCAGCACATTGGCTTGGCCATGTAAAGCGAATGGACGCCAAACCAGAGGGAGTCAGAAGCCAAGGTACAAGGAAAAGGGAGATTTCTAGACCGTGTATAACTGGAGCATTCGCAAAGGAAGTAAAATGAATAAAACCTCCGCCTTTTCGCCTTGAAATTAGCTGCATAAGTCAGATGTGACGACGCCCATTCTGCTCATGTGGGTTCCCATTGAATTGATCTCAGTAAGGATTCCAATCAACTGTTACAGTTGAACCGTTGAAGCCTGCTCAAATTGAGTAAATACTATTTTTCTTTTCTTTTAGGGGATTGGCCATGGATTCCTCGATACTAAACAAGTGCTTATGAAGGATCATCTGTCGTTTGCGGATTTGAGAAAACTCTCGGGTCATGTAAGTTACGTAAGTTATTCTATACTAGCCATGGGACCAAAAAGCGTTTCCTGATATTCTCATATCAAACCGGCCGATCCAAAGAGTCGGGAGGAGTTGAAAGTCGTACCAATTCTAAAAAGGAATATCCGATACAACATGGATGGATTTTGGAAAATCTCGATTTAGGTATATAAGGTCATTCATTTTTCTTTTGATGTAATTTTTAACAATTTTTCAGTACATTTCGGGTGGTATCTTGGCCACAACTTGAGTAATATTGGTTTTAAATGCGTCAAGAGCTCGGTGCTAATTCGCGTAAAGACGGTCTTTTGTGTAGCCCGTGTCAAATAGCATGACCTTGGTGGCCAATTGACGAATAGATATAGTGAAATTACTCGACCAGAAAACTTGTCACGCAATAAAGAAACAATTGGTCGTGTTGTATGGTTGTTGCTTCGTCTTGTTGGAAAAATTGGGTTATCATTCGACCATATCGCTCCGAATGCCTATAGGCATCTTTTAAGAAATACGAAACAATGAAAACTTTCGATCAAGGATGCAACGACACCTCTTGGATCAGTTGTGGGTTTTCTGTGGCCCATAAATTTCTTTTATTGTTAGAAGATTCAGTGTTAATTGTCTGTTGTTCCAACACCCACATTTAACATATTATGACACTTCAGATGACAGCTGAGTTTGAAAGATGTCAAATGCAAGCGCTATCAACTTGAAATTACGAAACGAAAGACCCTGTATATGAAAAGTCTATTTGTAGGCTAGCCCAGTGATTGACTAGGGTTGACTTTAAACATTTTAATGAGTTGGAGTTAATGTTAAATAACAACCGTAAGTCAAGCTAGCGGACAAACTTGTGTAGAAAGTGGAACATGATGCTGGAAGAGGGGACACAATGGAGCTGTATATAAAAAACATTAAGGACATTGTCGGACATTGATGTAACACTTACACCAACAGACTGTGTTGGATTTGAACTCCAACATTTTAGTGACGATAGAAAATAAGCTATAAAGGATGGAAGGGACAGTGATGGTCACAATGCAGACTTGAATCTCAATTTAACATTGCCACAGCTTAGGTCAGTTGGGCGAACCAGGACTGATCGGAGGATCTTGTTCATGCTCCAGGAGGATTCAAAGCGATGCTGTACCTGCAGCCGGACAACATTAAAAACAAAACCTTGTAGATAACTCAATTAGGGACCATCGTACAATTAAAATAAAGTGCACGACTGGGTCACACGAACTGCTCTAATGTGTGACAGTGGTCTTGGGGCTTGAGATTTCGAAAACCAAAAAATCATATGAAAATTTATTATTCACTTAAAAATCACTGGGTAAAACGTTTCTTTTACTGTTTTGAATTTTAAGAAAAAAAAAAAACAAATTCAAAATCGTTCCACCAGTTTTTTTCAAAAAACTGTTTTTTAAGAACTTTTCGAAAACATATGAAAAATTTTTTTAATAATGCAAATTTCTAGAATTTTGTCGTTGTCGTTGTTGTAAAAGGGTATCTAAAGGGTGTTTTTTTAGAAGTATATAACTTTGAAATGGAATAAAAACAAAGACGATTTTTTTTAAATTGAAATGAAATTTACTTCATTCGAAAGATAATCTTCTGGCATTATAATTTAAATATGATTTCTGGCATATGACGCCAAGGTCGAGACTGTAACGTTCTGGCCAACATTGTTTTGAAAAAGTACGGACCAATTATTCCACCAACCAATAAAGCACACCAAACCGTCATATTTTGTGGATGTAACGGTGTCTCAACATACATTTGAGGATTACCATCACTCTAAATACGGCAGTTTTATTTATTGACGTATCCATTCAACCTTTCTTGTGAAAATCGAAATCAACATTAATTTTTCAACCATGATTTTCAAAATAAATTTGGACAGTTTGGAAGCGTTGTTCAGACGTCAGTTTATTCAGTTGAAATGTCAAACCAAAATCACTTGACAGCTGACAAAATAATGGCCGCCAGCTAAAATAGTGTTGCCAACTTAAAGTTCTATACCTCTAAAAAAAAACCGTTACATTAAAAATTTCCGCTTTTGTTGTTTTTGAGAAAAATGCGGTTTTCATTATAATTCATATGGCAGGTACCTTTAGTTTTAGAGTTAAAATTCTAATCCCAAAAACCCCTCTGTAGGACGTCGTAATTAATACTGTGTACCAAGACTGAAGTGAATCGGTCCAGGCGTTTAAGCTGTGGGTGCTGATACAGACAGACAGACACTCAATTGTCGGACCCACTTTTTTCGGCTTCTCTATCATCGTTATGTCATGTTTGATTTTTTTTTACTCACGCCTTACTTGCCTTATAATACAAGTTCTCCAAATTTGTATCTGAACCACTTTAAAAAGCTTAAGTGGGTCCTTCCAGATATAAATACAATTTTTCAACTTAAATTAAGTTTAAAATACAAAATTGACTTGAATTTAAAATCAGCTTATGTTCCTATTATTTTTTGCAGAAAATTCCATTTAAAAAAAAAATTAAGATCTAATCTAAACTAATCAAAAAGTCCATAAACGAAAACAAACAACAAAACTTTCCAAAATAAAGGACTTTATGACAGCTGAGCTTTTACCTTCCTTCCTTTCTTTATTAAAATTAAGAAAAAGGAGGAAGATGAAAAAAAAAATGCTATCGAATCACCTCATTTTGAGATTCAAATCTTCCTTTCAATTTCTCATCTACTCCGCACTTTAAACCAATCTGCTCTTCATCTTTTAAGGGATCACGTGCCATGGCATACGTTTTTTAACAACGCTCGCGCGTCGGGTTTTCGTCGAAAAGCAGAGTTTTCAAAAAAAAAAAAAAAAACCTTCAAGGCTTTTCTATAGTTTTACAACAACTGTTTCCTCTTCAACATAATTCCTATTTTATCCCTCTACTCTCATACAATATCACAGTGTTGTTACTAAAGAGATGGTTCAGGTATACGTTTTCTTCTGGAGTAACCAATCTACCTACAGGTATCTCTACCTACTTGCATCACAAAAAACCTACAGAAACAGAATGCCGGAGAGGCACTCTTCCTCCTCTTTGCAAGCATACTCTTTTCCATCTCATAATTTTTGATTACAAATCCCTGGAGAGTTTGTCATTGATATACTTACATCACAAGCACAAAACCCTCTTACCCCCCTACAGTAAAGTGGAGCGTGTGTATATACATAAATACAACAACAATATACATGTGGATTTAAGCGGTGTATATACAGAAAAGATATTCTTTTATATCTTCTGGATGAATTACCAGCAGTAGTAGGTAGTACAGTGCGAGTAGTAGTAGGAGCGGCAGCATCATCAGCATTTGTAGGTAGCTTGGTATCTGTCCTCCTGTGGCAGCCATATCTCGCAGATAACAGCTGCTCCAATCTAGTTCTTGATGGGAACAGAGGGACGAAGCAAGGCAAAGAGGCAAGCCTCATTTTGCAGTACCTACTCTTATATAGATAAAGCAAAAGTCAGCGTTTTTAAGGTGATTTGCTGTATTTTTGCTAACACACAAAGAGGGGTGGAGGTTGAAATGGAAAAGCAAAGCTAGAGAAGGATATGAAGCAAGCAGCAAGGCAAAGCATCACAGTTGGAAAGCAGTAGAAGGAGTATAATTACTTTTCAAACTCTTGTGCATGTTTAATTGATTAAAAAACGGAGCAGAAAAAGCTGAGTACAGCATAGTCCATGCGAGTGTGTAATATTCTTCTGTTCTGTGAAAGAGGCTATAGATACATCTATCTTGTGGATATGTAGAACGACGACACAAAGCTGCTGGTTGTAATGAGTATTAAAAAAAAAATTAAAAATAAGGAAAACGAACTTATATACTTTTGCTTTTGCTTTCTCGGTTCTTCTTCGTTCGGTTGGGTTTGGTTCGTTTATAATCTCGCTATAAGATTTATATGAAATATCTTTAGCAAGGACTTTTTTTTTGAAAACCATGCCATTATCGCCCACGCCACGCTCGGAGTGTGCTCGTGCTCCTGAATGAAGAATCCGATTAAAATTCAATTCTTGTAGTCGTTTTTTTTTCTATTGTTGTATCTTCATCATATTTTGCTCTTTCCTTGAATGTATCTTCTTAAAGCTGTTTGATTTATTTATTTATCTTTTAGTGTGAAAAAAGGATAAAACTATAGCGATGGTGTTGACCATGACTTAGATAATAATAATTTCAGATTTTTTTGCATATTTGTATCTTTTTTTTTGTTCTGATGCCCGAGATGACGAAGTTCATATTTTTTTTTTTTATTTATTATTATTATTTACCCAAGGCGTACTTTATAGCTTAAGAAGTTTATCTTGAAGATGCTATCTCTTTGGGAAGTGTTTAGAAAGAGACAGACAAGGAAGGGGAAGGAGGGGATGATGAGTTTATGGCAGACGTTTGAATATAATTTCTCTTGGTTTTTCTTTATTTTTTTTTTCAACACTTCTTGACGTGACCTTCATCTTGAAGATGGAATTATGATTTGTTGATTAGTTAGAGCAGAGAGCACATTGTAGAAGAAGTTCAGTTTCGGATGCTTTTCTTCGTGCTGCGACTGCCAGGGGGGATTATAATTTTGTGGCAGCAGCTAGAAAAGTTTGGCCTTCACACTGCCACACCGCCCGCCGTCTTAGGCGTCATCGTTTTCGTCGTCGTCGTCGTCGTCGTCATTTCAAACTTTGAGTAAGTAGAAGAAACAGAGAAGTTCTTTCCAACAAAATTTTACGGTTGAACTTTGAAATTGAATTTCTTGTGGTTTGTGTTTTGCGGCAAGAGAAGGAAAAGTTTTTTTTTTATATTTTTTTTTTTATTTTTTTTTTTTTTACTATTAAGGTAGGTTCAACCAAGTTTTACAGTTAAAGGTAAAAAAAGTAAACTTTATTCTTTGTATGATTAGGGTTGAAAATATTTAAAATACGCTTGTCATGACTGATTAATATACCTAGTCGACGGAGTCAATTTTTAACAAGGAGGAAGCATAAAGGCTGCTTGCTGTTTGTCTTGTTTTCTTGGAAATAAAAAAAAAACCGAAGATGACACCTCGAGGGGTGTTAATCCTGGTTTTATTTTGTTTGTAAATATCGATTTAGAGAAAATGGCAAGATAAACAACAACTTAAGGAAAGTTCGAAGAGTATATTTTTTATATATACCTAGTACCTATCTTTTATTTTTTTTTTCCTTTTTCGGTTTTAATGTCTATCATTGTAAGGCTGCTGTCACGTTTGGAATTGACATGCTTTTAGTGGAGGGGTGGGCTTAGTATTATATATTTATATTTGTGTGTGTGTGTGTGAATGTTTTGTTGATTTTTTTTTTTTTTTGTAATTTGTTTTGGGAGGAAGATTTTTTTGTTTTTCGATTTTTTTTTAGTGAACTCGTATTTGAATCGAATTTGAGTTCAAGTGTTAGGCACGTGACTTGGAAGTAAGGATGAGGAAATAAAACAGATATTGATCAGTTGATTCCATAGAAAATTGTTCTTTAACTTAACAAGCTAATAATTGTAACCTTGGTATCTTTTTGCGTATCCAAACAAAGCTGTTTGCGATTTACTTCATTTAAATGCAAGAGAAATGCACACTTTTCTATATTAAATAATATGCAAATCAAACTTAAGCATTTAGAAATTAAGCCAGTGTTTACTATTTTTAAATATCTGGAGAAGGAAAGGTCCTTAGACCTATCTGCTTTTTAGAGCAAAATATGAATTTAAGGATCACTGACATAGAAAACATATTTTTTGTTTGATAAAAATGTATATCTAAGTTAAAAAAAAATTACCTAAGGAATCACTGTCTTAAAAAGAATCTTGTTTGAATTTTTTTATTTATCCTGGAAAATTCCAAGGCGGTTTTTTCTAGACTGCATAGTTCAAAGGCAAAGAACACGACAAAACACTCGAGTTTGGACGATTTGATCTTCGAATTGACTGCATTTTTTCAAGAAACTTGAAAAAATAATTTATTTTTGTTACTCAACCGAAAATTTTGTTTTATATTTCTAAGGTTTTTTTTAAAAAAAAAAAAACTAAAGTTCATATTAATTAACAAATTATTTCATGTAATCTTAGGTGACGTTGCTAACAGCAGCCGCACTATTACACACATGCCCACCTAGTATTCTTCGAGTTTGTGAGAAATCCCACGATTGTTGATAAAAACCAAAATACTGATGTAAAATGTCAGCAGCAAGTCATTAAAAACACAGCGTCAAAAGTATTGTAGGTACTTTTCAAAAACACCTACCCAAGCAAACAAGTCTCATTTCCATAAAAAAAAAAACCTGGGCGTCCCAAAATCTGTAATTTTTTTTTTTTTTTTTAATCGTTCGACCAGTTTTTTTTTTTAAACTTTCGAAAATATATTCCACATTTAATTTTTGAGTATGCCAACTTCTAGCACTTTGTAGTTTTAATCGGAAAAGTAAAATAAAAAAAAAAAAGATTAAACTCAAAAAAACTTTTTTTGAAAAAATTATTTTGTCGATAAATTAAAAATGTGATTGAAATTCGTCAAGTTGCTTATACGAGAAAAGCTGATTAAAAAAAAAAGACGGTCCTATTTGGGGTATACCGTTATAAAACTTTTCCTGAAAAATCTATTCCAACCAAAACATACCGTTTGCACAGAAAACACTATTCAGAAAGTTTTATCAAAATCGTAGGAGCCGTTTTTGAGAAAAATAAAATGCTCGCTTAAAATCGTATGGCAGGTACCGATTGTTTTAGAGCTAGATTGCTAATTCCAAAAACCCCTCTGTAGGACGTGAAAATAATACTATGTACCAAGTTTAAAGCAAATCGGTCCAGCCGTTTAGGCTGTAGGTAACTATACAGATAGACAGACATGCGGACAGACAGACAGACAGAATTGTCGGACCAACTTTTTTCGACTTCTCTATCATCGTAATGTCATGTTTGATTGTTAGATTATTTTTTTTGCGAATGCATAACTTGCCTTTAATCGCAAGTAAAAAGAGAAACACTCTCTAAGGATGAAGGCACAGGGAATGAAAAACGCCGATTTAAGGAAATGCACATTCATATGCTTGAGCAGAAGAGGTACAAAACTTCTACAGAAGAGTAAGACAATCTTAGTCAGGATTTAAGGGCCATCATGAGAATTACAAATAAAATGCACGACTGGGTCGCACGAACTTGCTCTTATGATAAGCAATTGCTTAGTGGCTGCATATATGGATTTAAAAAAAATTTAAATAATTTCGAAAATTCTTTTATTTTTTAAATTAGTTTAAGAGTTTTCTCGGAAAAACAAAGTATACAATAAAATTTCAAAGCTATACGTGAATCTAGGAAAAAAAAATATTGAAAATCGTTCGACCAGTTTTTTTTTAAAAAGGTTATTTTTGAAAAACTTTTCCAAAAAATATTTTGAAATTTATTTGGGTATGCAAATATATGGCAACCTGTAGTTTACATTTGAAAAAATAATTTAAAAAAAAATCAATATACCCGTTTCCAACATATTTCGAAAACCAAAAAATTTTTTGAAAAAATTATAAAAAATCAAAAAAAAAAGTTTTTGAAAAATTTGAAATGCCATATTAATAAAATTATAAATGACTTCCTGTGGCCAAAATTTTATTGAAATCGAATGTATAGTTTACGAGAAAATTTGATTTGAAAATACTGGTTCTATGAGAGGTACCGTTATAAGACAAATTTTGAAAAATATTTTTTAACCAAAAGATAGATTGTCTTACAAAAATAGCATCCTGAAAGTTTTATCAAAATCGTTAGAGCCGTTTTTGAGAAAATCAATTTTTTTCTTCACGATTGTATGGCAGGTGCCGTTATTTTTGGGCCTAGAGCAAAAATAAAAAATATGTTCCGAGGGACGGCCAAATAAATCCTAGATACCAAATTTGAAGCAAATCGGCCCATCCGTTCAGGCTCTAGAAGCGCGAACAGACAGACAGACAGACAGACAGACAGACAGACAGACAGACAGACAGACAGACGGACGGAATTCCCAGACCCACTTTTTTCGACTTCTCCATCATCGTAATGTCATGTGTGATTGTTATCTCGAAATTTTTTTTCTGCACGAATCCATAACTTGCCTTATAGTACCTATAATCGCAAGTAAAAATGGAATTCGAACATTGTGGTGAATACAAAGCAGATTCTTATCATCTGAAGGGACGCAGAAAACAACATGGAAATCAAACGTTAAATACCTACCGCTTGATTTTAGCTGTTTCTTTGATTTTGGAAGCCATATAAAGGATAACTAATAGGACTCAACATACCGTTTCTGTATGGTTTTGAAGAGTGAATGAGTATGGAATCACTAGCCATAGTTAGGAAGGATACGCCAAGGAAGAGGGTTATCTTCGATGTTGGAGCAACCATTAGGTAAAATGCTGTATCCATTTGATAAGCAAAATCGGAGACGGCAGGATAGAGATTGAGTCAAATGGCCGTCAGATCCATTTCCATGAGCACCACTTTGCAAAAAAGTCAACAATAGTTATAAGCCAGATCAAAACTATAGGTATATGTAAGTGAACAATATTTGGTCCTAGCCCATGGCCAAAATAAGCAGTCAGAACACACGTCCATACGCCAATTTAATAGGTTTGCTAGATAGGGTTCCAGCGACAAACTTATAGCATAGGAAACCGCTTACAATCAGCAATTAATCTGCCAAATTCTCCTTATAATTACCTTTACAACCAAGTTTTGTAGGTCATAAGGTCACAAATTAACATACGATTGATTTCTGGGCTTATAAGTTATAACATACACAGATGGGTGATAAACTTGCTGTGGCTTTCTGATGGTATGGATTAGGGAAGCGTGGGAATGGTTGACAAAAAAAAAAAGTCGACTGGATAAATAGAAACTCCATCGACTTTCAAAATGTTTACTGATGTTTAATCGACAAAAAAAAAGTTGACTATTTAAAATCCAGGCTATGAAAAAATGTCGACTGAAAAAGTGTCGGCAATAATGTCGACTTTTATCTTGATAAAAATGTTTTAGTAGTTTTATTGATTGATTGATTAAATCATATTAAAGGGTGGCTTTTTTTTAGACGTCTGGGTTTCAAGAAGAAATAAAACGCACATAATTTAATGTTATGGCCAAGAATTTAGCCAGCGGCGGCTGGCTCGAATAAATTCCTGGGCTATGTCGACCGAATATAGGACGCAGCGCGCGAACCGAAATATTATTCTGGTAATAAATTTGCACAATTTGCAAATGTTGTTCAGGAGTAAGTCTATTCATTATAAAATGGCAAACCAAACTGAGTATAAGTCAAGTGACAGCTGACAAAAAGACCAACTCCGAAAAAAGTATTCCTAGGTTGAAAACCACACGTCTAAAAAAACACCCTTTAGTAGGGGCGCAACACTGATTAACAGACTAACACTTTGAAACTTTCGACTTTTCTTCCAGTCGATATTTTCAAAATCGACTTTATAAGAGTCGACATTTTGATCAGTGGGTATTTTTAATCGGATTATCGAAAGTCGACATTATGACTATCGATTTTTTTTAATCGATATTTTTAAAATCGATAAATCGTAGGTCCCAACAACCCAACACTATGTATTACCTACCTATATATTTATTTGCTTGTGACCCGACCGAATTTTTTTTATTTCCAAGAGTTGATGTTAAAAAGCTGGTCTTGTAAAAATGTACAATTGTGTGACCTATTAAATTCAATACCTAGGTTAGAGCCTTCAGACAGTTTTTTTTTTAATTAAAACTCATTTTACCAATGAAAATGTTATGGTCAAAGTCAAAGGATGTTGACATAGGGTTTCCACGTCCGAAAACAACACTATAAACAAAACACTATAACACTATTTTCTCAAAATTTGTGTAGGTATAGAACGGCTGCTAGCAGAATCGTTTTTACTTTACTTATACATTAAAAAAAATGGTTCTTTTTTCCATTATGTTCGCTTCATGCGAACATTGCAATTGCTCATTGATCTAAAAAAAATTACCATAAAAACTTCCATTTTTCGAAACGATCAAAATAAAATCCCTAAAAGCTTCTTCCATAAAAGCCGGTCGGACGAATTTTTCGAACATCAAATCGACCCGGACCTCTTATAGCCTGTAAAAAAAAAACATCTGTTTTTGTTACAAAATTCCTCTCAGAGAATCCCTACACCGGATATAGGTACCTAACATAAATCAAAGTCCTTTCTTTCACTTTTAAGCACACGAACATACAAACAGGCAAGAAACACAACGATAGAAGAACTTTCTTAAAACTATTAAATGAACTAAAAAGGAAAACGTTCATAAAAAAAAAAATCCTTTACCGAAGAGAAAAAGAATACAATTTCTAATATAAAAACAAATTTTTTTCTTTTCTTTAAAAACCAAACGAAATGCTTTTAAACAAAACTTAGTCGACCCCGACATCATTCCGATTGAACTAAAAAATAAAAGAAGCAAAAAAAAAAAAAAATACAACACGAGACTCCTTCACAACATCCAAAACTACTATTTCCTAAGTGAAATCAAATATCCGAATCAAAGGCCGCAGGATACTATTTCACTCCTCAACAGACACACACACAAACACAAAAGACAATACACAATAGGTACCTCTTCATAGAAATAACAACATCTGAAAACTGAAAGGATTGCTTCAAGCCATAAAAATAAAAATTGTAACAGAACTTTTTCTCTATGACTTCCTTCGGTTTGTTATAGTATAGTACTTAAGACACAGGACAAAAAGGATCAACGAGAAAGAGACAGAGAGTGAGTTAAAATGGGAAAACAACATGAAAAATGTGAAATGAAATGTGTGCTAAATACTATCATGACTAGGTTTATAGTTCTTCTTGGCACCACCAACCTATCTCTCCCTGCTGCATTCTTTGCCACCTCACCTGCCATACTTCTCCTTCTTCCTTCCGTTTTTTTTTTTTCTGGATAAAACAAGGTATTTCATTTTCATAGCACGTTACCGTTACAAACACCAAAGACAGAAAGAAGTATTTTTTAAGGAGATCTTTTTTGTTTTCCACAGAAACAAACAAACATACACGCGCGCGTAAATGCATAGCAAAAGTGGAAAATCTGTTGAGAAAGGCTCGCCTGTTTTGCTTTTTTTATTTCGTCCTAGCTTTATTATTTAGTTGAGTTTGTTTTTTTCGAAAACCCAATCGCCACTTGTCACTTTCTGTTCCAGTACAGAACAAGAACCAGAACGAACGAGCTCACATAATAAGAAGTCTACAGAGGAAAAGTAATTGTGCACACAAGTCCGGACTGGGCTGAGCCAAAGCGACAAAAAGACAAAGTACCATATAGCTTTAAGGACCAGGCCGACGTCGACGATAATGGCGAGGACGGGAACAAGGAGGACGATGAGAACGACTTCCACAATACAAAAGGATACATTGTTCAATATATATATATTTTTTTTTCTTCGTTTAAACAAGCACGCTGGCACAGAAGTAGAACGAAGAAGGAGAACTAAATGGCACAGAGGGCGAGATGTGCGCCTTACTTTGCCACAAAATCAAATTTTGCCCTCTGGCACTCTCCCTACGTGTGAACCTAAACAGAGAAAGCCAGAGGGTCTTCACAGCAAAAAAAAAAAAAAAAAAAAAGTTTAAAAAAAAGGGAAAATTTGCATTCTGTGCGCTCTGGCACTTGAAAAAGTGGCCCAATTCTTTTTAATTTGTTCCCACGAGTGCTCATGGAGTCTTCTATGACTTTGGCACTCACCTGCCAAACGAATGAAATTTAGATTTTCTTTTTTGTTTGTACTGCCACAACACCTCCCCTCTGTCAATTTTTGTAAAAAAAAAAAAAAAAATATTAAAATTAATGCAGAAGTGTTCCGCTCATTAGTTTTGGCTTTTTTATATTTTTTGACTTTAATTCCATGCTCTTTCTGACCCTGTGTGCCTGTGTGTGTCTGTGGGTTGGGAATATATTTTCACATTTAAGGACCTCACGTGCATCGGCATGAAAATCTACATTTGCATCTGTTTCACTTTTACTTTCATCATTTTTTGTTATGGTATTCTTTCTAAAGAGCACGTTTTTCTGTGCACCCATCAGAACATACCTTCCTTTTTCCACACTTTGTTTTTGCTTAGGATGCATTTTGTCGAATTGCATTCAAGCACCGAAAGGAAAGTGTGAATGTTTGTATATTATAATGTGCTGGAGCTTGGCTCGTTGTCCTTGCAACAAGAGATTCTTTTCGTTTTCCTAGGATTTTCATTTTTTTTTTTTTTTTTTTTTCTATATACATTCCAGTAAGAGGATGGTGATGATGATGATGGTGACGATGATAATGACGATGATGGGAGTGTGTAAAGAGAAATGCATAGGCATATAACATATAAGGACCTAGAAAGGACGAATACATATACATATAGGCAAGATTGTTTGAAGGATGAAAAATGAAAATAATTGAGGCCAAGTACCTTGTCGTCACGTACATTTGTCATTCGAGTTTTTTTTTCTCAATTTTTTTCTGTAAAAGCGCGCCTGTATGGGCAGAATACCCAGGAAACTTAGCCTTGAGTTGGAAAATAAATTCACTTTTTTTTTTTGCGTTATTTTGAGGTTGCTTCTTCGACTTTTTTATGATTTACTAAGGGAAAAGATATAAATTGGGGTCACTGGTCATCATATGGTTGAAATTTAATGGTATTTTTTCCGTGTCTATTATATATTTTTTTTTAAAGGACTTTTTGTGGATTGTGAACGTAAAACTTTGAGGGCAATGAGAGTAAGAATATGTAATGGCATAAAGAGTGCTTGGTTTTGAGGTGCATTACTTGATTGAACTGAAGGCCAAGTGCATGTTGCAAACATATTCTTGATGAAGAATATGCTGACAATTCGGGTATTAAAGGGTATTCCGATCGTGTCTTGTAATTTGCCTTATTTTGAGCGTATTAAAGCCAGCGATGATGAAAAATGTACCTAATGTTTTCAAAATGAACAGTCCTGAACTTTTTGAAAAACTTAAAGCAAACGTTGCCTTTGGCAGCTTTGTCGCTGAGATCGTAAGTTTGCCAAAAATCTGTAAAATGGTTTCGTCAGCATGATGGCTCACAGATGTGTAGTAGACAGGATTTTGGCCCATTTAGGGAAAATTAGTAGAGATGTGGAGAAAACGGTATTAAGGATTTAGAACTGGCATGTTGTCAACAAATTATTGGATTTATATATTCAAATTTTTCCTTTGACTAAAACAATTCTTCAAACATGGTTATGCACATCGAGCTATTGAGAACATTAAAAGCTTTCATAAAATTGAGAAAAATCACAACATTCACATGGACATAAATCCGGGATAAACAATTGGAGGCTTTAACAACGCTCTAATGCACCTTCCCTTTTTACTGAAGCAAGAGGCAAGAGGAAGTCACATTGGTGGAACTCAGATTAGTCAACGAAGCTTAAAGCTGAAGAAAAGATAACAGACTGGACTGGGATTTACGCACAAAGAATCGGAAAACAAGGACAAATTTGTGGAGAATCGTTTGTGGGAAAAAAAGGAGAAGTATTCGGATTAAATTTAGTAGCCCCGAGTTGTCTATTAAACAAAAAATGGCTTCTGGACCACATGTAGCGAAGAACAAGACAGTCAAGGACACCTACTTCCCTGGTAGTCCTCAAGATTTAGAAATATAAATATCATTACTTGGGACTAAGTGTGTTAGCTCATCCTTTTCTAGTTGACAGCCTTATCTACCCAACCTAACCACTACTGAAATTATTTTCAAACCAAAACTTCGGGCCTTTTAAATATGCGAAAGAGGACCAGCCATTTGACTTAATGCATCATGTCAAAAGGAAGATGTCGCCTGCCTTCAACACATTTCGAAATCACGAATTACTTTGCAAAAATCGGTTAGATATAGCGACATTGGCGGCAGTAAGCACGGTCTATGGCCAGTAGGTGTAGGGGAGAGTGGGGCTTAAAGTAACAGGGGTAAGAATAAACAGTTAAAACAAACAGGGTTTTCTTTAAAATTAAGAATTGCGTGAAGGAGAAAAATTTGCGTGTTTTTCAAATCAACCAGCATACCTTCTTCAGGTGTCAATTGGACGTCAACGAGAAAAGTTCTGTGGTGGTCCCAACAAATAGCTCTTTTCTGACTTTTTTGTTCCTCACACAGAAGAGATAGAGCGGTGGTTGTTTTTTGTAAACATCTATTTGAGTTTGGTTGTGTTTGTGTGTATATCTTACATGTGTGTGTAATCCGGTTTCTCGCAAATTGATTCTTTCGTGGGAAATTTCATGGTGGGGCAAGTTGTAACACTTTTGCGGTGTAAATAGTAAAATGTTACCCTTAATTTTGTTGATGATCGTTGTAAACAACAACAATCGAGAACGATTCTTTCCTTTTTTAAATTTATATTTTGTGTGATAGATAATTAGAAAATGGTCCATAGGTTAGGCTAGGTAGTCCTCACCAACACCGATTTTCGAGGAAAAAAGTCTTCGCCAGAAATGATGCCAAAAAAGGAACCAAGAAGGGAACCAAAAAGGGGCACAACAAGAAAGAAAACAACAGGTGAAGATATCAGCATCTTCATCAGGAATTTATGATTAACAAAATGTATGTCCCGTTTTTTGGGGCATTTTCTGACAGACTGTTTAAGTGCATAATATGCAAAAAAATCGTAAAAAGTACCCCCATCTCCTCTAAATGTTGCAAAGCTAGGTATTCCTTATAACGGCTACTTTCGATCTGGTGCGAATAAGACAGAGAATAATACTGCAGTTCATTTACTGTGTCACTCCCAAGGTTTATCTTGCATAAGGGTCCCTTATAGATAAATCTTTTTTATGAAGGCCTTGGGGAACTATTCGATAAAAGTATCAACTTCCTCGATGAGACGAAATGGCTATGAAAAAATGGCAATCATCCTGATCAAATGCAGAACAAAAAAAAAATCAAATGATTGGCAGAGGACTCGGCTGAGAATCATACATCTCGCCCAGGCAGTTGGTTGTGATTCTTGGGGGATTCCTAGGCTGAACCCGCAGACTTGGCTGACCCTTTTGACGAATCCAATGTACTTTTAACCAACTAGCAACTTGCCTCAGTGGTATAAAGACTTGAGATTGTTTGCATGGAATCAACTTCCGATTGGCTTAGCAAATTGTGATCGTCGTCTTTTCCCCTCTTAGACTTAAACAATGAAAGGATTGGTAGAGGTCAAGTCTGATACAACATACAGCTCGCTTAGGTGGCGGGCTATGATTCCTTCTAAGGATGAACCCGCTTACTGAGCCAACTCTATGATAGACCCAGTGTACCCCTGTCAACTAGAAACCTGCCTAGGTGGCATAGTCTATAAAAAGGGTAAATTGTCCTGGGATTGACTTTGGCAGATCTTGCTGTTTTCCATGAGAGTGCTAGCTCATCCAATCATTCTCCGTAAACATTTTCTCATTCCATAAAACCTTATATTGTCTTGAGGTAACCATTGCGGGAATCACATACTTTGCATCGGTGGCTGTTTATGAATCTTGGGTGAATAGTGATTACCAAAACTCCCCGTGAGCAAACCAACCAGCAACCTGCTTTCTGGTGGCAGAAAGTCAGGAGTCAGATCACATTGTTTAGGTTTAGGAGATCGTCCGGCAGATTAATCGCAGTAACCGTGTTGCGGTAAATTTTACCACAACAAGTTTTGCCAACCCATTTCCTCTAATAACTTTTGTTTCCCAATCCCTTCCTGTTGCGGCTCCGAAATGCTTTAAAGAGTGCAGTAGAAACCTGGACCATCAGCCAGAGGACTGCTCTTTAAGTATTTTGGAAAAGTAACCAATCTAGGTTCCACCAGAGGTGTTGGACAGGATGTCCACTTTATTTAACGAAAGGCGGAAGAGCCACTAAGTCAGCGAGTTGTCGACAGAAGGTCGAACGAAAGAACAGAAAGGCATGAAGATGACTCATGTCCAACAATGTGTGAACTATAATCACACCAACATAAATTTAGTATGGCCGAGTGCCCACCATAAAGTGTCGGACATCAAAGAAAGATCACAATGATGTGTTTTTCTCTTTTTAATATTTTCTGCGCGAAGGTCTATAAAATTAAGATTTGTCTTATTTATAAATTCCACCATTTTGGTTGGAAAATGGTTAAGTTTCTTTCCAACAAGAATATTCTCCTCAAAGATAATTAATTTGGGCCGGTTTGGGCTGGGGACTTTGCGCGATGTATCGTAGTTTTTCACTTGGCTTTTGAAATAAAATATAATTGACATTATACGGCTGAACACGTCCACTGAGCCTACGAGGATCGCATCCTCAACGCATAGGATCGCGTGCAATGGTTGTATCACCGCTCTCAGTCGCACGTCTCGCATAGATGGGCGAGATGCTGCTGCATGACTGAGACAAGAACACCACCACGCAAAAGATCCGAAGAGGATGGCTATATGGTCGGGGCAAAGTGGACAAGCCAAGCCTCCATTTTGGAAGGGGATTCAATTTTGGATTTTAAAAAGGAAAAGAAGAGATAATTTTTGGTGAAGAGATTTTCAAATAAGAGAAGTGAAAAACTACCGATTTTTCGTTTACTAATTAGTAATTTAAATTGTGAAATTGAAAGGAGGAAAGAAATTTGAGGAACAAGAAAACCTCAAGTTAGAATTTGGATTTGCTTGCGAGGATTTTATTCTTGTTGGAAGGAACCATATTGTGCCAAGCTAAGTATTTCTGTGTCTGGTGGTGTCCAGAAAGATTAGCTTGTTTATTGTTCGTTAATTTGTTTTAATTTGTCTTGTTTGTGACCCTGTGTGGGGCAAACAATTTTATATATAGAATAGGCCTTCGCTGTTTTTCGTAATCTCCCAAGATTGTGGGACACGTGACCTTTTTTTTTTCTCGCACCTTTTATTGCCATTGTGATCTTCTTTTGTGTCATCGGGACACAAAACATTGTTTTCCTTTTGTTTTTATCAAAACCTATTCCTAATTTCGAGAATAAGCCTTCTGCTTACCTCGAAATACCATTGTTTTACTTTTCTTGTTGTTGAAAAGATTCTGGGTTTTAGTCCAGGCCTTCTGCCACGGTTTCCCAGACCATTAATTTCATTATCAATAAAAATACTTCACTTCCCATTGGGGATAATAATTCTGACGTTTATTTCTTAAAATTTGAAGACCTATTTCAGATTTATATTTGGTAAGGCAAACACCATAAAAGTTTCCTGGCGCCCACTTGTAAACGAGTACACCCTGTACTCTATTTACACATAATTCAAATTCATCGTTTCTTTTTATTAATCGAGCGCGATTAATAAAACATTGTTCTTATCGAACCCACTCCCAGCTGAGCTAACGGGAGACAGCACTGCGATTGCTGTCTGGCTAGGGATATATTTTTTTTATCAAACACACCGGCGTTTGACGTTTCGCGTATAAAAATTCTCATTCTCAAGTCGTGTTGCACATCGTCGTTGTGCATTCTTTTTGTTTTGGTTTATTCTTTTTGTTTTCCTAAATAATTAAATCGGTATTCGGTTTTGGTTATTGGATTCGAATAATCCAAGTAGTTTTAATTAGTTTAAATAATAGTTTAAATCAATTCGCGATCGGTTGTTTGGTTTCGTGCATTAGAAAATATATTTCATAGCAATTGACGCCCAATCTGTGGGGCTTGTTTTGAGATTCCAGTAGAGGAATCTAGTTCGAATTTGTTTGTTGTGCTTAGCTTTTTGTTTTGCTTTCTGTTTTAGGGAAGTGTTGTGAAATAATTATTTTAATAAAAATAATTACTTGGTGTTTTTTTTTCCATTTTGTTCAGGTGCAGGTGCAGTGGTAATCCAGTGGCTGTTTCTTCATTCATATACCACCTTTTTGGCCAGTGGTGGGAGGAATTTGGTTGTACGAGGTGAAGTAGCCTTGAACATTGTTATATGTTCAAGGCAAACAAGTTGTGAGTTTTTTTTATTTTTTCTCTTTATTTAATTTTGTTAGTGCATTTTCTTAATCGATTTTTCTTTTTCTGTATGAAAACAATTTATTTGCACAGAAAAAGAAAACCGAAATTAGTATTGTTTATATTTTAATAATTCGATCATTATAAATGTACATATATAGTGCCGTCACACTCGCACTTGTAGTTTAGATTTTTTTTTGACGTTTGGTCAACATTATTTAATTCATTTTCAGTGTTGCCCCTTTAAATTTTTATAACATTTAGGGAAAACATTTTGACGACTTTTTTTTCTCAGTGAATTTTTTTTGTTTTGTTTCTGCTTTTCTATAAATCTTAATTTTAATTTAATCAAGTGATTTTAATTTTTTTTTTTTATTATTTTTGGAAAAGGTATTTTTTTAAACTAATTTAGAGTTTTCTTTGCGGAATTATTTTTTTTTGATTTTACTTGTTTTTTTTCTCGGTTTTGAGTTTTGTTTTTTTTATTGTTTTTGTTTTGAAAAATGGATGTTAGTCAGATAAATAGACTGACTCAGGATGAGATTTCGTATGAAAAAGAGAGTAGGGGTTTGACTATAGGGACGGTGGAGGAGATGCGCAAGACGCTTAGGGCCGCTCTGAAATTGCAGCGTAGGGCCTCTTTTGTAGCTCCGGCCTACCCATTCACTTTTGATGTGGATCAGGTGGCCGTCGAGAAGAAGTTATTAGAAATTTCAAAACTTTTAGAAAATCCTCCGAAGTCGGAAACTTCGAAGGAGTATCTAAAAATTTTAACGAAGATTGAGTGGGGGTTACGTAGGATGGATAGGTCGGTCCCTGAAAATGAGTCACAGGAGAAGTGTAGGTTAGAGTTGAAAAATAGATTAATAATGGCTTTGGCCGATTTAGATGGTGATGAAGAGGATGATGAGGATGAAGAAGATGAAGAAAAGGAAGATGAGGAAGTGCAAGTAGATAGACAGGGACCGAAAACTAAAAAGATTTTAGGGACTGAAAAGGAACATGAAGTGGAACATAGTGGAAGTAAGTCGGTGATCACTTCTGCCAGTGCACCGAGTGGCATAGGTGAGGCAGACAGTAGAGGGAGGGATGTTAGTAGACAAGTTAACACCACAGTAGAACAGGTGGTAGTGAATTCGGAAAAATTTCAAAATTTGGCTAAGTGGGATGTGAAGTTCACTGGGGAGCGCTGTGGTGCCTCAGTGAACTCATTTTTAGAAAGAGTTGAGGAGTTAAGACAGGCGAGGGGGGTCTCTGAAAATCAACTTTTTAAGGCAGCGGTCGAACTTTTTGTAGGGAAAGCTTTAATTTGGTTTAGGGCGATTAGGATTTCGGTTGGTTCGTGGCAAGAACTTGTCAAGGAGTTGAAACTTGAATTCTTGCCACCGAACTATGATGATCAGCTTCTCGATGAGATTAGGCGTCGTACACAAGGCAAAGATGAATCCATCGGAGTCTATGTGGCGACAATGCAGAATTTGTTTGGTAGGTTAACCGATCAAATCTCAGAAGGTAGGAAGTTGTCAATGATTCAAAGGAACTTGACACCTTTCTACCAAACTCAGCTTGGTTTGGCTAAACCAAGTTGCGTTTCGGATTTGGTTGCTTTAGGTAGGAATTTAGAAGCGGTTAGGGCGAATGTGGAAGCGTATGTTCCACCACCTAGTGTTAGGAATAATAGGACTTTGCTAGAGCCGGATCTAGCATATGTAGGTTTTGATTCTTCTGAGGTTTTGGTTGTTTCGGACAACAACCCAACTTCTCATCAGGCCCAAACTTCATCCCAACCCCGACCTTCGTCTAGTATTAGGTGTTTTAATTGCAATGGATCAGGCCATTATGCAAATAGGTGTTCTGCTCCTAGGCGTTGTTTTGGTTGTGGCGCTGCGGGCGTCTCTAGGCAAAATTGTAGAAAGTGTTCGGGAAATGGGCAACGGACTCCTGCGCCAGCAGGGCGGGAGGTCCGAAGACGTTGACAGGGTTGCCTGCTGGTAACCAGTCGGCGGATTTAATTCATTTAGGGTTTACTCTCGAGGCAAACGGTAATGATAGGAGACCATTTTTGAGTGTTAGTGTTTATGGTTCTAAATTTTTAGGTTTATTAGATTCAGGAGCTTCTAGAACCATAATAGGTAGGGATGCCTGGTTAATGATAGGGAGTTTAGGGCTTTCTTTGAAAAAAGACTATGTTCACTGCGTGTGTTTGGCAGATGGAACAAGGGTTGAAGTTTTAGGAGTACTCTCTCTTCCAATCATAGTTGAGGATAGGGCCGTTTTAGTTGACTGTTTGGTCATCCCTTCTCTGCCACATACGGTGATTCTCGGTGCAGATTTTTGGGCACTGTCGGGTATCGTCCCGGATTTAAGATCACGTATGTGGACTTTTTCAGAGCAAGACAATCCTGTTTCAATATGTTCGATTACAGAACGATCTGAGTTGAGTGCTAGGGAAATTGAAACATTAGAAGAGTTTATAGGAGAATCTTTTAGGAAAATGCCTGAAGGCTTAGGGTGTACCACTTTAGTTAAGCACAAAATTAGGACGTCGGCGGAACCGATAAAACAACGGTATTATCCGGTTTCCCCGGCAATGCAGGAGCATATCGATAGGGAACTAAATGGAATGTTAGAGGCAGGAGTTATTGAGAGATCGACAAGTGCTTGGTCGTCTCCAATACTTTTAGTTAAAAAGAAAGACGGCTCCTATAGATTCTGTGTGGATTATAGGAAGCTCAATAAGAATACCGATAGGGATGCTTATCCACTTCCGTATATTAATTCCATTTTAGATAGGCTTCGGGGTGCTAAATTCTTGTCTTCGTTAGATATCAAGTCAGCGTATTGGCAGATACCTATGGAGGAAGAATCTAAGCCCTTTACTGCTTTTACGGTACCTGGGAGGGGTCTGTTTCAGTTTAGGAGAATGCCTTTCGGTCTGCATAACTCACCGGCGACTTGGCAGAGGTTTATCGACACAGTTTTGGGTGCCGACCTGGAGCCATTCGTCTTCGTCTATTTAGACGACATCATCATCATTTCAGAAACTTTCGAGAAACATCTTGAAATTCTGAATGAGGTGATGAAAAGGTTGAGTGAGGCAGGATTAAAAGTGAGTAGGGAAAAATGCAACTTCTGCATGCCCGCGCTTAAATTTTTAGGTTATATAGTGGATCGTAATGGGTTACATGTAGATCCAGAAAAAGTGGAAAGCATGGTTAGGATTCCAGCACCGAAAAATATTAAAGAAGTTAGGAGTTTTATAGGGACAGTTTCGTGGTACCGTCGTTTTGTACCAAATTTTGCAGAATTGCTAAGGCCTTTGTCAGATCTGTTGTTGTTCTTTCACAGAACTTTGATGAGGGAGAAAAGGTTGTCTGTTACCTTAGTAGGTCGTTAAATAGAAACGAAAGAAATTATAGTACAACAGAGAAAGAATGCTTGGCCGTACTTTGGGCAATTGAGAAGTTGCGACCGTATATCGAAGGTGTTCGATTTACTGTTGTGACAGATCATTACTCTTTGGTATGGTTAAGCAATCTTAAAGATCCACAGGGTAGGTTGGCTCGCTGGGCCATTAGGTTACAGCAGTTCGACTTTGAGATCATTCATCGCAAGGGCAAAGAGCATGTAGTTCCGGATATGCTTTCTCGAGGAGTGCCACAGTTGGGTGGTATCTCAGATGAGGATTTAGACCCTTGGGTGGCAAAAATGATTTCAACAGTCAATGCCAATCCACTTAGGTTTCCAGCTTGGAGGGTTGAACAAGGGAAGTTGTTCAAACTGGTGAAGCCAAATCATGTCGTAGTACATGAGACGAATCAGGAGTGGAAGAGAGTGATAGGTAAAAATGAAAGATTAGGTATTTTGCAGGAGAACCATGATAGTCCGTTAGCAGGACACATGGGTGTTAGGAAAACTTTCGCCAGAGTAATGGCAAAATTTTACTGGCCAAAAATGAGGGCCGATATAACCAGGTATGTTAGGAATTGTAAAGTTTGCCAACAGGTAAAGCCGGTGAATGATAAGCCAGCTGGTTTGATGACAGAGAGAGTAGGAATCAAATCACCATGGGAGATGATTTGTATAGATCTGGTAGGTCCGCTTCCTAAGTCGAGTAGGGGTTTTACTTATATTTTGACGGTAGTGGATTACTTTTCAAAGTTTCCACTACTCTTTTCGCTGAGGTCGGCTACGGCCAAATCAATTTGTCGAGAATTAGAAGACAACGTCTTCCTTTTATTCGGCATTCCCAAGATGATCGTATGTGACAACGGTCCTCAGTTCAGATCCAAGGAACTGAAAACGCTTTGCCAAGCGTACGCGTCACAATTAAAGTTCACAGCCCATTATCATCCGCAGGCGAATCCTGCGGAAAGGATAAATCAAATCATTAAGACGACGTTGAGGGCTTACGTCGCTGAAAACCACAGAGTGTGGGATTCACAGCTGCAAAAGGTGGCGTGCGCGATTCGCACGTCACAGCACGAAGTTTTAGGAGTTTCTCCTTACTACGTGAATTTTGGGAGGGATATGGTGACTTCTGGTCGTGAAGTACCATTGGTAGATGATAGCTCCGAAACGGTTCAAGATCAGATCGAGATCGAGAATCGTTTCAAAGAGCTTAGAGTTGACATTTTAAAAAAATTACAGGCAGCTTCTAAAAGATCTGCCCAAGCCTACAATCTTCGACGGCGTGATGTTCAATATCACCCCGGCGAACTTGTATGGCGTAGAAATTTCTCGTTGTCGGATGCCGCGAATTATTACGCCGCGAAATTAGCACCGAAGTTTGTCGGTCCGTTTAGAATCAAAAAGCGTTTGTCACCTTGGACTTACTTGCTTGAAGATAGTAATTGTAAAAACCGCGGAACTTGGAATGTCAAGGATTTGAAACCGTATACCGACGCATCCGATTTGTAAAGTAACGTAGCTTGATTTTTTTTTTTTTGTAAAAAGTAGTAAAGTAACGTAGCTTGATTTTTTTTTGTTTTTCGCTCTTGAATTTTAATTTCATTTTACTTTGATTATTAGATTTTTGATTTTTGTTATTTATAATTAACATTTACTTTGTTTTTATTTTTTTTTTTTGATGGAAAATAATACCTTTTTCTTCTCCCGGGCACATCTTTGGAAATGTAATACAATTCTAACGAACTGTAAGTACATTTCCTAGGAGGTGAGGGTGGGATTTGTTGCGGTAAATTTTACCACAACAAGTTTTGCCAACCCATTTCCTCTAATAACTTTTGTTTCCCAATCCCTTCCTGTTGCGGCTCCGAAATGCTTTAAAGAGTGCAGTAGAAACCTGGACCATCAGCCAGAGGACTGCTCTTTAAGTATTTTGGAAAAGTAACCAATCTAGGTTCCACCAGAGGTGTTGGACAGGATGTCCACTTTATTTAACGAAAGGCGGAAGAGCCACTAAGTCAGCGAGTTGTCGACAGAAGGTCGAACGAAAGAACAGAAAGGCATGAAGATGACTCATGTCCAACAATGTGTGAACTATAATCACACCAACATAAATTTAGTATGGCCGAGTGCCCACCATAAAGTGTCGGACATCAAAGAAAGATCACAATGATGTGTTTTTCTCTTTTTAATATTTTCTGCGCGAAGGTCTATAAAATTAAGATTTGTCTTATTTATAAATTCCACCATTTTGGTTGGAAAATGGTTAAGTTTCTTTCCAACAAGAATATTCTCCTCAAAGATAATTAATTTGGGCCGGTTTGGGCTGGGGACTTTGCGCGATGTATCGTAGTTTTTCACTTGGCTTTTGAAATAAAATATAATTGACATTATACGGCTGAACACGTCCACTGAGCCTACGAGGATCGCATCCTCAACGCATAGGATCGCGTGCAATGGTTGTATCACCGCTCTCAGTCGCACGTCTCGCATAGATGGGCGAGATGCTGCTGCATGACTGAGACAAGAACACCACCACGCAAAAGATCCGAAGAGGATGGCTATATGGTCGGGGCAAAGTGGACAAGCCAAGCCTCCATTTTGGAAGGGGATTCAATTTTGGATTTTAAAAAGGAAAAGAAGAGATAATTTTTGGTGAAGAGATTTTCAAATAAGAGAAGTGAAAAACTACCGATTTTTCGTTTACTAATTAGTAATTTAAATTGTGAAATTGAAAGGAGGAAAGAAATTTGAGGAACAAGAAAACCTCAAGTTAGAATTGGGATTTGCTTGCGAGGATTTTATTCTTGTTGGAAGGAACCATATTGTGCCAAGCTAAGTATTTCTGTGTCTGGTGGTGTCCAGAAAGATTAGCTTGTTTATTGTTCGTTAATTTGTTTTAATTTGTCTTGTTTGTGACCCTGTGTGGGGCAAACAATTTTATATATAGAATAGGCCTTCGCTGTTTTTCGTAATCTCCCAAGATTGTGGGACACGTGACCTTTTTTTTTTCTCGCACCTTTTATTGCCATTGTGATCTTCTTTTGTGTCATCGGGACACAAAACATTGTTTTCCTTTTGTTTTTATCAAAACCTATTCCTAATTTCGAGAATAAGCCTTCTGCTTACCTCGAAATACCATTGTTTTACTTTTCTTGTTGTTGAAAAGATTCTGGGTTTTAGTCCAGGCCTTCTGCCACGGTTTCCCAGACCATTAATTTCATTATCAATAAAAATACTTCACTTCCCATTGGGGATAATAATTCTGACGTTTATTTCTTAAAATTTGAAGACCTATTTCAGATTTATATTTGGTAAGGCAAACACCATAAAAGTTTCCTGGCGCCCACTTGTAAACGAGTACACCCTGTACTCTATTTACACATAATTCAAATTCATCGTTTCTTTTTATTAATCGAGCGCGATTAATAAAACATTGTTCTTATCGAACCCACTCCCAGCTGAGCTAACGGGAGACAGCACTGCGATTGCTGTCTGGCTAGGGATATATTTTTTTTATCAAACACACCGGCGTTTGACGTTTCGCGTATAAAAATTCTCATTCTCAAGTCGTGTTGCACATCGTCGTTGTGCATTCTTTTTGTTTTGGTTTATTCTTTTTGTTTTCCTAAATAATTAAATCGGTATTCGGTTTTGGTTATTGGATTCGAATAATCCAAGTAGTTTTAATTAGTTTAAATAATAGTTTAAATCAATTCGCGATCGGTTGTTTGGTTTCGGTTTTAGTTAAAAAATATTCATAGCAACCGGACCAACAACCGACTGTAAAATCCACTTACACCCCTTTTTACTCCTTCGTTAAGTAATGGTAACAAAATGGCGCACAACAGCGTTAATTGAGTTTTCATTAGGAATTTTCCACCGTCCTTCTATAGTACTGGTAAATGAACTATTTGGAGAAATAAGATACAAAACAAACTGTTCTGTGAAACCAAACTAATCAAACGGGGTTCAGAGCATATTGCTACCAGCAGAAAAAGTGGAAAGTAAAATGGAGACCTTTCAAATACATATTTGGTTTGTTGTACCTAAACTTGCTAGACTTAATTAAGCCAAAAGTCGTCAAAAACCAACACAGTTTTCAAAAATCAATGAAAATTCTGCTACGTATTTCCAAATATGTTATTAAAGTTTGATAAGTTTAACCACAAACTTCTAAAGAATAGTTCGTTTTTAATGGGTTGAAAGCGTCGTAATAAGGTAAATTGCGGTCCAGAGAGTGTGTGTTGGTCTATTCACTTTCTTGCGCACACTTACCCTTATATCAAAAGATATAGTACTACCTATGCTGAAGTCATATTACAGTTGAATAAAATATTTCGATATTAAAATTTAAAAAAAAAAAAAAAGATTCAAACCTACCCACACAACTTGGCTTTCTTTACCACAACGTAAGCCCCAAAATTACCTTTATTGCTGACGACCATACAACCAATAAAAATTAATCTGTCTTACAGACGCAACCCTTCACTCATCCCCTCATAACTCAGGATACAACAATAATATATGCTCTTGACAGAAACTTAAGTTCTCTCCTAACTTATAAAGGTTAGCCTGATAAAGCTTTTCCAATAAAACATTTTTTACGATATCCATCTAAAAAAAAAATCCCTTAAGAACCAATATTAGACTTTTGGGGACAGCTCGGAGGACAACAACAAATACAATAAACCCCGAAAATAATCACAACCACAATTTACTGTAATAAAAAAAATCAACATAACAACAAAAGGGTGTTTTCTACGCACTAAGCTACCCTTATAAAAGTACCTTTATCGAAATGAAAAATTATATTATGTATATAAATCTATTTAAAAAAAAAAGATTACTAGAATAACCATCACATCATAGCCACCAAATAATGTCCTTTTAAAAGTGTATTTTGATTTACAAAACTAGGGCAATACGGTCCATTAAACCGACTCGTTATAACCCAGTTCAAATAAATCAGTCTGCAAATTTATAACTTACAATGAATTCAATTTACGTGCGTTTCCTTTGGGATGAATTTTTTTTTTCTATTACATATTATTATTTCATCGTTCGCCTTATTTTTTGCAAAACTTTTTCTCGCTTCGCCCACTAGATGTTTCCGCAACATTAACCAATCTATTGGATGAAGTTGAAAAAAAAAGGGAAGTGAAAAAAAATCGGACCACCTCGTATCTGAGAACCGCAACAATCCATTCAACCATTCAACTGAAAATACATGATGTAAGTCGGTTAAGTAAAACGACAAGGAATAAAAAGTAAAAATCTTATCTGAACCAGTAAATCTCCATTTTAAATCGATTAACGTGCCGATTTGGGTATTCCATCCCCCTACAACCCTTGACTCAAAACCAACGTGTTAGCAAGGAACGTCACGTTTTAAGATTAAAGCTTAAGATGCTACTTTAAGATACTGTGATACTTTTTTTTTTTTTTTTTTAATCCAGATAATTTTGTTCACTATGTTTTACTTTTTTTTCTACCCCTACTGCTGATGCTACCGCCACCACCGCCGACACCGCCACCGCCACCACCGCCGTCGTGCCGCACGTTAACGGTTTTTAATTAAGATATTTTTGCATTCAAAAAAGGAAGGTAGGTACGTACACGAGATTTTGTGTTCATCCTTTCTTTCTTTAAAATAGTATAAAAGGGTCAGGCTTCATAAGGAAGGAGTTAGCCCAGCCTGATGCTTTCACCGACCGACAACGACGATGACGATGACGTCGAAACAAAAAAGTTAAAATTACAAAAAAAAAACAAAAAAAAAATGGTCGAACAAAAGACCGAGCAGAATTTTTCATCTCAGGTTCAGTATTCTTTTTTTTTTCTGTTTTTTTTTTTGTTTTTTTTTTTTTGTTATTTCCTGGATCCTTGTAACTTGTTGGGTGCTTGATGAATTTTCAGAGAATGTACTTCAAAAAAAAAAAAATAAAGGACAAAATGTTAAGGGTTGGGTTATTTGTATGAGTAAGGTGAAGGTGCTGGTTTTACGGTAGCTTTTGGTTGGTTACTAGCTAACCTATCTTAGAATACCGCAACTTCATTCATAAGCATTTTGCGTACCAACCGCCATAAGTAGAAAAGGGATCAAAACCAAAACACACAAGCACTCATAGGGATTCAAATTTAAACATTTTATGAAACGACATAGGAGGGAAAGAATTTTTTTTTTTTTTTAAGAAAACTACAAGGATGGAGTTGCGGAAAGGGGTCTTGGCGAATTTTTGTGGGATTTTACAGAAAGTTATAAAAGAATTATAGAAGGAAAAAAATAAAAACGAGAAGAAAAACAAACAAAAAGAAAATGAAGTTTTCTTTCTCTCTTTTTTATAAATGTAAAAGCAAAAACATGGCGTGTAATTAATAGCTCCACTCAGAGACACATTTGAACCAATTTTTTGGACTTTTTCAGGTACCTTCCTTAATAGTGTCTATTTTGATCTGCAAAAAAAAAAAAAAAAAAAAAAAACAGAAATGTTAAGCGTGGAGTTGAAAATCCTTTTTGTTCGTCCTGTTTGTGGCTATCTTTTGGTGTGTTTTTGATATTTATTCTAGTTTGGGGTTTGAGGAACAAAATACGAGAACAATTGTATATTTTGGTTAATTGTTATGCAAATACTGTTTTTTTTTTTTTAACAATTTAATTGGAGCAGAAAATACAGAACAAGAATTTTTCTTTTGTCATAACTGTTTGTTGACAAATGAGTTTGCATACTTTTTCCTTTTTCTGTTTTGTTCTTTGGGTTTAAAGGTAACAGGAAACCCTAATTAGTTTAATAGGTGGGACTACTATATACAACTTTCCGACACCAGGTCATCCCTATAACACCCATTCTTTCCCTATGGAAATGGAATTTTTGAATAAATTATTTATTCCAAAGGAAAAAGTGAATTTTATAACAATTTAATTGGTTACAGGACGACATTTTAAAAGGAGCAACATAATTTTTGGCATTTTTGAGAAGAATTTTGCATGGCAAATTGCTGGGTCGATATGATAATCAAAATATATAAATGGCGTTTCCCAAGAAAGGTATAGTAAATTCAGAGGAGTTTTTTATTAAAGATATTTAATAAACCTATATAGCAAAGAGAAATAACCTTTTTTAATTGCTAGCGGTCTTATCAGTTGTTAATTTATTTTGCATAAATTCAGTTTTTTTTAACAATATGGATCATTAGGAGCGCTCTTCTTTTCAAAACGCATACCTTTTTCCTTTTTGTCGTGTTTTTTTTGGTTTGTAAAAAGACAGCCCTTTCTTACCCCACCAAAACTGAGGGTTTGTATATATTGTTCAGAAAACTTAAAGATGTACAATTTAAAAATGAATTGTTGCATATTTTTTTCTCAATATAAATCTAAAAGAAATTGAAAAAGTCCAGAAAAGATTTTATTCATATTTATAAGAGTTCCTTTCCCAGTCTGGACAAAAAGAAAGGCACTGTAAGCTCGACAGAAGCAAAAAAATTTCTATTCAAACGAAAAATAAAAATTTCTCCGTCTTTTCAACTTATCAGTTGGCCAGGCAATCTTTAAGTTTCATTTATTTGAATTTTTTAGCGATATGTAATAAGACGGTCTAAAACAATAATACCGAAATATACTTTATTAATTATTAAAATACTAGTGGGAGGAGACTTAGGTTTAAAAGTTTCGTATCAATGGGATTCAAGCGAAATAAAGCGTTTGTACTAATCGAAAAAGGAAAGTCACGATAGAAAGCAACTGGAAAACTTGCATAACTGTAAAACATCATCAGAATTTTTGAAAGCAATTCAAAACATTAAAGGAATTCTCAATTCGCCATATCTAAATGCATGCGGATGATTTGGTGCTATAAGACAAGTCCCTTGTGTCTCTATAGCTAATGGAAATGATCAACAAATCGTGTGGTTATTGTTTTAATTGGGACTGGACTATTAACTTTAGTAAGCCAAAAACTATGGTCCTCCGAAGATGTGCATGTGCAGGGTAGTACCTAATCGGGAAAAGAAAGGTGGCATTACTGAACAAAACAAATCGAAACTGCAAGGGAGTACCAGTACCTGGGCTTCATCAAGTACCTAACCTTAACTTGGAAAATCAATTATCTTGAAAAAAGCATGACACCATTTTAAGCTTTAAGTACTAAATATTTAAAAGCTTTATGTTTCTTAATTATGGGCCTGACGAAGATTGGATACTACAGAAAAACTGGTAAGTTTCTTTTTGAAACGTCAATTTCGTCTTCATGAAAGTTCAACTTACTAAAAAAATCCCTCCAATAGGGACTTCCGAACTTTGACAGTTAAAAGCGGCCATTTTTTTAAGCTTAATCTGTCAAATTGGCTGTCATTTATTCAGTCCGTTTTGCCAATTCACCATGGACGGATACTGCGTTTAACAACACGTGAAAATGACAAAATTGTTTTATCGAAATAGGTTTTCTGTTCTGGCAACGTTTCACACGCTTCGCCCATTTTACGGTCGCCATAATCGTCCTATCAAGAGGACTATTCGCAGTGTGGTGGATACATTTTAGTCCACTGGTTCAGTAAACGAACACAAGTATGTCGACGAACCGCAAGATCGGACGAAAACATCGCCGCCGTACGTGAGAGTGTACAGGAGAATGTTAGGCAGTGGATTTCACGCCTCTCACAAGCATTCGGCCTTTCGCAGTCATAACTTGGCGAATTTTTTTATCACTTTGGATGCCAGCCACCAAGAGAAGCCGCGGCGGACACACCACCATTACATCGATAGGCCGATAGGATAGCGCGTAATGAAGGACCATTTACATGTTACTAATTTAAACAGGACAGTCAATTTTATATTTTACATCACTGAAACTTCATACATCATCAAAATAATGTACAGCTGCGCATAGAAAAAGTGCCTCAAAGAGTAGCAATTTCATTTCCAAAAAACAAAAAGCACGTAACACAGGAAATTTAAACCAAGCTCAATAACAACTTAGAACAAGCTAATTGCTTCAATGATGGCCAAAAGGAAGAGCAAATTTCATAGTTCTTTCGAGCAAGGGGAGAAATGCTTTCTTTAAACCCTTCAACCCCTCAATTAAATTACTTCCGCCAGACAAAATGTGATCCAATTTATCGCAAAATGTCACATGGGGAAATACGTCGACAGATATGGCAAAGAAAATTTCTTTACCTTGTTAATTTTTGTTTCAAAAGTTGTTTTAATATAACCTTTTTTTTTATCTGGCCATGCCTTAAAATTTCATAAATTGCAAAACAAATTTTTTTTCTTAAATAAAATCTTTTAAATGCGAATGCGGACTTGTTTGTATTTTTTATTAGTTGACCTATCATTTCTCTAGCTTAAATAGTGTTGATCAGCGGATATAGAATTTAAAAGTGTTAAACCACGTCAAATGGTTCCTTCCCCGCACCTAGATATTGTCCAGCGTACTTCCTTTTGCGAGGAAGTGATAAATCTTTCAAGAGTGAATCTTGTCATGAAAAATTTGCATCACTTATAACCGTTCAGATTCTACCATGCATTCCTGCATAATATCAACGCAACAACTGTAAAGGTGGAGCTTTTTTTGTCTTAAATAATTTATCATCACTATTGTACAACTTTTTCTTAATTACTATTTTTGTTCTTGCTAAACTTACTTGTAAGTTTCTTGAAGAATTTATTTGAAGTTTTTGGTACTATTGACTCACCTGCAAAATAAAAGGAAAAAAAAAAATTACATTAGTTTAAGATTTCATTGATATGTATGTATTTTTTTCTGTACAATTAATTAAAAACTAAGTTAATGTTTAAAATGGATTTCATATGCATAATTTATATGGATTGAAACAAAATCATAAAATTTCGATTACGATCCATATGTGCTGAAGATATCTGATTTTTTTTTTATCTGGAGGCAAAACAAAAGAAATATTTTCAAGTTTCACGGCTAAGAATGGATGAGAACCTTGTGAAAAGTGAAAAAACAAAACTAGTCTCGCAGAAATGAAAAGATTTTGGTTGGTTTCGTTGCTAGAATGAACAAGTTCATGAGCAGCACAAGTTCCTAAATCTTCATACTTGCACAGGAACTTATCCGATGCCTATGATAATATCATATAACTTAATTGACTTCGATGCAATTGAAAGAAGCCACTTTTCAAGCAAACTGGCTGTAAACGATTTGTTTAATGAATAAATAGTTTAAAATAAAAATAAAAAACACTTATATTTATTTTATTAATTTATTGAAATTTTTTGAAAAATTTTTTCACAACATTAATTTTTAATTATTTATTTATTTGCAAGCGACGCGTTTCGGTTTTTTTATATGCAAATAAATAAATAATTAAAAATTAATGTTGTGAAAAAAATTTTCAAAAAATTTCAATAAATTAATAAAATAAATATAAGTGTTTTTTATTTTTATTTTAAACTATTTATTCATTAAACAAATCGTTTACATACATATACACAACATGGAGACTAAAACACATCTTAAACTGGCTGTGTTCTGTCCATACTTTTAGCAGAGCCAACTTAGAATCTATTCGGAGCATAGAAACAATACGATATATGGTTTAACAAAAAGTGAACATTAAATCACTCGGGCGTATGAGTACTTTTTTTTATAAATTATGAATCTGTTAAAAATAACTATATTTTTAATTTTGTTTTATTAGGGTTCCGTACCCAAAGGAAGGGTGAAAACGGAACCCTATTACTAAGACTTCGCTGTCCGTCTGTCCGTCTTTCACAAGGCTGTATCTCATGAACCGTAAAACTTAGACACTTGAAATTTGGACAGATGATGTATTATTGTGTTCCCTATAACAACAAATACTAAAAACTAAATAAAATAAAATATTTATTGGGGCTCCCATACAACAAACGTAATTTTTTGCTATGTTTGTCCGACCATCACCAGGTTGTCTCTTTTCTTCTTTAGAAATTTCTTGAAGTCTGTCCCTGTTAGTTCTTCTTTTTGCTGATTTGCGACTTTTCCTTCACTCACACAAACAGCTTTACCTACATGTAAATTCCAGAAATTCTTTTAGAAGAAAAGAGGCAACATATGTATGCTTTTAAAGCTAAGTTTTCTTCTATTCGTGTTCGAATTCGAATTCGAATAGAAAAAAAAAAAGAAAAAAAAACAAATGTCAAACCACAATCAACAAGTCGGTATTAGATTCTCTCATAAAATAATATAACATCAGGATTAATTGTTTTCAAACGTAAGTTCTTCTTTATTTTATTGTCAATGGAGGTGATTTGAGTGATTTCTAGAAATAGTAAAAAAAAAACACTGTGCTGAGAAAAAAAATTACTGAAATTTCTCAGTGAAATATTTGAGCAGGATTGGCAAAAGACATCTTGGTGACAGTTTGTTTGGGAAAGATCGCGCCAAAAATGTTCTCGTTTGTGTGAGTGAGGAAAAGCTTTATCTACATGTAAATTCCAGAAATTCGAATTCGAATTCGAATAGAAAAAAAAAAAACAAATGTCAAACCACAATCAACAAGTCGGTATTAGATTCTCTCATAAAATAATATTAAATCAAGATTTAGGGTTTTTAAACGTAAGTACGCCTTTCTTCTTTATTTTATTGTAAAAAAAAAACACTATGCTGAGAAAAATAAATAACTGAAATTTCTCAGTGAAATATTTGAACAAGATTGGCAAAAGACATCTTGGTGACAGTTTGTTTAGGAAAGATCACGCCAAAACTGTTCTCGTTTGTGTGAGTGAGAAACAGCTTGACCTACAGGCATATAAATTCCAGAAATTCTTTTAGGAGAAAAGAGCCAACCTATGTATGCTTTTAAAGCTCAGTTTTCTTCTATTCGAGTTCGAATTCAAATTCGAATAGAAAACAAAATAAGAAAAAAAACGAATGTCAAATAAAGAACAAGAAGTCGGTATTAGATTTTCTTACCGACCAAATTTTAAAATCTTAAAAATTGATATAAATAATAATAACTTCTTATTAAAAAAATTCTATATATGTAATTGCTTCTTGCTGCTTCTTCTTCTGCTGCTAATACTGTTAATCACTGAATTAATTATGAATTATTAAAACTACTGTTAATCCTAAAATATTAAATTAAACTTACAAAAGAAGTACTGGGAGGTCTCGATCTGATTTTAAAGAAGTTATTATTCATTTATACATACATATTTATTTTTGAGACGTTAAAAATTAATTGCAAATTTAATACTGACTTCTTGTTCTTTGTTTGACATTCGTTTTCTTTTCTATTTTGTTTCCATTCGAATTCGAATTGGAACACGAATAAAAGAAAACTGAGATTTAAAAGCATACATAGGTTGGCTTTTTTCTTCTTTGCGGATTTCTGGAATTTTTGAATTTACATGCATAGCTGTCTCTGTTTCTTCTTCTTTTTGCTGATTTGCCAGTTTTCTTTCACTCACACAAACAAGATCATTTTTGGCACAATCTTTCCTAAACAAACTATCAGTTCGTTGTCTTATGCAAATCCTAATCGCCTGTTACAATGAGAAATTTAAGCAAGTGTTTATTGAATAAAATAAATATTTAAGGGGGCTCCCATACAACAAACATGTTTTTTTTGCCGTTTTTATAGATAATGGTACGGAACCCTTCGTGCGAGAGTCCGACTCGCACTTGCCCGTATTATTTATTTTTTAATAAACAAGATTTAATATTTTAATACATTTTAAATGTCGTCACCAAATTTTAACTCAAAAAAAAAAATGTGAAAGAAAAAACCTTTATAACGAAAATTGCATTAAATTGGGTTAAAAAATGCTATACTAAAATCGCTTAAAATTAATTTCCTTTTCCTTTCATCATTTTCCATTGCCAATGATATCGTCATAATGATGAAATTAAATAAATGGTTTATACTATACTATACTTAGCAGCAGGACTGGTTAAATAGTGAAACTCTTCAACCACATCCTTTGCAAATAATATGTACCACAGCTTAATGAACTTTGGCTTGACAAATTGAAAGTTGGTTGTTGGAGAGCATCGCTTTTAATTGCTTTTTAATGACAAATGCATTAAAAATTTGGCTTCAATTCAACAAGTTTTAATTAATAATCAAATAATTCTGCTATTAAAATGTTGCATTTATTAAGAATATAACTTTTTCAGTAAGCGCTCAAGTCTAAATATTAAGAGACATTGATGAAAACAACAACAAAGAATGAAAGCAAAACTGGAATACTATTCATTGCGCTCAATTCGCATTATTCTTCCTTCAAAATTGTATTTAAAGATAATATATAAAATAAATTAAGAACTTTAAATATTAACATGAACCAAAATTTGTAAATAATATGAAAGATCTCATTTATTTAGAAACAGAAACAGCTTTTTATTAAAAATAAGCATTATTACACATCTACACCGAGCACCAAGGTAATTTGCCTCCTCTTTGTCCCCTAACTTCTTCTATACCAAGCAAGGGAAATTTAAACGGTTTTTACCATAGTGTAGATAATTTCTTCCGGAAAGTTTTTGTGTTACTATTATTTTGTACTCCGACCAAATACTGAAAGCCAGGAAAAAAGGCACTGTTACACTTATACAAACGTTGATTTACACTGCTAAAGGTATGCAGCAATCTTAATTTGGCTCCAACCTCTATTAACATAAGAGAAGGAATAGAGAAACATCTATTGAGCGTGAAGAACGTCTAAGACTTGGCCTATGTACAGTGTACAAGCCAGAATCTCCCCTTGAACGTGAAGTTTGTATTGGGCATGACAGGAACCAACATAGCTTACACAGACAGCAGCAGAATTTTCTATTAAACGTGCGGATTTCAATGAAGTTTCAAATGTGGAACTTCGTTAAAATTAAATTAAATCGAAATTATTTGGAAAATAGCTCGTATTGGGTAAATCGCACTGTACAAACAATTTTGAGTCGGCATTTTCTCTAAGTGTGTTATCCGCAATAATAAACGTGAAGTTTCACTAAGAGAGAGCAGAAAAAAGCTTACGTCATAAGACAGACTTCAATAGAATTGACATGTTAAGAGATCACAGAACAACTACCGACACGGACGTGATACTCTGTGTTTTTGTCTACAAGCAGGAGGGAATGGTTTAAAACAAGGGTAACATATGAAACACATGAAAAACCCTGTGATTGCTGCTAAGACCGACTTGAATCCTCGAAAAAAAGATTTATTCACAAGGATGTATGTCGCAGTTGTGTGTTGGTTGCAAGATGACAATAAAAACAATATTCTTTTTGGGGTGATTCAGAAAATACTGTCTTTCTTAATTTTTGACAGGATTTGAGTAAATTGATAGAAATTGTTAGTTCCAATCTTTCGATGGAGCTTACTAAATAACTAAATGACCAGCGCTTCCCACGTCATCCTGATAAGCCGTTTACGTTTTTCAGATTTATTTCGAAGCTGGTCATAGCCCCACATATTTCTTACCTATTTGCACTGTCTTAAGCTGCTTTGAAATCGATGAAAAGGTGGTGGACCTCGATGTTGAATTATAGGGATTTTCAAAGGATCTAGTAAAATTACCGATCTGGTTTTTGAGTTTTAAAGCCGCATTGGTAAGGACCAATGAGAGCTTACTTATCTTCCTGCGACAGATCCAATATTCTTTCAAAAAATAATGTTGTTTAAAAAAATAACAATTCGTGTATTGAACACGAGATTAAATAAAAATACCACATCCCAAACAACCTCTAATCAAAGGTTAAATAATATTTAAAAACTAAAGATACTAAAACAACGGATTGATCAAAATATCTAAAACAAAATTTTAGAGCGAAAAAATTTAGAGAGTGAAAATCTATAAAAAAAAATCTAGAATTAAAAAAATCTGTAAAAACGAAAAACTAGAATACTTGATCTCGAAAACCCTAAATCTAGAATAGACAAAATCAAAAATAAATATTAATTTTGAGGACCATGATTACAATTAGCGCGCGCAAAGTTCTCTGAAGTAGAATCAGGAATTGTAGGACAATTTTAGCCATGTGCCTAAAATACTAACAGATAGGGCAGGTAAATATAATTCAGTTCGTTATCTTTCTAAATTTTCTTTTTATAGATTTTGCCCTTACTAGATTTTGTCACTCTAGATAACATCATGATTCGTAAAAAAAAAAAAAAAAAACATTAAAGAACTCATTATGACAATTTTACTCATTCCAAATAATAAACCAAATTAAACCCATAAATCCTTATATCCTTCGATATGATGATGTGTATTGTGTGTATAGGTAATTGTGTCTGTGTAGTTCAATTCATAAATCGACAGACAACCTAATAATGTTATTTTGGTTTATTTAAGAGTAGAGTGTATTCGTCAAAGCAAAAGATTATCCCCTTTTGTAATTTGTATGCGGTCTTTTGTTATTAGTGGTGAATTATGTGAATTTTGCGAATCTGATGATGTTCAAAATCAACCCACATACCAGAAAATAGACACAGATTTTGGTATTCGTTATTTCGAAATGAAAATTTAGGTATCTACAGAAGAGAAGAGTTTATTCTCGTTTCCAAAAACAAAAACGAAAACGAAAGCCCCAGCATAACCACTCGCACATACCACAACTAACTACTCCTACTGTCACCGGATTAAATGTCATTTATTGAAATGAAATTTGATTTTGCACAACGCACATCATACACATCACACTACAAACACGAGTAAGAGTATTATTTCATTATTTCATAAACTTAATTCAACACCAAGGCCGACGTTGCATTATCAACAAAATGTCGTTTCGGTTTGTGTGTCTTTTTTTTTTTTATTATTAACCCGACATATGCTCAACTTTCCTCACACAGTCACCGCAAGTTCAAGGCTGATGAAAGAACTTATATTAATGTGACTTGTGTGTTCATTATTATGTAGGTACCGTTCCATACTAGAAAATTAAATAATAAAAAATAAAACAATGCACTGTAAAAAGCTTTTATGAAGTTACCGGATGTGGTGTGATATATTTTTTTTTTTTATCTTTGTTTCTCTTTTTGTTTGACCCAGCATTCTTTGTTGTTAAATGTATACTCTAACAACAACAACAACAAAAACAAAAAACACGCAAAGAAGGAAGAGTTTTTTTTCTGATAAGAGTTTTCTTGGATTGTTCAGAATGGAATCTACGCAGGGCGTGATGATATTAGGTAGGTAAATAAAGTGTACGACTGGGTCGTACGAACTTGCTCTAAAGTGTAACAGTGGTCTTGAGGCTTGAGATTTTGAAAAAAATAAAATGCACGACTGGGTCGCACGTACTTGCTCTGTGGGTGCAATACTACGACGAAAACAAACTTTTCGATCAATAAGAACAACTCATTTTTGAAAAATTTGGTACAAACTAAAAAAAATTTGGCTAAAACTGGAAGACTCGATATACGGGAGCTAACGTTAAGTAACCTTTAGTATTTCAAATTTAGATGTCGTCTTTTGGGTGATATAAATTTCCGCTTATGGCCAAATTAATAAAACTGATATTACCAATTTCCGCTATTGTCATGTGTAGCAAAAAACTAATAAAAATGCAGTTTTCTTTGAAATATTCTCTATATGTAACATACAAAGTTTCATAAAAATCGGGGAGCCTTTTTTGAGTAAATTAGAAAAAACGAAAAAATTGGCCAAAATATAATGGCTCTTTGTATAGGAGTCACCGCATTTAAAAAAAGAAAATGAAAAAAAATCAATGCCATCTGAAAGGAAGAGGAAAGAAACTATACCAAACAAAGTTTGAGTGAATTCGATGCAACCGTTGACAACTTATGGCCATTTGAAAAAAAGCCGTTAAGAGCAGATCTCCGTTATTTGCATTTTAAGCCAAAAACTGAAAACGCAGTTCTCTTAAAAACACTAAAAGAATACCGTGAACCCGGGTGACTTTGGCGCTTTTTCATTTTAAAATGTGAATAACTTTTGCAATAATTTTTTTGTTTTAATGAACATTTGAACCTTTTTACCTACTTCGCTAACTCTATAGGTATGATAAGTCTTGAACAAATATATCGATCAATTCTATATATAGAAGCTAAAATATGGGTGGCCAAAGTCACCCTCCCATTTCGGGTGACTTTGGCCGGAAGTACGTTTTTGTCATTTTTCTGCGAATAACAAGCAGCAAGTCAGTCTCACCCAACCCAAATGAAAGACCAGATATTTTTTTTATATGTAGGTATTTTTTTTATGAGCTAACTCTGAATTTTTGGTTTTTGATATTTTTTTTAAAATTCAAGTACGTTAATGTTAATTTCCTTTAAAGGATATTGACAAAAAAGTCTCTCTCGGCGATCGACTGTTGGAACAGGAAGTTTTTGCTCCAGATGACTTTTGTTTACTTGTGCAACGTCTTTTTTCTCTGGGTTTACCAAGCTACACACAGCACTTCTTCGTAAGAGGTACTTTGTACCCAGCCAAAGTCACCCGAAATGCATGCCAAAGTCACCCTACCATTTGGCGTAAATTATAAACAAAATAAAATTTATTGATTATAAAATAGTTACAAGGGTTGAATTCAGAGAATTCAATTTGGAAAATAATACATATATCGGAGTTAATGTCATTTTGCAATCATATTTCTGGAACATGTTGAAACCATCCAACATTTTCAGAGGATTTTTTTATTTACATTTTCAAGAAAAATAAATTTTAGTATATATTATTATCTAAATTTTGTTAAATAAAGTTAGTATGGTCATTTTTTAATTCATTCGATTATACAAATTTACAAAGAAGCTTGGAAAAAATTAAACAACTCCTTCATATTTTAACAATTTTTTAAAAATGTACCCATTCAAAAGCCAAAGTCACCCAACCAGGCCAAAGTCACCCGGGTTCATGGTATAACTCACAAAGTTTAATCAAAATCGTTAGAGCCGTTTTCGAGCAAATTAGGAAAAACCAAAAAATTTGGCTAAAACTTATCGGCTCGTTGTGGAAGCCACCGTTTAGAAAAGCTTCAGTGACAAATTTAGAAAACTCTAAGAAACTATGTCAAACGAAATTTGAGTCGATTCAATCAAGCCGTTGTGAACTTATGGCTATTTAAAAAAAAGCCGTTAGAACCTGATTTTCGTTAGGACTATTTGAACCAAAAACGAAAAACGCAGTTTTGTTAAAAATGCTTAAAGTAAGCTAAATTTTGAGTTTAATCAAAATCGATAGAGCCGTTTTCGAGAAAATTCAAATTGAAAAAAACCGTTACTTGAAAGGTACCAGTTTGAGCCGGGCTAAAACGAAATAAAAAAAACCTCGACAACCGTTTTTCTTCAAACTACTATATATCAAGTTTGAAGAAAATCCGTCAAGCGGTTTAGGCTGTAGCATGACGTGAAAAAGCGCACATCCGCACAGACGCACAGACAGACCGACGGACGGTATGGCGAAAACCACTTTTTTTCGCTTCTCTATCATCGTAATGTCATGTTTGATTAAAACCTCGATTTTTTTTTTCTGCACGAAACCAATACTTGCCCTATTGAGCAAAAAAAACAGTGAAAAAATCATATGACATTTTACTAACCTTTAAAACCTTTAAAAATCACTAATTAAAACGTTTTTTTGGAGAAAATGAAGTAAGCCATAAGATTTCTTTTGCTTTTTTAAAATTTAGTTTTCAAAATCGTTCGACCGGTTTTTTTTCTTAAAAAAACGGGTTTTTTGCAAAACATTTCAAAAACATATTCCAAATTTCAGTTCGCACTTCTTATCAGAAAACCAAAATTTTAAAATTTTTGAACAAACAGCTTTCGAAAAAACTGAACATTTAAAAAAAAATTTACTTTTTTTTAAACTAAAAAAAAAAAAACTTTTTTTGGAAATTTTTAGAATTGATATTATTTCGTTTATAAAAGAGCTTCCACATTAAACATTTCATCGAAATCCGTTTAGTGGTTTAAGAGAAAATCTGATATAAGAAAACCTGTACTATGGGAGGCACCGTTGCCGTTGCAAGACTTTTCCTGAAAAATTAATTCCAACCAAAATATAAAGTTTACTCAAAAAACACAATTCAGAAAGCTTTATCAAAATCGTAGGAGCCGTTTTCGAGATAAATGAGTTTATCATTAAAAATCATATGGCAGGTACCTACCGTTAGTTTTAGAGCTAGAATGCTAATTCCAACCCATCTGTAGGACGTCATAATAATACTATGTGTACCAAGTTTGAAGCAAATCGGTTAAGCCGTTTAGACTGTAGGTACCGATAAAGACAGACAGACGGAGAGAATTGTGGGACCCACTTCTTTAGGCTTCTCTACCATCGTAATGCTTCAAAAATTGCTTCAATAAGATTAAAGCAATTTTTTGGACTACTTTAATTTGGCTCCGTACAATAAAGCCCCAAATTGGGGCTCTGTTTCATTATGAAATAAGTCCCCAAATTCGAATACCAAAAAATTCCCAAAAATCATGAAATAAGTCCCCAAAAAATAATGAAATAAGTCAAACAAAAAAGTGAAATAAGTGCCCAACTTAAAGAACTGTCTTACCATTTTATATATTTTCCAATGAAAAAAAATATTTATTAATAAGGAAAAAATAAGATTTTAATATATGTACATCTTAATGTATTTTCACTTTTACTTTTCTTAGATCTCAGAAACAAAATCTTATTCTGCTTTCTTTTCATTTTCTCAAATTTAACTTTTTTGGGGACTTATTTCATAGTTCAATTTGGAGAGTATTTCATCATGAAAATTTGATTTGATTTCATATTATTTGATAGAATTTTCGATAACATTTTCACACATTTGGGGCTCTATTTCATTGATAACGGCTCGAATGTTGTCTTTGAGTGCTTCAATTGACTGGGGAGCATTGGCATAAACGTTCTCTTTCATTATAAGCCTCAGACAAAGAAGTTCAACAGTGTCATATCGCATGATCTGGGTGGCCAATTCTGATCACATTTTCGAGAAATAACTCCACCTGGAAATTTTTCACGAAAAAGAGCATCGGTTTCGTCACTTGTGTTTTTTTTTTTGACAAATTTTTAAGTGTTCAAGTTTCGGCTATAAAAATTCATTAACCATGGTTCGATAGCGCAATCCATTCACTGTAACAGGAGCATCCACCTCATTTTTGAAGACAAAAGTCCCAATGATTCCTCTGGTCCAAACCCCACACCAAAGAGTCACACGTTGTGAATAAAGAGGCTTCTCAACAATCATTCCTAAATTTTCTGAGCCCCAAATGCGACAGTTTTGTTTATTAAAGAAGCCATCAAGATGAAGATGGGAATGTACCTCATCGCTCAGAATGATTTTTCGTTGAAATTCTGGATCACTTTTTTGCATTTCCAACACCCAATTGGCTAAAATGCAATGCTGCAGATGATCGAAAAGTTAAAGTTCTTGTGTTAAATGACCCCTGTAAGGCACAAACGACACAAGTCTTTATGCAAACTTCGATGGAATGTTATTTTTGCCATGCCTAATTTCTAAGATCGAAATGGAATCGATAATCCCTGGGTCTTCGGCCACACTGTGAGCTACAGAAACAATAACGTGCACGACGTACACGTTTTGGGTTTTTTTTACATCACTAAAGCTGATTGAGAAGGTGCTCTAAGTTGGTCAAGAAAACTTTTAACTTTTCGAACTGTTTCTGCATAATGTTCACCATTTTTGATGTGAATTTTAACAATTTGAATGCGTGTAAAAAAAATTGGCAGTCAAACATGACATTACGATGATAGGGAAGCCTAAAAAAATTGAGTCCGATAATTCTGTCTGTCTGTCCGTCTCAAAAACAGCACCTACCTTTTCTGATAAGAATTACGAACTGCTAGATGTTGGCATACTCCAAAAAAATTGGAATATGATTTCGAAAAGTTTTGCGAAAAAAACCGTAAAAGAAAAAAAAAACTGGTCGAACGATTTTGAAAAAAAAAATCAGGTGGCTTACTTCGTTTCCTCCAAAAAACGATTTAAGTAGTGATTTTTTAAGGGATAAATAAAATTTCATATGCTTTTATTCCAAAATCTCAAGCCTCAAGACAATGCTAAACATTAGAGCAAGTTCATGCGACAAAGTCGTGCTCTTTTAAAAATGGCATATAGCTTTACTTGTCATTTGTCACCAAACGATAGCACATCTTTTGACAGATAACAAAATGAAACGTCTTATTGCAAAACATTGTATATAGTTCCACATAAGGCTTTTTCAACTTTGATAAAGTATAAATTAACTTATTCAAATAGAAAAGGGTTAAATGCTTAAGCGGAAAGCAGACTGGCGTACAAGCGTATGCACTCCTGCCAGGTCAACCTCCTGATTGCCAGCTCATTTGCCACATTTTCAAAATATGGCCTTATTTTACGGCACCATCCTACTTAATCACTAATGGCCTGAAACCCGTAACGTCCTTGACATCCAAACGCAAAACTAGTGACAACCTAATAATGCACAAAATGTCAACGTGTCCAATTTCATTAAATTTCTCATCTAATTACTTTAAAATACTTTTCCAAAGTTTTTTAAAGAACAAAAAAAAAAGTATGAATAAAACAACCTAAACTTTTTTTATCACACTTTTTAGAACTGTTAAGCGAGAAAAAAAAACAATTACTGTCATAGAACGTTTGCATTGGCTGCTTCCGAGTGCTAGGTGTATTTTGTTCTCATTGTGTGTGTTATTTTCTTTATCTTTGTATAGGTAATATTATATATTTAACATCACACAAAAAGTATAAATAACTAAGCAGGAACTTTTTAGCGTTTGTTTGCCTCAATTTTATCCGTACTCCATTTTGCATAGACTTACTTCTTGACTATGCAGCAGCGAATTGCCTTTTTTCCTGGAAAATAATAATAAAAAAAAAATACTGTGGTAACGATGAAAACAGAAGTGAAGGAATCGAAACCGAGGCCTGGGAACGGAGGAGTAGCGGGAGACATGGGTGTAAATATCAAGACTTATAGTGCTATGCCTTCTTGATATCCTTTTTTGCTGATTTTTATTTTTAAAGGAAGCTTGCCTGTCGCCAGCGGTCTTTTATTTTTCTATGCCTTGCTCCTTTCTTTAGCGGTACACAAGTTTTTCTTGATTCCTTTTTTTTTTTTTTTTTTTTTTTTTTTCTTTATTTCTGATGAAAGCTTAGCTTGCTTGTTAACATTTTAAACTTAATGATCCGATGGAAATTTAATGATGTCACTTTAATAGAATGAAGCGAACCCCTCTCGGGGTGTGCAGGGTGGTAAGTGAGCCAAAGAAAACACCTCTCGCCTGCACAAAAAAGGATCCTTATACATCGACCTCCACACCATATATAAATATACACCCAACCAGAGGGTGTTCTTCTTTGCTGGAAGCTCTGGTGTATCGTTTCGTCAACGTACATGAATTTTATGAAATAACACGGATCCAAGAATGTTTTGGGGCGGACGGAAGGATGAAGAAGAACCAGAGCAGGGTATAGTAGCTGGATACTGCTCTACACCTAGATTTCGTTTTGCTACTCATTGCCGCTTAACACTATATATGTTCTATATGGATAATATTGTGTATAGAGACTATAGCAGAGAAGCTGGCAAACAAGCTTCGAGTGTAGTTTTATTTACATAGATCCTATGTGTGAAGATTATAGGAGAACTATAGCTGGGAGTCAGTGTTGCCAATCTCAAATGTGAAATTGAAAGTTTAAAATATTGAAAGTTAACTTTAACAATCTTCTTAGCATTAGAACCACAAATATTTTAAAATATTTCCATTTTAACTTGCGATATAAGGCAAACAAAATTTTGGACAATTAAGATAATAGAGAAAATTTGTTAACCTAAAAATTGAAAACAGTAAAACAAATCATATGGCTCTCTTCTTTTTTTTTCAAAAAACGTTTTAACTAGTGAGTTTTTAAGTGATTTTTTCCCCTTCTTTTTTCCAAAATCTTAAGCCACCACAGTCACACATAAGAGCAGGTTCGTGCGACCCAGTCGTGCATTTGATTTAACACGTTACGTGAACAAAATAATTTATTTATCTTCTAATTAATTTGTTAAAAATCTCTATTGAGCCTCGCCAGTTGATTGTTGACAGTTTACAGTTGACAGCTGACATTTGACAGTTAACAGTTGAGAGAACAAAAATGTATCATGAAGTGAAACCATGTATCTTGACCACAGACCAATACAGACCGCCAACTCGTACTCCTCTTGCTGAAACACCCTCGAAATATTTTTTTTCTGTCTATGAATACGTGTACATCATCAATTTCTCGTGCTCCAATAAACCAGTTTAAGAAAACATACCCAAGGGAACCGTATGGCGATATAAGAAAGACAAATGATACGGTCTGAACTGGTCACTATGATTTTTCGATTGTGACGCGGACTCCAGGCCTGATACAACAACAGTTATCATTCTCCATCAAACCGAAAGAGAATTCATGGTTCAACTTGAGCTATTAAGATGCTATCAAAGGGAGAGAAGGAAAATTTCGATCGACCTTAAAAAGCCAAACCTTCTGAGCTTTTCGCATCACAGTTTGCTGAAGTTTCGATGCTGCCACAGATTGGCAGGGATTCGTATGTACTTGAGAGCGTAAACGGTTTAACGGGAGTAATCCTCTTTCCCACTCTTACACTTGCAAGAGATCTTGATGAACAAAAATCACCGATAGTCTTCTCCGTTATTTTAAAGAAATGTAATTCTAAGCTACCCAAACTACTGTTCAAGCTTATCCAACTCTTGGAAAACAGCGTTCGTCCAGCCCCTTCGTAAAAAAAGAGTATCTTCATTTTTTTTATACGGCACATGCGCTCAAGGGGTTTGTTATAGCCCTTTTAACGATTAGTTACAGCGCGAGCGATAGGAAATTAGGGAGGAAAGGAAAGGAAGTGTCGATGAACATCTGTCTTGAATGTTTGAAGATCAAAATTTCAAGGGAAAATTGTGCCAGGCAATTCATTCCACATTCGCGTTGTACGGCTAAAGAAAGAATCCCTATATTTCACGGTACGTCCGAAATTGGGCTTAAGTGTAAACTGATGAGCGTTCCTAGCAAGATGAGTGTTACGGGGGAAATGTTTAAGGGGTGAAACGCAGCAGAACCAGTAAAATAAGGAAGACATGAAACATTTCGACGATGTTTAAAAGAAGGAAATATTTCCGTAATGCTTTTCTCTACTATCAATTTTAAAGCTTTTTTCTGAACTCTGTCGAGCAGGTTTACAAAAGTTTGAAAAGCACCTGCCCAGAGATGGTAGATATACTCATGTTTTTGGGCGTATAAACGCTTTGTAAATTGTAGCCCCATCAGAAGGGGTAAAAAACTTTTTGCATCTATTATATTATTTTAATAAATATCAAATATCAAATATTAAGAAAGCCTAAGCATCTTGCAGCATTCTTGGCAATCTCAAGTATATGATTATTCGAACGAAGGTTGTCACTGATACACATACCGAGTACTGATAGCTTTTCGGCCGCCTCATGGATAATGGCATAGGGGGTATGTTTAGTTTTAACGACAAAAGACAGCATTGAGTTTTCGGCGCATTAAACTTCACACGATTTCTAGTACCCCAATTCACAATGCTGTTTAAATCGGAGTTTAACGAGCTTATCATACGATTTCGTTGTAATAACACGTCCGAAGGCGAAGGCCGTGAATTATCAAACGTATATGAAAATCGTCAGCAAAACAATTTAATGGATTAGAAGTCACAGACAAGAGATCATTTATAAAAATGAGAAAAAGAATCGGAGACGGAACGGAGCCCTGGGGCACACCAGCATTTATTTTGTGGAGATTAGACTTGAAACCGTCTAATACATTTTTTATTGAACGGTCCAGAAGATAGCTTCTAGTCCAACGAATAAGAGTATAATCGATACCAGATCCTTAATCTTTCCCTCCAACTTTTGACAAATTGCACTTGCGTTACTTCTTCCAAAGTCGTGGAAACTTTGATGAACAATCAGACCAAGAAATATCTTAAAATTATTGAGGAACGATTTCATCATTCGGATATCATTGCAATGTTCCTTGTCTCACTGTATTTTAGCATACATTTTATAAATAATGCTCAAGCGAAAAACCCAGATGCATTCAGTTTAATACTCAATCCAGTGGGAATGAACATCAGTTTACCCCTAAGCCTAGTTTAATTAATTTAATTTAGTAATTAGAAACCCTTTGCAATGCTTAGCCCCGCTCATGCTCATTTATCCCTCCCATTTAAACAATCAGACATTTAAAACCATTGTGCATCACAACATCTCCTTTTAAATCCTATCCACTTTTCCTTAACACTCGCACATGACTAGAACATACCCATATTAAGTATGTATAGTCATAACCCCTTGAGTGCGTGTTAATTATAAAAAAAAAAAACCTACTCACATCACCTTAAGTGTGTGTAAGTTATGAAAAAAAAGCTCCTTCTTTGTAGTCAGTCTCCCCCATGCAACTTGGCTGCTCTACTGAGGTTTTGTCCAGACGTCTAGCAGGAGCATTTATGTCAACAGTTTTATGAATGATCAACAAGTTAAGGATATTTTTTTTTTATTTTAAACGGGTGACTCCCCAAAAATTACCCTAACCATAATGTTTTGTCATGCAGTAGGTGAAAAATGCGAGTTAGCTTTAAGGTATAATTCGACACTTTATTTTCCAAAATATATTGTTGTATTTGGCAAATGGCAACTCCATTCATCGTGCACTATTTGGGCATATAAGTAGTGAAGGAGTAGTGTGGTCATGAAGTGCTGCTGAAAGAGGATATTTGGGAATTTCATCTGTTCACTCTTTTTGGAGTTGAGCATTTTTTTTTTAATTTCTATACTGTTCTTCATCAGATGCCTTAAACACCCCCAGATTCTGGAAGTTGTATAGACCTAAACATATACATAGATATATTTATAAGAAGACAAGAAAGAGTAGAACATTTATTTGAATTAAGTGTACAATGGGAAAAGTTTTCCAATGCATGTGTTGTGTGTATAGAATCAAATACACACACGGCCGTATCTTTCGACAATAATAAAATAATGAAAAGTTTTCCTCCACAAAATTCCCATTCATCCAACTAACCAGCCACCCCCTCTTCACGTCTCCACCCCCAAATTGGTTCTCGTACGAACTTTTTAAATATAAACGATAAAGCGTCAGGTTAATTGCAAGCAAATTTATTTGCTTACCTGCATTCGAAATACAATACATACCCAATACCTATAGTCGAAGTGAAGGGGGGTGGAAAATAAATCACCAGAAAAGGACAGGGGGTGGTCGGAGATAGAAAAGTTAAAATAGGTGGGGGTGTAGGTATTAAGTGCTATGTAAAAATCCCTGCCGAGATATCCGTGTTGTCCCGTTTTACTTGGATTAGGATTAATTCCGTTTTTCGATCAAGAGCCCCGTATCGTGTGTTAGTGTAATACACAGCCGGTCGGTGTGATGGTGATACGGATATGGATACCAACCTCAACCTCCACCTGACTCGACTCTATAACTGTGTCGGGGTATTATAAGGGCTTGTGTTTAATTTAATGACATTAATCTGTGTCCTGTTAAGCAGGAAAAGGGCGAGAAGGCTAGCTTACTTGGTTCTTTGGTTGTTCACCAGCGTTGTTCAGAAGGCGATGTCGTTGGCGTTGGCGTTAGCGTTGGCATTATTAAGAAGCAAAGGAGTAGGTGCTCGAGTATCATGTGGGTTGATTGTTGAACGTTTGGAATTAGACTAAACCGATTTTCAATTAATTTTTTAAGTGCAGGTGAGAAAATTAATGTTTTTCGATTTTTTTTTTTTGTGTTGCCCTTTCTTTTGAGTGTAAGCCAAGATTGTGCTTAAGTCGAAGTGGGTTGAGGGATGATGATGACATGCACTGCACACGAAGAGGTATTATTTCTTTACGACCTTATTCGTGAGGTTGTGGAAGCAAGTTATCTTAGGTACTACATCATCGACCAGTTTGTATGTGTTCAAATGAAGAAGGGCTGGAAGTGGAAGTCGATAAAAACAGGCACGATTTTCGCTTAATGCATCAACCTTGGGATGACGATGATGTTGGGAAGAGATGATGGGAAAAAAGATGTAAACCAATAGCCATTATTATCCTTGTCGTCAACGAACGATTCAATTATAGATGGCTTTTGTATGTGAGAGATGCTTGTTGCAACCTTGTGCTGCGGCTATTGTTGAAATGAGAGCATCTTGGTTCAAGGATTAGGTTAGTTACATTTTTCAATTGTTAAAAGCACGATCTGGTTTCGAAGAATTTTTTTTTTTTTTACTAGTAGATATTTATATATATACTTTTAAAGATGATTTTCTTTCGTCCTCTTTGGCATTTATAAGTAGATTGAGATATTTTTTGCAGGAAAAGAACTTTAAGAATTTAGGTTCCGTGGGAAGTATGCGAAGTGAATTTTGCGGTTGAAATTGATGAAGATAATGCGGAATAAATTTAAAGGTATTAAAATTGTTGGCTTTGAGGAGAAGCAATTGTATTTGGGATGTTTAAAACATCTTTAAGTATCTTAAAAATAATAAGCAATTTCAAGGAAAATCGAAGCAGGTACAAGGGTAGGCTTACTTTATAACAAAGTTTTGTATTTAAAAGATTTTTACGTAGATAAAAAAAAATAAAAAAATTATATCAACAGTTGTTGCATGAGATAGAGTCCTTGTATTTGTCTAAGGTGCCAAAGCAATTTAGAACTAAAGATGCGAAGAAAAGAAATTTACAAGGGCACAAAAAAAACACAATTAAACCCAAATACCAAAAACAGAAAAAAGAAATAGCAAAGTCAAGATTTGGCGTTATACAGAAATTTCTGACGAAAGCTACGGGAGGGAGTATTGATAAGAATATCCTACACATCACCATGATGTGGGTGGTTCTTGGAAACTAGGAATCAAGGCCATGTGAGAGGGGCAAAAAGTCTTAAATTGAGGATACAATATAGTGTGCCCGAAAAATTTAAATTTTAGGGGCAAAATTTAAATTGCCGCCATTTTGCAATGAGAACATATAAGTTATAAAATTGTTGGTGCATTTTTTGACCGACTTTTGAAAAATGGAGGTATGTATTCATTCTGACCCGTAAGAATGTAATATTGTTGGAAATTTTCTTTTGGACAATCAAACATGACATTACGATCATAGAGAAGCCGAAAAAATAGGTCGGACAATTCTGTCTGTCTGTCCGTCTGATTGTATCGGACCCTACACCCTTAACGGCTGGACCGATTTGCTTCAAGACTTCAGAGCATAGAATTTGTATTTCTTTTCTCCGTCAGAGTGTGTTCAGAGTGCGCTCTACGAGCTCCAAATCAGAGAGAAGATACTAATAGAGAGATGCAACTTCGACGATGGCTCTCTTTTAGCCTACAAGCTGCGATTCTGCCAGCAACTTGCATCTGTATTAAACTCCATATAAAAAAAATGTGAGGACAACACAGATGCAAGTTGCTGTCCATAGACCTTTAAATAAGAGAGAAAGAGACACTTGTTTTTTTTTTTGATTTTGTTTGTTCTGGACAAGGATAAAACATGTATATACCGATAGGAATTCAACTCGTTATAAAAAATGTAAACAAAAATCTGTGCGGGGACGGAGGCGAGGAAAGTTGTCTCTCTCTATAGTATCTTCTCTCTGCTCCAAATAAATAGGTGGGACAGACTGAGCTAAAAGCCAAACAAAAATATAAACGTCAAAAGTGATACGCTTCGATACCAACCAATACCAATTCAATCGATATTTTAGCGGCGCGGCGGCTAGAAATAAAAACCAATAAAATGGCCGCCGAATTTATTTTAAGTGTTAAAAAAATGGCATAAGAAGAGGAAATTAATGGGATATTAAATTCGTTTCGTTAATAGTTCAGAGCGCTCTCTGAACACAATTGGTTCAGAGGACGTTCAGAGCGAGCTCGATAAACTCGAACTTTCGAGAAGTTTTTTTTTTTCTAAAAAAATCAAAATTGTTCAAGAAATCAGATGGCTCACTTCACTTTTTTTTCCAAAAAAACGTTTTAACTAGCGTTTTTTAAGTGATTAATAAAATACTTCGACTTTATATTTTTAACGGACATTACTACAGTCAAAATTCTTTATAGCGAACCTTCAAGGGAACAAAAAATAAAAAAATTATAAAATTCGTTATAAAGAAATGTGAAATGTGTTTTGAAACCTCGTGTTCCTTTTTATTTTCAAAGAAAATTCTTTTTTATTTTATTATACAAATCTTCCAATTTAGAAAATAAAAAATTTACATCATCTTTAGTTTTATCACTCGTTTCAATAAAACTTCAAAAAAAATTTAAATGCAGTTCTCTTATCATTATAGTAGGGCTTTCTCGTCTCGTCTCAAGTAATCTCTTTTCAAACTGCTATTGTTCTCGATTATTATTGATCATATCGCTGACAATAGACCTTAGTCTTCATCGGACCAATTGTCAAAAGTACCAATGACAGCTTTGTTAAAACTGAGGATTGAACTTGTTTTACCTTCGAAACGCGACTTTGCAAACTTAAACTAGATAACTGTACATTTCGCAATACATCTATACATTCGATGGAACCTAACTAATATGGGATATTTTTTTAAGAAGAAGAGGGACAAAATGAAATTTGCTATAGAAAGGAGAGTTCGTTATAAAGTAGTTTTACTGTACCTTATTTTCTTCCATGTTATGATCTTAATTAGAAGGAAACAAGTAAACATTTTTTGGAAAGACATAGCTTTAATAATACTCAATTTTCAAATTTTGCCGCCCTTGAACCCCAGGCAAATGCCCCCCCCCCCCCCCTAAATCAGGCCCTGATTACAGACTAGCGTCTTCTGTAGACATCTCCGCAACTCAAGCAAACATCAAAAAACCTAGCCCCAACATTCGTATTGGATTTCTTCAAGAAATTTTAAAATTACATAAATAAAAAAAAGAATAGGTACACTAACCGCATAAGCTTTGTGAAAGGACTTCTCCAAAAAAAAAAAAAACAAAAATCCAAAGGATAATGATTGAGGAAAATTTAGTTCACCCTAGTTTAACATTGTAACTGGATACGTACATATTTTTCAGGTAGCTTAAAACCCTGATCTAAGCAGGTCAAACATTGGGTATTATCCACAAAGTTTGATTGCAACAGTCACCTACAAGGTTAGCTGTTATCAAATTCAAACCCTGCAGGACCCGAAAACATTGTATGAATCATCGGAACTAGGAATGAACTCGGGTATAATGCGATCCATTATGGGGCTAATCTTGAACTGGTTTCTAAGGTCTGGTCGAGAGGAACACGTTAATTTGTTGGTTCAAAATCAAGGTTGTGGATAGTAATGTTCTTGAAAAAAATCAATTTCTATGTCATGATAAAATGTTTGCCGTCGAAGGACGAATAAATTAACAGTATATGGACCAGGGTTCGTACTTTACTCCTATGGAAGCAGATCTACTTTGATTTGAGGAAAAAAAAAATATCTACTTCCTTACTTCGCTTTTTCAAGATCTGCTTCTAATTTTTTTTATTGAAAAAATCTTATATCAAATAATAGTGAGACAGCACTGTTCATACGCAACACATTATTTTAGTAAGAGACAGCACTGCCACTGCCTTTTACCAACATACTCTAAATAATATTCATAAATTGTGTTTTGAAAGATTTCATTTTTAATCAAAGTGATTTGCGTAAATTTTGGTAAATTTCCAAATTTGATTCCATTTCAAATACAAAATTAAATTTCGAAATCAGTAAACAAAACAATCCAGGGCAACGGCAGTAGTTAACAAAATAAAATAAGAGGAAGGAATGAAAAGGAAGAAAGAAAGAAAAAGATAGAAGCCGGTGTCAAACGAAATTAGGAAACTCAAATGAAAACACTTTTTCTTCTAATTTTGAAATAAGCTAATTTCGGCCCTAGTGAAAACGTGTAGTACCTATACCTAACGGCAGCAACAAATAATGTGGAAGAACTCATGTTCAAACAAATTTCCGAATATAATATATATTATGTTGACTCTTGTTTTACCGCACAGCAGTGCAACAGCTGAGAGGAAGTTTTCGGAGCTAAATAAGATAAAAAAACAAATTCAGAAACCGTTTAAATGTCAAGACTGTTGACAAATCTCTAAGCCGGCAATTCATTTTAAAAACAAGCAATTAAACTAAAGTTAGGTGTTGGCATCAACATTATTAGCCAGCATTGCTTTTGCGAATACTTTATGTTTTTTTAAAAGTCTGTATAATATATACAATGTAACAATAATTTATTTCTTGTAAAAAATTAATTTTCTTGTAATAAATTAAGAAACATTTTGAAGTATTAGTTTTTTTTTTATTTTCAAATCTACTTCTAAAATTTTGAATCTTATTTTCGAAATGTGCTTCTGAAATTATAATACGAAGTCCGAATCCTGACATGGACGCGTGCATAGGCGCTTGAGCGTTGAGTGTCCCCACTTGTTAGATCTCGAAATTTAAAGTGGTTTGAATAGTAGGATTTTTTGAGTCCGTTTAACATAAATACTTCGATAGATTGGGCTACATGAGTAAACCGAACAAGACAAAAACAATCTTCTAGCTAAGAAGACGGTTCAGGAGATATGTTTTTCAGTTTGGAAAGCTGAAGACATAAGTTGCAAAATAAAAAAAAATCCAAAATTATATTGATTATAGGTACTATAAGGCAAGTTATGCATTCGTCGAAAAAAAAAGTTTTGAGATAACAATCAAACATGACATTACGATGATAGCGAAGACGAAAAAAGATGGTCGAAAAATTCTGTCTGTCTGAATGTCTGTCTGTCTGTCTGTATGTATAGACACCTACAGTCCTACAGCCCAAACGGGTGGGCCGAATTGCTTCAAACTTGGTGTATAGAGTTTTTTAGATATTGTACAGAGGGGAAATTGAAATTTTTTTTTAGCTCAAAAAATAACGGTACCTGCCATACAACCGTTAAGTTGAAGTTTATTTTTCTCAAAAACGGCTCTAACGATTTCGATTTAAAAAAATCAGTGTTGCTTTTTAGGTACGACCAATCATATGGCTGAAAAAAAAAATTTAAAAAATGGCTAAGAATGGTACTTTCCATAGGACCGTTTTTTTTGCTTTCGACTATCTCGAAAATGACTCAACCGACTCTTTCGAAATTTCACACATATATAGTTGTAGGTAGCTCAATTCGTACTGCATACCAATATTTTAAAAAAATATTTTTTTTGTATTTTTAAAAGCATTTAAAAAAAAAAATTCAAAAATATATATTTTGAAAACTGCACATTAAATGTTTTTCTAAAAATTATAAATAAATGTATTTGCTATGAACTGGCGTTTTTGAATTTTTTTGAAATTTTTTTTTCAAAAAGTTTTCCCAAAAATACTTTCTTTCTCAAAAACCGCTCTACAGATTTTTATAAACTTTGTCTCATAAATTCAGATTTATCCAAGAAACAAAATGGCGTACTCTTTTTTCAGCTCAAATTAGTTTAATTATTTATTTAAGAATTTTGAAAAATTTATTTTTATCAAAATCTCAAGCCCCTAGACCACTGTCACACATTAGAGCAAGTTCGTGCGACCCAGTCTTGCATTTTATTTGGCATAGGTATATGAAGTAGGTACCCACCAAAGCCATCGGATTTTGGAATAGCGACTTGCACGACTTCCTTTTTCGTTGATCGAAAACGTCTGCTTGCAAGGGGGTCAGAGCATCGTATAAAATAGAGGATCAATTATTTTTAGGTTCTTCTTTTACGATACCCTCGCTAATATAAGATTATATTTTGTAAATCTGTGTTCCTTGGCTTTCAAAAATCTAAGAACTGGTTAAATGCATCAAAATAGTTCAACGAAAGACATTGAATGTGTCTGCAGAAGTTTTTGCTGTGTTTTTAGAACATTTTAGACAAGTTTTAATGTTAAAGAATCTTTAAATTTAAATAGTTATTGAGATAAAATAAAAATTTCTAGATCTTAAATAACTCTGAGGTTTTTATTGAGATTAAGAAGAAAAAAAAGTGCGAAAATTAAAATATGTATCTACAGATTAATTTGGCATGACATTTCAAGCTCTTTTTATGAAAAGTAATAAAAGTTTTAAAAGTAAATTGGTCTCTGAAAAGCAAATGTTTAAATGATGCCACTTAAAAAAGACCTCTTTTATCTTCAAAGTAGTAGAGAAGTTCGAAGAAAAGATGACAAAAGACTAGAACAGTCAGCAATTCAATCAATTTCAATTTTTATTTGAACTTCACATTGACACCAATTGCAAATAATCATGTTTCATATCATTACATTTTAAGTGCATTTTATGACACTCGTTAACTTTCATCATCAATGATTGCGTTATCTTTTCAAATCACAGACAAATTTCAATTTAATAAGTTTTATGACTCAAAACATAGCGCTGCCATCGCAATGTCTAAGTAGTTCCAATTAAAAATGTTCTTATCAATTCTAGGAAAAGAAAATTGTAAAATAATGTTTACACGCTCCATTGTTCAACAGATTTCCCCGCTTTAAAAAAAAAAAATTAAAGTCTTTATCAGCTTTCAAATGACTTAGCTGGAAATGATTCCCATGCTGTTTTTCGTATAGAAGAGCCCATTGAACCCTTCAAAACTTTTACATTTACATGAAAAATTCTTATTTCTAATCCCTTACTCTTACCCCCCCTCACCGCATTGATACCCTTCTCATATTTCACACACAAAAGCGAAAATAACAAACTCTACTGATTGTGTATGCATAATCAGCACAAAAAAAGGCTAAAAAGCGGAACAAAATGAGCAAAAATTAAAGGCAACCAAACTCACATAAACAAAATAGGTTTATTCCTTCTTAACCTCAAATATAAAAAGGCGAAAAGGCCTTAACTCCTATATCAGCTCCCACAGCCCTCTTGAGAACTAAGCGTATTATGTGTACCATCATCATGTACGAGTATGTAGCAACGGGTGCGTTTAGTGTGATTTACTTTATTTTTATATGTGTTTTTCTATTCGCCCTAAGTTGGGGTTTTCAAAAAAAAAAAAAAAAAAAAAACACTTCTTTATTCTTCGAGGCAAAATATACCCATCAAGTCCTTTTGCTATGAAGGACATTTTTGTTGTTCATCGTTCTGTTTAGTCTTAGGTCGCAATAACCAAGTTTGCGAGAGAGAGAAAGAGTGAAAAAAAAAGTCGAACATATGACTCTTCATGGTTGGAGGCCAGGCCGTGTTATAACTATAGCAGCAAGCCTAACATCAGCTAGGACACCCAAAGCACCAAACGATAAACGACAATGACTTTTCTTCCTTCATCCTCTTTATGCACACATTTGCGCAAATAAAATCCTTTCAATATTCTATGCGCTTCTTTTGTACGAGTAGGTATGTATTGTATAGTCTATATATACACTCTTATTCTAGTGAGTATAGTTGTTGTCATCTCTCGCTATACCCACTATACTCTCTTCCTTTCACTCTACCGACCGCTACTCCTCTGAATAAAATGACAACCAGGACAGGACCATCAAACAGTGGTGTATCCTTCGTGTGTATATATTTTTCATATTTATTATTCTTTAGCAAATAAAAAAAAAAGGATATCGTCCTTTTTTGTTTTCAATTTTTCATATGCGGATAATCTTCATATGCATAGTCAGGAATAAAAAAAATAATAAAGATGAAAAAAAAAATTATACTCATATGGTAAATCTGTCAGAGATGAAAACGGCACTCATAACCGTTTTCTGACATAATACACAAAACGTCACTTTTCTTTTCGAAATCGTTATTCGAAATTTAAACAAAAATGGCGTCAGACTAAAAAAAAAAAAAGCAAATTCGAAGCAGACGCGCTTTAACATATGTCGCCGCGACTCTGTTTTATGACTTGGAACACGAAAACTTGTGCTATAATGCAGAGGCAGAGGGGGTAGGTCGGTAGGTAGGTTAGGTAGGCACGATGAGTTGTAGGTCACCCCACGTAGAAGAAGAAATAGGATATAAAAAATGTTATAAGCCATCATCCATAATCTTTTGCTAAAAAGTTGCCTGGCAGGATCATTTTTTGAGAAATTCAAAATTTCAGACATTCCGACACCCAGAGACACATTTTGTAAAGTTATCTTTCTCTCTGCAGTTGGTCCTTGCCTCGTTCTTCATCATCGTCATCGTCGTCGTCGCCCATCTTTAAATTCGAAACTTGAATGCTCCCTTTTTTTATGGCAATGTTGGTCCCTCTTCTAAATAAAATCGATACCCGGTGTGGCGCGGGGGGCACGGCGCGGCGTGTGCTTCAAAATGGGGTAGTTACACGACAAACCAACAGCAACAACAAAGTCGTTGGCGATTACCATGATTTTCCAACAAATTAGCCAACTTAATTTCCTTCTCTACACAGCGTTCTGTGCTGTGTCAAGGGGGTTTGAGAGGGTTGAAAAGCATCAGGGGCTTGATATGGGAACTGTTCTACCAGCAATTGCAGAAAGACTTTTTTATTTCTTTGAAAAAAAAAAAATCAAACAGACGCAAAAGGACGAAGGACGAAGGACATCAGGACAAAACGACAAGCATTTTTGGAGTTTGGATAAGTTTTGGATTATGACAGGAGCTTGTTGGGTGAGTGAGGGGGTTGAAGGGGGGAGGGGTAATAGGAAGTAGGGCTCTTCAAACCCAAACACATACCAAGTATTCCTGCTATACCATACGTATCCTCTTTTACAAACTGAATGATAAATGAGGACAAAGATAGCTGATGTTCAACGGACTTACTGCAGAGTATAGAAAAGTTCAGTTGTTGTACTAGAGTGTAAAAAGTACCAGTAAAGAGAAGTGAAATGTATAAAGATGTGTCTCCTGTTGGTCGTTTTGGGGGTACAACAAAGTCCTGGAAGAGGCGACCGAAGAAGACTAGTTAGTTAAGCAGAGGCGTGTGTTTTTTTGTCTCCTTTTTTTTGTGTGTGCTTTTGGGGTCATTTTTGAAACATTTCTGCTGGTAGTTTTATAACACTTTGTAAAAGATTGTAGAGAATGAGTCTGGTCCTCCAGCAGAATTCGCATTCATAGGAATAGAAAGGACGAAAACACAGTTTGAAGTGCGAAGCTAACTACTCCGGGGAGATTTGATTAGGTGGAAGCAGGCACTCTTCTATCTCATTTTTTTTTTTTTTTCATCTTTTTTTCTTATTTTGTATATTTGGGCCTTTGTGTGTTGTTATTATTTGGTTTATTGGTACAATGGGAATTTTTTGAAGCTTAAAGGAGATAAGGACGAAAGCTTGAATATAAATTCCTTGTGGTTTTTGACTTTTTGATACATTGTTTTTTAGTGTTTTTTTTTTACTACAATTTCATGGGAGAAAAAACTTTATGAACAATTGTGCGGATAGCTTTAATAAAACCATCAGCATTAGATCTGGCTGCGAGTTTTCAAGGCATTTGAGTTAATGCTTTTATGGCACAAGTTTGAGTAAAGGAATATGAGCATGAGATTTGAAGATTTATTATAGAGTATCATAAAAAAAATTGTCCTTGAGCACAGGTAGAAAAAATTGGCATGTGGTGGGGTATTACGTACATAAGATTTTTTGTTCTGTACTGATGTGTGGTGTATACAGTCAAAGCTCTATAACAATCAGCTTAAGTATGTTAATATTTTTTTTTTTCGTTCCATTTTTTTGTAAATTCAACTCAAGAGGATCCTCAACATTCCTTTCAAAAAGATTGCTTTCTGATGTGGTTAGTTGATTTTTGTATCCAGCGTCATTTGGGCTGCCTTTGGCTAAGATTGGTTTACCTTGCAGTTACAGTATAGAAAGCGATATATTTTTTGACTTTTTTTTCAATTTTCACAAGCTAAACAAAGCATGGATTTCATATTGTATTCGAGATCTCAGCACAGTGCAGTGCAAAAATGTGTTTGGGTAGATTAAAAAATTGGGGGCATGCCATGACAAAACTATTGGTTTATCAGTTAAAGGAAGAAAAGTGGCACTGAATGAGGTTCGCTTAATGTTTTCTCCAATTTTAAGTATCGATTTAAAACCCAAATTTTGAAAGTGATTTCTTTGGTGCTAGAATACAAACCCTAGGTGGAAAGTTGCTTAAACTCTTTTAGTTGCTAAAGGGTTTTAAAAGGCATATTGGTGAGGTAAGCAATAGCAACAATGTATTGGCTTATCTTTGGAAGCTGTGCAATATTTTCAGGTTCATAGGAAGCAACATTTTCCAGGCGAAAGAGGAATATTTACCGCTAAAGCAGGGCCTACTTTCAGGAACTGAGACAATTTTTATACCCTATTCCATAGAATGGGTATATTCATATTGTATTTGGTGTGGAGTTTGTAACATAGAGAAATAATACCTTTAGGTATAGAAAAGTATATATATATTCTGACTCAGAATCAAAAGCCTAGTCGATTTAGCCCCGTCCGTCCGTCCGTCCGTCCGTACGTCCGTCCGTATACTCTCTAGAGGTCGCAGTTTTTGAGCTAGAAAGCTGAAATTTGGTATACATATATAATCTTTGGATCAAGAGTAAGGCTAAGTTCTTGAACCGGTAAAATCCGCCCACAAACACGCCCACAATCGCCATTTTTGATGAACAACCTCAATTTGGTAAAATTAAATTTATGTTTTTTGTACAGTTACGATAAAAGCATAACGCTAAAATTTTGCAGATGTAAGCTTTAGGTAAACCTTCTTCCAATTAAATAAAAAAAATTCAGTTTGGTCGTGGCTGACGCCCATTTTTCATACGAAACCATCAATATTGTTTTTATAAAATAACAATTGTTATATTAAAGCGAAAAACATTGAATTTTGTGGGTTTTACTTGCACATAAACATCTTGTGTGTGAAATCAAAAAAAAAATGATTTTGGGCGTGGCTGACGCCCACTTTTCACTAGAAACTATAAAAAATTGTTTTTGCAAATAAACGGTATTTATAATGAATCCGTAAGCCAAAATTTTGCGTCTCTTAGTAGAAACCTAAACGTTTGTGTATGAAAAGAAATTTTTGAATTTTGGGCCACGCCCACTTTTCATGAAAGAATGAAAAACGTTGTTTTAAAAATTTTAAAAATTTACCAATATTCAATTTAAGCTTTTTTTCCCTTCCGCTCGTTTTATGAAAAAAATATCTACCTACATTTTCTTGTGTAAATTTTTTCAATATGCCCACTTTTAAAGGCGTGATTTTGATAAAATACCTTTGTTCAGGTAAGATTGTTTAAAAACTACTCGATTCAGCTGTAGTTTTACACATATGCCTAAATACTGACCAAAGCTTAGTTAGTGCTTCAGATTTTTAAGACACGCCCACTTTTAAGGGGCGTTTCCGTCAAAAGTCGAATAATGCAGTTTTGAAGTAAAAAGATGGACACTTTGATTTATATTCCTTGGTTACGTAGCAGAGTGTGGTCCAAGAATTGTTAAAAACACCCATAATCGCTATTTCCATTCAAAATCTAATTTTTAAAAATTTAAGTTTTGTCTTGTTTTGTTCAAATCGATCTGCAAGAATAAAATTAAATGTCACTGAGCTCATACCAATTGCCTTGGCAATAAAAAGTTTTACTTTGGGCGTGGCGCACGCCTTTTTTTTATTTTGCCAGCACTAATTGAACATCACACCACACAAAATTAATGTTATTGAATTTTTTTCTGTCTGGTAAAGAAGAATTTTGTTTATGAAACTGGATCATCGGCTGGCTGCGGGAGGCGAACGCATACACATACACAAAAATAGGGAATAGGGTATCCAACAGTTCGTTGCAAACGTACTGTAGCTCTCGCTTATGTTTTTTTAAATATTTCGACTGATGTTAGGATTTTAGGATATATTTTAATCTGACAGCGAGTTTATATTCGTTCTGTGCTCACTGAAACATGTGGCAAAAATGTTCTTTTCATCTAATTAATCTGATAATTTCAATAATTGAATTTTAATAATTGAATGAAGAAGAAGACTCATGTATCACTCCATTTAAGACGTGATTTTTCAATCTTGCTTCCACTCACTTGAAGGCTTCATAAAATCAGCTAGCTGGATGCTGGAGTGTTATAATAAATTTTCTCTAGATGATTTAGCCATCATAGATGTTTAGCACGTATTTTTCTGGCGAGTTCTAGGTATATCGGTAAGCAGCAGACATTTTTCATCATAGCTTGGCAATGGTCATAATAAAAGACTCGTGCAGTGTTAAGTGAAAACAATTGAGGTCCTTACTAAATGCTAGCTCGTGGAACTTTTTTCAAAAGTTCGGGAAATCATTCAACTTGAATACTGTTCATTATTGACTTATTCAAAATAAACTGAAAATTGTGCAAGTAAGTTTATTAGTATTTTTCGTTGAAAATTTTTTAAATACAAGTTAGAAAGTTAAGTCAATTATTACTGGCATAAACAATTCGGACTAATGGTTTTCTTTCTTCAAAGGCTGAAGAATTGCTGAAAATTCAAATTTTGTACGATTGTTACTAAAATGTGATAAAGTCAAACAGCAGGAGGGTACTCAATTAAATTCTTAGTTATGATGTTAGTAATTAAATAACAAATTTTTCCTATAGGGAATTCTGAAGTTTGACAAGTTATTGCGGCCATATTGTTGAAACTACATCTGTCAAATTAACTGTCATTTATTAAGTTAGTCTTGCCAAACACTTAACTTGAAGAGTTATAGTCTTAAAGAACATATCCAAACTATAAAACTGTTTTATGAAAGTGCGTTTTTTGTTTGAGCATATCACACAGCTAGCCTTAATTTGCGTCATGATTTAGCTGTTCACCAGTACAAATTTGAAACTGCGATATTTATTGGCCACTGCCAATGTTCGTGCGATTTGACTCCGTTTGATTTGTGTTCTCCCGGGCTTTTCTTAAATCACAGGTCTATGACAAGAAACCACAAACCACCACTGCAATTTAAACCAACATAAACAATACCATTGGTCATATTCAGCCAGGCGTATGCGCCAGAGTTATGGAAAATTGGACGTGTCGGATTTCAATGATATCGATTTACTTAAAAATTTTGACTTACGCTTGCTTTTTCTATGTTTTACAAAAAATTAACAATTTTTTTTCGGCTTACCTGAAAAGAGAGAAGAAAAAAAAATATGTTAACAACTACAACTGTACATATAACATATAATAAAATAATTGTAACAGGTCGACGTCTTTATTAGAGCAACAATAGCCAAAACAAAAGTGTTTAGAATTTCTGTCTGTCTGTAATCACGCAAAAACTAGGTACTTGATGGAAGTGAATGCAGTTTTGAACGGTGGTGTACGTACTATATAGAAATACAGTAGAATCTCGAAAAGATTAACAGATATAAAACAGGCCCCGTTCATCTTTTCGAATTGTTCATCTTTAAAAAGCATCGAGCGTTAGTTTAAGAAAAACATGTAGCTATACATACAAACATTGCAACTATCAAATTAACTAATCATTTTATTAAAAAAAAAAAAAAAAAAAAAAAAACATAACAGAAAGGGTTAAAAAACTGCTCTATGGTAGATTGTCGCACGGAAAAAAGTTTCATCTTTCGGAATTGTTCATGTTTTAGAACCTTTTATGTTTTTGATTTTAATTTTATGGTGACTTGAGATTATTCGAGTCCAAGAGATATTAAATAGAAAATATTAAACAACAGAAAGAACAATTGCACGAGCCCGACGTGCCGCAATGAGAAATTTCGAATTTCAATGAATGAAGATAAAAAAATATCAAACGTCAAATTTAGTTACGTCAAGTACCTATGTAAACGTAAATCGAGATAAGCCACTTTGGATATATTGCTAACCCGTTCTCAGAAGGTGGTGGGTTCGTTTAATGAATATTTCTATTGATCGTACACTGATTGGAAGTGAATGAAAATTTGATTGAAAAACAAATCTTTGTACAGGGTGTAGGTACATACTAAGAATTATTTATAATGGGTGTAGATGTTGATCAGGAACTACCAAACCGCATACAAACTGAAAAGAATAATAAATTCCAACGAGAATAAAAACGAATGGGTTTATTTTCCAAAAGAAAATTTTAAATGGTTTATTTGAGAAACCTTTATAAATATAGATAAAAAAAACTCTAAAAACAAAATTTATAAGTGTTGCAAAATACACAAGATGAAAAAAAATACGGGGTCGATTATGGGGAAATAACAAAAAGTTAGGAAGAGGTCACGAGTCCCGCAATCTCGGGAAATACAACGATTGAAGCCTAGCGAAAAGCAAATTTTTGACAATTGTGGCTAGAAAACAAAATTAGCAAAATGCACTACACAAAATAAAGTAGGTAAAACTTATGTCGATGGACAAAAAGGAAAACGAAAAGGGTACTTAATAATCTGTCTCGGATATGTTCTTTGTTAGCCTAATCTACCCAAAAAAACTTTAGGTCAGCTATTTGTGATATTTGCAACTCAATGTAGTAGCTCAATGGCCGAGTTCAGACCCATTAATGGCAATTTTAACTATGTAAGAGAAAAAGCGAAAAATCATTACAAACTCGACAATTTCCCCGTTCCATGCCAAGACTACAGTACCTATGGATACAAATCTTTCGGTCAGGTAAATTCTCTGAAATTCTTCACTGTCGCAAGTTGTGATTGTCTGTCACACAATTTGCAATAAAATCAGCTGGTGTTGTTATTTCAAAATGCTTTCGGAGCGGCCCTCCTGCTGATGGGCTAAGCGCACTTTCTCAACTCTGCCAGCATCTTGGAGAAACAACGAAATGGAGAGGTGGAAAATGGAAAAAAGGATAGGAATAGGTCAGTGGAACTTGTTGGGGTAAAATGTACCGCAACAAAACATAAAAGCATTTATTTCTGAAGAAGAGAATTTAACACATTGATGCAAGTTCTCCTTGACAACAAGTCAAGTCACAAGTTGTTTCATAAAATATCAACTCTTGCATGATTTGAATTATCAATTTGTTTTTGTTTCTAAAGAATAAATGAATGGGTCATAATTCGAGTATAACAGAATAAATAAGATACAACATTTCGATACTCTCCAATTCCTGTCCTAAACTGACTTGGTCATGACCTGTATTGAAAATAGAAATACCTACTCATTTGACATTTTGTAATTAAAAGATGAGTCAACAAATGCTATATTATTACTAATCATCATTATAAAGACAACTGAAGACATCAGGAAGGATGAGACCTCAAGCACATTATGTTCATGAAGGTATTTTAGCTATATACCTAATAATCTTTAATACAAATACAAAACTCCTCACATACAAATTGCTTATTATTATCACTCATTACCACTTGTAGGTGTTAATTTAGATTTGACAATGATGAATGTTTGCACGTTTCAAATTGCCCTCCGGATGTTATATCAAAATAGCATTAAGACAACAAAGTTACATCACCCTGTGGTGGTATACAACATGATTGAAAATGTCAACCACACAAAGTGCCATTCTCTTATATACAATCTATTTATGTATGTGTCCCTACAGCCTCTCCTACCACTCTCTGTCTCTCTGAAACTTCCAGAAGTAATTCAAAAACTTTTTTCAAATCAATCTCTGATAAAACGTCTTGTGAAAGTTCTAAATTTAATTTCATTTCATAAACACACTATCAATGTGATTCATCATTTTCGATCAACCCTCCCCCCTCTACTCACTGGTTTTTTACCAGTATACTAACATTTTGATTGAAAACATTTTCATTTTCATTATTTCTTAATCTATCATCTATCTACACAACATTACGCAACATCGCACCATTAACATCTTTCCGTGCTTTTGATATTTCAAAAGGCATCAATTTCACCGATTAAATTCAAACACGACCCTCCTGCTTCTGCATCAGTACCTACCTACGCCTACACAAGAACAGCAGACGCCACAAACAACCCCTGGAGCGTAAATCAACCCCTGTTCTTGAATATATATTTCGAAAAAAAAAATGTATCTTAAAATCCAAATGAAAACATCCTTCGCCTTTGTCTTTGTTAGTTCTTTGGTTTTTGAATTATTTTTTTTATTCTATATGTTTGCTTTATACAGATGTTTATACAAAAAATAGAGTTTTCCATTTTCAGGGCTGGAGCCTGTCATGCTGAGAGGATGGAGTCTCAATAAGTAAATAAAAAAAGAAATCCAGATAAGCCGTATCTTTCTTTGCAAAGATAAACATCACGACAATCTTAATCAATATTTTGATTGCTAATGCAAACAAAATAATTGTTTAATGCTTTGAAATACGAATAACTTTTAAGTATAGAAACGTTGTCAAACTATCACCAAAAATTTAGGGTAAGAGGTCATAATACGTCCAAGAAAATCTAACTAAATCAAACTTGAAAAAATGACGAAAAGTAAGCTTTTAAACTGTTTCATGAAATAAGAATCTTATGGATGCTCACGAATTAATTTTCTATTGAAAATGAAATCTTATCTGAAAGTCGCAACTCCACTATTAGATACTAATTTCAAATGATTCTATTTCATATACATAATAAATCTTATAGTTCCTATTCATTAAATGACATATGTTGCGTTCTTTTTCTAACCATAGTCAACAATTGTTAACAATAGTCAACAAAAAGGCGTTTCTTTCCTAAACTCACGTTGAAGTGTCAAATAGTTACGATTTGTTACTATTTCCAACTCACCTCCATGATATGAGTTGAGATTGTTGATCTGTCAAATTTAGATTTTTGTATTAAACAGTTAAAAATCACAACAAAAAATTTCAAATGCTCGATTTGAGCACGAATAACTACTTTATTTTCTTTGAGTGATCAACAACAAAGATTAGAATCCTAAATGTTTTTTTTTTAAATCAACAAATCCTATAACAATGACACTTCAACATTTTTTTTTTTTTTTGACATAACAACAATTGTTGTTAGAAAAAGAAGGCATCTAAAAAGAAGGTACACTAATTGTGTTAAAAAGTGTTTGAAATTTATTTTAAAAAAACTTCACAGAAAATTCGTTTTTTGTAGCCAAGTACTATCTTATACAGAACTCTCCGTTAAGAATTACTATAATTTCAGATTCGCTGAGGTAATTCCAATGGTACTTCTTCTGGTTTCCACACATCTACCCAGAAAGTAAAATACGTTCTACTCTCTCTAACGTAACATAACACGCACGTTTCTTGAAAATCGATTCTATGCGGTATGTAGTTCAGGGGAGGTTGAGTACTCTACTACACCCTGAAGCAATTGTTAGTTGCCAAGTACTTCAGTTGCGCATTTATGCTCCTCTTTTATATGAAACAAGCTTCTGGTTTTCCCCAACATAATCAAAGCGATAGAGTTCGTTTTTCTACGTGTCCATCCTATCTTTTTGAAGTAAAAGTGAGAGCTTACAGTACTCTGCTAAATTTCTCCAAGACTCAAACCATGATGTTTTCCTACTGATTAACATCATTTTTTTTGGTAAACGACCGTCCTTAATTTCAATTGTTATGCATTTTGAGTGTTGATATGATTTAAGGAGAAAGGTCCGTCTCCAGCCGTACTATTTGGTAACCTCAAACTTCGATTAAGGGAGTATAGTAGTATAGTTGTTTCACTTCTTCGAACTGCGTGTTTCCCCAAGCTTGAGCTGCGCAACACATGATCGCTTTCGCTGTTGTTTTAAAAATGCGATATTTGGCTTCGTATTCAACACCTTTGAATTTACGGATTTCGCTAGTTTGTCTACCTTCAAACTCCTGGAAATCTTGACACCTCAATATTTTGCTCTCTAAATTCACGTTTGATTGCCACACTTTCGACCTCCTCAGCTGCGAAAGATCATTATTTTAAAGTGAATCTTTTTTTTTCATCACTTCAAATTTTTTCGTTCATCTGTCCCATGTCGCAATATGGCGGCGTAAATGTGTCGCATCAGCTAACCGTGTAGCATTTATATTCTCACTCTTTCGTGCACGAGCTCCGCGGTATGTGTGTGTTTTGACCAGTGTATCGATGTAAATGTTATTGTTCACCTGATCGTGGTGGACACCGATATAGCTAGAGGGTCAAATAAACAGTACGTAAACCAGGGAAGAACTAAGAACAGTCCGAAATGCCAATGATCCGAAAAAAGTTTCACTTGAAATTTTGTTCCTAAATACAACCGCAGAAGTTGTTGAATCATACAAAAATTCTAAAATATATTCAAACTTTGTCGCGACTCTTTTGTTGTACCGCTTCAAAATAAGTACCTTTCTTGTCCATGGTATCGAATGTCGCTTTTAAATCAAATATTAAATTTGGTGAGCAAATAAGTTTCGTCAATTGTTGAGTAATTTTCATGAAAGCCAGCTTGTGACTCACTCAACAAGATGTTACACTGCACCCATTTTTAAGGCCTGTTTAAAAGAAGTTTTGCAGAATTTTAATTGAAGAACTCAGCAAAGATGTGATCCTGTAGTTAGACGGGACTCTGTTGTCATCCTTTTTGAAAATGGGACAGGTAAAAGCCTCCCTGAAGCAAACTGGTATACGAAAACAAAAAATCCCGAAAAATTATATAAATTGAAAAATTTGCGCAAATTTTTGTTTTTTTTTACTTTTTGTTTTATTTTCGGGGTTTTGGCGTTTCGGGATTTTGGTTTTTGGGTTTTCGGGATTCTGGGTTTTGGGGATTCAAAATTTCGCGATTGTGTCCGTCTCCCACTGAATTTGTATAGAATTATCGGGGTATTCCATTCGATTCCGGGTACTTATTATTTTGGAGCTCATTTAAGACTGTTTGTTCCTTTAAGCAAGAAAATTAAACTAAACTCGACATCATTATGGCCGATCGGTGTAATAATTCATGAATTTGTGAATAGGACATCCAACCGTGGAACTACTCAGAACCCTTTTCGCCAAGACCGGACAACGCTGAATCAACGTCAAAGCAGCTTAATAAGATATTAATATATTACCAAAATGTAAACGGACTTCGGACAAAGACCAACACTATCTACAAAAATGTAAGCAATCTTCCTCACGACGTCATTATACTAACAGAAACTTGGCTGAACAACTCATTTCTTGACTCGGAGCTTTTCGATAGCTCTTATCTAACATTCAGACGTGATCGTCACCACACTGACAACTCCAACGCCGTAGGAGGTGGAATTCTTATTGCGATCAAAAACTCTCTTTTATGCTACCTGGTTGACGACTTCAGATCCACAGATGTTGAAGTTTTGTGCATTAAGATCAAATTGAAGTCCAATAATTTATTTATCATATTGGCTTACATACCTCCAAGTTCAAACAATGACCTTTATGAAAAATTTAATGAATGTCTTGAAAGTGTCTACGTCCAACTTGAACCTGAAGACGAAATTTTGGTCGTAGGTGACTTTAACTTACCAAATGTGGACTGGGTTTCAATTGACAATGATTGCTTCTACGTTCCGATTGATGCGTCGAGTTCTAATGAGCTTTCATTAATAGATGGTATGTCTTCATGTGGATTGAGCCAATTCAATGGAGTTAAAAATCGTTTTGGAAGAACTCTGGATCTGGTATTTTTCTCCGACACCGTTAGCGCCGAAACTGCAGTATTAGAATCTGCTGTCAAACTAATAGAAGAAGATCGGCATCATCCCGCATTAGATATCGCGCTCAACTTAAACCTGTCTTCTCCACATCATACCGATTACAAAAAACTTGAATTTAACTTCAGTAAGTGTAATTTTGTAGAACTCTTTAGTTTATTACATTCTATTGACTGGAATCAATTATTCCTAAATTGTAATATTAATGACATGTGTAACATTTTTTATAATACTCTCTTTTGCTGTTTTTGCAAATCTATTCCACTAAAAAAACCTCGTAGAAACTCAAATGTACCACCATGGTTTGACTGTCATCTCAAAAATTTAAAAAATAAAAGAAACAAAGCATGGGTAAAATACAATAGGACAAGAACGGATGAAGATGGTAGGATTTTCTTAATTTTAAAACAACTTTTCACAGAATACTCAGATTCCTTATACGAAAACTATATTCGTAAAATAGAATGTGATCTTAAATCGAATCCAGATAGTTTCTGGAAGTTCGTTAACTGCAAAAGAAAATCAAGTGCTTACCCAAACTCTATGTCAAATTCGTCGTCAACTAGTCATGAACCTAAAATTATTGCTAACATGTTTGCAAACTACTTCAAGGAAGCTTTTGAAGATGTAATCTATGACAACACCTCAAATTTCTCTACTTCAGAGCCAAGTTACCCTCACCTGAATTCTATTAGTTTTGAAATAAGCGAAGACACCGTAGTACAAAATATCTTGTCATTGGATGAGTGTTTCAGTTCAGGACCTGATGGTATTCCATCGTTTATTTTGAAGAAATGCGTTGCTTATTTATCATACCCGTTATGTGTTCTCTTTAATAAGTCCTTAAAAAGTTCGCTTTTTCCCAATATCTGGAAAAGTGCATTCATTACACCTGTGCACAAGAAAGGTCCCAAAAATGTAATAATGAACTACAGACCCATTGCAAAATTATCTGTGATACCAAAACTGTTTGAGTCAATTGTATGTAATATTCTTTCCTTTCACTGTTCTTCAATTATATGTGAAAACCAACATGGATTTGTCAAAAAAAGTCTACCGTTACTAATTTATTTAACTTTACGTCCTTTTGTTTAGATGTTTTTGAAAAACGTGAACAAGTCGATTGTGTATTTACCGACTTTAGTAAGGCCTTTGACAAGTTGTGTCATCGCACTTTAATTGCAAAGTTAAACAATCAAGGCTTTAACAGCAATTTCATAAGTTGGATCTCATCTTATTTAAAAAATAGACTCTATAGTATTGTGTTTCGTAATGAGTATTCGAACCAATTTGTTGTTGATTCTGGTGTCCCTCAAGGCAGCCACTTAGGTCCAATTTTATTTGTTTTATTTATAAATGACTTGGTTTCGATTATAAAAAATTCGTCCGTCCTTATTTATGCTGATGACATTAAACTTTTCAAAAGAATTAAATCTACTTCTGACTGCTTGCTATTGCAAGAGGACTTGGTAATATTTAGGGAATGGTGCAATATAAATCGTCTTGTCTTAAATGTTGACAAGTGTAAGGCCATGAGTTTTACACGCAAAAAATCTCCGTTTGTTTTTAACTATACGTTCGACTTATGTCCTCTTAGTAAAGTCTCCTTGTTTTCTGACTTAGGAGTTATTCTTGACCCTAAGTTAACTTTTATTAATCATTTTAATTATATAGCTAAAAAAGCTAATAAAGTCCTAGGATTCATTAAGAGATTCGGCCGCGAATTCCGCGACCCATATGTTCTCAAGATTCTTTTTGTTTCATTTGTGAGACCAATCTTAGAATATGGTTGTGTGGTTTGGGCACCTCACTACTCCATTCATACAACAAGACTTGAAGCAGTTCAGAGAAGATTTTCGCGTTTCTGCCTTCGTTTTCTTCCATGGTCACATCATAATACTCTTCCTTCTTATTCTCAAAGACTCGCTTTAATAAGCCTTCCATCTCTAACTAATCATAGAAAGTACTTGCAATTTTGTTTTATTGTTGGAATTATTAGTGGTTCAATATCATCTCTATCGGTTCTTGGTCGTTTAAACTTCAGTTTTAGTCGTACAAGTATCAGACTACAGCAACCACTATGCCATATATTTAGTAGATCAAACTATGGTGCCAATAGCCCCCTCAATCAATTAATAGAAATATTTAATAAATTGTATTTTTGTATAGACTCTGTAAATGAAAACCTAAAATGTATGAGAATCAAAAATTTGATATTTAACAGCTTAGATCAGTTGTCTTAGTTTATAAGTATTATGTAATTAGTATAAGTTTGTTCACGTTAGTATTTAACGAAATAAATAAATAAATAAATAAAATGGGGCATCCAGCTCGTCGTCGTATGATACGGTCTAGCAAATTGATATGAAGAAGAGAATTTTTCTTGCGTTAGCACCCCCTGAAGTGTTCTACCAAGTCATACATTTCAACTTCACTGCACATGTTTCGACGGCAGACGGTTCTCAAACTTGATTGTTACAGCCTGTCTCGAATCATATTCGAATCGTGTTCATCTATGAAGATAGTACTGATGAACTGCTGGGCGTCTTTTGAAGCACAGTATTTAAACAGCTGCATGACAATGCGTCACCTTGTCTTGGCCCTCTGGTGGTGTCGAATGTTTCTGTAGAGTCCCTACAAACTTTGACGGAACAGCGAGCATTTTCCAAATCAATAAGGCGTATCAGTTTATTCTAATGTTGGACATGGCACGATACATATAATTTAAATCTATTAAAACTGTTTTAGGCTGCTTTAAAATCGACGTTAAATTCTTAAGGTTTCTCCAGGATGTGGAGAGCAATATGATATTTGGGTCGGATGAAGATTTTTCAGTATTAAAGCAGCTTTGGAAGGGACCAATTAGATCGTGAGCAAACGGCTTAAGACGATCACATAAGACCCTGGACAATATCGTAAAGAAGATGTTCAAAAGACTAATGCTTGTATTGTTGTTGCAAGGAAAGCGATCTCCTTTGTTGAATTTAGCATATGGTAATGAGGTAATTGAGATTCAAGTCGTCCCCTGCCGTGTCGGGCACATTTAACTCAGACCATATTTTGCAGATGATGTGGTTTTTGCTCCTGAACCCTGACCAGGTCATCTCGGGCTTATTTAACAGTTCCGCTTGTTGTCGAATTGTCATTCCAACTATAAGCAACAGGTCAAAGTAGTCCCTCCAAGACATATAAAAAAGCTGGAGCCTATATTTCAACAACTTGATAAGATCCGGCAAAATATTTGAATTTGAATTGGTGAATGAACTAAGATCAACGCCTGGAAAAAAGATAGAACAACGACTAATAAGTGCTGATGTAGCAATTAGACATCGAAGGTTAAGCCCGTCTTAATTTTTAGATCAGATAGTTTTTTCGAGGACTGGATTCCTGGAGAGGAATATTTATGCAAATGGTTATCTAGAGAGACAGATTAAGTTACACTTATAGCCTACTTGAGCTTCCAGGAGTGCTGCTCTTGGTAAAGACATCTTTTCAACCAAGCTCCAAAAAAAAAATGTAAGGACTTTTTAATATCAAAATCAAAACGCTAGAGCAAGATCATTTTTTAATTTAAAAAAATGCATGCTGTAATTGAAATAGGAAATGCTTTTGAAAAACAATTAGATTAGGGACTTCAATTTGACTACAGTTTTTGTTTTTAACCTTAGTAGCTTGAAATATTTGCATTTAATATCTGGATAATTTTATAAGCCATGCCATCAAGCAAATAATCCTGGGAATGGACTTGATATTTATTCCAAACTACTCTGCCTTTCCTGTCCAAGATATAGGTCACTCATTCTAAGTGTGTTATACATCTTAAAAATGTAAACAAATTTTCAAATTGAGCCTTTAAAAATTTCAACAACCAAGAAAATCCTACCAAGACGAGAGTCAACCAAATACACAGGGTGTTTCCTAATTTTACGACAGTAAACTAAATAGTTTGAGCTCTTTTTAAAGCTAAATTTTTAGGTGGAATATCAAGCTTTCCGTTAGGTCCGTTCAAATATATTTAAGTCTTCAGATACTCATTTTTTAAGTATTTTCAAATACACAAATTATAAATATACACTAACTGATCTTGAGATGTGTCCATCAATCATATTCCAAATTAAAGTAATCGAAATGGGACACCCCTCGTAGTTTTTGAAAAGGATTTAAGAAAAAACTACTGCGTTATTCCTGAATATAAAATTCATTAGAAAATCAAACAGGATCTGCATTTTACCGCGACTGAAAAATTGAAAGGTCCTTTAAGAAATGTATACGATCCTTGGCACTGCTGAGAGGTATATTCTTTGCTTTACGCAATTCGATACGCACATTGTGCCTTGCATTTTATGTTAAAGCAAATCCCTACCTGACTGTGTCTTTTGACTAACGGTTAAATTTCCAACGAGGGTCTATAAAACCGTTATTTTGTATGCGCAAGTGTTTAAATAAATTACATTCCCAAAAAAAAAAAACCATCCCAGAGGCAAACACAGATGCGGATAAAAGCCACGCTTATAAACGAACGATTGTAATTTACTCACAATAAAAACAAGACCAAAAAAAAAGAAGCTAAACGGATTCGTCTACAAAAACCAAAAAATAAAGAAAACCTCTCACCCAAGAAAGGAGCAATCCACACGAACACACCATCACCATCATCATATCAAGAGAATACCAAACCCATAAGGATTGTTTGTTTGTACAATGTCGCGGAGCATGTCTGATTTTTCCGATCTCCAAATTGCAATTAGCTTTCTATAGCTTCCCTAAATATTCACATTCACAATGTTTGTAAAGGATGAGGTCAATTACCTCTCAATCGAAGGTCGCATCCTTGTTCAACAAAAAATAAAAATAGGAAGGAGAGGATAAAGAGGATGTTACTCCTACAACAAACCAAAATTCTCGTCTTTCCTTTCGAAATGATTCGGTGGCGTTGATGGTGTCGGTTTTGGTTTTTTTTTTTTTTTGTATCTCTGTATGGTTGCCAAATATAAAAAAAGGACGAAATACGTTAACATTGTGTGTATCCCTATTTGAAAAGTGGGCAAATGGAATGAATTTATGGAGGGATTTTCTTTTTAAGGATCCTTATCTAGGTATTTTTTTTTTCATACATATATTTGAATCGCGGTAGCATCGGGCCAGAGGACAAAACGGACAAAAAAGGAATAACAATATTTTACAATTTATTTGTTGTTTACCGGCTTTTTTGTGTTGGTGTCCTTTTTTTTGTATTTCGTTGACTTATTTTTATTTTGACGATCTGACAACAGTTAAAATTTCTTGTTAAATGTACATGAAGAAGACTCGACTCAACTACTTCGAGGAAACGCAAGGAAAAACAACAAAAAAAGACAGAAATAAAATGTCGGGAAAAACTGCTTGGGCTGGAAACGAATTTACATAAGATGACAGAGAAATATTGTCAAGATGTCCCGTTGTACAAGGATATGCGCGGTATCGCAGGGCCGGGCGGCGAGAAAATATATGACGGGATATGCGGATGAGATCTTTGTTGAAAAGTTTGATGGCCAAAGGAGGATGGTAAGGGGTCGAAAAAAAAACTTGACAACTTGAATGGCTTTTTAGGCAGAGATAATTCGAGAGATGAGCATAAGTGATGTGAAAAGTATTTTTCTCACAAAAGTTTTTTTTTTCCTTTTTTTTTGTTGTTGTTGTCGTGTAGTGTTTGTTGTTGTTGTTGTCATTGTTATTGCTGTTGAAGAAATCCTTTCTTAAGCTGATTGGGTTACAGGAGCTTGTATATATGTGAGTGGGATTTGTCAAGAAAGTGAATTGTTGACATCGAAAAGGTAGGTAGGTATACCTACATACATTTTAAGGATATGGGCATGGATTTTGAAAACTGGGGTTTGAAAGTCGATTTTTTATCAATTATAAAAATATATGTAACTCTAATTCCTTACAAATTTTTTGCAGGCTACACTTCTTGGAAAGAAAAAGTATTTTTGGGCTTTTTTTATTTTTTTATGACAAGGATTGGTCTCTTAAAAATTTGATTTGGAGCGGAGAACTGTCGATAATTTTATAAGCAAACACTAGCAACTTCAAAAAGGTTCTTAAATAATGTATTTAGAAGTGAGTGAAAACAACCCCCCATATCTAATACAAAGAAGACTTTCATTTAATTTATTTCATGATACATAGACATAATAAGACTTGACATTTTAGAGTATTCTTTTGATGTGATGTTTAACCACTTTTTCATATTTCATAGTCATGATCTTCTATCCCCTGCCAAAAGTGAGGTGTATGATAAAATCGATAAATTCGTATCATCAGCAATATTTGCACTTGCACCAGCAATATTTTTGACAGCGCGTGCATAACCTGATGCACAGGCCTTACGACACCAGCAACGCTTCCACTCTCTTCAAATGTCTTCACTGTTTTACCGATTGCTTTCGTAGTCCGTCAATTATGACGATGACGAATAGGTATAATCAACGCGTAATGCGCGAAAAGTGGTTACGAATTATTATGACACTTCAGATGACAGCGCTACCGCATTGAGACCACGAAATGAATGACCCAACCCTGTATTATAAATGTTGTGATTTAAGATAAATAACGAACCGTTCCGGTCGAAAATTCTGAAAATAGCCGAGTTAGAATAGGGGATATATTAAAATTTGAAATAGCTGTCAAGAGGCATAGGAACTAATACCTTCATATCCTACAAAATGCAATTTTACGAACACGGCCAGCGTCGATTTTTTTCAGCTAGATAAATATGTATGCCTATTACGCAGAACGGTTGTGCTGGGATACCTAAGAAGTGCCTTTGTGCAAGTCTTTACCAGGTATATAAAAGTTCTAATATTACTGAACCGTTAAAGACCAATCTGTGAAGTTTAGAGCGAAAATCAAATAAAATTGACGCTCATGGAAGTGAAAAACCACTATTTATGTAAATACACATCAAAAATTGTTGCTTTTATATATTGAAATAAAGATGTGTAAATTTGGTCTTCTTAGACCACTTTATATTTTGTTCAATAAATCCTCGCGTTATGGTGAGTTTCTTGACAGTTGGAAGTGGTCTGATATAACTCCTATACACAAGTCTGGTTCGAAGAAAGTCATTAGTAATTACAGGCCTATAGCAAAACTTCAAATAATACCAAAAATGTTTGAAGCTATAGTCAAAAAAAAAGATGTATGCCTCTGTTTGTAATTGCATTTGGATTTGTTTGTGGTAGGTCTACTACAACGAATTTGACAATTTATACAAATTTCTGTCTACGTGCTTTGGAAAATAGATGTCAAGTCGACTCAATATTTACAGATTTTTCCAAAGCTTTCGACAGCGTTCAACATAACATCCTAATTAAAAAGTTAGAATTTTTAGACTTCCACTCAAACTTGTTGCAATGGCTCAGAAGTTACCTTACGGGAAGAAAGCAGTTTGTTAAAATTGGACCTGAAATTTCTCATGAAATTTTAAACTTTTCGGGTGTTCCACACGGAAGTCATCTTGGCCCACTTTTGTTTTTACTGTTCATAAACGACCTACCAATGCATGTTATTCATTCTAATTGTCTATTGTATGCAGATGACCTGAAAATATACAAAGAAATAAATTCCTTAACTAATGTTCGAAATCTACAAAGTGACCTTAATAAAGTATCTGTTTGGTGTGACCGCAATGGTCTGTATTTTAATGTTAGCAAATGTTCTGTGTTAACTATATCCAAAATTATCAACCCCATCTTGTCTGATTATAATTCGAAACCCAATATTTGTTTTGAAAAATGATTTCAAATCAAAAAAAAAGTTTTTGACAATTTTGAAATGCCATATTAATAAAGTTATGAATGACTTCCTGTGTCCATAATTTTATGGAAATCAGATGTATAGTTAGTTTACAAGAGAATTTGATTTGAAAATACGGGTTCTATGAGAGGTACCGTTATAAGACAAATTTTGAAAAATCTTTTCCAACCAAAAGATAGACTGCCTTGAAAAAAATTGCATTCTGAAAGTTTTATCAAAATCGTTAGAACCGTTTTGAGAAAATCAATTTTTCGACCTAGATCAAAAATAAAAAAAGACCCCCTACGGAATTCCAAATAATTACTAAATATAAAATTTGAAGCAAATCGGACCATCCGTTCAGGCTCTAGAGGTGCGAACAGACAGACAGACGGACGGAATTTCCAGGCCCAATTTTTTCGACTTCTCCATCATCGTAATGTCATGTGCGATTGTTATCTCAAAAACAAATTTTTTCACGAATCTATAACTAGCCTTAAGTATATACATACATACCTACAATCGCAAGTAAAATAAAATGCACGACTGGGTCGCACGTACTTGCTCTGTGGGTGCAATAGTACGATGAAAACAAACTTTTCGATCAATGAGAACAACTCATTTTTGAAAAATTTGGTAAAACCTAAAAAAATTTGACTAAAACTGGAAAAACCGATATACGGGAGCTAACGTTAAGAAACCTTTAATATTTAAAATGAAGACGTTATCTTTTGGGTGTTATAAATGATACAAATGTCCACTTATGGCCAAATTAATAATACTGTTAAAAGCAATTTCCGCTATTATCATGTATAGTCAAAAACTAAAAATGCAGTTTTGTTTGAAGTAGTCTATGTATGTTACATGCAAAGTTTCATAAAAATCGGGGGAGCCTTTTTTGAGTAAATTAGAAAAAATGAAAAAATTGGCCAAAATCTAGTGGCTCTTTGTATAGGAGCCACCATTTAAAAAAGAGAAACTGAAAAAAAATCAATGCCATCTGATAGGAAGCTGATAGAAACAATACCAAACAAAGTTTGAGTGAATTCGATGCAACCGTTGACAACTTATGGCCATTTGAAAAAAAAGCCGTTAAGAGCAGATCTCCGTTATTTGCATTTTTAGCCAAAAACGCAGTTCTCTTAAAAACACTAAAAGAATATAACACACAAAGTTTAATCAAAATCGTTAGAGCCATTTTCGAGAAAATTAGAAAAAACCAAAAAACGTTGGCTAAAACTCAACGGCTCGTTGTATGGAAGCCACCGTTTAGAAAGGCTTCAGTGAAAAATTTACTAAACCATCCTATAGAACACTATGAAAAACTATGTCAAACAAAATTTGAGTTGATTCAATCAAGCCGTTGGGAACTTATGGCTATTTGAAAAAAAGCCGTTAAAACCTGATTTTCGTTACGACCATTTAAGCCAAAAAACGCAGTTTTGTTAGAAATGCTTAAAGTTAGCTAAATTTTAAGTTTAATCAAAATCGTAAGAGCCGTTTTCGAGAAAATCCAAATTGAAAAAAACCGTTACTTGAAAGGTTCAAGTTTGAGCCGGGCTAAGACGAAATAAAAAAAATCTCAACAACCGTTTTTCTTGAAACTGCTATATATCAAGTTTGAAGAAAATCCGTCAAGGCGTTTAGACTGTAGTATGACGTGAAAAAGCGCACAGACGCACATACGCACATCCGTATGGCGAAAACCACTTTTTTGGGCTTCTCTATCATCGTAATTTTTTTTCTGCACGAAACCAATACTTGCCCTATAGAGCAAGTAAAAATGGATGTTTTAGATTTTTGAGAAAAAAAATCTGTGTTATATAATTTTCAATCTGTGATGAAAATTTTAACACACTAATACTCAAGATAAAATGTTTTCCTGAAGCAATGCTCATATTGAAAATAATGGACATAAATTAACCTAATATAAGGCTAAACAGAATGCAAAACCATCTTTCGTGAAGTTCCAGTAGTTATGGCTTGCAGTGTTAACAATATTACCGCAGTGTCTTTAATATGTAAAACAACAACTTTCCTGACAGAAAATGTCAGTGTCGGTGAAATGCATTTTTTATGATTCTTTTTTTTTCCACATAATATCCTCTCTCTGACAGCTCAGACGATGATGACGACTACCACGTCGACGGACGTTTGTACATATACCTTCATAATAATACGGAGTCTGCTGCACTGACTGACTCTCGGGTAAAATGACTGCTTTGACTTTGCTTTATAATGCTTTGAAGAAGAAAAACGACCGTACAAAACGAACGAACGAACCCAACCAACGAATGAATCTTTCTGCATGTCGACGATAGCTACGATTACGACTACGACAACGGCAACGACGTAGAGCGGAGGTGATGCACGGTCGGATGGGTGTGTTATTTGTTAATTATGCTTCGGAATTCCTTTTTTTTTAAGTGCGGCAATTAGTAGTTTTTTCCTACCATTTTGTTCCTTTTGATGCTTTTTCACTTTTTGTAGTTTTTAGAATCATTTTCCCCGAAAGAATAAAAAAAAATTAAAAAAAAAAACTGGAAAAGGATTCAAACTTTTTCCTTTTTAACAGTTAATTGGGTTATCATCACATCATTTGATGCATTTACTTTTATATTTTGTTTTACATATTTCGTTTTCTGAATTATATATAAAATTTCATTTCGCTGAATCTGAAATAAGTTTTTTTTTTATTCTAATTACAAGGAAGTTGGAAACGAAATGAATTTATTGTATCCAGCCGATTGATAAATTAATTCGCAATGTTTGTTTATTGGGTTTTCGCACAACAACAAAAAAAATAATTAATTTTTGTTGAAAATTTGGGATTTATAACCTCAATTCCAGTTAAATTGGACACGTAAGTTCATTTCGAGAATGAAACATGATTTACTGACTAAATTTACTGGCCAGATGGGTTAATAGTTTTTTTTTTTTTTTTGTAATTTTTATTCGACCACAATGTCCACAACAGATATATTTGGTTATGGGTTCAGCGGGATGTCTTTTTTTGTTTGTGGTGGTTTGGCAGTTAAAGCTTGAAATGGCCATCCACAATAAATTATTGGAATTTTTTTTGGTTTTGAATACCTACAATAACAAAATGATTATATCTTTTTGTTGGCAAAATTAGGGTGTACAGAAAGGTTTTTGTTTTGTGCTAACTAAGCTTTAAATATTATTTTTTTTTTCGAATATTCCGTGCCACGAATGCATAGTTAATTTTTTTTTTAATTTGTCGATGTGTTTAAAAGCTTTTAAACCTTTGTGCAGAAGTTTAAAAGAATACGCGATAATGTTGTTAAAACATATTCACGGATAGATTGCAAATATTTTGTTTAGGAATTTTTTCTAAAAATGACCCTATTTTTTATCTTTGTTTAAGGGGAAATGCATGAAAAATGTAAACTTCCAGGTTGGACCCTCTATACTCTGGGAGGTGAATGTCTTCTTTGATAGTGAAAGAATTTTTATTTAACACTGCTGGATCAATACATAAATTGCACGACTGGGTTACATGAATTTGCTTTAATGGTGACAGTGGTCTTGGGGCTTGTGATTTTGAAAACTAAAAAATCATATAAAGTTTTATTAATTACTTAAAAATCACTGGTTAAAACGTTTTTTGGATAAAATGAACTAGGCCATTTGACTTTTTTGCTGTTTTGAATTTTAAGAAAAAAAAAACTCAGTCTTTCGGTTTTTTTTTGAAAAACTTTTCGAAAACATATTTCAAAAAAAATTTTGACAATGCAAATTTCTAGCACATTAAAGAAAACTGTTTTTTAAACACCGAAAAACTATTTTTGAAAATTTTTAGAATTAATTATTACTGTTTATAAAAGGGCTTTCACCTTAAAAAAAATTATCGAAATCCGTCAAGTGGTTTACGATTGGATGTGGGTGGGTGTTTACTATAACAGACCAAATAACAGCCTCCTCTTCCATATCTTTGTAGCATGTTCCAGGTAGGATCAATGGCAATCAAAAAAGTGTTATATTGACCTCTTTGGTAGCCAGGCTGCGTTAAAATCCCTAAATTCCATTTCCACTTACTCAACAACAGCTCCCGAATTTCGATCATCTTTCATAAATATAGCGCAACAGTCCAACAATCCCTTCTGCTGTGTGCCAGTTATATAGGGATATCCTGGGGAACTGTTAGGCCAAAGAACTTACCGAAAAAGAAACGAAGCTACTTACTTCAACTTAAAAAAGTCACTAATTTATATTTTTTTTAAGGTAAAATTTTATTGAGCGGACAAATCTTAAGTAGAAAAGTTGTTGCACATTTCTAACGACTAAAAAGATTTGCAACAAGTTGGATTATTATTAAAGTTGTAACTACATTACACTGTGTCATAGGAAGACAATTTGCTACGCCGCGCCGCGCCTTTTGTTTGCAATCGACTTTTGCAGAAGCTGTATGGACAAATAAGAGGAGGAGACAATTGTCCATGTCGTTTGTACACGCCGTACAAGGACAATTCTTCTTCAACGATAATAAACAGGCGAGTCTGAGACATTAATTCTCTGAGAATTTAATTCTCTCTTAAGGTAGTTCCACACTATCCCACAGTGTAATACATGTCAAAAATGTGTGATGAAACAGGTGTATAATAGTGTGGAAACAGAATATGACAGCGCAGATCTCATACGATTTGACGTGTGCTTAGATCTGAAATATTTTTTTTAGGATTGAATGTAAAACCATCACACTTTTTTTTTGCATGTCGTACTACACTGTGGGATAGTGTGGAACTACCTTTAGTAAAAGGCACAAACTATGTTGTTCTAAGTTTAGGGAAAACACCTTAAACCTTTGTGGTGTCACAACGGTCCACTATTGGACCGGGGAATCTTTTTCTAGCTCACACCAACTTTAACCTCACTTAACCTGAGGAAAAATGAAGAATCTAGCTGTAAGACATTTTAGAGGAAATAAAACTTTTTTGTTTTTGGAACTTTTTTAATAAATTAACTTTAATTAGTGTTGCCCCTGGATCGCTGAATAAAAATTTCGAACCAGACTCTTGTAATGGATTTATTTAACTTGTCGGTATTATTATGTTGCTTTACTTATTCGTTGAAAAAAAAAATTACTCTCTGCCTCGTCAGACGCAGTACCCCAGACAAAAATTGCAGGAATCACGACACACTTACCACTACAACGTCAGGACATAACTGTTATCATGTCAGCTGGAAAAAATTCCGGTTTTTGATACCATTTAACCATTGTTTAAAGGAACAATTTGGAAAGTTAGGAGAAGCTCTTAAAATATTGACTTAAAGGCATCCTACTTCATTGTTTTAGCTTTCAAAAACCTCCTCCTTTTAAAGAGATCCAATTGTTGCGAACGATGGCGGATGAACTCATAACTCATTCGGGTTTTCCTCATTAATGCTGCGCTTTGCAGCATCAGCAGTAGTTTCTTTGGTACGCACTTTGCGACATCTCAGATGACTAGTATTATAATTTAGAAGAGTAAACATGGTGCAACACGTTCCATCGTTAATGGAATCAATTGCTCTGATGGACGATTGTGTCAACCATAAGATGGACGTAGTGCACGATGCGTTTGTATTTCTAAATAAATCTGCCCAATTTGCATGCGTTGTTCCAGGCATCATTCGATTCATGATGAAATGACAATCCAAATTAAAGATAAATCACATGACAAAATGGCTTTCAATAAAAACAGTGCTGCCAATCGATTTTAATACATCCACAAAAAAACATCCTTTTACATTCTTCCTTCTTACTTATCGAACAAAATAAAGGTTTGGATATTTAATTTGTAATAAATCCTTCACAATTTTAAGACATTAAGAACCCGTGAGTAATAAGAGCAAGTAGGTGCGGCTCAATCGTGCATTTTATTTCTGTCTCGAATCACATTAACTGGGATTGCTTAAATCTCCAACAAAAAGGACTATATTTTTGTCAAAAGAAGATGTCAAAGTAAGTGATTTACTTCAAAGATTTTCTTTTGCAAATTTTTTTTTCAACAATTTTTGTCATGCAACGTTTCCTTTAGGGAATTTCGGGTGGGAGATTTGTTTGGGATTATCTCTAACCCGTTGGTAATTATTGTGAGGGACACAAATATCCCCTACTCTTTATCTTTATGCAGACTAATTGAGTATTCAAGACAAATGTTTTGGATCGTTACAACTTTTTGTGTTTGTTCATTTAACATGCAAGAAAGGGTTCGTTTAATGTTTTATTAACCGTTTAAACCGCTTCAGTTCGAACCGCCAAATATTTTCTTGTGGGATTTAAACAGAGATTAAATTAAAGATAGTGTTCCTCAAAATGACTCAATGAGGCTGGATGGGAATCATTGAATTTTCTTAAATCGTTTCAATGAATAAAATTCAGTCGGAGAAACAGATTTTTTGAGTTCGCTGCTCTTAAATTTAAGATAAATAAAGTGAACGACTGGGTCGGACAAACTTGCTCTAATGATGAGACAGTGGTCTTGGGGTTTGAGATTTTGGAAAAAAAGCAAGGAAAAAACCGTATGAAATTTTATTGATCACTTAAAAGTCACTAGTTAAAACGTTTTTTGAAAAAAAAAATGAAGTAAGCCATCTGATTTCGTTTACTGTTTAGAATTTTAAGAAATTTTTTTTTCAACATCGTTCGACCAGTTTTTCAAAAAACAACTTTTCGATAACACAATCCAAAGTTTTTTTGAGTATGCCAACATCTAGCACTTTAAAGTGCTTATCAGAAATCAAAATCTTTAAAAATTTTGAACAAACCATTTTTGAAAAGAATACAAATTAAAAAAAAATTAACTTTTTTTTAAAAAACTCAAAAAAAGTTTTTTTTTTGTAAAATTTAAGAAATAATATTATTTTGTTTATTAAAGAGCTTTCACATTGAAATTTTTATCGAAATCCGTTGAGTCGTTTACGGGAAAATCTTATATGAAAAAACGGTGCACGGAACTAACTTCACGGGCACTACCTTCACACGGGAATTAACTTCACCACTGGTGGGAACTAATTTCACTTTTTTTTGATGAAGTTAATTCCCACCGAAAGTGGGAATTAATTTCACTATTTTGTGCGAATTGATTTCACTTTTGTATGAAGTTATTTCCCACGGTGGGTGGGAGATACCTTCACTTCTTATTACAGTAAATGATATAATTATCGTTATTGTGTTATTAAGTTTAGCATGATAAACTAAAAAATAGAGGGCAGAAGCAAATGTTTGCAAAAATTATCTTTAGTTTTAGTTGAAAATTCGCGCGAATTTTTAACTAAAGCTTAAGTTAATGCAAACTTCATATCCAAAAAAATAGTATTTCGTTTTAGTATAAAATTCGCGCGAATTTTATACTAAAACCAAATACCATTTTTAAATAAAACAAGTTAAATAAAAACAAAATGTTTGCAAAAATCAACTTTAGTTTAAGTTAAAAATTCGCGCGAATTTTAAAGTATAACTGAAGTCCAACATTAGTTGCGAAAATAACTAAAACAAAATGTTTGCAAAGATCAACTTTAGTTTTAGTTAAACATTCGCACGAATTTTTAACTAAAACTAAAGTTAATTTTTGCAAGCATTAAGTTTTAATTATTTTCGCTGCTAATGCAGTTTCAGTGCATTCTATAATACAATAATTTCTTTGAAAATATGAATAATGCATAAGTATTTCTTTAATAGGTATATCCCTTTTTGTAAAAGCTTTTGCTTATAAATTATAATAAATTGCTTAAATCAATATGATCTCTTTAATTTTTAAAGTTTTTATCTCTTGAGATTTTCAAATTTTGGATGGGAATTTATTTCACACGATTTTTTGGTGAAATTAATTCCCACTTTCGGTGGGAATTAACTTCATCAATAAAAAGTGAGATTAGTTCCCACCAGTGGTGAAGTTAATTCCCCATTAATCCCCATAGTACCTATAATCGCAAGAAAATAAAGTACACGACTGGGTCGTACGAACTTGCTCTAATGTGTTAAAATGGTCTTGGGGCTTGAGATTTTCGGAAAAAAGCATTGAAAAAATCATATGAAATTTTATTAATCACTTAAAAATCAATAGTTAAAACATTTTTTGGAGAAAATGAAGTAAACCATCAGATTTCATTTTTTTTTTTAATTTTAAAGAAATTTATTTCAAAATTTTTTTTGAAAAACTTTTCGAAAACATTCCAAAAATTTTTTTTGAGAATGCCAACATCTAGCTGCTTAAAGTTTTTATCAGAAAACAAAAATTTTAAAAATTTTAAAAAAACAGTTTTTGAATAAACCGAAAATTAAAAAAAAAATTTTAATTTTTTTTTAATCTCAAAAAAAGATTTTTGGGAAAATCAAAGAATTCATTTCACATTTAATTTTTCATCGAAATCCGTAAAGTGGTTTACGAGAAAATCTTATATGAAAAAACTGGTCCTATGGTAGGCACCGTTATAAGACTTTTCCGGAAAAATCATCTGTTCCAACCAAAACATAAAGTTTACTCAAAAAACAACATTCAGAAAGTGTTATCAAAATCGTAGGAGCCTTTTTTTGAGATAAATGAGTTTTTCATAAAAATTCATATGGCAGGTACCGTTAGTTTTGGAACTAGAATGCTAATTCCGGCACGAGTACGATAACTGAGGCGCCAAGATTTAATAACGGTTTTATGTAGGGGCGTCAAATGCAAGTATTTTTTACTATGGGAGGGGGGGGTCTACCTCACCCCGTTTAGGAGGTAGGGGCGATTTTCGAAAAAAATGTCTTGAATGGAAAAATAAATATTAAAAAACAACGGCAATACTTAAAATACATTACTATAACGGTTTTAAAAGCTAGAAGTCTGTTCTTCAATCCTACATTTAAATTAAATTACTCTTTACAATAGTTTTCAAAATATTCGCATTCAAACTCGAAATTTTGATAAAAAAAACGTAAAAAAATATCTTTAAACCAATTTTGTTCAAAGTTGTGAAATGGAAAATAAATTTTTTTTTCTGCGATCGATGCTTCAATAAATATTCAATCGAACGCAAAAAATCAAAAGCTTTTATGTCTTCTAGTTCTTGTGAAAATTGAAAATTACTTGAACTACTTTTTTATGAGATTTTTATTTTTGGTATTTACGGTGATCTAACTTTAAGGATTAATCAACAGTACACGCTTCGCGGGATCTAGGGATTTTAACTCCCTTTTCGGGCTGCACGCCTCAATATCCACGGACAAAATATAAGGGTCAAAATATGCGCGACAAAATGTCCGCGGACAAAATATCCGCGTCAAAATATATACGACGCATAATATTACGGTGTATAAACAATGACCTTTTTAAGGGGGGGCATGCTGCCCCCCTGCAACCCCCCTGCCTGGGCACACTATAGGACTTGGGGTAGGTGCGAGGTCGGGTGTATGCGGTTATTTTGTCCGCGGATATTTTGTCCGCGGATATTGAGGCGTGTCACCCCTTTTTTCGGGGTCACATCCACTCACGCAACTTCGTTGCCTGGCAGGCGCCTGTGTCAATTGTATTTTTAATCAACAGTACCTGGGTGGACCGCTTCGCGGGATCTAGGGATTTTAACTCCCTTTTCGGGCTGCACGCCTCAATATCCGCGGAGAAAATATCCGGGTCAAAATATCCGCGACAAAATGTCCGCGGACAAAATATACGCGTCAAAATATCGGCGACGCATAATATTACGGTGTATAAACAATGACCTATGTAAGGGGGGGCATGCTGCCCCCCTGCAACCCCCCTGCCTGTGCACACTATAGGACTTGGGGTAGGTGCGAGGTCGGGTGTATGCGGTTATTTTGTCCGCGGATATTTTGTCCGCGGATATTGAGGCGTGTCACCCCTTTTTTCGGGGTCACATCCACTCACGCAACTTCGTTGCCTGGCAGGCGCCTGTGTCAATTGTATTTTTAATCAACAGTACCTGGGTGGACCGCTTCGCGGGATCTAGGGATTTTAACTCCCTTTTCGGGCTGCACGCCTCAATATCCGCGGAGAAAATATCCGGGTCAAAATATCCGCGACAAAATGTCCGCGGACAAAATATACGCGTCAAAATATCGGCGACGCATAATATTACGGTGTATAAACAATGACCTATGTAAGGGGGGGCATGCTGCCCCCCTGCAACCCCCCTGCCTGTGCACACTATAGGACTTGGGGTAGGTGCGAGGTCGGGTGTATGCGGTTATTTTGTCCGCGGATATTGAGGCGTGTTACCCCTTTTCTGGGGGCACATCCACTCACGCAACTTCGTTGCCTGGCAGGCGCCTGTGTCAATAGTATTTTTAATCAACAGCACCTGGGTGGCCCGCTTCGCGGGATGTAGGGATTTTAACTCCCTTTTCGGGGGCACACCCGCTCACGCAACTTCGTTGCTCCGCTTAGGGTAGGTCTGGATGTCTGGCAGGCGCCTTTGTCAATAGTATTTTTAATCAACAGTACCTGAGTGGCCCGCTCCGTGGGATCTAGGGATTTCAACTCCATTTTGGGGGCACACCCGCTCACGCAACTTCGTTGTTCCGCTAAGGATAGTTCCAGCTGCCTGGCAGGCGCCTGTATCAATAGTAGTTTTAATCAACAGTACCTGGGTGGCCCGCGTCGCGGACATTGGACATACAAAAAAGTATAGTCAGGTCTTGTCTATGGGAGAGAATGTGTTGGTCTGCAACTTAAAGACTTCGACCATCCAAAGTGAAAACTTAAACGATGACTTCATTGACGAGACAGACATACCCTTTAAATACATCATCTGATTTGTAAATTGACTTGATTTTTTTCAACTGACTCCTTACTCACAAACTGACTGACTAGAAAGTGGAATGCAACGCAATTCTAACTCCTCGTCATGCATTCTGGGTAACGCTAACTGAATTGCTGTACTTTACTTTCAAAGATAAACCTTTCATCAACATTAATCCTCTAATGAAATCACAATAAATGCCAAGAATCTAAAATTTCATAAAAAAGTAGTTTCAGTAATTTTCAATTTTCACAAGAACTAGAAGACATAAAAGCTTTTGGTTTTTTGCGTTCGATTGAATATTTATTGAAGCATCGATCGCAGAAAAAAAAATTTATTTTCCATTTCACAACTTTGAACAAAATTGGTTTAAAGATATTTTTTTACGTTTTTTTATCAAAATTTCGAGTTTGAATGCGAATATTTTGAAAACTATTTTAAGGAGTAATTTAATTTAAATGTAGGATTGAAGAACAGACTTCTAGCTTTAAAAACCGTTATAGTAATGTATTTTAAGTATTGCCGTTGTTTTTTAATATTTATTTTTCCATTCAAGACATTTTTTTCGAAAATCGCCCCTACCTCCTAAACGGGGCGAGGTAGACCCCCCCTCTCATAGTAAAAAATACTTGCATTTGACGCTCCTACACAAAACCGTTATTAAATCTTGGCGCCTCAGTTATCGTACTCTCCCCCTAATTCCAAAAACCCCTCTGTGGAACATCATAATAATACTATGTACCAAGTTTGAAGCGAATCGGTGCAGCCGTTTAGGTTGTAGGTACCGATACAGACACAGACAGAATAGTCGGACCCACTTTTTTAGGCTCCTTTATCATCGTAATGTTATGTTTGATTGTCCAAAAAAAAATTGTTGTTTTTTACGAATGCATAACTTGCCTTATAGAACCTATAAATCGCAAGTAAAAATAAGTGGAGAGATAGACTGAAACTTGTTAACAACAATTGTGCAAAATTTGTGGCAGAAGGGGCAGAACACTCAAGCCATTGAATACTAAAGAGAGCTCTCAATATTACCTATGAAAGCGATTGCTAGGCTGGCTGTTTTCGGAAAGAAAAACTTAAAAATAGTAAATGCTCAAAAAAACTACAAGCAATTTTATTAATCAACTAAGGTATTTGAAATGTTTTTTTTTTTCAACTTTTCGAACAAATGTTTTTGAGGTTCTATTAAAAAGAAATCTGTAGTTTTCACTCATACAAATAATTGGAAACAAAATAATTTGATTTGTTTTCATTATCGTTAACAAAACACTATAGGTACCTAAGTAGTCTTAAAATTTCATTGTGAAGCTTATAGCGAAATAAAATATTTTTAAATGCTCAAAGAAGGAATACAAAATATTTGCTTACGTTTAAATAACACAATTTTTGTGGGACTTTAGGTCTGAAGTGTGAAACCTTTGTTTATGATTATGAAATTGATTCCATACTATTATAATTGACCTTTTTAATTCTTACGATAGCGGTAACCATATAACTTTTATCTGATTAGGTAGGTTTATACATTGCTTCCTTGTGATCCACTAAAAATTCATGTAAAAAAAAATCATAAGAAAATTATTTATTTTTCCCCGCCCTTACCTCATTTATGATGGTCACAAATCATGCATGAAAAGGCTGTGAACAATTCTGACTATAAGTATATGTTCAGGAAAACATGTCAAACACATATGTACTTATTAAAAAATATTTCGTACAAGGTTCTTTTATGAAACCTCAACAATGTCCTTCAGGAAAATATGGTTAACGAATTATTCCCCCCTTTGAATAATATGGAAATTCCAACCATATAATCTGCACATAATAATCTTAATATTTATAAAAGCTTCATATTCTTGAAAATATACTTTCCATCCAAAATAGCCATTCAGCAGAATGTCTCCTTCCGGCTTCCGGTAGTTCATATCAGACTCTCATACACACAACTTCCATTCTAAGAACCAATAACCCCAAATGACCAAACATTAAAAAGCCATAAAAATGAAATCACAAAGCAAAACTAAAAACCAAAAATCATCACCACCAAGTATGTATTGCTGGCTTAAGAAGAAGAAGAAGAAGAATAACGAGAACACAGAAACAAGAAGAAGAAAAGATTTTAGTTTTTATTACCACATTTGAAAAAGGATCAATAAAAGGGAATCCATTACTTAAGTCGGTCAATAGTTACAAATAACCATTAACACCCGCTGTTAACAGGGTCTGTGTATGTAATGTCATACCTACTATATGCTGCCTTGCCACCATTCCTCCTCCTCGCATACTCTTTTACGAGGATATGTACTCTTCCGCCTTGTTTTCATTTTTTTTTTTTTTTTTGCCTTTTTGTTTTTCATTTTATAAAGCTAGCCAAGCCGAGTTGGTTTAACCATGTCAACGAACCATTTGTGCGATCAGCTTTCATGCTGTGTAGTCGGAGTGTAGTGTATATGTTGTGTTCCTTCGTTTTCTGGGACACGACAAGTTAATTCCATTCGATTAGTTTAGTTCACTTTCTTCCATGTGGCTTGTTTGCCTGCCCATCGCCAATCGCCCATCACACTCACCCAGCCGTCCTTCGTCTGCCGGCTCACTTCAATCTTTTTTTAAAGTACCTACTAAATGGATTAAAAACCCCACATTTTGAGTTATGTTTTTTGTATGGAAATTGTATAGATACATTTTCCAAAGCACATACTACACCATTTCAATGTGATGTGTTGGAAGGGAGGACCGAGGAGGAATGGGGCGATGGACTCCTGCTGATGTACCCACCACCGCCAACGACTCCTCGTCGTCCGTCGCGTCGCCACAGCTCTATAATCGGCCATAACAATGCATGTGGCCATTTACTTAACATTATGTGCCAAAGAGTGTAGTGTAGTGTATCAACCGCACCACACAGTACTCATTGTCATTGGCCCCAAGAACGCAGAACTCTAGTGTTCCAACTCTCTACATACGTTTTTGCCGGGAACCAGCAGGGAAGCGAACAGCATATTTTATGTGATGAGGAGTTCGTGTGTCCTCTGCCTCCTCTTATCACCCGGTTTGTAGTTTTTCGAATTGGAGGCGAACCCCACCCAAAGATTTTTTTGCTTTGCTTTTGCGTTATAGTGGGCTTAAAGGGCGAGTTGTGGTTTTGAAAAAAAAATGTAAATTTTTAAACTTGCAGTACAAAATCTTTCTTACCTCTTTAAACAAAATCTATTCTATAAATCACAATTATTAATTATCCTGTAGAATTAAAAATTGTTTTAGAATTAAAAAAAAAAAAAAAAAAAAACAAATTATTTACAAAAAAAAAACTCGGATTCTTACGAACATGGTAGTTCTGTTGGCATGTCGGTTAGAGCGTAGAGCATACCACATTCGTGTCGTGCGGCTAAAAAAGGAATCTCTTTACTTAACAATACATCTGAGTTAGTTCCTAAGAGTGAAGTGATGAGCATGCCTAACGGAGCAATTATTAATTTAAAAAATTTTCGTTGCAGCAATGTATTTCGCTTGAGCATTGTTTATAAAAGAAACGAAAAAACGATAAAAAAAAAGCAAGACAAGAAGTGTTCCAATGAATCAAACGTGCTTTCAATTGATCGATTTAAAAGGCTCTTCTGAATTTTATCCAGGAGATTCAGACGTGTCTAGAGATGAGAATTACACCGAAGCTTATGGCGAATGCATGCCTTGTAGATAGATGATAAGCCGCGTAAGGACAAATATTTCTTGCAACGACTTAAGAAACCCAAACATTGGAGCCGTTAAATATGAGTTAATTTCATAGAAAGCGGATTATGACACATATTATGTTGTATAAACTTAAAACTTAAAAGCTGGGTGCTCGTCAGCATAACTACCTAGTGGATTGGATGACTTCGACAAGAGATTATGCAGCATTTAATTCGTATTCAATAAGCACTTAATTCTAGAAGCATATTTTGGCCAACAAACATTCAAAAAAGTGGCCAAAATCGTGGATGAAGGAAGATAGCAGAACACGAAAATTGACTTTTTCATTTTTCATTCATTTCATTTTTTTAAATTCAGGTTTTCAAAATTTTGTTGAGATAATGCAGCATTTAATTCGTATTCAATGAGCACTTAATACTAGAAACAGGTTTCGAAAAAAAAAATGAATTAAAAAAAATTATTAAAAATTATCTTTTTTTTTGTTTTTGTAGAGCATTTAATTAGCATTTAATTCAAGGACCAATTAAGTATTTTTAAATTTTAATTTAGTGTACTTTAAAGATACATCACAAAAGGTTAGCAGAACTTTATTTTTTTCGAAAACCGTTAGAGCATTAAATTTTTTTCTTTGGCATTTAATTAGCATTTATTAAGCATCTAATTATGCAATCAAAAAATGTTGGTTCTGCTGACTTTGTTCTGCTAACGTCAGGGACATGTATCTGCAATGTTTTCTATTCAATATTTTTATACAAAATGACAATAATTAAAAGATTCATTTATATTAATAATAATTAATAGACAATAATGAAAAGATTCATTTATATTTGCGCTATATCAAATAGTAGTTATTGTCAAATCAATGCCTATTTAAGATTTATTTTTAATTCAACTGTCTTTGAAACACCTTAACTAAATGTTTTTACAAATCTTCTTTGAAACAATCCTAAGCCACGTGGTAACCATCAACGATAAGAGCAAGGGCATTCGACCCAAGGGTGCTCTTAAAATTTCTTTCTTGTCTCAGCTGCTACTTTTTTGTGTTGGCTTTTTTTTGCATTTAATGTTGCTCCTTGTTGTCTTGCAAAAAGCAGCAATTAAAATATAAAAGTTTTTTTCATATCTTTCTATATTTTTTTTTTTTTTTTTTTTTCATATACGAAAAAGAACATCTCTATAATATTATGTATGTGTGTTCACTGTTCATGTTCATCCACCCTGTTGCGTGTACAGGATGACGATGATGATGGAGATGCTGAAAGTTATGTGCGAGTTATGATTATGACCTTTTTGGAGGAGATGGCTCTTCTCGTTTCGCATGGCAGTTGATGACTCATTCAACTGGTGAACCCATCGTTGTTTTTTTTTTTTTTTTTTTTTTTTTTTTTTTTTTTGATTAAACAGCAAGACAAAGGAAACATTAGATTTGTTCAGAAACTCAATTTTGTATATTTTTTATAACATCATTTGACAAGAAAAAAAACCGAAATAAAAAACTAAACGATTTAAGAAATTCATTTTTGTGCAGCCAGCACTAACAAAAAATATAGAAAATCGAATCATCGTCATCGCCATTGTGGTGAGGAGATAAAGAGATGTGATGCGATGCTATTACCAGTAAGATATGATTGTATGTGTGTGTGGGAGAGCCATAACTAATGTGAAATGACAGAAATTGTAGCGAAAGGAAGAAAGAAAGAAAGGGGAGAGTGGGCGGAAAATGACATTTTCTCAACCACATTTTGAGGTTAACAACTCGACATGCATTCAAACGGGACCTAACGATGAACGACACTAGTGTGTTCGATGGACGCAATGACAGAAGAATAAATGAGTAAGCGGAATACTTTACGGGTGGATTACAGTAACAGTGGACACATTGAAAAATGATGGAAGTAATAGAGTCATGTTTATCAGAATAAACAAATGCTCATGTAAACTGGGTTGTCAAAAACGCCAAACTTGAATATATTTTTGATATTTTAAATAAAAAATATGCAGATATACTCACATGTCACATTTATATTTTTGGGGTCTATGAACAAATAATATCACTTATATTAGAGAAAATATGTTAACAAAGTAAATATTATATATTTTAGCAGAAGAAAGGAGAAAACGGACTTCTTTTTCACCATGACACGACGCTGCAAAAAACTATTAAGAGGTATAGAACTTTAAGTTGGCAACACTGTTTTCATTGACAGCCATTTTGTGTTTGGTTTGCCATTTCATCATAAATCGACTGACGCCTACACAACGCATGCAAATTGTGCAGATTTATTTCGAAAAACATGGTTCTGTTCGTGAAACGCATCGCGCACTACCTCCATTTTATAGTTGACACAATCATCCACCGAAAACTAACTAAAAGCAACTAATTCGACTAACGATGAAACGTTTTCGCATCACGTTTCCTCCAAATGATAATATTCATCATCTGAGACGTCGGCATCGTCGTCGTACAGTTCGTAACAAAGAAGCTTTTGCTGCTGTCCTGTAGAGCTTATCATTGAGGAAGACCCGAAAGAGTCCTTCCACCATCGTGTACTATAATTGGATCTGTGTCAACTCACTTTATAGAAAATTTTGCGGAAAGATCTTGGTTTGCTGGCTTAAAAAATCAAACTCGTACAAGAATTGAAAATGCACGACTACTGGGCACGACCGTCGAAAATTTGTTCAGCGATGAAGCTAGTTTTTGGTTGAATGGCTACGTCAATGTAGCGATCAACGATTGATGAGCCATGTGGGGGAGTTGTTATTTTCAACAAGACAACGCACCATGTCATACAGCGCGTGCCAAAATTGATTTGTTCAAGAAAGCGATTGTTGGGTGCATAATTTCACGTTTTTGACTTGTGAGTTTGACATCAAGATCGTGCCATTAAACACCGTTATACTATATTCTGTGGGGGATGAAAAGCCGCCTGTAATGAGCCAGAGACAATTGACACAAGAGAGTGATCGAAACTTCCTCGCAAGAGGCAGTACCCCGGAAAAAAAACACATAGGCGAAGTCAGAGATCGAACCCAGAACATTAGGCGTGGCAGTCCGACACACTAACCACTACGCCACGGGGTACTACGGTTTTTGTTGATATCGGTATAAATATTGATTAGTGATTGCTGATTATGATTACCATGTCCGGTTCATGGCATTATTTGGACATCAAACACGCGATAAGAGCGTTAGTTATTATTTAGAGGGACAGTCTCAGAGATCTGTTGCAATGCGTATCGGTGTGTCGCGACGAGCTATCCGAAACGTTTGGGAACGCTTCCAAGAAACCGAGGAGTGCAGCAAGGAGACAAAGATCAGGAAGAATTAGATTCGGAAGCATACCGTAACCGCCCCGGTCTTACAAAATAAGCTGCGGCTATCTACAGGCACTTAAGTCAGTGACTTAATAATTCGAAGATGGCCAACATTCCAGAGTGCAAACTATACGCCCCGCCGGCACTCAGACTGGACCATGGAAAATTTGAAGTTTGTGGCACTTTATACAGACGAAAGCAAGCTGAAGTTTTTTTTAGTGATGACAGGCGAGTACGAGTGTGAAGAAGACAAGGTTTATACGTTTTGATGACACATGCACCTACAGCACAGATCGTTTTGGGGGCCTTAGTATTATGGTATGTGTTGGAATAAGCTTGTTAGGTAGAACAGAGTATGCGCTCGCCCGCATACGGCCCGTATTATAATAAACAGCTCTTACTGAAGCCAATATTACCGTTTTGCCATGACAAGCGATGAGTCCAAACTTCAACCCCATCAAGCATTTATGGGATCAATTAAAAAGAAGTCTCAAAGAAAACCACAGACCATAGACAAACGCATTAAAAGTCTGTTGGGCGCAAATACCCGATTAAAATGTCATCTTTTCGAAAGCGTTACCAGACAGCTTAAAAGAATGCATACGGAGCAGAGGAGAACCCACTCTTTACTAAGCACAAAATATGTCACTAATGATTATGTAAACTCAATTTCTCAAATATACATACATATTTCCAGAAAAATTAAAGTAACCATTAACATTAATGCTGTGGGGTGGTTCCTATTTTGTTTTGATTAGTATTTTTATTTATTTTTGAAATACAGTCGAACTTCGATAACTCGAACCATCAATTTCCAAAAAAATAATTCGAGTTATCAAGACTTCGAGTTATCAAGTAAAACACACACACTTATCGAAGTTCACGCCAAATAATATCTTCGAGTTATCGAGACATTCGAGTTATCGAAGTTCGACTTATCGAAGTTCGACTGTACCTACTCAATTTTGAAAATGAGTTTTTCGGATCTTAATGTGAGTCTTGAAATTCACCATTCCTTTTGAAATTTTGTTGTGTTTACGATCAAACAGAAACAGATTTTGAGGACACCCTGTAATCAATAAATGAAAATACCTTTGAGGAACTCTTTATGAGTTCGGCAATTCGCTTCCAAATGAATTCCCCTTTTTCTATTTCATATACCACAATGTAGTGTACATCATATCTTTGATTGAAACATCTGCAATACATATTTCGATAGAACAAAACGTTTCTTTCTTTTCATTTAATTGAATAAAAGGACACTCTGAAATATTTTATCACATCTGGATTTAATGGCAAGCTTAACGGTTTCAAATTAATTTGATTCATTTTGAAAAATGTTATTGCTGATTCGTGAGAAATAAAAATCGAAGAGTTTTATGTGTGGAACGCGACCTGTTGCATTATATCCTTCATTTTTCTAGAACACATACATACATACTTAGAGCAGTTGTTTTTGTGAAAAATAGGTTTATTGTTGAATGATAAAATGAAAATTTTAAATAATTTGTTGTGAGATATTTTTGTTGAAAGAAAATTTTGTATTCTGAAAAAGAATTTGTTCACTTCAATTGCATCAATATATCGAAAGGCCTGAGTATGAATAATATCGTTAAATCAATAATTTTGAATGTGTAGGTATTAAAAAATGGTCGTTATTTTTCTCACGTAAAAGGAAACTAATACCATCATCATCTCTTAACACACTACGAGCGCTAAGAAAAGTGGGAAAGGAGACAAGAGTCTCCTTCACCGACACATTGCTTAACATACACCCAGACATTCTCGGATGTATATACATCAATGGAAGGTACAAATGAAAACTATATAGAAGCATTACAAATTCGTGTAGTGCGACTAAAAAAGAGCCTCTTTACTAAAAACTACCTCCAAAATCAGACTCAAAAATAAATTGATTCATAATGGAACAGATATTAAGGGAAAATCGTTTCAGAACTTTTGCTGGAACATTGTTTATAAAAAAACTCTAAATTTTGATGAGGCAAGAAAAATTGCAATGATGTTCAAGTGATACAAATGTAGATACAAGTTAACGAATACACACCTTAAATATTGTGGCCAGATTGGGCGGGAAAATTTTGTCTACGTTGTTGTATGCAACTACATTCAAAGAATGGGATTATGAATCTGGAAAGCTGAGGGTAAAGTCGTTAGCAATATTATAAGATCATTGATAAAGATGCAAAAAAAAAAAAGTCGGAGACAGAACAGAACCTTGGGGCGCAACAGCTTTTATTATTATCAGATTGAAAACGCGAATGGAGAGATCCTTAAGATAACTTCAAAACTATCGAAGAGGGGTTCTCCGATGCCAAACGCACACATTTTGAAAAATTGAGAAAACTTTAGAAGGCTTTTAAAAATTTCAAGCACAATTATCTCACTCTACGCAAAACGATGTAAGGATTAGTTCCACTAACTACGGGAACATGAAACTTCCCACCCAATATAGCCATAATTGGTCGTGTTGTGTGGCTTGTTGTGCTCCGTCTTGTTGGAACTGCATATCGTCCAATCGACTGCCAAAAAAATCGGTTATCAGCTGATAACGCCAAGAAATTGATAAATTCATCAGCAACATTTGCAGCAGCAATATTTTCGACTGTGTCAGTAAGGATGCAATTCTCTTCAAATTTCTTCATAATTTATGGACTGCTTGCGTAATCATTTGAATTTGACGACTAGGTATAATCAACGCCAAGGTAGTGAGCGAAAAATGGTAACGTTTGAATCACTACTTTTGTAAGTAAGTTTTAATTAACTAATTTGTTGTTAAGGGATCCACTATCGTAAAGGGCAAACATTCAACTAATATTATGACACTTCAAATGACAGCTGAGTTTGACAGGTGCCAAACGCCAGCGCTACCAACTTTATGAAATCACGAAATGAATGACTTTGTATTGCTATATGAATTGAAATACTTATTAAATGGGAGTACAAGCCAAGAACTAAAAAAAACATGTTGATCCTCTCGAAAATGATTCCAAAGATTAAAGTAAATCGTCGTGTTTAGCTAAATAAATATATATTCAATAATCTTTGAATCGAAAGAAGTTTTAAAACACACCACACACAGGTTGATCTTAAAAAATGTCCGGTGTGTCTCTATAGTCCAGTCAACAGGTACTTTTAGGTGGAAAAAGGTTAATGAAACTTGGATGTTTTGTTCAAGGATAGTAAACAAACATTTTACATTTTTTTTTTGACCTCGAGGGCCCTGTGCTAAAAGAGGGAGGGGGGGGGGATGGTGCTTAGAAATAGTTAATTAACATTTGAGGAAGTTTTGGACCACGACGACCTTGCTCCGGTTTTCCCTCAATAACTTTTTTACTTACGTTCTACGGCAAAAGCGTTTAAGACTTTTTGTAGAGCTTTAAAATTACTACAATTTTGTTGTTACAAAAATTGTTGTATGTCATTTGGTTACCGAGATACGGACAAAAATAAGGAGGGGAAACTGCAAATTTTTCGACCTTGCTCTGGTTTTCCCGAAATAACTTTTTTCCTTATGTCCTACGGAAATTTTTTTTTTGTAGAACGTTAAATTTCTTACAATTTCAACAGTTCAGATATTGTTGTATGTCAATTCGTAACGAAAGCATTGACAGCAATGTCAATATTTCTTCGTATATACCCGAATAATCATTAAATGAAAAATTACCTTTTTTTAAGCGCCATATATCGGTAACAAATTGACACACAAAGATTTTATGCTCTACAAAAAATTTAAAAAAGTTTTTGCCATAGGACGTAAGGAAAAAAAGTTATTGAGGGAAAACTGGAGCAACATCGAAAACTGCAGTTTCCCCCCCCCCTCCCTCTTTTAGAACAGGGACCTCGAGGTCAAAAACTTAGCAAAATGTTTGTTTACTATCCCTGAACAAAATCCCCAAGTTTCATTAACTTTTGACCTTTTTCCACCTAAACCCACTTTTTCCGACCTGTCGACTGGACTACTATCTGGATTTTACCAACTTTGTTCTAAGTTGAGATGAAAGGGCTCTATCCTCTTTGATCAGTTTGGCCAAGCCCATACTTTTCAAATAAATCAAAAAGCTTACAAAAATATCATTCTTCTCAGTAAATTTGACTTTTTAAATTATTCATTTATTCATACATACGTATACGAAAACATTTTACAAATAACTTTTTTTTAAATTGATAAATTTAATTTGATTTTATAATAAAACAAAAAATTGCATTAAACACAAACGATCTACCTTCCTTTCTTTGTCAAAAACTGGACATAACCTAACAAAAAAAAATTCTCCTTTTTATCCGTCAACCGTTACAATTACAACCATTTTAAATTCAAGTCCAAGCTCCTACTGCTGATGTCCTTGACCAAAAAGAAAAACATAAAATATATAAAAGGTGTCGCCTTGAATATCCTGTATTTTCAGTTAGAGCAACCTCTGTTACCCATCAGAATTCATAACAAGCCTCAATGTTTTCCACTTGAGATGATGAAGGTTCCATTCTTCTTTCATTCCAGTTTCCAGAGTATTATCATCAAAAAATACAGAAAACACACAAAATAAAAATAAAAATATAAATAAAAAACACAACATAACAACACTACATTCTCTAGTGTCCAGACAATATCGCTTTTGAGGAATTTTCGAGGAAAAACAATTTAAAACAACACCTACCCCAAAAATCCCCTTCCCTCGACGCATTCTCTTATACGGACCATCACTATACAATACGTACAAACCATAACCCAACACAGCAACTGTCAGAATTCCTAGACCATAGAGAAAGGCCGGCCTTTAGATCGTGTCGTTCTAAAGCGAAACGACCGATTCACCGCAGCTTTTATGCCATGATTTCATTATTCTTCTTACGTCGTAGCTTGTAGATGGGTCTAATATTATACAACATATATATATCTATAAGATTGTATATATTAAGTTCATTCACTTTTTCGTGTCGGCAACGACGGCGATGGCGATGGCGACGGCGACGGTGGGCGTTGGTTCTATGGGCTGGTTGGTTGGTTCGTTGTCTATGCTTTTGGAACTGTGAAACTGGTCTGTGATAGCTGGTGGCTGGAGGGCCAAGTCAGAATCTATCTGACATGATGTTGGTTGTCCCTGGTTGATGGTTATGATTATGAGATAGGGCTGCTCTACGACTATGTTGACAACACTAGATACATCCGCGCTTCGTTTTGGTTAGATGATTTAATTTATTTTCTTGTTTAGCTTGTTGTTTATGGTTTTTTTTATTTTTTAATTTTCTTTTCATATAATAACAACCCGACACTATAACCTACACCGACACCCACACTCATATACCCCCACCTACAACAAGACTCTTTGTTTGACTGAGTCTTCACTGGGTGCTCCTCCAACTGCTCCCCTATGAGCCTATAAATAAACTTAACTTATATATTTATATAGTTATATGGAAGCACACAGGGAGTGTGTTGCACTTTAATCAAATCACACGCTCAGTTAAATCGAAATGTTGTCCTCCCTCACTCCCAGTCAGAGGAAATGACTAAGGAGGTGGGCTGAGAGAAGCCTATATGTACCTACTGTTCGTATGTATATGAGCCGAACATACCACCCATCCGTTTCAGTTTCAGCACCTCATCAGCTACCGAAAGCTGACGACTACGCCCAACGAGCAGCAGCGAGGCTTAGATATGAAAACCCTCTCAAGTCGAAATTTTGCGATTTAACTCAAAAATATACAGAAGGGTGTCGGGTGGCGGGTGGTAGGAAGCTAGGGTATGATGGGGTTGATTGGGTGTAGCATACACTCGCTCGTACAAGCTAAAGCGCAAGCAATGACGATAGAGCAACAGGAACAGCAACGACGACAACTTCCGCTCGAAATTGCTTTTTGAAAATTTTAATCGGAAAATGGGAAAATATACCTGTCACCAATGTTGCCTCCCCCTCCCCCCCCAACGATCCGCCTACATGATTCCCCTATTGCTCCAACATCTCCCTCTCTCTTGCACAACAATTTAGGGGTTGTCGTTGTTGGAGGTTAAGGATACAATGTTTTCTGGAGTATAATAAATTCCATCACGATAATAATTATTAGTTATGGAATGAGTATATATGGGAATGAAAGGATAGGTTGGGTTTCGTACGGGGTAAGTGTACGTTTTTCCCAACATATAGTACGCCTCACTTGATATCGGGAATTTTCTTTTATTTCGAGGAACCTTTGATTTTGGATTTGATAGTCTTATTTTTGTGTAATATTTCTTCTTTTTTTTTTTTTTTTACTTTTTGGGTCTGGTTAAAAAAAAAAATTAAACTCCTGGATGGTTAAACATCCGTTGATCCATTGAACCGTAGATCCCTCGACGAGACTTTACGATACAGAGAAAAAGAGTACCATGGAGTTAACCAGGAGGCGGCAAGAAGTGTTGTGGTTAAACAGGGTAGAAAATTAAATTGATAAATCAAACAAGAATTATTATGGGCGCAACGGAAGAAGAATAGGTAGGTTCACTTTTCTGTCACTTAATTAGATTTTTAGGGTAAATAAAGCAATTTTCGGCGGAAACTGCTGAAGGGATTTTTATCGTTTTTATGGGATAAATGTTAGATTGAGATGTAAATTGAATGAAACATGGGTAAATGTGTCGATATATTTTCGTGTTATATTCATATTAGCTGTTGATTTCATTTTAAAGGAAATGTGCGATGAAAATTTTGGAATGGAATTTTTGACAATGCAAAATGTCTTTATTAAACAGGAATGGGATTACAGATCATTGAATAAGAAGCACGCTCTGAGGAGCAAAGCTCTTTCTGAGCGTTTTGATTTGACTTAGGACCATTGTTAAAGTATACCGCCGAGCCGTATATCAACAAAGAAATATTTCTATAGTATAGAATAAGTATCTCAGTGTAATTTTTAAGGCTAGTATTACTTATAAGAATGAAGGCCAGGAAAAAGTTTCTTCCACTTGCATAGGGCAACAGAACAGAGCAATTTTCGATCGTTTTCCGAAAACGGCTTTCAAACAAAAAAATCCCAGGACGATTTTTGTCCATTTAAAACTTTGAATACATTTTTAGTCTTGTGAGCTAGCCGTTAGGGCGTCAGTATTATAGGAAGGGAGGATTGAACTTTGGTTTAAAGAATTATTTAAAAAAATGAGAAGGTGGGTCTCAGTAACCAAGAGTGTTCCTTACTTTTGATTCAAGTGGCTCGCAGTCCGTTAGAAGGTCCTCTCTTCATCTCACCCATGTCAAAGCATATTTGAGGCGCTCAGCGCCGAGCGCCAAAACGGCCTAACCCTCATTTTCAAAAAAATTCAAACTGACTATGCAGATCGAACCGGGACATTAAGAAAATGTACAATACAAAAACTCTTTTTGCTCTATTCAAAATTCAAAAAATTTCGATGCCAAAATGGCCTATTTTGAAATCCATTCAAAATAAAGTGCACGACTGGTCTTGGTGCTAGAGATTTTGGAAAAAAAAAACATTGAAAAAATCATACAACATTTTATTAATCACTTAAAAATCACTAGCTAAAACGTTTTTTTTTTGGAAGAAATGGTAAGCCATTTCATTTCTTTTCCAGTTTTGAATTTTAAGGAAATTTTTTTTTATTCGTCGGAACATTTTTTTCAAAAAAACAGCTTTTTTTGAAAAACTTTTCGAAGACATGTTTTAATTTTTTTTTTAGTATGCAATGCAAATGTCTAGCAGTATGTAGTTCTTATCAGAAAACAAAAGTGTTTAAAATTTTGAACAAACTATTTTTGAAGAAAAAAAAACTAAAAAAAGAACTTTTTTAAAAAATCAAAAAATTTAAGAATTTATATTGGGCCATATCATGGTAACCGATGGGAGAAAAATTGTCTCTAATTCGGGCGAAATGTACGAATTTTGTATCATGGCACCTCTCCGATTGATAAATCGGACACACATCCGAAAAATAATAAAGCATGCGTTGAAAATGTCAAAATGACAATGACGCACAGCGAATTCATGCGATGCATGGCTTTTTTATAATTGTATTTCTCTCGATTGTCTCCGGCAGCAAATTACTTGCGGACCTTTGTCGGATGGTAATAAAAAAATACAATTTAATTTCTTGTGTATTTGTTTTTTTTTTATTCTTTTTCCTTTGTTTGAGGCTTTCTGCTTGTGTTATGTATTTCATCCCCTAAAAATACAGATGCGTTGTGCAGTTTTATTCGACTACAAAGGAGGTTCATACTTTATTTTTTTTTTGTTTTCCTCATGCCATGGTATGCGCGTCGGTACGCATTTGTATTTCTCTTCCGATTCGGTTACCATGAACACAATAAATGCTCCGATCGGAATATTTCCCCGGTCGAAGGATTCTCCGATCGGTTACCATGATAGGGCCCATTATTTCGTCTATAAAAAGGCTTCTACATTAAAAATTTCATCGAAATCTGTCAAGTGTCTTACGAGAAAATCTGATTTAAAAAAACCGGTCCTATGGGAGGTAGGTACCGTTATAAGACTTTTATTGAAAAATCTATTTCAACCAAAACATAGCGTTTACACAAAATACACCATTCAGAAAGTTTTATCCAAATCGTAGGAGCCGTTTTTGAGATAAAAATTGTTTTCATAAAAAATCGTATGACAGGTAGGTACCTACTGTTAGTCCTAGAGCTGGAATGCTAATTCCAAAAACTCCTCTTATGTACCAAGTTTGAAGCAAATCGGTCCAGCCGTTTAGGCTGTAGGTGCCGATACAGACAGACAGACAGAACTGTTGGACCCACTTTTTTCGGCTTCTTTATCATCGTAATGTTATGTTTGATTGTCTTACAAAAAAAAAAATTTTTGTACGAATGTATAACTTGCCTTATAGTACCTATAAACGCAAGTAAAAATTATATTGATAGGAACTGAGGGTTAGGCCATTTTGGCTCCATTTACCAACACATATAGATATTTCTTCAGATAAATAATACAAATTAATATTAGCTGACCCGACGACTTCGTCCCCATAAATTATTTGACAAAAGTAGAATAAAATCAAGTATTAATTTAATAATTCAATTATAAGCTAATAAAAAGAATGGAATTATTATTGCGTTCAATTTAGGACTGAATGACACCCAACACGCCACTTTATTTTTGTATGTATTGCTTAAAATAGTCCTTATTATTAACCTGAAATAAAAATTACAAATAATTAAAAAAAAAAAATATAAATATTTTTAAAACATGATCTTTTAAACCCGTTTTTCTCTGACCGAGTTTTTTAGCTTAGTCCGTTTTGGCGCTGAGCGCCTCATTTATGCTGGTACATAAATTGTATCTGGAGTCCTAATCAAAGTTAGTAGGACTTAGTTTAAGCATTCAGAAAGTTATAGGACAACCCTCTCAGCGGTCTGCTCGAAAGCACAGTGTACTGGCAAACTGGCTCCATATCCATTAATTTATTTATATGTTTGAATCGGAGGGCCAAATCGTTATTTGATACAAACTTAAGTTTAAAATCTTCCATCTTAAATATAACTCATGGCTGTCTTTCAATTATCCTCGTATTTTTAAGCCTGAAATCCTACAACCAATATAACCGCATAGTACTGTTGTAAGAAAGGAGATGAAATCTTTTATTTTTCTAACCTAGGACATTGAGGTTTTAAAAAAATAGAAGTTCGACTGCTATTAGGGAACTGGCAGAAATTGGTCAATCCCAGAAAGTTCCCAAAAGATTTCTTCTTTGGAATGGTTTTGTAGCTAAGCAGAAATCTTCTAAAGTACTAGAAATCTAGCTGCATGGTCTCCTATTGCTCTGTCTGGTTCATTTCTTTCTCATATATCGATCTTTTGCTACGCAATAGTAGGAAGATTTCTATGCCTTCACTAAATCTGTCCACAGGTTCTATGTATGTATATCGAAATGGCTAGAAATATTGTGATTATTTTAGTTCGATTTTGTAAAAAAAAAAAGTGGAAGTTATCTACTTATATGTGAAAAAATACCAGCTACTACCATATAACAATGTAATCTTTGAGTTGTAGTCCGTCAATATTTTGCTGTCAAAATCTTTACGCAACGTGAGTCTCCCCCGATAAAATCGGTAATTTTTTGTATTTCTTCTTATTCTTCCTTACCGGAAGCTGTTTTTGGCAACAACACTCTTATTGTGCACGAATCCCAGTTCTTGGACTCAGCTTCCTTAAAATTAGTTGGCCTACATGTTTTCTTTGATCTTCCAAATCATTCAAAGCACTGTTTTGCTATGTTGTCATCGAGCTTCCTCCTTGTACCGACTATTAAAGTGTCGCCTCTTGATGTTTTTCTGCTTGATTTCCAGTTCTAAGTCACAGTTTTTGTTAACAAATGTTCACCAAGCAAGCCTATACAAGAAATATTGGCAAAGCATTTTCACAGAGTTCTTGCATACATTTCAAAAACTTTCGACTAAGTTAATACGAAACGTTATTTTTCTTAAGCTCTGCACTTGCATTTCCACCAAAAAACAAAAGTCTTTGAATCAATTAGAATAAATGCCGGAACTAACTCCTTATCTTATTTTTACAATTCAATTCACCCATCCAAAACTTTAGACAAAATATTAACAAAATATTGCATCGTTTTAGTCCACAAATTGTTGTGAATTCCATTTTAATGTCACAAAATACTTTCGTTAATTGCTCCCAAGGCAGTGATTGTGATTGCTTAAATTTTAACAAATTCCAAACTTCATTTGAAAATGCCACAAAAAATGATTAAATCAAAAACCCAGAGCACAATTTAGACAAACGACGAAGTATTTCGTATATTTCTACGAAAATGAAAGCAAAAATTCAAAAGATGTATACCTAACGAACACCTAACCAAAACCAAACCATCTCCGCATTTTAACCGATTTGAAGATCTTATCTCAACTATCTTAAAATTGATAACCATAATAATTTAAACCAATCCAAACTCAGATTAAACATGTCCAAAGTAAAATCAAATTTATTCCTCCTCCCTCCTGCTCCTCCGCCACAGACTTATCCCGTGCCATAAAGAATATGATAACGATAAGGATATTATTTCTATACCCCCAAAGAATTACAAGCGACATGAAAAAAAAGAAGAAGAAGCAACTTGTATAATTTCAGTTTTATTTAAATTATCTTCTTATGTAAATTTAACTTTTATAACTACAACGACGACGACGATGAAGAAATACGAAGACTTTAGGCGATGTCTTGAAACGCCGGCCGAAGACAAAAAAAAAATTAAAGAAACAAAACTACGACTCAACCAAACGAAGACAAGTTCCATCAAAAGTATATCTATCTACAACAACTAGTCTCTCAACTCAACTCAACCTCGTGGTTTACTTATTTCAATTGCAAAGACCAACCTTACCCGGAAGGCAGCATGAGCGCGTCACAGTTAAAAGCAAGCAATACGAAAGGATACACACTGTTTCTATCTGTCCTTTTATACTACTTTCCATCTTGACTTAAGTTTTTGGCACGTAAGAACTTTTTACACCGCAGACAATTCATTAATTAAATCCTTGAGGCGTTCGTTGTGGGGCCGGCGCGCGACGCGCGACGCTGCACCAAATCAGAAGAAAGCATGAAGATCTTTCTCATTTTCACGCGTTTGCTTTGTAAAGTCATCTGACGTCCATCGTTCCTTTTGTGGAAATGGAAATTGCGGATTTACTATTCATTCGCATCCCATAGTCCTTGTCGTCCTAGTCAATGAAATAACCACGACAACGCACATATATACTCTTAACTTCATTCATTGATATGTTTTGCCGAAATAATAGTTTGAACTATGTGTTTCATTACAAACAACAAACTCTGCAGGAAGGATTTCCGTTTGTCCTTTATGCATTTGACAAGAAAATAAATACATCTATCTACATATATACCTCCCGTAGAGGTAGGGAACCTCCTTTTGGATTTTGGATTTCGGAATACTGTCAATAGTGAATATTGCATTTGAATAGAATTCCTGGAATTTCGCCTTGGTGGATTGTTACGTAAAATGAATGTCCATTCCGTCGATTCAATAATCCTTGCATCGAGTTTGCTGAAAACAATCACTGAACGTAAATACACTTCCTCTTACTAATATTTAACAAAGACCAGTGACGGCGGTAGCGGAACCAGAGGGAGTGAGCATGCTCGTAGAACTTGTCGTTTTTTTTTTTGAAAGAGTCTACGCTTCGCCGAAGGATTAAAAAAATAAAAATTGGATGTCTTTTTTTCATATTTTTCTTAACATAGCGAAAACACCAACTGCAGGAACGATCTGTAGTCACAGGGCACAGATTAGATGAGAATATAGCGGAGGAAGGCTACATCAAATCGAAGTTGAATCCTAATCCGCGGGATGAAGGATACGTACACAACGGTGTTGTTGGTCCCTTGGCTTGGTAGTCAGTCGCTCGTTGTCTCCCGTATATGCCAACCAACAGATTATTTTCAAAAAGAAATACAAACTAAAATTGTATAAATCCTTCCATGTCGACAGGGACGGAGCCATAGCAACATAGGGCGCTAGCGATTTTTGGGCAGATCACCGACTTACAACTGGATAAAACGGATGCAATTTACACACAAAATATAAACAATTTAAATATGTCCCTAAGATTTCGGTTGGCGGTTGTTACGTGCCATACAACGGACATTGACGGAGAAGATTGACATTTTGCGTGAACGATTTGAGTGTAAGGTAATCTCTTGCAGATGTTTTGTGAATTACAAACCAACGTCATGCGATCTGATCCCGCTTGGGTTTCCTATAGGCCATCGCTGAAATTCAGAGCAATGTTTGCAGAAAAGAAAATTGGACCACTCGGATCCGTGCCACCATAAGATACCTCACACACAAGTTGTCTCATTTAATTTCAACATCTGCCCGCTCTTATTGAAAACCCCTTTCTAGACATTAAACAGCTCTTGGTTCATCCCATATCTCCATATCAAGTTGGATAAAATGTATGGCTATTGGCCATGATCTTTTCATATTATAATAATATAATATATTAACTTATTGCGTCAGACAAGGCGATGTTAATGGGTCCAGTTTACCCATTAACATCACCCTTGTCTGGCCATCCTGTTGCACTTTCAAAGAGACGGAGATTTGTCCATTGTGAAATACTCAACTCCTTGAGCTATTGTAAAAATCCTTCTACGAAGAAGCGACTTTCATATGCGTTCTCCCCTTTTTTCTGGCGATCGATGCCACAGGTTTGGATGCTAGGACCACTACTTTTCAATTTTAAAACAAAATGCAGAACCCACAATTTAACAGAGAAAAAAAGTTAAGATTCCTTATGTAACATGATGAAAGGCTCTCAAAAATAAAAATCCTCCACTGCATTTGAAAATCCCTTATTTTTTTATTTAAAAAAATAAAAAATGTCTTCAATTGTACGAGTCTCTGACTTTTATGAGAGCAACAGTGAATTCGTACAGCCATAGCGCAATGAAAATGCACACAATTTTCATTTTACCGCTCATACTCATACCGATGGATTTTTCGGTTAACTCGACTCCGGTGTAATACATCGCGCACTGGGTTTGTACATGAGGTCGGTCTCGGTCCCGGTTTCTGGCTCTTACTGTAAGTGAGCTTTTTTGTACACAGCGAAGGTCGTTTTTATAAAGAAAAGAAGATAAAAACAGAAAAATACGATTATTTCCAAACTGAATGTGATAAGAAATAAAAAAAACTCCTACTACCTATACTCTACACTATTACTACACCACTGTTGTTATCCTTTTATTTTTGAGCGATGAGAACCGATGGTAGGGGATTCGAGGAGTTGAAGTTGGGTGGGAGGGGGGGGAGGAGATTAAAATGAACATATAACGAGTTTTACCTTCTTTTTTGCTCTTCTTGTTGATTTTGTTTTTATATGTATGCGTTTAACTCTCTCGCTCTCTTTTGACTTTCGACATTCCTTTGCCGGAAATAAATAAAAAAAAATTGAAGAAGGTAAACGGAGTTGGGGTGGCTCGAGTCCCGAAATACCAGGATAAAAAAGGTGAAAATGAGATGAAATTCCAGAGGATTTTTTTTCCTCTCTTACTTTGTGTTACTACAAATTTCTGCATTATAAGCAAATGATTGACATATAAATATTCACAAACACATATAGATCACGAATTGCATATCCAGGACATTAGGGGCGGCAGGCACTGCAGAAGGTACTGCGCGGCCTTAACAGTAAAACCGAAAATCGTTTTTCTTTTTTTAGCTTTTAATGTAGGTATAGGTAGGTACCTACCTACTTTTATTTTCCATACAAAGCATTTTTTGAAGCATGTCAGCCCCAAGGGTAGTTTTTTTCTCTCTATACATTTGCCTTCACTAAGGGCTTTTTTTATGTTCCTAATGGTCGTCCCTACAAAAAAATATTTTTTGCAAGCTCTTATAGATAGTCAAGGAGCATGAAATCAAAAAATAATATGATACTGCAGACAAAACAACACACACAAAAATATACAAAAAAAAAAAATATAACGCAACACAACAAACGAAATGTGTAGAAAGAACTAACAGACAGAGATGATAGGGTACAAAAAACCGTTAGTATAGAGAAAGTTTGAAATTATATTCTGTTTTGTAAATGCTTTTATATACGTTTTTTTTTTTTTTTTTTTTTTTTGTGTTTTTATATCGTTCCGAGACTATATTAATTTCTTTTGCGGTAAAAAGGAAGATATATTTTTTTTGTTTCTGAAAGGATTCTTTTATTTTTAGGTTTTGTTTTTGTTCATCTTCTTCCTCTATTTGTATTTGTACTTCTCGTAGTTTTCTTTTTTTTTTGTCCAAGGAAGAAAAAAGTGAATGGAAAAAAATGGCTATACTCACTTACCTCTTTCAACTCCAGAGATGTCTTTTCCGTAACCTGCAATAGAAGAAGAAGAAAATAGAATTAAATAAATAAATAGTATTTTTGTTTTTTTTTTTTTTTTTTTTTTTTTTTTTTTTATAGAGACTGGAGTATAGTTTGAAATGTAATTGCAAGAAAAATTGGAGTAAATAATGGAACTTAAAAGGACGAATGGTGGAAGACAATTTTTTTGTGTGTGTTTTAAGTTTGCAGAAAAATGATGAAGAACTTTCTGTCATTCGAATCAAATCGGAAAGGTTCCAGTGGTTGACAGAGTTTTAGTTATTAAAAAAATAAAGTGATTAATATGTATTTATGGAAGAAGGTTGGAACTCTTTGCAAAAGGATGCAAACCGGACAGGGATTGATGAATAAACGTTCGCATTTATGTATGTATTTTTTGTATTTTCTATCACATCTTTTAAAGAATTTTTCCTACAAATAATGTACCTATGTATGTACATATATGAATTTGTTAAACAACAACATTTTTATGGTGAAATTCTATTTTTCTTAGTTTTTGAAACAGGTAAAATATTAGATGATTAAAAGCAACGAAACTACTCTAAATAGTGAGGAATTTATTGAAATCTCGATATAGCCAAAATATATTTTTTTCACCCAATTTTATGGCAAAATGCTTTCATTAGACGATATCATGTAAGATCCATTTGATTATATGATCCTGACATCGTTTTTACGTCACGCTGGTTATTTTAACTTTAGATAACAGCTGGCTTATGTCAGGGGTACAAAATTAAGCAGTTTTGTGTTCACTTTAGATAACAATTTATTTCAATATTTTTTTCGATTTTTTTGGAATTTTTGGAAACCAACAATAATTTTATCAATTTTGATTAAAGTTCGGTTCAGACAAAAAAAAAACAGTTTTGGTAGATGGATAAGATTTTCTAAATCTGTTGAAGGAATCATGTGTACATTCAGAGTACGTGGTCACATGTCAAGGATTAGTTCAGTGTTTAGCTAAGTAAATGAAAAAAAGGTTTTTTGAAAACATTTTTCAAAAAAAAATTCAAAAACTCCAGTTTATAGATATTCAGCAAATACATTTTTTTATAACTTTTGAAAAAAATTTAATGAGCAGTTTTCAAAATACTCATTTTTTTTAAAAAGATTTAAAAAATTATTTTAACAATACAAAAAAAAATATTTTTTTAATAATGCCGTTTCCGAGATAGTCTATAGCAAAAAAAAAAAATTCAGCCATATGATTTGTTGTACCTAAAAAGCTGCACTGAATTTTGTAAATCAAAATGGTTAGAGCTGCTTTCGAGAAAAATAAGCTTTAACGTAACGGTGATTCACGATTGTTGTGCCAAAAAGCTAATAACAGAATAACTTCATTTAAAATTACAATAAAATAATACGTTTTTGGCATTACAAAAAGGTATAGCATGGCATTGTTGGAGTTACCGTTATTTTTTAATAATTTTTTTTTCAAATTTAAGTCATGTTTCCAGAAAATTGCCCCTCCCATCTAAACGGAGGGGAACCGACCCCCCTCCCATACGATTTTTTTTTTTGTCTCAACCCAACCTATACGCTCTAGCTTTTTGGTACAACATTCGTGAATCACCCTGTATAGAAGGTACCGTGATTTTTTGAGCTAAAAAAATGAATTTCCCCTATGTACAATTCCTTAAAAAACTCTTTATATGTACTTCGAAGTAATTGGGCCCCCCCCTTTTGGGCTGTAGGTGTCTATACATACATACATACATACATACATACATACATACATACATACATACATACATACATACATACATACATACATACATACATACATACATACATACATACATACATACATACATACATACATACATACACACATACATACATACATACATACATACATACATACATATATACATACATACATACATACATACATACATACATATAATCGCAAGTAAAAAGTGGGTCTGAAAGTTCGTCCGTCTGTCTGTTCGCACCTCTAGAACCTGAACGGATTTGCCAATTTGCTTCAAAATTGGTATTTAGGACCTATTTATTTGGACAGCCCTCGGAATGTTTTTTTTAATTACGGCACCTGCCATACAACCGTGAAGAAGAAAATTGAAATCGAAAACGAAAACGGCTCTAACGAGTTTGATAAAAATTTCAGAATGCTATTTTCTTAAGACAGTCTATCTTTTGGTTAGAAAGATTTTTCGAAATTTGTCTTATAACGGTACTTCTCATAGAACCGGTATTTTCAAATCAAGTTTTCTCGTAAACTATAAATCCGTTTTCCATGGAACGTCGGAGACTGGAAGTCATTTATGTATAACTTAATTAATATGGCATTTCAAAATTTTAAAAAACTTTATTTTTTTGATTTTTAAAAATTTTCTTGAAAAAATATTGGTTTTCGAAATTTGCTGGAAACGGGTATATTGAATTTTTTTAGCATTAACGGGTATATTGAATTGTTTTAACATTATTTTTCAAGATGGATGCAAACTACGAATAGCAATAATATATATTTACATAGTCAAACAAATTTTAAAGAAGGGAAAAAAGTGATTTTTTTGGGTACCTACAGCGGAAAAAAAACTGACCTATTTAACGGGTTTTGACAAAAACTGCCACAAATTTCGAGATTGGTATTATGCATGAAGTTTTCATAAAAGCATTTTTTTAGTATCAATGTTTGAGGCTTCTTTAGAAAGATACTTTTATTGATTTTATTTTCAATTTTAAATACTTAAAATAGACCAACAGAACATAATATAAAGTAACAGCATTTAAGTTAGGGAGCTTCGGAAAAAGACTTCTGAAAATTTATTGGAAAAATGGTTCGCCACTTGAATAATATTTTTTTCAACTTTGAGGGCTTGTACATTAGCATATAATATATATATATGTATTAAAAATTCCTTTATATCATATGCTCGGGTTATCTAAATGCATTTAGACATAAAAATCAAAAGGCTACATAAAACTTTTTCCAAATGAATTTTTTCGCGCTCAGACCACTGTGCGTCGCATCGCCTACGTAATAACGGTAACACGAAACATTTCAAAACTAAACCAAGCTTATTTACTTTTGTTCTTTATTTGTTTCTTAGGAAGTCAAGCCACAGAGCTGATCTTGGAATACGAGGCTACCTCAGCGATCACATATTGCAAATGTTTTCCGAACTAGATATTAACTATAGTCATGGAGAAAAATCGGTCTTCCTTCAGCAGACTTCAAAAAAGTAAGCATTTTCATCAAATTTCGACGGAGGTTACATCATATTTGAATAACACACCAGATTTTCAAATTCCTCATGGGAAGGCGATATAACATTTTAAAATTTGCTTAAAAACTGTTTTGGCTGTGCTCAGTCTTAAAATCATTTCCATCATTAAATACAATTTAAAAGTTGCCAATCGCATTAAAATAAAAATTTTTTCCAAAATAAATTCGATGGATGAATCAACAGAATTTGCTGATTCATAATCAGGAAGTAGGCACTATCGATTTTGTTCCAACTCGTTAAATTTTCAACCTTAAAGTATATTGAAAATAGATTGTATCTGAAAACTTACTAGTTCACTGACCTCCGTTCAAGTAATGACTAACACAAATTAATCGAAACAATCCTCGAATTAACAAATCGCCAATTAAATCCCCTGCCATGTATATTTCCCCATCAATTCCATGATTTGTTTCCCTGTTTTATTATACACACACACACACAAACAATAAAATCGACCTGTCTTTTTGTAAATTATGGATAAAATAATTTCCACAAACATTGTTTGAAAAAAAAAATCTCACAAATGTAATTCAATCTGTGTGAAACGAGGAACGATGACGACGACAACGATTTCCCCTAGTACGATATGCACGAGTGCATCCATCAATTGTATCTATATAATATGTACATCTATAAAATTACGTATATGTATTGTATATGCAGCAAGCTGGATCAGCAAGAAAGTAACACACATTTGCCAGAGCACCCAGAACATTGCCAATCCCACCACAACCAACTCATGCTTGCTACTGATATACTTACCTCTTTTTTAGTGTAAAATAGTATCATAACAAATATATGTTTATAATTTACAGTTGTGACTCTCTAAGTCGAAATTTTTGCAATAAAAATATTGATTTGAAACTTTCAAAATTGCATGGCCAACTTGAAAAAACTTGCCATTCGTTAAAATTTATGTCGAACTAAAGTATTCTGATTGACAAAAAAATGCACCAAGCTTTACTTTGTTATTTGTTCAGACGAAGAGAAATAATTGAACAATATGGAAGAAAAAGATTGAAGAATGCAGATTTTCATTTTCTAAATCGAAATTCAAAAACATGCTTCAAATTATGTGAAAATGTATTCACAATATTATTTCACGGGAGATTTTATTTTTGGGAAGGGAAAATAATACCTACAGTTTTCAAAAATAATTCACAAAGAAGTAATCTCCACACACATAGGCACGATGTAAATTATGATGTGGAATCAATTTTTCGAAGTGACGCGCAGTGGTTATAGTCTGTTGAAATAATATATACCATTCTAGAGTTATGGGTTCCAATCAAATCCAAACCTAACCTTAATTTAGTATCACAGGTTATATCTCTAGCAAGGAAGTAAGTAAATCTTCGGCGTATGAGTTAAATTTATTTTCTGCATACGAAAATGGCTACGATTGAAAGTCACTAGGGTTCGACTCCAATTCCATATCGTTCCATTAATGAATTAAGAAACTTATTTCCGAATAGCAAATCTTTTATAATTTTTTTTTAAATTCCAAAAGGAAAATATGGGAAATGCTTGACATTTACAATAGGCTTTTTCTTAAATTCGGTTTTTCGTATATTTCACGTTTCTATTTCACATATAATCTACAAAATATCGCATTGATTTAAATTTACGCTGCATCATTTTTCGTAGTGGTACGTAAGTAAGAGGGATAAGAGGTAAAAGCTCAAAGGGTTCCCGCTTACAATTAACAATCGCAAAATTAATTTTAAATGTTAAATAAAAATTAAACGATTAATTAACAATTCTTATAATTAATAATTTGTAGAACTAAAAATTATAGTTCATTCAATATCTGTTTGTAACAAAATTTGTAAATTCTAGTTACAACTTGCCCTGGCCTACGTTACATCTCACCTCATACTCAAGATTAGTTGAAACAAGACAATTTTTGTTATAAATTCCTTGTCTCAAAATTTTCTGAACAGGCTTTCCTTGACTTTGAAGCACGGCCTTCACATTTAAAAAAGATTTGGCTGGCTTATTTTGTTCGCAATTAGAGGGAGTCAACTGTAAACATTTTGTTGCTAAAGAATATCCCAGTCTTTTCGCCACAATCAAAATGCTGTTACCTCATAAGACTCTTCTCTCTATACTCAACTCTACCTGATGCTGCTTTTCTGCTGCTGGCTCTCCAGGCAGAAAATTGAATTTTCATTTTATGCAATCATATCAGAAGAAAGTGAACGAAAAACGGCAGCAGCACAACACGCCTGGCGGAGGAGTGGGCACGATAAGTGAAAAACGAAAAACGAAAAACGCTTTTCTCGCACTTCTTGATTTACTCTACCATTACCACCGTTACCGTTACCGTCCGTCGCCATTGCTTCCGTTGATCGAATTTTCAAAAATATCCGAATGAGTGAATGAATAGAGAGTGGAGAGTGGGTGTACTACTGAGTAGAAGGTAGGTAAGTCTATTCAAATCAACCAGAGCGGAAGTGAAATTAATTTCGCGCAGCATTGCTAACGCAAAGTCGTTTTGAATAGAATTGGAAAAAAAAATACTCGAGACGCTGTCGCTGCGCTGCTTCTGTGTGTTGTCTACAACTGCTCAAGCTGAAGCTGATGCCTTCTTTAACCCTCAAAACACCCAAAACTATGTATAACCAATTAAATTTGCAAAATATTTGCTTAGTTTTGTTGAATAGAAATTCTGAATGCGCCCTGCTTCAGCCTAGGCCCCTGCCCCATGCCCCAGAAACGGTCCCACGTCTGGTTCTATGTTCTGTGATACACAGCACCATTTTCTGAATGTCTTATTTTTGGGCAAATGTCAGCTCAGTCGTCGTCGTCGTGCCGTCATAGTAGTAGTCGTCCTTCTATTCCATTATATATATCGTCTTCTTTTCTTCATTTTTAGAGTTCTTCCTGTGTGGCATTTGGAGAACTGTTTTTGCATGCAATATGCATTCAGCATGCATGCTCGCATGTGCTGCAGCATGTGTTCTTGATGACGAAATGATGATTCCTCTACTAAATGCAGAAGGTCGGGGGTCTTTCTAATTTGAGTCGGGTTGATGAGTTTTCTTGTCCTTCAAGCTCGAGGTATATATAGAAGTCCTCAACGTAGTCGTCATTGTCGTGTATGGAATACGCGACAAACCAAAGCAAATAAGTCCGGGTTTTATATGGTGTGTCGTTAGCCACAATCGTCACCACAGCAGCAAAGACGACGACGACGTGGTGGGGCATGCAGCACCATCATAATATATACATATATATAGAAGGCACCACACATAAAACTTCAACTGGGAGTTGTTTTTGAAATGGGGAAGGGGGGTAGAAAGGGATAGGGGACAGAGAAATTCAAAGAAAATCAGGACTCAAAAGTTTCAAAAGACAGGCAGCATCAGGAACCAACCAAGGACCAAGGACTTTTATTTGATGTGCATAGAAGGAAAATCGTTTGTTGACTTTTCCTCCGTAGGAAAAAGAAAGATGTGTTTTTCTTTTAATTTTTCACTTCGTCTTCTTATTTATATTTTATTGCACATTAAAGAGTTGGATTTACAAAATTGCCACTGATGATGATGATGATGATGGTTGCCGAAGTGATGATGGATCTTCTGCTGGCTTTTATTTGAAGTTCATTTTGTGATGAATGCAAGGAGTGTGAGGAAGATACATAGGTACATATAAATGGATACATGTTTATGTAAGATATTTCTGTGCTGCTTGAATTTTATATGCGATTCTTTTTTTTGCTTGTCATGTGTTGCGGTGTGGAAGTAAGCAACAATTAAAAAGGCAAAGAACTTTGATCAAAGGGTGCAATTACCTCAAGTTTAGAATTGATTCGTTGTGGGCTTAAAAAAAACCTTTAAGAATATTTATACAAATTTTCTTTTAATTTTTTTTTTTTTTCATAAGGGCATTGGCTGTGTTTAAAATTTTTTGTAAAGAGATGATCTCCAAGTTGTTTTTGATCTTCCAATGCCCTTGTCAGGCTTCTTTAGTGTATTGCCTTTCCAACGGCATTTGCGATGCATGACGTTTGCATTAAATTTGTCTGTCCTGTGTTGTTTCAAAGTTAAACGTTTGACATGGTTTATGGCCAACCGATCCTCAGAATTTACCGAGGACAACTAGCCCTGCAACTCGATGAATATATTGCCAGGACACTCCCGTGCTTTAAAACCATGTAACAGCAACAACACTGATTTAATACCAACTGGTATTGACTGCTCAGATGCTCTCAACAAGTCTCAATTGCTGAAGTAAAGCAATCCCAAGCAGTTTATTAATTGAAAATAAATTGACTGTTGCCAAAAGCGACTGTTGACGCGAGCGAAAACGCGTTTAAAAGCTAGTTTTAAATAAATAGGTAAATAAAATATGCAACTTTTGATCAGTCGACCGGCAAAAAATTAAAACTAATTTAATGAACGACAATTTACTCATCATGACACGTATAAGTCAAAGAAAAATATCATATGCCTCTATCACATTAAGTCGAAAACCTGACCAATCCATATCAAAGCGTTTGATAAATTAACTTTTAATCTTTTAAAGCTAAAGGATAAAACCATAGATTATGTCCGCTTATGGTTTTTATTTGTGCCACAACATGGAATGACCATTGACCATCTAGTGTAAGCCTACCATTATAACTCATGACATCTCTACAATGTAAACCCATCATTATAACTCTTGACATCTCTGGGCAACAAAACAAGTACAAAGAAACAAGAAAATAAGGCGAAGAGGAAGGGCATTCGATGTTTGGTTGCTGCAGAGTGTAGTGTACTAAATTTTGTAAATAAAGTAAGTATATTTTGTTTTATACATTTTGTATTTTAACTATAATTTTGAACACTAGTTAGTTATACTCTGTTCAAGTAAATCGTTCAGTACAGGGAAGATAGGACGTTTGCCTTTCAGTCTGGCTATATTGGCTTGCATACATCGGTCTCAACTTAAAGCTCTCACAGCTCACAGGGTTTCCGTACTTTGCATAATATATTGCCGCAAATCAAGTCAATTGTTCATTAGGGCTACCATTTGCTGATTTAAAACAAAAAATCAAAAATTATTTATCTTTTTCCACACCACCAAGCGGTTATTCAGAAAGGATACAAAAATAAAAACAAATGACAACACCTCCCTTCAACCAAAAGCTGAAAAAGCTACAAAATCCAAATTTCAACATAGAAATGCAGTAGCGAGATCCCTTTTTTTAAATCATGGCAACACCTTTTAGATGTCTTTTGTTTTGTGCGATGACGATGAGGGTTGTTTTTGTTATACTAAGCAAAACGAAACGAAAATTAGTCTGGTTTTTGCAGTCACACTGAAAGGTCATGGGTGCGTACAAATTTATAGAAAATCAAAACAACAATTCTTGTGTAGTTCAGTGGTTTGTGTTTGATTTCAGAGGCAGATTCTGTTTTAGTTTGCCACTAGGATTACCTGCAGGCATCATTGGTAGATAAAAAGCTCCATCATAAGGCATTTACTGAACTATTTTCTTGAACAGAGTATAGAGTTACTCAGTGTCAATTTCATATACATGCTGTAGTACATACGCCTTACGACAGGTAGCTAGAGACGAATCAGGAGCAGAAGATTATTTCAAAGTTTAGTTCTCACTTATTTAACAAATCACTGAATTTTGTTTGTAACGAAGGAATATGCAATAAATACATCGTAGTAATTAATTTTAAATTTTAAATTATGAAAGTAATTGTTTTCAATTCATAATTTAATCTAAGGGATTGCAACAATTTATAAAAAATATTATTTGTATTTACTACTTTGTAACCAATTTTGAAATAAAAATAAATACTCATTAGATTAGGAATTTTTAAATTCTCTTTAAAAGGATTATGTCGTTAGGTTTATATATGTATTTGGAGAAGCTAATATTTTTTTTTTTAGTCTTGTGTATTACTTTCCATCCCAACATTCGAAAAAGCCAACACAGTTCAGGTTTATCTCCTCTCTAACACCCATTCTGTCAGGTTGCCACACGTGTGCACTACACAAAAAGAACAATCTCACAAAAATAACCTCTTATAAGGATTTACGTATCCCCAGGTGATGCTCAAACATTCACGTGACACTTATTTCCTATGGCATATTCTTCTAGATAGGTAAACGTGACTACCTATGTATGTACAGTACAGGTACAAAAAAAAATCTTTTGAATCCCACACGAAATTAAATGACATTTCTGGGACACACGTCGCTTATGTTTCTACCTATAATTTTTCCAATAATTTTTCCTTTTCATAAATACTTTACTTCTAGATATTTCTTTTCAAAGGAATTTTTGAATTAGGTAAGGTTGTTTGGAATTTTTTGCAACATGGGAAGTAAAAATTTGCGATAGAAGTTTTTTTCCTTTGTTTTTCAAATCAAAAGGAAGCTACTTACATGTTTCATCTTTTTTATATTTCGAGCAAATTAAATGGTTTGTTCTTGTGGTTCGTGATAACCTTCAATAACAACAACAACGACTTAAATATCTATATTTTGAACATTGAACAAGAAATAGGACAAAAATCAAGTTCATTTGTAAACATATTCCAAGACTGGTAGATAAGTATAACCTAAAAGCACTTGTTGGAAAAAGAAAACAAAAAAATTAAAACACAATACATATTACTCAAAACAACTTCCTTCCTGCTGCAACCAAAAACCCAATTCAGCCGGAAAACTCCCCCTCCCCCCCTCAAAAAAAAAAACACCCTGTGATACGAGACTTTATGCCAAAATAGATTCAACAAAAAAGAAACTCTCAACAAAAGAAACTCCTTATAATAGAGACTCCTACTACGAGTACATACAACTTAAGATCATATTATCCAACACCAAAGTAGTATCGTATCAACCCATATATACATACATATACAACAGTATGCACACAAGTATTCGTCCGGGTACAGTATATACTTGTTCTTGGATTTTAAATCCCCTGTAGCAGATTTTTCTATTAAAGAGTTGCAAAAGCCATGGCAACAGCAACAACAAATAAAATATAAAACCTTTTTGTGCAAAATCATTGCGAAAATAAATTTAAGAGAAAAAACGAAGAGCATGCAAAAAAATTCTCTATTAAATTTAATGACCAACCATTGAACTAAATAAAAGGATATGCACATCATGCACATCCACATACCACCCAACATCCTAAAACCCTACCACACCCAACCACTCAACCCCCAACATCACCATCATCATTGCCACGCAAACCATCAGACCTCTATCCCCTGCTTTGTCACCCCCAACTTTGGTATTTGCATGTAAACTTTTAAAACCAACACATAGCACAACCAACAAGGATGAAAAAAAAAAAATACTAGGTATTCTCAATCGATACCCCTTGAAACTTTTTCACCACCGAACCGACCCGACCCGACCCGACAAACGGCAATGGCGATGGCGATGGCGATGGCGACAACGTCGGCGACGACGGCAACGGTAAGGGTAGCGGTGACGGTGACGGTGACAGACCGACCGACCAAAACCACTCTCCAACTCTCGTCGTCGTCGCTTGCCACCCACTTTACTCGTACACAATACAGTCACGGACCTAAAAAATGTTCATTCTATGCAAACGTAAACTGTCTGCATGCATGCTTTCATGTTCATTCTTTCAGCCCCCAGCTGCTGTTGCTGCTGTGCGTTGATATTGCTTATTGGCCCAAACGAGCGCGCCAAATGTTCCTCCTCATTGCCGTCGACGTCCGTCGTCGGTCGTCCCTTCAACCGATGCTTCTTCTTCCATTGCTTCCACTGATGCCGCTCCAAATGCTTAAAAGCGTAATGGGCCAAAATCGGTTCGCCATGCACATTCTTATATCTGCATGTATAGCTCTATATAAGCCTATACATCCTTAGCCCACCACAGTCAGTAGGGTAGAACTTGTTGTTGTTGCTGATGTTGTTGTTGTTGTTGTTGGTGCTGATAGTAGTAGCAGTTAGTAGGTATGTATATATGTATGTTGGTTGGGGGGTTGTGTGAATTCGCATATTAAACGAAAATTCAAAAAATATGAGAGAAAGAAGGAAACCTAGCCGGGAAAATTGTGAATACCACCATCAAAATTTTTGTTGCAATGGCAGGGTTGAAAAAAAATTCTTCCGTTTGTGAGTTAGTACGTCGGTCGTAGTCGTATACCTACATAGACGTATAGCTCAGTTACAGTTACACTGAGAAAGGGGCACATTATTTTTCCACATAACACATATGTGCAGTAGCAGCAGCATGCACTCGTAAAAACTCCATTTTGTAATAAATCATTTGTCTATTGTTTGGCAACCGAGTGGCTTGGGTTTGGGGTGGTGGTGGGTGGTGGGTGGACGTTGGGGTCGTCGATGTTAAACAAAAACAAAAATAAAAATAAAAATACAAAAAACATCCAAGTTAAAACGGGAAAACAAAAATGATGAAAATGAAAATCCATAAATCCATAAAAATGCAAAACCGGAAGTTGTGCGCGTTCTCCCTTCACTGTGCACAGTGTATGTGTGTGTGTCTGTTTGTATATGCAAAACTCACTCAACACCCTACATTTCCCTATATCCAGTTTTGTGAATGCAACAGCGCCCTTCAAGATTAATACCTACTCATGCCATGAAACACAAGGTGGCAGGGAAATCATGAAAATGTGTTGGAAAATTATGGAAAACAATATTATAACGCAGCAACAAAAAAAAAATATAAATAAAAAAAACAGACTTTTTTTTGCATTATTATTTTGTATTGTGAGTAAATACTTAAAAGTGTTTGCTGGCACTTGATGCCTTGAAGCTTGTGTAGTGTAGTGTTGTTTTGCAATTGCCAGCTCCAAGCTCCAAGGTAATTATAAAATAGAGATACCTAGCCAAAGTTGATGGCGAAGAGGAAAACATTTTTATTTCTATGGGGAGATGTCGTCTACCTAGTTGACCTTTTTTATTATTATTTTTATTAAAGGCCAAGTATTGTGGTGGTAAAATCGTCTACATTTCGGGATTGTGATGAGTTTTAAAAAGAAAAGGTGACAATGTTTGCAGAATTGAATATAACGCTTTGTCTTGTGTCTGAAAGAAACACCAACAATTACAAAACCATTATTGCTGAATCCCGTAGAAGAAGCTGAGTTGTTGGCCCGGAACTCCACATAATGGCATAGTAGATTGTATCACTGTTGTCTCAGCTTCTTTCTTTCGCTGGATGCATTCTTCCGTTATTTATAAACCTATCGTTTTCCGAAACCTCAGTCAAATTATCCGGCTCAATGTTGTCAACAATGTTATCAGAGTCACAGATGCTGTCATCGTCGCTTTCTACTGAATCAATGAATTCATTCAATCAATTAGTTCTTTCAAATTATAGTTTTATTGTGGCATTGATGCTTTCGAAAATCCATCTAACGCATTTGAATTAAATTGAATCAAAAAATACCGGTTAGACGTTAGAGGTAAATTTCAAATAAAGTCACGGCGGATTCAAGACCTTCATTTTCTGAACAAACAAAGACTAAATGACAGTTTTCTGTTTTTTTTTTTTTTTTTTTTTTTTTTTTTTTTTTTTTTTATTTCAATTAAGTTGATATGCAGACAATGTCAACTTACATACTACCAATGCACTTATGAATTAATTAAATTAATACAATAATAAGGGGAGAGTACGAAATTATATTAGATTAAGTAATACTTTTGTAAGTTGTAATAAGTACCTATACGTAACAGTTGCATGAGAAAAAATTAAATAATTTTGTAAAATTAGTAATTTTCTAATTAAAGGGTGATTCATTGTGAGGTTTGATTTATAATGTAAAATGTAACAAATAAATTTGATTATCGGATAAAAGAACAATTCATGGCATTTACTTTTTGAAAATGATATCTTGTAAATCATGTTGGCCAAGACTACGTCTGAGGTGGTCCATTTGTAAGGTCCATTTTTGGGCGAATCGTTTGTTCATAGCGAGGGGTAGGTATCTTGCGTATAACAAGTAATGTTGACTTCCAATTGGCTTATTCCTGAAGAACTGAGACTTTACATATCCCCAGAAAAAAAAGTGCAAAGGTGTTTGATATTTTTTCATGATCTTACTTACTTGCACTTAAGGTGGCACAGACATTCCATTGTGGATCCTCGCAAGCTAGGCTGGTCCCAAGCCCTGTCTCACTGAGACTATGGGCTTGAAGTTCAGGAAGCACTTGCGTACCATCTCTGTTCGTACTCACGTTCTATATTCTTCCTGTTTCATAGTCTATTTTTTCTTGGCATTTTTATTACTTGTCCTTTAAATGCTGTAATTAGAATTATAGTACCTATTTTGTGTTTTTAATTTAAATTATTTTGATCGAGGAACTTCACAACCTGACGAATATATTTTCAGTCACAATGACTAAATTTATTAATGTCGTGTGTCGTCATCGCCAAAAATGACTTATGTCAGCGCGGTTTCAACTTTCGAAGTGTTGAAAGTGGTCAAGTCATGTGATCGTCATTGTTTTGCATGTCATCGCGATGACACCGAATGTCATAAATCACAATGACAAGCTCTGTCCGTCGCGTCATCATGTTTTGAGACACCAATGACAGACTTGCGCCATTCGTGTGATCGTCACTGTAGCTAGCAATGAAACTTAGGTGCAATAACAAATTTTCATACGACGACGACGTCAGAATGTCACTGCGATAACATATTGGACATTGGATTCTCGGATGACTGCGAGGCAAAGGAGTATGACACCGCTTCAACAAGGTCAAACTGCATTTCTGCAGTGGTTGATATCATCATCCTGAATTATTTGTGATGCAAGGAAGTAAAAAAATACCGAGGAAAGTAACTTGATTTGAAAGGATTTTGTTAAAAAAAAAAAACAATTTTCCTGAACGGTATCATGACCAGTAGGTATGTTTTAAATGAAACCCGTCGAAGAAGATTATAAAGACAAATAAGTTTCCATCTTTTTTTGTTATTATTTGTTTTACCTTTAAATTTTTGATATTATTTTTTTAACTAAGAATATTTTTTTGGTTATTTTTTGTTAATTGTTAGGTGTTACCATATTTCTACTAAAAATGAACAATAAATCTAAATTTTCATGTAATGTTTCATATATAACTCAATAGTGAAATTAAGCTCGGTGTCCTGTTCTAAAATTTACATTTTGTCGCTTACCTACGATAAATAAGCGGTTTGGGATCGAAATGATCAACAAATAATCATACATAGAATGCAATGTGATATGCAGACATAATTCTGAGCCAGTATAGGTAAATATAACACCATACAGCGACGTGACGTCATCAGGAATAGATAAACATATTTTTATAACGCAAACTTAACTTTTTTTATTTATAATGCCTTAGTTTGCAAAGCAAAATTTGGATCCGGGAGGGGTATTTCAGAGTATTAGAAAATAAGTCGAAAGCAAATTTCTTTGAAATAAAAAAAATTATACATATATTCCACATCTTTTATTTATGGCCACCAATGTGTTGTCTAAAAGCAAATACACATCATAAGTGAAGATTCAAAATACAAGCACGTTCTTGCGACCCACTTGTATGAATTTTTTTTTTTTTAATTTTTTTATTATTTCACAATATTCTGTCCTACAAGGTGATCTCTCCACAGAGAGTTCATTCAATTGTGAGGTGAGTCATTTTGTGGTCGTGCAGTGTTGTTACCGGCAAACAACGACTATCATTGTTATGCTGGGCTACGACGATGATGATCATCAGTAGGGTACCTCAGAGGTAGCAAGGGTGACGCTTAATTCAAAGAATCAAGCTCTTGGGTAACTACGAGTATACTAACTCATTGTGATTATTGTGCCAATAAAAAAAAAAGGCAAACCGGAGAAGGTGTGACTGTGCGCCGGCCATTTGCGTGTTCTTTTTTTATACCCTATTCCATAGAATGGGTATATTGTATTTGGTGTGGAGTTTGTAACATAGAGAAATAATACCGTTAGATATAGAAAAGTATATATATTCTGACTCAGAATCAAAAGCCTAGTCAATTTAGTCATGTCCGTCCGTCCGTCCGTATGTATACTCTCTAGAGGTCGCAATTTTTGACCACAAACACGCCCACAATCGCCATTTTTGTTGAACAACCTCAATTTGGTAAAAATAAATTATGTTTTTTGTACAGTTACGAAACAGCATAACGCTAAAATTTTGCACACGCAAGCTCTAGGTAAACCTTCTTCCAATCAAATAAAAATATTTCAGTTTGGGCGTGGCTGACGCCCATTTTTCATACAGAACCATCAATATTGTTTTTATAAAATAACAATTGTTATATTAAAGCGAAAAACATTAAATTTTGTGGGTCTTACTGGCACATAAACATCTTGTGAATGAAATCAAAAAAATTGATTTTGGGCGTGGCTGACGCCCACTTTTCATTAGAAACTATAAAAAAATTGTTTTTGTAAATAAACGGTATTTATAATTAATCCGCAAGCCAAAATTTTGCGTCTCTTAATAGAAACGAAAAAGTTTGTGTATGAAAAGAAATTTTTGAATTTTGGGCGTGGCTTACGCCTACTTTTCATGAAAGAACGAAAAACGTAGCCTTAAGAATTTAAGGCATTTCCAATGTTTAATTTAAACCTTTTTCCTTCCGTTCGTTATTTGAGAAATATATCTCTACATTTTCTTTTGTAAGTTTTTTCAATACGCCCACTTTTAAAGGCGTGATTTTGGTAAAATACCTTTTTTCAGGTAAGATTGTTTAAAAACTACTCGATTCAGCTGTAGTCTTACACATATGCCTAAATACTGAAAAAAGTGCAGTTAGTGCTTCAAATTTTTAAGACACGCCCACTTTTAAGGGGCGTTTCCGTCAAAAGTCGTATAATGCATTAATTTTTTTAACGTTTTTTAACTATCGGTCGCAGTTTTGAAGTAAATAGATGAACACTTGGATTTATATTCCTTGGTTACGTAGCAGAGTGTGGTCCAATAATTGTTAAAAACACCCATAATCGCTATTTTCATTCCAAATCTAATTTTTAAAAATTTAAGTTTTGTCTTGTTTTGTTCAAATCGATCTGCAAGAATAAAATTGAATGTCACTGAGCTCATAACAATTGCCTTGGCAATAAAACGTTTTAACTTTGGGCGTGGCGCACTCCTTTTTTTATTGCGCCAGCACTAATTGAACATCACACCGCATAAAATTAATGTTATTGAATTTTTTTCTGTCTGCTAAAGAAGAATTTTGTTTCTGAAACATTGGCTGTTTGCGGGAGGCAGACGCATGCACATACAAAAATATGGGGAATAGGGTATCCAATAGTTCGTTGCAAACGTACTGTAGCTCTCGCTTATGTTTTTTTTTTTGTCTCGTACTTTGTGTTCCAATGATTCTATTAAAATGGCCGACAGCGACAATGTGATGTAGAATTAACGTGATATAGCAGAATTACAATAGATACCTATACAAAAGGTAGGGATTATTATAACTTGGACAATTTTTTAATTCTTCCACTCTTGATGAAAGTGTAGGCCATAATTTTTCAATAAATATTTTTGTTCCTAGAAAAAGCTGTTGATAGTGTTTTTTTTTTCAATGTTTATTGGAACTCATCACTTTCAATAGCAAACCTCAACACTGACATTGACCTCCACACTTTATCCCATTTCAAAAGAATTTAAAATTCTCAGAATTATGTCAATTTTATATTCATTTTAGCCCTGAAAACAGTGTGATGTTCGTTTCTGTGATAGGTCAAGTTCAATTGCTAACTTTTCAAGGCAGAATGAATAAGTACCTTATACTAGGCAGTATGGAGAAAAATCAGTGAGCATCACTAATGAAAACTTTTTCAAGAGCATATTAAAAAAAAAAAAATCACATTATTTATCAAGCTGTTTAAAAACATGGCACGGTCGTATGACTCTGCAATGATGTAGAATACGCAGTCAAGGGTAGGTTTGCATGAATAAATTTTCAGCTGACTGGTCGTATTCAAATAAGACAAAAGAATATGGAAGAAGTGTGTTCATTGGAACTTCTGATGCGTTTAGTAATAAACATTAATTTAATACAATCAATTAAAATTACTGAAAGCGTTCGTTTCTTTATTGGAACTTTTCAAGAGTCGTTTATTATGTTAACACCGATGTGATTGCAAAAGTACCATAAAAATGTGTGAAGGCTGTGAAGATAAAGCACAACAAAAATGAGCACAAGACTAAAAAATCTATAAGCACGTGCCTAATTAGACACTTTTCGACTGGAAAACTTCATTCAGTTTCCTGGTTATGGAACAAAAGTCGAGCATATTCCATTTCTCATTTGCTTTTCTAGGATTTTTATATATGTAGCTTCGAATTCCAATTAAACAATGCTATTAGTAGGGCAGATTGATAAAGAGTCCAAAAATGCAAAAAGCGTTTCCCTAAGCCAATCCGTTTTCAAATGACATCATAAATTATAAATTCGCAATTGCAATAATTTTCAAAACATATTTTTGCGCCAATCTTTTTGACATTTCATGAACTGTGGGGAGTTGATCATGCATTTAGGTGAATTTTTAGAAACAGGAAACAAAGAAGACTACACTTGCAGCATCAGTAATTTTTTTCCGGATGAACGGAACAGTATAAGAAACTAGACCGCAATCAGGTGGAATGAATTGTTTCATTTTGGGTAACATGCCAATCAGCTGATAAGTAAAATGAGTTTTCGTCAGTAAAATCTAATTATTAGGATTCCGCGAAAAAAAAAGCGAAAAAAAAAACATCTCCGTATCAATATTTTCCTTAAACATAAATAAATGTATGTTGTTCGTCACCGATTTGCATATATTATTTGTTTAAAAGCACATTCAAACTTAAGAAATATTGCAAAAGAAAATTTGTACTGATGCGTTTTACTGATCGTTATAACCGGCCCTTAAAATGTATTTTCGTCAGCAAAATCTTATTATTAGTTGTCCGCAAAAAATACATTTTAAACAAAAAAGTAATTAAAAAAAATTATTTATATGTTCAAAACATATTAAAAAATATTAACATATAAACTATTAATAGCCCTTCCTAGATATTTGATCAAAAGTTGCAACGAGTATCTGAGACATAATTCGACTGGTGCATGAAAGTGTAGGTAGTAATTGCTTTATCTAAATTTATAATAAAAATTTCAGGTTCATCAATATTCAAAACACAATATTTTTTGAGCATTGAAAATAGAACTTCTTTTAGATTAAAAAATACAAATAAAAACAAAATTAGTCTCTCGTAATACTACGTTTATTAAAGCAAAAGAGGAAATCTCGAAGCAAATTTCTCAATTCGACTCCATTTCCCATACAAAATCAAATTTCGAAATTTGTTCATTTGGGCGAAATTTAAGTTGCAAACTATGTAAAAATAAAAATCGAACGCAACTAAATTGAAAGCAATCGAACAAATATTTTCTAAAATGTCAATTTGGAAAGAAAATCCAAGGCAACGGCACAAGTAAACAAAACAAAACAAGATGAAAGGTTGAAATGGTCGTTAAAAAGAATTAGAAGGAAGATAGCTTGGTGTCAAACAAAATGCGCAAACATAGATGAAAACACTTTTATAGCAGATTTCTAAATTACCTGATTTCGGCACTAATAAAAACGTAGTATAATTCTTTGAAAAATAAACACATTTCTTGCTATAGTCTACTACTTCTAAAATTGTTTTATTTGAAACACTAACATTTATTACGAAATTATATACCTATACTATAACTAACTATGACATAAGTTCTTCCATCAAACGTTTTAATTATTCGATCAATTTATTTTAAAATCAGATGTTAACATACTTTTTACATCATTCTGTACGATATTATATTACAAATCGATTAGATCTATAATAATATATCAATATCATAGGAAAAGTAAATTGTGGAATAAGTTGAATAAAATCTTACCATATGTGAAAGGGGCATTATAGAAAAATCAATTACCTCTGAACATGCCCATAGGATTTCTTGAATTTTCAAAAATATCCGCCAAATTTTGAAAATAACTGACAATTTAGTGGTGTGTGGTGAATGAGTGCTAAGATTGTGTGCGAAATTTTACGCACACTTTGAAGCAACTCAAATCAGCTTGTAGGCAAAATAAAAATGTCTGCCTACATTACACTCTCTTCATTATGTCCTCTCTGGTTTTAAGTAGAAGCTATCAATATGACCTATTGGAGGTTTTTTTTAAATTTGTTCTTACATTACTGATGGCAGAATCATTGTTTTGTTCGTACTCGCGCACAAAAAGGGAACATTCCCGTTGTATGACGCAATGCCAATATATGTCTTTTGGCCGATCTCACTTTAAGTATACCTTAAACCTCGTCCGCACGTGAGCAAGATGCCTTTCAAGTATTAAAAATCCTGTAGTTCACACTGTATAACCTAAAACGGTTGTTATTGTTCAGAAATTTTCATTCATTTTATGTTTTTCAGTAATCATCAATTCATTGTTGTTGGTATTCAGTACAAGTCAAAAACTTTGCAAACTTTCAAATCTATTCAAAATGTTCCAACTTGGATTCTAGTTCCCCGATCCTCAATTTTGTTAAAAATAAAAATTTATAAACTTTCTTGTTAATATTTCAAAGTTGTTTCTTTCCCTCAATTTCTAAGTGAAGAACATTTACATGAACGATAAATTTATATTGCTTTACTTCTCAATACACTTTGCCACACTTGATTTCGACCCCAAAATGCATTCAAATTCAAACAGTTTATTAATTTAATATAAAATAAGTTCGTGAAAAACATTCAACCGACCATGAATAATAAATTTCAAAATTTACGAAATTGTCAAAGAAAAGTGCTGACTTTTGGTGTACGACGACTAGCTGCAATTACCACAGTTTGCTCTTTCGTTTTGAAAATACAACTTCTCTGGAATTTCTTCAAGTGTCATATTTGTAGAAATCCTGCTGTTTCAACCAACTTCAGATAGAAACTATCTTCTTTTGAGAAAAGAGCAATCAACAACCATGGCAACGAATCCCTTTGAGTGCGTTTTCATTTTGATAAGTTTGTCATCATAGATACATACATACGTACTACAACATGGTCTTCATTGTATGTATATGTTTGTGTAGTATAGGTACATATGTAGGTGTATAGGAATACAGAACGAATGCATTCTCTTAGTTGTGATACTTTTGCTGCATCGTTCTAGGGTAGCGAGGACACAAACATCGTCAATGTGGTTCAGTGATTTCTCTTCAATATCATTTTTTCCTCATAGTAATCCAAGATACAATAAGGCAAGGAAAAAACACACTCATGAATTTCTTCGAAAATTGCCGCATATGTGTTGTATCTATGACACATATCTGTAGAACGTGAACATTTTTCTGGAAGCTGGAATCGACCACTGTGTGTAACATGAGCACAGTGAGAGACTCCAATATCTTTTTCTTGTACTGTAAGTGTCGTTTGTTGTGTGGAACAGATTGCTGACATTCAAAACCATGTCGAAAATAAAATATTATAACAATTTTCTTCTTTCTTTTTTTCAGATTAATTTGTATCTCTCATGAAACAAAATTTACGATTGGCTTGATTTTCAACTTAATATTTCATTTTTAAAGGGAAAACTTTATGAGAAATACATTATGTAATGTATCTGATAAAAAACTCCTGGTTTCGAGTTCTGATGATGCTCAAGAATTGTGACCGAGCATTCTTGGTAGAACATTTCCCAACGTAAGGTAGAAATAATATATTTTTTTTGAGGGTGAAGATTCCAGTTAGCAGGTAAGAAGTCTTTTACCAAACTGAAGTAAACGAAAAAGAGTTGAAGTGGCAACAGAGCTTTGGGTAAAATCTGCATTACTTTTACGAATATCAAACTGAAAATCTTTCAGAACAATACAATTGAAACTCAACGGCATGCCACATTATCGAGAAGGTAAATAAATGTCAAAGGTCAGATTTAATATTTGAAATCCTATTGCTGTACGAAAGCTGTACTGGTCGGTGATTGATAAGATTCTATTTTTTCCATGTGGTGGTGCTCCTGGGCCTTAATTAATATGCCATTAAAGCCAGCGAACGTTGATTTCTATACGCTATCCATGGCGGTGCAGGGAACTAACTTCACGGGCACTACCTTCACATGGGAATTAACTTCACCACTGGTGGGAACTAATTACACTTTTTTTTGATGAAGTTAATTCCTACCAAAAGTGGGAATTAATTTCACTATTTTGTGGGAATTGATTTCACTTTTGTATGAAGTTATTTCCCTCGGTGGGTGGGAGATAACTTCACTTCTTACTACAGTAAATGATATAATTATCGTTATTGTGTTATTTAGTTTGGCATGATAAACTAAGCCCGCTTCTGCCGGCTTTGTATTATAGAATGCACTGAAACTGCATTAGCAGCGAAAATAATTAAAACCAAATGTTTGCAAAGATCAACTTTAGTTTTAGTTAAAAATTCGCGCAAATTTTTAACTAAAACTAAAGTCAAACATTAGTAGCGAAAATAATTAAAACAAAATGTTTGCAAAAATCAACTTTAGTTTTAGTTAAAAATTCGCGCGAATTTTTAACTAAAACTAAAGTTAATCTTTGCAAACATTTAGTTTTAATTATTTTCGCTGCTAATGCAGTTTCTGTGCATTCTATAATACAAGTTGAAAAAAAAAAACTAAATGTTTGCAAAGATCAACTTTAGTTTTAGTTAAAAATTTCGCGCGAATTTTTAACTAAAACTAAAGTTGATCTTTGCAAACATTTAGCTTTAATTATTTTCGCTGCTAATGCAGTTTCTGTGCATTCTATAATACAAGTTGAAAAAAAAACTAAATGTTTGCAAAGATCAACTTTAGTTTTAGTTAAAAACTTCGCGCGAATTTTTAACTAAAACTAAAGTTGATCTTTGCAAACATTTAGCTTTAATTATTTTCGCTGCTAATGCAGTTTCTGTGCATTCTATAATACAAGTTGAAAAAAAAAAACAAAATGTTTGCAAAGATCAACTTTAGTTTTAGTTAAAAGTTCGCGCGAATTTTTAACTAAAACTAAAGCCAAACATTAGTAGCGAAAATAATTAAAACTAAATTTTTGCAAAGATTAACTTTAGTTTAGTTAAAAATTCAATGCATACATATTTCTTTAATAGGTCTATCCCTTTTTGTAAAAACTTTTGCTTATAAATTATAATAAATTGCTTAAGTCCATATGATCTCTTTAATTTTTCGAAAGTTTTTATCTCTTGAGATTTTCAAATTTTGGATGGGAATTTATTTCACACGATTTTTTGGTGAAATTAATTCTCACTTTCGGTGGGAATTAACTTCATCAAAAAAAAGTGAAATTAGTTCCCACCAGTGGTGGAGTTAATTCCCATGTGAAGGTAGTGCCCGTGAAGTTAGTTCCCTGCACCATCCATGGCCATTCATGAATATTGACAGGCTATAGGCTTATGTACAGCATGTATAGTTCATTGTTGTATCTTCTCCCGTAGATGTTTTCATCTTCGTCAGCAGGACAGGATAATAAATTGTTCGAATACTACAAGTGACTTTTCATCCGACTGGGAGAGTGACTCTAATTCTACGCCATATAGCAAGACCGAAGGCGACGCAAGGTAGCTCATTCGCGCGATCTAGACTGTCAGCACTACAAAGCAAATGGTAAATATAGTCTCTTTAAATGGGTATCATGGACTGAGTATCTATAGATGCAATGTTTCTGTCACCATTTTTGAAGGGTCCATATAACATCTCCTCAAAACCACGTTATTTGGATTTCTTCTCCTCAGAAAGCGTTTCTTATGCTTCCTTCGCTTACGTAAATTTTGAGGAACGCTCTAGGTCTGTAGCCCTCTTTTTTGGCGAAGCATGTTCTGAGTCAAGACAGGGGCTTCTCAAAGGTGGCTGTCAGAAGTCCAATATTTCTGACGCTTGGTCTTCCGGATTCATTTAATTGAATTCCTTGCAGTCTCTTTCGATTTAAGTCGTTCAACATCCATGTTCCTTAGTGTAGTTGTTGTTCGCCGGAGATCTTCCCTGGATACCCGTGATCTGATTAAATTTCAGTCACTCTGAATGTACGGACATCCAGAATGCTAGAATAATGTCTTCCATAGCAACATGATCAATTTGATTTGCCGTTAGGCCTTCTAGTGACCGCCAAGTATATCTTGCCAGTGTCCTCTCTCTTAATTTTGACTTTAAAGTCTGCCAAAACAATTTTATATATATTGACCTATTTTTCTTTATAAGCCTGCAAAATTCGGCGGAGAATGACTTGGGCTTATTTTTTTATTATTTTTTTTTTTACAGAAAAACGATTTTAAAATGAAACCCAACGACTTCTGATGATGTAATCAAAAATCCATCTTAAGAAATCATAGGTAATTTTTTCTAGTACAAAGAATCAAGAAAAAAAAAGAAAAAAATTGAACAGCCCGGAGTCAACGAAGAAGAAATAAAGTACCCCACGATTTATTTGTAATTCATGACCGTAAAATCAGATTTCCACTTTATAATTGTTACCAAAGTCTTTCTTTCACTCTCTCCAGGTGTACATCCAGAACCAAAAAAAACAGAAGGAGCAAGTGAAGCTAAAAAAAAAAAAAATGGTATATTAAAAGAGCCCACAAAGAAAACAGTCAGAGGTAAGAAGGTTCCCAGTTTTAAGTTTTAGCTAGGTGAAGTACTTGAAATGGCCACCTGTTGATTGCTAGATATATGGATACCTCAGTTGAAAGATCAATTTGAACTTCTTGCTCACTTTCTCAATAAAAATAAAAAAAAAATCTAAACTAAACCAACGACGACGACGAACGAAGGCAACGACCGAACTTTCTGTCTGTATGATTCTTAATCACATTGAATGGAGGAATTATTGGGTGAAAAGTTTCACTAGTTATCCCATAACAATTGAAGTTAAATGCCATAATTTAAAGTGCCTCCTTTTGTGGTTTATACATTATACTCCATACCATTTAATACTCCACTCAAAGATAGATAGATAGGAGGCAAGACTACTCTGGCCAATTTATATTTATCATGTTAAGGAGAAAGATAAAAAACTTCGAAGAACCAAGAAAAAAACATGTGCACCGAATTAAGGGATATAAAATCGTTTTTTTTTTTTAATAAGATTACAATTAAAATGAATGAGCATGGCTAGGTCGCACAAACTTGCTCTAATTTTGATAGTGGCAATATGGTTTTAATGTAAAATGTGAATCATAAAATCAAGTTTTGACACAAAATTATAGTTTAATCGAAAAAATTCCTATTTTCATAGAAATTGGTTCAGTAGTTTATTAGTAAATCTGAAGTAAGGAAACAACCGGTTTCGTAGGAATTATCGTTATTAGATATTCCCTAAAAAATAAGTTTCAACCAAACGAAAATAAATTATTCGTTTCTGTCTAAAAAAAAACACTACCTCGCCAGAAAGTTGTATCGAAATCTGTTTTCGAAAGAAGATGACTTTTTCGTTGACGAATGGCGGGGATCGTTTCTGTCAATAAGCATAGCTCTATATCGGTCAACATTGACTGTAACGTTCTGGCCAGCATCGTTTTGAAAGAAGTACAGACCAATTATTCCACCAACAAAGCACACCAAACAGTCAGTTTTTGTGGATGAAATGGTGTCTCAACATACACTTGAGAATTATCATCAATCCAAATACGGCAGTTTTGTTTACTGACGTATCCATTCAACCAAAATAGAGCTTCATCGCTAAACAAAATTCGCTTATGAAAATTGGGATACGAATTTCAAACGAAACCATTCTTTTCAAAATAAATTTGCACAATTTGGAAGCGTTGTTTAGACGTCAGTCTATTCATGTTGAAATGCCAAACCAAACTAAAAATAAATCACTTGACAGCTCACAAAATTGCCGCAAGTTAAAATAGTGTTGCCAACTTAAAGTTCTATGCCTCTTAAAAAAAAAAACACCCGGTATAAGATGTTGGTTAAAATTACAAATTTTATATTATTTAAGTAATCGTTTTCAAAAATTGATATCAATTCAGAACGAACCACACTTGTACAACTGACCCTTATATATAAAATGTTACGAAGGTTGCCTCTTAAGTTTTGAGATGGAAAATTACAAATAAATATTAAAAATCGAAAATGTCATTATTGTTTTTTAAAAATATTCTCTACGAAGAAAAGCACTTTTGCTTGAGATCAATCGTTTTCGAAGCATCGCTTCCACATTGACGTTGCATTTTATGTTTGATCTGCCGGAATCAGAAGTGCCAAATCAGTACTGGACTGGTTTGATGTTTGAAAGATTCGTCTTCTGCAAATATTGTTTCCACACTTTTGTTCCATTCTGAATTGACAGTTCAAGGAAATAATGCGAATAACTTTATTGGATTCCAATACAATACAGTCGATTAATGTTTAATTCCAGGTTCATATGTTTTATATATCTATGATTCAACGCCTGTTTCTATTTTATAGATGCTTTTGAAACATAGCGATTGAACTTTTTCAACGTTTCTTGGCATCAACCGACTTGAGAATTTTTTTTAGCGATTGCCAAATCTAAGGTATCCAACACTTCTTTCAATCTTTCATAAAATCATGCAGTTTTGGATGACATCTTTCTGTAGCGAAGCTTGAGGACGATTGAACTCGGAAAAGCGGCAAAACACTGTTTCAAGTTCGTGCTTTATACCAAAATCTACGCCGAAAATAATAAAAAATCGTTCTAGGCAAAGTTGGTATTCAATATTTATTTGGACATGCCTCGGAAAGTATTTTTAATGACCTGAAGATAACAATAGGCATCTGAAAAACAATCGTAAAGAGGTAACATTTTTTCGAGAATGGCTGCAACGATTTTGATAACACTTTCAGGATGATCAGTCTATATTTTGGTTAGAATAAATTTTCCACAATTTGTCATATATAACGGTATTTTTCAGAGCGGTTTTTTTTATCAGGTTTTCTCGTAAACTATTCTTCCGATTTCAATAAAATGTTGAACAGACGAAGTCATTTACAACCTTCTTGATATTCTCAAAAAATTTAATTTTTATAAATTTTCGATATATGTACTTTGTAAACGGGTGGATTGAATTTGGTCAACATTCTTCCCCAGATGCAAACTACAAACAAGATTCTAAATATTTGTTCGAAAAGTTTTTCAAAAATAACCTTTTAAAGAATCTGGTCGATCGATATTCCATTTTTTTCATTGAAACACTATTCAAGAAAACCCTTAAACTCTTGAAAAAAATTAAAAAAATTAAAAAAAAAAATGAAATACATAACCCCTAAGCAATTATCTAGCATAAGAGAAAGTTCGTGCAACCCAATCTTGCATTTTATTTTTGACCAGTATGAATGTTTGAAATAACTGTGAACAACACAAATAGCAATCGTTATTACAAAACGTTCTGAGTACAATTAACATTAAAAAAGACAAACTTTACAATCACCATGTCAAATTTGACAGACCCACACTGATATTGCCATATCTGATGAAGACTTTCAGCAGAGGTTAGAATTCCGAAATAGAAAATAAATGTTTTCTTGTTTTCTCAAGAATATAACATGTTTGAAATTTAAAATATCAACCAATCAAAGAAAATGGTCGCCTAAACCCATTTTCCAAAACTCGCTTTTAAAAACGCTTAGCGCACCGATGTTTGGTTATATTAATTTGAATATAAAATCTGTAGTTTAGAGTTTGGCGGTGGGGACCTCTAGTTAACCTGAACAGGATTATAAAGGCTCATATATATATAACATACCGAGAAAAAAGCAACACCAACTAGAATGCAGTAATTGCACATACATTACAGCTTAATAATATACCTAGTTTTTATATCAAAGATGCAACCACAATGAACTTAAAGCGCAAAGTGTGAACACAATCAAACGAATACTTAAGGTTCCTTGTGTACTGATTTACGCACGGATAGGCATGCAGAATAACGATATCCGCTTATCTCTTCTTATCGTTATGTCATGTTTTTTTTTTTTTTTTTATTAAAGGTCAATATTGTTTACGACTCCACAACTAACCCTTAAAATACGACTTATACTAAAAAGAAAGATTCAAAAAGTGCGTACATAACGAGAAGAGAGAAGATAGGTACGATGGAAAGGCCATAAATATTAGACCGTTTTATTGGGTAAAAATAAAAGTGGGGACAAGTTTTCACAATTAATGGCAAAAGCGGTGTAATTTTTTTTTTTTTTTCTGCTTCAAGTTTCTGGACTAGATCTGTTTTATTTGTTTGTATTACAAAACCACAATGAAAATCATGGCAAGAGCCGAGCCGCCACCAAACAACACGATTTACTTGAACATTTTATGAGCGTGGTTTTATTTCAGTATTTTCTTCCAATTTTATTTTCCCATTTTTACACTGTGAAAACCTCGAAGCTAGACGAAGCAATAATAATAATTTGTGCCATTTGTGTGCAATTTGATTGCTTTGAAAAGTTTTTTTTTTTTTTCTTTTTTCTTCTTCTTCTTTATTTTGAGTTTTCAGTATTGCCCATGCCATGCCCACTTGCCGCGAGGTTTATTTTTATTGGAAACAGAGGGGTTGGGGGATGTGGTTGGAGGGGTGATATCTGAGTATCTTAAACATTACAAACTTGGATGAGTCACGTAAAACGTGTTTTTTATGGGAAGCAATGATATGCGGTGGCCACAGTTGAAGACGACAACAACTATACGAACAAATGACCGTCCATTCGTCCGTCCACCCTGCCCTGCGCCGCGCCGCGCCACCGCTGCGCTGCTGAACAACCGATGGACGCACGACTTGATTAATTGACTTAAAAAAAAGACAATTACATTTGAAGGAAAAATGTGCTTTTAATTGTGTTTGAGGAATCAGAGATCTAATTAGTTAGCAGGTTTAATGACTTCGAGATATATATGTATGAATGTATGTGTGACAGACACCATACATAGTGTTGCTTGGTTTGTTTTAAAAACACCTGATAAAAGTGAGGTAATGTATCTAGATAGGAGAATAAAGCTAAAATATGATTCCTATGTTTTGTGTTCATGATTCATTGAAAACAGAAACTGAAAGTTGTTGATAATTAGTAGTATCTAAGCTTTGTTGAAAACAATTATTAATAATTCTTTGTTTTTAGAAAGAAGTTGCTTAAATAGAAAAATTATTTATAATTGTCATGAGCGAATTTTGTTAAAGTACTCATAGTCCAATGAAGTTAGCTCGAATAATAGGGATACCCTTGCATAAATTCGCAAAAAGCTGGAAATTTGTATAAACGTCAGGGATACCATTATGATGAAATTGTAAAAAGTTCCCATCGTTCCCATGTGTGCAAAATTTTTATTCAAGGTCACAGAAATGGGTTTTCTTAAATGCACTCAAAAACGGTTTGTTTAAGAAAAACAAATTGTTAAACAAAAGTGTAGCTGAGGTAGTTTCCATCACAAATGGTTAAGGAAGCTTTACCGTTAAAAAATTATAGCAATTCAAAGAATTGAATATTTTGACCTATTTCGGCCCAAAAATTTAAATTTAATTACCCGTGTGACACTTGGGATTTTTAGGATTCCGTACCCAAAGGGTGAAAACGGAACCCTATTACTGAGACTTCGCTGTCCGTCCGGCACCAGGCTGTATCTCATGAACCGTGATAGTTAGACAGTTGAAATTTTGACAGATACAACAAACGTGATTTTTTGCTCGTTTTTATAGATAATGGTACGGAAGCCTTCGTGCGCGAGTACGACTCGCACTTGCCCGTATTATTTGAACTGCAGTAATTTTTTGAAGGTAACTGCTATACGGAAAAAACTCTCACAAACCTTTTGTGTTGAACATCGTATCAGCTACACGTTTGTGAAACAAAGTTTTTTCTCAAACAAACCGTTTTTGAGTGAATTTAAGAAAACCCATTTCGGTGACCTTTGACCTTAAAAACATTTTTTTGTACACATGGGATAGATAGGGACTTTTAACAGTTTCATCATAGTGATATCCCTAACGTTCATACAAAATTTCAGCTTCTTGGGAATTTTTGCAGGAGTGAATGATTATTTCATTTCTGACATTTATTATTACATTTATTGCGCATTTTTTTAATTATTATTTATAATTATAATTTTTTATTGCTCCGAGAGTGCAATAGTACGATGAAAACAATGTTTTCGAGCTATATGAAGAACTCATGTTCGGAAAAATTGGGAAAAACCAAAACAGTTTGGCTAAAACTGGAAAACCCGATATACAGAAGTTTACGTTAAGAAACCTTTAGTATATCAAATTTAAATGCCATCTTTTGGGTGCTATAAATGATATAAATGTCCGCCAAATTAATAAAATTGTTAAAACAAATTTCCGTTATTATCATTTGTAGCCAAAAACTCAAATGCAGTTTTCTTCAAAACATTTTATATATATTACATACAAAGTATACTAAAAATCGGTAGAATCTTTTTTGAGTAAATTAAAAAAAAATACATAATTTGGCCAAAACCTAGTGGCTTTTTGTATGGGAGCCACCATTTAAAAAAGAGTAACTGACAAAAATACAATGCCATCTGATAGAGAGTTGTAAGGAACAATACCAAACAAAGTTTGTTTGAATTCGATACAACCGTTGACAACTTATGGCCATTTGAAAAAAAGACGTTAAGATCAGATCTCCGTTATTAGCATTTTTTGCCAAAAACTGCAGTTCTCTTAAGAACCCTAAAAGAATATAGTACACCAAATTTAATGAAAATCGTTAGAGCCATTTTTGAGCAAATTAGAAAAAACCTAAAAAAGTTGGCTAAAACTGAAAAGCTCGTTGTATGGGAGCTACCATTTAGAAAGGCTTCACTGAAAAATTTACAAAGCCATCTTATAGAACGCTATAAAAAACGATGCCAAACGAAGTTTGAGTCAATTCAATCAAGCCGTTGCGAACTTATGGCCATTTGAAAAAAAGCCGTTTAAACCTGATTTTTGTTACGACCATTTAAGAAAAAAACAAAAAACGTTACATGAAAGGTACCAGTTTGAGCCGGGCTAAAAGGAAACAAAAAAAAACCTCGACAATGGTTTTTCTTCAAACTGCTATATACCAAGTTTTAAGAAAATCCGTCAAGCCGTTTAAGCTGTAGCATGACGTGAAAAAATGCATATCCGCACATCCGCACAGACGCACAGACAAACCGACGGACGGTATGGCGAAAACTACTTTTTTGGGCTTCACTATCATCGTAATGTCATATTTGATTAAAACCTCGATTTTTTTTTCTGCACGAAACCAATACTTGCCCTATAGAGCAAGTAAAAACTAAGGTGAAGTCAGAACCTTCGGCGTGGCAGTTCGACACACTAACCACTCCGCCATGATGAGGTAGGTACTATGATGAAAATCTCATTTTTTCTAAAACATTTGGTAAACATTTATGAATGGTGTTTTTGTGTAAACTTTATGTTTTTATTAGAATACATTTTTCAGGAAGTCTTTTATAACGGTACCTTCCATAGGACCGGTTTTTTAATCAGATTTTCTCGTAAGCCACTTGACGGATTTCGATGAAATTTTTAATGAGGAAGCCATTTTATAAACAAAATAATAATAGTTCTTAAGTTTTTCAAATAAAATTTGTTGTTTAAAAAAAAAAAATTGGGTTTTTTTTAATACCGATTTGTTCAGTTTTTATTTTCCTGAGCAACACTACAAAGTGCTAGAAATTAATTTTGATTTCTTGCCTGATTGAGTTTCATAACTCTTTTTTACTTGCGATTAAAGCTACTACAAGGTGAGCCAAAAGAAATCACGCTATTGTAAGATGCTCTCATTTTTGCAAGTGGCCGCCAATGTCAAATCTGTTTTGACATTTGTGGACTAGAAAGATGAAGACTACAAGTGAACATAGCCATGGAGCGATACATGAACCGACATGAACCGATATTCTGAAGGCAGCTCGGCGTTCCCGGGTCGCCTCATCTCTCGTTTTGGCGATTTGCACTGGCCCTCAAGATCGCCCGATTTAACCGTTTCATACTTTTTGTGTGGGTTTTTTTGAAGTCCCGCGACTCTGGAAGCACTCAAAGACAACATTCGACACGAAATTGAAATTTTTTTAGCTCAAAAAATAGCGGCACCTACCTGTCATGTAACCGTTACGGTAAAGCTTATTTTTTCGAAAACCGCTCTAACGATTTTGATTTTAAAAAATTAGTGTAGCTTTTTAGGTAAGACCAATCGTAAGGCTGAAAAAAAATTTTAAAAAAATATCTAAAAACGGTATACTTTCCATAGGACCGTTTTTTTGCTTTCGACTATCTTGAAAAGGGCTCAACCGATTTTTTCGAAATTTCACACATTAGTTATAGGTAAAGGTAGCTTAATTTATACTGCATACCAATATTTTTTTGTATTTTTAAAAACATTTTTTAAATTAAGAAAAAAATTAATATTAAAAAATAATAAACTGCTCATTAAATTATTTTCAAAAATTATAAATAAATGTATTTGTTGAATATCTATGAACTGGCGTTTTTGAAAAAAGTTTTTCCAAAAAAAGCTTTTTTTTATAAATTTTTATAATTTATTCTGATAAATTCAAATTTATCTAAGATGTAAAATGGCGTATACTTTTTTTCAACTCAAATCAGTTTAAGTATACCTATTTATTTAAGAATTCCGAAACGTATTTTTTTCAAAATCTCAAGCCCTAAATCCACTGCCACACATTACAGCAAGTGCGACCCGGTTGTGCACTTTATTTTTATTAGTTTCGAACAATCTTTATATTTTTAAGATAATCAAAAGAAATAAGAGCTAATTCGCCCTTTTAAGTATTTATAAAATAATTCATCCCCACTCATGCAACAAAAAGATTTTCTCAAAAGCAAATTAACAAAATAAAGGCCACATTTTAAGATCCTAAACATCATCAACCACAATCCTGTTAATGATAAAAAGTATAAAATATGCGTTGACAGTGTTGGCTGTAAAAGGTGTATAATGTCAGTGTTTATTACACGTAATAAGATGACGACGTCATTAATGCAAAGTACAACAACAACAACAACAGCAAAATATTAAAATTCGACCCAACCGGATTTTTGTAGAAAAGAAGGTTAGAAAAAGGAACCCAACCCGCAATCTGTTGAGTTCATATTCCTTTAAACTGCGTCAACTGGATGTGCTTTTATCCCCTGGAAAAAAAGTAAAAATAAGATGTGTCTGCGAAGGTATGTCTCATAACTACGACGACGATTGTGGGTAAGCCTTTTCATTCTCCTTCTTCTTCTCATCTTTCTTTGGTCATGTGTATATAAATATGAAATGATAAAAATGGCATGGCACAGCAAACTAGGAGTTTTTGTATATAACCAACATTTAAAGAAATCATTTACAAAAGGACCTTTGTGCAAAGAATTATAAAAATGAATATAAAATATGTTTAAACATATTTAAATGTGTTAAGAAAAATGTTCATCACGATTTGAAGAGGGTAGATTCTTGAAAAAAGATAAGATACTTCTTGTATCTTGTATGTAGTGTAACAGCCTAGTTTGTTAGATGGTTTATTGGGGTTGACAACAAAAGTACGGACTTGAACTGACAAATTTAATTGTAAGCTTTGTTGTTGAACATATTTTTATATTCAAAGGATGTTATAGTAAGCTGCCTCTTGAAGAGTGCTTCTATGGTTCTCTTGGCACTTGTGTATAGTTCAAAAGGCCGGCCTACTAGTTGTCAGCAAAAATATGGTGTCCAATAATCCCACCCTATGGCTTAGGCCGCAAGCACTCCAAAACAAAGCTCTCTCGAATCGGAGGAAACATAGATATAATCAGATTATGCAAGGATCGAATTAAGTAATTGAATCGCTGCGGGATACCTTCTACGCCGCATAAAAATTTTATTACATGACAGCCGAATTACTTAGGCAACTGTTTTTTTTTTTTTTTGGTTAGGCTTTTAGTTTTTTTTTTTTGCTTAAGAGGAGGTTCTCTGCATATCCCTTGAGAGGTTTCCAATATTTGATTTCGTATATTCCGAAGAAGATTTCATCTTTTTTGCTCTCCTTCTCGCAGTCGTCACCGCCACCGCTGCCGTCGCCGTCGCCATCATCATCGTCTTCGTCGTCGTCAGTCGATTGGGGAATTTCATTGGATTCTATTTGAAGTGGTTTTCTTCTTGATATAAGATAAAGCACCTTTCGTTGGATAAAATATGAAAGGGACAGGGACACCAACCCACTCCACCCCACCCCACCCAGAAATATCTTCATCGCCATGTCTTTATGTTTGACTTTGCAGCTTTACAAGGTCGTTTCGAAAACATCACGAATATGTGTGAGTGCTGTATACCGAAACCCAGGCCCAGACCCACCTATATCAAACTTAAGACTCGTCGTGGAGTAATTCTGTGTTCGTTTATGAGCCGAATCACAAAGGGGAGGATTTTCACTCACGATTTATAGAGTATAAGAGAGAAGCCTTTGGTCTTTGACTTCCGATACCTATACCTATACGCCTTTGCCTTTACATTACAACACAAAACCATTCTTCAATAAAAACTTTTACTACACTCCAGCAACATTGTTGTTGTAGAATGCAGAGAATAAAGATGCTTCTTGTTTCCGAAACACAAGTATTTCCAAAAACGAAGGTACTTTGTCTAGGAAACTATGTATGCTGTTCTAGAAAATTCATAGCATTTTTATGACGCTTTTTTTTATGGCAAAGTTGTTGAGGTTTGTATGGTTGTTAACGACACGTGAAATTATTTATGTATTTGATTACTATACCTACGTATATACAAAACACACCTATATAAACCAACTTTGTTTTATGGTTCGAGTCATTATATAAATTGCTGCAACCCTTCCTTATGTAGTATATATAGATTCTAATTCAAATTACCTTCCTACCTGGCACAGTTTATTATCTAAAGTTTATCACAAAACACACAAATTGTAATTAATTTTAGCACAACACAAAACACCTTTTTGCTGCATTTAACTTGTCATCATCTAAATTTCTTATCTAATTTAAATAAATTTTCTTCATTAGGTATTGTTTTCCTTGGAGCAACAAAAAAAACACACACACAAACATTAAAAAGCCCTAAAAAATCTGGAGAGACGCGCTATTAATTGACAATTCATGAGTCAGTTTTGCACGATAATAAAAAATTTAAATGTGAACATTTGCAAAGAAAAAAAAAACAAAGAAGTATTATTTAATATTCACTTCTCCATATGGACTTTAGTGTCTCCGCTTTGTTGGGATTCAGATTCAGTGAACGAATAAATTTGTGTAAATTATTATTTTTTTTAAGAAGATGATGATGACGAATATCGCCATTAAAAAAAAGTCCGCCTTTTTTTTATTTCATTCATTTGCATTTTTAATCGGATTTCTGGCGAAGTGAACCCATGTAAGAAATATGATGCGACATTTTTGAATCAATAAAATATAGCGTTTTAAGCTTTTTGGAGAGATGGTCTTAAAAAATTATAGCTTTATTTTAATGTGAGAGTGAGAGTAATAATAAATTTGTGTGTGTCTTGACAATTAAAATTAATAATGATTATGACGAGGGATACAATTTGTAGATATATTTTTACACTCATATGACATGCAATGTACTTTTAAAAGTTAAAAAACTTGTATTTTTAATTATATATGCTGTAGTCTTTCTTTATATATAGTGTGTCAGTTTGAAGGCATCTGTAAGTCTCGTGGACGTGAAGGACTTTCAAGAATTCCAATTCAATTAAAGTTTTTTTTTTAATTTTTAACAATCAAACATGACATTACGAAAAGTCAGTCTGTGCGTCTGTATATCGGTACACCCAGCTTGGGCGTTTGTTTCAAATTGCTTCAAACTTGGTACACAGTATATTTTGGTGATTACTTAGAGAGGTTTTCGGAATTGGCATTCTAGTACCTACCTGCCAAGTGGATTTCCACTAAAAACTTGTTTTTCTCAAAAAAAGCCAACTACGATTTTAATACAAAGTTCTGAATCGTGTTTTGTATGAAGTCAAATCTTTTGGTTGGAAAACATTTGCCTGAAATTTCTTATACCTAACGGTGCTTCCGATAGAACCGTTTTTTTTTTTTTCAAATCAGATATTCTCATAAGCTGCTTGACAAAATTCTTTGAAATTTTGAATTTTTTGGGATGGGAGGATAGGAGTCCGAAGGTATCAACATTTATTACAAACAAAAGTTTAAATGGAAGGGGAGAGTGGGGGTTGAAGTAACAGCTAAGAAACAGCGTTCCATTGAAAATTAAGAAGCCCCAGCGTTGGCAGCACTTTTTCAATATTAAGCAACCTTCGAATGGACGCCACCTGTGGGATTTTCGTGAGAAAAACATCACCTAATTCTCAATTTATTGTACCAACAAAAATTCTTTCCTATATCTTTCTATTCCTTCTCACTAATCCTTCTCTTACAGGCATATAGTAAAATGTATTATTAATGTTATTATAATCCGTTGCAAACCCGATTCATTATTGGGCTCACTTTTTACAACTAATTCGAAAGCTAACTGCTAATGGAAACCATCCTCTCCATTACTCAAGAGACATAAGGTCTTAAGCAAAAGGAAAGTCGAGAAAGAACAAAAGGTTTCACGGAGGTCTAGGAAAAAGAAAACAATTTTAAATGGTTCTCCGAAGAAGCGAATGATTTTTGAGTAGGGTAACAATTCTTTCGAAAATTTAACCAGAGGTTCTTTATCCGAAGAAAAGCTCCATAATATTTGTACCTCATTGGTTCAAACTGTATAATTTGTGTTCCAACTTACCCCGGCCTATGTTACAACTAACCCCAGGATTTTTGTTTGCGATTAGAGGGTAGGTAAGGTACTAGGGTAATCTGTCTGTCTGTATCGGCACCTACATTTTTAAGGGCTTGCCCGATTTGCTTCAAATTTGGTACTTTTGTAATTAGCAACCTAGCTCTAAAACTAATGGCCAGATATGGTTTTTAATGAAAAATGCATTTCTTCAAAAACAACTCTTACGATTATAACGGTATCTCCCACATGAACGATTTTTGCAAATCAGATTTCTGTGTTTCATAGCGCGTAAACCTGCATGAAGCAGAGGTCGTCCAAATCCATGTTTTGATATTGCTCTGTAACACACACCGTTGACCGAAACGTTGTTCTCAGCCTCATTTTCGAATAAAAATGGTCTAATGAACGATGAACCCACTTCACAATCCGTACCAAACTGTCACACTCTTTGTGGATGCATTGGCTTCTCGACAACAACGGGCGAGTTTTCCCGAGACATTTTGTTTGTTAACGTAGCAGCCGAGATAAATATGCGCCTCGTCAGAAAAGTTAATTTTTCGCCGAAAATCGTTGTCCAATTCAAGCTGCTCTTAGCCCCAACGAACTTACACAACATTCACTTTGGAAATAAGTTTTCAATATTTTCCAACGCTGTTCAAGCATAAAGACACTTATTTCCTTCCGCGGTGGTATGATACTGACTATCTTTCAAGATTTCGAGCGGGAAACATCTGTCAATGTCAAAATAAACTACGATTTAAAAATAAACCACTAAATAGCCCCCCTAGATGTAGATTTTATAAAAAAGGTTAATTTTGAAATCTACTTCGATTTTTTTCAATCTAATTCACTTTTTTCTTCAAATCTGCTTCAATTTTTTTTTCCTGAAGTGGTAGCACTGATTCTCGCTCAATGGCTATGTGCTTCATGCTACGTTCGCCCTTTCTCACTCTCTGTTAATCGGTCTTAATTGCTCTCTCCATTTTCGGAGACGGAAGTCACGCTTATTTCCGCTGCAATAGAAAAAAAATTTACCCCCATGCGTCACTTCAAAAAAAAAAACAAATGACCCCTTCGGAAATTTGATATCATGACAAACAACGAAACTTGCTTCCCTGTAAATCACTGAATAAAGAATGAATAAAGCTTTTGTGAATAACTAATATTTTACCAAATGCTTTTAGTAAAGGATTTACAATAAACAAAACCTCTACCATAGCTGCGGAAAATCTCATCCTGAAAACGTATTCTTCGTTAACCAAACCAAAGCCATTCACGAGCAGTAATAGTAACAGTAACAATCTCCATTTTCAAAAGTATTAATTTAACATAGCACAACAACAACAACAATAACAATTTTTGTTTCAGACATTGCTCGAAGCCTTTCGAATAAATTTCAGAAAAACAGCTCCCATTTAATGTGAATAATTTTGGAAATGTGATTTTGGACACCATTACACAAAATCATGATTATTCTCTTTCGCTCACCCTATCTGCTAGAATTTGTATAATATTATCAACACATTTTTGCCTTCGAGCTAAAATATATCTCAAACAATTGAGAAAAGTATGCATTGCACAGTTAACAGAAGATACAAACATGACAATGAGCATCATTTCCTTGTTTCCTCTATTTTCGCCCAAAGAGGAATCATTCCTGACTTATTTAAACAATTTAATCAAATTACTTATCTATTCAAATATATATTTTGCCCAAAAATTGAATGAGTTTTGTGCCAAATGCCGAGGCTCAGGGGAATGATGATGCCAAAATAAAAGAAAATTACATAATTCTACAAATTCTACAAAATTACTTTCCATTAAAATTAAGCTAATTTCTGCAGCTGAAAGTATTTGCCAAGAAAATATCCCTTCCATATAGCAAAACTTCGTCTACTTCTTTGTCGGCTATTTTAAACTAAATAAAGCTTTTACCCTTTCCCCTAAGTCTGTTCGTTCATCCGTTTACACTCAACAATCATACAGAGCCAAACATTAGAGTTGCAAAAATAGTTTTGCTTCTTCTCTCCTTCTGCTGGTTGGGGTTGGCTGCTACTAATTTATTTCTATTTCTGTTTCTGTTTCTGATAATATTAGTGTGTCTGTGTCTTGGTGAAGTTGTTGCCTTCAAGCGAAAGTCGAATACGAGTTCACAATCCAGTCCAGTACCAGTTTGGATGATGTACGAGTGCGCTTTCGTTGTTCTAATTTTGTGTGACCAGTGTGGCATGCAACTACACAAACTTTGCATGTGGTTACACTTTTAATATTTCAAAAGTAGCCCAACAGACGGACAAAAGTAAATTGCTTCTTATCTCTTTGGTATAGGGAACCACCCTGTTTTGGAATGGAACATATTGTCAGTCGAATTATTACACGAGTCCAATTATTTAATCTGTCCTCAACCTACACTAAGGCCGTATATAAACTCAAGTACCTACCCTGTTTCCATTTTAAATCTATCCCTGTTTTGTTGTCAGCCAACTGCCTTCATAATATAATACAGGGTGTCTCAAATTCAGATACCATAAAAGTTTGTTTATTTCTGAAGTTTTTTTCAATGTCGAAAATGGCTTCATTTTTTTCAAAATATTCTCCATGAATGCGTTCAATGTAGGTACTTGTTAAACATAAAATTTTATATTTTTTTTTTAAGTGAAACTTTTTTTGGTGCATAAGGGTAAAATTTGTACGAATGAAGCGGAAATTAGCGCGACGGAAATGTGGTATGTTTCCGTCCTAGAAGAGGAAGAGAGCGATTGAAACCGATTGCAGAGAGTGAGAAAGGGCGAACGTCGCATCACACTTCACGCAAAGTGCCATGGGGAGAGAGAGCTGTAGGTTAGGTTTGTTTTGTGGGTATAGGTATAGGTGGGTAGGTCGGCGGCTGATGGTTAAAAATAGAACGGTGGGTAGCAGGGACAGTATGTATTATGTGTGTCTTAGCAGAAAAAAGTGTTTTGTATATCCACTGTGGGTAGTCAGGCGGTTGATGGTTTTAAATAGATTGGCGGGTAGCAGTGATGTGACTTGGTGTGTGGTTAAATAAGCGCTGGAAGGTTGATATGAAAAATGTGATATGTATAATATTAAATGTGAGTTGAAGATAAGCGGCCTTAAGAAGCTGCCTTGGTCGGTTGATGCGGTGCAAAAAAATAAAAATTAGTTTACCAAAGAAGTTTCACTTCTGACATGTGTACGTTGTACGCACGTTTTTTTTTTTTTTTTTTGAAGACTTGAAAAACTAAATTGTTGATTGTTTCAGGTTGCTCTAATGGAACATGTCCAATGAATAATAAAAAAAAAACAGGCTACCATTTTTTTGGAAGTGCTTCATGCGCGAGCAACTTTTGTTGGATTTTGATCGTCTTGAAAGATCCATACAGTCAATTAATGTTTAGTTTCGGGTTCATATACAAATATACTCCTGTCACGATTATTTAAACTTCGCATTGAAATTTTTCAATATTTTTTTTTTGCGTCAACTGACAGACAGCACAGTTTTGGATGACCTTCAAGCAACTCGTCCTAAACCAAAGTGCGACCACGATTGAATTCGGTAATGCAGAGAAACACTCTTGCTCAAAATGGTGCTTAGTTACCAACAATCGAAGCGAGGTGTGGGTTAATTCCACGTCCAAAATCATAGAAAATTATTGCACGCAAGTGTTCACGATTCAATATTATTGACGACCTGGTGTTGCCTATTCATGGCATTCAAAAATTTGGCTCGTCAAAGAAATCTAACGCTTAAGTTATGAATTTTGTTACAAAAAGATTGGCAGATTCAATAAAAGGCTGTTATAATTGTAGCGATCTCTACACCAGTGGTTCATATTAGCCGCAATTGTTTGTTTTTGAAAAGATATACACAATCGTGTTTTTTTAATTTTGTGGTGGAATATTTTTTTCAGTTTACCTTACAGATTGATACAAAATTGTTACCTAAGGAGTAGTTTGGGAACAAAGAAAAAAAAAAACCGCATATACATATTTTATGTTCAAAAAAGTCACTCAATCCATACATTTGATTTAAAACAAAAGATAGTATTGTTTTTCTATTTAAAAACAAAAATATTCATTTTAATATAAAAATAAATCCACTTTCGTGGCACCCTATATTTCTGTGGGTGTGTTTCTTGTATGTTGCAACCACAAAATTATAGGAGTAAATGACTTAAATGTCGACTCGAGTCAAAATTCGAATTCGAGTTCTCTTCTGTCTGTCGGTTATTTGCATTTTGAATATTGCACTTTACGGACGAAAGCGTAATGGTGACGGTAGTGGCATGGCGGGAGGAGTGGGTTCTGCTTAACTCTCTGTCTCCTCTCTATTTTATTTTATCGTAGAGAACGTGTATTTTGCTTTCATATACAAGTTATCCGTATATATCCATCTGTCGGATGCGTGTCTGGCTTCAATTTTGCAACAGAAATTGCAACTGTGCCAGACCAGTATTTTGTGTGTTTGTAGAATTCGTTAAAAATTTATATCGAATGCGTTCACAGGTTTGGAAAAAGGGGGAGAGTAAGTTAGTGCAGTGCATCAATGTGGACTGTGAAATAATATTGGGTGTATGCTCTATCTATACAGTGTACCTATACATTTTATTCCCTCTTCAGCACCCAGTATGTAGGTACCTACTCCTTTTCAGTTTGTATAAAATTTACGCTCTACTCCTTTACCTTCCGCAATTAAATATCGTCTGGAGTAGGTCTCGTAATTATTTTGAATTTACCAGTTATTTCGAACAATGAGGGTTATTTACCCACATGCAGCTGGTGTCTTTCAGTTTCCGACATTTTTTTTTTTTGTGAATTGAGTGTTTTTTATTTTCTGTTTATTTGTTATTTCTGTTTTTGTCTCTGATTTTTGGAGCACCATGGAAGGGTTATTCAATTCATTATCAGAAGATAAAAAACTTTTCAAGCGTTAACAGCGTTTTCAAACTGAAGTTTTGTGCAATATTGCCAGCTGTGAACTATTTGATTGATATTTCGATGGGTCTGGAAAATGTAAATCCCGAAAAGCAATCAATAAGAAAAAATCAAATAATTCGTGGTTTTTACTACGTCCACTTGTCTCGCACATGCCTATGTCAAAAGTCTAATCGAGAGTAGTGGGGTGACCCGCTTTGCTGGATTTAAGGATTTTTACTCCATTTCGGGGGGAGGGGGCTCACGCAACATCGTTGTTCTGCTGAGGGTTCGTTCAGTCGTCTGTTAGGCGGCTGTGTCAACAGTTTTCTTGATCAAGAGTACAAGGGTGGACCACTTCGAGGGATCTTGGGGTTACTCTAGGACTCAACCGCTCACGCTACTTCTTTAGGGATTTTGAAAGACTCCCTATTTGTATATACAAAGCCATCTTAGTTTTCATCAAGAGGTCGAGTTGCAGCTTCTGAGGTGTTATTGATAGGATTAGGGTTGGATGGTCCGTACGGAATTCGATAAAAAAGTTCTATTGATAGTATCTGGATCGACGATTTGATAAGTATTTTTCTTCGAGTGTACGCCAGATTTGTTAAGATTTGATCATAGCTGCTTCGTGGGCTGCATTGCATCGAGTAACCTATCGTAATACTATTTCTTAGATATGCGAATTTTATGACTCACTTGATTTTGAATCCTTTTATAATTTTCCCAGAATGTTGAAAACCTAAAACGTTTCCAACTTAAATAAGCTTGGTTGCGGGCAGTGATTAAATTAAGAATCCTATGTGATAACCAAAGGAGCTTCGCGTTGGGCAGTGTATTTTGTTCCGGCTACTTCTTTTCTATACTGTATCGTAAAATCAAATATTAACCGATCGAAATGAAACCAGAAAAATTTTTATTTGGGCAAACCTCTTTGAGGAAGAAAAACTCAATTTATTATTTCACTACGCTGGCTCGCTCTAGACTGATCTGAGGAAATAATAATTTTATAGATTACACTTACGCCGCTCGCAGGCTGGCATGAATATATAATAGTTAGAATATAAAGTTGATTGATATGTGTTGGTGTACAAAGACATTCGGTCATCAGTGCTGTCGTCTTTAGTTTTTGGTAGGGATTTTACTACGTTTGGCACCCATACGGAACAGTTCTTGTTACTATAGGAACGAAAATACTATGCAGGTGGGATATTGCATCAATAATGAAAGCAACTTGGTCATCGACACGGGCCATATATCTTACGGATTCGCAGTTTATGGCACTTGCTGCAACTTGGAGAGCGGGTACTATAATTTGAATAGGAGAAGGAATTGGTATCATCTTGAAGATATATTGAAATCGAAAACTAAAAGTATGAGATCATGACTTGCGAACAAGGTTTGAGAAAATTGATTAAAAAAAATTCGAAGTCAAAAAAATATCTAGAAGAGTGGAAGATGTATACTCGTAAGGTGAGTTGGTTCGTTGTTCTCTCTCTTTATATCAATGGAGTCAATTTTGAGTTGAAAAAAAGCTCGTAAGATAATCTGGTTCCAAGAAATTTAAATTAAAATCGCCAGCGACAACAATGGGCCCTATTCATAGATGTTTACTAAAGTTGTGATTTACTAACCTACAGGTTAAGCTGAATTCCTTAGATAAACACAGCTGCTATTCATAAACAATTTTCTAGCTGTGTTTAGCTAGTAATAGCTTAATGCAAAAATCTACTACAATTATACATCAAATTATGATATTGATAAAGAATCGCTTCCCGATCGATCAGCGAAACCAAGCATCACTGCGCGTGGTTAGTGGTAAGATGGAGGACCGTACAACAATAAACCACGGAGCTGTTTACTGTTGACATGTTGTTTTCTCTTCTGTTCTGTCTGTCTCTCTTTGTCTTGTGTTTGTCTGTGCTCTGGGGCTTTGGTCCTTGTCACCCGTGCCTGACAAAAAGTAAATAAGAAATCGTACATTTTAATTTTAGATAAATCAGTTAAGAAGACATCCAAATATTATAGATGATAAAAAACGACTTCAAAATGAAGTTCCTGGCTTGTGAATGGGAATTGAACAAAGTGTGGAAGCTGTTATCCCAGTTTTTTGCAATTACAGAAATTAGCAGATTTATATGACAAATGTTGCTGTTTCTTTGTCGAATCGATATCGTAGAAAAAAATCTTTATTATTTAACTCGAGTCAATTGAACTCTGCCTTATTTTCTTTTGTCTGGCTGGTGGCACAATTTCATACAACAAATCTACCAGAATTAAAAAAAATCTCCTTCAGTTTCAACGTCTATTGACATTTTAAAATAGTATTTTCAGAATTTCCAAGGTATTTTTGTTTGTATCGACTTGCTACTGGCAGACAAAAGTACCTATCTATACGTTTTTCAATTATTGTTTGACAGTATAGTTGTTTAAAAGTAACTTAAACACTACATCAGCCACTTTTAAAGTTAAACCCCAGGTTAAGTCCTAATCCTAGGTCTAAATACGTTTATGAATAGCTTAAACTCCAGGTTTGGTTGATCACAACTTAGCAGCAGTTTAAGATACGTCTATGAATACAGCCCAATGTCTTTGTAGCAAGGTGACAAATCTTCTAACACCTTAGAAATGGTCTCAATAATGGTACGATGTTTAGGGGCCTTATACACACAGCCTATATGAGACAAATCCCATCTTCGAACTTAAGCTCACCAAACAAGAATCTGATTCATGCGCAGACATACGGCTCATTTGACTTATACTTTTCTTTTGTCCCAGCTTGGCAAGGGCCAGGAAGGCAGGCAATACTTCTTGAACAAGCTGGGCGATATGTCTCGAATCAGCTTCTAAGGAACACCACAGTACTCAGATTTTTTAAGACTATAGTTACGTTATGGGGTTCATACACATTAATTCCCCAAATTTACCATGGCTTTCCTTTTATTCCCTATTTTGTCTATGAGAGTAAAAGCGGTTGACGAATCAGCACCCTTTTTATGATAACCTAATCTGGGCATCGTTGAAATAATAATAAAAGCATCAATGTGATATAAATGTTTACCCCAATGAGCCTTGAGAAACAAACTTTCCGAAACCCCACAGAGCAATAGTACATAATTTGATTAACCTATATCAAAAAATTGTTTCCTATTCGTAACTGTTTGAAACATTTAAAAACCTAGGTACGCATTTAATTACGCTACCATCATCATAAAGATTGTGCACTCGCTTAATTTCATCGTAAAAACCTTCTCCCCCTTTTTCTCCAACACCAACATTTATAAAGATTAAATTTATTTTCCATAAAATGCCCGAAAGAAGGAAATTTGTTTTCGACATCTCTAACCCACTTTTACACACCTAGCCGTCGCCATCGGCATCAGGAAGAAGAAAATTCTTAAAATCTAGAACCTAAAATCGACTGTCATCTCAACGTTGCGTTGTTGGCATCGTTTGCGTTGTCGTTGTCGTTCTCGTCGTCGTCTACGTTGTCGTAGTTTAAGTACTTACAACTCTCCCATTAGAAGCAATTTTAAATGTCCAAGAGTCAAATTTTCTTTATTCAATTCATTCCTTCCGCTCCCGCCGCATGTCATCCCTAAAACGGATGGATCCTCAATATCCTTGATGCCGTAGTAGTTCTTCTCTCTTATGCACATTATACTTAAAGTGTTCACAGGCAATTTAATTAATTTTCCACACAACTCGAAGCTTTAGCTTGGAGGAGAGCTTGAAATTGTTGGAGGAACTTTGGCTTCAGCTTCAGTTTCAGCTTCGACTATATACGAACCAAACCCCTTCCCCACCTATCCTGTGTGTGCGAAACGTAAAATTGCAATTTCCATGAAGTGAACGCCTTTGAAACTGATACTCAATCAACTGGAAAAGTGTTATTAACTTTATCCGTTGTGAGGTAGGTACCTCACTCTTTGGACTTCTAATGTTTGACTTGGCTTCAATATACAAAATGGTAAAGGTTCTTACAACTACCATCCAACCATCTACCTATATACATACCTTCATGTGTCTGTATAGGTATAGGAATAGGAACTATACATACCTTGCACAGGTTTAGCCATAAATAAAATAGTTGTTGCCATATTGCTTCCGGATGGTTTTGACCCATTTTTCAGTTGCTTTTTACCTTTCAGGGTTTATAATATTGTTTTTTTTTTTTATTACATTTGTTGGGCTTCCTTTTAAATGCTCAAGGCTCAAACTAAGTTGTGTATAGAAACATAGCTTTTCTTTCTATTTATTTATTTACGAGTGATTGGATTTTTTTTTCTCAAGAGAGAGAGAGTTTGAGGGATAAAAAGTTCCTTGAATGGCTGCAGGTTGAATAATTTATGACTGAACGCAGCGGCAAGTGGCGTTTTTCTTTTAATGATTCCTGACCTAACCCAATTGGAACAAAATCACGCAGCAGGCGTTAAGAATGTATAGTTGTTTTTTTTTTGTATGGCTTTTTTCATTTGAATATTAAAGTACTTAATGAGAAATGCAATCAAGAAAATTGCCTTCAGGAGTGATTGTTTGAGTACAAAATTAGCAACACTTCGTACTCGTATCCTTCTTAACCAACCGCAAGCAACCATCAGGCTTCTTAACGTTTCTTGAGTCATTCTTCTTTCGAAGAGTTTAACCAATTAAAATGCTCAGTTTAAATTATATACTCGTGTGCATGATTTTACCGTTGAAGGGCAACGATGGTGTATGTATGTACATAAGCATACATAAATATGTTTTTGCATAAATTGCTTGTAGATTTAATTAAACAGAATTCTAACAAATATGAATAAATTCAAAGAGAATCGTAATTGAGTTAAGCTCTTACCAAGGACACACCACACAAAGTAAATGAGGTTTTTATATGTTTGACGCGATTTGATGATAAAAGCTATTTACATAGGTATACATATATGTAGGTTTGTATGTACCTACATAATATATAAAGAATTATGGGGAATTATGACCCCTTAGCTTCCATCATAACTTAATGTAGGAAAAAAAAGGAGATGAAGAAGATAAAAGTGATTCCTGAAAATCAGAGTAATTTATAAATTTCCAAGAGAACAAGAATGATGGTTAGCAACATGCTTTAATAGCTGAAACGTTTGAGCCTTATTAGCGTTTTCAGTAGAAATTACATTTCTTGGTAAAACTGCTTGCGTGTCAAGAACATTTTGTATATGCAACCACATTCGATTTTCGATATTACATATATTTTTAAAAGTTTTAAGGAAATTCGCAGAAGCAACAAAAGTCAAAGTACCCAACTAAAAGAAGATGGGAATGGAATAATGGAAAAATAATGAAAAGTATGCTCATGCTCATATGGTATCAAGATTAAAGCATTAAAGAAAATTGTGTTGTTTCAACTAACCCTAGGGAAAGTTGTAACACACGCCAGTGTTGGTTGTTAGCAAAGCTTATTGTAAACAGATAATAAAGACGAATGGTCCCGGTGGGTAGTGAGGTTCCAAAGGGGTTGAAAACAGAAAGTAGAATAATACACGCAAAGGTACGTTACCCCATCATGAATATCCACACAAAAAACATAATCTCTACTAGAGCACAAATAATACAGGGTTTTCCAATAAGAGGTGTTATTTTGATATTCAAAGAAAAATGGTATTTTTTGAGATAAATGATCGGATGTTTATTTCAATGTAAAGAGGAAAGTATGTCATTCTCATTAATAATGGAAAGCAATATCAGCCAAATGGCCGCCACGGCTACGCTTACACAACAATATCCTTTTTATGAAATTTTCCATCACCAAATCGAAAAGTGGCTGCTGTATGCCATCAATAGCTTCACGAATTCGATCTTTGAGGTCTTTAATCGACGCTGGGCTGTTGGCGTAGACCCTATCTTTCACGTGGCCTCAAAGGAAAAAGTCGCAAGGTGTTAAATCACAAGATCTCGGCGGCCAATTGTTATCACCTATTCGAGAGATAACAAGGTCCGGAAACTTTTCCCGTAAAATACCGATGGTTTCGTTGCTTGTGTGGCACGTAGCGCCGAGCCATCGTGTTGAAAGTAAACGTTGTCCAAATCAATACCATCCAATTCCGGCCTCATTTTTGAAAAAGTTAGTTCCAATGAACCCGCCTCCGCGCCGGACCTAACGCTAACTTGTCCCAATAACTCAAATTTTTCCACCAATTTATGAATTACGGTCCGACAAGGTGCTTCACGAAGACCAAAAAATGTTCTAGTTTAAGGAACTGTCTCTGCCAAATTTTCACCATTTTTATAGTCAATTAATAAACTTAATGGGTTGTTGAAGTGTGTATCGTTCCATTTTTATTAATGGCTTCAAAAACAACAACTACCGAAGTAGCGGGCTATTCAAAATAACATCTCTTTTTGGAAAACCCTTTATTAATTTTTATTATTTGTTTAACAGTTTGTTTGTGTGACAACTTTAAAACGTTTAAACAAAGTCCCTCTGTTAAACTAAAAAAAAAATTCTACAAAAAGTAAAATGTTTTGTTTTTAGTTTCCATTCTTTTAATACCTACATATCTACTACTGTTTTTTTTTTTCGTCCTTGAATTGAGATTTTCTGAGTATCCTGTTAAAAATATTTTTAATTTTCTTCTTCGCCAAAAGCGACTATGCAATCTTTTAACTAACAATCTCTCTTGTGTGGAGCTATTCCGTTTGCACACAAAATGTTGGCACACATTTCATATCCATCTAAAAAAAACTGTTTTCATCTAAACAAAATTTTATCAAGATTGAAATGATGTATATACATAATATGTACGAATGTTGGTAGGTGTCTGTCTGTTTTGTTAAATTAACAACTATTTTTGTTTAACCTTTTTGAACAAACAAACAACAATTAAAATAGATTTTCGAGTACCTGTTTTTATGAAAACAAAGAAAAAAAACATCGTTTTCAGAGAAAGAAAAAAAAATACCGGAAAATACCGGAGTTACCTTTAGCTTTAATAATTGGTTTTCGTAAACTTTTGAATTAAATTTTTGTTGTGAGAGAAGAAAAAATTGTTCCGCTGAGTTTTAAAGGGAGAGACTAGGTCAATTTTTTATGGTGTCCATAAGGAGTAGTTCCTCATGGCATTATGGTAAGTACGTCGGACTGCAGCGCCAAATGTTCCATATCAGGGTTACTGCGAGGAGGTAACAAATCTTTCAAGAGTAAATCTTGTGAACTTCCCTTTTGAATTTAGCCCTTCATTAAAGGTTCCTTACATTCCTGCAGGAAATCAACCTTTGCCGAGATATAATTGAGAGTGAGTCAGTTTGATGCAGACACTAAGGTTTCATTGAAGCGATATGGGACAAATAAAAAATTTTTTGTAAGCATATAAGCTTGATACGAAAACATACGGAGGCAAATAATGAAAATAGATTTCTGTATATTCCAAGGACTATACAATATAACACACCGCAAAGCACTCAAAATTGCAAAGTTGCACTGGGTGACCTTCACGATTGCATCTTGTGATTGCTTGATAAAAAAGGTATTCCTTATAAAGGTGCTGATATTCTTAAAGAGTCATAAAAACCACGTAAGGTATTTTTTTTTGACACAGAGCTCTGAATTTCGACAGGAGATCTTGTGCTTTGTATTCAATGCAACCCGGTCGATAAAATAATTGAGCTTAGCTGATGATAACTATTTTCTGGAAAAAAAAACCCATCTTGCACTGCTTTAGAAGAATTTTTGTGTCTGTCAAGTTCTTAAACAAATGGATTATTGGGCGTGAATTTGTAACCCTTCAGCTTAAGAGGAGTCCCACGACTGTTGATATGAGCGCAGAAGACAAACCACACAAAACAAAAAGTCAAACGTGATCTGACAACCAAACCACCAAGTTCTTACAATGCGTCACATCCTGTAGAAATATCAAGAATTTTACATCGATACCCATAGCTTATGACAGTGCAATTAAGAAAGAACCCAGCTTTAATATTTCGGTTAAATTAAATACGTCTTATCACCATCAAAACGAGAAGCGAGCGAATCAAATGGGGCCGATTATTAACGAGGACAGGACGAATACATACTTTCATCCTGATGTATCTATCAGAGACAAATTTTATGATCCCGCTTGCGTTGACCAAAAAACAATGTCTGACAATTTTTAGGGACATATTAAATTAGGCCCAGCAGCACAAAGTTTTTTTACGGTAGTCAAATGTAACTAAACTATCTAAAATTTGGCAAGAAAATGTATGAAACAATAAAGTATGTTTCTACGTATATGTATGTATGTACGTACATATGTACATTCATAAATGTAGGTGCGCAAATAGGGAAATTAATATCAAAAGGAAAAACAGATTGTTTCGAAGCAAATTGTTTATTTAAAATATCTTAAAAACATTTTGTCTCTTTTGTTTACTACACGCGTCGTAATCTAACAGCCGGCATAGTTATTATTCAGCGAGGAAATAGGTTCCGAAAAAAACAAATAGCGCGCCATATTTTGACAGATTGTTTAAATGTTGCCTGTGTTTGTTTAATTGTTTGCAGTCGCTCGAAATTAGATGCCTATAACCAAGTGTATGGGTAGCTTACGGTTTTTTTTCTATTTTTCACCTCGGCACCGAAAACAGAAACAGATTTGTATTTTTTTTGTATTTGATTGTATTAGAAAGTTTTTTTTATAGAGTTCGATATTGACTTTGTCGCTCAAAAAAATAGTCTTATTCGAGAAGTTTTTGAACTTGATATAAGTGTATGCAATAACTCTAGAAAGGATAAACATCTCTTTGGCGTCAATTAGCATAATCCACCATAGTTGAAGCAACAGAACAATCGAAGTCCTTGAAGAGGATCGACAGACTTTAAAAAGATAGTCGTGACAGTATGAGGGCAAGCTATACGTGGACACCTAGCAATTAAGCTTTAAATTCTGCGGCAAGCCTACTCGCATACATACTAAGATCTACCCTAAGCTAGATATCTTAGTATTATTTTTATGGAACATGTTGATGCATGTCCACACTCCTTGGTGAGGGGGACTCTCTTAAGGTTTTTGAACGCTTAGCTAAGGCAGCAAATATATATCGCAACACTCCTTCTGCTTCGTTGCGGGATCCTTGGAGCGTTGAGGTTGCGGCACCTCTTCGCCTTAAGGGAACCTGCCGGGCTTCGTTTTGACGATCTTTTGGGGATGGCTTCTATCCAACCATTCCTTTTTTGAAGTAGAGGTGGCTCTGAGATAGAAGTTGGAACTTAAGAGAACATAGACGTGCCTATCCTCCGCGTGGCAACCTGGGATTTTTTTTTTGTATTGGAATAATTATTTTCGGCTGTATTTCCTTTCCTAGCAGTATTGATTCGTTACCGGAATCGTATGCAAGGTAAAACTTGAATGCGGCAAAGAGAGGAAGCGGGTGGCAATGGTACAGCGGATGGAGTGCTTGGTTGCTAACCTAAGAGTTGTGGTTTCGAGCCCCAGCCTAGGCAGCAATTTTTTAATATTCTCCCAGCTTCAACTGGACGCTACCAGTGGGATTTTAGTGAGTTAAATATCACCTATTTCTCAATCCATTGTACCAACAAAAAATCTTTAATATCTTTCTATTTCTTCTAACTATTGCCGTGCAGTTTGCATTCAAAAGTCTTTGGGTCATCCGGGCATATAATATTTAAAATTATTATAAGAAGGGTTGGTGTGCGCATTCGGCCATTTGCTACTACCTTGGCAATTTGTTGAATGCGCATATGTTAAGGCTGCCAGGCTTTGAGTATTGATGGTGCTCATCTGGAAGTGACCTAATGATTGGGAAGCTCCACCGAAAGCTATATTCTGGTACCACGGGACATAGGCTCTCCTGGGTAGTGAAGTTTTGGTGTTTCACGACACTGGGCTTTGTCACCTGGGACTATCTATGAGGTGGGCCCCCTTGTGGGAAAATCGTGTTAAGGGTGTCTTTCTCTTATATCGCCTGCTTTGTCCTTTGAGAGAAGACTTTACTAAACGGATGGAACGATTTGATTATAACTTGATACTTATGTAGTAGACTCTACCGGACATGGACATGGATAATCGCTTTTGATGCCTCGGTCGGATTAATCACATTGCCTTTGAATACCGCCAATAGACCGAGTCGAAGGAAGGGCTCATTTCATATGTTTTTTCGGGCATAGGACGAAATTTCAAAAACCTTGATACGCTAAGCAAACGAGTAGTTTTGAACGACGGAAAGCAAATATGTCAATGACTTCACAGACACCTTTCAAAATTATATTACGTAACTGTTGTTTTCCTTGAAATCAGTTGACACAGCTTTCGAACAGTATGAATAAGTCAACTATCCAACACAGCCTGGATTACCAACTCATCTTTTGAAATTGAAAGTAGACTCTCTCATCATGTTTCATAATATCAATCAATCAAGAGCAAGACTGTGAAAAAGCGTATGCATTACGTCATTGAACATACAATTATCGAGGAAAAGTACAAACAAAGGAGAGGATGTTTTGATTGTTAAGCACTATAATGCAAACACACTTGCCAATCGAAATCAACCAGGGCATACCATTCTCCGTGCGTCTGGCCTATCGACAAATTATAAGACCAGTTATTTGAAATTTGTTGGATTAACTCGGAGTTTTAGTGATTCTCACGTGTCGCGTGTTCACGTGTTGGCAAGCTATTATGTCTTTTTGTTTAAGCTCCTGAAAACAAAACTAAAACGTAATAGCTTCGCATGAAAGGTAATATCTAAAAGTGCTTTTGACTTGAAATATTTCTTTCATGGCGTCCCTTTATAACTATAATGATAGATATTCCCAGAGTACATTTGCACAGCCCCTTGGGTAACTTCAATAATGCTTCAACCACCAAAAACGGCACTTTTCGAAGCTAATTCTAACTAAAATTCAACCACCGAATGCCATCAATTTAAATCTCTACGACACTTCAATTAATCAAAACGCATTCACAATGCCAATAGTACCTAGTTGAAATGTCCACTTATTACCAATCCAATTCTATTTATTGGAAGGGGTAAGGAGGAACATCGATAGGATGTATCTAACATAGGCCCCCGCTAAAAGGCTAGATAGAGATATACATATCTACATTGTGTGTTGAGTGCAGCAGCAAAGTTGCAGCTAGTTAGAGGCACAATTTTCAGCAAATAAATATTTATGCGTTTGCCTTTCAACATTTTGCGAATAATTTTTTTTTTTTATTTTAAGTTCTGACCCAATTTCTGAGAGCCCCAATGGCATCCAAATTAACATTTAGAATTCTTTCGAAGAATGCACAAACAAATGGTCAGGAGGAAGGAGAGTAGGTACCTATGTATTTTTGAATTCAAAACAAATTTATCCAGACTGGGCAGGAAAAGCTCGTGTAAAATAACTTCACAGTCATGGACAGAACAATGGAGTGGAATTCTTAATTTTAAACCAGAAATAGATAAATACATAAGTATGTACAAAGTTCTATCCACATTAGGTAGAGTCATCCCAATCTACCTACCTCCCTGCCTATTTAGTTATGCCACGCACAAATTCAATTATTTAATTTTCCCTTGTGTTTTGCAGTCTCGCTTGGTATCTCTCTCTTTAATTTGAAAATCCATCCATCCAATCCAATCCAATCAACATGCGTGCAAAAAGGGAATTCGTAGGTAGTTGTGTTGGATCTTGGATGATTAGTGGATTGGTGTATTTGTGTTGCAATGTTTTGTGTGTAGGAATCAATAAAAAAAAAAACAAAGACAGAACAAAGGAAACGCAAAAAAACATGATCGCACCGGGGAAAATACCAAAGAAACTCGATAATTCACTTCAAACCAAGGGTCAATGGCATCAATGAAGCAACAATCATTGTCGTTTTTAAACAAAAAATGGACTGCGAGCTTGGACGAAAAAAATATAAGTAAGGTACACAAAATCAACCGAAATTTTAAAGGAATTCAAATGAAACCTCAAATTTGTTTCTTATATCTACAAAAAAAGTTAGATGTATTTTTTGGAATAGGAAACCGAAAATGAGTTTCGATGACATCCCATTAGCTATCATGTTAGAATTAATTATGCAGTCGTGTTCTTTTTTTTATCGAAATTATGATTAATAGCAATTCTGTTCGGAATACCACAGCAACTTGATCAATTGCATTACAGTCCAGCAAGCTTTTGCAGGTTTAATGTTAATCAAAAGGGGTCTCCCAAGACTCTAGAATTCGCATTGTCTGAGCACGAATTCTCAGTTGATATTTCAAAAGAAATATTTGAAAATGTTCTCTATTCGCTTGCTTAGCGGAACCTTTCTTTGTAAGGCATTACAAGAACTCATAGAACAAATTTCTTGAGACTGACCCTTCAGGAAGTAGTCGCAGTCGGACGATTGGAAACTCAATGTAATGCGAAAAATTCACGATATAGAGGGGGTCTTGTCTCCCTGCTTCTTGTTAATCAAATCTAAGCTTAGCTTAGTTTGGGCAATGCCATTCCCGTAGCTAAAGCCGATGACGTCGTATACTTATAGTTTTTAGAAAATTCGTTCCCACTGTGCGAACCCCTACTATCACGCCTTAATCAACTATGAAAACTATACATTGCATATAAAGATGCACAGTTGTGCTTAAAAATTGGATTGAAAACTTTTGCAGACTGTTAAATGGCTGTCAGACAGAATGATCCACTCGATTTGGACAATGATGAAAAAAACTACCGCCCATTCGACCAATAACAAGTTGGAGCAGCGATATCTTAAATTAAGTCCTTGTTGGAGGCGAACAGGGCGAATAGGAGAATACACCAAATCCTCCGTACAATCTATAGAACCTCAGTATCTTTTGCCATGTTCACGAGTAAGGAGGTAGGTGCTTTGAACTGCGCCAGCTGTGTTCGCTCAACTAGAGCGTGGTGCTTTCAAGCCTTGCTTAATATACCCCTCCAGCCGGATCGATCTTAAGCCTGCCGTCTCCAATCACGTATTTCGAGTATTCGGAGATCTCGCTCTACCTGGTCGCTCCATCGGAGATGAGGTCTACCTTGGCTTCTGACTCCCTCTGGTTTGACGTTGAAGACTTTACGAGCTGGAGCGTCGATGTCCATTCGCTCTACATGGCCCAACCATCTTCGTCGTTGAATTCGAATTTTTCTGGCTAATCTTATGTCGCTGTACAGCACGTATATTTCGTCGTTGCATCTTCTTCGCCAAATGTTGTCTTCTCGGTTTACGCAGACAGGACCATAAATCGTACACAGAAATTTTCTCTCGAAGTCTTCAAGTGACTTTTTATCCGATTACGAGAGGTTCCATTCTTCTGAACCATATAGCAGGATCGGGATGATGACTGTTCTAAACAGTGTCTCCTTCTTCTCGATAGGGAATTATTCCTCTATTGCTTATTCAGCCCAAAGAAACGGCGATTATGATTAGCAATAGATCGATTGCATCGTTGTTCCGTATGACATTTTCAAGCACAATGTTGAAACTGGTGCGTGACAGTGCGTCAACTTGTCTTAGCCTTCTGGTGATTTCGAAGGTTACAGTAGAGGATTCTAAAGTTGGACATGGCACTATACAGAAGGCTGCCTTAAAATCGACGAATAGGTCGTGGCTCGTAGGTAATTAGGTATCGATATTATATTCTTGGGTTTTCTCCAGGTAGGTCGTAGATTTTCCAGTTCTGAAGCCGTATTGGTAAGGACCTATTAGATCATCAGCAAATGGTTCAAGTCTCTTGAACGTCACTTATAAAATCTTGTCAACTATTCGGTGTGAACGTCCCCAATCAGTGTAGTTTGAAGCCTGGTAAGTCAACTCACCACATTTGTATCAAATTTTCATGAAGAAGCATGAATAAAGACGAGCTATACACCGCCATGTCAGACAGGGCCAAACTCGTTCAATTGAGCAGGATGCCAAGGTTGGGGAAAACACCTTTGATGTCGAAGAAGGCTAAAGATATCATCTTATCTCTTCAATTACCTTCTTCTGGCGTGGTCACACCAGCCAGCGCCAGCGATAGGATTTTTTGAAGATCCGCTCGGATCAAGCTTAATAGTATTTTTGATACTTTTACCGCAGCATCAGGAAAAAAATTAAATTCACCACAATGTTTGTCAAGCCCACTATTGACACTTATAGAGTATCAAGGAATCTATGGTTGGACTTTACAGAGAAAAAAAAAACTGAGCATTCCCCAGCTGAGCAGTTACCAAGTCTCGCCATTGCCCTGCTCCCACTGTCAACTTTTATTTTGCATAATGTAGGTACATAAATGTGGTGCCAAGTTGCATAAAAATAAAGGTCAATGGCACAGGTTGCTAAGGTTATAGAGACCAAACATGATGGCATCATCACACATTGGTCAATAAATCAACCTTCACTGTCAGGTCAGATCAATCTTCGACAACGACCAAATAGCAACAATAAAAACAATGACATTAACGACAACGACACATTTTTGGTATCAACAAAAAAAATTAAACAAAACCATATGGGTACAGGTAAAACCACGAAGAGCCAACACAAAAATCTGGCAAAGTCCCAGATTTTGTTTGCACATCTTCCGAATATATTTTGTTTAAAACAACAACCACAGCAACAAGCACGGACACCCAGGATGGCAGGGATTCCCAATCGCAGCAGTACATAATACGAAAAAAAAAAAACACCGAGAAAAAGAGAGATTAATGCAATTTGTCTGGAAAGTTTTTTTTTTCTTTGTAGTCCTTAAACTGAGGATGAGCATAAGGTAACCAAAAATATAAAGGATTCTCTGCAAAAAGGATAATCTACAAACAAGTACTTACCATTTGCGATGAATAAACAAATCGTCGACGATAAGATGAGTATTAATCCACATCGTAAGGACATTATATTGTATAATCCACGAATTTAAATTTTTTAAGTGAAAAAAAAAAAAAACAAAACAAAAAAAAAAGAAAGGAGACAAAATCAGGAGAGAGATCCTTCTCCTTTGTTGTTGTGTGTATAGTTGTTTGTTGTATTCAGCAACAATGTTGTGCGTTATCCTTTATTTTTTCACTTGATTTCTTCTTTGTTATTCAAATTCAAACCGAAGCCGACACAATTGACCGGAAGCAAGGGTAAAAGAACTAAAACCCGTATGTTTACTTGGTAAGTAAAACGTTAGTTTTTTTTTTTTTTAACAAAACAATAAAATTCAAATAAAAGTTTATTTTTCCGCACGTTTAGACATCATTGTCGGTCGTCCAAGATTCACCACCTTCCCGCGCAATTTAAATCCCAATATGGACATTCAACAATTATTGCGAATCTATTTTTCATTATTTTTTTTTCCGATATTCTGACGTTTCCCAGGATTGCTGTTTTTTTTTTTTTTTGTAATTTTATAAAAAGAGCAACGTTTTGTTTTATTTGTAATTTAACCACAGTAAGAGGCAGGGAGGTCAACAGGATGCAGGAGAGAACACGGCACACGGAACATCAAACCGAACAGAACCAAATATGGGAGAAAAACCGTAAATTATTCTCCTGTAATGTAAATATATTATGTTATGTACAGTACATATACATTTATGTATGTACATATATCCTTTCCAATAACAAAATAATGTTTATTGGAATTTTTATTTTTGTCCAATTTCTCCGTGGTAGGTTGTGGTGGAATCACAATCACCAATAGCACTGGAAAAAACAAAGAAACTTTGGAATGAAAATAATGGTCGCGGTTTGTTGTCTATTTTCTATTCCTATTCTATTAAAATTTTTTCTCTCCTTCCCCGAAATGTGGATTGAAAATTAAAATTTGTTTTTTAATTCTTCTATAATTTGTATATTGTAAGAAAAACTAGTTTACATTTTGAACGCAAACACCGCTAAGCAAAAACACTCTTTCACCACAAAACAAATTAGAATTAGGAGAAAACGTCATCGAACTTATACTCTTTCTCGCTCTTTCATTCGAATAGAATGGAAAAGAAAACGATTGTATACACAAAGGAATTTATACTTTCAACACCACACTTTTTATATTTCTGAATGAAAATTTCAACAGAAATTTGAAAAACTTAAGGAAAATTAATAATAAAATAGAAGACTTGTGTAAAACACACTCGCGACGACAAAGAACCACCAAGAAAACAATTAAAAGAAAAAAAAAGTACTTGGAAATTTTTCCAAGAGTGAGACGAGATGTAAATATTTTTCAATACATATATGATATATCGATGTTGTTAAAAGGAGAGAAAAGGAATTTCTAAATTTATACACACACATACACTGAACAAGGAACAGACGCAAGGAAAATATATTTTTTTTTCTATTATTTTTCGGTATTTCACTTTCTTAAGTGAACATTTGTAGATAACATATTTTTATATTCGAACAAGACTTTGATTTAAGTTTCGGATGCAATTGCATCGCAATAAATAGAGTAAAAGACACCAATAACAGAGTCGCCGACGGTTGATTGCTGTTTTTACCGATGATCAGCAACACAACACTTTATGCAACCAAACACCATGAATTTCCCGACAAAACTGAAGAAATAAATTGCTTTGTGTAGATGGAGGAGCAAACTGGAAGAATGTGAATTCACCATGGGGTCTTGGAAAGCGTTAGATGGTTTGCTATTAAGCAAGAGGGAGATGACAAGAAAGTTAATTTTTATTTTGTTGCAGTTTTCCAGTATTCCATGATCCATCTTCCAGGGTTAGTTTGGTTTAAATTTGTGTCCAGCTGAAATTTGTTATGATGGTGACAGGTGAAAAACGGGGTTGCCGTTATTTTGTTTTCTAATTGGAGTCTTATTTCACACTTTCACAGTGTTTTAACTACTGTCTTGTCGATTGGCTGCTGTTATATACATCTGCTGTTAAACAATTGTTCTGGGCTCTGGACGTGGTACTCAATTCACGCTGAGAAAACTTCAGTTCAAGCTTATACAAGATTCAATTTTTGTGACTTCTCAGTTGACAATTATTGACGCACTTAATTTTAAATAACTTGTAAAGCTATGAATGACTATACGGAGAAAGTAAGTACCAGTTGTCCAGAAGCGGTTCAGAACTGTTCGTTTGAAATACTTGATCCGGCGTTCATTTCGATCTATGTATTTAAATAGGTGGGTTAACTATTAAACCACTCTTGAACCACAGTCTCAATTGATTATGCAAACAGGAACCGAGGTAAATCGTGTTTGAATTTTGATCGAAGTATGGACCGCTGTTGTACAACTGACCATTAATAAGTGTAAATCGGTGAGTTAACTCATAAACTACTCTTGAACCCACCGTTTAAGCTTAAATTATGCAAACACGAATCTAGGGAAATCATTTTTAAATTTTGATCCGAGGATAGGAACCACACTGTTGTACAGCTGGCCCTTGTATTTTCTGTTCTTTTCCACTAGTCTTTTTCGAGTGGATAGAAAAATCCATTTGTCCAGCCTGGGGAAGCAATCTTTGCATCATTTGGCAAAAGGAGATTATTGACCTTGATATTTCAAAAGCATTTTATAGAGTCGATGAACCCCTTCGTCTATGGATTAGAAAATACCTTTTGACTGGTGTCTTCACTGGTCTTCACCTAGTAAACAAAATGAAAAAAACCAATCCACCCGTAATTTTTTTTAAGAACATTTTTAAAAATCGGAAAAAAAAGTTTTTTAAAATTTTGAAATGCAATATAGATTCAATTGTTAATGGCTTCCTGCATTAAAGTTTTGAATGAAATTAGAAGGATAGTTTACGAGAAAACCTAGTTTGAAAATACCGGTTCTATGAGAGGTACCGGTATGAGACAAATTTCTAAAAATTTTGTTTTATTAAAAGATAGACTATACTAAAAAATATAGTAACCTAAAAGTTTTATCAAAATTGTTAGAGCCGTTTTCGAGAAAATTAAACTTTTTGTTTATGATTGGTATGGCAGGTGCCGTTATTTTTCGACCTAGAGCAAAAACAAAAAATGGCCCCGCTAGGGAATTCCAAATAATTGCTAAATACCAAGTTTGGAGCAAATCGCCTAATCCGTCTAGGCTGTAGAAATGTGAACAGACAGACAGACAGACAGACGGAAGGAATTCCGGACCCACTTATTTCCACTTCTGCATCATCGTAATGTCATGTGTGATTGTTATCTCAAACATTTTTTTTCCACAAATCAAAAAGTTAGTGTGGGAACGGCTTTCCTGCCTTTCAGGCTCTTTCTTTTAAATAATAGTTTCTTGAGCAATCAAAAACAGTGGAAGAAATTAATTGTCGTAGCTTCAAAAATATCAACTGTTTCAAGAAAACGTAGGTTCTTGTATCCGAAACAGATCTAACATTTTTCATATTAAAAAATACATACGCTGCAAAACAACCAATCCAAGAAACTCAAATTTGGAATACGTATCAGACTAGCGAGTAATATTGAATTCCATACAACCAAAAAAAAAAACGAAGAGATTGATTTTGTTTGTGTGTGTTCATTTTGTTATAAAATCTATAGTAGGCTGGATATTATGTTTGGCTGTGACGCCATCTAGTGTCTCAACACTTCGCGTCTAATAGCTTAACACCATCTAAAGCTTTGTATATACACTAGATTAGATTTTATATACAAAGACCAGATTCAACATCGGCACACAATATGCAAGCAATTGTGTTGACCTTTGAAATAATACACAATCATGAATTCAAACCATAGGGCTCCATCGTCATCGTCAGGTACTTTCAAATACTTTGGTTTAACATGACCCACTACTGCTTTAAGAAATGAAAAAAAAAATTTGAGTAAGGACCTCTTTCTGTCCCGTGTGTTTATAAATAACTTTATTATTTTATTTTTCTCATTTTTAAATTTGTTTTGTTTTACTTCTGTGTATATTGTTTTGCAAACAAAAAAATAGGTAAAAATAAAAAAAAGGAAAAAACTATTCAGCAATTAGGTACGGTTGATGAACAAAAGGGAATAAACTAAAAATTTAAAGTATGCTTTTCAAATCGAGGAAATCATCAGAATAAAAAAAAAATTAAATTACAAGGAAAAGGATAAAGAGAAAATAATAAAAAAAAAAGAAAAATCCACAAAGTTCAATAAAAAACAAAACAAAAATTCTACTGTCGTGCTGTCGTTTTCGATTCAAAACCATATTTTTTTAACGCTTAATGCCCCAGGCATTGTTACTCGGAACTGGAACACGTCTTTGTCCACTTTCGCGTTGAATAACTTCCATGATGCTCTGCGCTGGCAACCAAGACTAAAAATACAAACAAAAAGAGAAACCCTTATAACTCCCAACGTTTATAACTTTAGCAAGCCTGTTACCTTCTCCTTAAATGCCGTAGCCACTACATTCCTATTCGGCTCTGCATCATAAGCGACCGACTCTACACCAAACATCTCACACATTTCATGAACCAGTTGACGTTTCTCTCGATTCATAGTCGGAAACGAATGACTACGTGACTTTTGCTTGCTTTCCTTGGCCAATTTGACGAGAGTGGTTAAAGAATCGTGGATGCTCTTGACCAGAGTTGGATCTTTCTTGGCATATCCACGGATGAAATCAGAATATTTGGTTAGTAGTTTCTGTGGCAGATCGGGATTACGAATTTGCAAGCCAATGGCAAGACGCCGATTGCGTTCCAATGTTCGGCACTCATCGTTGCATTCAAGGCTGAAAAAACAAAATGTTTGGATAATTTATTTCAATATTAATTCAGCTTCTACGGAAACTCACGCCTTATTATTACTGTTTATCTTAACTGGGCCTAGAATATCACTTAACTCGATGGTGTTGCCGCGTTGAACCTCAGCCATCGATGAAGCTAGTTGTGCGGTAGCAATACGTCTATACTCCCTGGCGAAGTCATGGCAAGTTCTCGTTTGTTTGCGGTTGCCACATTCACATGTTATCTCCACCTAAAACAACAACGAAATCAATAATGGGTTCTGCAAGCAAAATAAACTAGGACATTCGGTCTTCTTACCATCTCCTTACAAGCGGTTTCTGGGCAATCTCCATCATGACACGCTGTCATACACTTATGTCTACATCCTGGACGAAGAGTTGTGCAACTTTGCTTACATATCTCACCGGCTGCTTGACACGGTCCTTCATGACAAGGCTTGATGCACTTGTGCCGTCCACAGGAAAGCGGCTTATTGCACGCCAGGCCGCAGCTGAAGCTCTCCTGGATGCATGGAATGGTTTTGCGCTGCTCGTGCTGGCCGAAGCACCATTTCGTGGTAAACATCATACATGGCGGGCAAGTGGCCGCCGAATGGCAGTTATGTTGAACTGGATGCTCGCAAGGATGTTGCCGCGAACAGGGGCGCTTACACACTGGTTTCTTAGTGCCACAGGGAACCGGCGGATAAATAACTTCTGTGCCGCACTCACAGTACAACTCTTCGAATGAGCTGCGATAGCATGGGGGACAATTTCCTCGATGACATGGTTGGTCGCACTTATGTTTGCCACACGAAAGAGTATAATTGCATGGCATCGGGCAGATGTGATCTATGTCGATGCAGCACTCTTGGTTGCACTTGTGCTTTCCACAGGAGCGTTTCTTAACGCAGCGCTTCTTGCAACGAGCATCATCGGCTCTGGTCGATAGCTGACGGCATTTAATCATTTGATCCATGTGTCCACAGCGACACTTGACAGCTGTATGCTTGTTGCAGGGTGGACAATTACCCAAATGACACTTAGTTGTGCAGTGATGGGGATGAGCTGCTTTGCCACAACGCAATGTCTTGTTGCAAATACCATCACAAACAGGAATCGGATCCAGGCAGGATTTTCTCTGCTCTAGAACAACTGGCATTTTGCCACATGGACACGAAGTGACCATTTCAGGGCTCAATTTGCATGGTCGACACTCTCCAGCATGGCAACAGTCTTTGCATTTGTGATTGCCACAACTTAAATCCCGCCCACACGGCTTGCCACAGGAGTAATTTTTCTTTTCATGCGAGTCCCGGGTACAGGCTACCTGTGGTCAAGAAAAAAAAAACGGAAATTTGGTTATTGTGACTGTACAATTAATTTTACTGAGTGCTTCGATTTAAATATTAACTCGAACAAAAAATCATTGACAACCACCATGGAGGCAATGAAACCTGTTGGTGGAGACATCTTGAGCATCTCTTGATCGTACTAATACGGCCAACAAACAGTGTTATAAATGGTGATGGGCTCGTTTTAGTAAAGGAAGTTTGTATTGACATTTTCCTGAATCAAGATTCACGAGTGATAAAATCACGACTTCACAAGACCATTCAAATATTTGAACCTAGAAGTTGGGTCAAGAATACCAACAAGACAAACGTGTGAAAAAAAACAGACTTATTAATCATATTTCGATTTCTATGGAAGACTCCCTGGAAAACGAGGGTGATGAGGTAGTTTTATGGCTACTCATCATCGGGTGGCGTCAAATATGCTTCAGAATGTTTGCAACGTCCTGCAAAAAACAGAACTACAATCTCTATATTCTATAATCAGCAACTTTGTGTTGATGATTAAAGTGTCACTATTCGATATTGGTACATCAGAGCCACGAGTTGTTTTTTTTTTTTTTTTTTCTTATAATGCACTCGCACTCAAAGGGTTATTAATACCTTTATAATGAATTAACATGTGCGAGCGAGGAAAGAGAAGGAATAGAAAGATAAGAAAGAAAGGTGGTACAGTGGTTTGAGATTTTAGGTGATAATTATCTCATGAGCATCATTAGTGCAATTAATTTATTCAAAACTCTTGTATTCAAGAACAAATAGCCAGGTGGCCAAGTCTTGAAGCGTGACAGTTGCCAAGGAGTTTATCGTCAAGTTTGACCAACTGAATTTTGAGTTTACCCAAATGTTGTCAGGAAGAGTTTAATTTCTTCGTTTCTGAATGCCCAATCTGACTGGAGCAAGAAGAGCCGATTGTCCGATAGAGTGACAAAACAAGTTATAGGTTTTCGTGGTTTAATATGCGAGAAGTATCGCCCGGAAAACTCAAAATGAATTTTGAAACCCTAAGATATTGAAGCAGTTGATGAAATATTAATTCAAAGGCGCAATCTCTATCGTCTGGGAAGTAGGAAAGGTATGGAATCACCTGTTAAAACGCTGGTTTGGTTCAAAAGATAAAGGTTGTCAATACAATAATTGATTGACCAGCCAACAGAACAATATATTCATACTTACAAGGGTGTTGTGCAGGTTTCTTTTTTAATAATATGTACATGCTTCGCAGTATTTGAAACGTTTCATATCGATCAATAAAAACAAATCTCAAAGCTTAAGAACATATCGCTTTTTTAGTTATCTTGAAACCATCTAATTGATAGCGCTATGCGGATAAAAAATGAGGTTGGTATTTTAAAACCTCTATTTAACTAAAGGGAAATACCCCACGGTTTGTTATCGGTTCCAGTTTTTTTCTCGCTCTTTGTAAATAACCTTTCCGATGTCATGAGTCATGCTTTGAGTCTTGAAGTGGAACATTACTGAATAGATTTTATGGAAGTAAGATCGAATTGATTAAAGGGGGTATACAGACGCCTGGATTTGAAGAGGTTATTGCTTCCTTCCTTATTACGTCGTAGGGTTTAAAGTGAACTGGTTTTGGAGAGGAAGAAGAGTGTAAACAAAATCTCCCGTGCTCCCGTCTAGACGCCAAGATGGGGTGGTCTATTCAAAACGGGCCTATTTTTAAAAAGCCACAAGTGTGCACCGTTTTTTTTAGTTAAGTAGAGATCCGGATCGCATTTTTGCGTGGCATAATGCCTTCCAGGATACCGGAAATGGGTCTTTTTTAAGAACGCGTCCTCAGAGAACTGTATTTATCCCAGAAAATATCAAGGGTTCGAGCTTTAATTTAACTCAATTTTGTCTCATTTTGTTTGATGGAGTTAAAAGACACTTGCATTCTAAAGGACAATGTCACAGCCTACATAGCACAGCTGTTTGTTTTATATGTCTTAGGAGCGCACCTCAAAGCGCAATTTAGTTTTCCTGTGGAGATACCTAACATCCCTTGTTAACAACAAACCCGATATATTAACCTGGAAATCCACAATGACAAAACTCGACCAGACTTTCTCTAAATTAAAAATATGCTTGAAAAATTCAATGTTTGGAGTGTGACGCAATTTGGCTCATTTCTACAAAAACTTGGAATTGAAACCGCATTTAAATTTCAGAAAGATTAAAAAAAACTGGTCATTTTCAAATGGTTGGCGTTTTATTGATTTTTAAATCTATGCATCTGCCATACGCCAATCTGTGTATTCTGATTTGCTTCAACAATATCAGCCCAACTCTAAATTTTTCCAAGTGTGTCGCTATTTTAAGGCAAAGAGATGATTTTTGGAATGAATTGATTAGTAGTTGAGCTGCAAAATATCATCCAAAAGTAGTGATTGTTACCTCAGTTAGGTAAAGCCTTTTGCCACAAAAATCTAGTTATGTCTGACAGCCTTCGCTATAAAGCATTGCTGCATCACTTGGTGTACTGCAACGTCTAAGGAAGGTATACAGTGAACTCTTTCAAAAAGATAGACTCATAAAACAGTCCACAAGATTAACACTTTGTTGCTCTCAACCATCAAAGATTCAAAACAGGTAATCTTTACAACTTATTCTGACATTGAATAAATAAACCTCACACACGGAGACTTTTGGTCTGGAGCGGTAATTTAATTTGGGAGGTTTTTGGTCTTAACTGCGTGAAATATGAGGGACAATTTATTATGCTTTTTTCAAAAACGGGGTTTGAAAAGCTGTACAAAAGGGTCTTTTCTAGGGTAGAAGTCCTTTTTGAAATCATCTTTCCGAAGACTCAAAACTATTACACAACTTAGACCATTCTCTATTTCCAAATAAATAGTCCGGGAGCTCGCGACATATTTTAGTCAATCATTCTGCCAAAGCTAATTTTTTGTAAATGGGTTGATTTGACATTGCAATGCAGTACCGCGCTACAGCCAGCTGACTTGTTTTATTTTCTATTCATTTTAAAGATTTCAAATAGTATGCAGAATTTCTGCTTTGGCACTTTGATTGAATTTCTCATTTTTTTACACATTTGACAGGCCGCTGTGGCCCAAGATACCGCTCGCGCAGCAGCTGACCACCACCACTCCTCATTGCAATGTCAAATTAACCAATTCGCTGAAAATTTGCTTTGGCGCTATTGGTCATCAAAATCTGTCGCGAGCTCCCGGACTAGAATGGCACTTAAATAAAAATTATAAATAATATCAATAAATACATCACACTGACCTGTCTATCATGCTTTCCACAGTGGCACTTCTGATCAACTTTATGCTCACATGGCTTGCACTTTCCCTCATGGCATTTGTTCTCACACAAGTGCAACTCACAATTGAGCAACTTCTGGCAAATTTCCTCACACTCAATAGACTCCTTCAGATAGCACTGCATCGTCTTGGAAGTCTTGCCGCATCCGCATTCCCTAGTGACGTTAGCCTGGCATGGAGGACACGGTCCAGGATGACATAGCAAGGTGCAAGCATGTGCACATCCTTCAATCCGCCCACATACTTCACCACACGAATGAGCGATATCATTGCGATTTAGTTGTGGACTCTTGACGTTGCCACAGAAACAATAGTAATCACGTGGAACATCTTTCTCCACATTTTGACATGCCGGACAACGCCAACCATCTTCAGACTTTGAACTCGAAGCCCATTTTATGATGCAATTAAGATGGAGAATGTGATAGCAATTATGGCATGACCAAACAGAGTTGTGACTCTTGATGAGTTCGACGCAGACTAGGCATTCCAGACGTCGTCCCTCGATTTCTCGAATGAGTTTCTCCCGTTGGGAAAGTTTTTCATTCTCGGAATGGGATGCTGGCTTCTTAGGGGAAGATTTTTTCTCGGGTGATGCCTGTGGACTGTCCTTTCCATTCTCCAGAGTGTACTTCTCATCTCTGAAGGCATTCACTCGATCCCGATTCCTATTCCAGTCATCACGACGTTTGTTACTTCGATGATTGTCATAACGCTGATTCCGTTGATAGTCTCGACCATTCTGGCGACGGGAGGAAGCACCACCGGCTCCCCCAGATCCACCACGAGAGTTGGAATCCCGATTCTTGCTCATGGCGCCTGCGTAACGCTGCGGCGGAGAATTTGAAGATTCCCCGTGGCTGTTGCTAGTGGATGGACCATTAGCGTTCTGAATATCAGAAACGTCGTTGGATTTAGAAGAAGTTCCCGCTTCGCCGAGGGTAAGATTCGAGAATCTGGGAACAAATTCAGCAGCGTTGGCTTGAAGATTTGAATTGGTGTAAGAGTTAGGTCTTGGTTGAGAATAGTTATTATATCTGGACATTCTAGAAGAACCTCCACCTCCTCCACCATTAATATAGTAAGATTCATTGGGTTGTTGCTGTTGATATCCACCGTAGCCTCCTCCGTTGTAATGGAATGGATTCGACGATGATCCTCGATCAATGTCTCCATTAACATTTCCAGATGAGGATGAACCACCACCACTTCCTCCTCCTCCTCCTTGGACAATATTGTGCTGCATCATGAATTGATTGAAATTAACGTAGTTGTTGTTATTACCGACTCCAGGTCCTGCGTCGTGGTAACGATGATGGAATGCATCAGACATTATTTAGAATTTTCTCTTCGATTCTGGGTTGTTAAGGAAGATTTTTTCTTCCATTCACACACGGGGGGATGGGGTTGAAAGAGGAAAAACTGAAGGAACACCAGAACTGGCGTTCTCTTCGAATTTCTATTTTTTAAAAAAACTAAGGATAATCGGCCTTAAAGGCCTTTGCGGCCTTATTTGGTTGTGCTCAGGATCAGCTATTTGGGTTTGACCCGAAGTTCCACTTGGCTGATGAAATCTAGAAAAGAAACGAAAAAAAATTATTTCTTTTGTGAAATTCTCAGAAACGCAAAAATGTGAAATGTCATTTTTTTTTTGCAACACTTTCTTGACGCGTGTTAAACGAGGTTAGGTGCGGAACAACCGAGTTTGATTCATGGTTTTTATTGTTAATTTGGATAGTTATATCAGATATTCGAACGTCAAATCATAGTTTAATACTTTAATTTTAATAATAACTTACCTTATTTATAAATTTTCTACTTAAATGTAAGTAAATTCGAAGGGGCGAAAAGAGGAAAAAATCAAAAAAAGATGAGAGTAAAGCCAAATTGTCTACTGGAATTAAAGCGAAGTTGGATATGGTTCATGGTTTTATTTAAATGTAAAAGGTGGTTGTGTATGTAACTGTCAGACGTGTGGCGACACCTGGTCGTGAAGTGAGCCGAAATTTTAATTTTAAAGAGTATGCCGATTCGAAAAACATAGATTTTGAATATGAAAATGGGAACGGTTATTTAACCATATTAGTAACTGATTATTTATAAATATATTTTTCCATAATTATAATTGTAGTGCAGATATTTCGTCAGTAATTACCTATATACTATTTTTTTGAACATAGGTAAGCTTTGTTTATTGACTCCCGAAAACAAGAAACTTCTACGATTTTTTAACCGAATCATGTTTAATAACACAAAAATTCGGTAGTTTGAGCAGAAGAGAGAGCTCACGATAGAATTTCCCCTTCCTTCCAATTTTAGCCCAAGAAATTTCTTTGGGCATAAATTGTGAGAATTCAAATTTGACAGTCAATTAAGCATTAGACGGTCCTTGTAAATGGTCATTGCAATGACACTCTGACGTCACAGAAAATGTGTCCTTGAGATGTCGCAGTGCATGGCCATTGTTCACCGTATTATTGCTAGCTACAATGACCATTATACGAATGAACCAAATCTATCATTGCTGGCCCAAAATACAATGAGCAGCAAGTTGGTCAATGAGTCTTTGCAAGGACCCAAAAATTCGTACCATTGTGCTGGTCATTGTGTAGGTCTTGGCAATGACCGCATTTTGCAATTACCATTACACGACATGACGACTTTCAGACAGATAAATACGCCAGAATGACGTCAGAAGGTAATTGCAATGACAAGTTCTTCTTCTCAAATAAAGTGGGGAAAACTAATGCAAACAATTGCTGTTTTATTATGTTTGTGTAAAAAAAATAGTATTTTTTTTTACATTTTCACAAATTTTCTCCCTCTGAGAGAATTTTATCCCCACTCTTCATTATTTGACAGTCTTCCGTCTTGCCTTTTTACTTTTTATCCCACAGATAAACGTAGTGGGAATTGAATGTTTTTCTTTTCAAGTTATTATTTCTCTTGAAACCAGTGTTCACAGACTGAATAAATAAATTATTAGTTTTACAGAGATTTTTGATTGTTGTTTCACAAATAAAGTTATTATCGAAAAATCGATTAAAAAAAGTTAAAATGAAACTTATGTGAGTAAATACTATGTTTTCATTGAGACAGAAATTAGATCATTTTGAAATTAAAAGAAAAAGTATTTTCATTTGAATTTGCTTTTTTCGTTTGACACATCTTCCTTCTTTTTCTCTCTTATTTCCTTTTCATTCTTTCTTCTTATTTTGTTATGTTTACCTACTACTGCCCTTGCTTTCGAATTTATTTCCAAATTATTATTTTGTTTTACTTACTTCTGCCGTTGCCTTGGATTTTGATTCTAAATTGGCATTTTTCACTAGACATGCTCACAATATAATTGAAATAAGGAATGTTATTTCATTTAAATTAGGTGAACATTAAATAATTCCAAAATGTTGTTTTGTATGAGAAATAAGATAATTTGGAATCAAATTTGGAAATTTGCCATGCATTTACCTGATTTGCCCTAATGAAAACGTAATTTAAATTTGAATCTTGGTAGTTGTAAAAAATTTACATAGGTACTTCTAACTACAGCTCGTTCTACAAGAAAAAATGTATGTTCAAGTGGAAATTTAAGAAAAGTAGTGGTTTGAAAACATCCCTTTTAATGCAGTTGACACGTCAAAAATTACTCAGGAGATTTTTGCAAATAAATTAGCTTTCTTTTCACAAAACCACAATAAGAAAAACAATTTTCCAACTGATATGCCGTTTAGGAACGTCAATTTTGTCAGTATGTGAAAGTATGTGAGAATCTGGTTCTGAATCGAGATTCACAAAATGTGATCTAGATTCAATCTGAGATCGAATCTAGATTGCTTTCTTGGCTTCATGGACAATTAAAAGTGCTCGAGATCAAATCGAGAGTGGTTTCATGGAATTAAATATTGTAATATACTTTTATTTTTATAAATGAACTTTATTTATTTGTTCCGACTTTGAAATATCTAATAATAATAATATATTTATTTTACATTTGTTGATTTTAAATTTTTCTTTGAAATAATAAAATATGATTTTATATAGAACAACAAGTTGGATTATAACAAGAAAAAAATGTAATTACAACTCGTCCATCCTGACACCTGATCGGTCTCGATCAGTTAAATTCAAAACAATTTTACAATTTTTACAGTAAAAAAAAAAACTAATAAATAAATAGGATAAAAAAAATACTTAAAAAAAATACATAATTGAATAAATGTTGCTTTTCTTATTCAGAATCCGATTCCATACCGTGTTCATTTCGCCAATCAGCCCATCTTTGCATACGAGAAGCTTCAATTATACCGTCGTATGGAAGCTGTGCCATTTCTAACAATTTTCTATGTCTCTAATCACATATGTACATATCTGTCATTCGGAAGCACCCTATGTATTTTATATGGACCCTTAAATTTTGGTGAAATTTTTTTATTCGTTCCAATATTAGTGTCGATCAAAATCAAAATTTGATAATTGCAGAACTTCGTTTGTAATTAACCAAGGATTTTCTTGAGATAAATATCATCTTATTCTCAATCCATTGTACCAACAAAAATTCTTTCCTATCTTTCTATTCCTTCTAACTAATGCCGTTTGCATTTAAAAGACCTTGGGTCTTACAGGCATATAGTTAAAATTATTATTATTATTAACCAACCGAGACAATCCCAAGAGTAGCCAAAAAATTGGTTTCATCAACATAATCAAACATTTTCATTTTTCTTTTATTAATTTCTATAAATTCAAAGGTAGGTATTTTCTTTTAATTCTCTTTATAAATGACACCATATTTTTGCAGCGTAACAAAATACACAAAAATTAATTCGCAATCGCCGTTACATTTTAACATCTAATTCGGCAAATATCTAGATCTATTTCAGGGCAACCCCATTCCCCATGGCGGCTTAAGGACTCCGCACGAACTAAACTATTACCTCTAAAGTTAGAAATACTTAACGCTATACGAACTGTATTGAGCTTCTTTATTCATATGTATGAACAAAATAAAAGTGTAAGTAACTTACCAATTCAAAATCCATGAAAATTATTATTTTTTCATTAAACAAAATGTCATTATCACATTTTGTGCTCTGCAATAATAAAGTTTTTTTTCATCATCAATTTCTGGAATCGACCAGTTTCAGCAAGCATTATGAAAATACATATCTCTCAAACTCCAAAAGCTTTGGCGTATACATAGACGGTTAAAAATAATGTCACCTTTTAATTTTATAGTTGTTAATCTTTAGAAGGCTAAAGTTTTTACTAATTCACACCTCATTGGACTTTAGTGTGATCACAAGTCGATCACAAAATCAAAATTAGTAACTTGCTTACTCCTTCGATTTGGTTAAAACAATGTGACAAACTTAGGTCACCTTTTCACACAAACTTCCTAATATGAAGCCATAAAGTTTGACAGCTCTGAAAACAAAAACCAGAACAACGAAGATATTTAATTACACAGTGAAACCTGCTTTAAAAATTAGGTGTTTTCTATAAGAGTGATGGAATTTTTAGTACGATTTCACATTTTATTTGGGGTTTTCAACTGTCTTTAAAAATAATTATAAAATTGGAAGTACTTTTTTATTTAAATTTATTAATTATTTTACACATACATAAATAGTTAAAAAATATTTGTTTAATTGATCTTAAATAATATATATATACATACATACATATATTCAAACTACATTGTTAAAATCACATGTCATCACGGGCTTTAAAAAATATTTACTAACGTCAGGCAGCCTAGCATTGGAAGGGCATTTGTGGCATGACCATATGCGGCTGGATCATTCTAGTTGGAGCTATTGGTGGACTTATGGCCGGTTGTAGCTGAGTTGAAATGACAGAATATTGCACGGGCTTGAATTGACACTTTTTGGCATGAGTTCGCATGTTGCTCGATTGCGTAAAGGCTTGATTGCAATTCAGATGAGGGCAGACGTAGGGCTTACAGCCAGTATGATAGTTGAGATGAGTTTTTAAATGGTGTTTCTTGGTGAATGCTTTCGGACAGATGGGGCAGTTAAAGGGTTTTATACCTGAAAAATTAAAAACAATTATTTTTTGAATCGACCTAAAAATTGTTTTAGTTTTTAAGTAGTGTTGCCATAACGAAAATAAAACTTAATTACCTACTCCAAAACCTTTTATTTCAAATATGTACCTATATAGTTAAAAGAATTGGTAAATTGTTGATATATGTCACGAAGTGCAAAACTTTCACAAATGTACATTTTAAGAAACAAAATGTCCAAAAATTATAGAAGTACTGACCACTTATCTGGTTATTTAATTACTTTTTTGATATACATATTTACTAAGTATACGGTGCAGAGAAATAACTTCACTAGGAAATATCTTCACATGGAAAATAACTTCCCTTTTTTGAAGTGTGGGAAATAATATAACTTGAAATTTGGTTAAGCTATTTCTTATTTCTCGCCTTTTTGATAAAAATAGCAAAGAGTAAAGTTTTTTTTTCTTCAAAATAACAATTTATTTTTAGGTATTTAGTTTAAATCAACTATTAATTCAAATGTTTAAGAAAATAAATGAAAGTATCCAAATTTTAGAAATGATATTATTAATATATACAATATTCATATTTACAAATAATACAAATAAATTTCATAGATTTTGATCCTGAACTAAAAAAAAATGCAATAAAAAAAAGATTTACAACTCATTATTAGTTCATAATAGTTCTAGAAATTTTTTTATAAAAAAACCTTAACAGAGTTTTGTACGATTCAATGTAGTCCCAGTACCTTATGTGGCTATAAGAAATTGTTAATTGTTCATTTTGCTTACTCCGAACATGTAAGTACTTAATATTTTCATTTCATGTAATGATCAGCACGATTTTTATACAATTATACTTTATTTAAAAAAAAAAAAAACAAAGTTTTGTATATAATATACCTAACGTAATTGTAGAAAATAAATAAAGCTTATATTATCATATTATGATCAAAAACCTTAAAACTTTGAATATAGTATAAAACTTTTTTTTTTTTTTTTTTGAAAATTACCACTTTGTAGATTTAAAAATCTATTAATTTTAGAGTTTCAAAAGATCTACACTGAAGAATTTTCATTCATAATATTAACATCTTTCGGCTATAATTTTAGGAGTATCCATTTTTATTATGTTCTAACAACGAACAAAACCGAAGCCATGTGTGTTAATTTATTCCAGTTTTTGGGTCGAAATGTTTGTTTAAATTTCGCCCATCATCTTTTATGACGGGCTTTGGACCAGCTTTGCGAAATTCTCTTCGCAAACTTTTTTCAGACGCAGCAAGTGAAATAATTTCTCACAAAAAAGTTAAGTTATTGCCACTCAAAGTGGAAAATAACTTCACTTTAAAAAAGTGAAGTTATTTCCCACTGTAGTGGTGAAGTTATTTCCCATGTGAAATTATTTCCTAGTGAAATTATTTCCCCGCAACTGAGTATACTTAGTTTATGGAAATAATAACTACACCTGACACAATATAACGTTTAGAATTTTCGATTGGACGTACCCGAATGTAATCGATGATGCAGTGTCATATTACTGCGATCTGCAAAGGATTTTCCACAAACTGAGCATTGGTAAGGCTTTTCACCACTATGCGTCCGCATATGTTGTTTCAGCAACATTTTTCGAGAAAAACGTTTTCCACATTCCGTACACTTGTGTGGCTTAACTCCGGTGTGGATCCGAACATGCATGTTGAAGGCAACTCTTTGATTGAAAGACTTAGGGCAGTATGGACATTCATATTCCTTTTTGTTTCTAAAACCATACATACAAAATCTTTTAATAGTTTTCTTAAGTGTAAGAATTGAAGCAAAGGATCGTTTTATTGACCTTTTCTATTCAGCAATATCAAGACATCCTTTGATCTTAAGAAATCTAAAATCACATGTCAAATTTCCAAAAAAAAAAACGGAGGTTGTCTTGACAGGGCTGATTGGTGTCATTGAAACTTAATCTCTTCAAATGTATCTAATATGCTGATATAATTGAGTTTTACTATCAAGCGGAAGTCAGTTTCAGTGCTTTGCTTAGTAATGTTCTTAGATTTTAATCCATGTTCAACACTCACCGATGAATTTTCATATGACTACTGAGATATCCTTTGTCGTTAAAAGTCTTTCCACATTCTGGACATTCAGCTGCAAACTCTTTAGTTCCTCTATGAACTGAAAGATGATATTTGTAGTTCCGCAGTTGGGAAAATCCCTTTCCACAATCTAGGCACTCATATCGCGGAGACTTGTGGGTTTTTTCGTGGGACTGCAAATAACAAAAATTTAAAAGTTTATTTATTAAGTTAAGAAATGCTTTATGCCTATAAACATGTGTGCAGTTCACATTCTGCAGAAGTAAACCTAGAAAGATTAGACTAAGGACACTACTTAATAGGCAACACTGGATTTAAATCTATTTTCTATCAAATTCTCTAACAGGCTTAATCCTTAATATGCATACCCACGTTTGGTCCTTTTTAGTGTTGGTTTTTCTTTTCATTTTGTAGTCCCGTTTTGAATAACTGTGTGTTTGGCTTTTTTTGGAGTTTAGTACTTCAAAAACGATTAAATAGATCGTAATCAAAAAGTGAAGGGACCGAAAGAACAAGGATTAGATTATAAAAAAAATTCCATCACAATGTAATTCAGAACACCTGATAATTGTTAGAAATAAGATGAAATAAATGCGCGGGTGGCATTGGGAGTAAGATGCTCATGTTAAAATTACATTTATAAAGAAAGTATTTTCCCTTAAAGAGTGAGTGATTCATGTCGTGATATATACTCCAAGACATACATCGGAGCTAACACTCACGAAAATGTGAATAATTTTTTTATTTTTTTCTGGGAATACATATATTTGAGCTAAGAATTAAGAAATTGAGCTTACATAATCTTTAGTGGAAAATGTTTGTTATTATAATCTATTCCCAAATTGAACTTTTTAATTTCACTCTTTAGAAAATGGTATCGCATCAGTCCGTAAAAATTAAAACTAGAGCCAGAGCGCACTAGACCTCCAGGTCGCGCGGCCAGGCCGCAGCGGCCAACGAGTTCTTCTATAGGAAGCATGCAAAATCGTGCATTAGGCAGCCAGCGGCCATCTGCCAAACTCATATAAAATCCAGCCGCTGCGTCCTGGCCGCGCCACTTGGTCGAGAAGTGCGCACCTAGCCTTAATCTTGGATGGACCCTATTTTGTTTTGAGTAGTTTATGTTTTAATAAAACCACTCCTTTTGTCATGGCTCTAGGACTTTTCGTTGCAAAGTTATTTAATAGTAAAATCTAGCTTTACGATCACGATCACACGGACTGCAGACTGCACAATGCACAGGTTAACGTTAAGCCAATTTTTTCGTGTTTTTGTGAAGAAGTAGGTTCAGTTATATTTGAATAGCCTTGCAACAGAAAGTCCTAGAGCCAAATTTTTTTTAGTGTTGAACTAAAAACTAATGGGATCATTAGATTTTGACAACCAAAACACTACTTAAATACCCAAAATTAAAAAAAAAGTTTGTTTGAAAATTTATATTTAATTCTTTTATTCAAAATTTTGAGTTTAAAAATTAATTTTTCTAAAAAAGGTTGTCTAGAATAACTTTTTTTGAAAATATGATAAAAGAAGAGGTTTTTGGCTTTACAAAAAGTTGAAACACGGCATTGTAGAAGTTGATTTTATTTTTTAATATTTTTTTTTAAATTTAAGTCATTTTTCCAGAAAATTGCAAGTTTTAACGAAGGGGAATACAACCCCCTTTTTAGGATTTTTTTTGTCTTAGCACTCTCACTCACTCTCATACAAAAGTACCCAAATGAGTTAATTTTTTCATATTTTGTGTCGAATTTACCCCATATTCGTCACACCAAAATGCTGCCAGACAAACTTTTTCTTGTCTAACTCCTCAAAGGCTTTCTATTACAACATTATATATGTGACTTGACTTGTTTTATTTTTGTCACACTCTTGTGTCGAATTTTTCTCATGTTCGTCACTCCAAAATGCTGCCCTACAATCCTTTTCAGAGTGCAGTTGCCAAATTTTGGGGACAAAACCTGCAACTTTTATGTGAAATGTGTATCATTGTAAGATATATTTGCAACTGTCACCTCATTGGGATGTCATGTAAGACCGTGAGTATAGAACTGTCAATATTGTCAGACCTTTACGGAGTTTTAATGAGTATTATATAATACATAAGCAAATTTTTAACATTCAAAAATACAACAAAAGACTAAAAAGTTGTTCCCGAAAATCTATCTTCTTGTTTCAAAACCTGAACCCCAAAAGATTGAGTTTATTTTATTAAAACTTTTGACTTTTAAAACTTATTTATGTGTTAACGATCTATTTTATGCTATCATTTTCAATAAATAATATTTTTTTGTAGTTAATCAAATTAAACGTTTAAATAGATGCTTTTTTGAATCCAGCCTCATCAGGGTATTCCCTAATTCGTCAGCAAAATTTCATGGCCTGACTCCTGGGTTTATTCTAAGAAAAAAATCATTCTACAGAAAGGTCCTTCCTCCAAATGCATTTAAAAAAAAATTACCTTATGTACACACACAGTACACAAAAAAACAAAATATATATGCTGGAGACATTTTTTCCTGCTGCAACGTTGCAAGTAATCATAAAATCTAAGCGTTTTCTGCAAGCTTGTCATTGATCTATATTTTTATTATTGTTGCATTCATTAAAAAAAATTTGAAACGTTATGCTTATAAGTTAAATATATATATAATATTTTCTGGAGAAAATTGACCCCCAAAATCAAAAAAATTAGCATGGGCAGAAAAATGGAACAGGCCTTAAACTATATATCTTAAAACTAAGACAGTGCTATGTTTTGTCTTAAAACAACGTCCTTAACGAATTTTCTAGTACTAACAGCGCAATTACCGCCAACATGAGTCACGGTACACCAAAGAAAACTTTTTCATAAATCAACGATTAATGAATATTGATGAAGAATTTTATACCTATCTCTTTTCTTTTCTGAGAAATTTAAATAAAATTTCTGGGTTCAATCCCTGATACTAACTTCCTCTTGCGAGGAAGTGACAAAACCACTAAAAACAAAACTTGTCACAAAAAGTAGTTCGGATTCCGCGGTGAATTGTTGACCCCTCATCTTCCTGCAGAGTATCAACGCATACACAGCATTTTTTTAAATACTCAATTATAAAATTAAAACAAATGAAACTATAGGCTAGGAATTCTTTTAAAGCCTTAGTCAAAAGTTAATTATAAGTACAAGTGAAGAAAAAAATATATTCAGTTATAAATCAAATAATTTTTTTCCGACGGTAAAGCAAAATATTTGTTCAAATATAATTTCTTTTAATTCTTTTCAAACTCACCTGCAAAGTTTCCGCACATCCAAAGACTTTTTCACAAATCGTACATTTAAAACTAGTTTCATCTTCCATATCCTCGCTGCATCGATCATTTCTTTTCACTGGCATTTTCCCCACAACTCCAGCACTAACAGCACCCACTTGAGCTTTCACACCGACTGAATTACCCAATAAATTCTCGACGAATTCTTGTGAATTTACAAATTGAGCCGCTGCAGCAGCTCCAAACCAAACATTTGCCGCTGCTGCCACCGATGGCGACGTATCCTTTGGATACAAAGGATATTTTTGAAAATTTAAATTTTTATAAAACATATCACAATCATTGCAATTTTGCACACTTGTTGTCGCATTGACGTATTTACAAACTCGCGGGCGAATAACTTCACCATTACAACCAGCACGAGGAGGTGTTCGGAAATTCAGTGCATGATTCACAAAAGGATTTATCATATTTGGAAAATAAGAAAATCTCTCAAAGTCATTGTGATGGAAGTTCGCGAAGCCATTGATGTTTCCGGTTTTAGATAAATCCAAAATATCAGCTGAGATTGTGTCCTTTTTATGGTCCTTTTCCTCACCATCGGCCAAAATTCGATTGATGCTAAAGTCCGTGATCCTTTTGTAGTCGGTGGGTGTATCCAAACTTTGCACCCTCTGCAAAATGACATGTTTCAAACCCATTCTGACGTCAGTCATATTGATCTCATATGCAACCGAAAATTTTTAACCGCAGTTCCGTTTCTCTCTTAAAGAAGGCGGTGTGGTGTCCAGTCCAGTCCACCTGTCTCGATGGAAGTCAAAATCTTAAATGATTGCTGTTGACATGGACACCAGCGAGTGGTGTCGTCGGTGCTCGGTTTGGTCGCCCATCACAGCCACACTCAACAGATCATTCTCACTGTTCAGACTATCATAAAAAAAAAATAACGAAAACCTTTTTTCCCCGCATCTTACCAGCCACCAGCACTAGGGGTCCAGCGCAGCGCAGCGTCCGTCCCACCAACTACCGTATTATGTGGAAGCTGTATGTTCGGTGTGATTCAATCTTGTCAACAGAATGCTACAGCACTAATTCGGATTCGGATGCTGGTGGAAGTCGTGATGGTGGTTGATGGGTACAAGATTTGACGATGGACGGATGGCGCGATAGAGGGGCAGGGTTTTATTGCTCTGTTATCACAGATACCTCACACAGGTGCGGTGAATGGACAATAATGGTCAAGACGCAAGAGTGACCAACATTGAGTGTATTTTCCGGGTGAGATGCGTATAGCTGCGAATGTGAGCATCGCACAAACACATTCTCGCTCTCAATTGCAATATACGTTATACGTCTAACCTTTATGAGACCGAAACTCTGTTTTGTGGATTAACGAAGTAAGAACTAAAAGATTGAATTCTGGTAGTCCAAGGGGAGGGCAGCAGTAATTAATGAGGGCAATAAAAATCTCTCGTCGTTTAAAATAAACAAATCATTTGTACTTGGGAGTTTTGCTTGGAGAAAGATGCATGGGAAAACCAATGGTGGGAAGTTTAAGAGGCCTTTTAAAAGGATATCAAAATGTTATCCTTATCTTATGAGATTTTGAATGCTTGTATTTTTTTTAAAGGAATTATTAAGAATAGTTTATGTAATTATGAAATAATAACCCTATTTGACAACTTTCATTACTTAATTATAATACTAAATTTCATCTTCTGGGAAATTAATTTTCTTTTTATGGGAGCGTATTAAGAAAGGTTTTATCTTTGAAAAAATTCTGTATAAGCCTTTCTTTTTTGTACGCTGTGTATGATGCTCTTAAAAGAAGTCCGTACAAATTTCGTGGTGAGATGTCAGAGATGGGAAATAAACCTAAATTGAATACTACATAGGTGGATAGCCAGTTTCAAAGAGCACTCAGTAAAGGACTGCAAAATTATGTCTATGAGTGTGATCGGCATTTTCATAGTTGTTAAGCGGGCAGTTAATAAAAAGTCTCTTCATGAATCAAGTGGCGTTATTTGGAAGTCCCAACCACAGATCTTTAGATCCGATGTTGAAAATTAGAAACCAGGGGCGGAATCGTATAAATGTTGTCTTTCCAAAGTGATTTTCGCAAGTGGCAATCACATTTTTTTTTGACTATTTCTTGTGGCAGGTACTAGGTATTTAGTTACAAAGAGAAATAGTCTCAAAAATGTTATTGTCACATGGGGAAAATCAATTTGGATATAAGGACAACATTTTTACGTTGTGACACTCACTTATCAGTATCACAATCCACCTTAGCCGATTCCATCCCAGATCGTAAACTACGTGCAAGGGAATAAATGTTTGAATTATTTTATTTAAATAATGTTGATGAACCAATAAAATCATTAAACAGGGTACAATTCCAATATATAATAATCTTAACAACATCGTTATGTTAAATATACTTTTGCTGTTTTCGATTACTTCTCAAAAGTAAACAATTAGAGGAACATTAACGACATTTAGAAAAATTCTGTTAGTTTTCAAAAAAAGAAGAGAGAACTGACTAAAGAATAAAAATTTATATTTCCTACTGAATTTAGCCCAAGAAATTTCTCTGAGCAGAAATGTGAATTAGGTCAAAATCAAATTGTTGTGGTAACGAATAAGATCCAATTTGTCATTACTTTTTTTCAATTTCTAATTTACTTTGCGAGATTTCCATCCACTCCTTAAAAATGCATTCTGAAAGTCGTCCAAAAAGTAAACGAGCGCAGCTTGTGTACGTTTGACAGACAACACCGAAATTTCGTATACAAATATAAAACGCGGCTTTAAAAAAGTGAAAATTTGTGCAATCATATATCTGGTCACTGGTCAGGAACGAGGAAAATAAAGGGTTAGTTTCGCGGTGGACATCTAAAAAGTGTAGTCCGTCCTTTATTCTCTATAACAATTACTTTGCGAACTAGCTTAAGTTCCAAGATTACCAAGGATGCCATACCTTTATACAGATGTGACTTCAGGTTTGTTCGATTTCTACATTCTAACACACTGGTTGGTATTTGTACCCAGAATATCTACTCTGTGTTCTATTTGGGGCATGTGAAAGCAGTGCTTATTATACTCTAGGTGTACCCGAAGCGTATTTTTTCGTGAAGGTAGGTACATAATATAAGAGCGGTAACTCAACAATTTTTTTCTTGGAAGTTTTAAATTAAGTTCTTATATATTAAGAACTTTGTCGACGGGCTTAAACTTTGGCGTTGATTTTGTGTTTTATTTGTTCGTCGTTAGATCTTTTTTCTAAACGATTTTTCATTTGCCCAAATAAAGTGGACTATTAATCGTATGAATAACCGTTCATCGATAAGTGTAAGGGTGCTTTATTCTTGCAAATTCCGTCCTTTTAAACGATAAAGCATAATGAAATTAAGAATCATAAGTCTACAGAGTCTACTTACTACTTCAAACTTTATTTTGCAGTGGTCTATCATATATCCTTTACATTAATATTTTGCTCATTATCCTTAAACAACAATCGAAAATTTATCATTGGTCTACCTCATTCCTGATTTCAGATTTGTGATGAATTTGTAGTGTCAAAGGGGTGATGATGTGCTGTCAGTTTTTTTTCCCTGAGATTGATGATCTAGTAGTTATCTTTGATTCAATGGTGAAACCGACCTGGATATCGGCAATCAAATTAAAAATGCCCGCAGTGCAACCGTAATCTTTTTGTCCAGTGCAAAATTCTTGAAAAATATCGCTTCCATCGAAAATTAAACCATTCAATGCTATACGTATACAGGGAGGGCCATCCAGTGGTTTCTTTTTAAATCATAGGTTATTTTGACACTAACAGGTAACAGCTCGATAGAAAAAGAGTAACGTACCTCCGTATTTTCTTAGTTAGTGCTGTGGATCCCAAACAGTGCGTTTTTAAAAAAGAAGTTTAGTCAAAATGAAGCAGCTGTACGCAGGTTTGTTCAAAAAGTTCGTGAGACATAGTATGCTATAGTGGACAACACTATTGTATATAAAAACTATAGTATTACCACTTGAGGTGCGCCATCTATCGACGGAAAACTTAGCTCTTGATTTTAGAGGTTTTTGTGTAGATTACCATGGGAAGCAACAACAACAATTATTTTTTACGTTCCATCATTTTAATTCTTGTTGTTGCTTCCCATGGTAATCTAGACAAAAACCTCTAAAATCAAGAGCTGTGTCACAGTTTGGTGTGGATTGTCGAGTGGTGGCCTCATTGGACCATTTTTATTCGAAAATGAGGCTGGGAACAACATTTCCACAATCCGTAGTCGATCGTTTGTGCGTCAAATCGTGTTGTTAGCCATCTTTGGGATGTCAAGATGCTGCGGTTTGACCCCTTTGGCTTTTTTACTTGCGATTATAGGTACTATAAGGCAAGTTATGCATTCGTCGAAAAAAAAAGTTTTGAGATAACAATCAAACACTTTCGACTAACTCGAAAACGACCCAACCGATTCTTTCGAAATTTTACACATATATAGTTGTAGGTAGCTCAATTTGCGCTGCATACCAATATTTTTGAAAAATGTTTTTTTGTATTTTTAAAAGCATTAAAAAAAAAATTTAAGAAATTAGTATTTTGAAAATTGCCTATTAAATATTTTTCTAAAAATTTTAAATAAATGTATTTGCTGAATACCTATAAACTGGCGTTTTTGAATTTTCTTAAAAAAATTTTTTCAAAAAGTTTTTCAAAAAAAACTTTTTTTCTCAAAAACCGCTCCACAGATTTTTATAAATTTATTCTCATAAATTCAAATGTATCCAGGAAAAAAAATGGCGTACTTTTTTTTCATCTCAAATTAGTTTAAGTATTTTTTTAAGAATTTTGAAAATTTTATTTTTATAAAAATCTCAAGCCCCTAAACCACTGTCGCACATTCGAGCAAGTTCGTGCGACCCAGTCGTGCATTTTATTTTGTGGGGAATCGTATATATTAAGGACTGATCAAACAAAACTGGATGTTGACACCTGAGCAAATCAGTGCCATGAATGGAATCCTTAAAATGAGAGGCAAACTATGTCTCGATAAGGATGTTGAGTCACACGACTTTGCAGTCATAGTAACAGCAGAGGAAACGTGCGTTATGACAAGATAAAGAGATATGAAAGATGGAGATGTAAAGTTAAAGTGCCAACAGCAGCTTTCAGAAAGCACTTAACCCCGTACCGAAAATCTTTTCTTTTAAAACACAAGAAGGCCATTAGGATATATCGTTTCCAGTTATTATTCCTGTCCAGAATTTTGACCTTTCTGTTAATAATAAACTTCAGCTGTTGCTTGAAAAGCCTTAACTTCAGAATCAGTTCGCAATCGCATAGCATCAGTAGCAGTCTCAAATAACGAGATCAATAAATAATCCATAACCACTGGTGGTTACCAGAGCGCGGATTTGTCGTTCGCAGCAAACACAACTTTTCCTTATGAGTGAATCTGAGTTGACAATTTATAACCAAAATACTCGAGGACAGCATCATATGGTGCAGACTGTTGTGTTCAGCTGCGTGCTGTGTGCTGCGCATGCGCATTAGACCGCCCGCTCTGCTTCACAAAAACGATCTGTTTCTGTTGATGTGAAGTGAAACATGCCTCGCCATCGCCATCGCATCGCCGCTAACAAAATGTCCCAACTCTCAACCAAAAGAGTGCGTTTTGGAGAAGCTTCTCTTTTATTAAAGAGGTAAAAGATTAACCTTTTATTCGGATTTTAATTGCTTTATAAACTGCCAGCAATTAATATTCCCCTCCTAAGTTATCTGAAAAATTTAATCATTTCACTACTCCTCAACTCAACTTAGTCGTCGCTCGTCGCGCATCTTTAGTTTGGTTTTGTAGATGCGATGCAGAGATATTGGCAGGCAATAAGTCTTATAGGCTGTTTTTGGTTTTCGGCAGTTTTGTTCAGAGTGTGTGTGTGTGCTTGTGTTGTTGTAATTCGCAGAAATATCTTTCACCAGAAATCCACCGGTTTAATCATGTGAATAATGATTATTGGTGCGTTAATGGTTTGTTTTACATATTCTTCAGAGATGCCGCTAATAAAGCTTCAAACAAACAGAGAACGCTATTTAGACAAAGTCGGCCTAAAACCAATTTCATTTCTTGAATCTTGAGATAAATTTGGTCATTGCTACCATACCATGCCATTGCCAACACAAAGAGAAGAGATTCTTATCTGTCATTCGGATTTTATTTCACACTCTTAATTGCATGGCTAGGGTGGCCGGAATCAATCATTTTCAGGAGCTGTGATGCTGTGTTGAGTTGAAGATTGAGGGGTACACATGTGGCGGCCAACAGTCGTCTTATCGTTCAATCGCAAAAGTTTAACTTAATTTTATTTCTGGGTGATTTTGTTCGACCTTTTTTTATTTCTTAAATACTCGTAGATGTTGAATTTTGGAGAACAAGATACATACACAAGAGGAACACCTATTAAAAATAACACACAAAATTAAAAGTTTTTCTTTTCAGTTTAAACAAAAAAGTGCGGTTTTTTGTGTGTTTAGTGAGATTTTATGCAAATTTTCATGATTTACCAAAAAACCTATCAGCAGACTCGGGACATTGTATTCGAACCTAATTATGTATGTACCTTTTTTTTTGGTTTTAAGTTTTTAAGTTTTTTAATGGTCGCAACAAGTAAAGTCAGTTTATTTGTTTTTGAAGCTACCGATTTTGAATGTCTGTTGAGGAATGCTATCCATCAGCGCGAGAGGTGAATGGTATTGGGGTATATATGTTTCAGTGCTTTTTTATGGGTTGCAGGAGGTTTTTTAATATATGGTAATTAATCATGATGGTCGTAAAATGGCGACTGAAATTGATTTTGGGCAATTTATATGCTTATGACATGATAATTTTATATATACACTCATACATTTGTATTAATTCGTCAATGCAAAAAGCTTTTAAAAAGCAAATGGGTTCAAAAATAGCAAAGATTGATGTTACAAAAATGGCACTTGAGTGACATTTACAGCATATACATAAATAAATTATTGATATTATATAATTGATACAGAAACACAGAAACATAGCTAAATGTTCAAATAAAATCCTGAATTTTTTCTCGAAAAGCGAGAGCTTTCCCCTCTGCAAAATCTTCAGTTTTTTTTTCCAGAAATATTCGGGGCAACTTAACTGAATTGATGACATGAAGGGGTATACACACCCATAGGAGTAGAGCTGAATTAAATAAATACTTTATTTCAATCAAGACCCACTTCAATGAGAAAACGAAAACTTGCCAAAAACTCTACTTCGAAAACAATTTTTTATAGTGAATATGTAAGCCTGTCTACAAAGTATAAAATCTTTGACTTGGTCGTTAAATCGATCTTGTTTTACACCGGACAAGTTTGGGGAACTGAAGAATTTGAAGAATTTGAAAAACTGCAAAGAAATTTTATCAAAAAAATGTTCTTTACATATTTTCTGGTGAAAATTGATCCGAAAGTCAACAAAAAGGAACAGGCTAGAAACTGGATATCTTAAAACTGCGACAATATATGGAATTTATTAAAACGCTTTTACAAAACCTTTTATTTCTTCTAAAAATAAAGTCCTAAACGAAGTTTCTTTTAGTAGTACTAACAGCGAAACAATGACGGCGTGGGTCATGGTATACCAAAGAAAGCCTTTTCTTATCCCCAAAAAATTGTATCAAAATTTTAGAGAGGTCTATTCTGTAAAATGATTTTTTTCTTAAAATAGACCAAAGAATCACGCCCTTAAATATGGCCAGTGAATTAGGCGTCACCCTGTATGGCGATTGTCTGGTATACTGGCGTAATTTTTGATCGATGAATCACGTAGTGTAACCTTTTTATCCAGCCTTATTATAGTCATTATTCGGACATAGAAACTCTCGCATTAAAATAGTGGTTTATATTTAGTGTGTCACTTCAACACCAAATATAAAATAATCTTCTTTTTCTAAGACATGCGAGCTGCCTTAAAAGTTCCGTGTTTACCTGTCAAAAAATAAAAATTACTTAAAACTCTATCATGAAAATCCGAACCATTGACTCAAATGAATCAAGGCAAAAAACCAATCGTCAAATCTGCTCGAAAGAATTCATTCAATGCAGAATGGCGCTGTTCTGTGAAAACATATCTCCACACAACATGAGTCTAGCAGCAGAAGCCACTTACAAACTTTGTCTCAAAAGTTATGAAACAGCAATTCTTCACCTTAGAAAGCTGAAACTCAATCATAAGATCGTCCCCATGGTAAAACTCAAAATTATCCACTTAAACAGAATATCTTAAAGTTATGGTGCCAGTTTTGAGCATAAAATTCACTCTAGAAACTTAAATGGGATGGTATAAAAAAGGAGAAATCGAGATACTGCCGTGTTTTTTCTAGTACAACTTATATAGAATCTTTGATTAAACCCTAATGTGAACTACATATGTACACATACCCACTAAGATTAAGATTAAAACCATCATGAAAGATGAAGCTTTTTGCCCGTGGCCTGGCTTTAGAAGAAGTTTTTTATTTTAATAAAAACTCTACATTTATACTGCACTAGCGGTACCCGGCGCGCATTGCTTCGCCCAAAAAACACTTATTTAATGTGAAATTAAATGTATTTATTATTTCTTCGACCCGATTGGCCATTCCGGAGTTTTCGCTGATGTTTCAAACCGCTAAAATATTTATGAAAAAAAAAAACAAAATGGGCCAACAAATATTAAAAGGCTCCCGGAAATTACGCCAGAAGAAATTACGCCAGAATTTTTTTTTGGAAAAAACGCCAGAATTTTTTTCTGGCTCAAAAATGGAAAAAAGACCAGAATTTTAGTTGGCAAATAAGCCAGAAATGTTGGAAATTACGCCAGATAGATGTGGAAAAAGAGCCAGAAAGGGAAATGGAAATTACGCCAGAAAATTAATATTTTCTGGCCTAATTTCCAAATAACGATTTGGAAAAAGGCAGGAATTGTTTTTTTTTTTTAATTTTTAAACAAGACGAAGTGGGTGTTTTGCGCACCCATCCCGCCACGTAACTGTTTCAGAGACATATCAAATCACCGCGCGGAGGGGGGGGGCGACGCAATCGCGCCCGCCGCGCCGCCCGCATCCGCCGCCCGCACCCGGCCGCGTGCCGACGTGCGACGGGTGCGGCCGCGTGCCGACGTGCGACGGGTGCGGGCGGCGGATGCGGGCGGCGCGGCGGGCGCGATTGCGTCGCCCCCCCCCCCTCCGCGCGGTGATTTGATATGTCTCTGAAACAGTTTAAACTTTAAATTGAAAAGATGTCAACATTAGATGCATTTATTTGTAACCAATAAAAAAATTAAAATATACGAGTAGGTAACACAACAAGAAGAATGCCTACCATAACTGTTAATACAGTACAGCGATTCATATAAAATACAGTTTTCTGGCTCTTTTTCCAAAATAAGAAATGGAAAAAACGCCAGAAATTTTTTGGAAAAAAGGCCTGAAATCTGGGAAAGAATTTCAGAAAACTTTGGCTTTTTTTCCTAGGAAAAAAGGCCAGGATTTTGTATGAAGAATTTTCTGGCGTTTTTTCCAAAAAAAATTCAGGCGTAATTTCTTCCGGCGTAATTTCCGGGAGCCATATTAAAAGCCTGCATTTTATTTTTGTCTTCCACCCGATCGGAACGAAACCTTCACTCGAATCATCCCTGGAGTAAACAATATTTAGCCTGAAAATTTCATAAAATTCCGTTGGGCGGCTTAAGAGTCCATACACGACATACATACATACATACATACATGCACACATCCAATTTTATATGTATAGATTGATAAATTAAAGAAAATAATAAAATCAACCAAGTAGAAGACTTGGCACTTATTCTAAGTCTAAGTCTTCTACTTGGTTGATTTTATTCTTCAATTACATTTTGTGAGATTTTTGTCTACTAATTTTCTATGGTGAAACAAAATCTCCTGACAAGCAAGATTCTACCATATACATACATAGAAATTGTAGAGCTGATAAAAAATCAGTTTGCTTAAAAAAAATAAAGATGGTCTGATAGTAAAAATATCCATTAGGCAATAATTAAAACCAACTTAAGTATTAAAAAACTTGACCGGGTAATAATAAAACTGTCGGGAGATAACCCCCCAAAAAAGATCACGCGAGAGCTTGAAAATTGAAAATAGCAAGCGGTTCATGGCCCAACCATTTTGCAAGGACGTTTATCTATGACGCTTTTAATCAATCTTAACGACTCTGTGATGCATTTAAATTAATAAAAACAGCATTTTTCTTCTGCAAGGTCATCACAGACAACTAAATAAAAGGAATTGAAGTGAATTCAACACAAACCCTCGCCTTTGTTGCCAAGGTTAAGATAATTTAATTACATAATTAATTAATCGTGCCAATCCAACAAGCAAATTCAAACCAAAACCCACTGACAGCTGCTATAACAAAACTCAACACCAGAAGCTCGAAATATATTTTATGATTGCCTCTACCCTCGAGCGAATACTGATTTCCGGTTTGGAATGAGCCACCACCATGCATGTTCCATTTTGAAACATGCAACCGTAACCGTAGATATCATTGGATGTTCCTCCCAAGACAGTAGCAAAATGTTTATCTTAAAAGGATTCATTAATTTCAACTTCAGCCTCTCGGTATTAATCAGCAACAACATTCCTATTTTCCTTTTTTTTTAAACCTGTGGAAACTTTGACATTTAGCTAAATTCCCTATCATCTAAATAATCCCCCACACCAAACTACACACTACCACTCAGAATGATTAATTTTTCTGGTAAGTTTCTCGTTCCTTTGACACATAAGCAACAAGTAAAGATATAAGGAGCATATCCTGATGACTCTGAATCAAAAAGCTTAATGATCCTTATGCTTACACTACATACATATTTTAATTGGCTACTTAAGTGGACATCATTAAGCATCTCTCCTCAGAATCTGACAAGGATCATAAAAGCCATTAAATAGTTGGCAACTCAAAATGTCAAAACCCCCAACAAAATCACCTGTTAAGTTAAGTTTTGGGTCGGTCATTGTGTGTTGTCATTGTAGTTATGATTTTTTTTTTCTGGCTTTTGCCAACAAACGTACGACTGCACAACTCAGGTGAATAAACATTTTAAATGACTTTTTAACGCGTCGTGTGTTTTGTGAAATTTTCACCTTTCGAACTGTACAAAGTACATATAAATGTACCGCATCATCACTTCCAAGATAGTGTATGTATATAAAGACAAAGATGAAGAGAGAGGAAGGACAACATCTATAAATTTACAAGGCACTGCGTTAGTGTTTGTAATTATTTGGGATATTATTTATGGCTGACACATTGTGTCTTGACCTTAAAACAAAAAAATAACGCCCGAAAAGTGCTGTTTTCCAGTTCACCAAAATAATGTGAATGTATTATTTATTCTGCGAACTTTAAGATGTTGAAAGACTCATTTCGTTGGACCAGTTGTTAGTAATTATTTTTTTTTGTTTTAGCGAAAATGTTATTTCGGAGATTTATTTGCAAATTGTATTTATAATGATGGTTGACATCCGTTATAATGGGCTTTACAGCCATGATTTGAATTTCCGGTTAAGTTATGTGAAGAGGCACATATATACATATGAGATATGACCAATTAAAATTTAAATAGGCACTCACAGGGTGGCGCATTTTAAATTGGTGGATTAATGGAGTGAATTTTGTTGAGGCTCAACAGACATTGTTCTGTCAATTCTAGTTAAAATTGAGAAAATGAGAATTGGATGTAAAGGAGTTGAACCATTTTACTAGGGAGTCTGGGCTATCTCCTTTACATGATATACATGGTTTTCCAATAAGAGGTGTTATTTTGATATTCAAAGAAAAATGGCTTTTTTGAGATAAATGATCGAATGTCATCAATATTAGCCAAATGGCCGCCACGGCTACACTTACAGAACAACATCCTTTTCATGAAATTTTCCATCACCAAATCGCAAAGTGGCTGCTGTTTGCGGTCAATAGCTTAACGAATTAAATCTTTGAGGTCTTGAATCAACGACCCAATTAGCAAAGACACGACGTTGTTGGTGATCGGCCGGCTTGAGTTCTTGTGTTAACTGAACTTAAGATACAACGCTTTATGCAAAATACGGTGTAATGAAGTTTGTGGAACGCCCAATTCCAAAGAACGATGTGGAATGGACAAACCTGTATTTTCTTCACATTTTGGGCTACAGCAGCAATGTAAAATTTGCAAGTAAATGTTTCGTTGCTGTCAAATTTGAATTTTGACAGAACTCACAATTTCTGCCCAAAAAAAAATTTCTGCCCAAAAAAAAAATCGGCAGGAAGGGGAAATGTTTTATTCTCTCGTGAGCTCTTTCTTCTACCGAAAAGAAAAAAAATTACAATTTCAACCGCAAATGGGAGGACGACCACCTACCACTAATCGGTAGTACCCACGTAGCATTTTTAGATTTTCAAAATTGCCAAAAACCAAAAATACCAGTTGAACACCACTGTCTTGTACAAAAAATAGGACAGTTTTTTTACTTTCATATTGTATATAACTTCATATCTACATATTCGAGTGTATTTGTCAAGGTCAAAGCACGATGTTCGGCCAAACATTTAGGTTTGACTAATAGTCAATGCTAAAAATTGATCAAGGGCACAGAAGAGGATTAAGACTAAGGCCCGTGAGGCCCGGGCCTAGGGCGGCAAATTTCAAGGCGCGCCAAAATTTTGAAATTGTTTTCTATAAACGCGCTCTTACAATTTATAAAAATGTACCATTTTATAAAATAATAATTTAGTAAAGTACATACTTCAATCTGAAATATATACCTTACGAAAAGATAAAAAAAATTATTCTCATTATTTTATACGCACACATAATATAATACTGTTACGAGAGAAAAAGGGCGACATATCGCCTTGAACCTAGGGCGCCGTCAATCCTAAATTCACTACTGCAAGGCCATCGGTTAAAGTATGGCCAGAATTGCAAGATTTTTACTTAAAATTATTTCTAGCAGATTAATCTTATTTTCTGATGTGCGTAAAGGACATTTGAGCCTTGATCGTTAGTAAATTTTTAAGCATAATCATGAAATTACAGCTGAATCGGGTGGTTCTTTAACAACTTTAACCGAATATGGGTATTTTATAAAAATCACGCTCCAAAAGGATATTTTTGATTAACGAACGAAACAAAAATAGTTGAAATTGAGTATTGGTTCGTTAAACTATATTTTCAAAACTATGTTTTTTTTTTGTTCTTTATGTACCTATTTAGTTAGGACTTAAAAAAAAGACACATTTTGCTTTGTAGCTTAATTATAAGTAAGTAGAAGTACCATTTATTTGATTTAGAGAAAATTTCTTATTTTTTGTGTGTGTGAAAAATTTAAGCATTGTGTTTTGATCGTAACTGAACAAAAAACATAATTTCATATTGCCAAAAAGAGGTTGATGAACAAAAAATGACGCTTCTGGGTATGTTTGAGGTCAGGATGTTACATAAACTCCATATACTAAAAACAATATACCCATTTTATGGAATAGGGTGTAAACATGGGAAATATTTGTATTCTATTTCTCAAATTCGCTTAAGAATAACAATGGTCAGTACATATCCACAACCAAACTTCATACTATACCTACCATAAAGCATATTTCATTTGTGTGTTTATATTGAAGTTATAAACCTCAGAAACAATTTATCCAAAGACTTGGCCTATTTTATTTGGTAAAAGCTTATTTCCAATGTTCCCATCCATTGGAACCAATGAACACAAAACAAAGTGTTATTAAGTATCACTCAGCAGGTGCTAATTTTATAACAATGAAGAAGCAAAATATTTCTTTCTCACCTGAAAGCGATACCAACTCCTGCGCGATTGTCTGTTGCATGCCACTTAACAATTCCATCGATCGACCTATTTAATCAAAGCATTACATTCCAGTAACCAGTAGCGACAAGGAGAAGGAGGACTATTGTGACTCAGAAGTCAGAACACTTTGTACCATCTATGTTCGTATACATATACACAATCGATGGTGGCGTAAATAAAATCGAATCAAAGAAGACCTCTGCCCAGGAATTTCCTGATTGCTTCCTCTTCCCGTGGGATATAAACAATTAGCCGTGGCTTCGTAGAAGGCTCATTTCGATCGTTTAGTAGAGTGCCATATTGTGTGGCAGCATCAAAGACAAAAAGGAACTTGTTTTAGAGGAAGCGTGCACCGCTGGAGTTGCGGTTAAGGCTAAGGCAAAGGCAGAAGGCAGTGTGTCTGGCTGTGGTCACGTGCGAGGCGCAATGTTTATTGTACGTGTACGCGCAGCTTGCTGCGATGTCGGCCTTACTCTGTCAATTAGTAACGATTTGTAACTGTTCGATGGTTAATTGGGAATATTTATGGTCACGTCGAATCGTTCATTGAAAGCGAGGATGTTTTACAGCGTGAAGGATGCGCCCCATGCTTCATGAGAAAATTGCTGTTTGTTTTTTTTTTATACTATATACATTGATGACGGATGATAATTATTATTGTTGCACTTGTACATTCATTAGTTTATATGGCTCATGGATCCAATGCTGCCCTATGCTCCAGGAGAAATTGAAGCGACATAGCAACATATATATGGATCCAACGAAAGATACCTCCTTCTTATTAATTTAATCAAAATGCCTCAAGGTACTGCGTGAGAAAATTCTAAATTTTGAAGTACTGCCTGGCATGAGTAGTGCCGTTGATGTATAGTAAACTTATCACGCATCCTTGAATATGGTCAGGCTTCTCATTGAATCTTTTTAGTAATAAAAATCTGTGCTAGATTTTCCACAAAGGCTTCCAATTAAACGAGGAGGTGTTATTTGGAGAAAGAATAGACGAGTCAACACTACCAAGGAACACCATTGGAAATTGGACAAGAACAGCAGAATATGTATGGGAGTTTCCATTTCATAGACTAAAATCAGAAACCCATTTTGAGTGATTCAATGGACATGTAGAGGAAGTAGAAGGTAGAATTAAATTATTAAGTCCGTTCCTTAGATTTGACCTTACGTCTTTCTTGGAATTATCCTTTGATCCTGCACCCAAATAAAATCGCCTTAATTAATATGAACCTGCTAGAAGAACAAAAAGAAATATCCAGGATTCTTTTCATTCAACGAATGCCCCCTCAGGTTCTGTTGACTGGTGAAACCCTTAAGAACTCAGTTTTTCAGCATCACTATAACTCCCGTAACCTTAGGTGAGCAGGTGGGTGGGCACCTAGGTGAGCAAGTGAGAAAGCAAAATTTACATAAGGTCATAATTGACTATTTTGGAAAGCGTGACAAATTATAAATTGAAACATGCCATATGACGCGCGAAAACCTGAGAAATTCATTTTGAAAAATAAACATATCATGTTAGAAACAATACAACGTTCTTGTGCTAAAAAGAAATTGCGGAACACACTTCAAAAAAGCAAAAAAATATGATACGCACAGTCCGACGAAAATCACAAATGAAGGCAATGCGCCCTAGTCAAGACACTCCTGAAGCAGTTTAGTGGACAAATTCAACTATGATTTTCACTATAAAAACTCAGCAACTATTCTGGAATCTTAATATCTTTCTAGTATAAACTCGTACATTCAACGTAGCCATTGAAAAGAACAGTCAGCTTAAAACATTTCTGCAGAAATTGAAGACACTTAATTCAACGAGAACTGTAACACTCCATTATTATTTGATTCGTCCCATCCTGATCCAGGCATTCACTTAAACATAACGTTAACATTTAATTGAAAAAGAAAATGTTTATTTCCACAAAACAAATATAAAATTTATATAAAAAAAAATGTGAACAGTGAACAATTTCTACGAACTAACTAGTTGTCATATATTAATTACAATAATTCTCTTGCACAAGTCCAGCGCAATAATGTCTGTCGGTTTATAATATAATTGTGGCCATAATTACCTTTGTGACGGTGCATTTTTTAAACTCCCATTCCAATGGGTCCACCAAACTTGTCACAGCCTCCAGTACAATAGCCCCTGGTATCGGTTTCTTACGAAATGCAATAACAATGTCTCCTCTATCTCTAACTACTCTTGAAATTATTATTTCATATTCCTTGAAAAAAAAAATACTGAAACAAAGTCGTTGCCATTCGGGTATGTCATCGGAGATTTAATTATCACCCCATTACGAGGACTATTAGAGGTGCTCCGAGGAACTTTTTTTTATTGCCCTTCTCCTTCAACTGGCTGGATGGTTCGTTTGGTCGTTGGTCGTTCGGTCGGTTGGAGTTGGAATTTCATAGAAAAAAAAGAATTCGAAAAACATACATCTAATCACCTGCGGTGATCTTAAAGATCTATCCACCTCTTCTTTAGCTCTCATTAGTGCATCTATTAGGCGGCTTTAAGATGTTATGTTGGCCGCCTAGTGACAGAAGAATGTACCTTTTGTTTTTGATTGACGTGAAAATGCAAGAAGTTTACCTTAAAACAATTGCAAATATTTCGAAAATGTTTCATTATGTGTAAGAAAGATAGTTAAATGTTTTTTTAGTTTACTCTTAATTTGCTTTAAAAATGTTTTTCAATTGTTACTCAAAGAAGGGATACTGGCTAGGCTAGGATAAAGTGGGGAACATTAGCCACCTTTCCGTTGCTGATATTTTGTGACAGTGGACCAGTTGTATTTGATGCCAGCCTGTACAATAAAGTATTTAAGTGGTATAAAAATTAAAAACCACGGCTGGTTTAAGATTTTTAAAATCTTGTTTTGTTTTATAATTCCAGTCAAATATGAATTCAACTCCAAACAAATATTTTACCTACACTTACTTTCTTAAACATTTTTATTGATCTTAAATCTTTCATGTTTGCTCTTTGTAACAGTTCTTTAGACCAGTTCCAGATCCTTTGACATGACTCAAACTCCAGAGTGGATTTTTAGGTTAATGACGTTAGTGTCCAGTGCCATCTGTTTGAGAGCCATATAGTTTTCTGAGCTATTTGTTGTTGCTCAGTTTAAACCATGTCGTTTTCTGTTCATTTTTGCGTTAAGCCATACAGTGCCTTCTTTATAGTGACATAATACTCGATCGCTGATATGTTTACGTTTTTGCCAAAGAAATGAACATTTTTTCCGAACTTAAGATGTAGAGACTCTTTCAAGGTGAGAGAAGTAAATTTTAGATGTTACAAATGACACTTCTGTGGTCAGCTCTTAAGTGAATTGTGACAGCAATGGATGTGGAACTGCAACCGCAGTGTATGATAAGCTCAATAAAATCCGATAACGACAGCGATGCATTAATATGTTGAATTATAAATTGCCTGCAATCTGATGCTTTTGAAACTTAATAATGTCTTCGGTTAAACCATTAACTGCAACTAAGTCGCAACAATCCATGAGTTGCACCACCCTTTGTAAAACAAAAACATATTTGACATCGCCAAATACGCCGTGAAATATTTAGGTTTAGATCTTTGCAAAAAAATTTGTTATCCCATCAGATCTGGCATACTACTACTCGAGCACCTCATATCTTGGCAGTTGCTCCTGTTACATATTTGAGTTTTTAGGATTCAGTAAAGGGCCTTAAAATTAATTGGTGAGGAAACTATTCCGGAAAAATTTGTTTTACTTGAATATCTTCCTTATGTTTCTTGTCTCATCCTATTTTTTCATTCCTTTGATGAGTATTAGCAATCGTCCAGCGAAAAACCATGTTGCAATCCTCCCCAGAAACTATTTCCCCCTAAGATTCACTTCTCTAGGAATGCCTATCAGCTAACTCTTGTGCCTGTTTCAGACGTATTGCTAAATATCGAAACTTGTTATTTAGACACTCAACACGAAACTAGGATGCTCTGAGGAATTGTTGAAGAAAAAGTCTAGTGAAAGGGTACGACAACGTTTGCTAGAAAAATTAATTGTTTGATATGTCTTAAGCAATTATTGTTATCAAATACATCTCCACAAATAAGGCATCTTGATAAGAGGAAATTTTCCTAAAAATATTCATTTCATCAGAAAGTTCGAAATGTCTTATCGTTATCACCTAGCAACAAATTGATCAGATACATCTCCACAAATAAGGCATCTTGATAAGAGAAAATTTTCCTAAAAATATTCATGTCATCAGAAAGTTCGAAATGTCTTATCGTTATCACAATAATCAATAGCTTTTTATTTAAATAAATTTCATAGCTTTCGACTTTATTTTCAAAGACCGTGAAGATGGTACATAGGCTGAGTTAAAAAGACAAAATATGATTAAATTTTTACGATCCTGTCTATAAGTCATCGTTGGGGCGCTCTTTAGATTTCGCAGTTTACTTCCACACTCAAAGCCTCTGTAGCTTTGGACTCATCATCTGAAACAAAGTATTAGTAATCAATAAAAATTCAATATCGTAAGCTATTAAATTTTCTCAAAACTCTGCTCATTGATTCAACGTGAAAAATAATCCCTTTCCTCACTTCAGGCTTGAAACTTTATAAATTCCAATTCAAAATCATAGTTCAAATTCCAATTAAAACGCTCCAGTAATAGCCACTCTAATTATCTACCTTGATTTCCAAATCGTTCAAAACTACACCAAATCCAGCAAACCATATATACCCACAGCAATTTCAGACGTTAAAACACACAGAAATACACATTTCATTAGTTATTTAACCCCAATAAAATACAAAAAAAAAGATACTCAAACTTTCTTATATAGTTTAGATACGTTTGGTTCCATTCTCCGAAACGTAAATCTACAACAAGTATCGGATTTTACAGTTTTTATTTTGTAAGACCATTTTGTGCAGCTTCTGTGTGTTTCTTTTATGTGAGAGGCAATTTCAATCTACTAACACCTTCAATTTGGACGAACGGAGCACATTATTTCAACGGGAAACAGATGTGGACAGTGTGATCCATAAAAGCCCACAGAGTGAATATAATCTTTAAGCTTTGTTTTCGTGTTTGTTTGTTTTCTAAGGCTTGTCGCGCAGTTTAAAATGGAATGTTCCATTAAAATAACATTTATTTCCAAGAATCAGAGATCAGTTCAGATTATTCGTATCGTTTTACATTATGTACGACGTACCTGTAAGTTCCACAGTTAAAATAGAATTGTATTTCCCTAAATAAAGAAAACAATAATTATTATTATTATTGACCCCTCAAAAACTATAGGAGGAGCTAAACACAGCACAATATAAAAAAGTAGGTACTGTGCATTTTTATATATGAAACTTCGGCCAATCACATTTCTCGAGTTAAGTAAAAGATACTTTTTTTTTATTATTTATCTGCAACAAAATCTCAGCAAATAAACCACAACACAGCACCTTAACGTTCGCGCTCTGCGCCAACCATAATCCAAAAACCCGTGTGTCTTGTCTCTACCTCCGAATAAAAAAGGAAAACACAAAAAGGCAAAAAATGATTAAAAAAATCTTTATGCGCATATTTCATTTGGCTTTAATGTTTGGGTAAGTACCCAGACCATACAAAAAAAATCTATTTTTTTAAGTGACCAGTGACCACATTGCGCAGTGTGTACAGTGGACTTTGAGGTTATCTCCATTTGCCGATCTTAAGCCGATGTTAGAAATGTTGTAGAACATTATCTTGGTTAGATGGATGAGTGGACGATGACGACGGCTACGCGACGGTGTCCATATGCCTTTGAATATGTGTGAAGTTCCAGCCTCCTCACACGTATGTTAATTAGCAGATATAATAGAAGAGATACACGGATAAAAGTCAGATGAGTCTGAAATGACCTGTGACCTAGTCCAAGCACCTGACGGAGATTTCGCTTGTAAATGAAACTTTTGTTTTAATTTCTTTTGTAAATTTTATGGGTTTCGTGAGTAAAAAAATACTTGCAGCAGGTGATTTGGAGAAAATGTTTAAGCTAGAGATTTTTACAGGCGCTGCAGGTTAAAACCGTTTGAAACATTAAAGCTATGATTTTGTATGTATAAAAACAAATTTTTTGTTTATCAACACATACTATTAAAGTAAAAAAAAAACCATCTCCTCTCAAATTATAATTAAGTAAAATACAAAAGTTAAATAATATAAATGATAATAGTAAAGTATGATTTTTAGCTTTTTGAAAGAAATGCTAATCGAATTATCATATCGAATCAACATCTGCGACATCAACTTAAAATTTTTTTAACTTTTGCTAAAACTTAATTTTTTTTTGTATAAACAGTTGTCTTAGCTTATATTGTTTAAATTAAAAAACTCTTCGCTACTTGTTAATAAAAAATGTTCAACAAAACATTTACAATTATTGTAAGTTTGTACGTCAGCTCTTTTGTTTTAACATTTATATTCTTTTGATTTTGTAAAATTCTTATATGGATATATATTGTTTCAAAGCATTTCAGAGATAAAGTCTAGTTGCCTTTTAACATTGCAGTAATTCATCCTTTTTAAGATTTTTTTGTCGAAATAGCGCCATCCATGTCCCTAAAATGCAAGTCTTAAAATTGAAAGTGTACAAAATAGGTAGCAAAATAAATAATTCCGTACACTATTCGACGGCATATTTCATATAAGGTACTAAACTGCTAAATTGTGTTACTTTGTTCAAGATAAATCACATCGTATGAGAAGGTTAAATGGGCTGAAAAATATAACAACCTGTTCTAGTTTACTAAAAGATACCCGGCGCGGCAGCGGCTGCGGCGATCTTACGACTTCCCTTCCGTTTTGCTGATTATAATGAAGAAGCAAAGTCTCTTTCCACCTGCGATGATATTGCAAACTTAATTTTGGATGAGGATTAATTGAAATGGTGGAGGATTTTAAAAGTCAACACAAATACATTTTAAAATTCATTGCCTAAACAGATCACTGAGTAAAACTCTTAATTGTATCTCAACTGGAACCACTGATTTGAAGGTTTTGAAAACTTGGAAGATTTACCTGTTCAGTAGTTGAAAGAACTAACATCCTTATTTAAGGTGGCCTCAACCAACAAACCTTTATCCAGTGGCTTCCAGTTGTGCACACCAAGTTGGTTGAGGTCGTCCTGCTTTTGATCCTTAGGTGAGGTGTTCGGCTATCGGAATTGAAAACTCGACGGGCTGGTGCGTCATTCATTCGTACGCTCCACACGCCCCAACCATCTGAAATGCTGTATTTTCAGCTTTTTGACCAGGTCAATGCCGCTGTATAGCCGATAGCCCGTACACTTCATCATCAAATCTTCTCCTCCATATTCCATTAATACTTACAGCACCGAATATCACCCGAAGAATCTTTTTCTCAAAGCACCTAAGCAGCTTTTCATCCGAATGTGTCCAGGCCCACTCTTCTGCCCCATACAGCAGAATTGGAATTATTAGGGTCTTCTATAGTGTCTCTTTGGTCCTTTGAGAGATTGCTTTGCTACTAAGATGCCTTTTATGACAGAAGAAGCAGCGATTGGCAAGATTGATTATTGCTTCTCAGAACAATATTAGTCAAGAGATCAAGTCAAGTCTCTTGACTGATATTGTTCTGAGAGGTTATATTGGAACCCAAAAAGACAAAGTCCTTCACAACCTCAAAGTTATGTCTGTCCATTGTGACGTTTTGTACGAGCCTACGGTGATGATGCTCTGCACCCGAGGACAGCATACATCTTGTTTTATCTTCATTTAAACCCCAGACTTATTTTCGCTACCTCCAATTCAATACTTGCGAATGCTCCACTGACAGCGCCCATCATTCTTCCACTAATGTCAATATCATCAGCATAGCCAAGTTATTGAACGCATTTAAAAAATAATCGTACCGCTGGTGTTGACATGCGAGTTGCGTACGATTACCTCAAGAATGATGTTGATGTTATTGTTGCCAAGCTATTGACAAATAACCGAACCTACTTCTTCACAAAAACACGAAAAAATTGGCTAAATGATCACTTGTGCCATCCCGTAAGTCTAGATTTTCTTGTTTTTGTGAAGAAGTAGGTTCGGTTTTTTTTTCAATAGCTTGGCAACAAAAAGTCTTAGAACCATACGGTTTTCAGTGTTGGATTTAAAATTAATGAGAGCATTGAGTTCTGAGATTAAAAATAACACTTAATTATGTAAAATTTTGAAAAAAATTAGTTTTAAAATTATTTTTTGAAATTTTTTTTTTCAAAATTTTGAGTTTGAAAATTAATATTTTGAAAACGGTTCAATAACATAACATCATTTAAAATTACAATAAAATAATAAATTTATTGGCATTGTAGGAGTTACCGATATTTTTTAATAATTTGTTTTCAAATTTATGTCATGTTTTTAGAAATTTGCCCCTCCCGGCTAAACGCAAGGGAATAGAGATAGACCCCCCTTCTTTACGATTTTTTTCTTGTCTCAACCCAACCTACACGCTCTAGCTTTTTGGCACAACATTCGTGAATCAGCCTTTATATCCAAGTCTTGTTGCTGATATTAATTTTTTTTTTTAACAGTCTGTGTATAGGGTGAAATGGGATAAAATAGAATACCTACTATATTCTATTTTATACCATTTCACCCTATAAACAGATTGTTAAAAAAACACAGCAAGAATTTTTAAAATCGGATACCAATATTTTGATTTTAATCAATTTCATCCTACAAACCCTCAAGCCCTCAAGCCACCCGCAAACTAAAACTTTTCAAAATAAAAAGAATTTGTTTAAATGGTGCTGTGGTTTCTAAGTTAAGTCTTAGCAAAGAAACTAATATAATAGAAGCTTTTCATGGACCCAGCGTGTCTTTCTTACCTTTGTGGTTAATGTCGATAATAAATGTTGGCCACAAAGTGAAGAAAGACACGCCAGTCAGAAACACTCTAGGGACAATACCAAAAGGTATTGAAAGATTGAGCTCAATTCGATATGCGTTTCGGAGTCCATAACATATTTACAAACAAACAAATAAACATAATGTACTTACATCCATTTATATAGATAAATATTTGAATACATTTTCAGGTTTTTATTTGGTCCGTATTTGAGGTGAGCATTTATACTGCGTGAATATTTTGTTTGAGGACCAAAATATCCCCGAAAGTTTCTTGTCATCTATTATATTTATTTCCGCATATAAATACGGTGCCATTTCATTTTTGAACGCGTCTATAAAGTTGTTCACAAGAATGGTATTTTGTAGACTAACAACCTAGCTAAGTGAGAACTCAAACTCTGTGAGCTTCAAACACAACTCCTATCAGTTTACTCAACTATGAATCAGGTGTTCTAACTGACAAAACTGGCTGAATTGTGTTAGTATATTCATTTGCTTAACAAAGAATTACTTAGTTTATAATCAACTTGTTGTTGGTTCTACAAATCAAGTATTCTTATGTTTACTTGTTTAGAAACTTTGAAAATTATTTTTTCATTCCTTACTTATTATTATTTGTTCTAGATAGTTCTAATAAATATTATATTCTTTTGTAAAAGACTTTTCTTGAACTTAGGAGGAATCAACAAATTGTACCTTAATAGAAAGAAAAAACTCTAAGCCTTCTTTGTAGACTTTAAGGCAGCTATTGATAGTATTGATATTGAAGCAATATTTTTTAAACTGTCTAACAAAACAATCGCTATTTTAAGGACCTCAAAAAGAACTTATTGATCTGCTTCTTTGGGGAATAAATACATACTACTAATATTATAAATGTGAAAGTTACGATGTTTGGATGTTTGTTGCTAACTAACGCCAGAACGGCTTAACGGATCTTGATACAATTTGGCACAGAGATAGCTTATAGTCTGGAATAGCATATTGGCTACTTTTTATCCCAGTAAAATGTATCGTTCTCGTGGGATAGATTTGTTCTAATTTTTGAAATCACACCAGAATGGCAGGAGCTACCAAAGGAGAGAGCGTTTCAATTCCACGCATACCCATTATTCCAAATAACTTGCCGTTTCAATTTAGGAGGTTGCAATTTCCCTTAAAATTGGCTTTTACAATGACAATCCTAGGGCCAAACCTTAAAAGTGGCAGGCATTCAGTTGGGCACTCCATGCTTCTCACATGGTCAATTATATGTTGGTTGTTCACGCGTGTTTCAAGTGCCCGAAACCTGCACGTACTGGCGGAAAATAATAAGTCATTTAATGTTGTTTACAGGACGGTATTGGAATCCTGATCCTAACTTCGTAACTCTTTGAAAATTTTGAATGAAACAACAACCACCAAGTTCATAGGCTGGAGTTATAGCTTTTTCACGGGGACCAACCCGATCATCAGACTCCTTTAGTGGTGCTTAATCGCTTTATGTTCAATTTAATTTTTGAAGAACTTTTGTCCGAGCTGGGCTTGATCAAGCGACCTAGTGTGAGGAGCTAGTGCACTACGCACTACGCCACCACACCCACATGAAAGTTGTAAGCCAATTACAGGTTTTTACGTTCTATCGAACTATACTGAACCGATTAGCATTTTTCTAAGCACACAGAAGTAATTGTTGTTGTTTATTCAGGGTTCTTTCTATTGTTTAACTTTTAACTTTTTTTACACTAAATTAAAAATGCGAAATTTAAATTTGACGGTGAGTTTATTGTTTTCTTCATTTGTTTGTTTGTAACGCTTTCACGCTCTAACTACTCAGCCGATCATCATGAAATTTTTCATACAAGTGGTACAGAAAAGGACATACAGGAAAAGGAAATACATTATGCTTATTAAATATACACAAAACTTTTCTATACGGCAGTATGGATTTTGTCGCCTAACGCCAAACGGCAAACGTTGTTCTGCCCTTCCGAGCAGAATAGTACGCATACGCCCGAGTGTATTTTAATATTTTACAGTTGTTTTTAGAGAACATGTGCAAACATAAATGAAGGAAATAAAATTAAAAAGGAAAAATGCGTATACGCCCCAGTGTCCCACTGTGATACATATTATATTTCACTTTTTACATCTGAAGGCCAAATGTACATTTGTTTTTTTTTACCTGTGAGTGATTTTGCTGATAGAGTATCGAAGGACAAAGGTTAGAACAACAAAAGATCCGGGATCTGCGAAATGACTATTTTCGTTTCGCAGTTGGGATCGGAAAAGATTTATGCCTTTATAATTTAATCTCCGCTATTACCATTGTTTCTTTCATTGAAATCGCCCAATTAACAAAGAAGTTTTTTCTTTTGATGAAATAGAATTGATCAGATAGCAAGAAGCAGCATGTGGATGCGGAAGCTCGGCATTATTATTTTCAATAAATTAATGAATTTGGGCGAAACGAAGTTTGCCAATCTTTTGTTGATAATTCCTAGTCTTTCGAAATGTCCCGAAAATCCAAATCTAATATTTCGCAGAGGAATAATAAAGCTCAAGCTATAAAAGTGGCGAGAATACGAGAGACAACTCCTCAGGTTACAGGCTACTTCTAGATCAGCTGAAACGCGAGCGAAGCCATGGGTAAACGCTAGTTTATCATATACACACCATAAATCCTATTTCAATTTACTTTATTCAATTTGACTTAATTTCGAAACTAACCTTTTTAATAACAAAATAACACAGGCCAGTAGCCTCTGTAAAAATGTAATTAAAGCAAAACTTTTTAAATTCCAAACATCTCTCCATTTGTCACCTGTCAATTACCTCGTTAATACGGTTATTGCACTTTTGTGCAGTCATAAAATGCCACACAAGAACATTATGCACTGACTTTTGTATCTAGATACTTATACATGAATCACATTTCCCAGATGTTATCCCATGCAAAAATAACAACAACGAAAATTAAAAACCAAGCTCGCACATCGCCAGAAAATTTTTTTTTTACTTGTTCTCAACTAGTTTACAAGTTTCTCGTAAAGAAATGCATTTTAATCGTAACTGTATTAAAATTTTCAAGATTATCATCTTATCATTACTCATCCCAATCATCATATCCGTCCGTCCCGTCGGCGTCGGCGTCCGTCGCACTGATCGTCCATTCGGCAGTACGCGAAAGTCTCCTTTGGTTGTTGTGTGACATATGACAAATTGCATTAAAAATTTATAGCACATTTGATACAGCATCCAGAAGCGTCTGTCGTCGTTTTAATTTATTTTACTTTAATTACTTATGGCATATGGGAATGTAGCTAAATAGATAGTGTGTATAGTGGTTAAAGTGGTGCATTGGACTCTGGGATATGATTTTTCATACTAACTAGTTGCAAGAGATATTATAATGAGATACACTCTGCGAATGTTCTATGGAAATGTAATTTAAAGATTCATACGAGTTCGCAGATGAGCTTCGCGATGCGAGATTGTGGTTTTAAGAAGAAGCTTTGTATTTAACTACATTTGCTTGCGAGACAGGTAGTTAGCTCAAGGTTCATTACCTTGATTCCTCACCTGAATAACTGGATACTCTAGTGTAAGGTTTTGTTATGTTTCGGTTAATATAAAAAACAGTATAAATTTTCTTTTATTATTGTATCAAGATCTGGAAACAACTCTTATTAACTCGGAAAGGGTAGAGCATATATAAGGTTTGTATAGTATCCCATATTGTTGATAGGCTGATACTATGTTTTATTGTTGCAATATTTCAAAAACATAGAGGTGGTGTCCGAGGCTAAAAATCTCAATTTTGTGTCCATTTTTCCAGAGCTGACAACAAAACCCTATATACAGAGCCAGCAGTTGCCTATAGCTTAGCGTTCGATGTTAAATTCTTTAAGTCTCTCCAGGATTTGGTGCAACGGCTTAGTTCGCTCACATAAAATCCTGGACAGGATATTATATGCGAAGTGAAAACGAAAAAAATGCCAAATGGTTGGACAAGAGTAGGCGTTATCCTTTTTCCACCTGTAAACGAGAAAAGTTTAAAAAAATTCTCACGGATAATGGCTATCCCTCCACTTTGATTCGTAGTCTATGTTGTTGAAATACAAATACAAAACTCTACGTGAACAAATGACAGATTCCAACAATGGTTACTACAAAAGTTTAGTCTACGTTCCAACGTTAACTGAAAACTTCAAAGAAGTCATCGGTACAAACATTACAGACGTTCGTTTGGCCTTCAAGTCCAAGAAAACCCTTGGTCACCTTTTCACAAAACTGAAGACAAAACCGGAATTATTATATGTACTTAAATGTATTTTTTGGTTCAATTAAGTTCTCCTGAGGTAGACAGCAATCCCTGCGGAAACGTCGGGAATGCTAATGTAACTAAATTGTTTCATTGCCAAAATTATAGTGACCAAAAAAGCCGACGGAAAGATTTTTAATCAGTGCCACTCATCTAATAAATTAAAAATTGGTCAATAGATCATATCTAGTGTTATCCTTTTTTGTTGATAATGTAGATGCTTACAATCGTCGGGCATACTCCAACTTTATTCAACAGCTGAGTACCAGGTCATCTCTAAGAAAAAAAAAAAGTTGGCACAACAGCTCCAAGCGGGGCCGTGGCCTGTGACTTACACTCTCAACCATTTCTGTGTGTGCGTTAATATTCTGCAGGTATGGAAGTGACCTACAATTTACCGCCGAATCCGAACGGCTAACAGAGAAGCACTATCCATGACAATATTTACTCTTGGAGGATTTTTCACTTCCTCGCAAGAGTCAGTACTCCTCTCTCATTTTGTTAAGGGTGTATTCAACTCTTGATTTTTATTCAGATTGACTTGTTTATCGGTGGAATCTTCGATCGCCCAGTGAATCCTGAATTTAAGATTGTTTCACTCTCTTATAGAAACCTTGCATTTTCTTTCCTTAAGCATCTCTGGATCTCCTTGAATTCACGTTGTTGGTGATATTATCTTCTTTCTTGGGTAAGCGTTTTTCCACCTTCCTTCAATCGACTTAGAGCTAAAGGGACCGTATAGTCTCTTCCTGAGCCAACACCTATAAGCCTCCGGCGTCAAATCAGGTTTTTCTCAGAGGTAGTTGTGAAACCCCCAACAAGTTTACTCCTTTGCAAAGTACAAAATAGTTCAAAAGGTGGTTCGATTTGCTTTTAAATTCAAAGATATTTTTAAAATTTGCGATTATTTATGCAACAACGTGTTTAATGATCTTGTGTAATTCATGAGTTTTTGTTAAAAGTTAAAGTTATGGGTTTAGACCCTACACAATCAGCCTTGAATTTAATTTTATTTCAATCCAATTCGTTTTAAACAAGGAAACAATGTTTAAGTTTGAAAATGTTTAGAATTTGTATTTCTTAGTTTTATTTTTTTTATAATTTTTCATGTAACACAAAAACATAATAATGAAGATAAAATGAAGTGAAATTTTCCCTCTTTGTTAGTATTTTATTCCCTTCCCTATTGATAATTTTTATATATGTACAAAATAAATTATTTATTAAATATATAGATTCATTTAGCCAGTAACATTATATAAATAAATTACAGTAAAATATTATAGTAAAATGTATTTCGTATTTTTCAGATAAAAATGCTATAAATGGCCAGATTAACTGTAGATTTTTCGTTATTCCATATTGCGTTTAATTGATCCTTAAGGTCAGATAACACTAGCAAACTATATACCAATTACGTCATGCATAATAATAATACATTTGTCTATCACACACTTGCATATTATTGTCAACATAAAACTGACGTTAAATGTTGTATATTTATAAGCAAGTGATATTCTTCCTTTGGGCGAAGGACTAAATTTTCTGAAGTTTTCGAGACTTTCTAGCTTTTATTTGAAATTGGACTAAGTTTCATGAGAAAAATGATTTCCTGTAACCTGTAGTCCGGTATGATGATATAACATCTAGTTTTTTTTTGCTCTACGAAGAACTATTTATTATTTTTTTTTTTTTTGTCTAAATTTTGCAATCTAGGTCTTGTATATTGGCTTAACAATTTAGCTTTTCTAATTTATTCATAAAATTAACCATTTAATTGCTTTGGTTTGACTAAATGCATTCTAAATGCTAATTTTGTATTTTTTGTTTTTTTTAGAAAATATATATACCTATTTTTCTTAGTTAAATGAATCTTTATCTTTTTTGTTCTTAAAACTTTCTCTCTCTTTATCTCTTTTTACTTCTCCAACTTTTGTTGAAGCTTTTCTTTGTGCAGTTTGTGTAAAGTGTGGATGGAATATATTTACAATGTAGTTTTTAATTTGCCTATTTTCTAGTTTTGTATGTTCGTTTCTTAGAATGATCCTGATGTCATTCCTCCTTTTGGGGGTGACCTCGCCGTCGTCGGTCTTATATCATCAACTTGAATGAGCTTTTCGATGGGGATGAGAGAAAGCTCGCCACCTGGTTGTGAGATTGGTGGCAGCTTTGCCAGAGCCTAGAAAAATGGTTATTCAAAGTTTGAATTTATTACTTACATATTAAAGACTTAAAAATTTTTACCTTAGCATGTTCAATTGCAATGTTAGCAGCTTTTTCTGCTTCCCTCTGTCTGCGTTCTTTGAGCTTAAGAGAAAATATTGCAACAGATCTGGCGCTTTTGATAAGCTTTTGCTTTAAGCGTGATTTCTTGGCTGCCAATTCTTCAGCTTAAAAAAAAATATTTCAAATGGCAAATTTAAAAAAAAAAGAAACTCCTACCTTTTGCTTCGTCATCAGTATTTGAAGACTTTGCATCACTTTTACCATTCTTCAACTGTAAATTTTGTTGTTCTTTTTCCATTTGATGAGATGAAGATGAGGATGATGATGTCCCACTAACACTCGGTCTTGATGGTTGGGTTATAGCTGGTAATGCTGATGGTGTCGTTGGTGTCGCTCCAGCTATCGGAATTGGTTTGCTGCTGGCAACATTGCTCCACGAAGGGGCGGGCTTTAAAATATCCGGTTCTGAATTGTTTGCTAATTCCTTTTTTTGTTTTTGTTTATTTTATTTATGTTAATTCAAAAGTTTTTTTGTACAGATGTGCGCGTGTATAAGGTGCAAGATTTGCGATCGAAAGGAAAAGTATTTAAAGGAAAGAAGAGTAGGAAAATGCAAAAGTTTGAAAACACTATTTTTTTTTTGTACTGAAAAAGTATTGTATAATATTCAAAAGTCACATTCTTTAAAGGGAGTTTTAAGAAAAAGTATAGGAAATTTAGTTTCTGTGCATTTTGGAGCTAAGGAAAGTTTAAAAATTGGAGTATACGTGTGTATGTTGTTGAACGCTCTATAGGGCTGTTTTTTTTTACATTCAAACATTGAAGGGAAACATTGAAATGAAAATAAACTTGAATGCCAAATATTTCTACGTGGTGACAGCTGCTTGTAATTTTGAGTCAGCTTCGTTGAAAAATATCATCTTTATTGGAGCTTTTCTTAAAAACTTAGACTAAACACTAAGGATATATCTACTTAAGAGGAGATATGGGCTGATTTTGGTTTTAAGTGTTTGTAAATGGTTTTGGAAAAAAATTAGAATTGCAAATTTGATCAACATAGTGAAGATAAAGTATAAGTCTTTATTCTTAACACTACGCCCGACATAGGACTTCAAATTGGGAAATTGTTACTATTTTGCTGGAGCTTTGTAGGGCTGTTCCAGCATATAATGTTTCTGTTTTGCTTCTATTCCCAATTATTTTTAGTGCACTTCTCTGCATTCTTTCCAGGAGCACCTGACCAAATTTGAGGAACTAATGCTTCTGAAAATGTACTATTAATACATTTTAAAGTCAGATTTAATGTGAAAATATATTTCCTCCTTCCTCTAAGGTAATCTAACACTTCGTTTTTAGCGGCTTCAAATAAGTGTTCGTTCCAAAGTAGGTGCTTCGTGAATCGTGATACATATGCATGTACCCAGAACAGAAATCTGTATTGTTTCTTCGGTGCAAATACCACTATAAAAAGTGGCATGGGTAGCATGGATTAAATTCTAAACGGATGAGAATTCGACATTACTATTGAACGATGATGTCAAAATTGGAATTTGATGAGTTTATCATACGCTGCCGGCGCAATTAGACATTCGAAGAACAGGGTTGTGAATCTGGAAACGTATATAAAAAGTTGACAGTAGAGTCACCAACGAAACAATTAAATGGTTAAGAAGTCTGAGACAAAGAATGTTGATTAAGATGAGGAATAGATTCGGAGACAATACGGAACCTTGGGGCACACCCGTATTTGTTTTATGAATGTCCGACTGAAGACCTACCTTCTCCAACAACTAGAATGGAACGTGCCTCTCCGAAAGGTAACTTCTTATCCATCAAAAAAGGGATTGGTCGCTACGAATTTTTTTTTTTTACAAATTACCAGACATTTAACAGTGTAGTATTTTGTGCCTTAATTTGTGTTCCTGTAAAAGCTTGGTTCTTTGAACATAACAGGTATTTCCAGCTTCTTTGAATTTTGTCTGGTTTTCCTGGTTTGATATCATCGGAAACGTATTTTCTCGTTTCTTGAAAGCCTCTCTACTGATCAAGTCGAACTATGAATTCTTCTTCGGTTTGATACAGGAAATAATAATTTAGCTGAAGTGTGACAGCATATCGGATTCGATAGAAGTCTAATAACTGTACAAATTGACATTTCTATAACTAAGATATGTCTGAACGTTAACATTGCAAGACTGTAATTAGGATTGCGAATGTATGTTCCTAATACAAAATTTTTTTGTCAGAGTCAAATTTCACTATAGTCGATGCGAAAATTATCCACCATAGCAAATCATAAGAAGGAATATCCCTAATTAAATATTTTTAATATTCTCTAATCGGCGCTTTTCAATAACGCATTTATACCAGTGACTCTGCCTGAAAGGAAATATGTCTTGGTCCGCTTCTGGAGTTTAAACAATTAATAGCACAGACTCTGTTTTTAGAATCAACTGTTTTTTTTTTTTTTGAGCATTACTCTTTTTTAAAGACTTTAAGAGATAATATCTCCCTTTTCTATAAAAAAAAATGTCCTAATTGTAGCATTGGTATGTAGAAGAGTCTCCATAAAAGAATGTGATTTGTGTTTGGTAAATTTTGTTTTTATAATAATAAATGTTGCAATAATCAATTCAAAACCCACCGACACAATAATAAAACGATACACCAATATTTTCATATTGCAACATTTAATTAATTTAGTTTTTTTGCCAAATAGAAAATACCTTTACTGCTATGCAATCAATACTTCTATGAATATTTATTGGTTCGGTGACTTTTAAGCGTGACATCCATTCAGGGACATGTGGGTGATGCATTGCTGCTGCTTTGTCCTTAATTTATGAAAATTAATTTTAAAAATTTAATTACATAAATAAAAGGGATATAGAATTGCAATTAAAAAATATGATCAAGTTGTGTTTTGGATGGTAATACATTAATTTTAAATTTATAAAAATGAAAATTGTGAAATTCAAAAACCGAGTATCTAAAACGACAAACACTCGGATTCTACAGGTATTATAAATTAAATAGCTTATTCTATTTTGGAATTCGGTTAGTATTGTTCAAAACCATTAATCACAATTACTATGTTGTATGAAAAATGCTACTAAAACTATCAAAAAAAAAAAAAATTCAAGTAGACACAAGTGTGATACAATTTTCATCATAATTTATCCTTACAGTTATCGGCAAATTTGATGTACTCTCTGTTGATGTCTTTCTTATCTTAAATGGTGGAATTTCTTGAATTTTCGGTGGTGTCATTTGGAGAAATCGTGAAGGTGTCGATCTTGGACTTGGACTGCTCGAACTCGCACACTCAGCTGAATCATTTGATTTCTTCCTGAAGGGTGGAATTTCTGGTATTTGTATTGGTTTCGAGGACATTGCCAATGTACCAGCACTTCCGGATGTTGGACTAATTTTTAATTTTTTTTAAGTTAAATGTTAGAGTTATGGAAAAAGAAAAAAAAAAACAAATAATATTGCAAAACTTCAATGAATATGATTTAACAATTTGTTTGGTTAATAAAAGGCTAACATGTAGTTTTTAAGCAAATTATATGATTTGGTGCCAATTTGATTTTCTATTAGTTTACATAATATTATAATATCAAATACAAAAATTTAGATTGGACAAAAAAAAAAACAACTCGCATTATAGTAAAATTCTAAATATTTTTTTTTTAAAGGACAGGACATTCACTAAAAGATAGGATGCATTATATTAACTAACATTCACAACAACAAGAACTTATCAAATTTTTGTTTCGAAAAATTTACCCTGAAAAAGCTTGCATTCTTTGATTTTGAATTGAGCTTAAATTTCGCACCGAATATCCTCTAAATGAAGGGATTTCAGGAATTTTTACTTTCTGCTTACAACCTTTACATGCGCTAAAATTATATTTTTTATCGTTTTTAAATAATACTTCGATCAAACTATTTTTGTATATAACTTTTATATAAAATTGAATTTTAAAAACTGAATGTGTTTGAATATTAAAGAAAAGAAAAATGGTAATGTGAGGTGTTCAACAAAAAAATTATGTTAATTCATTATATGGGGTGATGCAGGGCTGACAAATAAGACCTGTTTTTTTACTTCTTCTTAGGACTTCTACCTAATAAATTTCTATCTAGCTTTCTTTATACTTTTAGTTTTGTAGATTTTGAACAATTCACTGTGATTCATAAGAAAACATTTACTAGAAGAATTGATTAAAATACTCTAGTTGAATATGATGTTCTAAATGTAAAAGGCAGTCAGTGTTGAGAGTTTCGAAGCATTTGGGGAGGCTTATACAAGCTTTTTTTTGAAATACTATAACCTACATCTACCACTGAAAATATTTTAATATTTTTAAGTTATTTGGTGGGGATTTTTATTTATTTTAGCATTGAAGTTGTAAAACTCATACACATCTGAAGGTTATTTATAAGTTTACCGAAAAATTGATTTCCAAAAACACCGGCTCTTGTAGCCATTAATGTGAAATCCCGTTGGTATGCAAAGTGGCTTGAATTTGCGTTGAACTTTTGATTGGATTTGGACTGCAACGTTGCCTATCCTAAAAAATATTAATTTTTTGTTCAATACAAAGGAAAACAGTCGTAGCACATACATATATTTCAGAGGATTAAGAAATATTCTGTGGCAAAACTACTTTCATAAATGAATGTAACATGATGCCAATATAGCTATATCATGAAATTAAGAAATGTTGGTGGTATAAGTAGAAAACTATAAGTGGTATAAAAAGACCAGACACATTTGAAGTAGTATTGGTATTTTTGTTCTATTTTTCGTTTCAAGCTTGCGTGTTTTTGAACGACATAATATGGAATGACAAAATGCACAACTGGGTCGCAAGACCATGCTCGAATGCTAGTTATATGCTTGAAGGCTGTGATTAAAAAAAAAATGTAAAGGGTGTTCTTTTCAGACGTGCGTGGTTTTCAATCTTTTTTCGGAGTTGGTCTTTTTGACAGCTGTCACTTGCTTTATGCTCAGTTTGATTTGCCATTTCATAATGAATAGAATTAATCTTGAACAACATTTACAAATCGTGCAAATTTATTACCAAAATAATGGTTCGGTTCGCTCGACGCATCGCGCTGCGTTCATATTTTAAGTCTAGCGATGAAGCTCACCTTTGGTTGAATTGATACGTCAATAAACAAAACTACCGTATTTGGAGTGATGATAATCCTTAAGTGTATGTTGACGATGTAACACCGTTACATCCTCAAAAATTCACTGTTTGGTGTGCTCTATGGGCAGAGGCAGTCATTGGTCCATATTTCTTCAAAATTAAGCCGGCCATGATTAATGATATTTTCGTGTCTGAATTGGAGGATGTTAATGTAGAAGAATTTTGGTTCCAACAAGACGTCGCTACATGCCATACAGCCAACGAAACAATAAATTTATTGAAGGACATTTTTGGTGAGCGCATTATCTCGCGTCGTGGGCCTGTGGCGTGGCCTCCAAGATCGTGCGATTTAACACCGATGGACTATTTTTTGTGAGGTTATGTGAAGTCACTTGTCTACGCAGGTAGGACCGAGACGATTGACGCCTTGGAAGAGAATATTCGGCTCGTTGTTATTGCTGACATACAAAGTGGTCAAAAATTGTGCCTCTCGGCTGGAATTTATTCGAGCCAGCCGCGGCGGCTACTTGCCCGAAATCATTTTTTAAAACATAATGGCAAACCCTTATCTTTATAATAAAGCTAAATCCTTGGCCATAACATTAAATTATATGCGTTTTATTTCTCCTTGAAAACCACACGAAAAAACACCCTTTATTTAGGCAACTCTCTTTCCCTTTTATAAGCGTTTAGAAAACTCAGTTTAGAAAACCTTCGTGTAGTAGGTTCCATTGTAGAACTCAACTTGAAAAATGTGTTATAATCAGAAGATGCAGTGTACAATATACATACCTACAATTTTTTTTTTACATTTTACTGCCATTATTTTTGGACCAACTATTTAAATTCCAAAAACTCTTCTGGAGAATACCAAATTAACATGATTGATTTCGGCTATAGAGTTGCTCTAGAATTGCTTATGTGCGTGCACTTTGGTCAATTAGAGATAAAGCCATAAGTAGAAATATGCAGTTTTCTTTTTGCACGCACGTATTTCCGGTAAATCCAAGGTGGCTGCAAGGTGAGTGTGTATGTGCCACATTTAGTCCTCAAGCAACATTAAAATATGTGTTTTTATTTTTATTTATGGGCGGCGAAAAACATCCCTTGCTAAAGAGGTTATATACCCTATGATGTAATCCATTGTTTGAAGGAATGTTTGATGGGGCTGGGGCCCCTAAGTTGCCTGTCTAACAAATCCGTGGCTAGCTGACAGATTCACCATCTATTATAACTACAGTAATCAAATATCAAAAACTAGTTTTGGCTCCGAGCTTTTGAACTCTATAATGCAACACTCTTGACCGAAATAAAAACAAGTCCGAAAAACGTAATAATGATTATAAGCTTGCTCGTCCTTTATCAATTGATACTTGTTTTTTAGTCAGAGTATCTCTGTCATTATCTAAAACCACAAAATTTCCTTTTTATGGTCAGCGTTATATAATTCGACGGCACTTTATACCAATTATTATTAATGTATAGTTTTAAGTTAGTTTTTAAGCTTGTACTAAGCTAAATAAATGGGGGTATTGCCCCTACCAAAATTAAATTAAGCGTAGAAAAACAAACCCATACCTAATATTTCTTTTTAATTCAAAAGAAAAATGCAAAAAGAAAATTTAATAAAATGCTCTTCAATGATATTTCAATGATTTTGTGCTTAAACTGTCGATAAGTTAGTATTTTTATAAAAATAAATATGCTTAAGTTGTAGTAGCAATTAAAGTATCATCAGTAAAAAGATAACAGATTAAGTTTTAAAAATTAATAATAAAGATTAAAGCTTGAAGAGCAAAGATTTGAAAATCAACAAAAACCTTCTCAAAAACTTAATAAAAAGTGTATTAAAAATCTTAAACGAAAAATAAATAATTCAAGAAGAAAAAGAAAATCAGCTTGGCTTTTTATCAAGCATGAATTTGGGATCAGTTAACCTAAAACAGCCATCTTACCTAGCTCCAGCTGCTGCCAATTCTTGTTGCAAGCTCAGCATAGAAATTCCACTGTTGGGTGGTGTTGTTTCATGTAATGGACGAATGAGTATTGTACTTGTCTTGGTGGACAACTGTGGTTAAAAATAAACAGGATGAATCATAAAGCATTAAATTCGAATTTTTCTAAGAACACTTTTATGCCAAGTATCAAACAATATTTTTAAATTTCTTTTATTAACCCAAACTTTTTTTAAACAAACCTAAATTTTGAAGATATTGCTCACAATTTTAAGATCATTTGTATACCTGTGATGGCGGTGAATCCGGCGATGAGTCTCTGTTTTCGAAAATGTTTGCATCAGTATCAGCATTCCGATCCATACGGCCAAGGAATGGGATTTCTTCAAATTGCAATAGGTTGCTGTGTAGCAGTTGATCTGGAGATTGATACAAAATGTCTTCAGCTAATTGGCTCTCCAAAGACTGATCGTTGGTTGTTGCCGCATCCATTGGTGTCATCTGTTCGTGATCTTGGTGTGAAATCGATGTAGTCGATGGTGGTGTTGGGGGCGTTGGTCTGGGTGTTGTGCCTTTGCATTGCATCTCACGACGACAATGTTCAGCCCGGGCGATTTCTGCCGCTAGCCATGATGGAAGTTCAGGAAGAAGCCATGTTAGAGCTGATCGGAGAGCAAGCATAATGTGCTTAAAGAGAAAACAAAATCAAATGTTTATGTAGTCCAGTTTGGTAATTGATTAAGAAGATACATTGAAAAGTATTGTGATATTTTGAAACGAACAAAGTAAATGAAATTAAAATTAATTTAAATGTGATATAATAATCCTGCAACACTGGGCTGCGAGTGATTGCCTTTCAAGTGCTGGAAGCAATTAGATAAACATTTTCCCCAAATATTGTTGGCAGATTGACGGATATATGGACTTTAAAATTAATTAAATTTAAGTTAAGCAATTACATAGTTTTAACAAAGGGGCCGTCCATAAAATACGTCACGCTTAATTTAGCTGTTTTGACCCCCTCCCCCGGTGTCACGCTTTGTCACACTTGCTGTAACTCCCCCTAAAATATTACGTCACAAAAACAAGAACCCCCCCCCCCTACTCCTAAGCAAAAAAAAAAAATAGATTGATAGAACACACATTTTCAAACATTAAAAAATATTCAATTTATTTTTAGGATAAAATTATTAATGTAGATAAACTAATAAATTCATAAATTATCTTTGATAAGAAATAAATAATATTTCTATTTATCGTTAGTCCAGCTTTCTTGTTTTTTTCTTAATTTGAATCCAACAGAAAAACGGCCATACTGACACATAGTTTTTGTTGGCAAGACTTATAAGTAAACACACTTAAAAAAAAACTTTCATGTCTTATATTTTTTTTGTTTTAAATCAAATTATAATAAAAACATAAAATAAAGTGGCACTCTATTGGATTATTTTTTAAAATAGCAAAAACCATAGGTTTATTAGTCTAACTTTGGCGAACGTCACATTGACGTAGACCCCCCCTCCCCCTTGGCAAATTTTGGACGGCCCCAAAATAGCATAGCATTTCTTATTTCTTTCTTTTTTATTTTGATTTTATTTTGAGAAAAACATTAAAATCTCATAAGTCGGTCACGAAGATCAAGGCATAAATGTTGGTGTTAAAGCAAGTTCATCTACATGAGTAACACAATATGTACCCACTTCCAAAAGGCTTGAATTTAAGGTCCAGAGAGATACGATTAATATACTTCCATGATCTTCGCTAGAAGGGACACTATAGGGGATATAATGGTGCGGGGAGCCATTTCCTACTATAGTACGTACGTGTTGCAGGAGATACAAAAGCGTATACTTGAAACTTAAGATGTGGTGACGCGCATTGTATTTTTTGTTGTTTTTATACCCTATTCCATAGAATGGGTATATTGTATTTGGTGTGGAGTTTGTAACATAGAGAAATAATACCGTTAGGTATAGAAAAGTATATATATTCTGACTCAGAATCAAAAGCCTAGTCGATTTAGCCATGTCCGTCCGTCCGTCCGTCCGTCCGTCCGTCCGTCCGTCCGTATGTATACTCTCTAGAGGTCGCAATTTTTGAGTTAGAAAGCTGAAATTTGGTATATATAATCTCTGGTTCAAGAGTAAGGCTAAGTTCTTTAACCGGTAAAATCCGCCCACAAACACGCCCACAACCGCCATTTTTGTTGAACAACCTCAATTTAATAAAATTAAATTATGTTTTTTGTGCAGTTACGATAAAAGCATAACGCTAAAATTTTGCACACGTAAGCTTTAGGTAAACTTTCTTCCAATCAAATAAAAATATTTCAGTTTGGGCGTGGCTTACGCCTATTTTTCATACAAAACCATCAATAGTGTTTTTATAAAATAACAATTGTTATATTAAAGCGAAAAACATTAAATTTTGTGGGTCTTACTGGCACATTAACATCTTGTGTATGAAATCAAAAAAATTGATTTTGGGCGTGGCTGACGCCCACTTTTCATTAGAAACTATAAAAAAATTGTTTTTGTAAATAAACGGTATTTATAATGAATCCGCAAGCCAAAATTTTGCGTCTCTTAATAGAAACTAAAAGGTTTGTGTGTGAAAAGAAATTTTTGAATTTTGGGCGTGGCTTACGCCTACTTTTCATGAAAGAACGAAAAACGCAGCCTTAAGAATTTAAGGCATTTCCAATGTTTAATTTAAACCTTTTTCCTTCCGTTCGTTATTTGAGAAATATATCTCTACATTTTCTTTTGTACATTTTTTCAATACGCCCACTTTTAAAGGCGTGATTTTGGTAAAATACCTTTGTTCAGGTAAGATTGTTTAAAAACTACTCGATTCAGCTGTAGTCTTACACATATAACTAAACACTGATCAAAGCGCAGTTAGTGCTTCAAATTTTTAAGACACGCCCACTTTTAAGGGGCGTTTCCGTCAAAAGTCGTATAATGCATTAATTTTTTTAACGTTTTTTAACTATCGGTCGCAGTTTTGAAGTAAACAGATGAACACTTGGATTTATAATCCTTGGTTACGTAGCATAGTGTGGTCCAAGAATTGTTAAAAAAACACACATAATCGCTATTTCCATTCCAAATCTAACTTTTAAAAATTTAAGTTTTGTCTTGTTTTGTTCAAATCGATCTGCAAGAATAAAATTGAATGTCACTGAGCTCATAACAATTATGCCTTGGCAATAAAACGTTTTAACTTTGGGCGTGGCGCACTCCTTTTTTTATTGCGCCAGCACTAATTGAACATCACACCGCATAAAATTAATGTTATTGAATTTTTTTCTGTCTGCTAAAGAATTTTGTTTTTGAAACATCGGCTGTTTGCGGGAGGCAGACGCATGCACATACAAAAATATGGGGAATAGGGTATCCAACAGTTCGTTGCAAACGTACTGTAGCTCTTGCTTATGTTTTTTTTTGTTGTTGTATAGGACACACGAGCTCAAGAGTTTTGAATAACCTTTTTAATGATTAGTCACTGCGCGAGCAATAGGACATTAGGATGGAAGGGAAAGGAGGTGTCGATGAACATTGGTCTTGAATGGCATTTTATTCCACATTCGTTTTGTACGGCTGAAGAAGGAATCCAAAATTGGGCTCGAGTGTAAAATGATGAGCGTTCCTGTTTAAGGGGTGGAACGCAGCTGGCTACCTCGAGTGAGAATTTTTTTTAGAAAAACCGGTAAAATAAGGAAATACATGAAACATTTCGACAATGTTCAAGGGATGAAAATGTTTTTTTAATGCTTCTCTCTCCTATCAATTTTAACGCTTTTTTTCTGAACTCGGTCGAACAGGTGTACAAAAGTTTGAGAAGGACCTGCCCAGAGATGGGAGTTATACTCAAGTTATGGGCATATAAACGCTTTGCAAAATGTAGCCAGATCAGAAGGGGTGAAACACTTTTTGAATCTATAAGCCTAAGAATCTTGCAGAATTCTTTGAAATATCAAGTATGAGGTCATTCCAATGAAGGTTGTCACTGATATACATACCGAGTACCTACTGATAGCTTTTCGGCATCTTCAATGCAAGTTCCATTCATGGATTATGGCATAGTGGGTATGTTTAGGAGTTTTCGACGCATTAAACTCCACACTATTTCTAATACCACAATTTATTTACAGTGCTGTTCAAATCGGAGTTTAATGAGCTTATCATACCGTATCGTTATAAAAACACGTCCGTTATCAAACGTATATGAAAAGCTGAGGGTTGAGCCGTCAGCAAAATAATTTAATGGATTCGAACAAAAGTCAGACCCAAGAGATCATTCATAAAAATGAGCAAGAGAGTCGGAGACAGAACAGAGCCCTGGGCAAAGAGGATATATACATAGAGTCCAATCTTTCCTACGTTCCATCCTCCTCTGCTAAAATTTTCGTGGTCTCTTTCCTATTGTATTCATTGTCCGTGTGAAACAACGACAAGAAACGATGAGGTAAGTCTAAGTAGTAAGGTGTGAACGCACACATGTTTAACAAAAAGAACAATATGACAGCTGTAGCACACACACATGTTTAACAAAAAGAACAATATCACAGCTGTAGCTTGTAGGCAAAATCAAAACAAGGCACAAGATTGGACTCTATGTATATATCCTCTTTGGCCCTGGGGCACAACAGTATTTATATTGTAGAGATCAGACTTGACAGCTCTTAGTTTAACGTTATGTGAAAACATGTACTTTCGAATTCGAATAGCAAAAAGATCCATGGGTTTTATTTGTTGTTAATCCTTTAATCTAATAAACAAGATAATAGACCATTGGAAGACCTCTAGAATTTTGCACTTGATATATCGCTGCAGTAGGTACCCCATGTCGTAGTTGTATGTGTGTCGGACTTCTACGAGCGAAGGTCCCGTGTTCATGCCTCTTGTGAGGAAGTGACAAATCCTCCAAGAGTAAATCATTGCATGGAAAGTTCTTCTTTGTTAGCCATTCGGATTCGGAGGTAAACTGTAGGTCGTTCCATTCCTGTAGAATATCAACGCACACACAAGAATGGTTGAGAGTGTAAGTCACAGGCCCAGCCCGTTTGGAGTTGTTGTGCCAAGTATTTACTTATTTTTTACAAGAATGGGCAATGCCTTACCCGGCTCGATTTTTCCCTCCCATTGTAATTTACAGACACTAAAATCCAATGCATCGGTATCTCCTTTACGGCCATTCTGAATTCAAGAAAATACAATTAATAACCCCTTGAGTGCGCGTAGATTATTTAAAAAAGTTAAAGCAATTTTAAAAATTAATATTAAACATTTTCCAGTATTGACCCAATTTCACGAATAAGTTTAAAGATTTTAAGTATAATTTTGAACGGAATAGTTGGTTTCTGATGCCGAAACTATTTTTTTATGCGAACGAACGATTGAAAAGGTCAAAGTTAATAAGAAAACAATTGAAATTTAGTTATAAAATATAAATTTGTTTGCTTAGTGAATCGCAAAGCATTTTTTAGTTAGCAGTTATCTTAAAAATAATTAACAATTAAATATGGACAGGATTGCCTCATATTACCTAATGCCCCAAAAATCAAAATTAAAAATTAAAATAAATTATAAAAGTGGGCATGTGCGAATTTGTTTTAAAACAATATTACAATAACATAATCGGCAGTTTTTAACATTCTTTTAAGTGTCAAATATTTTGTAATAACCAAATACATATAGTTTTTAATTAAAAATAAATAAATAATCAAACTGTAATAATAGCGTATGGTGGGAATATTTTCTTTATACAAATTACCTTTTGATCCTTTGAAATGTATTTTGCATTATTTAAAAAGGTTTGGTCTCTGATAACCACAAACTCACCTCTAGTGTAACAATTAAAATAATTGTTTGTGTTGTTGTCAATCCAGGCCACAACCTTGACACCTGGCCAGATAAGCCAATCAATGCACAATTGACAATGACCGCTGCCAAACTCAAAATGCTCAATGCATTCTGCCAAGTCCCAATGTTAGCAACTCTCTGCCCAAAAGGCCTCTGATGGACATGTGCCAATTTAAAAGCATCCGAACGTATCTCCATTAAATTATTAACTAGCGCACAAATGCCAGCCAGTGGGAAGGCAGCTGAAAACAATACCACATAGCCCATTTGTACTAGCATCTCGAGGTGATCTGAAAACGTGCCGTCGTACTGCAATGCGAAGGGGGTGTTAAAGTCACCAGAGATGCCAATTAGCCCGAAAGCCGGTGCATACTCTACCTTGTACAGAGAGCTTTCGATTTCCGCTTGGCCTATGTTCCGTTTTGTGGCAGATGACGACAACGACCCCACAGCGGAGGTGGCGGTGGCGGCGGCGGCCGTCGCGCTGGGACTGGCTCCTGCCCCTGATGTTGTTATGTCGTGTGTTCCGGCACCAGCTCCGGTTCCGTCTATCAACTCGTTAGGACTCTTGGACGAGGCTTGTTGCAGTTGCTGTGTATCGAGGATGGTTCTATTGACATCCTGTGTGGGACTGAGTGCACCCCACATGGTAAAACTAAGCCGTGCCAGCTTCCATTGTTCGATGCAATATGGCAAAGCCGATTCGCGTAGATTGCCGATTATTTGACGTGAAATCAACAGCCCGGCAAGTTGCTAAATGGGATTTCAAAAATAGATAATATTTAGAAGGTTAATTAGGACTTTCTGTTACTGAAAGTCTTAAGGAACAAACCTCTTTTAGCTTTTCCTCATCGCGGAGATAGAAAGCGATGTAAAACAACGATAGGAATGAGTTAACAAATTGAAACAAAGCAACCTTGGCAATGAGATGGTTCTCGTACTTCGACTGCAGCCTATAGTTTTCTGAAAAAAAAAAACATGGGTGTCATCCCTTTTTCTGGAAGTTGAATTCTATTTCAAAATATTGTATTCTTACCCTTATCATTGAGCCAAACCGCCAACTTGTAGTATGCTTCGTCCATTAGAGTGATGGCTCCAGCAAGTAAAACTTTTGGTATCACACTAAGACAGCAGAGGACACTCTCCTCGGGTAACTTATCATCCCACCAATCCTGTTGAATAATAAAACAATGCATATGTGGTTAGATTTTGTTTGCTCTGTTATAGAAGAGAATGCATATTTTAAATTGTGGACACAATCAAAGAGATTTGCCGAAGGATGTGAGAGTGTGTGTGTGTTTTTTTTTTAATTAAACTTTGTGACATTGAACGAGGTTGCGAATGACAAAAGCTTCTTTATTTTTAAAAGCTATGCCTATTTCTCTCCTATACAGCGAAAGCAAAAATAAATTAAATTCGATTTACGAGTAAGGTAAGGTTTTTTTTTTTAGTTATTTTTGTTTTATTAAACTCTTTAATGCTTGTGCTGTTGGGGACATTGAGTTTGAATTTGACGTTTGGGTGGGGAATTTTAATCTCTGGTTTGAATTAACTTTTCATTAAATTTGCAAATAAATAAATGAGGACAGCCGACAGCTGTTGTGTGTCTTCTTTCTGTTTGGGGTTTTCAGTTATTTAATTATCATACTAATGAAAATTTTGTCATGTTTTAATGGATAGGCAGCTTTAGCTTAATTTGATTTGATAATGCTGAACCACCAAAATAGGCCCTAATTGCGGACAAAAATAGTTCCTAGATTTATTTTCACTTTTCCACGATATGACATAACAAAATAAAATCACTTAACATTAGTCTCATTTTTTTGAAATGTGGATACAGGTTGATTCAACTAAAATGTGTGTCAAAAACTAGAGCGCGTATGTTGTGTCGAGACAAGTCAAAAATTGTATTTAGTGAACAGTTTTTGAATAATTTTCAAATTCCAAATTTTGAAAAAATTAAAAAAAAAAATGTGTCAATCAAAACTAGTTAAGGAACTAAAGATAGAAAAACTTTTTAACTCTATAAGTTCAAATTTTGTTTGACTATGCCAACATCTAGCAGCTTGTTGTTGTTATCATAAAAGAAAAATTTTAATTTTTGGACAAACCATTTTTGAAAAAATCAAAAATAAACAAAAATAATTTTATTTTAAAAGTCGAAAAAAAAAACATTTTTTGAATAATTCGTTTAGCGGTTTGCGAGAAAATCTGAAAAATGTACTCCAAGCAGAACATAAATTTTACTCAAAAAACATCAATCAGAAAGTTTTATCAAAATCGTAGGAGCCGTTTTTGAGGTAAATTCATTTTTCATAAGAAATCGTGTAACAGGTACCATTAGTTTTAAAGCTAGAATGCTAATAATGATCGGTACTATGTATGTACCAAGTTTGAAACAAATAGGTCTAGCCATTTAGGCTGTAGGTGCCGATACAAACAGGTGGACAGACAGACATAATTGTCAGACATACTTTTTAAGGCCTGTCTATCAACGTTATGTCGGCGCGGCGCGGCGCAGGGACTTATTTCGCACTTAAGTGGGATAATTTTACTTGATAACCAGTTCACAAAGCAGTTCATGTGTAGGTTGTATCTCTCCAACCACCACCCATCCCACCTACAACCAACCGCCATGTTTTAATTTTTTCTTTCCTCACCACTTCCACTCCCACATACAACCAACACACTGCAACCACCCACCATTTTTGACAATTTTTTCCTCACCAAATCAACCAAAAAACAATCACCCACCCCAACTACAACCACCAACCAAACAGCCACCATTTTTGACAATTTTTCCTCTCCCCGACACTAGTGTTCAAATATTAATTGTGTCCTTTTTGTAGGTAAATAATACAAAATACTAAATTGTTTTGTTTATCTGTATAATGAATGACCGACCAATCAAGATTCTTTGTTCAACATTTTTGTTTTATTTGTAATAACTGAATATTTTTTTGATTTTGTTTAATTTTAACGTTTCCTCATTAAAGTTTTAGGAAATATATATATATATTTCATTTGGGACTTGTATCCCATTTTCGACTATAAAATTCAGACACTTATATGCCCCGCTTTAGTAGGTCATTAGACCCGAAATCAACTCAGGACTTATGTTCCACTAAAGTGGGAAATAAGTCCCGAAAAATGAGTCCGTGCCCCGTTTTGTCATGTTTGATTGTCATGTTTTTTTTTTACGAATGCATAACTTGCCTTATAGTACCTATAATCGCAAGTAAAAAGGGGAAGTTAATCTTGTAATTTATTAAATGACCTACAGCAATTCCCTTCACATAGGAACTACAAAAAGTTTTTTCTTGAAAAAAGTGGTTTTGGTTATTTTTAATTTTCTCAAAAAAACAAGACGTTTATGCATCCAGTTTCGAGTTTTGACTAGAATTTAATGATAGCATTGAATTCGGTAAACGAAAATAGTCCATAAAAACATAAAATTACAAAAAAAAATTTGAGTTTGAAATTTTTGTTTGCGAAAACTGTTATAAACCAACTTTATTTAAAATTTAAATAAAAGAAGAGATTTCTGATCTTACGAAGAGGTAAAGCATGGCATTGTTGGGGAGACCGTTATTTTTTTTTGTAATATTGCCCTTTCCGGCTAAGCGCCAGGACGCCTACACACTCTAGCTTTTGGTTACACTTACGTACGCGAATCATATGTATAGTAAAATTACTGTTGAATATACATTATAATCTTGATTGACTTTAATAACCATCTGGATACATTCATTAGTACTAATATTACACTGTCTTGCATATTGTGACAATTACATATTAGTTTTAACCTGAATTCATTATGTATAAAACGCTTTAACTTCCTCTTTCATCCTGGAAGTCCAAAAATAGATACATACGTGAAAGGATTTGGTTGTTTTCAGAAGGAGACATAGACATTTGCTGTCAACAACATTTATTATATATCTTAACTTCTTCTCAACCCAGATTAATACAAAGGTGCATTTATTTATTTCATTTTAATTGCTAACAGAATCATTTATTTTGACATTTGCAAAATATAGTTAAAGTATAAGTAGACACTTTTACCATCGTTTGAATTCTAACCATTTTCACTGAAAGTAATAGTAACGCAGATAATTGCTTTAATTTATAAAAGAAAAGAGAACTGTAATTAGGGCGTCACTAGAACCACCTCTGATATTAAAATGTTCACAAGCTTTTTTCATAACTGAAGTCTACAACCTTATTCCGACGATAAAACTTTTCTGATAATAATTACATATAATAATTTGAAACGTTTAATTAAAGTCAGAAAACAGTTACTTAAGACAAATCTGCCTGATGTGAAAAAAATCATTTTTGAGAAGTTCATGGAGTTTGCAATACCTTAAGTAAATATTAGTTATAAATCTAGCAGTCAGTATTTAAAATATTAAAGTATCAATGAACTTAGCTATATTCGAAGTTATCACAATTCGGGAACACTCAATTCAGTTAATTTAAAACTATTGATTGTCCATTATAATCAATATAATATGTAGTTTTTTAGTTTTTTAGTTTAAGTTTAGTTTTTATTAAGTCATTATCGATTTTTTTCCATAAACAAATTACAAAAACTATTTAGCTTGGCTATTGCCGTCTGCCAGATTGACAATATTATCAACTAGTGATTTAATTAATTATTAACTAATTTTATGAAGGAAAAGTATTTAAACAAATATAAGAAAGAGAACAACAAAAATACAGATAAAATAAGAATGAATAAATATGAACATATGTATATATGTGTTATAATATGTTTTAAAAGTTTCCTTCTAAAATTCTATTTCTATAAGCTAAAGCAATTTTGGAAAAGCTAAACAATTTGCCAACATCAATTTCATTTAGCATATTTATGCTTTCTTCGTCCGTAAGGTAGTGTTTACCAAAAATATGCTGTCTTGTTTCCCGTAGTATAGGACATTTTCCAAGAAAGTGTAGAACGTCTTCACGTACTCTTAAATTGCACAATTCACACAAGCATGGCAGATCGTCCCTATGAGGCATGTAGTTAAGTTTCAATAGTTCTCCACGAATCTTCATCATCATTGAGATTTCCTGCACACTATTTTTATCGTGGAAATAATTTTCTTGCATCAAATTGTGGTTCAAGCTACTGTAAATAGATCTGTGCATTGAGGATTTAGCTTCATATCTGTATTTCGATGCATACAACTCATCGACTTTTTCAATTATTTTATACAAAACAGGTCTCCAGTTTGCCAAGTTTTCAATACTCAAATCCACTTCCATCCTACACTCCAGGGCAAGATCCAACCATTCTTCGTACCAACTTGTTTTGTTGCTAATTGTCTTTAGAGCTGCCTTTTTTGGGAGACGTGCATCTGGCATATTCATCACCTTAAGGATGTAGTCCACATGCAGTTTAAGCGTTTTTATAAACAAGGGTGAAAGACCTGTTTCTATCATAAGCATATAATTTGGCGTATTAGAGGGGAGCTGAAAAATACGCTTGATGTAAAATCTCAAGAGTTTCTCTATCGACTCCTACTGTTTGTATCCCCAGACCTGTGCAGCGTAAAATTGAACTGATTCGGCGACTGCTTCAAAAACTTTATATTTGCTGCTATGTGAAACATTCTTTCCATGTGGCGTTGATTGCAATTTTGGACTTTGACAATTTTTCCTGTAGGTGTTTTTCCATACTAAGGTTCTTTGTCAAGTGTACACTGAGGTATTTGTATTCGTCCACCACTTCCAATTCCACATCATTGTACTGCCATTTTTCATTTCTACCTTTTCTTCCTCCACCTTTTTTAAAAATCATTATTTTTGATTTTTCTAGATTTACGACTAGATTCCAGAGCTTGCAGTAATCATATAGGCGATTTATCATTAGTTGTAAGGATTCCGGGGAGCTGGCAAGTAACACAACATCGTCCGCAAACATAAGACCTTTTATGCTAACATTAGCAAACTCCACACCTCCAGGTAATCCTTCCAGTAAATCATCTAGAAACAGCGAAAAAAGGTCTGGGCTTAGGGAACAGCCTTGTCTTACCCCTGATCTTGTCTCAAACCGTTCAGACAATAATTCTTCTCCATTCCATACCGCATACCCGCGTATTCGCATATAGGTTTTGAAGAACCCTTCCAAACTTAAGCGACATTCCTTTTTGGTATAGTTTGTAAAACAATGAATTTCGTTCTATAGAATCAAATGCCCCTTTAAAATCTACAAAAAGTGTGTAAAGCTTTTCATTTCTCATCTGGAATGATTCTGCAATACTCTTAAGCACAAAAATTTGGTCAACGGTTGAGTATCCTGCCCCAAATCCTGATATTCCTTGAGCAAATGTTCTTGCTTCACCCACGTAGTTAAACGTTTTTTCAGCACAGCTGTAAAAAATATAATATGTATATAAGCACTGAATCTGTCTCCGAATTAAGACGAAGAAAAACCAGAAAAGAATTTTGGTGACTAAAATCCCAGTAACAAATCATAGCGGGATAGCTCCGCTTAAGATATGTCCACGTCCAGTTACTAAGCCACCTGAATTTCATTAAAAATCCGACACAACTTCTCAAGCAAGACAACTACATATCTTTTCCAGAAATCTCCTCCTTACTTTCAATTTAAAAGAACACACATTAGGACTGGCCAAAAAAAAAAAAATAGTTGAAAGAAACCTTAAAAACAATTAAACCGACAAGAATGTTTTTTTTTTTTTAAATTAAATTCTCATTCAAAATCGATAATACCAACAATAGGTCAATAGTGTCATGTTTCTTAACATTGAAAGTATTTGCGGAAACCATTTTATCAAATGGAAACCATACAATAGAAAAATTTTTGTTTCCTTACATTCTCTTCCACAATGTTGTTTTAAACGATCAGATGAACATATGTACCCTCATAATTTGTAAGCGCTTTAACTGACTATTGAACTAAAAAGAAAATTTACCAAGCATACACCCATTATCCTCTTATTTTCAGATACTCTTGGTAATATGTATAAAAGGACTAACATTCAATTTATTTGTTGTCAATATAAGTTTCATTACATTTAAGAAGATAGCTTAACAAAAACAAAAGATACTAATCAGCAGATGATACTTCGATTTTGGCAAAACTTTTTACGAGCTATCCTTATCGTTATCTTTAATGGCAACAACTTATCCTTTCCATACCATGAAACATGATAATATCCCCGCACAGTGCCTATGGAGTATCCTTTTTTCTTCTTAAACAAACATAAACCATTTATTTTTCTTTCTCGCTATCTCACAATTTGTAGGTACTATTAAATTTTAGAAGCTATTTACTTAACACAATTTCCCACCGTCACCGCCACCATCATCATCATTATAATCATCATTGCCGTCCTTATAATATCCTTTATCCTTTTGCAAATATTTTAAATGCTTTCGTGCATAATATTTAAACAGTGCCTCAGGTGCCATCGACATTCAATACTGATGAGAGGATGACTATCTCATTTCTTGAAAACAAAACATGCCTCCTTTCAATTTGTAGCACCAGCAGTAGCAGCAGCCATGTTAAAAATAAAACGACAGAAAAAATGATTCTTAATATGCCTGAAGCTTCAGTTAAAATAACACAAATGCAACCGAGCCATCTGTCGTTGTGTGGAATGCCACAAAATTCACCAAATATCCCAATGCAGTTTTTGGGGAGGCTCAACTCAAACAGCTCGAAATTCTAACACAACTGAAAAAGCTGAAAACAACACTGCATACTGCAAAGTGTCATTATAAATGAATGACATACTTAATGCATTCATTGCTCTGTGCTCTGTCATTGTGGTAAGTGCCAGGTTCCTCGGTTTTTGTTTCACCAGACTATGTACTAGGTAATATTTTGTCCGCATTTTAAAACGTTGCTAGGAAATTCTTTTAGAGGTCACCGAAAGCACCGCAGGGACATTTGAAATGGGGCAAGTTATTCATTCGTACAAACATTGAGATAACAACCAAACATCCCATTACGATGTTGTGGAAGACGAATAAAGTGAGTCAAACAATTTTGCCTTTTTTTTATCCATCTGTGTGTAAGATTGTCTATAGTGGCACCTAGTAGTGCCTCCTGACGTACGGGTTCTAAATATTTTTTTTTTCAAAGAGGTACTGTCTCGAGGATGTGACGAATGTAACGAGAGTAAAACATGTCATGAACATCTCCACTAGCAATTTGGGTTCTACGGTAAATTTTAGTCCTTTCTATTCCTGCAGAATATCAACGCACACACAGACTTGTTCGTGAACCGTAAAACCGATTCAGATAAAAATTGTACATGAGAAGATGTTTATATTAGCAATTGAAATAACATTAAATCTAAACATTTTTTTAACCTTTCATAAGTTAAAAATCATTTTGTTTCAATGTTCTTAAAACGGATGAACAGAGGCGTACTTGTTTTTGTTTTAAAACAAAAAATTTAGAACAGTGACTTTTGATAAATTTAAGTTTATTTATTCAACGGCCTTGGCTCTGATAAAGCATCGCTTCCCAATAGATCAGCGAATTTTAAGCATCGTTGCGCGTGGTTCGTAGTTAGATGGAGGGCCGTGAAAAATTTATAACTGCGAGCTGTTAGCATATGTTTTTGTGTTCTTCTATCTTCTGTTAAGTCTGTCTCTCTCTGTCGTATTACTGTCTTGTGTTGTCTTGAGCCGATGGCCTCAGTTGCCTGTGATTGTAAGTGTGTCTACTTCGTCGATTTATCGGCGGAGCAGATTAATATGTAATGTAATGTTAGTTTATTTAAATGAGTTTACCAAAATCTTTAACTTCAAGACTCACGAAAGACTTAAGAGCAAAATCGTGCGACCTAGTCGTGCACTTAAGTTTGTACCCTACTGATGGTTTTGAAATTCTATTTACATTTACAATTAGTTGCTGCCACCCGGTGTGTTTTTTGTAGAACCCGCCGTATCTGGAAGTCTGATAAAGTTCAGTTCACTACCCTTAATTGGGGAATAAATTAATTAATTCTCATTCACCTAATTCTCGAAAAAGGGGCGACAAAAAAAAAAGAGTTTGTCGAAGGAGATGCCAAGGACCTTTAATATATTTTTTTTTATAAGAAACATCGTACTTTGTCGTGTCTCGACGGAAGTGAAACACGGAGGACTCTATTATTTAATGGGTCTATAACACTATTATTACGGTATGACGCTTTTGCGGCGCGGCGCGACGCGCGATGTGGGCAGGTGAAACATTTTGCGGGGATTAGAAAAATGCTGAAAGAAGGTTAATATGTTGATGTTGTGCTTGTGAATCATGCACCACTCTTGACTGAAAATTGGTTGAGAATTGTATCAAGGGGAATAAATTATAATTTGATGTCATTTTGCAGGAGGTTAGGAGTATTTGTTCTTTGTTATGTATAAGCCGTAGTGTCTAGGGATTTGTTTCCTTGTTTATGTATCTAGTTTGAGTGGTTTTGTAAATTTCATAATTTGTAGATATTAAGGCATGTTTTGGAATGAAATATGGTTCTCGAGTAAAAAATCGTGTTAGTGGTTGTGTTTTTGTATTTGTTTGATTTTATTTAATTATAACAACAAAAAAAGCAAACCATGGGTTCTTTTTCGAAAAATATAGTGTACAATAATTATTGTTGATATGTCAACAAAAAAATTGTTGGTTTCATTGTTAGGATTTGTTGAGCTTTTTACAAATCATTTAGAAACGATACGTCGTAAAATATTGTTAAACTGTCAAACCGCCACTTTTAAATGAAAAAATGAAACTGATAGGATAGGATTTGGGAAAGTTATTGATGCACTTTGGTTTTAAATACGCCACAGAATCACCGAAAAATATGCTGATGGCCGAATTATTAATCAATTCGATCATATCATTGTACACTCAAGGCTAACTACTTGCGTCAGTGGCAGCATTGTATAATATAAACTATAGTACTCTTAATAAGCGGAACGTTAGGTGCGCCATCTATGAACGAAGTTCACAAAAACTTGATTGGAGAGTTAGGAGTGTTTTTTGTCTAGATTGCCATGGGAAGCAAAAACAACAATAGAAGACATTTAATGTAAAAAGTAGATGATACAACTAGCGCCGCCATCGACGAAGTTCACAACTAAAAACAAAATGTTCCATGAAATTACTATAAAAATGTATATACAATGCCATCATTAACCAAGGAAGATTTTGCACTTCGTAAGATGTTTGGAAATACTTCGAGTCCAATTTTATTAACAATGGGAGTAAGTTAATTCGGGAATAAAAAACAAAGTCGTACACTTGGGATTTAAATGAGTCATTCTAAAACTGGAAAATAAGTCCTTTAAAGGAGAATGCCCAAAAATGTATGGGTGAAAAGCCCAAAGTCGATAGAAATATAACATATATGGTTTGAAAGAGCATACATTGTAGATTTCAAATATGTTATTACTTTCTTTCCGAGTTATCCCCAGGACTTTCAATGACCATTTCCAACTTCAATATCTATGCATTTTTTCATATTAAAAACAATAATTGGTTTGAGTACCTACTAATTGAGGTTTTATTTATCTATATGTTACGGTCAAAGCCCGATATCTAGTCAAACCTAGGATTGACTAGTCAATGCTCAACATTGACCAGCAGCGTTGGTCAAAGCCCGATGGATACTTTAGTTTCGGGCTTTGACCGATGAGTTTTTAGTCAAACCTAGGTTTGACTAAACTGGTCCGTCAAAGTCCGAAACGAAATTATGAGATTCGGACTTTGACCAAGGCACTGGTTAAAGTTAGAGAGAAAATATTGTTTGTATGGTGTGAGAGAGGGAATTTTCTTAATTGAGATAACAATCATATCAACCATGATATTACAACAACAAGAAAATGTTCTTTTTTGACATTTAACACAAGTGTAGTGTCCTTACAATAGAATATTAAGCCTCACCTCTATTAGAAATATTTATTTCGGGCATGACAGATATTATTTCGAAAGTTTTATATTTTTATCTAATCGATTTGATTGTTATCTCAATTGAGAGAATTCCCTCTCTCACACCATACACACAATATTTTCCCTCTAACTTTGAGCAGTGCCTTGGTCAAAGTCCGAATCTCATAATTTTGTTTCGGAATTTGACTGACCAGTTTAGTCAAACCAACATGGAATTGAATGCGGGTTTTGCAGGTTTATTGGTAGTACGCCAATATACTTTATCGCAGGAAAATTTCTAATTCTGGTTGTTTTTTCAATATTTCTGCAATCGTACGTTATTCAATGAACTTAACCCCAAATTAAAAGATTTTAAGGAAGTTAGCGTCTCACTTACATAATGACGCTGGAAATCATAAAAATAGCGCCACGCTTACCTACATATACATGAATAGAAATAAGTTAGTCGTTCTGAATATAAGTTACATCAAAAACATTATAGATGGCGCTATTTACCACCATATAGACAATGTCTCATTCAGCGAAAGCAGAAATCGAAAAATAATGTAACCATAAAGAACGGTGAACGAGCAATACTTACGCCCAAAACTGATGAATAAGTAGCAATATCGGCGCAAACCATCGTTTTTAAAGTGGGCATTCCAATTAGGTATATTGCTTCAGAACCCTCCAACTTTGCAATTTAAACCGTTATGATACTTCGAAATAATATTATACAGAAGCCAAAAATCTTACGGCTGTAGAGCTGGTAAAGTTTGAAGCTTTCATGCCACGTATACCCCCCATTTTGAACCGGTTGTGCAAAAACAAAAATACACTGAGATACCTACTTTATTCTAAAATCCACGCGTAGCGGGCAAAAGCTAGTCTATACACATAAATAAAAATGAAGTGTCTGTTTGTAATTTCAAAATATCAGTTTTTTACTGAATGCGTATGAAAATACATACGGTACTTAGAACAAAAACGCAAGTTTTAAAATTTGTGTCTGTCTGCCTTTCTGTCTGTCTGTTTGTTCCGGCTAATCTCGGAAACGGCTTCACCGATTTTGGCGGGATTTTCACTGGCGGATAGCTGATGTTGTAAGGAATAACTTAGGCTATTTTAATTACTCCTCTAGGTGGCGCTTCGGTCGCAATTTTCAAAAATTCTTATTTATGGGCCGATTTTGACGGGATTTTCACAGGCAGATAGCTGATACTCTATACACATCTATACACATAAATAAAAATGAAGTGTCTGTTTGTAATTTCAAAATATCAGATTTTTACTAAATGCGTATGAAAATACATACGGCACTTAGAACAAAAACGCAAGTTTTAAAATTTTTTTCTGTCTGTCTGTCTGTATGTTCCGGCTAATCTCGGAAATGGCTAAACCGATTTTGACGGGATTTTCATTGGCGGATAGCTGATGTTCTAAGGAGTAATTAAGGCTTTTTTCATTACTCCTGTACGTGGCGCTGCGGTTCAAAAATTCTTATTTATGGGCCAATTTTGACGGGATTTTCACAGGCAGATAGCTGATAAGCCGAATTAACTTAAAATTACACAGTATCTATATACATAAATAAAAAGTGTAACATATCAGCTATTTACTAAATACATATGAAAGAATTATTATTTTCAATACATTGATGAATTTTGGCGAAACGAAGTTCGCGGGTCAGCTAGTTTGTAATAAATCGCAATTCATCTACCTTATGCACATGTGACTTTTCTTAGTAGGTACTCAAACCAATAATTGTTATTTATATGAAGAAATGCATAGATATTGAAGTTGGAAAAATGTTCATGGCCAGTCCTGGGGATAACTTGGAAAGAAAGTAATAACATATTTGAAATCTACAATGTATGCCCTTTCAAACCATATTTGTTTTATTTCTATCGACTCTGGGCTTTTTTTGGGCATTCTTCTTTTGGGAGTTAGTTCATAAAACCCAGATCCCGAATTTACTGGCAGTTTAAAAATTATCCCACCGATATCCACGGATTAAATAAGAATCTGAATTTAAAAACGATATTCAGTGGTAAACCACATTTGTACAACTGTTACTTAAAAGGTCAATAAACCACCGAATTCCGTCGTTCAAGGTCAATATGCATGTAAGTTATTACTTATTGGAAATTCTTACTTAATCAGCACTTCTTATGCTCATTTTTAATTCATTAAGTTGTATATCTGTTTTTAGTAAGTAAATTTTAATTATAAAACTAGAATCAACAATATTTGTCTCTAACATTAAAAACTGTAACCAGTAACATAACTACTTCTGTAACAAAGCTGTAAACTTTTAAGCGAATAACTTAAGAAATTTATATAAAATAAATTATAACAATATAAAAATAAATTAACAAAAACCTTTTGCATGGTGTTCATGCAATGAACGAGTCCAGTTTCAGAGAATATATTTTGATCCATCCATTCCTAAAAAGATATGAGAAAATATGTTGTGTGTTTTTTTTGTCACTAAGTGTGGATGCAAATTAAATTTGAAAATAATAAAAAACAAAACATAAATCTATTCTTGTAAGCAGAAACGCATGCCAATTAAAGGACCAAAACAAGCTTACATGCAAATCCTGGCAACAAATTAACAATAATTTTTTACTATACACATGCCTTTGCTGCTATAACGAGAGCATGGCACGCAAGCAGAATAATTAAGAGCACAATCAAGTTGGAAGCAACAATAGCAAAGAAAAAAACAAAACTTTATTTAAGCTGTTCATCAAGTTCACACGCTTTTGGAGATGGATATTTATTTATTCATTTGAATTGTAGTCTGAAACTCACCTGGAATCGTAGCATGAGAAACATCACCACAAAGACCAGAAACAAACAAAGTGCGATGATAGGAAAACTAACCAAGTACCGGAAGGCACGTCTCTTCCACGCAGGAGCTTCTTTGGGTTCCAAACGCCCAGTTACATTGCTTTCAACCAAGGGGCCCTTAAAACATATAATATATGTGCATAAGAACAAATTTAAGTTTAGTTATAGCTTTTTACCTTATACAACGGCCTAGGGGGTTCCAGTAGCTCTGGTGGAGTTGACAATGTCCCCCAACGAAAAGCTAACTCAACCGAATATCGCTTCCAAGCTTCTAAATAAAGGGAGGCCCAGGCAACATTGAATAGTGAGAACAGTACATGGCCCATATCCTGAGCAGTTTGTCCCTTGCCCCATAAAATAGCATAAAGAATGGAACCAAAAACTGCAGGTACTCCTAGAGCACAAGTGTAATGGCCAAGCCAGGCAAAATATAATGCCACCTTGACGCCAAAATATTCAGCAATGTCATCTATTTTAATTTCGATAATGTGACTTTGTGAGAAAAAATATTTGTATTCTGTAATTTAAAAAAAAGAAACTTACCTAAAGGCTGTGGAGCAAAGATTTGCTTCACCCAACTCGATTGTAGATTTGTTAAAGCACTTGTCTCGTGCAATGGAAACACCTGAGTGATCAGACCCAGTTCTTGCCAGGCAGCAACTGGAAAGAGCATTTCAAAATAATCTTAAAATTAAATAGATACCTTTATTAAGTATTTTTTTAGCGATTCAAGGATTTCAATTGAAAAAAAAAAACATGTATGTTCTGCCTCTTTCCATCTTCTTGACAAATTAATTAATATGCGTAAGACTTATCAAAACTCAAGAACGGCTCGACCGATTTGAATAAATCATTTTGTCTTGTTAGTCTCAAAATAGGGGAGGTCAAGAAAGACTGAGTCGCACGTTTTTGCTCTGTGGCTGCAGTAAAAACTACTCTTTGATATAAAGGGTGGTTAAACTTTAAGGGCTGATGTTGAATGTGAACCACACCTAAACTTCAAGTTTTTTTCTGCATTTCATTTGACATTTCTCAATTTCAGACTAACTCAATTTGAACCATGGAAAGATGCACAATCGAACAACGCGTTAAAGTTATTCAGGCTTATTATGATTGGTGGCAAGAAATGGGCAACAGTGGATGATCAATTTTCGAAGAAAATCATCTTTAGTGATGAGGCACATTTTCACCTCAGTGGATTCGTCAATAAGCAGAATTACCACATTTAGGCGAATGATAATCCAAGAGTGACTGTTTGGTGCGGTTTATGGGCTGGCGGCATCATCGGACTGAATTTTTTCCAAAATCTATCGTGAGATGATAACGAACTTTTTATGGCTCGAATTGGAAGATATGGGTGTGAACGATATGTGGTTTCAACAGAACGGTGCGCGACAAATTCAATGGTCTTGTAATCTCACGTGGTGGCGATGTCAATTGGCCGCCATGATCATGTGATTTGACACCGTTGAACTTCTTTCTTTTTGGTGCTATTTAAAAGAAAAGGTATGAACGCCGATAAGCAGCAACAATTTAAGAGCTTAAGGATGAACTAATTCGGCACATTAACGGCATAGAACCTCAATTATGCCTCAACGTCATCGAAAATTTAGACCATCGGATTGAGGTGTGCCGCCGAGGTCGTGGCGGCCATTTGGCCGATATTTTGTTCCATAGATAATTGAACCATATCAATATTATCATAATAAAAAGAAATGACAGTAATTTCATAAATAATTTGTGTTTTATTCAAAATCAACATCGGCCCTTAAAACCATCCTTTATAAAAAAACAAAGAAGTTCAAATTCTTTGTTAAAGAAGTATTTATTTCCCCCATTTTGAGCGTATTCAAAGTTTCATGTTAATTTGTCCTGATAATTCGCTATACTAAGTACTAAGACCTCCAATTAAATTACGTCGTTTATAAATATATGTCCGTTTCTTGTATTTTAAACCAAAACTTAAAAACCCAGTTATCTTTTAAATACTTCAAAAAAACGCTCAAAGTTAACCAAAATTGTTTTAGTCATTTTCGATAAATTTGGTAAGAATTAAAAATTGTTAGCTAATAAATATAGGCTCGACATAAATGTACGGGATCTACCATTTAGAAACCTTTAATATTTAAAATGCAGATGCAATCTTTTCTTTAATGACGTTGCCCACTTATGGACAGTTTAATAAAACCGTTAAAACCGATTTCCATTTATTATCATTTGTAACCAAGAACTAAAAATTTAGTTTTCTTTATGTATATAACAACTTACAAAGTTTAATAAAAATCGTAAGAGCCTTTTCTAGAAAAAACGAAAAAATGTCAGCCAAAACCAAGTGGCTCGTTGTTTTATGGGAGCCACCATTTTAAAACGAGTAACTGAAAAAAATGCAACTCCATCTAATACCAAACAAAGTTTGATTGAATTCGATACAGACCAGATCTCCGTTTTTTGAATTTTTCTTAAGAACACTCAAAGAATATTACACACAGAGTTTTATCAAAATCGTTAGAGTGATTTTTCAGCAAATTAGAAAAAACAAAAAAAAAGTTGGATAAAACTGAACAGCTCGTTCAATGGGAGCCGTCGGCCGTTTTGAAAGATTACACTGAAAAAACTAGAATGCCATCCAAGAACTATAAGTTAATTAAATCAAGCCATTTCGGACTTATGGCCATTTAAAAAAAAACTCTTTAAACCTGAGTTTCATTATGACCATTTAAGCCAAAAACAAAAACCCAGTATTATCAGAAATGATCCAAGTTTGTTAAATTTTGAGTTTAATCAAAATCGTTAGAGCCGTTTTCGAGAAAATCCAAAACGAAAAAACGTTACTTGAAATGTACCAGTTTGAGTCGGGCTAAAATAAAATAAAAAAAAAAAACCTCAAAAACCGTATAGTGAAACAGTACATTGCAAATACAAAAGTTAAGTAGCAGAATCAAAAATTAAATCCTGCATCCACCACTGAAACCGGATAAGCAAATAGAGGAGTCTTTGAGCACGAAAGTATTCTCTATTTATAATTAAGCCCGACATTGTGATGTCAGCATCGTCTTGAGTTTTTGGCACGAAAATATAATGTCATTATTAAAGATGAGCATAAGTATCTACTACACGCTTAAAAATAAGAACTATTCGAAAATTGTATAATTGTATATGGATATATTTTAATTTGAAAAGACTGAAACTCACCTATACTTTGTCCCTCCTCAACAGCGGCTCTGCCATGCAGCGCCTCCAAATCACTTTGTCCTGCTCTTAATCCTTGCAATACCTGCAGCACCAACCATTGTCGTTCCTGGGACGTAAACAACGATGCACTTCCATCTTCGCATTTAGTTTGTAAAAAACAATGCGATTCACGCGTTGTAAATTCTTTTAAGGCACCTCCTAGATCAGTTCGCAAACGCTTGGGTAGGCGGGCTTCTTCGGCGGCTTTATAAAGGCTGCAACAACACAAAAAATAAAAGCATGTCTTAAAATATATAATCCCCGCATTTAGCATGACCTTAAGAACTCACATATTTGTCGGAGCGCTTATATAAAACGCATTACGTTTTGTACTCTCGTGTGCTTTTACTTGTGCTATCAAACCTAAGCCCGAAGGTGGTTGTGATCGAATACGTGCCAGCAGCCATCGGAGTGCCTCATCGGGAGCATCTTCTGTGCCCAAAAGTGAAATCACGTAAAAGTGAAATAAAAATTAAGTATACGTAGCTATACCATAAATATAAAGACGAACGAAAAATACACTCTTTGAAAATAAGTTTAATTACCTGGAAACTCAATTACGACATCACATTGGGTTGGGATTTTATTTAACCATAGTCTACGTGGGGTCATTAAATGTCCAGCATACGGAAGCTTGCGACGCAACTGGCGGGATGCTACATTGATAATAAATAAAAGAAACATCATTAATACAAATCTTTTTAATTAGAATTTAAAAAAAAATCTGCTAAAAAGGAATTGAAAACACCAAGAAGAAATTATTAAAGAGTTAGAAAATAAAGAGGAAATATTAGATACTCGCACCGACACACTAATTTAATAATTTTAGGGAAAGCTTCTGAGCTAAAAAAGGTTTACAAAAATTGGCTTTATTGAATTTCAAAAAAGCGGCATTGAATTGATTGAATCTATAAATCATAATGAGTTGCTTTTTGAAGGACTTTAAAAGACGAAAAATGAGGACTCACTCACTCACTAAAAGATAAAGGGTTTTCTTTACTATGGAAGAGCACATTTCTGTCAATTGGTAATTTAAAATGTTCTATTAAGAGGCGCATGTATTGTATGTAATGGTGCCGTGAAATAAAGTCGTGCGTAATAAGCCCGAAGGTATGGCATTATTCCCATTTCTATGTAGAAATAATGTCGAATTGAATCTTTTATAAGGGTCGACGTTATTGCCATAGCGAAATTGCAATAAGGTTAAAAGAAGGGAAATAAAGTGGAATTCAATAAAATAGCAGAAAAAGATGGAAATATGAGTAGAAATAAGAGAAAGAGAAGAAAAAAATTTGTAATGGGTATAAATGTGACTAAGATGGTAAAGGAGGTGCGTGCAGCGCGGGGAAGGGAGCTATTTTGTGAATGTTTGCATAGTTTCGCCCGCGTCACCGGCCACCTGAGCCGCAGACGTCACCGGCCACCAGCGCCGACCGTCCCCACCTTCCACACGCTGCACGCAGTCCCTTTTCTCTCTTAAGCTATTCTTTCGACGCATTAAAATATACATTCCTCTCTTCAAATGTAAGAAGGACCCGAGAAAATATCGTGCTATAAAGCTTTGCGTAGGACTACCAGCTCCTTGTAGGGATTCAATAGAATACTATCTACGAAGCTTCCCAAGCGAGGTAATTTTTCAAGTACTAGATGTTCTATTTCATCAGGACTTCACCAATTGCAGTGATCGACATTTTTTTTATTGCCATTCACTAGTTTTTTTTTTTTTTTTTTTTTTTTTTTTTTTTGAGAAATAAAGTCTAACTTAAAAATTATGGGTATTCGACATTTCCAATCACAAATGGAAATAATAAAGACGCTTTGACCTTATTACGTCCGACCTTATTGCACGGCACTGTATGTAGTACACAATGGCGGAGTGGTTGGTGCGTCGGATTGCCACGCCGAAGTTTCTGGGTTCGATCTCTGACTAAGTTCTTTTCCGGGATACTACCTCTTGCGAGGAAGTAACAAATGTTTGTTAATCATGTGAAAGCAGACTTCCAGCACAGTTTGCTCCTTTTGCTCCTTTCGCACTCGATCAATTGCAAGAGTTTTAAAAGATCACGATATACACAAATCCGCTGGCCCAGATAGTATATCCCCAATAGCGGTCTAAGCTTATTCGCTGTGCACAATTAACTGTGCACAATTTAATGTGCACAATTCACTGTGGGGACAATTCTGTGTGCACAGTTCACTGGTGACACAATTCACTGTGGCGGACAATTCACTGTGGTGGACAATTAACTGTTATTTGTCCACAAAATACATATGCGGCACATACACAACCTAGTAGCTTATACGATTGAGTGCTCGAAGTGCATGTCAAGTTGCAACGGTGCAACCCCAAGAACACTATAAGGATACACAAGCGTTATTCAAACAATTTTGATACTATTTTGTTCACCAGGATAAAGTTGAATGCCAAAATTATTAATGCACTCATGACAACAGCATTCTCCCCAAATTGTATTTGTATTTATTTATTGTATTATGAAATTAGTCCCCAAATTCGAAAATTAAATAAATCTCCAAAAAGATATGAACCAAGCTTCCAAGAAATAATGCAATAATTCCCCAAAAAACTGTGAAATTTTTAAAATGATATTCCTCAGGTCCTGTCTCCCAACGCGCCGAGAGGATAGAAATTGAAGCTGTGCAATTGAAGAATGAAATAAGTCCCCAAATTTGGGGATATATTTCATAGTTCAAATTGGGGAGCTATTTCATCATGAAACAACTCCCCAAATTAAAAATGAAATAAGCCCCCAAAAAGCATGAAATAAATCCCCACAAATGGGGAGTTCCTTCATATGAAAGAACTCTCCACTCTCATACAAAATAGTTGGGAAGATGAGCTTAGTTATAACTGTGACTGTGATTTTCTATTCGCTGTGGTTTTAACTGTGATAGTGAATTGTGATTTTTCACAGAATTGTTGCAAAAAACTATTACAAAGATGCACACCACACATCGTTTACTTGTCCTGCCACTCTGACTCCTCATTGTTCTTCATTACTTTTCACGCCTTTATTGTATTTGTTTGTAAGATGTCCTACGTCGTAGGATTCAGTCCTTTTCTTTTTGCATCGCACTTTTGTTCTTTGTATTATTAAATGTTAATGAGGGTCTTGTCGTGATTCGTGACTTTAAACAGCGAAATGAATCTTAATTGCAACTCGTTCACAGGTCGTGATTGTGTTTTTTTATTCACAGTTCATATTTCACAGTTCTTGAATTTTAACTCTTCTATAGTTGGGGGGTTATTTTTTTTTTTTTTTTTTTTTTTTTTGAGGTTATTTCTTGGGGAGTTATTTCACGGAGCCGTTTAGGAGCAGTAAGTTAGTCTCCAAAAAGCTTTTTCTTGTAAATTTATAGTTTCCGTCACTATCTTGGCGTGGATCCGTAGCGTCGAACGCTATCTCATTGTGACTCCGTGGTGTCTGCCGTTATTTTTGGAGTAAATCCATAGTGGACTTCGCTGCTTAATATCTGTATATGTTATAGGTTATAGGATATGCTTACACAATTGGAATTACCTCTTTTTTAAGGCTCCTTCTAAAAGGTTTGACCGATAATAATTAAAGCTGAAATTGGACTTGGGCGACCGGCGCTATGCTAAAGTTATTGACAAATTCATATTTTATGTTTATTAGGACTTATAGTTTCCAGATAATGAAAAATCTACTTATGAAGCAAATTTCAAATTTAAGAGAAGATAATCATTGTCTTATGAACTATTTTCGGTTGAATCAGTAAAATTACACAATCGCAGTTTAACACAAAAGAATATAAAGCCATAATAATGAACTCCTTAATTTACTATTACCTCACCAGTATTAAAAAGCTCCTTAAAATACTAATACACATATGTACAATACATTTTATTCCCCTCTGAATAATTTTAAAATATAATACTATAGTCCTTGATAATGTTCAGAATAGCACAACCAGGCGAAGCTGTAGTAAACTCCCACACAAAAGGACTTTCCGAATGAGAGCCTATATACAATTTAAAAGAATATAAACGGAAACTCATCGAAATAAATAGAACGAGATCTAATTTGGACTTGATGGCAACTGCGAAAATACAAACAAAAGAAAAATGATGATATCTCCCCCTTTTAACAATAAGGTCATATTCCCTGTGAAACCAAAAATTCGAAAAATCTTTTAATTTTCAAGGTACTTTCCATTCCATTCACAATTCCGATGACTTTTTCCAATTTCTTCCAGCATTTCGTTTTCTTCCGGCTTACACGTTTAGTTTTTTTTTCGACTGGGTTGGTATATGTATGTATGTACTCGTACTTACCTACATCAGAATGTTATCAAATTAAATACATTTTCCTTTCCGAATCCTCCAAAATTCATACACATTATTTCCTAACACAAAATGATGAAATTCGTAAAGGATGAGCTCAAAAGTGATAACCCACATCCATCCTATATCCAAAAGATAACTTAATCTTTCCGACGAAATTTGTATAGGAACATCCGTTTGCCGGAGTCAGTAGTGACGCAAGTTATAAGAGCAAAAATAAAAGGATATACATAGGAAAGATGAAGAACATTTTCACCGCATAAAATGAACATCTTAAATCAAAGTTGAAAACGGAAAGCTATTAAATGTCATTCTGTCACTTTATTTTAAAGCGATTGCTTTCCCAAGGATAAGAACACTTTTTTATTGAAATATGATAGCAGTTTGTTTTATGATGAAGTACTACGTGTTGAAAAGCATTTAGGAAATATTTTGACTTTAACAAGCGGTTAATTTGTTTCAAACACTTAATAAATTTTAAGGACATCTTTTGTGACATCGAACAATGTGTTAAATGACAAAAGCTAGCTTAGATTGTCAAGAAATAATAATTGTAACGAACCTAACCCCAACCAAAACTCTTGACAGCTGCTAGAGCTCTATTGAAGATTAATTGATGGCACAATGAAGAGCCTCTTTACATTTCACTTCCTTCCTATCCTTGTTGTATACTGAGAATAGCAAAAGATAGAAACATGAGGGAACTCATCATCATCAGAAAATTCCTGAAGCTGCAGTAGCTAGCTACAGAAATAAAAATACTCTCAGCTAATTATCCGTTTTTGTTGCAACGAACGATGCATAAGTTCAAAAGAGTATATACATCCACGGCAGGCTATGTCAGAGTCAGAGTGCGCTTTGTAAAATCACTCACCAAATAGCGGTGCAAAATTAAAAAAGAAACCTCCACTTGACCCCTTGACATAATGTTAATGTCACAGCCCAGCTATACAAATGTGTGGGTTATACCTATGTACTAAAACAAACAAAAATCACACAAAAGATAAAGCAAAAGTTTGAAGAAGGTCCTTTGTGCATGTGCATTTTTGAACAAAGTCTTTTATGCGGAATTTTCTCTTGAGTTTTTTTTTTTTAAATATCCAAAAATGTCCTTGAACATCACACAAAACCCTTGTCTATTTCGTTCAACGCTCGAATAATTAATCAACAATGAGAAAGTGGCGGTATACAATAAAAAGGACGAATTATTGTCTTTATAGTTTTATTCTTTTTGTGTTTTGTCTTTTTTTTAAAGTTAGAATATTAAGTTTAAAAGCAAGGTAGGTGGAGGAAAATCCTTGAGAAATCTTGAAAAGCACTTGAGATGTGAAACAAGGCTGATGGATATTTTATTTTTGTATTTATGTTTTTGGTTTGATTTAAAGTAGTTATTCGTATATATTTCATTTCTGTTTCTGTGATTGTTTTTTTTAGTTTTTTTTTTAGGTTTAGTGGGTTTTTGTTCCTTTTGAGACGTTAAAAGTTCTCTTCAGTGAGCTTAGATTGCTTTCGAGACTTAAATGATGGAGCAAGGATATGCTTTCTTCTTCTTTTTCATTTTTAAAAAGCGCTTAGGGATATTCAAAAACATCTTACTAATGTTTAATGGCATACGAAGAATGAATAAGGATGGCGGGGATGATGCCTTTTGGGTGGTTTTCTTTTTTTTTTTTGTATTTTCTAATACCGAAGAGGAATATTTATGTAAGCGAGGCGAATTGATTTGGGATCTTTAGAACGTGGGTTTTGTATAAATTTATTATTTTCTTACTAGCAGCTATGAATTTTAAACACTTAAAAGGTTATACGTTTAACAGATGAATGGTTTCTTTTTAGGAAGGAAAGTTTACAAAAAACTTAGGAAAAATATAAATTGAGAACTTAAATGAACTTCAGTTAGTAAATTTAAGAACGTCTTCTTTAAAATTTCCATTAGACTTTATGATCTCAACTAATATTCAAACTTTTTCACTTAATCTGTCGGTGTAAGTCATCCATAGGGTTTCTATAGTATTTAGGTTGGGGACAAAATTATTTTTAAAAAATTCTGCTTTTCAAAATTCTGCCAATTATAATTAAAGAAAAGGTTTGGAAAATGTTAAAAAGAGCGCACTTTTTCCAAAGCTTTTCTTTCATTATAAATGGCAGAATCTTGATAATCATTGCGAACTTTTTTTAAAGAGTAGGTACATAAAAGTAGTTTTTTTTTCATTTTTATTTCCTTGTACCAGTTGTACAATAGTTGTTCATCCACGGATCAAAATTTGATTGACCTCGATTCGTGTATGTGTATTATGCAAATTAAATTTTAGGCAATTAAGTTTAAGAATTAACCCAACGATTTCCACGAATTAAATAAAGTTGATAAAAACGAATCAAGAATTTAAAAAGGAGGTTAGGTGCTGAACCCCGATTGTATTACAACTGAACTGGTACTTATAGTCGCTCAAAAACTATTGTACTTTTTGGTCTCGTTTACCTTTGAAGGTATTTTTTTTTTTTTTTTTTAGTTTTTAGTTTTTATTGAGTTTTTTGGTTTGGTTCATGTTGCTTTTTTTATTATCCAGAAGACAGAATTTTGAAAAGCAGTGTTTTGAAACCAAAATTTTGACCCGCTCCCGAAATGCCAAGAACGTGATTTTGACAAAAAAAGAATTAGCATTATTTGTCTTAAAAATCGAATCAGAACATACAAAATTTTCCATTTGATATTTTTTTCGATTTGGTTTTCCGTATCGCTAAAGCTTACCCCTCAAACAGGAGAAAATCGAGGGGAATTCGCTGAATCTTCGAAATATTTTGAAAATCAGTGGCTTAAAAAAGTATGTATCTGTATTTTGTGAATGAGGACATATTTAACTAAACATTTTCTTTAAGAATTATAGGTGCATATTTTTGGGCTCTAGGCTAATTCACTGTGCACAATTAACCGTGCACAATTCACTGTGCAAAATTCACTGTGGGGATGGGGACACTTCACTGTGCACAATTCACTGTGGCGGGCAATTAACTGTTGTGGACAATTTACAGTGGTGGACAACTGTGGTGGAGTTATACGCTGTGGCGAAAGCATTGTATTTATATTTTATAGTAATTTCATGGAACATTTTATTTTAGTTCTGAACGTCGTCAATGGCGGCACTAGTTGTCTTGTCTACTTTACATCGAATTTCTTCTATTGTTGTTTTTGCTTTCCATGGCAGTTTAGACAAAAACCACTCAAATTTCTTTCGAAGTCAAGCTTGTGAACGTCGTCGCTAGATGCCGCACAAAACGTTCCGCTTCTTGGGAATACTATAAAATATAAATACAATGGCGAAAGTTGATTAAATTTCACCTCTACAGTGATGAGCACACATAAGAAATTCGCGCGCGCGAATAGTACACCACAGTGAAATGCACACAGTTAATTGTCCAACACAGTGAACTTTAAAGCGGTTTAGTATTATTCTTTATAATTTTTTTTCTTTAAATCAGTAAACAGATAACAAAAATCTAACAGATCTTGGTTCCGATTGTAGTAATTTTTTCAGTTACTGAAACAAACTGAAACCGGTCGAGCGTTTGCTCAGGTTACTCTATGTTTCCGACGACCAATAAGAATCGGTTAATCTTTACCTTCTCCTTCAAGTATTGTTGACAGTTTATCTATCATTTGATTCCAAAAACCGATAGAACAACACCTTAAGGCGTACTCTTACGAAAATATCGTTCTTCGAATATTATACCCAGCTTTAAGGTTTTACGTCAATCACATCCCCATGTGAGCATTCTACACTCAGGCCTGAGAGGAAATTTGCGATGTTTTAATAACTATCCGTTGTTGAAAAAAACTTCTAACCCTTGCTTTTATCCGCAGAGAAAAATATTTTATTTTAAAATGACCTCCACTCACACCATGAGCGCATTGATGGTTTCGCAAAAACTATGCCTTCTTCTGAAAGCAAATCCCTACAAACACAATATTATGTTCGAAGTTTCAGGAACAGAAATCCCAATTTTATTTTATTTTAAATTAGGCTAAGAAATCCCAAAGAAAAGCTTAATTTCGCTATTAAATATCGAATTGATCACATTAAACATTTACTTTTACAAATATCAGAACAAAGCTGTACAATGCATGTGCATGTATCAGTACCTACGTATCTGAACATCAATGTCTTATTCCAGCATTTATTTGAACAAAATGAAAGCTGTTTTAAAAACAAACGAATTCAAGGACCTGCAAAATTAAATAATAAAATGAACAATAAAAAAAAGTATGGTGTACCATTTATTTTGAGACTTTTCCAACAAACTTCAATCCTGTATAAGGCGAGAAGAAATTTGCACAATGCTAAAATAAAATTAAACCATTTGATAATCCAATACGTGTTCACTCTTTGCCAAGGATAAAACTCTACAGTTGTCCTTGTGAAACGACTGACAACACATAGCAAGCACAAATTCAAACTGTGAATCCCAATAAGCAGATCAATATCCATAATAAAAATGATACTAAAAATGTGCATTTGAATTTCAGAAGAAAAAGTAATAAAATGCCAATCATCGAATCATCCATAGAAACGGATCAAACAAGAACGAGGAGAATGAGGATGAGGACGAGGGGACACCTTTCAACGATTCCACAATCAGAAACAGACCGTTTCAAATGAGTTTTTTCGATCCAAACCATTTTGTTAGCAGACAATGCTGGTACATACCCATCATATTAATTTTTGCCGCTCTTGGAATTCAAATGAAAATCGATATACATAGGTATAGTCATCCAGTTTTGGAGAGTCATTTGTGTGTCTAAGTTTCCATTTATCCTGAAGGAGTTGAGGATTTTAAACATTTTCATCTCATTGCGTAGCGTCGTCGTCGGTGCTCTACTTCGTCTCGTTTTCAACGCCTATGATAAAATTTTTTGATGCAAACTCACTATAAAGACCCCTCATAGTTTTATCCGCACAATACTTCAGAAGACAATAAAAAGTCTATCATGATGGTGTTTATTTATCCGACATTCTCGCAGACACAAACACTTGAATTCCAAAGGCACTTCTAATATAAACTCATATAAGAGGCACTTCAAGGAAGAATTTTCAACCGAAGCTTTTGTTAAAACTATTCAAAAAAATATGTGTTTAATAAATTTTTTTGTTCATGGAATATTTTGTTGGATTTTTTTTTGTGAACACGCAGTTTAATATTGTATGTGATCTTACTCGTTCCCTTTAAAGAACAAAGAATGCTAGTTTTTGGATAGAAAACGGGCAGATTTCATAAGCATATAAGAGTTTAGGAAGCGTATTATTAACCATCTTGATTAGAAGTCAGAATTTGCTCAAAGAACCACAGATTATTTTTTATAGGCAAAACGGGTACAAGAAAGTAGACACTGCATCAAAATTTAGCAGAAGCAATTTTGCCAGTTTCGATATAACCTTTCAGAACAATATCAGTGATCAGTAGATGACTCACTCTTGTTTCGCTGTTTCTTCGGGCTAAGAAGGGGCATCTTAGTTTAGTAGCAAAGCCCCCTTTTAAAAGACCAATGAGACACTACACAAGACTCTTATAGTTCCAGTCCTGCTATACGGGGCAGCAGCATAGGCTCTGACACAATCGGATGAAAAGTGGCGGGGGTGCTTTGAGAGAAAGATTCTTCGGGTGATATTCGGTCCTGTAAGTATCAATGGAATATATGGAGGAGAAGATTTAATGACGAACTGTACGGGCTATACTGCCTGGACCTGATCAAAAAGCTGAAAATACAGCGGCGGGGTATGTTGGTTGAGGCTGTGGTCCACAATGGACTGTCTGCGCCACCTTAAGTAAGTAAGTTATTTTGCCAGTTTTATTGGTTTTCAGAATGAGTGTTTGTTATCCTCGATCTTATGCATGCGGTATTGATCCCTGTTCAATTGTAATATACGGACATGACGTTCGTTGTTCGCAACGAATAAATGAAATTTCATGTGAATAGTCCTTGAGATTTTTTAAGTTAGTTGTGAGCGAATAATGTATTCTTTGCGATGTGGATGATATGTGGAACGCGAATAGACTTTGACAGTTCGTAGCAAACACGTTGAACAGTTTATTTAATGCAATTTTACTTATTTTAATAATAATAATATTCTAAAACTCAATCCCTATCGAATGGTATAGTTAAAATATAATTTGTTCGCCAATTTGTCCATTCGTTTGGCCGCTTTCATGTAAACATTTCTTAAGTGTAAAGATGTTATCACAAGAAGGGTATACTGTGATCTATCTCCTGATTGGAAATTAATCCAGCGTGTTATCCTGTGGAAGTTTAATAGCGATCAGATTGTTATTTTTTTTTAAGTTTTTACCACATTTTGCAAGTGCGTCGTATATTTCGTATGATTTCATTTTATTGATTTAGCATATTTCATGATAGTCAAGGTAAACTTCGGCACTACTACCGGGAAAGCCAAAAGAACGTTTGCCAGGTCTTAAAAAAAAACATGAAAATATGAAAGTGTTTTTTGGCACACGCTCACAAAAATGTTCAATGAGAGACAACATCTAATCAATATTCACTAATAAAATAAAAATAAAACATAAATTTATATCGTTTTCTGCATTCGAAATGACAGGAAATGTCAGAACTTTCCGACTTAAGGTATCTAATAATATTTTAAATCCATTTAACTCTCCAATGAACCTAAATCGATTTGAAATAACTTCCGTGTCCTGTCAAAATGGACTTGCGAATTGATAAATTTAATTGAAATATAGTAAAATCCCCAGTAGTTTGATTTCAGCTTTCGATTTAACCGAAGGAACGCCATTTGTTATAATATCGAACGAAAAGCCAAATCCCATTAGTTTAATAAATTGATCTAATTTTTGGCCAATGTTACAAGAGAGTTTTCTCCTTTCCACCATTTGTCAGTTTGGAAAATGAAGCACTTAATATTTCAAAAACGAAAAGAAGGAAAATAGAGAAAATGTCATGATATAGTATTTAAACTAATAAATCATTCGTGTAATGCCTTTTGGCTACTTAACTGAATATTGCTCCCTAGAACACACACACACACACACACACACATCCATAAACAAAAGAAGCGAGAAATCTCTTTTTTATATATTTTTTTTTTAACAGAAATGAAAGAATTCAGCGGAATTCGATGTCATCTTCAAATAACACTTGTTATTGTTATGTTCCATTGTACGATTGTACACACAAAAAATGGCGTCACTATTGTGTAAATTCTTCGTGGGATTTTAGGGAGAGTCAGGATGGAGAACATGAAAGCATGTTTCCTACAAACGAAAAGAAAAACAATCCTGATTCTTTTATTTTTCTTCTGTCTTTAATGACAAAAAGCAGAAAATGCCAGTAACAGACACAATGTCGGATCGGGAGTCACATTCAATGATGATTGCGAGTGTGCAAGGATTTGAATACGAGCGACTAGTACAATATACATGTACCACATATATGTAGGTATATACTTTAAGGTGTATTACATTATTATTCATAGAATTCCAATGAGCCACTTGTTCAAAAAAAAATATTTTTGCATTCGATGATTTGTGTTTATTGATTGTTCAATCAATATGTCAGATGTCATTACGTGTAATTGGCAGGCAATAATTGTGGTTACCCCCACAAATTGAAAAGGGACAGGCTGAAGGGATTGCCAGGAATTATGTGATTTTTGTCCGTGTTATCGCGTGGTTGATGATTGGTTTCCTAATTTATTTGAGTGTTGGTGTGAGAGCTTCAATTAGTCGACAACTTGTTGACTTTAATTACATACATAGATGACATAACCTCAAACTTAAAATATAACAATTTGAAACCTCAGTTAGAGAAGAACTAAGGTCATAAATAAACCTAAGTAAACTCTGGTCATAACATGGCAAAAAATGAGTTATTTAAATACCGTCAATTAGTTTACGGTAGAAATAAAGCAAAATATTATTTTAGGTTTGACTTGTGGTAAAAATGTTCTCTCTTTTTTATTTTGAAATTGACTTGGAGTAAGATTTGTTCTCGATCAGACTGTTTTCCAAAATTCATTTTGACAAAAACTTCCGAATTAGCATACCCTCTTTATCAGTCTGTGAGGAAATTGTCTTCTTGTAAGATGAACATATCCAGTTTTTCCCTGATGGTTGGAAAACAAATGATGGGGTGGAAGAGGTTATTACTCTATAACAGACCAAATCTCTTGCCGTCTTCCAAACCATTGCAGCGAGTTCCATTCGTTATTAATGGTTTAAATAAAACGTTATATCTTTGATCATCATTTTCTCGGATAGCCAAGCTGCACTGAAATTCCTGGATCCCATCTCCACTAACTCCGAAACAGCTCTCGACTGTCGATTATTTCTAAGAGAGATGGCGGAACAGCTAAACATTCACCTCTGCTGGAAAACGCACGAGCTTGCCAAACAAGGAACAACATTACCTTTTTTAACTAAGCACAGCTTCCTGGGATATTCCGATCGCTACATATAATTTTTTGAAAAGCAAGATGCTACTGAGAGTACAAATCTTAAGTGGTCAGGTGGTAACACGTCGAAAAATACCGCTGAACAGAATATTCCTGCATTCCAATAGTTAGGAAAGAAGCTAAGCAAATTTGACGTTATTTCGATTTCAATTTTCTCAACTTGTCAAGGTTTTGCCACGTAGATAAGTAGGACTATTGATTTGGCATAATTTTGTTTTAATTATTTTTGCTAAAAAACCTTAAAAGTTCCTGCGAATAACATGATATGCAATGTTTCCAAAGGCTCCGTTCTGTCTCCGACTCTATTTCTTATCTAACTGTATTATTTTGCTCATGATGCCAGCTTTTCCTTTTCGTTTCCAGTTTTACAACCATGGTCTTCGTATGTGGAACTCTAGCTTCATTAAATTCCAATGACTTCTTCGATGTTCGAGTGAAACTAACTCATACTTGACGTCGCCAAAAATACCGCTAAATGTTAATGTATCTTAGGACGTCGCAAATAATAATTCTCCCCATTTAATGTGCCTACAATTTTCAAGGCACACACTCGCCCACAGCTGGGCAGGTGCTCCCATTACACATTTGAGAGTCCTAGGTATAATTATTCAGAATAGAGCTCTAAAATTGTTGTGAAAAATGGAAATATTTGAATAATTCCAAAATCTTTTTTTAAATTACTTTTATAAATTATATTTCAGCGAAGTAGCCGGATACATTTCCCTCTGGAAAAATATCTTAGTAGGTAATACTCGCTCCACCTATCAATTCGCCCTCGAGCCTGATTTGAGGCGTACTTTTGAGTTTAGAGACTCATTTTTTAGCTGAACTGCTAGAACGTTGAATGTTGTATTCCCTCTCATAACATAGATATTTAAAACAACAAGTTCATCGGCATACCCTGTATCGTATATCCAATATTCCTTAAAGCTCATACTGTGTTAATTCATGATACGGGTAGTAATAACCCCTTGAGTTAGTTTTTGAATAAGGACTTACAGTGATTATTTTGTATCACCCTTTTAAATCCTGTTAAAAACATCGCACTTTTAATAAAAAATTCATCCTTGATCCTTCATAAAATTGATTTGGTCCCTAAAAGCACATGTGTTTTGAAATAAGAAATACATTTAAAGCTCATGTTATGTGAAATATTTTACCAAACGCAATGGTTGCCTATTTGCTCTACGAATTTGTCATGCTATGTCGACAACCATAAGTGTCACCAAGAGTATACACTTAATATTCACCTCTTATTCCTAATTCCTGTTCCTGTGAGTCCAATACATCTTACTAATTAGAAATAGGCAACACAATGAACTCAAATTTGTACATACGAGTATCACCTTAGAATTGAAAGACCTCAAAGCTCAAAGGTATCTTCCATAAATAAACAATCATTATTTATGGCCTGGGTAATATATACGTATCCTCAATGTAATATAGGGTACATAAACCTAATGAGCTAATAAAGAGAATCATTACTGGCTTAGCTTTTTCTGACGTTGACGTAGATGGAAGGAAGAACATCATACTTATTCCAAATACTACTTGAATCTTAAATTGAGATATTTGTATGCTTAAATTATTTTATGTATAGGTAGGTTTTTTTTTTACCTTTGGGTTCTGCCGGTACCATCCTGAAAACACATTTTGTATGAGCAGAGAAAAAAATGAAATGAAATATCTTTTTCCTTAATGAAGGGATGAACATTTTCTTCCAAGCCATCGTTTATTGTACCAAAGCAGCACAGGAATGTGCCAAGAACGAAAGGTTATTTTATTCAACCACTTGAAGCGTTCACAAGTGGAACATTTAGTCCACGGTTGTTTTTTTTTTTTTCTTTTCTTTTAAATAAAAAATGCACAGCCTCATAACGTTGTCGACGGCAACGGAATCCTTATTCCTCAAGAGAGAACAATAGCATGAAAATATGGAACGAAATAAAAACTGTTTCGAAATATTTGTTCCAACGTGTCATTAGGGTGGTGCTGATGATGATGATGGTGACAGGAATGTGATGGTGGGCTTTTTCTTAACAATATGGAAAATATTTTTGGAGTTTTTCACCTTATCCTTAGGGATTTGAAATTGGGAACAGTAAGAATTATGTACAAGAAATTTAAATCACTTTTGGAAGAACTGAAAGGGTGTTATTCTTATAAATTCAGGGAACCTGTTCAAACTTTTTTTTCTGGATTAAGTTGAACAAGTAATAATTATGCCATCTTAGTTTTGAAAATCATTAAATATAACTCAATTATTAAAATAGACTTTTTAATTATCTATAAGGAGTTTTCTAACGAGGTTTTCTTCTTGTCTTGGTAGTGGATTTATGTAATTAATTAAATTTAAAAAGAAAAGAAAAAGAAAAAGGAATGTGTAACGAATAAATGCTCTCATCAAAGTTGACAGAAGGTAGTTAGTTTAGACTGCCGCGGACCTTACATCTGGTTTTTTCGTCCAAGAAGTCACCCAACACTTTTGGTATGGACTAGTGCCAAGTGGCATCCATAATTTTGGAATCAATTATTCGCAGGTCCTGGCGATAGTAGCATATATGTTACTTTGGCGAAGTTTTCAAAGTTTCCGGTTTGACCACGTGCAGATTTGTAACAATCCTCAAATCTCCAGTCACAGTCAGGACCTAGTTCAATATCAGAACCATGTGGAGCTGTGATCAAACGCACCTGCCAGTTACTTTGCATGGAACGGTATGGAGCTTAACGATTGTGTTACTCGCAGTAACCAAAACGGACTGGAACAACCGAAACCTTAGTCAAGATGATAGCTCCACGAATAACAGTAGCAACTTCCTTGTTGCACTCAGCGCAAAGACATTACTCCATAGCACATATGCTTACAATGGACTTATGTCCCACTTGAGTTTGAATTGCATGCTACCTGACCGGTTTCCTTAATTTCAACCTTATCAAAACGGCGCGCCGCGCCGGCCGGTTATCTTAGCTTCAACCTTATCAAACCGTTGAAATGTTCCACTATCAAGCCTCATTCGGTATCCCTGACGCCACACATGCCAGCTACTGGCAAAGACAGCTGCAATACACTCACATTTTCCACTCGCACAGACAAACTTCTAGCCAACTGGAAAACATTTGAAAATTTGTTCGGTTTAGTTTTCCGTATCGCTATAACTTCGGCCCCTAAAGGAGTTTTCACATATCGCACCTCCGGTGTAATATCGACACAATTGCAGTTTTTTCTGAAATTGAGTTAAAAACGCCATAATTTCCCAAATGTCAAGTTTTATATGTGGTAAAATCGAATGAATAGTCAGCTATCTTTAGGACTCTTGAAGTCGATCCTGTAGGCCTATTTTAGGGCGTTTTTGCATTTTGAATAAGGAAGCAAACTTTAAACGTGATTCTTCAACATATCAGAAAATTGCATTTACGTCGTTATTACACCGGAGCGGAGGTGCGATATGTAAAAGCGACGAACGACTAACGAATCAACGAACACTCGTCCATTTTGACATTTCATTCACATGCAATTTATTTAATTCGTTGCGCACAACGAACTTCATGTCGGTAAGTGAGTAAGTGAGATTTTGAGGTTAGTCGTGTACGAATAATTCATTCGTTGCGATGTGGATGGTATGTGGAACTCGAATAGGGTTTGACAATTCGTAACAGTCAGATTGAAATTAGCGACGGACATAGTTTTTATTGCAAAATATTGTTTAGAAGCATGAAACATCTCATTTATTCGTTTATTCGTTCATTCGTTGGTCGCTCTCATGTGAATAGTCCTTAAAAGTTGAAAAGTTAATGCTGAACTGATGGACAGTGTATCCGAATCAATTTTGATGATGCTAAGAGTTTTTTGTGTTTATCCAATACCCCAACCAAAAACAAATGGTTTTGGCCGCAAAGTCTAATCAAAATACATCAAACATATAATTTTGTTGAAATAGAATTTAAAATAAGCAATATGTACACGTGTTAATTAAAGTACACATTTTGTGTATCTTTTTTTGTTATAACAATATGTATATATCCTTTATTTATGCTGTGAATTTTGTTTGTGATTCCTAGTGTGGAATATTTTTTTATCTAAATTTTTAAACATTATTTTGTTAATTTTTTATTTATGTACAAGTACATGGGTACATTTATCTCAAGGGAATTGAACGAATAAATTTTTTTGTTTTGTTTTGATAAGTTCAAAAAATCTCCGGGTCTGGGTGTTGCCAGAGTTAGTAACCCTGATTACCCCGATTGAGTTGGACATAATTACATAATAGAATTATGTGGAGTGGAGTTATTTCCCTGCGCCGTTGCAATCAACTCCCAAAACAATGAGACTATAATTGTTGTCACAGAACGTGCTGTTTCTGATCAGGTCTGGTTTCTTATTCTTCTTCCTTGATGGCAGAGACCAAAGAGAAATCAATGAGCTCGAAATATTTGACTAGTAAGGATTAAAAGTAGATTTTTTCGAAGCTGTGCACTTATAACCATCACGAACCAAACGTCTCAAACGTGTGATGGGAGCACTTGAAATTTGTCTTGCCACCACATCCACGGCCTTTGTCAAACATACACGTCTACGACCACCACCACCACACCAAGATCCAAATTCTCACGGAACGGAAGTAGTTGAGTCCGCCAATCGGAAGGTATAGAGTGAAGATTAAAAACCGAATGAATATTGATCATAAGTGTTTCCAAATATTCGTAAGACCGGAAAATAATTTTGTCTATACATTCAAAATGGGCACCTCAGCATCAATTTCTAATTCTATTTGCTGTCAAAATGTGTGGCCTTTCAACACATTAGTGAAAGAGTTTACGCAGTAAAACTGCCGATATTTTTTCAAGTCTCAAGCTTTTAAGACCAACATCATCGTTTAACATAAGCCTGGCTCAATAAAGGTTTTTGAAACGGAATTGTTCAATCAATAGTTATCAGTTTAAAGAAAAGAACACCATATGGTGAGGACAAAGGAGATTGAATAAAGTGTTTTCAATTATCCTCCCCTTTAAGTATCTGGATTAAAATTATGTGTGTACAAATAATCATTCGTTCCCCGAAAAATCGGCTTTAGTTTATACTGAACTGGCTACGGCCCTTGATTCTATAACTGCGCTCTTTTGATGCAAGACTAAAGTTCTTGGAGACTTCGATCTTGCGAAATAGTATGCGGAAGCCTGCAATTTTTAATGAAGTTATATTTTTTTACGAAAGACAAAACGATTTTGTGCCAATAAAGTCAACGCTCGAGAAATGAAATGAAGTTGTCATTTTTGAAAAGTGATTGACCAACCCAGCCAAAAAGTATAATATTGTTAATCACGTGGATAAAATCCTTTCTGCATAACAGATCCTAATATGTGAAATTTCTAAAGTGGCTCTCAAGTCCTTTTAAAAGACACTTTCGCACTTTTATATTAAAAATTTATTCTTGCGCTATTAATGATTTTACATCTTGTATTCAGTGAGTATTTTATATTTGCACATGATTTGAAGAATTTAGAAGCAATCACTTCCCCAAAAGATATTGATAGTAATCTTCTGCTTCTGATAGTTTAGGTGTTTGATATGTCAAAAACAGTTTAACCCTCCTCAACCCTCCTAAATGTCAACATTTCGCTGGGGGCTGTGAGTTGCATTGTCTTATCCGACTTTACTTCCGTATCTGATCTTATGTAGAAATACGACAAAGAAGGAGACTGAGGTTCATTTACTGTGTCAATGGCCAGCTTTATCCCTGATCCCTGGGTGAAGCCTTTTATGACCACCTTGGGGTACTATCCAATAAAAGGACCAAAAATCTAATCAACTTCCTCGAAGCTACAAAATGGCTATGAATAACTTCGAACTCAAACAATCCAAGGATTAGCAGAGGACCCGTCTGAGAATCATACAGCTTGCCTAAGTGGTGGTCATACAAAAGTCATATACTCTTGTGGACGGTTCCTAGGCTAAACCTGGCTAACTGAACCAACTCTTTGCAGAACCATTGTACCCTCACCAACCAGCAACCTGCCTAGGTAGAATAAAGTCTGGATAACGTTTACATGACCGCCCTAGGCTTGGCAGATTGAGTCTTTATCCAAGTGAACGCTAGTTCATCCCGTTGTTCTCCTTTGTAAGTTGTTTAGTTATAGTAACAGAACGTCCGGCGAATACCAGCTCTAATTGGGTTCTTCTTAAGAGCTTTTTCAGCTCAAATGAGATGTTATAGTCCAAATTACCGTCCATTCTCTAGATAAAAGTGGAATGATAAATATTGCGCCACATGTACCTCGTAAATAGTTGAAATAAACTTGTACTCAGCAGAAATTAAAATTAATGAAAATAAAAAATACATTCTGCTAGAACAGTTCCAACAATATTTTAACTATGAAATTTTAAACCGAGTAAAAGTGTATAAAAAACGAATCAATTTTATAAAGAAATGTATTGGCATTTAATTAGCCATTTCATTGTTTAAATAATTGTAATTTTTACAAGAATAGCATAAAAATAACTTTACAATTTTCCCTTGCCATTTTGGTCTTCAAACATTCAAGACCCATGTTCATCGACACCTCCTTTCTCTTCCTCCCTAATTTCCTATAGCTTGCGCTATGACCAATTATTAAAAGGGCTATATAAAAACCTTGATAAGTTTAAATATAATTTATGAAAAAACCTTGGCTTGAATTGCACGGCTCGTTCTACTTCTCTTGAAAGTAGGGGGAGTTGGGGCACCTTGATACGATTTTCATTTAAACTCGAAAAAATGCACCATATTGAGTGCAAAAACAAATTAACATATTTTATGGGAGCATTATCTTTTTATCTAACTCATATTAAACGGATTTAATCTTACATCTACTGAAAACGAATTAAGGACCTCTTCACTTAGCCCCATTCAAGGGGCCCATTGGTACATCACAGGCTCCTTTATTCATAACCAAATAATCAGTGTTTATTTAAAACCTTCTGTTTATAAAACGAGTTTTAATTATTTTTTTAACATATATGTATATTAATACAACCAGTGTTAAAGTATTTGGTAATTCATGTCAACCCTGGTTTAACCTAGTTTTAACAACAAATAAATAACAATAAATAACAAAATAAATTCTTTCTTCGGCTACTAATATCAATCACATAAAAAAAGCACAACTTTTTGTAAGGCTTGGCCAAAGTAGAACATTTAGTTTGACCACAAGATGAACAAAGACATGCCGGGTCCTTAAAAAGCTTCTATATTAGTTTGTTTGCACGGACTAAACTCAGAGTCTGCTTGGAAGGGCAGAACAACGTCTATCAGGACAGCTAGTTCCATATAAAGTTGCTCGGAATCGAATGATTCTGAAGGATTCTCGGAGCTTACTTTCTCCGGAACAGCATAAAGAATCTAATTCCATTGACATAGTCATATGAGAATTTCTGTTTAACTTTATTATGAGATTTGCAACTATGTTCAGCAATTTTTGAGCACTTTTAAAATCTTTTACGCGTTTTCTTTGTTCTTTTTTATGTTTTCTTCATGATTAGTCCTCTGTAGTTCTTCTATTCTTGTCTTTTTTGGAGTATCTACCTTTCTCTTTTGTTGGGCACATTGATACGTATCAAACCACCCCGAAGTCGTGCGTATCTATGTGCCCCAACTTACCTCACAGAAAAAAATATAAAATTCAATTAAAACAAGGTTTCACAACGATTTTTTAAGTAAATACAACATTATTAACAACATTATATTAACCTTATAAATTAATTTGAAATCATAAGCACAAATACTGCAAAAAATTCACTCGGAAAAAACAAAAAGAAATTACTTGAGGACTCGCGAAACAGATTTTTTTCTTTTTGTGCGAAAAGCACTGACTGAACCCGGATGTCAGGACATGTTGCGTAGTGTGCGTTGTAGTGCCTGTTCCGTTCAATTTTCAAAAAATGTAGACTGTATCCATATGCCTCATGTATCAATGTTCCCCGTCTCACCCTACTCTTAGTTATAACTCATACAAATTTTAATTAAAAAGGTTAGTGCCATTTTCAACAAAAAATACAAAACGGAGAAAAAATTTTACTTAAAATGTACCAGTTTAAGATCGGCTTAAACGAAAAAAAACATGGACAACGACATTTATATCTATAGTTTTGAAAAAAACCCTTCAAGTCATTTAGGCTGAAGCTTGACGTAAAAAATTGCACAGATAGACCAACGAATATCATCATGAAGAAAAGTAATGTTTGATTAAAACCGTTGTTTTTCTGCACGAAATCAATAATTGCCTTATAGAGCAAGTAAAAGGGAAAATAAATATGGGACTACAAGAAAAGAAAAAGGAGGTAATAAATTTCATTTGGCAAAATAAAATTCCTTTAATTTGTGTCAATTTCACAGAAGCACTTTGCTTATTTTGACAGAAAATTTTTGACCCAGAGCCAACTCTTATATTTGTTAAATTTTCCCAAATTTTGAGTTTTCCGTATCACAATTGTCCTCCTTTGGATTAAGTGCTGACAGCCACCTTTAACCCAACCTAACCCATGGTGGTCACGAAAATCGTGTAATTGGCTTTTCTCTTTAAACACTAAACTGAGCTTAATAAAAGGGAAAAAGGCACCTAAACCTAACCCACTTTTATTAATGCTGCTGCTGTGCAAAATTTTATTTCTCTACTTAATGAGAGTTGATATACCCTCCTACATTCATTTTTGTTCTTTTTTTCATATCGTTAAGACATAATCTCTTAAATTCCAAAGTCATTACACTTAAGAGTTCATGATAAACAAACAAAAAAACATAAATTATACCTCGTTATGGGTGTTTTTCTCGTCTAAATCTCAGCGATTTATAAACTTGGCCTTTTTAAAAACAAAAATAAATTTGGCATACCGCATACCTAAATCAATATTTGGAATAAGGAACCCCAAATGATTTCCACACGCCTTTCAAATTCCATCAAATTAAATATTGATTTTTATTTTTCATTCCCGAAATCTACCTATTTTTTCAAGACTGTAAAACATGTAAAGGTTCTCCGATTTATCAGAACCTTAAAAAAAAACTTAAATTTATACTTTCCTGCAATCGCATGTTACATGTTATAGGTAGAACTATAACGATTCGATTCGGTTTGGTCTTTTGGGTATAGTTTTATGTGATCCATAACAACAAAACAAACCCCACATTCAGGTTAGGTTGCAAGCAAAAATTATATCGATGGGAATCAAGTACACCATCCGACTTTCATCTTGAAAGCCCTCATGCTGAAAGTAAAATTTTTGGACCAATGCCAAGAAAAAATTGAATTCTTTTTAGGCGATACAAACAAATCGGTTTCTTTACTAAAGTACAATGTCCTGTTCCAAAGGTTTATACCCTTACCTAAAGTCCTGTCGCATCATTATCACAAAATGATGAGTTTCTTCTACCGTTACACATAGGTACTTACATACAAATACCAACCAACCTTCTCTTTGAAAATAAAAATGGCCATAAAATTTGATCTATATAATATGAACCGTGTTTGACATGTGCCGGATTTGTCTACATTTTTACATCAAAAATATTCTAATCGAAAATGAGAAATCTCTACGGATATTAAAAAAAAAATCACGAGTGATGATGATTGATTGATTTTTTGCGGCCAAATATTTGCGATAGCTTTTTTACTAAAAAATATATATGTCTATATTAAATTGAAAGAAAAATTCGATAGAGCAAGCTTAGTTGTTTTTTTATATATTAACTTTTTTGCGAGTTTATTATTTGGAAGGATTTTAATCCTTGAGGTTGATTTACTGTCAGTTTGATTTAATTTTGAAATATTGTTAAATCGATTTACAAGCTAAAAATAGCTAATTTACTGCATATAAACAATGTCGTGGTTATACACTCTGGATCAAAAGAATAGATTTACCTTGAAAGCTACACAATTTTATTTAAGTTGGGTTTAAAATGTTTAGCCATTCTTTGATAAAAATAAATAATTTTTTTCGCAACTATAACAAAATATGGTAATTTTTCACTGCGTTTATTTTTCTGTGGCAAAAACGTGCAACAAGCAAACATGGATGGTTGTGTCTGTTGTCTGATAAGCTAAAATAAGATCAGAACACAACTCAAGTGTGTGAAAACTTTGAAAAGTTGGAGTAGAAAATGGCAGCTAGCAGTTGGCTTTTAAATTCGAAATTTCAAAATAATTGACATTTTTGCAAAAACAGGACAATAATTTTGGCCAGATACGATTCTAATAATAGTTTACGATTCTGACTATTACAGTATGTTCTCTAAAGCAACGCAAAAGTTCAGACATATAGGAATTCATGTATTAATGCTCACAATAATGATGCCTGCTTCACAACGACGCTTTGAGCTTCGCTTTGACAGAACGCAAAAGTTCAAACATAGGAATTCATGTATTAATGCTCACAATGAGTCGTTGAGCTTTAACGTTACGTTTTGATATTAAAAAGTAAGTACACAAACCACGTAGCATGAAGCCAAGCTGAAGCAAAAGTTGAAATATTTGAACATTTGCGCGCGTTTGACATTTTAAATTACTGTTTCGTCTTATTGAACATATTAATTTTAATTGTTTTCTGTGTTTTTTGCAAGAAAAAATCGAGGTAATGATATTAAATTTGTTTATATTAGTTAAATCTTAAATAAAAAGTTGCTCTTCAGATGTCTTTCGAAGAAAATTTAGTAATTCCAACTGTGGAAAGTCCCATGCGGAACATCCATGCTAGTATTTGCTTAGGTACTCCATTTGAAAGGTAACTAATTTTGAAAACAATGTTCCGCTTTTATTGAACAGAGAAAGGAGGTAATATACATACATACATTAGCGCAAGGAATAGCCTGCGCACTTGGCTCAATGGGTGTTCTCATAGATTTTTTTCTAGGTGAGGTTCAACGAGTGCCCGGAGCAATTCAAAAGATTGTGGAGACATCCTCGTTATTTTAAAAAATTGTTCCGGATCTTTTTCTTTCATTGCTTCGAAGTTTAGAGCGAAGAATCCTTCTTCATCCCTTCTTAGATTTAACTCCCGGACCCACCAACGCCGATTTGAATCCTCTTTGTCAAACTCCTCGCATGCTAAAAAAGCAGTATAAGCCACTTTTGCAAAAACTTCTATAATTGAAATTAGATTTTCAGTTTCCATTGCAAGACAAATAAAATATTTATTTCCTCAGAATTATTATTTTTGATTAGTTGATTACTCAAAAGTCAAACATGTCAGCTTTCATCTTGACGCGTCCGTAAAGCTTGTTCGACGTAACGTACGCGAGTCTGAGGTGAACGCGTCGTTGTGATTCAGCCATGAGGCGTTGAGCTTTAACGTTACGTTTTGATATTAAAAAGTAAGTACACAAACCACGTAGCATGAAGCGAAGCTGAAGCAAAAGTCGAAATATTTGAACATTTGCGCGCTTTTGACGTTTTCAATTACTGTTTCGGCTTATTAAACATATTAATTTTAATTGTTTTCTGTGTTCTGCAAGGAAAAATCGAGGTAATGATATTAAATTTGTTTATATTAGTTAAATCTTAAATAAAATGTTGCTTTTCAGATGTCTTTCGAAGAAAATTTAATAATTCTTGTCAAAGACAATAGGGTATTCACGATCTGGTGGAACTGGTCTTGTATCATTTGCAAAAGTGCAAGAGTGCGAGATTTTCTTGCACCACAACAACAAAATATACTGGATGTCATTTTGTTACATTTTTGCTTGCACTTTACCTATACCTCAAACCTCTTGCAACAGAAAAATACAACGGTGCAAAATTTTTAATTTTGATTTGAACTTGATTTTGACATTTGTGTAGATCTTATTTTGACATTTGCGTGAGTTTTGCTACAGATTGGGAGACGTGCGTTCACGATCTTTAAAAAATAAATACAATTTTGCACTTTTACAAGACTTGTTTCACCAGATCGTGAATACCCCTAATGAATTTTTATATAACACAAAGTTGAAATCGTACAAGAATGTGATAAAAAAGATCCACTACTTGGGAGACAATTTCTAAGCAGTTAAACAGACCAGGTGTTTTCATAGATTTTTTTTCTAGGTGAGGTTCAACGAGTGCCCAGAGGAATTCAAAAGATTGTGGAGACATCCTCGTTATTTTAAAAAATTGTTCTGGATCTTTTTCTTTCATTACTTCGAAGTTCAGAGCGAAGAATCCTTCTTCATCCCTTCTCAGATTTAACTCCCGGACCCACCAACGCCGATTTGAATCCTCTTTGTGAAACTCCTCGCATGCTAAAAAAGCAGTATAAGCCACTTTTCCAAAAACTTCTATAATTGAAATTAGATTTTCTGTTTCCATTGCAAGATAAATAAAATATTTATTTCCTCAGAATTATTAATTTCGATTAGTTGATTACTCAAAAGTCAAACATGTCAGCTTTCATCTCGACGCGTCCTTAAAGCTTGTTCGACGTAACGTACGCGAAACTGAGGTGAACGCGTCGTTGTGATTCAGCCATAAAAATCAGCTGACGACTTGTGTTATTTCTAAGGAAAGTATAGATAATTTTCTATTGAACGTTGTTGAACAACTCCATGAAAAACAAAGTGACAGATTGTAGAACAAAGAGGGGCAAGATTTAGATTCACAGAACACCGACATCTGTGCTTTCTTTTCTGTGTTACTAAGATTCATTTAACAGAGAACAGACTAGTCTATACAAATTCATAAAACGGACTAGTTTATACAAAGTATGTCTGTCGGTTTATCGGACTATACCTTCTTAGCCACGTCACGAATGTTAAATCGCTTTTCAGGAAGGTTTATCTGCATAGTACACCCATATGAAAATTTAATATGTGTGAATAATAAATATTTCGGAACCAAGTCGCCAAATAAAAACATAGAAGTGTGAACAGTCTTGGACGAGGGTGGTGGTAGGCAAGGCTGACCCAAAGCAGCTCCTGTTATTATGATACTTATACAAAATATCACAAAAAGTGCACCCGACAGCATGTCCAAAGTTGAGCTCAGGGGTAAAGTGATAAACATTCCAAAGAGTGAAAGTGTTACGGTAAATCTGTTTTAAGAGGATAATGCAAATATTTTATTGAGATTTTTTATAAACGTAGAACTACGATTTGTTTTTTTGTTTTGGGTTCCCTAACTTTCCGAGCCAGCTCTATTGCAAGTTACCAAATTGTTGGCCAATTGTACAACAGATGTTTATTCGCGGATACAAATTTAAAAACAATTTACCTCTGTTCGTTTTTCCATAATCAAGATTTAGAGTGTGGTTTAAGAGTAAACAAATCGATTTCCCCTGGTTAAATAAAGTTAATCTTCAGATAAAGAATACAACTGGTACTTAAGCTACCATTAGACGGTCCTTGTAAATGGTCCTTGCAAGGACAGTCTGACGTCACAGAAAATGTGTCCTTGTGCTGTCAGTAAATGGACATTCTTCACCGTGTCTTTGCTAGTAAAAATGTCCATTACACGAATGAAACAAATTTGGCATTCTTGTCCCAAAGTACAATGTCCACCAAAGTGGACATTGTTACTTTTGCAATTCGGTGTCCTTGCAAGGACAAGCATAACAATGTCCATTACACGACATGACCATTTTGACAGTTGGTAGTGAATGAAACCGCGCTGAAGAATGCAATTTTTTGCAATGACCATTACACGACATTTATAAATTGGTCCTTGTTAAAAGTAAATTTGACGTTTCGGGGACATTTATAAATTGAGTGACTATCGTATTTTCTTTTAAGGTTTTCGCGGTTGTTGATACATGACATTTTTAATTTTCGGATTAGCCGCGTTTATAAATAATAATTGGTGAGTTATATTCTTACTCACCCCGAACGTTTCGCTCAAATTACACTGAGCGTGGTCACCGGGAAACTGCCAAACAACAGCTAGAGATAGAACCGTCTACGCACCGCTACAACTTGCGTAGCCAACATCGCTTCTAACATCTCTTTGGCAGTTTCCCGGTGACCACGCTCAGTGTAATTTGAGCGAAACGTTCGGGGTGAGTAAGAATATAACTCACTAATTATTATTTATAAACGCGGCTAATCCGAAAATTAAAAATGTCATGTATCGTATTTTCTTTTTTTTTCTCTAGAAAATATTCACGAGAGGTATGTGTGAAGTTTTTCGATAAAATAATTTCAATTAAATATAATATAATAAAATTATAGTTATAACAGGTAGGTATGTCGAACTACAATCGAAAGTTGAAGATGGCGATTCTCGCAGCACATATATTGGAGAGCAGCGACGACGACGACGACGACAACAACCAAGGGCCAACACGAAGAGTTCGTTCTGTGTGGTCCAAAAGAAAGTTCAGAGTGGGAACAGAGCAAATGCACGCAAGGTTGTCAAAATCTTTGAAATTTAACAACAACAAATCCACCCTGAAAAGTGGACATTCCAAGCAACAATGTCCCGGCAGAAATTCGTGCTGTTGCATTGTTGGGACATGGTCTTTGCAAGGACCAGATGTCAAAAAAATGTGTCCTTGTGTCCCATCAACAATGGAAGGACCATTACACGGTCCTTGTAATTTGTCTTTGCAAGGACACATGACATTGTGACATTGTGGTGGACATTGTGGTTGTCCTTGCAAGGACAGCATTTTACAATGTCCATTACATGACATGTCAATTTTAGGACAGATAAATACGTCATAATGACGTCAGACTGTCCTTGCAAGGACCATTACAAGGACCGTCTAATGGTAGCTTTAGACTTCCAATTAAACACGCTCGTAAAAACTCAAATCAAACAATGAAATGTTTAGTTCCGTTAAGAATTCAGATGCAGTCTACATCGCTATCAAAAAAGATAAGTAGTCAATCTAAGTGTTTTTCATCTGTTTTTTCTTCTTCTTTACTCTTGAGGTATTGTCTATTCAAACAAAATCGTATTGGATGTGTTTCTGCTTTAGATCTCCCATGTGAGAGGCGACTCAGCTATCTGTTCTATCCTTCTTTACCACAATGGGCAAATGATGGGTTTTTTAAAACATCTTGGCACATCAATTAAGTAAAAAGAGACTAATATTTCTGGTGAAAGCTTGGATCCTATCTGTGCCTGCAGCGTTTGGGTTCTGACATAACCTTAATGCAAGTCCTACCTTTTGTCACATCTTATTCTTACAGCAATGACATCGTATTAAAAGAAATGTTACTTTTACGCTTTCAAAACAACACCAAAACTTATCTGAAGTTCCGTCTTCTTTTTGTTTTCCGGAAGCTGCTGTTGGCAGCAACACTTTAACTCCTCCTGGAGCATGGGAAGTCAACCATTAGTCCTTCTATCACTCTCTGTTAATGGCACGATACCATACCGCTGCTGTGACCACGACTGCAAATTCTTGGACTGGATAGCTTCCTTTATGATAGTTGATCTCGATGTTTTCCTTTGGTTTTCCAACTCGCCTTACATAGATGAACTGAGTGACCTCCTCTATTGTCTCCTGTCACACAAATTACAATAACATGCTGTTTTGTTGGTTTCGCCTGGATTTTTGTCCTTTTGAAGTTAATTCTTAAGCCAGCTGCTTCTGCATTTTATTGGAGCGAGTTTCACATTTGAAAATACGCACAAAAAGGTGATATCTATACTATCACGCCAGTTGTCACAATTGTTGAGACCAAATTTCTTTGCGGTAGCTTAACGATAACTCCTCGCTGTAGGATCCTAATTTCTGTATTTGAGGTTTGGTATCACTTAATTAACGTTTCGACAATTTTCTTAGATTCTTGGCCTCGTTTACGTGGTATTCCTATAATTTTTTTAAAATTAGAACTTTTATTCTGTTTCTAATTTATAAGTGTCATCACTTGCGGAAAAAGTTTCTCCAAGCTTCCTGAAAAGTTTCAATCGACTGAACATTTTGTTTCGACTAGTTGAACAGGTTTGGGGTTTAATTATGATTTTGCACCCTTTAATGTATAATAAATAGTAAGGTATCTGCGGTGAGTTTTACTGAACCCGACACAAAACACACTAAAAACCTGTCCAATCTGCTTTTTGCAAATAATCCAGCGATACATCCAGAAAAACCCATTAGTTTTCTTTCAATCCCAGATTCATCTTACCTCGTTTTTATGGGACCATGGTCATAGAAACTGCTGTGCCTGCGTTCATTGGAAAATCCTTGTAATTCTAAAAATCAATGCAAAAAACCTCAAACTTTTCTAATCACGAATGCCGGAAAAAAAATATTCGCAATATTTCTTCTACACGCACATTAAACCGTTTGTTTTGGCTTCTTTGCTGCAGCAACAATTTTCTCCACTTAGGCAATATGGGCTGTGGGCTGGCTAACTTGTTGTTCAAGGTGAATCCTTTCGTTCCCTCGACCTGGTTTAAATAAAAATCCTTTTTCACACTCCACCCTTGTTTCATGTCAAACAAAACAGAATTGTTTTTAACAAATTTTACTCCCTTCTCTATCTCAACAGGAATTTGAAAGGCTTTAGAAGTAAAAAGAACACGTTTTAATTACCCTGCGGACTATTTGCCTTCAGAATGCTTCTGTCAACATTGTCATTCTAAAACAACAATAAAGAAAAAAGAAATCATCCTTAACCACATGACATAGTTTGTTAGAATTAAGAAACAACCTTTAGAATTTTTTTTCACAGAGGCAACAAACCGTTCTATTCTTTTTTCCAACTCTGCTTCGTTCTGCTACTTGCCTTTTCTAATTACAAGTGTAAGGACCTCTTCAAAAACAGATATATATAAGAATAGACTAAGAAATGTATTCAAAGAAAAAATAAGAAGAATGTCCTTAGCGAACATCCTTATCGGTCCGTGACATGCATTTTCCACCAACCATTAGTGCCTGAAATCGTCCTGATATTGCAAGGTCTATTTAATTTCGTTTGACTTCCTGCATGCTGCCTCCGTAAGTTTGTCAAGTAAACCACCACTGCCGACGCCCGCTGTGCCGTACCGCACCGCACCACACCTATATTGTGCAACTAACTTGCACGACAGGAAAGCAATAGTACGAGTCCTTGGCTATATACGACTCGTCCTTTCTATTGTAACTAAAGCTCATTACATGAACCTAACTTAGGTAAAGATACATTTCAAAACAGTATTGTTGTTGTTATTGTTGTCACTTGCGAGATGTGTTGTTTGTAAAAAAAAAGGGCTCCTTTTGTCACTCAATCATGGTACACTGAAGCTGAATCCACTGCATTTTTCATCTTCAGTGCACTTCAATTAAAGGGTGATCCAATTTGTTATAAATAAGACGTCCCCGCATCTATCATCAGTGTTATATTGTAAAGAAGTGTAACTGATTTTTACATCACAACAGAATATCGGGTGAAAGAAAAAGTCCTTTTAAACGTCATTCAACTCAGGCAAAGTTTCAAATTGAGATTATTAATCTTTCGCCTTTTTCTTTTTTTTTCAAGACTTATCGCACATTCACAGGATACAGGACTGTGAAAAATAAAATCGAACAAATTGAGGTGTGAAAGTATCTTATCCACTTCGTAGTCGAAATTGTGCTCCTTGTAACCAACTGAAATAAGTAAGAACTTAAACAGAAACAGACCTTTTACGATGAAGGTCAAGTAAAAATACTTTGGATTAGGAAAAAGCTTCGACTTCGATTCTCTGAGTTAAGCAACACAAAACGACCCTATCACGATGGAATGTGTCATGAAATTTCGTCACGACTTTGTGTGTAATAGATAGCAGAAGAAGACGATTTTCGTGAGGGTCCTTGATAAAGCTACATGTCGCCGCCGTCCGTCGGCGTCGGTTGTTACCGTGGCAGTGGCACGAAGACCAGAAGAGGGCGATGAAAATTGTATTTTAATGCTGGATATGGCTGTATTAGATATTTGAAGCTATAAATAATTGATGGAATTTTTATTTATCTGTTGCTGCCAAGCTTAATATATTTATGGACTCTCCTGATTGTTGTGCTTTTAAAAAACAAAATTCCTAGAAATAGCTCATATTTTTCTACTCGAAATTATTGGCAGGCAGGAAGCTTCCATAAAATACTGTGGAAGTACATATATGTAGGTATGAAAAAGATAACGTAGTATCCTTCTACTAGAAAAATGATTATGTATTATATAACATATATTTATCCCACGTGCAAGTCTTCAAGCTCAGATGGTTAACAAAATAATTTGATTTATTAGCACTGTTTTTGATTCCTGCCTTACATTACTTAGGGAGCATGTGATGAATCTTTATACATCACTTATTTAGGGATTTATTTCAATCACATATTTTATGCGATACTATTGAAATTATTTAATTAATTTCAGGTAATAAGGCAAAAGCGGTATACATATTTATTCTATTGTCTTTATTTATGTTGGCTTTTGGCATTGCCATTTTAATTAAATAAGTTCATTTTTACCGATATTTCATCATAACGGGTTGAGGTTTAAGTTGTCAGCTAGTGATTTATTTTAAGTTTGGTTTGGCATTTCAACATGAATAGACTGACGTCTGAACAACGCTTCCAAATTGTGCAAATTTATTTTGAAAAGCATGGTTCTGTTCGAAATATACGTATCCCAATTTTCATAAGCGAATTTTGTTAAGCGATGAAGCTCACTTTTGGTTGAGTGGATACGTCAGTAAATAAAACTGCCGTATTTGGATTGATGATAATCCTCAAGTGTGTGTTGAGACACCATTACATCCACAAAAACTGACTGTTTGGTGTGCTTTATGGATTGGTGAAATAATTAGTCCGTACTTCTTTTAAAATGATGCTGGCCAGAACGTATAACAGTCCATGGTGACCGCTATAGAGCCATGATTACTGGCTTTTTCGTTCATCAATTGAATAGCCATGATGTGCAGGAGCTGTGGTTTCAACTAGACGGTGCGGCGCAACATGTCACACAGCTAGTGCCACAGTTGATTTGTTGAAGGAAACGTTCAGTGATCGCATAATTTCGCGTTTTGGTCCTGTGAATTGGCCTCCAAGATCGTGCGATTTAACGCCCCTCGACTACTTTCTGTAGGGATATGTGAAGTCGCTAGTCCACGCCGATAAACTCGAAACGATTAACCACTTGGAGGACAACACTCGCCTCGTTATTGCCAATATACGGCCACAAATGTAGGAAAAAGTCATCGAAAATTGGACCTCCAGATCAGACTACGTCCGCGAGCCGTGGCGGTCATATGCCAGAAATCATATTTAAATTATAGATTATCTTTCGAATAAAGTAAATTTATTTTCAATTTGAAAAAATAATCTTTGTTTTATTCCATTCCAAACTTCTATACCTCTAAAAAATACACCCTTTACTGTAAGAGCCACAATTTAATAAAGTTGCTTCTATACTTGTATTTTTAGCAAACAACTTAAGATGCACTTATTGAAAAACTGTCAAAACAATACCAGAAAAGTTAATCAAAAGGGTTTAAGCTCTTCTTTGAGAAGTTTGGTAAAGATTTAAAAAAAATGGGAAGCCACCGTTTAAAAAGAAGAAAGTAAAAAACTGCCACGCCGCCGCCGTTTTATAAGAACTTAAAATATTTAAGCCACCCACAGTTTGAGTGAATTCGACCAAGCCGTGGCCAACTTATGGCCATTTATAAAAACGAAAACATTTAAACCTGATTTTCGTTATGGCCATGGCCATTAATGCCAAAAACAAATAAATAAACAACGCAATTCTGTCAAAAATGACCTATGTTTGTTGTTTTATTATTGTAATCAAAGCTTGTAGGAGCCGTTTTTGAGCAAATCAGAAAAGCTTAAAAAAAAACTCGGCAACCGTTTTTCTCTAAACTGATATGAAGTTTGAAGGAAATCTGTTAAGCCGTTCAGGCTGTAGCTTGAATTGAAAAAGTGCACATACAGACCGACAGATGGCATGTCCACCACTTTTTTGGACTTCCCTGTCATCGTAAGGCCATGTTTGATTAAAGCCTGCATTAAACCCATACTTGACCCATAAAGAACAATTAAAAAAACTATACAAATTCAGTCCCAGGTTAAATGCTTATGTAACTGGACTAGCTACATAAATTTTTTTTCAATATATTCTCCATAAAGATTAAATCGTCGTCGTTCTATTAAAACTCCCTAAGTCCATTTTTAGTAAAAATGAGATAAATACGCCAAGTTTATTCAAATGACAAGATCTATGTTCTATCAAAACTCCCTAAGCTCTACGTTCCTCTATTATCAAACTATATAGTATTAAAACTCCCGAAATTAAAAAAATTCTTCGATTTTTTATATTGATTACTAGCTTTAAATGCAAATATCTCAAAACACAAATAATGGACTTAGGGAGTTTTAATAGAACGACGACGAAATACACTTTCGAATGCGTTGAAGTACATAGTTTCTAATTTTTCCATTCCGATGAAATGGAAACTACATTTTTAAAGTATAAACCGATTTTTCAGCCCTTGAAAATGTTGGCGTCGCATTTATTGTTTGATCTGCGGGAATAAGAAGAAATCATTGCGTGACAAGTTAGGACTGTATGGTGGGATGAACAATCAATTCGATGTTTCGAATGCTCAAATTCCCTGGTTTCAGCCAATGTGTAAAGGTGTGTCCACACTAAAAAAACATTGTTCGAATCATTTCAGAAACATTAAAAAAACATTTCGGAAACAAACAAACATTTTTTACAGTGTTTCTCTGTTTCCAATTCCGAACAAAAAACTTTTTTTATTTATTGGCTCTATCAGTGAGAAGTATCTATAGGTACAATCCATCTTCAAGTACAAAGTGAATACATAAAATAGTAAATAAAGAAACATTTCAGAAATATTTTTTGTAAATAGGTAAGAAGGATTTCAGAAACGGTTTTTAAACAATGTTTCCTGTAATGTTTCATTGGTGTGGACTCACATTAAGAGTTTGCATTGTCGTACTGGAGAACGACTGTTCTTCTGCGTTTTTTTTAACGTATTTTTCTGAACACTTCTGACTACAAATGGTGGTTTATTATTTGGAATAATTGGACGTTCTCCTCTAATGGCACGATGGCTTTTGACTTCTTGTTGGATTTAGGTTTATCTTGAAAGAACCAAACATTCGCGTGTCGATTGATATTCAGTTCCGGATTTATGGGCATATATCTCGAGTGGTTACAGTCAAATTTAAAAATTCACAATGTAATTGTCATCAAATTCGTTATATCGAATACTAGGCTCCCATAGCAATTTCAAATAGTTAAAGACTGAATATCACTCCTAACAATGTTATGAATCTCCTTGGGGTATGCAACTGAACGGAAGTGATAAAATCTATAAAATTAACTTATGAATGCCCCTAAAGGCAAGACTTTTCTTCTAATTATTTTCGGTGGAGTACTCCGAAGCTTTTTGAAAAAGCAATCGTTGGTGAAGATAAGGAACTAAAATTCTCGTCGGGTTTTTTTTTACAGTGCTAGTTTCTGATCATGAAAATTGGACAGTCTATAAATGGAAACTACATTTTTAAAGTATAAACAGATTATCAAACAAATTATTATTAAGATTTAAGATTTTTTTTTAGTTTAAAATACTTATATGCGACAAAAATTCGAAATCTCTAGAAATTCACTAACTCAAAAAAAAAAAATCAGAACATATTTTCGAAAAGCATTTCGAAAAAAAACTCTTAACATATAATACCCACAAAGTAAAATCAAAGTAGATTGAGCTGTTTTTGAGAAAATCGATCAAAATTAAAAAAATAATGTCTTAGACTGAATCATTAAAGGGGAACTATCGTTAAGAAAATTAAATCTTTAAGACTTGACTTGTTTACTTATGGCCAGTTTAATAAAACTGAGCTAGTCATTGTGCAGGAGCCCACCATTCAAAAAGAAAAACCGAAAAGGTTGCAGTGCAATCTTCTAAAGGACAACAAAGCACTATCATTTGCAAAAAAAGAAGTTAAAACCTGATTTTCGTTATGACGATTCAAAACAAAAGTCAAAATCCAATTTTTCCAAAAATGTTTCATCAAAATCGATAGACCCATTTTCGAGTACCTAAATTCAAAACCAAAAAACATTTACTCTAAAAGTATTAGCTCTAGCCGGGCTTAAACAAAATAAAAAAGCTTCGACAACGCACTATCTTTAAACTGCTATGCTATATAATGAAGTTTGAAGAATATTAGTCAAGCCGTTTAGGCAGTGAATGGCGTGAAAAAGAGCACATACTGGCCGACAGATGGCATAGATGAAACCATTTAATGGGCTTCTCCATCATCGTCATGTCATGTTTGATTAAAACTGATTTTTTTATATGAACGAAACCAGTGGTAAGTTGCCCTAAAATAGAGCAAGTATGTTTAAATATTGTGTATTGCGTTATAATCGCAAAATGAAAATATGCATACATAACATTTGCTTTGATAATTAAAAAAATGGATACCCATAAGTTTGAATATATGTTTTCAAATAAAAGTAACTTTTGAGATAGATAAATCAAAAACATATTAGAAATCCATATTATTCGCATTATCAGAACCAGAACAATAAATGTGCGTTATATGTAATTGTATTATACATATTTTTTTTTTTTGCATTTTAATCGGAATCTAACTATTTAAGTGAGACTCAGTATTATCATTTAAAGTCAATTTAAAAATATTTCATTCATAACGACCAACATGAATTTACATTCGCGGATTGTTAAAAATGGTTGTTATAATTTATTATTTCCATTCATTTCAAATAATAAAATGAAATTATCAACAAACCATATCCAAACATGCAGCTCTAATTAAATTTTACATCCATCCAATGTTAAGTTCTCTTTCCCCTGCCAGCTTATCACTACCACTTTACCATTACCATATAATTATTCTCTTCATACAGTTGGTTATTAGATTATATAGCTCCAGCGCATTAAAAGCTAAGTGCAAATATGTCTGATAGACTTAAATAGCCTCATAGATTCATTTCACTATTCGTCGATGATGTAGAGTTCCTACACGACGACGACGACGACGACGCTTGGTTATCCTTATCCTTAGCTATCTGGAGAGAATGATCAACCTCCTCACTTAACCACCCACTGTATCCTTCCCATGCAGTCAATGTGGCTTATACTATACTTTTATGTGTAATATGTAGTATCAGTATGATCTAATCCAAATGGAATTCTATAGGTAGAGTAGGTACGTAGGAAGGTATACACATCATTACACACTCACACAGTCACAGACACACTGCTCCGAGAAATTATATTCTTAATATTTCTATGGGTGGGACTTCATGGTGTCCCATGTTGTCTAGAAATGGCCAAACCATATAATGAAATTCCTTTAGCCGGATATGGGAGTGTGATAGAAATGGCTAAAGCTATGTGAGGAATCGATCGATCGATAACGCGCCTTTTGAAAATGGGTTTTTATAACAAAACAAAAACAACACAAATGGCTGCAACAAAACAAAACTAGAAACTTTCCTCAACTCACAGACAAGAGACTCATAAATAAATTTCATTGTTTAAGTTTTAAGAATTGTTTTGATGAGAAGGGTAACGTTTGTAGTGTTATGTGTGACGCAAAATAATCAACTAAGTTAGATTGATTTATGTAATGCTAGGACAGTTTATATATTGCAAACTGAAAAAGTCAGTGAGAAGAAGGATTCAGAAAACTCTATTCAGTCCATAAATATTTTAAACTGTCGTTATTCTCAAAAAAAAAAAAAAAAGATGAGTTGTAACTTATAAGATTGTTATTTTGTTGTGAAACAATTGGAACTGATCGAAGATGTGTCAATGTTTAGACTTCAAAATCATAGCTTCTTCTAATGGTTTATAACTGGGCTCTTATACAAATAACCAACTTTGAAATCTGAAATGAATTGCTGAACTATAATAGTCGGAACTGCGCCGACGGATCCCTCCGTAAAGCGCTAACCATAATTGAAGAATGCCTTACGAAACAGTAGAAATACATGTGATATGTATACCCAACCCGAAATGACTTTTTGATAAGTTTCGGCAAGTTTCGTTCACTTGCGTTTTCGTACGTAATGTACGCTTTGAGTCGTACATTACGTACGAAAATCTGACATTCCTTTTTTTAAAGGGTATTCTTCTTCTTTCGTTCTTCTTATTTTTAAAGACTATTATGGGCAACTGATGTACTTTACAAATCAGAAGGAAACTTTTCGTTCGGTTTTGACACTTGCTTACTTTTTCTTTCGCGTATTATGACCTCTGTTCGCGTACCCAAATGAAACAGTTTGCATTCGATTTCATACGTTTACATTAACACAAAAAGCGTTCGCGTACTGAGAGATGAACGAAAGATGAACGAAAGAAAATAACAGCTGTTTTATTCTTTCGTTCATTTATTTGCAAGTTTTTACCCACTGAAATTTCATCTGGTAAAAACTTGAACTCTGTCAAAATCGAATGACGTAAACATTTGTTGTTGCAGATGACCCTTACCGCGAAGAGCTAACCAATCAAAAAATTCGAATTTGACGTTTTTCAAGTTTTTACACAAAAAGTGTTCGTGTACTTTTCGGTAAGTGAGAGAGATTTTTCTCTCATTTGAGAAATTTTGACAGTTTTCATTTTTTGGCATAAAAAGTACGCGAACAGACATATGGTTGGGCCTTTACAGTTTGGACGGCAAAGTTTCGTTCGGTTTTGACACTAGCTTCCGTTTTTTTCTGTCTTTTATAGTTCAGCCTTGTCTACATGACATAATTTAAGCGAAAACACAATCCGCTACACTTCGGAAACACATTTGTAGTAAACACGGCTTAAGATCATGATAAACCGAAATATGAGGTATGCTGACTGTACGTGTGACGTCACTGTCATCTAATTTTTCGAAGTTAAGATAAATAAATGTATTGATTTGCCGGTTTTTATTATGTTCTTATATTTTTATGGTTCTTATAATAATAAGATAATTTGTTTAAATACTGAATTCAAAAATATAGTCTTCACTTAAGAAATAAAATAATTATAAAAGATGATAGTGACGTCATAAAATACCAAGATGGAGATTTGTATGTGTCTAGTCAGCGTACCTGGTATTCTATGTATAATGGCTTAAGATTATATGTCATTTCAACCAAACTCGAGAAGTCATAAATTCAACTTTCACTTTTGCATTATGCATTGTGCCTATCAGCTGTTGCATACGTTGTTTTTCGTTTTGAGATTAACGATTGCATTGTCTTAAAGCTGTGTTCATATTCAAAAGGATTGCCGAAGAAGTATTATTTTATTGCATGAATGAATATTATTAAGTGTTTAGTCCGCAAACCAATAATTGGTTAATAATTGGTCAATTATTAATTATTAATAAATCTGTTGCAGTCTCCTTGAGAGCTCGAAGAGAGCACTCATCCACAGCATTCCTTAAATTGGTTCCTCGATGGGACTTTAGAATTTTAGGGTCTTATATGTGGTAATATTTATATGTTTTTGTTTATGACATGGTTTGGAGTCAGTGACTATACTGGGGATTCCGGTGATTATGCATAGGTTATTTTGTTCAAGTCAGACACGTTCAATTTCTGTCTGAGGGCCGGGAAATCGATAAATCCGGATCATCAGCAACACTTGCACTTAAAACAGCAATATTTTCAACTGCGCGTGCATTACGGTGATCCATAGGCCTTTCGACATCAGTAACGCTTCCACTCTTTCCAAATTGTTTGCGTACTCGGTCGATTATAACAAAAATAATCATCGCGTAATGCGTGAAAAGTGGTTACGTTTGAATCACCAATGTTAATCATTTTAACGCGTTGTTCGACTGTCAAGCAATCTATTATCGAAATTGGCAAACATTCAACTAGTTTGATCACACTTCAGATGACAGCTAAATTAAACAGGTGTCAAATAACAGCGCTACCAACTTGAAACCACAAAATGAATGACTGTATGAAGCTCACAAGTCACAACACTTTCGACGATTCTGCGTGCGAAAAGACACTCCGCAATGAATATTTTTAGTTGGAAATTTTAGTTATCTATATCTGAATGGATACTGACTTTAAATCAGTAAGCGAAATTCTCTTCTCAGATTCGTCAGAAGTGTGTAATTTTGTACTGTTTCGGAACGGTTTCAGAAAACTTCAGGATGCTTCTAGGCGTTTCTTTTCCTCCAAAGAAAAGAGGCATAACACACTTACGCCATTTGCGAATATTAAAACACATATTGACGCCTGCTTTTAGCTTTCGCGGTCGTGTATAAAAATAAAAAAAATTATTCAACATTCTACTGCCAAGTGCCACGCAATTTTAAGTTTTTTAAGAAGGTGTGGGAAATATATTTCACCATAAGATCTAACTCTAATCTATAAGGCGTACATTCGCCCAAAGCTTGAGTATGTACTGTACATATAATTCTTATATCTGGGAAAATGGTGGATATATTTGTATATCTCTTGAACATCGTCGGAATGTTTCTTGTCTCACGTTATTTTATCGTTGCATTTTAAAACAATGCTCCAGATATACCTATTCTTCCCTTAAAACAAATTACCCATTAGAGTAACGCATATAAATTCACCCTTGAGCCAAATTGCAGACGTAGGTACTGTTAGGTATAGAGACTCTTTCTTAACACGCACTAAACGAATGTGAAACACTACCACTACTACTACTACTACTCACTTCCATTGTGATATACAGACTTTAAAAATGAATGTGCACCGGTATCTCCTTTCCAACTTCTTTAACGCTCGTGATGTGTTTATTCATGATAATAAAGCCTTGAGTGCACGCCGATTATTAACAAAAGTACCTATATTTATGGTTCGTCAGAGTTACTGAAGCGTAATATTATTGAAAAGTCTTATCTATATAAAATGTTTATTTGCGAACAGCTTCATAACACCCTCGAGTAATTCTACGTGACACATTCGAGAATTCTTTGAAGTTAACCTCACTTGCGTGCATAAATATTTCATGATCAAGACATCATCGCAATATGTACCTACCCAGTAATTTCAAGCGAACGATGCTCCTCCAGCACTAGTGTCCATATCCTCTTCAATTGCACACAATGAGGTAATCCAAGAAGCGCCAGCTAATTGTTTTTACCCGCAACGATTGGTAGAAAAATAAAAAAACAACCCCTACAACCATCGATATAGGTATAAGGGTAATCGATATCCTCCATCATCCCTGCCCTCCCAAATGCTTTTGTTTATTTTTCTTGGCATTTATAAATATTTGAGAGCTTCTCATCTCTCGCACGAAGCTCATGCTAGATAAAGGGCTCTCCATAATTACATGTGTCGCGACAGTGATTACTTAAAAAAAAAATTTAAGCAGGGAAGGGAGGTCTCCTGACAGTGGGTGAAAAAAGAGCACGTTTTTACTAGAACAGAAAAAAAAACAACCCCTAACTGCCCCAACCCAATCCCTTCCCTTAGAGCTCGGAGAGAAAAATTCCATTGCATAACTTCTTCGCACTTCCTGTTTTCTTATTGTCTCGAGCGATTCTCTTTCTTATTTTCATAATATTTACAGCTATACAGTATACACGAAGTAGTTAAATGTATTTATTCGCCCATTTTGACATAGCTACAACCCCATCGCACCGACCCAACAACTACATCAGAAACCCCTTTGGTTTTGCAGTACCCTCACTTACCATTTTCAATCGTCTCTTTGGCACATGATATTATTTTCCCCTTGCGCCTACGGAGATTCGATTCAAAATTATTTGTGTCGTCTGTGAAATCCTCCAAGCCGGCATCTGATTCGTGTACTTCCTCCGAGGATTGCCTTTCCGAGGATAATTCACCTGCAGCACCACCGTGAATCAAGTTTTCGGAACTTTTATTCATTTTTTTGTAACAATTTTTTTTTATTCTTAATTTCCAATTTCGTTCGTTGCACTTAACACATATTCACTGTGACGTTACGAAATGACGACGAATGAAGGAAGAACTACCAAAATTCGGATCTGTGTAACATGGAAATAGGGATAACGATACGAATTTACTATGATCTCTTTTTCGGGGGTTTATCTTTTGTGAGAGGCAGAGGCTATTATGTAAAAGGGGCTCTTTGCACTTTCTGTAAAATTGAGTTCTTTTTTATTATTATTATTATTATTATTATTATTCGTCCTTGCGTTGAGTTTTCATACAATTTGTATCCTTTTTCTATTTTAATAAATAAATATCCTTGAATAATTCAATTTCTTGGAATTGTATGAACAACTTTCTTTGAAAATAGTGTGTGGAAAAAAATATTAGTGTCGAGTAAAGTTCATTGCCGTTTCTATTGAAAATAATAATGTCCTTGCAGGATAACTTTCTCGTTGATTCGATAGTGAAATTAATTAGTGTTGTAAGTTCTTTGTTCTTGATTTCAATTTCGATTTTAAGGCAGGAAAAAAACCCTAAACAATGCACTTAACCTCAGAGGCTCGATTTGAAGGCGGGGTGATAAATGGGTTGAATATAAGGATACAGAGATAATAGAAGTAGTAGTTGTAGAAGTAGAGTAGCACTGAGACCGACGACAAAAATTGTACGATGTTAACATTTCGAATGATGAAGTCAGACTGACATTTCTTCTTTTGGGTTTTCGAGAATTGTGACATTGTGAGAGTTTGTGTATTGATTTTTTTAATGTTTAAAGTTGGATTTGTCATCCCCCAACAACGTTATGGTGATGGGGTAGATTTTTAACGAAAGTAAGCAATTCAACATTCAACAATCATTTTCGAAATTGGTTTGTGTCTTGAATAAGAAATCGTTGTTGGCAGTTAAAGCTATTCAAATTTAAATTTTGAATTCATACAATATTTTAAGCAATGTTTTTTTATTGGACATACATACATATATCAAACGGCTGCTTCTGGTAATAACAAGTCAATTGTTTTTGCATAGAATCACACATTCCGTCAAACAATTTATAAATATTTATCATCTAAGAAACAATTATTATCTTCTTAGCTCGAAAACTAATTATGTTAAAAGGGTTTTTCCATAAGGGCGGGTAGATGTTGAAATGGAAACAAATGATGTTTGTCTGTTAGCATTTGAGAAAATGTAATTAAAAGCGAAGACGTTCGTGATCAAGTGCTTGAGGTGTCGCTTTCAATACGATCTGCTGTGCAGTTATGTAGGAATGCATACATAGTGATCGCCTGATCGGTATAAGGTTCACCAAAATGCTAGAGCGATTAGGTTGGGTTAAGACAAGAAAAAACTCGTACAGAAGGGGTCTATTTCCTCCCGTTAAGGCGGGAGGCCCAATTTTCTAAAAAAAAAAATGACTTAAAACAGAAAAAAAAATGCACGACTGGTTAGTACGAACTTGCCCAAATCTAAAAATGTCATATCACCCAAAAACAGAACTTTTATTAAAATTTTTTTAATTTTTGGATTTGGGCATCCTGACATAAAGTTTGGGCGATATGACATATTTTTCAAATTAAGTGACGTATGGCGTTAGTTCATTTTGAAAAATGGACGCTAGGTGGGTGAGAAGATGGACGAGGAGGCAGACAGCCGGCCGTCTGCCTCCTCGTCTATCTCCTCACAAACCTAACGTCCGGTGATTTCTTGTACTAACCGTACCCCAGAGATCAAAACATTTTATGGCATTAGTTCACATTGGACTTATGCCTATTAATAGTTCTCATTTAAAAGTGAATTAAAGCCATATAAATTTTACAACAACAAAACCCTTACACAATAATTTGGGCGTTGTGACATTATTGATTTGGGAGTTATGGTTTTGGCGATAAGACCTAACGCCGTTAAGATGGTCTTGGGGCTTAAGATTTTGGGAAATAAGCATTGAAAAAATCATATGAAATTTTATTAATCACTAATCAATTGTTTAAACGTTTTATGGAGAAAATGAAGTTGCCCTCAGATTTTTTTTACTTTTTTGAACTTTAAGGAATTTTTTTTTTTTCAAAATCGTTGGACCAGTTTTTTTCAAAAAACGGTTTTTTTAAACTTTTCGAAAACATTTTCCAAATTTTTTCTGAGTATGTCAACATTTAGCAGTTTAAAGTTCTTATCAGAAAACAAAAATTTTTTAAAATTTGAACAAACCGTTATGAAAAAATGGTCCTATGGGAGGTACATGCCTTTACAAGACTTTTCCTGAAAATTTAATTCCAATCAGAACATAAAGTGTACTCAAAAAACCTCATTCAGAAAGTTTTAGCAAAATCGTAGGAGCCGTTTTTGAGATAAATGAATTTTTCATAAAAAATTATATGCCAGGTACCGTTATTTTTGGAGCTAGAATGCTTACTCCAAAAACCCTTTGGAAGGCGTCATAATAATAGTGTGTAACAAGTTTGAAGCAAATCGGTTCAGCCGTTTAGGCTCTAGGAACCGATATACACACTAGAGACTAGACAGACATACAGACTTGTCGGACCCAATTTTTTAGGCTTCTTTCTATCATCGTAATGTTATAATTGATTATCCAAAAAAAAAAATGTTGTTACGAATGCCTAACTTGCTTTATGTGTATACAGTGGAAGCTCCCATTGCGGACACCTCCCTTAGGCGGACAATCCCCTTGGGCGGACAAATTCTCCCGACCGTGGATCTTGAATTTAAATTCCGTACGTTTTATGATCCCTTAAGCGGACACTCCCTTACCCGGACGCGGACAGGCACATAAGCCACAATTTCGTAAATTCTATTCTCTTAGGCGGACAAAAACATCATCAGCTACATTTTCCCATAGCTTTTTTTACATGTTATGAGAATGATAAAGACAAATGAACTAACTTAACCAATAAAACAGCAAAATTGCAATGTAGCTGTGTGTGTTTGTGGTCTGTTACAAATAATCTTGCATACCTGAAATAATTTTTAGTTTTTTTAGTTTTTTTTTTTAGTTTTTGAAGTGCAATTGTCATGATTTAATTTTTATTACTTTCTATCAATTATCAATTAATAGGTTAATACATATAAAATTATATGCAAAACTATTTTTGATTGGTTTTTAATTTTTTTCCCTTGGACGGACAACTCCCTTAGACGGACACAAGTGCCTCGACCGTCGCTGTCCGCCTAAAGGAGCTTTCACTGTATTACTATAAAACTATGCTATAATCGCAAATAAAATTAAAAAATAATGGTTACTTATAACGAAATCCAGAAATTCCTTCTTAAATTTTAATTTTTAATGAAGATTTGATAGTGAATAGTTTTTGAAAATTTAAGTTTTAAACTCAGAATTAAAAAAAAATGTTAAGCAATTTTTTTAAAAATTTTATATATGTAATTAAAAATAATTTTTCTTTCAAAATTCAGTGCTATATGTATTATTAATTTTTAATACAAAAATAGTTTTTGAAAAATTAAAAAAAAGTACTTTTTCCAAGAAAAATACTTTTTTGTTGGTTCTATCTTTGCATAAATACCATTAATTTTATTAGCATGTAACATAAAGTTCGGCAAATGTCAGTCAAAAATTGAAAGAATTGAATCGACCTTTGGTGTGTCGATCATCTCACCTACCCGGAAAATTCAAAATTTCCGAAGTAAATTTATATAGATATTTTTTAAAAATAGAAAGGACGAAATCATGAAATTTTATTAATCACAAAAAAAAAAAACATCAAAATCGCTCGAAGTTTTTTTTTTTTTTTGAAAAACTAAACTTTTTTGAAAACTATCGTGCCAGATTCCATTAAAATCCGTCCAGAATGAGAAAGTTTTTTTTTTTAAATCGGTAGTCGTTTTTGGCAAAATTAGTTTTTCATTAAATGTTATGTGGAAGATACCGTTAATTTCAGAGCAAAAAGCTAGAGCCAGGGTTGGATTAAGTCAAGAAAAACATCGTATGAAAGGGGGTCTATTCCCTCCGTCATTGCATATAAAACTATAGAATTACCACTTGAGGCGCGCCATCTATAGACGAAAAATAAGCTCTAGAATACCATGGGAAGCAACAACAACAAGTCCCACCATTTTAATTGTTGTTGTTGCTTCCCATGGTATTCTAGAGCTTAGTTTTTTTTTGTCGATAGATGGCGCACCTCAAGTAATACTATAGTTTACATAGGTATACAATGCCTCCGTTAAGCCGGGAGAGGCAATTTTATAAAAAAAATTATTTTAATTGAAAACAAAATATTAAAAAATAACAGCAACTCCTACAATAACTCCTATAAAGCCAGAAATCTCTTTTTTTGTCGTATTTTTAATAAAGTTATTCTAGTGAACCATTTTTGAAAAAATTAACTTTCAAACTCAAAATTTAATTTTCAAACTAATTTATTTTAAAAATTAGGAGTTTTTAACTGTATTCATAAACAGCACACAAAAAAAAACAATGTTTAGTCAATAATATAAGAAATAAAATAATAATAAAGATTGAGTTAACAAGTAAATTTCTCCGAAAAATATGGATCACTGTTCATTCGGTAACTCTTCTCATAAAACAACAAACAAATTAAAGCCATTTTTATTTCACTATCTATTTTCGGAGCGAGTTATTTAGCCATCAAAAGTGATAATCACCTTCTCAGACCGAATTTGGCAATTGTGACTGTCAGCTATCGTAAATCACCCCTGAGCATTATATTATGTATATACTTTTGCAACTTAATCTTAACTAAATCAGGAATCTTAAGAGTTCATTCTGAATTTCTTTTTTCTCTTGGCTTTAGGAAAGCTGTTGTTTGGCAGAAACACTTTCAACATATTTTGGAGCGTGTGGGTACAGCCAAATCCGTCCATTTTTCTCTATTCGCAGCACGATGCCTCAGCTATTCCTAAAAAGCAAATTTAAGGGTCGAGGTGTTCCTTTTGAAACAGTTGGCCTTCTCTTTACCGAATTTCAGTTTGGCATGATAAACCAGATAGTTTTAGCAGCACAGACTCTCGTTGGATTCAAAGTTTCAACTTAGGACGAAGCTTCACACTGGAAAGGATTGTGAATGCACCTGCACTTAGTTGTTCTACTGTTGAAGTCTATATCACCATCAAGTAACAGATATACATGGTGGGCCAAAAGAAGTCATCCATACGATGTTGTTTGCTCTTTTTTTTTTAATGAAAAACTTCAATTCTGTTTTTTGATCTTGTTTGTTTGAACCTTTAGAATTGTATTGGTCAAGTCGAGAAGATGATATCGGCCAAATGGGCGCCGCCGTCACAATTGATTGCTCGTTTTATGGCATTTTTCATCACTTCAGCGAGAACTTCGGACAACAGATTTTCTCTCCCACTCGTGTCAAATGTTGTCCTTGAGGGCTTTCAGAGTCTCTGGCTTATTCACGTAAACACGGGACTTCAAAAAACCCCACAAAAAAATTCTGAAACGGTTAAATCGGGCGATCTTGCGGGCCAGTGCAAATCGCCAAAACGAGATATGAGGCGGCTCGGGAACGCCGCCTTCAGAATATCGGTTCATGTATCGCTCCATGGCTTGTTCACTTGTATTCTGCATGTCTAGTCCATTCAAAACAGATTTGACATTGGCGGCCATTTGCAAAAATGAGAGCATCTTCCATAGGGTGATTTCTTTTGGCCCAACCTGTATAAACACTTTTTGTGTCTCCTCTTCCGGTTCCGGGTTTTTGGCGTTAAATTTTCAAGCAGCCGGACAAACTGAGATCACATTTGTTCGGTATCTTGACAATAACTGTCTTGGAATAGTTCATTTTTCCAAACGAGTTGGGTTAAAATACAAAATATACACACTCGGTCTTTTACTATTAAAAAAAAAAAAAACAAGGCAATGCAAAAGAAAACTTTTTTAAATGTATCTTTTATTGTTCTTACATTTCATACACAAACAGATGAATTATATTTCTTGTCAATTTTTAAATTTGAATTCTATCCAAAGTTAAAAAAAAATACTTAAATAGCATTGATTAGGAATTATTTAAACACGTACAAATCGAAAGTTTGTACACTCTAATTAAGTTTTAAAAATAATAAAGGAAAAAAAAAACAATAGCTTCAAGCTACTTAAAACGAATTTTTAAAAACCTAACATTTTCAAGTGCTTTCACGTGAAATTGATCAAAAAAAATTATCTTTTGTTATACGAGTGCGATGACCCGAGTTAAAGTTAAATTTAGGACACCAACTTTGCTTAGGCCCATTCCTCATCCTCTTCCAGGGCAGCTGGGGCACTTTCTCCTTGATCATTTCCCTGAAAACAAAAATTAGACTGTCAATTAAGACAAGAGCAAGATTAAGAATAAGAATAAAACATTTTTACCTTGGTACGGAAATCTCGTCCACCAAACTTGTTGCCGAAGTTTCCGCCACCACCACCACCACCTCCAGCATTCAACAAGAAGTCTGGTACTTCATGATCTGCTAATTTAAGGATCTTCACAAGGTCTCCTGCAAGGGCACTGTCCCCTTCAGGATCAAAGAAGCTAGTCGCTTTGCCATCATTGCCGACACGTCCAGTTCGACCAATCCGATGGACGTACTCATCGATACTCTTTGGAAGATCGTAGTTAATCACATGGGAAACGTTTTTGATATCTTAAATATGAAATAATAAATTTGCAGTCCCACATTTGATTTCAACGACCAATTTAATTCCTTACCAAGCCCTCTAGCTGCCACAGAAGTAGCAATCAGCACCTTCATCTTGCCTGTTTTGAAATCTCGGAGTGCCATTTCACGCTGGCTTTGCAAACGGTCGCCATGGATAGAAGTCGTAGGGAATTCGGTTTCTGAGAGCAGTGAAGCCAAAAAATCGGCGCCGCGCTTTGTTTCCACAAACACAATTGTGCCATCTGGATCCTCGTTCAAGATTTCCTATTAGAAAACTTTTATGTCAGTACACAATACTCACTACATTAAACTACATTGTGTTAATTCGAAAGTGCATTTTTGCCTAGATTTTAGTAAATTTCTGAGCGACACGAAAACGAAACGAAAAGAAGAGTTTTTGTTTGTTGGCGAAGATTAAAGGCAATTACTTTTTCAGTCTTCAATTAAGATCTGGAATACAGCTTCTTGAGCCCCTTCTGTAACAAACATTTAAAGCATGTACCTACACTCCGAAGGTCGAACGGATTCGTGTTAAGAACCATTTTTATGCAAAATTCTCAAGAACGAACTTTTCAGTAACAACAAAATCAACGCATGGAGTTGTTTAAGGACTGTGAATAATGTCAAAGACGTTCAAAACATGATAATGATAGAGCCATTTTACAGCAAAATGTTACAGGGCCCGGTGTCGTACCTACAACAATGTAGTGTTTTACAGTCAGTTGATGACATCTGCTCAAGGGCAAACAGCACTGCAGTCCTTAGCCAAATGTGACACTCGCTTCAACTAATCGCGGTTATGGCTGTCGGAGGTCACTAAGATAAGCTATCTAATTACTTAACTGTAGCTCAATGGTATAGCGTATGCGACGTCCCTTTGGGAATACTTTCTTCAGTGTCGAATTATAAAAAATATCACTACATACTTAATTGAAACTCTTTGAATCCAACTTGAATTGTTTTTTTTTTTTTTTTTTTTTTTTTTTTTTTTTTTTTTTTTTTTTTATATATATAATGCACACGCGCTCAAGGGGTTTGTTATAGCAATTTTAATGATAAGTCACAGCGCGAGCGATAGGAAGTTAGGAAGGAAGGGAAAGGAGGTGTCGATGAACATTGATCTTGAATGTTTGAAGATCAAAATGGCAAGGAAAAATTGTGCCAGGCAATCCATTCCACTTTCGTGTTGTACGGCTAAAGAAAGAATCTCTATATTTCACGGTACGTCCGAAATTGGGCTCAAGTGTAAACTGATAAGCGTTCCTAGCAAGACGAGTATTACGGGGGAAATGTTTAAGGGCAGGAACGCAGCTGGCTACTTCGAGTGAGCATTTTTTGCAAAAGAATATGTAAAATAAGGAAAGACATGAGACATTTCGAAGATGTTCGAGTGACGGAAATGTTTCCATAATGTTTCTCTCTCCTATCAATTTTTACGCTTTTTTCTGAACTCTGTCGAGCAGGTGGAGAAAAGTTTGAGAAGCACCTGCCCAGAGATGGGAGTTATACTCGAGTTTAAGGCGTATAAACGCTTTGTAAATTGTAGCCAGATCAGAAGGGGTGAAAAACTTCTTGCATCTATTAAGAAAGCCTAAGCATCTTGCAGCATTCTTGGCAATCTCAAGTATATGATCATTCCAACGAAGATTGTCACTGATACACATACCGAGTACTGATAGCTTTTCGGCCTCCTCGATGCAAGTACCATTCATGGATAATGGCATAGGGGGTATGTTTAGCTTCAACGACAAAAGACAGCATTGAGTTTTCGACGCATTAAACTCCACACGATTTCTAGTACCCCAATTCACAATGCTGTTTAAATCGGAGTTTAATGAGCTTATCATACGGTGTCGCTGTAATAACACGTCCGAAGGCGAAGGCCGTGAATTATCAAACGTATATGAAAAGCTGAGGGTTGAGTCGTCAGCAAAACAATTTAATGGATTAGAAGCCACAGACAAGAGATCATTTATAAAAATGAGAAAGAGAGTCGGAGACAGAACGGAGCCCTGGGGCACACCAGCATTTATTTTGTGGAGATCAGACTTGAAACCGTCTAATACAACTTGTATTGAACGGTCCAGAAGATAGCTTCCGATCCAACGAATAAGAGTATCATCGATACCAAATGCACGCATTTTCGATAAAAGAGCTTCATGCCAAACTCTATCAAATGCCTTTGAAATATCAAGCGCAATAATCTTGCTTTCGCCAAAGCGATGCACAGATTTGTTCCACTGTTCGGTGAGATATGCCATCAGATCACCAGTGGAACGATTGCTGCGAAAGCCGTATTGCCGGTCATTTAAAAGCTCCCGATCTTCGAGATATTTCTTGAGCTGACGATTTATCAGCGTTTCCATGACCTTGGAAAGAAGGGACGTAAGTGCAATTGGTCGGTAGGACGAGGGGGAGGAGGAGTCACCTTTTTTTGGGACGGGCTGGACAAATGCTGTTTTCCATCTACTAGGAAAGATTCCTGAACGATAGGAGCGATGGAAAAGCTTACGCAGTGGTTTTGCCAGCGATGAAGAACACCTCTCCAGAAGAATAGGGGGTATACCATCCGGGCCAGCGGATTTGTGTATATCAAGATCTTGAAGTACTCTTGCTACTGTACGAGTGCGGAATAATATCTGTCCCATAGAAGAATTAACGTTCTAAAGTACAGGAGGGGCATTGTTGCTTGCAGGCAACGTAGAACTTGCAGCAAAATGAGCTGCGAGCATATTCGCCTTCTCTGAAGAGCTGACAATAGGTTTATCGTCGACGATGAGCGTTGGAACTGATGATGACGTTGAGTTCTTGAGGTTTTTTACAAATTTTGTTTTCAGCTTTCTGCGTTACATCTTGGCCACAAACCATTTCGAACAACGAAACAGACGAAAGTGTATATATGTTGACATGAAGTAGATAAAGTGACGTGGTATTCACTTAACACTAATAGCAAGTTTCATTCAAGAAAAGATTTGATCTTTTTCAGTTTTGCAAGTTTCATTGCAAAAAAAAAAAGCAATTCTAGATCAATTCTCAACACGAAAGATTTCATCTCTGATGGGTCGGTAGATTCGATCTGAATACTTTTCTGTCAAACGTCAAATGCGAAATAATTTGTAATGTCGATTTTTATTGGTCACGTTAGATCAATCTCGTCAGATTGATTTTTTTCCCAGATTTTACTGTCAAGATTGATTTTTCTTGTGCAATGAAAAACAGAACGAGATTGATTTTTTTGTAATTGTGTGTGTGTGTCAAAATGACAATGTCGCAACAAAAGTTCAACAGATAGTCCTCAAATAATAAAACCACCTGGAGATGATCTACTGGATTCAACTGAGGCTACTAAAAAATCAGCAGACGCAGCAGCTGAAAAAGAAAAGGAAGCATCACAGTCCCAGTGTCCAAAGCTTATTGAACAGTTGGTTTTCCCCCACATTGATCTCGTGCGAACAGGGAAGGAAAATCAAGAATACTGTCTGATTCTGACCGACGATCAAAACTACAAGATCTACGGCTATTGCAGGCGTGTTTTGCCTGAAAATTCGGATACATGTCTTCCGCTATGTTACTGTATTATAAGCGAATGTAAAGCTCTGGGACTTTATCAGAAGCTACTAAAGGAAGTTCAGTCCCGACATGGACAGACAGAGACTGAAATGAATGTGCTATTCAGTAATCTACAGAGCTGATATTCCACCCGCTGGCAAGTGCTTACACATAACTGCTGGAACACAATGGAGCCGGAACCGCAGCAGCAGCCGTATCGCATGTCAAAATATTGAATACACACGAATTCAATGTTGTGAACACAACGAGACGGATCCGCAACCGCAGCCGCAAACCGCGACGGACGAGTTGGCCAACTTTTAATAAATACGTGCGTATTTTTGACATTCCATACAAAAAAAAAAAGAGCAACGTGCTAATAAAATCCTTTTAGAAATTAGGTCAGGTAATTTAAAATTTATTGAAAAGACTATACATGATGCGATATATGTTTTATCATCTTTTATATTCATATATATGTATGTTTCTCAGTGGAAATTGTAAAAAAACGTGGAGTACGTACGACTCCATTGTGGGCACTTCTAATTAGGTACGTACGGCATGCGGTACGGTTGCGGCTGCGGTTCCGGCTGCGTTTTTCTATTGTGTTCCAGCAGTAAAGATTCCACTTTTCTCACGTCCTGTGATCTACTCCACAAAACATATGAGTTTGGGAGCAAATTCCAAGGGTTTGAAGGAGTCGGCGACACTAGAATCTCTATCAGAGGGTTCATCAGCAACTCTCCAAGATAGTAGAAGAAGTTTAGTTCTTGCGAATGAGAGCCAAGGGAAGCCATATGACCCGTTGGTTAGTCGAAACCTAATCAGGGATCCCCGCTATGATGAAATATTTATCCGGCGACAGACTGACTTGCGCCTGGAGAATACGGAATTAAGTGAACTGCTCATCTGCCTAGGTCCTGAACTGCTAATAGATGTCTTCTCGAACCTGCTGCTTGAACGAAAGGTCATCCTACAGAGTTGTAATATTTCTCTGCTCTCAAAAGCAATTCTGGCCCGGCAGACAATGCTGTATCCATTTCAGTGGCCTTACATTATTGTGACTATTGACACTATTGCCTGTAGGCCCGCTACTTTCTGCATCTCTCCCGTTAAACAAACACTACCGACAAATTAAACCTACGCCACTTCTTTCACAGCTCATGGACATTTTGATAAATCTATTCAATTCCATATACTTCTTTAATGAAAATATAATAATCATTAACAATTTAAAAGGATTTTCTTTACCAAAAGAACTGAATTCTCGCAATAAAAAAACAAAACTTCACTTTATAATTAGAAAGAATTTTATTTTGCCAAAAAGAATTGAGCTCTCGCAATGCCAAAAACAAAACTTCAAAAACAGCTGTTCGAGAGTATTGTGATGGTATGCGTTAAATCTCGAAAAAAAATGAGATTTAACATATTGATCTAAGATCGAAAAAAAAATTGATTTCTTGACCAACATAACAATAAAATCTAGCTGTCAGATCGAAAAAATCGATCTAGATCGAGAAAGATTGATCTAACGTGACCAATAAAAATCGACATTAATTTCATTGAAAAGAGCAATTCTCACATTGAGAACAAATCTCCCAAAATTTAATGAAACTCGCTATAAGGGAGCTAGATCTTAACTTAACAAAGTAGTACTTTTCACCTCAAGGTGAAAGGTCGATGAAAGAGCAAACAAAACCTGAAGGTCAACTGTTATGAAGGAAACCGAGTCCCAGAATTTGGAATCGCGTTCACAGCTAAGACATTGCAATGCGAAAAGAGAAATATGAAAGGATCTAGTTGTAGCCCTATGATCGAGGAGGAGCTGAAGTGTTGCTGGTGTCAGTGGGCCCTATCATGGTAACCGATCAGAGAAAAATTGTCTCTAATTCGGACGAAATGTACGAATTTTGTATCATGGTACCTCTCCGATTGATAAATCGGACACACATCCGAAAAATAATAAAGCATGCGTTGAAAATGTCAAAATGACAGTGACGCACAGCGAATTCATGCGATGCATGGCTTTTTTATATTTGTATTTCTCTCGATATTCTCCGGCAGCAAATTACTTGCGGACTTTTGTCGGATGGTAATAAAAAAATACAAACTATTTAATTTCGTGTGTATTTGTTTTTTTTTTTTTATTCTTTTTCCTTTGTTTGAGGCTTTCTGCTTGTGTTATGTATTTCATCCCCTAAAAATACAGCTGCGCTGTGCAGTTTTATTCGACTACAAAGGAGGTTCATACTTTATTTTTTTTTTGTTTTCCTCATGCCATGGTATGCGCGTCGGTACGCATTTGTATTTCTCTTCCGATTCGGTTACCATGAACACAATAAATGCTCCGATCGGAACGTTTCTCCGGTCGGAGGATTCTCCGATCGGTTACCATGATAGGGCCCAGTAGCTTCCGGAAATCAAGAAGAAAAGGACAGAAAGCAATTGAAACGTTATCGAGTTTGCTACCTCTGCACCTGCAGAGCTGCAATGACATGAATGAACATGAGTATAAATAAAACTTCCTTAATTACTCCCACTCTCCGTAACTTCAAAAGCTTAACATTTGCGCGAAAAATTAATACTGGAAGAGAGGAAAAAAGGGGCGAAGACATACAAAAATACAAACACACTTTCAAACACACCCAAAATATGGTGGCGTTAATAGTCAAGTGTGGGTGTCATTTTGTTGATGTAGGGCCTTTTTTCAAATCAAAGAAACAATAACCATGTCGATATCATGGAGTGAATAAAGTGTCGTGTTTCCGTATGCTTAGAAAAATAATGTTTCTTCGGTGGATCTTCCAACAGAATTACGATCCAAAGCATACGGCAAACGTTTCAAATTACTTATTCCGCAATAATAAAGTCGATCTTTTGTTTTGGGCAGCACAGTCACAAATCTCATCAAGAATTTGTGGAAGTAAGTATTAATATGTGTTCGTGTTAGAAAAGACATTTTTTTAAATCAACACAGTTTGTGAGAAAGAACTCAAGAAACACGAGAAGCAATCAAAATCTGCCTGAGGCTTGTTGAGTTTGAAACTTCTTGAGTGTCATGAGTTTTACCAGAATGATGGCGAAGTATGCTTGACGCTGCGCCAACAAATAAGCCACTATATTTTTCAACTCTAATGATACAAAATTTTTGCAACACAATATCTACTTAAAATATCTAAATAATGGAAAATAAATTTTAAATTAATCTTTTTCGCAAAGGTTTTTTTAACTCGCAACATTACTTCGTTCCCACACAGTTTAAACTTAAGGAAGCAAGTATTTTGTAAATATAATCGCAAGAAGTAGAATTGAATAATGGTCGTAAAATAAAGTAATATTAAGTTTCGTATTTTGATAAAGAACAACGTTCCAAATAGCTTAAGACTCAAACATAATAATATGATTGATACAATATTTTGTGTTTTGTTAACTCACCAATAATTTAGCCCGCTTCTGGAACTTCGAAACCTCATAAATCTTTTGCTTTACATCTGAGCAAGCTCCACCAACCACACCAACAGCAACGAATATGTAATTATTCAAAAACTGACCAGCCAATCGTTGGATTTCTTCCGGGAAAGTCGCGGAAAACATCAAAGTTTGACGTTCTTCCATTGGACGGATAGTTGGATGATTCATTATTTTGGTAACGGACTCCATGAATCCCATGTCCAGCATGCGATCGGCCTCATCAAGTACAATATAACGTGTATCTTCAAATGTAATGAAACCCTTTTCTACAAAGTCTAGAAGACGACCAGGAGTCGCGATGAGGATGTGGCAACCTTTCTGTAAAAATTAAATAAAAAAGATTAAAATATTAGATATTTTATGAGAGAGGAGTTCCCCGCCAAAAAACAAGATTGCAAATTGAAATATAATAATTTAAACCACAAAACATAAAAACTTACCGCAACATTCTCGCCTTGGTGCTTTGACGAAGTTCCACCATAAACAATGCTAATTTTCAGATAAGACCCCAAAGCAAACTTTCGGGCTTCACTAAAAATCTAATAGAAGAATAGAAGATTCAATTTTAACAAGAAAACTCTTTTGTCTCGGTCAAGTTATTACCTGAATACTCAGTTCCCTAGTGGGCGATACAACCAAAGCTTGTGGTTTACCAATGGAAAGATCAGAGCTATCAGACAATAGGCCATGAATGATAGGCAAGAGGAAGGCAGCCTGGAGAGAAACAGATAAAATGAAATTGTAGTTAACTCTGGTCGAATTTCAGTGCAATCTAAAATTACAGTTTTTCCAGAACCAGTCTGGGCGCAAGCCATGAGATCACGCTTGTCCAAAACAACAGGAATGGACGTCTTTTGAATTGGAGTAGGCACTTGGTAGCCAGATTTCTTCACGTTTTCCAACACAAGACCTCTCAAGCCCGATTCTTCGAAGGAAGTAAATGCCGGAGGGACATTTTCACCAGATACCTATTTAATGGAGAATCATCATCCAGTGTCACAAAAAAAAAGCCTGTCTGAATTGATTTCTTACCTTCACTGGAATCTTTTCATATTTGGCAAAGTTGATTCCAGTCGAGATGCCTTGGTTGAACATCTCATCTTCGTTATCTGTTGGCTCTGGGGGGATATAGAATTCCCGAGGTTTCTGTGGCTCTCCTCCTTCTTCGCCATTGTCGTTCTCTCCTTTGTTATTATTAAACGAAGAGTTAAAATCATCGCCATTACGTCCACCTCGACCTCCTCGGCCACCACCACGACCGCGTCCTCGACCACGTCCACCTCCTCGACGATCATCACCGCCACCATAATCTAAAAAGATAAAAGATTTTCATGAGAATGTTCCAGAAACCACGTGCTTTCTTACCATTAGAATCACCTCCTCCATAGCCACCACCATCGCCGCCGCCGCCGTAACCACCATCACCGTAACCATTTTCACGTCTCTCACGTCGGCCGTCACCTCCTCCTCTTCCTCGACCTTTAAAAAGAAAAACAATTAATTTCACGCATTGTTGATTATATGACAATATTATGTTATCACCTCCACGACCGCGTCCTCTACTTTGGCCTCTATCACCATATCCACCACCGCCATTTTCCTGATCGTCGCCGTTTGAGTAGGCATCTGGTTTCCAGCCACCTCCGCCGCCTGATTCTTCTTCGTCGTTCGTATTACTGCCATAATTTCTACTCCCACCGCCAAAAGCTTTGCCGGAACTTCCCTAAAATAATTTTATTAATTCAGTTCAGTATCTCTCATCAAATCTTAGAAAGAAGACGACAAAAAGGATTCCTTGAACCCCATGTGACCAAAAAGGAAGAAGAACGATAACTTACCTGCTCTGCTTCGTCCCACTCGTCAGCCATTCCTACAGAAGAATAAAACATAGTTTTGTGTGTCAGCAACTGGAGCTTGGATTTCTCAAACAATACATATACATAAAAAAAATACTGATAAATGAACGTGTATACTTTTTAAAGCGATCGCGGGAATCTCAAATACCACCACACATTTTGTTACAACAACCCGTGTACACGAGGGAAACCCGAGATCAGAATCTTTTGTTTGGTCTGTCTTGGTTTGGGAGTCTTTTGTGGGATAGGGAGAGATAACCTTATGCCGAGTTTTTTGATAGTATGTAATGTATAATGTTGTTTCGGAACTGTCAGCTTTTTGCGGCGTTTTTGACAGCAAACATTTTATGATGGTTGCTGGGGTAAACGTCAAATTGAGTTGGCATGCAAAAAATGTGGCTGCGCAATGTTGATTCGGAGTGAGTCCGAAAAGAGTGTGTTCAGTAAAAGCAAATAATAATTCAAGACATCACAATTTAAAAATTTACCGGTTCTCCGAGAACCAGAACCAGGGCATAGAAAAAAATGAAATTTTATATCACCACTTCACCAGGAGCGCCAATGACTTCTTTTAGATGCAGAAAATATATATTTTCAAGTGTATGTTTTGGGATTAACAACGGATGTACAGTTGATATTATTTGAGAGATTTTAAAACCCAGAAATATGGCTGTTATGTTTGGGACTTTGGAATTAATATTGCTTTCTTTTGTTTACTAGAGTAGAATAGCTTATAAGTGGGATAAAGAAAATGTTTCGCGAAATCTGAAATACCAATAGTTTTGGACCCTCATTTGAATTTGCCACTGCAGGTTTTGTTAAGGTAAGGAGAGTGACCTCGACAACAGACCTTTAGAAATTGTTGAACATTTTTTTCTGAGGTTTTTTTACTGTTGTTTTGAACAAATAAATATCATCTCCACGAGATAGAGTAAAAATCATAACTCAAAAATTATTGGCAAAATGACAATAACAGAATAGTCAGAGATGACAGATCTTTTAAAACTATAAACAGAGAAGTATGGGTATAGTTTTGTCATCGTAGGTTTTATTTTATAGTGGCAGACATATTTACCTGTAGTGCGAAATTAGGCTCGAAAGTCGAAAGTGATATTGATGGAAAATTATTTCAGGGGACGAATGCAACTGGTTGTAGCATTGTTTATAGAAATGTTTAAGAAAAGGATGTTTTTTTAGCTGCATGAGAAATTTCGATGGTTGTTTTCTATGGTTTGACCGTTTAGAATGCCAAACTGTGTTGACATTTCTGTAAGGTTTGGCAAATTATCATGAATCGTTTAACGCCGGACCAGCGCTTCCAAATTGTGGAAATTCAATTTGAAAAATATAGATCTGTTAATAGAGTGTTCAGTTTAGTAATAGTGTTTAGTGACGCAGCTCATTTCTGGTTAAATGGCTTCGTCAATAAGCAAAATTGCCGTACATCGAGCGAAGTCAATCCTCAGGCCATTAACGAATCACCACATCCATACAAATTGACTGTTTGGAATGGTTTACACGCTGGCATTTATTTCGAAATCAGGAAGGAGCTGCCGTTGCCGTAAATGGCGAGCGCTATCGAGCTAGGCTGACTGATTTTTTTCTAAAAATTAATCAGCTGACACATACACCACCTTTGGTTAAAACAACGGCGTAACTTGCCATACTGCGCTCTTAACTATGTATCGAATTATGGGAAAATCAAGTAAAGTTGGTGACAACTTTATTTCCCGAAGTGGTCCTGTTAACTAACTGGCCACTCGTTCGTGCGACTTAACGCCTGTCGATTACTTTTTATGAGTGTATTAAGTCATTGGTTTATGCCGACAAACCTTAATCAACTCTTGAAGCATTGCAAGTCAATATTCAAGCCACCATTGACGGCATACGGCAAGATTTCTAGGAACAAGTAGTGAAAAATTCATCGAATGACCTATGTGGCAACTCGTAAGCCTCAGCGGACATACATGTTTTGGAAAACATATTTAATAAATGCAATGAAATTATCGACCAGATTACAATAAAAAATTCATTCCAAAAATATTTCTGTCTTGTAGAATTATTTAAAGTTTTCAAGCTCTTAATAAAACACCCGTTATAAAATAAGGCGAGCGGACGTAAATGGAAAACCTGCTAATGATATGAGAATAATTTTCAAGTCTTGGGCGAATATATTGCCTTGTAGATTATAGCCATGACAAATGGGGAGACATTTTACTTGCAACGCCCTAGGAAACCCAAATATTATGTCGCGCGTTTTTGGCGACGTCAAATATGTCATCGTTCTAAAGACTGTGATTTGTAATACACATTCTTCAGACAGTGCAAGGGTATATGAGATGATATGCCGTCTAGCACGAACCTGTGCCTATAGCTGTCTCAATCAACACAGTCTCGATGGACCGCTTATTATCTTTTAAAACTTACCAATGTTTAAAAAAGATTTATTAAAATTCGGCAATACTAACTAATGCACTTTTGTGGTTGTCAAGAAAACCTGGGGTGGAATCGGCTAAGGTGATTTGTGATAAGTGATAGTCACAATCAACAAATTTCGTCTGGCTAAGGTGATTGTCACATGTGATAATCACATTTTTGTGACTTTTTCTTGTGACAGCTATTTAGGTGTCACAAGAAAAAGTCACAAAAATGTGATTGTCACATGTGACAATCACCTTAGCCAGACGAAATTTGTTGATTGTGACTATCACTTATCACAAATCACTTTAGCCGATTCCACCCCTGCTATTTATTTTTCGTGAACATCGTCCAAAATTGGTTGCAGTGTCAGTCAAAATCGATATAGCATGCATTAACTAATGTTGCAGGATCGTTGTTGTGTGTAACACACATACGGTGTGATCAAGGTATGCTGGGACATTAGTTCCACTCACATGCCTCATAATTTTAGAGTCGCTAAGAAAATGGTGGTTTCAATTGAGAGCTTGATTCGTTAAAATTGCATCTTTCTGAAGTATCAAATTGGATCAGACGCATAAAATCATAAAATAGTGAAATCATTACACGCTGAATGTTTCATCAATTTTTATTTTTAAGTAAACACCCAAACAAATTAATTTTTTTTTTCAGTCCTGTTAGACTTGCAGGGGAGTCGGGATCATATTCACACTAAAAGGGGCAATAAGGACTAACAGTTGAGTTTAATATTCTCAATCTAGAATATTCAGCACTATCTTCGTTTGTCAAACCGAAAGCTACAAATTAAGTAAGACAGACCATGCACAGATTCTACAGAAATATACCGGCAATCATGTTTGTACGGACTACACAAAACCACGTTCGGACACGCTGCATAACAGGGCTTCCTATATTGGCAATAGTGGAGTACTAGGAAACTAGATTTGATGAGCTGAAAAGATAGCTTTACTAGAAATCCATATTGATATTATTGAACTGAACACAAAAAGAAGCTTCTCTTGGGCGTTAAGAACTAACATATGCTCCCACATACAACTAACCGAATAACAACACCTAATGGCAGCCTGATGTCAAAGTAACCATTAAAAAAAAGTGGAAACAGCAGATTTTAAGTGAATGGGATGGATCTAAATTCGATCCGAATGAACAGATTTACAAGATTGCATTGTACGCTTACTGTTGCATTTTCTTATTCTGTAAACATAAATGTTCCCATTCTGACTATGTGGGAAAAGGAAACGATGGTTTTAAGGGAAGGTGGATCTGAAATTGTACCGACTACTAGAATTTAGAGGCAAGATAGAAGGGCCAGATTTTACGAATTGCCGAAAAGGGGTGGAGAAGCTGTAAGAAGAGGGAACGCAAGGATGCTGTATAAAATTACTAAGTCAACGTAGTTCCAATAATAACCCTACAATATACCTACGTAGGCATTTATATTGGCCCCCGATAAGTGCAAATAAGAAAGCAGCTAGACTTGGACTTCGAGAAAAATCGCGTCTACGCTCAAGAAGCACCAAGCGGGGTTTGGCAGGTGTTCGATCATGTGTCAATCACATCAACATCTTGAAAATTATATTTAAGAAATCATTCGAGTATCGAACTCAGCTCTACATGTTCGTCGATTTCGAGAAGACCTTTATGTTGGCGTTAATCGTGGTGTTATCTGGAGATGTCTTAATGCTAGAGGCATCCCAAATAATATTGTTTTTGTACTTACTACTAAGAGTCCTACAAAAACCCAAGGTGATTTATTTTGTACAGCTTTCCGAGACCATTGAATTTAGAGCGAGACAAGGTAATATTCTCTCAATTTTGTTCTAACTTGCTATTGATGATGTTATGACAGCAAGTTGGTTATGAGAGACTTTGGTATCCAATTGGACCGACCCATTTCACAAGTTAAGCCAATTGGACTATGGTGACATTTGTTTAATGGCAAACGGCAGTCTGCTTCAATGCCTCAACTAATTGGGAAACATGTTGGTTTAGGAATTAACGCCAGAAAGACGAAATTAGTGCGCACAAACTAGAACCGACAACAACTCGTACTCGACTGTCGCGACAGTGGAACAGACCTAGACGTCAACACCAGAATAAGTGTAAGCTAGTGCATTGGGGATAGTTTCTCCTTCCAGAAAAATTCATTAAAAATGCTCTGCCAACATTTCAAGTCAACTACAAGCTTTAGTTAGCAATTACCTGTGTTGTATTTTAAATACGCGGTGGCCACAAACCTGGGAACTGTGGGTTACTACTGGACAAACAAAAGCGGGTATAGAAATCACACAGATAAAGTGACGCTGGATTGTCTATACACTAGAGAAGCCCAATAACAGTAGCATAGTCTTTCCAATGGAATCCTCAAGGTAAAGGGCGGTTTGGAAGACCAAAGAACTGTTTTGAAGGAAGCTATGTTCCAGAATTTGGAGTTGTGTGCACGTGCTGCGCATTGAGAGATGGAAAGATCTGGTTGCCGCTCTATGCTCCAGGAGAAGTTAAAGCAAGAGAGAGCGAGAGAGTGACAGAATCTATGCTTATATTCTTCGCCCTCAATAATTCTTAAAAAACTCTTACCCGAAGGATCTTCGAAAAATCGGGCGGTTTCGTGCAAGGACACGCCAGCATTTCGTTTCTTGCCTTCATGCCTGAATTTGAAAGCCTTTTCAATTTAACCTCAATCTAACCTTAGTTTTAAATTCTCATTTCTAGATAGACAAACAAATTTCAGGAGGCTAGTTTTGTCTACAAAGGCAGCTATAGATTCTTCTGGACCAATAGTTTAGCGCAGTAGCTGACAGATAACCGTAAAATACACGTAAAGTTTATTGGGAACAGCGGTGTGGAAATGTGACGGATGCAGGAGCGTTTTTTGTTTCACACGACCTTAAAAGTTACCCAAGATAATGTTTGGAGTACTATGAAATTTTTTGGAAACTTTGGATGAGTTCAATCTTCAATTGACTCTTTGAACAAATTCAAGAAAGGAAGAAATCACCAATCAAGAACATTGTAAACTTTTTCTTAAGACGCAGAGCAGACATAATTTTTTGCAATAAACTGGGCATCATATAATATATAATGAACCTAATGCCAATTTTTATTGCAAGACCAAATTTTGGATACAAAAACAACTTAGTTATGTAAATATGTATGTATAAAAAATATTTCACCGTTATAAAAGAGGAAAAACTTTCCATGCCGACACAAGCCAACAAAAAAAAACCATTTCTTTTGGGCGGCATCTTGATTGGCTTGCTGTTGCCATGAGCATTAGGATATATAATTCAACATAACGGAGTTATCTGGGCAAATTACATTTTTTAATAAAGAAGATATTGTAATTGATAACACACCCACATAACTTGTATACCCCAATATTTATAAAACAAAAAACTTACCAATTTATAAAATTTTGTTGAGTCCGTACAAGAATTACACAATTATAAAATATTTTCTAAAGCCGCTTATTTTTAGCAACTCTTGACAATTTATATAAACTACTTCAACTTTATAAAAATTTACTAGACTGCAAGGAAATATAATATAATAAATCTGAAATTGGCGACAATCGACAAAATGAAGATGAAGAGATGCACACGTTTTTCTCACTTTCAGGCAGATGCACGAATGACGAATCACGAATGTAAATGCGAAAGTAAATGAAATTTTTGTGATGGCCGTCTGGAAAAAACTAACGGTGAAAACAGAGATGGCTGGAGGTTGCAAAGCAAGCAAGAAGAAAGATGCCTGCAAGACAAAAATGGGGAAATTAGGACTAGTTTGGAAATTGTCGTTGTTTACTTAGGCTGCGGCTCCACTAGAAATATTTATTTCGGAAATTTATATGTATATCATAAATTTGTATTTCTGTACAATGTGGCAAATTATGTCATGAAATTTCATTCTTCATCGTTTAGTTTTAGCAGTTCTAGAAAAATTTAAAGAAGCGGAATACGAAACAAAGAAAAGAAACACCCATTTTGGGTGAATCCATTTTTAAGCAAAAAAGAATTGCATGATCTCGAAGCTCATTTTTGTTGGAAGGATGAAAGTGACTATACATTTTTTAGAATGTCAATTGCAAGCAATAATTAAAAACATCAAATCATTTACATGTCAAAAAATACACGTTTTGTTTGAAATGTATGTTCAGTGAATTTAGGATCAGGATGTAACGAAATGGCAGATTCATTTCCGAATTTGTTTCTTCTTCTGCGGAAATTATATGACACACATTTTATATGCAATTACTTATATCTAGTGGAAGCCAAGGAGGCCGTAACTGCTGCATAATACGCTAAGCTGCTATCTTCACTAGAGTTCACCAACGTCAAATGCCACCATAGAACTCTACAAATGGTGGTTGACTGTGTCGACCTCTATTTTCTCACAACTTACTTTCTAATAGCTTTATACAATACAACGTGAAGATACAGCGACGTCCAGTATCCACTGATTGCAACAAAAAATACTTCCTGTTCATAGTATTAAGCCTAGTACTCAGATCGCGCTAAACTAAATTTTATCTCTACAATATTTATCTCTACACACCTTTGCTAAAAAGGCGCGCTAAATGTTGAAGTTGGAGAGATTAAAGATACTATAAGGCAAGTTATGGATTCATACAAAAAATTTTTTTTTTGAGATAACAATCAAACATAACATTACGATGACAGCAAAGACGAAAAAAGATGGTCAAAAAATTCTGTCCGTCTGTCTGTATGTATGTATAGACACCTACAGCCCAAACGGTTGGGCCGAATTGCTTCAAACTTATATACTTATATAGAGTTTTTAAGGTATTGTACAGAGGGGAAATTGAAATTTTTTTTAGCTAAAAACTAACGGTACCTGCCTATTTTTCTAGAAAACATGGTTGAAAACAATTAAAAAACAGTCCAAAAACGGTACTTTGTATAGGACCGTTTTTTTGCTTTCGACTATCTCAAAAACGACTCAACCGATTCTTTCGAAATTTCACACATATATAGTTGTAGGTAGCTCAATTTGTAATGCATACCAATATTTTTGAAAAAAATTTTTTTTGTATTTTTAAAAGCATTTAAAAAAAATTTTAAATTAATATTCTGGAAACTGCTTATTAAATTTTTTTCTAAAAATTATAAATAAATATTTTTGCTGAATACCGATGAAATAGAGTTTTTGAATCTTTTTTTGAAAATTGTTTTCAAAAAGTTTTTCAAAAAAAACTTTTTTTCTCAAAAACCATTTCACAGATTTTTATAAATTTCTTCTCATAAATTAAAAATTTTCCAAGAAATAAAATGGCGTACTTATTTTTCAGCTCAAATTAGTTCAAGTATTTATTTAAGAATTTTGAAAAATTAGTTTTTATCAAAATCTCAAGCCCCAAGACCACTTTCACACATTGGAGCAAGTTTATTCGACCCATTAGTGCATTTTATTTAATATACCTTCATTATGCAGCCACTTAGCAATTATCGAACAAGTTCAAGAGCAAGTTCGTGCGACCTTCGCAAGACCTTCTGACAACTGTCAGAATTTATCTTGTGAAATAATGTGTTTTGCATTATTTCGCAAGCTAAATTTTGTGGAGACTTTTTTCTTAGCCGTTAGCCTGACACTTGGAATTTATCTTGAAGTGAGTACTACTCAGCTAAAAACCCAAGCTAAAATTTATCTTGGGTGGAAATTTGTATGGAAGATAAATTTTAGCGCGATCTGAGTACTAGGCTTTATAGTAAAATAAATGGCATATCAGCTGATTTTCAGCTTGTAGGCAAAAAGAGAGACCACACAGTGAGTTGGCAGTCTGTATCTTATTGGTCCGTGATCAAAACAACGAAAACGAATGGGACATTTTCAACAGCAAAGGGAATTTCTTCATTAGGCTTTTCTGTCTCAAATATAGATGGCGGAAGCGATGTTACAATGAAAACAGTAAGTAAATAAATTTAGAGTTTCCTGTCCGACTTTGAAGTTGGAAGCGGAATAGTTAAAAGTGATAACTGATAATAATAGTACGGAAACGGAATAGTGTGCTTTTAAACTTTAATTGCAATAATAACAGTAACACACATAATTTTTTTTTGAAAGTCAAGTGTTAAGTGAAATCAAGTGAAACGTTAGATGCCGTGTCATTGGGACAAGGTGAATTATTGTAGTAGAGGTATTTATTATTATATTCTCGAGCATTTTTTTTTTTTTTGTTGTGTTCTTCGATTTCCACAAAATGGAGGTGAAGACTAAAGCTAGCATTAGACGGTCCTTGTAATGGTCCTTGGTCCTTGCAAGGACACGTCATTATGTCATTATGAAGTATTTATCTGTCCTAAAGTTGACATGTCGTGTAATGGACATTGTAAAATGCTGTCCTTGCAAGGACACTCACAATGTCCACCACGGCAGCGTATTGGAATCCCTCTTTTTAAAATCCCGGCTTCTAAAATCCCGCTTGTTCAAAATCCCTATCTATTATAATCCCGCTTTTTAAAATCCCACTAATCCCGTATTTTTATAAAATAAACTAATGTTATAAAGTCACGCGCAGTAAAAACAATAATGAGAAATAGAACAAAATATGAGTAAAACAGGGGTGGAATCGGCTAAGGTGATTTGTGATAAGTGATAGTCACAATCAACAAATTTCATCTGGCTAAGGTGATTGTCACATGTGATTACTTGTTAATAGTTTAAAGTTTTTTTTGTTCCCTTTTGAATAATATCGTATAGCATTACTTTATACTTTTTTCTTGTAATTTATTGAAGATTGTCATATTCATTGTTAAAATAAAATGCCTTTAAAAAATCACTCATTGCTTAATTTATTTTAATTTTAGCGCGATTTTTTAAAATAAAACAACTACTTTTGATTGCAAAAGCGGGATAATAAGAAACGGGATAGTAAAAAACGGGATTATAAGAGACGGGATTTTAAAAAAGCGGGATAATAAAAAGCGAGATTTTACTGCAAGGACATTGTTGCTTGGAATGTCCACTTTTCATGGTGGTTTTGTTGTTGTTCAATTACAATGAGCTGCCAAAGTGACAGATTTTGACAATCTGGCTTGCATTTGCTGTTGCTCTGTTCCCACTCTGAACTTTCTGTGATACGCTACTTATTTTCACATCAGTAAAGAGATTAACAAAGAAAATTAATTAATTTTTTAATGAATTCGTTTTTCGTGAATTCAAACAGAAATAATCAAAAAATATTGTTAAGGGGTAAAAGTATAATTTAAGAGGGTATTTTTCGTCAAATAACGAAAACGAGTAATGTGCAAAAAAAAATATGTTATTAGGGGTATTCATCGAACTTCGTAAAACCAACGTAAACCGTAAACGTCGTTATGGTCAGAAATTTTCCGACATCATAAGCTAGCTGTCAAAACTTGTATGGAAAATCTTTTACGACAAATCGTATCTAAACTTTGCGACACTAATTTGTGTCGTAAACTTTGTCGGAAATATCGCTAACGTCGTAAAAGAAATTTAAGGTATGCTAAGTTCGTTAGTGACGTCACAGTCATCTGATTTTGTACGGATGAAAAAAAAATTGTATTTGTGCACGCGTAAGCCCGCCATATAGAAAAGTTTCAACAAACATTCTCTGGATGGTCAACTTTTCCATACGATAAAAGTATCGCGGAAGATTCGCGGAGTAAGCTAGAAGATTGATCCAAAGAAATTTTGGAAGTTTGTAAATTTAAAGAAAAAGTCTGATGGGTATCCAGTGAACTTTGTTTACAAAGATTCCGCTTTGAAAAGCTCACCTGAAATATGCAATGCGTTTGCAAAGCATTTCAATAAGTCCTTTATTGAAAATCCCGTCAATATAGACTTTGATTTCTTTGACTACTCCCGTGATTTCCCCAAGCCACTTTTAACAACATCCAAATTGACAATGATAAAGTTTTGCATTATCTTTCATTGCTGAAAGATGATTACTCTCCCGGTCCTGATGGCATTCCTCCTATAATATTACAAAAATGTTCCTCCGTTTTAGCTTCTTCCTTGCAATTCCTTTTCAAGCTATCCCTTAAGTCCAGTAAATTTCCTCAAGTATGGAAAGAATCATTCATTACCCCCGTCTTCAAAAAGGGCAATAAGTCCGATATTACCAACTACAGACCGATTTCTAAACTGTCCTCTATTCCAAAGCTTTTCGAACAAGTAGTTTGTGATAGTATAACGTTTTTCTGCAAACATTTAGTCTGCCATCAACAACACGGCTTTATGCAGAAGCGGTCTACTGTCACAAACTTATTAACCTTTATGAACAAGTGCTCAAAGGCATTAGAGAGTGGACATGAGCTGGATTGTATCTACACAGATTTCTCAAAAGCTTTTGACCAACTCTCACATGAAATTATTATTTTCAAATTGAAAGCTCTAGGTTTCCCTGTAGGATTTGTTAATTGGATATATTCATATCTCCGAAACAGATCATACATAGTTAAGTTCAGAAATTCGTTTTCTAGCCCTTTCCCAGCAAAATCAGGAGTCCCACAAGGCAGCCATCTTGGTCCGTTACTGTTTATACTAGCTATCAATGACGTAACTTCGTGTATTCATTCTAGTGAGATCCTTGTTTTCGCTGATGATATGAAAATTTTCAAATCTATTAACTCAGCTAATGACCGCGTAGAATTGCAAGCCGACATCGACAGATTTGCTATCTGGTGTAGCAAGAATTGTTTAAGCCTGAATCCAGCGAAATGTCAGACAATGGTACCAAGTACACACGGCTATTACATTTCACAACAAGTTTTGCATCGCGTTTTTAGTTTTAAAGATCTGGGAGTAAACTTTAGCCCGGACTTGAGTTTCACGGAACACATCAACTTTATTGTTAAAAAAGCTAATTCCATGTTGGGATTTGTTAAAAGATGGTCGAAGGAATTTCAAAATCCTTATGTAACCCTAGCTTTATATAACTGTCATGTTCGTCCCCATCTAGAATATGCATCACAGGTATGGTCTCCTTTCTACGAAGTTCATAAGTCTAGGATAGAGGCAGTTCAGCGTAATTTTATTCGATTTGCTTTAAAAGGTCTCTCCTGGGCAGATCCATACAACCTCCCACCTTACGAACACCAGATTCAAACTTTGTCACAAAGGCGTATTAACAATGATGTTATTTTTATTCACCAACTTTACTTGACACAATTTTCCAATAAAAAAATGCATGGATGGTAAGAAGAGATTTGTGATGAGAAGTTTAAAATCTCCATGCACTGTGGAGACAGGGATTATTTGCAGAAAATCACAGTATGGGAACGTCCCTAATGAAACCTGAAACATCAAATTTACTTTTAACAATGACCAATTTATAAATGTCGTGTAATGGTCACGTCAAAAAATTACATTTTTCATCGCGGTTTCATTCTCCACCATCTGTCAAAATGGTCATGTCGTGTAATGGACATTGTTAAGCTTGTCCTTGCAAGGACACCGAATTGCAAAAGTAACAATTTCCAATTTGAGAGTTAGCTATAATGTTAAACAACAACATGTATATACCCTAAATGATTAAATTGTTTTATTAAAGTGGGTCCTGTTTATAATGTTCGTTTTAATCCCGGGATTTCGGGATTAGGTATCCCGGGACTTTAAAATGTTTTAAAAAAGTTATTCAGAATATAAAAAAACTAATCCATAGTACAATAACAAAAAAATTTACTTAAGTAAAACTTATTTAAACTTTTAGAAACAAAAAATAAGAACTAACATTTATTTAACAAAAGTAGGTATTTAGGTATGTTCTTATATTAACATAAAAAACTAATTCAAATAAACTCTTAATAATAAAATAAAATAAAAACGTGTGCGTTAAAGTGAGAAAGGAGGAGCCTGTCTACTGCTGCCGAATGCGTGAGAGGGAAGCCAGACAGAGTGGCCAAGTAAAAAGAAACAAATACAAATTACCGTTTTTCTGTTTTTTCCCCTTCTGTGGCTATCGTATTCCATAACGGTAAGTATGATCTGCCTACTGTCTACTGAGGACTTTGTTGTATTTTTTTCCGATTTTGCTGCCTGAAAAAACTGGATCCTGGAGAACAAAATTAAGCCAAGTTGATATAAAAATTGGGATCACAAAGTTATCCAGAGTGACAGAATCTAAAAAGGACAAAATATATAAAAAAATATATAAAGATAAAATCTGGAATGTTGAAAAAATGTTGATGATGGAAATCTAGAAAAAAAGTATTCTAGATTTTTTTTTAATTTAGAGGAATTCTAAATCAAGAATTAATATTAATTTTTGAGACAATAATGGGCACGAGTAGGTACGAGGGGTTAAATACAAGCAATTTTTACTATGGGAGGGGGTCCATCTCGCCCCGTTTAGAAGGTAGTGGCGATTTTCGAAAAAATGACTTAAAATGGAAAAAAAGTTTACACCAATTTCTTTCAAAATTGTAAAATAAAGTGCTAAATTGGCTTTTTGTCAAAAGTGCCTATATCAATTCTTAATCATATACAAAAAACCGAATCTTTTTATGTCTTCTAGTTACTGAGAAAATTGAAAATTTCCAAAACAACTTTTGTAATCAAGTTGTATTATTTTTGGTATTTGAGTAAACTTGCTTACCATACAGTGCTAACACACATTCCAGACGTCAAGCAGACGAACTCAAACAGTTTATGGTATCAACAGTACCTTGGTGGCCCGCTTCGCGGGCTTCGCGGGATCTTTTGATTTTCTCCTCCTTTTTTCGGGACACCACGCTCACGCAACTTCGTTGCTCCGCTCGTTATGCATTCTGGGTAACGCTAAATGAATGGTTGTACTTTAATAACAAAGATGACATCAATCCTCAAAGCGAGATCACCGTAAATACCAAAAAACAAAAACCTCATAAGAAATTAGTTTTAGTAATTTTCAATTTTCTCAAAACCTAAAAGATATACAATTATTTGGTTTCTTGTGTTTAATTCAGAATTAATATGAGCATCGAACATGAAAAGCCAATTTAGTATTTAATTTCACAATTTGGAAAAAAAATGGTCTAAACTTTTTTTTCATTTTTTTTATCAAAATTTTTGAGTTTGAATGCAATTTTTTTGAAAACTGTTGGCATAAATAAAAAAAAAATAAATTGAAAAAAAGAGAACAGAGTTCTGGCTTTCGAACCCGGTATAGTTCTTTATTTTAGGTGTTGCCGTTGTTTTTTCATTTTTTTTTTGATTAAAAGTAATCTTTTTTCGAAAATTGCCTCTACCTTCTAAACGGGGTGAGATAGACCCCCCCTCCCATAGTAAAAAATGCGTGTATTTAACCCCTCTATAAAACCCCGTTATCAAATCTTGGCGACAAAGTTATCGTACTCTTCCCCAATAATGGCGCGAATTGTAACCATTGTCTGAAAAATTAATATTAATTCTAGATTCTGTCCATTCTAGATTTCTTTTTCTAGATTTTCGTTTTTTGGATTTTCCCAATTCCAGATTTTCTCTTTCTAGATTTGTTTGCTCTAGATTTTTTTTCTAGATATCGTGGTAAACCCATAAAAATTACGTCGTTATTCAGTCTATATTTTTTTTTTTATTTTGTCCCCCTTCCCCTACATCAGTTTTAAACGATAGATGTTCAAGTAGGTACACGAAATCATATAATGAATTACATATCAAATGAGATCACGAAAACTCATTCACTTTATAATTATTTATCTATATGTTTGCTGTAAGAAAGAAGAAAAAATGTTATGAAACAAAAAAAATTTAACTCAAATGTTTAAGCCACTAATACTGGGATTGAAAAATGTACCGGGACCCCGGAATTGCAATCTCTAGTCCTGTTCGAGCAACATTTCATAATTTCGACCCGTACGCCAACGAAACGCAATATCTGCCTAGGCAGTCGATTCTGTGACGCTTACAAGAACTAAATTATGTAGGTACCAGTTGTTTAACAGTGGTTCAGCACTGAATCTCGTTTTTAAATTTTTGATCCGTGGATCAACTATATTTAATCCGTGAAAGTTCGGTGGGTTAACACTTAAAGTTAAACCACCGTCTTAACTAACTTTGATTAAAAACACGAACCGAGGTAGGTTAATCGTTTTTAAATTTTGTCCGAGGATGAACCACTATTGTACAACTGACCCTGAGCCTTTCGCAGACCATAGTTTGTCGAATTCTGAGTCATGATTTGAGCTTGTATCCGTACAATTTTGTGCGGGTACGATATTGCGCTGTTTGAACCTGTTAGACTACTTGTGAGGTTTTCTTATGTCACAGGTATATGCCAGTAAAAAACAAACAATCATTGCACTTCTGTAATAAAAAATAATAATTGTTTTCCATTTTTTTTTTTTTTAGAAAATTGCACCTCCCGGCTGAAGAGAGGTGATCGTGATTAGACCTCCCATACGATTTTTTCTTGTCTCTACCCAAACTATACGCTTTTACTTTTTGGCACACCTTAGGTGCATCGCATCACCCTGAATATGTAGTTACGCTTGTAACTAGTAAATTTATGATTCCGTATAGAAAAACGTATCAAGAAGTTTATCTTCTATTACAAAAGAAATATTTTATATCAGGGTCTTCCATAGGACAAGGGCTCTACATTAGTCCCCATCTTTACCTACTGACCCGGACCCCCCTCTTTCTTTTATATTATTTCTAACAAGAAGTGCAATCCCCTTATAAGTCCTTCAATAGTTACCATTACTTTCCGGAAGTTTAAGGATAAAGGACAAGAAACATATTTTAACAAAAAATTCCACCACAAACTTCATAAGAAAAAAGTCCTTAACATAAATACATACTGTCGTTTTGATAACGTACTCACTTGGTGAGTCAGTGCTGCTTAATAGCGATTTCCCAAGCAACATTTTAGTGGGAGTGGCGGCTCCCAGAGTACCTATAGGTAAATGGCAAAAAATCTTCCCCTTCTTTCACTAGAAAGGATGTTTTACAAATTTTCGTTTTGATGTTTTCTTTAACTCTTGGCAGAGTTCATTGAACTTGTTTGTTTGGTTCGAACTTTCACTTGCGATTTTCCTTTTTTGTACTCGGGTGGTGTAAGTTCCTGTTTTCAGGTTGGGGAGGAAAAGCAAACCAAAACCACCGAAATTGAGAGTGAACTACGTGCTTTGGAGAACGGGGAGTGACCCCTTTTGTTATTTCTTAAAGAAACACTCAGCATAGTTGGAGGGTGGCAATTCGTTTAGCTAAAATGATTCTTGGTGGGGGTTATTGGGCTTTTCCTTAGGGTTTTTATTTTTCTTTTTTTGTGAATGCATGGTTGGAGGGATGAAAACATATACAATTCTTTTTATAGTGAGTTCTTAGGAAAGGAATATGTTAATTATTGTATTCTATGAATGTGATCTTATGAGTGTTCATTTATCTCGTCAAAACATATATGTATGACGAATTTCTGCTCGTAGTCTTAACATTAGTAAGCTAGACTTCCTTAAATCTGTCTTTGAAGAAACGAGTGTCGATGTTATATGCATTACTGAAACTTGGTTTAAGCCTGACGTTCCCAGTAGTGTATATGACATAAATAAGTTTAGATTAATAAGGAATGACAGAATAACTGAAACCGTTGGTGGGGGAGTTGCCGTTTACTGCAAAACATCCTTCTCGTGTCAGGTTTTAAAAAAGTCTGATGATAAGGGCATAGAATATCTTCTCTTGGAGGTCGGTGATGGGAACACCAAATGCCTTGTGGGTGTTGGTTATAACCCTAATAAAAGTTTTTCTCCTGAACCTATGTTTGCAGCCATTCGGGAATTCTCTGTGTTGTATGAGCATATTGTCATCTGTGGTGATTTCAATGCAGATCTTCTGCTGTATGATTCTCGTGCTAATCAACTAAGAGATGAGATTGCAACAGCCGCACTTTCAGTATCCAACTCATATGCCACTCGTTTTGCCCCCAATTCTACTCCTAGTCTTCTTGACTTAATGTTAGTTTCGGATTTATCATATGTTCTTTTACAGGACCAAGTGTCTTTAGATGGTTTTTCTGATCACGATTTACTGTTTTGTACATATAATATAACACTCTCGCAAAACCATACACCCTCAACCTTTCAATTCAGAGATGTTAAATCCATTAATTATTTAGAGCTACATAATGATGCCATCAACTACCCATGGAATCAATGTTATGATTTTTCTAATGCCAATGACAAGGTTAACTACTTTCAATCTCTGGTTCTTGAGTTATTCGATAAACATGTTCCTATTAAAACTGTTTCAGTGCGTAGCAAAAGCTGTCCTTGGTTTACCTCGGAAGTAAGTAGTGCAATCAGACTTCGAAGAAATATGTATGCAAAATGGAAAAATAATCCTTCAGATATAAACTGGGAGATATACTGCCGCTCGCGAAATAAAGCAACTTTTGTAATTCGCAGAGCTAAAAAAAGATTTTTTATATCAAAGCTGGATACAAACCAGCCTTCTCGAAGGCTATGGAATAACCTTCGTTCTATTGGAATAGGGAGGAAGCAAGTAGTTCATAACTTTCCCGACCCAAACATCCTAAATAGGAGCTTTATTGCATCTGATAATTCACAAAATGATTTTATACTCAATAATGAAGCACTTTTCGTCTCCCCAACGGAACTTGAATTTGAAGTGGTATCTGAGTTTGAGGTATTTCAAAGCCTGAAATCAGTTAAATCTGATGCCGTTGGAGAAGATGGGGTGCCTGTAAGTTTCATCAAAATGATTATGTGTCATATATTACCAGCTTTAACTCACTTGATAAACTTTTGCATAACAACCTCATCATTTCCCGATTGCTGGAAGTTGGCTAAGATTATCCCGGTGGCTAAAAACTCTAATCCCGTTTCCTGCTCTGACTTCCGTCCAATAAGTATCCTGCCCTGCTTGTCGAAGGTTTTTGAAAAAATTCTGGCTGCACAGATCTCGAGTCACCTTAATAGGTTTAATTTACTGTCTCCATTTCAGTCAGGTTTCCGAGCCCATCACAGTTGCCAAACTGCAATGATTAAAGTACTTGATGATATTCGGATTCAGTATGACCTTGACAATGTGACTGTTCTGTGTTTGCTAGATTTTTCGAAGGCCTTTGACAGGGTAAATCATCAAATACTTTGTATGAAACTAAAGAGTTACTTTGGTTTTCATGACAGAGCGGTGCATCTTATAAAAGACTATTTGACTGGTAGAAGGCAGAGGGTGAAGGTTGATCAGGTTTCATCTGAATTTATGAATCTGCAAATGGGGGTTCCACAGGGTTCTATTTTGGGACCAATCCTATTTTGTCTTTTCATCAACGATGTACCAAAAGCTTGTTCGAATGTTTCGATTCATTTGTATGCTGATGACGTGCAAATTTATTTGTCTCGTCCGATTGGCTTACAGGAAGATCTTATTTGTAGGATAAATGAGGATCTCCTCGCAATATCCAATTGGTCCCTAAGCAATGGCTTAACCCTTAATCCTTCTAAGTCACAACTGATTGCGATTTCTAAGAAGCAGATTAATACTTTGCTTCTACCTCCGGTTCATCTCTCACAGTTCAATCTGAGTTTTATGAAATCGGTGACTAGTCTTGGTATTAAGATTAATAATTCTCTGTCGGCTGAAAATCAAGTGAATCATACTATTGGACGAATCTATGGTGGACTACGTAAGCTTTGGTTATTTTCAAACATAACTCCGGTAAATACCAAACTGAGACTTGTCAAAACATTGCTTATTCCTCTTGTTGACTATGCCAATCTCATATACTGTAAACCTGATTCACATTCTCAGCATAAGCTTCTTGTAGCATTCAATGATATGATAAGGTACATTTATGGACTTCGGAGACATGAGCACATATCACATTACCATATGCTTGTCCTCGGGTGCTCTTTTCAACAGTTTCTTGAGGCAAGATGTTGTATGTTTATGCACAAGGTTCTACAAGATAGAAAACCGTCTTACATTTATGATAAACTTGCTTTTACCCAATCAGTAAGAACTCTTAAACTTATAACACCATCTTACAACTACTTGAATTCTTCGCGACTCTTTTTTGTTTATGTTACCAAACTATGGAACTCTTTACCAATAACAATGAGGAAAATTATAGCTGCTGCAGATTTTAAGAAGGCAATCAAATCTCACTTTTCTTAGTAGGTATGTACATATATATATATATATATAAAAAAAAAAAAAAAAAAAAAAAAAAAAACTAAATATAAAATTTGAAAGGGATGGTGAGGGGGTGAGTGAATAATGATAAGGGAATGATAAGTTCAGGAGACGGATGGCAAATTCTTTTGTAATTTTTAAAACAGTAAATTATTTATTAATTATGTGTGTAACAATGAGACAGGCTTCTTATTCTTATTCTTAATATTAACGTTTTTCATAATCTTAAAATATTTTTGTAGAAATTTAAGTAAGGTATTTTTATTTTTAAGTATTTGATTATTTTCCTAAAATATAACCATGTTTTTAAGGTACTATAAAAGACTAAGTCTTACTTGTACATTGAACCGAAATAAATTGAATTGAAATTGAAAGCAAATTGAAAATTGAAATTGAAATTGATGACTAAACTTGTTAACAAATTAATATAAGTTAATGTTTTATGGATATGAGTACACTTCAAGATACATTTTCTTTAGTATTCCATTGCTTATAAATATTTGACGTAATCAACGGCCTTAGATTAGCGAAATCAAATTGTATATCATTGAACGTGGTTAGTAAGTCCATCAACCGCGTGCAGTTGACATGTATTCTCTGTTCTTCCCTCTCTGTCGTGTAATTGCCTTTTGTATTGTCTTTAGACGATGTCCTCAGTTTTCAGTGCTTGTGTCTTCATAGTATAGATTAATATTAAATGTAACTATTTGACCGTAGTTTAAAGCCTCAGAATAGGAGACGAAATATTGTCTGGATATAGATACAATACACATTTCAATTCTTTTAATTTTTATCCTGGAAGGGCGTTTTGAGATGATGACTTACAACTTATTCTATATTCCCCTATTCTTCTGATTCATCCTTTCCTATTTTGTTTTTTTTTTTTTTTATCGACTCGATTGACCGCCTGTCTGCATCAATAGGTTTCACTGTGTGGTTTTCCTAGCAACGCAACGTAGCAGTTTCCCTTTTAAAATACATAATATAAACAATAATAATCCAGTAAACTGTCCGTTCAATAGCGTATTCGGGAGCCTTACCAGTTCTCTCTCCGAATTTTTCATTATAGAGACGTAGAGATATTATATTATATGTGCGACTCGGTATAGGTATGCATTTTCAATTAGACTAGGAGATATCCTCTTCGAATACCTACCCTCAGAAAGACATGGAAACCTTATCAACATTTTCAGCTCCAGGAGCCTTCAGTACCCCGACGTATAGGTACTTGTTGTCATTTGATAGGGATCTGTTATCCTTATGCTGATAGTAAAAAAGTAGTTTGTTCTAAGGTCAGAGATAGTTTGAATAATCCACAACCAAAGCCAGGCGAATTTCATTTATCTGAAGCACTTGAATATTAAAATTCGTTTTAAATTAATTCAACCCTAAAACATGAAGGCTCTGTGTAGGGATGAAGTAATATAAGTTTTTTAAGTCCATATCATTCCATAGAAGCAATTGACCGATTCCTTGATTTTACCAATTTAATCCCTGGTGTATAGATAGACTTATAAAAATGTAGAGGCCTGTTGATTTTTTTTCGATCTCGTAAATGCCAGCAAAATAACATACGTACACGTACTTCATATCTGTAACTATTTATCTTCTTTAAATGCCATCCCCGAATTTTTCACAAAATGCAACACGTGGCCTGATGAACTTCACATTCGACACCTTCTCTATCGCCAACTTGTATTTTCCCAGGAAGGACAATAATAGAGTAGACAATAAATTAAGGGTGAATTTTGTTGTTCTAAATTTTCGTTTCCGCTCAGGTAATAAGTACTTTTCAACATTTCCTTGTTATTGAATATTTTTCTACCCAGGTACTTTCAATAATCCATTATTTCATATGAACAAATTTTACTATCAAACGAAATATCCTTGAGTTCACTGAAAATAATATTGTGAAAGATCAGTTCAACATGGGGTGCTATTGTTATGTGTTTTAATTTTTTTTTTTTTTTGTGGAAGATCAGTTTTTCAGGACGATCATATCCTTTAAAAAAATACCACTCAGGTAGTGAAACTTTTAAAATATTATTCTTTATAGGTACCTAAGTCAATGGAATTTTTGTTCTTCTTACTTATATGCCTGCCGGGGTCTTAGAAATAAGGGTACCTAATATTATTTTACTTTAATAATAGAAAACCTTTGCAATACTGGTAGATCCTAGGTTGTGAGTAGGTAGCTAAACTAGGACGTTGTTTGGTGTTGGGAAATTATAAGTGAAGTCTTCCACAGCTGGAAAAAATTGAGAAATGGTTTTTTGTCAGTTTGTGTGTAAAGGAAACCAACCAACCCTTATTTTTTGATTTTCTGATATGATTTTGGTCAAGGTTAGTATTGAGGATTCCTTTTTTCTATGTAGGTATAAGTCATGATTGTAAGAACCTTCCTTCATTTACGGTATTATACTTAGGAGACCTCATTTTTGTTGTTTTTGTTGTTGTTATACATGGATATTCGAAAATCTGCCTGTTGTTTTTTTTTTTAGTTATATACGAAAACGTTTATTTTTATATATACGTAGGTATATATACCTACACCTAGATTAGTTAAATTTTACTCTGATTTTCATGTTTAGGGTACCTATTTGTCACTGGAAATATAGCTATTTCTCTTCCTTTTCAAAACGTCCGCTTAGACAAATGAACCTCGCTCGAAGAGGCTCCATTGTCAGCTAACTGCTCTGAGGCTAGTCGACCACTTTTTAAGTATAAGTTTTATTGCTCCAGCATGGGCGTGGGTAATATGGAAGTGCGCTCATTTGCGGAAATGGATTTCAAGCCACTTACGGGCTTGTGTTTTGAGACGACTAAACGATCAGTGTGAATGAAACGATCCGAAGTGAATAAGTCTTTTTGACTGCCAAATTTAAATGCAATATTGAATGTATGCAAGTGAAACTAAAGCCTTAAATCGCGTTTATCTCTCGTATTGTCCATGACGATTGCGACCCTGCATCATTACTTCATGTAAAGCATCGATTTTTACTAGAAACTAAACAAGAAAGACAGACAATATAGTTTCCTTTCACCAAGATTTCTAAACTAAAAATTCTAGCTACATATTTTCTGTGTTCACTTTTGCACCTGTTCATTGCGATTATATACAAATGTCCTAAACTTGAAAACATATTTGTAGCCTATGTTAAGAAGCGTGACTGTCCCGAGTAGTTTTTGTTTCTTGTGAGTATTTGTGAAGTTCAATTGAATGCTTTCTTAAGTTTGAAGAGCAAAGTTGGTAATCTTTCCCCATCAAAACAAATAAATTTCATTTATTGATCAGAAAGTCTTTGTTTAAGGAAAAAAGTATTTAAGAAATTGGGAGTTCCAAGAAGAAAAAAAATAACGGTAAAACCCCATTTTGAATATTGTGTGAGTTTGCTATCTTTTTTCGCATAAAAACTGACTCCAAAAGCTGCAAAATTAAGCCGATGTACACCTATTGCATCTATGCTTGCATCACTCATCAGTTGGTTGAACATAAGCCAAACACTTTTTATGATATAAATGTTAATCGTTAAATAAAAAAAAAAAAAACAAAACATAAATTTGCTCCCGGAATATCTTCAATTCAGTATCCTCAAAAAAGAAGGAAGAACTGCGAACTGATCAATACACCAATTTATTGGTAGTATAATTCAAAAGCGTAATCAACTTATACAAGGCGGGCAAAAAGAAATCAGCCTATTGGAAGATGCTCTCATTTTTGCAAATGGCCGCCAATGTCAAATCTGTTTTGACATTTGTGAACTAGACAGGTGCAGAATACAAGTGAACAAGCCATGGAGCGATACATGAACCGACATGAACCGATATTCTGAAGGCGGCGTTCCCGGGTCGGCTCATCTCTCGTTTTGGCGATTTGCACTGGCCCGCAAGATCGCCCGATTTAACCGTTTAAGACTTTTTTGTGGGGTTTTTTGAAGTCCCGTGTTTACGTGAACAAGCCCGAGACTCTGGAAGCCCTCAAGGACAACATTCGACACGAGTGCGAGAATCTGTCGCCCGAAGTTCCCGCTGAAGTGATGAAAAATGCCATAAAACGAGCAATCAATTGTAACGGCGCCCATTTGGCCGATATCATCTTCTCGACTTGACCAATACAATTCTATAAAGGTTCAAATAAACATAATCAAAAAACAGAATCGAAGTTTTTCATTTAGAAAAAAAAAGAGAGCCAAACAACATTGGATGGATGACTTCTTTCGGCCCACCCTGTATATCGAATATATCTATTGGAAAGTTGACTACAGATGTGCTCAGGCAAAAAGCCAAAACGGGTGCTTATTCTACAGGTCATTCATTGTTCAGGAAAAGAACTATGTAGATAATTATTATTTCAGTTGGATTTGGAGCGAAGGAAAGAGGAGAAACGTTTACCCAGTAGAAAGAAAAAAAATAACAGAATCAACGTCATCATCAGTTGAAGAGATTCAGGGATGCTTTAGAAGAAAAGAGGCGCGAAACGTCGATACAAGTGTGAAACATAGGATTTACAAGCCATTCTGAGCCCTGCAAAGAGGGTAATAGGAAAACTAGAGTAGATACGCAGCCGATGTTAACCATTTACAGAAATAACATTTACCAGTTCCTTAATTGCCAATGAGTAATCTGAATGAAGAATCGCTCGATCAATATGAGATCAAACTAGCTATCACCGCTTAAATCGAACAAGATTGCTGGAGCCAAATTATGTAAAAGATCTGAACATCATACTGGAGATGACTTTGGTCGGGGCATAGACCAGCTCACTGCAAAATTTGGCTAGAAGAAAGTACCTATGTATACCCGACGACAGTGAAATGCTTTAACACTTCGTTTCTTACAGCTTTAAACAATACAATCCGATGATAACAGCTGCGCTTAGTGTACCCACTCATTGCAACAGTGATGACTTTCTACTCAAAGTACCATGATTTTTATATAGCAAGGCCTGCCCCATCCAAAAGAGGCACAACTATATACACATATGCCGGTTGGTTACGAAATCTTGCAAATCAAAATCTCGCATTACAAAATATCGCGTTTTAAATTCTCGAATAAAGACAAATTTTAATTATATACAAGTGACGTAACAAGGCTTTTGGAGTCAATTTTTTCAACAGTCTTTTAGAACGAGTAGGCACAGGCACCTACAATAACTTTTGCGAAGCAAAATACTAACGGATTCTTGAAGAGAAGAGTTCGCATTTGTAAACTAAAAATCGTATGCGAAGGGGGATCTTGATTTGTTTAACTTAACTTAGGCTGCTTCCTTAACAACTGTTGTCTTCTCGGACACGTATACAAACCGTCCCAAGAACTTACGGATATCCTTGTTTTTCACAGTTGTAGATTGTTGAATCAAAGCTGCTGATCCAGATACAGCTTCAATATCGTTACCTTCAACGATAAGTTCATCCTTTTGCGCGGTCGAGTTAAAGACAGTCACACCTCACACTGGGTGCCATCGCAACGCGACGAATGTATTTCTCACCCAAAAAGTTACGGATCTCCATAATTGTGTTGTTCTTAGAGGTAACGTAGTTAATGGGTAAATGGGCATATACACATACAGCACGCATTTTATATTGGAATCCCTTAGTGACACCTTTAATCATGTTTTCGATGTGTGCAAACAGTACGGACGACGGCCAATTCTTTCTTGGCACAAAACCATTTCTCGACCTTCAGTGTACCTTTGTTGATCAGGTACATGTCGAGGGCCAAGTGCTTGAAGCGAAGCTATGCCTCAAAACACCGCTGGGCGGAGTCCTGTGATGGTGACCACACGTTCCTTAACTGAGGCCTTAATGTACGAGGGGATTTTCACGCATTGGTTTGAGTTGATTGTCCTCATTTTGACAACGCTTCGGACCGACCGGAAAAGAGGATTTTTTTAGAAAAAAAAAGGATTTGATTTGATTGTGATTTTCTAAAAAATACAATTTTGTTTAGAAGTTAAATATAATCTTACTTTGACTTTAATAAATTAATATCGATAGTCATTAAAACAATGGATTCTGAGAAAAGACAACAGTACCTGGATTTTAACTCCCTTTGTCGGGAGCACACTCGCTCACTCAACTTCGTTGCTCCGCTTAGGGTATGTCGATGTCCAGTCGTCTAGCAGGCGTCTATGTCAACAGTTTTCTTAATCAACAGCGTCTGGGTCGACGGCTGCGCGGGATCAAGGGACTTTAGCTCCCTTTTTCGGAGGCCCACCAGCTCACGCAACTTCGTTGCTCCGCCTAGGGTATGTCGATGTCCAGTCGTCTGGCAGGCGCCTATGTCAACAGATTCTAATTTGCGAGATTTTAGGTTAAAACTTGTGAGATTTTTGGGTGTGAACGTTAATACGAGATTTTTTTTTTTAATTTGCGAGATTTCATTTTACGAGATTTGAAAAAAAGTTCGAAATTTTAAATTGCGGGATTTCTTAGTGCTCCCACCCTGTCCAGCGTTTTATGTAAGCTTATAAGGACGTTTAATTGGTCCTTACTTACGGCTTCAGAGGCTTGAACTATAGAAAAATTGCTGTCCAGAATGGGACTCAACCATAATAACGCTAATTGATTACTATTTGTTCTATATTTTTATACCCTATTCCATAGAATGGGTATATTGTATTTGGTGTGGAGTTTGTAACATAGAGAAATAATACCGTTAGGTATAGAAAAGTATATATATTCTGACTCAGAATCAAAAGCCTAGTCGATTTAGCCATGTCCGTCCGTCCGTCCGTCCGTCCGTCCGTCCGTATGTATACTCTCTAGAGGTCGCAATTTTTGAGCTAGAAAGCTGAAATTTGGTATATATAATCTTTGGTTCAAGAGTAAGGCTTAGTTCTTGAACCAGTAAAATCCGCCCACAAACACGCCCACAATCGCCATTTTTGTTGAACAACCTCAATTTGGTAAAATTAAATTATGTTTTTTTACAGTTACGATAGAAGCATAACGCTAAAATTTTGCACACGCAAGCTTTAGGTAAACCTTCTTCCAATTATATAAAAATATTTCAGTTTGGGCGTGGCGGACGCCCATTTTTCATACAAAACCATCAATATTGTTTTTATAAAATAACAAATGTTATATTAAAGAGAAAAAACATTAAATTTTGTTAGCATTACTTGCACATAAACATCTTGTGTATGAAATCAATAAATTTGATTTTGGGCGTGGCTGACGCCCACTTTTCAATAAAAACTATTAAAAAATTGTTTTTGTAAATAAACGGTATTTATAATGAATCTGCAAGCCAAAATTTTGCGTCTCTTAGTAGAAACTAAATGGTTTGTGTATGAAAAGAAAGTTTTGAACTTTGGGCGTGGCTTTCGCCCACTTTTCATGAAAGAACGAAAAACGTAGTTTTAAAAATTTAAGGTACTACCAATATTCAATTTAAACCTTTTTCCCTTCCGTTCGTTTTATGAAAAATATATCTCTTCATTTTCTTGTGTACATTTTTTCAATACGCCCACTTTTGAAGGCGTGATTTCGATAAAATACCCTTTTTCATGTAAGATTGTTTAAAAACTACTCGATTCAGCTGTAGTTTTACACATATGCCTAAATACTGATCAAAGCTCAGTTAGTGCTTCAAATTTTTAAGACACGCCCACTTTTAAGGGGCGTTTCCGTCAAAAGTTGTATAAGGCTTTAATTTTTTAACGTTTTTTAACTATCGGTCGCAGTTTTGAAGTAAAAAGATAAACACTTAGATTTATATTCCTTGGTTACGTAGCAGAGTGTGGTCCATGAATTGTTAAAAACACCCATAACCGCTATTTCCATTCAAAATCTAATTTTTAAAAATTTAAGTTTTGCAGACGCATACACATATAAAAATATAGGGAATAGGGTATCCAACAGTTCGTTCCAAACGTACTGTAGCTCTCGCTTATGTTTTTTTTTTTCAAATAAACAACTTTAATTGCCACACCCTGTATATGTTAAGTTTGGTCTATACTGTTATCATTTCATTACCAGTGATGTATAGTCTAACATTTTTTTGTGCAAAAATAAAAACAATGCTTGATTTTTTGTATATATTTTATAATTTTTGTTTTATTATTTTTTATGTGAAAACTTACAAAAGCTTTATATTTTTTGTTACTTTGCCATATTTTTTTTTTAATATTATTTTCTTTAAAGAGTACAAAAAACTAATAAATAAATAGAATTGCCAGATTTAACTTAATTCTGCAATCATCATACTATTTAAGTACTACGTATGTAGTTAGCTGTTTTCGAATATATTGTTAATAAGTTTTTTTTTATTGTTTCCTTATAGACAAGACATATTATTTATGTTTAGGTTTTTGTATTCAAACGTATATTAATTTTATTTATTTCTAGCAGTCTATGAAATTAGGTTATTCAGTTTTTTTATTTTTGTTTTTTTAATTTTAAATGAATAATTTTATTTTTAATGATTTTTTATTCTTATTTCAAAAAGTTGAGATGATGAGTTGAGTTTTGAGTAAATATGTATGTTTGCATGTGTTTTATGAAAGTGACCCTAAATACAATTTAAAGTTTTCGTAAGTTTAGTTTAGTTTGTGATATGAAAACAATAAAGTAAAGATTGAAAGACAATAACGCAAACAAATGTACATATATTTGTATATGGGCTAAACAACATAAACATATTTTTTTAAATACGTAACTTTAGTAAAATCATAAGTTAACAAACAAGAATATAAAAAATAAACAACGAAAATTCTGGTCAATGATTAATTCCCCAACTGATCTTACACTTGAAACGCTGATTAAATTCTTCTATTTTTAATCAGTATTTCAAATAATTTAAAACATGACTATAACTGCAATATCCCGCTGCGCTCTGCCAGATTAAATTAAGAACCAAAATTGTTTTTAAATGTCTTTTTATCGCAATGTAACGCAACACTGAGCCGGGCGAAGAATTCCACATTCGTGTCGTACGGCTAGCAAATAAGTCCCTATACTTAACAGTAGGCTCGAGAGTAAACTGATAAGCATTCCTAGCGGACTGAGTAGGTACTACGGGGAAACTATTTTATAGGAGTAATACAACTGGCTATATTGCTGGAGCAGTGTCGTCTATTCAATTAATGATGAAGTAAGAAGATACAAGAAACCATACGACGATGTTCAAGTAAGACGAATTTTTTTTTCCTTATTGTCCTTTCACTCATTAATTTTGAGGGTCTTATCCGGTCAGGTACCTATGGGAATTTTTATGCTGCCAAATCATATGGGAAGGAACATTTTTTGGAACGTCCTAGAATACATAAACATTTTGCAGTATTTTTTTCAAATATGTGTTCGTTCGACTGACTGAAAGCTGTTCAGTTTTCACAATGCGAGTGCTACTATTGCTTTAACGATAGAAGCCAGCATTACATTTTTTAAGCTTTAACGCCCGTTAGACAATGTAACTGAGTTTATTATACGCTACTGTTGCAGTTCTACACCCGTAGAACAGGGCTTTAAATCTTAAAACGTACATTATGAAAAGCTGTAGGTAATGTATTGAAATAGGTCTTAGAAAAGAGATCATTTATAGAGATGAGGAAGTTAGACGGTGTTTTGAGGACACACCAGCAACGCAACACGAAAATGGATTCCATATATTGATTATTCCTTGCCTAGGTTCGAAATAAGCCTTAATTGCCTACACTTGATAAGCTTTTCCTAGCCCAAACTTAAGAATTAAATCTGAGGTCCTTGATCCTTATAGGGTTTTCACACCGAGCCGGCTAAAATTTTACGAAAACCTGAAAATCATTCACACCGAACTTTTCAAGTTTTCGTTTGACATTTCACTTCATTTTTACAACAACTGACTATCAAATTTTGAAATGAAAATATTTTCGGCTGCTATGATTGATTTTTATTTGTTTGACGTTAATGCGCTTTTTAGGTGTGTTTGGAAAGAATCACAAGAAACTAAGGTGTGTTCTGAAAGAATCACAACAAACTTAGGTGTGTTCTGAAAGAATCACAACAAACTTAGATGTGTTTACTTTGTATTCCAACAAGCTTTCGACAGGTTTTATATAAAACTAGCTAGTTGTTTTCGAAAACTTGTGTTTAGCAAATATGTATGGTAAAACTTGTGTTTTCGTTCAGGTTTTGGGGGTTTGTAACGAAAACCGTGTTTTCAGCTCGGTGTGAAAACCCTATTATCTCTGTGTCGATATTAATCATCACGTAAGTGTAAGCGTAAGGCCAGACCTTTACATCAATGGAAAGTTGTGAAGGTCTTGAGTGTTTTAATAGCGGTTTGCATATATTCCGTCAATAAATGCACCTTATATTTTTTTTATTTTCACAGATCCCAATGTAGGTATAGGTATGTACATTATATAGAATCTTTTGTGTGCTTATGCTGGTTTTTGATTACAAACTTTGTATCTAAAACCTAAGAGCTTATATATATAAATATACTATGAAAAGCAGATATGCTTCCGTCCATTTTCGTCAAATATTGCTAGAACGAAAGGTAACATTCCGCTCGGTTCTTCTCGTGGGGATTAAATTGGATAAAGTGGCGATAAAACTCGGCCCTTAGATGTTAAAAATGTCTCTAAATGGAAGAATTTATTGTAGAATGCAGCTGAGATAAAAATGCTTTTCATGGCATGAAAAAGTCGAAGATTATACAGGTTATGTGTAATAATGACGTCACGTCAAATCGGAAAAACACTTTCAAAAAAACATATAACCAAGATCGAATCGATTTGATGCGATATTCAAAGGCCCTATACTTCAAAGGGCAGGATCCCTACATAATCCCGAAAAAGAAGAAGCAAAATTTAGCATTCCCAGTAAAAGCAAGTGAAAGCATATTTATGTACTTAGCTAGCCGTAAGACATCCTAAAGGCGGATCACAGTAGGTTATGTCATTCGTACATCGTACTTAAGAAAATAAAATAAAAGAAAACTAAAAAAAAACTGCATAATAAACATTAAATGTATTTTTTTGTAATGTGGATTTTTGTATGTGATATAATGTATAAAATAATATTCGTAAACATAAAATGAATTTTACATGTAAAAACTTACAAACTAAAACAATTAAAAATAAGTTTTATATAATATTTAATTTTGTTGTTGTTTTTTGTTGTTTAAGTATGACAAGAAAACTCAAGTTCAAAATAGAACTTATCTATTAATTAAATTCAAAAAGCAAAAAAAAAATTACATTTAATTTGTAAAAAAGTTAACAAAAAAACATACAAAAAAGTTATTCAATAACATTTTTTAAAATCTTAAATAAGGAAAAATAAAAGTTTCTCTTTTTTTTTGTTTATAAATAAGAAAAGTTTTAACAAAATTTATATACCTAAATGTAATGTGTTTCGATAAAAAAAAAAAAAAATTTAGAAAATTATTGATTAAACATTACAAAACAAAAAATTTAAACCTCGTACTAATCGGGTCATACTCCTGAGACAGTCTTAGAATCGTGATCGTGATCTTGATAGTAATACATTATGTATTCTTATTTTTTTTATGAACAAAATGAATAAATAATAAATATTTGTATGTAATCAAATAAAGAAGATGTTTTTTTTGTTTTTTTTTTTAATGAAATCAGTACTTGGTTAATTGCGTTCCTCGTTTTTTATTAATACATATTTTTTTTTTAAATATTTTTTATAACATACAGTTTTGTTGTTTTATTTTTATTTTGTTGTAAATCGAGCGTAAAAAAACCCATTCATTCTAACATTATTTATTATTTGTTTCCATTTTCATAATTTAATAATTTTGGTAAAATTTTGCTAAGAATACACGAACTTTTTTTTTAATTATACTTTATTTTTATTCATTTTTTGTTTTCTTCTTCATTGTTCTAGTTACCTATTATTATTTCATTTATTTATTTCAAGGCTTTGTTTTTAAGACAGAAAAAATGTTGCAGCTTTTTTTTTTCTTAACTTTTTGTTACAAAATATACGAAAAAGTTTTATAATTTTCTTCGTTTTTCTTTGTAAAAAAAAAAATTCCAAAATCAATTTTTTGCAAATTTTATGCAAATTTTACTTTCTCTTAAAAAATGTATATAGAATATAAATATGTATTGACTAAATATATAATTTATGGCATTAATTTGTTTTTTTTTTTCTCTCTTCTTCTTCTTCTTTAATTATTCTGATGTTTTTCTTATTATTTGTCTTTGAAGTATAAGAAAGTTGTTGGGGTGTTTATTTTATTTTAAATTGTCGTTAGATTTTTGTGTTGTGATTTTTATGTCTTATTCAAGTCTTATGTTACGTGGAAGGGTTGTTTTAAATAATTTTTATTCAAAGAACTGTTGAACTTTTGAAAATGTATACATTTAAACAGAATGATAGTAGGCCTTTCAAAACGCCTTGGTTGCCTTAAAAACGGGAATACCCTGGCTTTTGACTGCCTTTCCGTGTTGCCATTTTGACAGAATGTTATTCGATCGACTCGGAAAAAAATTTGGAAATATGAAACTTAGACATTTTCGACCAAGAAATATATCCCCGATTTGTGAACTGCGAGCCGACCCAAGGTGAGTGATCAATGATCAAGTTACCAATTACCTACTGACTTATCTCATAACTTAACTTCAAAAAGAGCTAGAACTTTTCTGAAGGAATCTTTTACAAAACACATTTTCAAAAGTCCACTCAATAAATACAAAAAAATATTCTTTTACCGACAATTCGGATACACAATTCTTCAAAAATAAAAAAAAATACTCAGTTATAGTTTAAAAATTGAATGCAAAATGACGTCATGAATGTGTCGACTGATTTTATTGCGAATCTCTTACCCTACTATCTTTTTCTTCTCTATTTGACTACTTTTAACCACACATTCTTTATAACTCTGTTTAATGTACAATCGTTATTAAATTTAATGTTACAAACAAATAAAAAATAAAAATACTCTTACGATGCCTTTGCAAATTGTATTACCGAACTCATCCGCATAACTTTTGGAACTTCAGCTTTCGACGATTGGCTGTCTTTTAGGTAAAGTTTCCGTTTACGCAATGGCAATGTCATAACATCACGATCGGCCATCATCATTGAATCACTTTCTGGCGATGAAGATCGTTCGGGAGATGCTGAGGATGCCGAACGATGAGGCGAAAGGCCTGCACCAGCAATGGCTGCTTCAACCTGACGGACTATGTCATTAGCGGGAATAGAGGATCTAAAAAAATGGAAGAAAGCCAATAATTTTAAGTTAAGGTCAAAAATTGCAACAATATAAAACTCACCTGAATTCTGCGACCGGCGCTGGATTATAATAACTCTGCCGAACTGAATTCGCTAGCAGATCTTCTGTTTCGTTTTCTGTTTTTATTCTCCTGCCAGTATTTAAACTATCCTCCTCCATCACCCTTCGACTTGCCAGTGATGCAGCTTCTAGCAGAGCTGGATTGATAGTTGGTCTTCCGACAAATTGTGGCATTTCCCCTTCTTGGTGTATTGTGAGCTGATCTTGCTGGTCATCTGATGGTGACGCCGACCGTGCCTGATACCTATGGTAGACATTGCTAAACGAGATCATTTCTTTTGCTCGTGGCTGCTGATCTTCGAGTAGTTGATGCAGTTGCAGTTGCTGTTTTTGGTGACGTTTACTGTGATGATTTTGGTGCTGAGTTAGTTCAGCTTGAATCTCTGGTGGCATCTCATCCAGTGAGGTGCTACTACTGCCAGTGTTTGTGGAACTGCCACTGGTGGAGATTGCGACACCGCTATCGCGGCTTTGATCAGTCTCAAGAATTATTGATGATGAAGATGGCGAACTCGGTGACAAAGGCCCCTCCTTTACAACCATAGAGATCGGTGAGCCGGGAGCTTGTTGATTGCTGCTTCCACTGGGATTCTCCTCATCGTCGGGCATTTCGTTTGCATGACCCTTTATGTGTGCCTCCATTTCTTTTTTGCTTTTGAAAGTCTCATCGCAAATGGTACATTTATAGCACTTAGACCCATAGTGCTGCACACGATGCAGCTTAAGGACATGATTGTATCCAAAATCCCGGAAGCAGATATCACAATGGTAAGGTTTCTCTCCGGTGTGTGTTCGCGAATGAACTTTCAGCTGTTTGGAGCAAGTGAATCCCTTACCACAGCCCTCAACTGGACATTTATAAGGTTTTTCTCCTGTATGCGTTCGCATGTGGATCACCAGCTGGCCAGACTGAATGAAAGTCTTTCCGCAAACTGAGCACTTGTGAGGTCGTTCGCCGGTGTGAATGCGCATGTGACGGTGCAGTTTGCCACTGTGTTCAAAGGCTCGACCACACACGTCACACTTGTATGGACGCTCTTTCGTATGAATCCGCCGATGAACTTGTAGGTTTTCTTTAACGCTGAAGAGTTTGTGACAGAATTCGCACTCGAAGGGTCGCTCACCCGTGTGCGTGCGATAGTGGCGGATCTTTAAAAGGGAAAGAAAATTAATTTCGAGGTTAGTAAAATGCGGCGAAAAAACTGGAAATTTATAAAACTAGCTGGCCCTATCAGTGTTGCTTGGTATAACTATAAGCAAATATGGGAATTTTACAGTCTTTTTTGTACATGCGAAACAAACATGATAGTGCGAAAATTCGCTTAATATGATGTGCCGAAAGCACTTCAAAAGATGTGGGAAACCTTATTGAAACCATAATGGAATTTGCCCCTTGGAATAATACGGACGTGTTTTACAGTCTCAAAACTTTACTAGCTGACTCTACAATCATTGCTTGGGTTCTCACTCAAAATTCTGAGTTATATACTAAGGCTTGTTTTATAGCAGTCGTTCACCTTCTGATTAATCTTCTTTTTATGTTTAAACCAGATTTAAATTTTGATACAAGGATCACCCCGTTAAATTAAAAATTTGGTTAATTTTTGTCTTATTTGAATTTTATCTCAGGGCGTACTCCGGATAAAACCCAAGTGTACCACAACTGGCCCTAAAATTGTTCGAATTACCTAAGATTTGGTAAAATTTCCTATGTTTTAAATCCAGTTTTCTAGTAACACGAACAAAAACTACCAAAACTACAAAGAGTATGTAATTTAAAAAAAGCATCTTCTGGACAAAAAACTGGCATTCTTTGAAGTGATTTCAATTAATGTAATCCCTGATTTAGAATGTATTTTTGTTTATATCTTACCAGTCTAGCAGGCACAGCGAAAGTCTTTTGACACACATTACACTGGTAAGGGTCACTTCCGCTTCCATTAGCCTTGATTTGTGGGGTTTTTGGTATACCCGCCGGAATCTCGTTTATTTGCTGCGACACCATTGCAACTCCTCCGGCACCACCTTCAATTTTCGCATGTGATTTGGTATGACTTGTGTGGGCACTTTTGCTGCCAAAAGTCATACCACATTGTTCACACTTAAACTGGGGCTTTGTTGGTGATGTTGTTGTCGTTGTTGATTTTCCTGAAGCTGATGAGGACTTTCTACCATTATTTGTTGTTGTTGCTGCTGTTGTTGTTTGGGTTACACTTTGTGTCGTTGTTGTGTAAATGGTTATATTTTGGCCATCATTGATTTGAAATGTTTGAACATCGTGTGGAGATATGAGAAGAGTGTCAGCATTTATTGTCGAAGATGGTGACGATGATGATGATGATGTTGGTCCTCCCAATCCACCTCCAATGCGACTTCTAATACTTGTGATTGGCTGTTGCACTATCATGTTTGTTTGTTGGTACAGTTGGTTATCATTGATGTTGCCTGAACTTGTCAAAGGTATGCAGAACTCTGATTGTGATAAGGGTTCCGTTTTCATAACCAATGGCAATGATGATGGATAGTAAACCATTGTGTGGGTTTCTAAAAAGAAAAGAAAGCAAACATTTAGAAATGTTAACTTAACCCAGAGTTTAAGCTGGTTCTTTATTTATTTTATTTTGTAGGTTAGGTATGTATTTTTAATTCTTAAAAATAGTATGTTCGCAATTTTAATATTGAAAACTATGGACATGATAGCGAATTTTTAATATTATTTATCAGGATGGACTGAAATACTCTTAATATTAAGAAGTAGTTTTACAAAGGCCATGTCTCCCTTTTAATAAGCTTCAAGAAGTGAACAAAAAATCTTTTGAATTGTTGAGTGACCGGCGAAAGAGGTTCCTAAAGATTAAACCATTTTTGGATGGAGCTCAAACATCTGTGACAAGACCTACTATCAAATGAATAGATAATTATAACTGCACTACATCTAGAAGATCTATTATTGTGTTCTTAAAGGGCTGGATGAAATTTGTCTTTTATTTGGGACATGGTCTGGACATTTTTTAGTGCTAGACCGAGTTAGCAGGAGGTATGTTCTGTGCTTACATTGATCAGCAGGGATTCCGGTAATTACTCTTCGGTTAATTTTATTACCACTCCTGGTTATAGTTCCCAAGCAGCCGTTTAGCCTGGCTTAACTTGAGGAATGCTCGACAAGTTTTCCTTTTCTTGCACTCTTCTTGGCTTTTTATTTGGATTTTGATTACATTTTACCCTAGACTGCATCAGTAGAGTTCCAGCCCTAATGTAGGTATTAAAGAATTTATCTATCACATGGCATCAAGGGGGTCTAAGCAGCGCTAGGGAGGGGCAAAGGGGGGAGTCTCCCCGGGCGTCAGCCTTTGGGGGGCGCAAAAGACTGCAATTTGTCACAGATGAAGATGTAGAAAGAGCCGAGGCTGTTATCCTCCGGGGGCGCAGAAAAATGAAGAAAGAAAAGAAAGAACATTGAAAGTGATGAAGAGCAAAAAAAAGGCCTTCAAAACTGCTTCGGTGATGAAATTATGAAATATTGCTAGGCACCAAATTCGACTTTTGCCCCCCCCCCCCCCCCCACCCCCCTTCCACAAATCATAGATCCGCCTCTGGGTCTAAGTAATAGTCGGTCATATTGACAAAGTTTAAAACTACCTTATCTTCGTGGATTTAAAAAAAAAACCTTTCGACGGGATTAATCCTAAGGGTACCTCGGATTCCTTACTATGTGAAAATCCTACATATTGTTAAGGGTTTAGGTTGCTTTTCGACCATTTAGGTCCGTTAAGGACTGTTTTTCCTGGCAATCGATACCATGGTGGGTACAAAAGAAAGGCATGAGGTGGGTTAAGAGTAAAATCTTGTCCAAAAAAATTGAAGCAATTGCAAATAAATGTAAAGTCAAAGAATTATAGAAAAGTTAGTTAACTATCTGAGAAGTTTAGTAAGACTTTATTGTTGAATAGCCATCATGCCTTAATTTATTTGTACAAAATAAATTAACTAACCTCCTCATTTGTATCATGTCTGCTAGGTATTTCGAACTGTGATAACTTGTCATAAGCTCAAAATTAATATGGCATTGCCTTAAGGACCTTTGCGTGACAACAAAGCAAAGCAATCCCTCGAATTAAAATATGAAAATCAAATGTATTGAGGGACGATTATTTTAACGCGACTTAGTGTAGGTACCTACCTATAGATTATATTGTTATTGCCTTAACCTCCTGATTGATAAAAAGTGCAACCAGAGTAGCCGCTTTTCTATTTAAAGTTAGGTAGATATCTTAAACTGCAACCCATGACGTACCTACCTAGTTATATCACACGTAACTCCCAGTTGCCTAACATATATTTCGTACAACCTCATATTACCAAATATTAAATTCTTCATCTCCGCCGCAAAACCCCTTGCATTCATAAATACGCACAAAATATTTCAGCATTTCCACAAAAAAAAAAAAATCGTCAACCTATGTAGGTACATTTCGAGTTTTCATAATTATTACGTCATAAAATGAAAAGAAAATCCCCTAATATTCACCGGTATTATTTTACACTAAAAAGTGCGTATCATTTAAATACATTTTTAACAATAGCAATCATCCCTTCTCTCCGTGAAAATTTCGTACGAGTATAAGGAAAAAAAACATATCTAATAAAAAATCAAAACAACAACAAATACTTGCATGAAAAACCATCCAAAACATAGCAATCGCAACCCTTAGGTAAGCCATTAAAAAACAAAAGGAAAAACCGCTTTCACTTTCAACCACACAATTTTCTTCTTTGTGCTATGTCATGTCACAAACACTACCCTACCCTCGAAAACAGAGAAGTAGTAAAAAAAAACTCGTCGCATATTGTGTAAGACACAGTGCTTAGCTTTTCCTATATTATATAGGCCCAAGAAGGGTGGTGTAAGTCCCCCTCCCCCCATAGTCCCTGTATGGTTGGCGAAAAAACGAATCTGCGCAACACCACCTCTCTCCCCATTATTGTGCATTTATTAGAAATTGAAAGTAAAATTTCCTTCATACATTTGCAAGAACTCTCTCTATCTGCCTTTCCATATATGAAACACCAATGACTGGGAGTTGGGGGTGGGGATTTTTCCACCCTTAAGATTGAAAAGATAGTCTGTGGGTGATAATTTGGTGGGTGGTGGAGTAGAAAACTTATAAGTACCTATATATATCTCTGTTTGAAAGACAAAAAAAAAGAAAAAACGATTTATCAACAAACCTTTTTTAATTTTCGAGGGAGATTTTATTTCCATCAAATCTGTCCCCGATTTTGACAACACATCCTTAATCCAACTTTGTTTGTTTCGCCAATCACCCCCTTCACTCATTTTTGAATGTTTTTTGAACAACTATTTAGTTTCTTATTTAATTATTATAAAAGGTTCTTAAAATCTAAAAAAACAGTCTTAAAACTTCAGCCCGTAGTTTTTTTTTTTTATATAGGTATATATTAAAAAAGTCACTTAATTTAATTGATAAATTGCTTTCAGTGCATTTGCTTATAAACTTTAATTATTATTATTAACTATTAACTAATTTGTACTTTTTATATTGCATGTTGGTAAGGTTTTTTGTTTGTTTGAGGTAGCTTAGTATATTTATAAAATTATTAAAAAAAAGTAGGTATAACAAAAAAATCGACAATTTTGTGCGTGTATTTCCCGTTAAAAAATTCTAATTTTTATTTTCACAACAAAACAAATTTAAATAAAAAAATATAACAAAAACTTGGCGGACAGTGGGGAAACACGAGAGCCCGAGAAGTGTAAAATTTTGATAAGTTTGCCGAACGAAGGAGTCCACTGAACTGGTGGGTGAGTTAACCAAAATTTTCTTCCTAACTCTATGCGTACACAGTACACTAGAGGATGAGGAAGGGGAAACCCGAATTTCACACGGGAACGGGAATACGGGAAGACAATACAAAAAAAAAATATCCCTCACCAAATACATTGAAAAGTAAAGCAGAAACGCACTTTGTGCGTATATAGAGGAACATTTTTGGGTAGATTGCTAGGAAAGGGGAAGAAGACATAGTAAATTTTTTGGGAACCGGGAAATGTGTTAAGTAGGTATTGTGTACATAGAAAAGAAAGAAATCTGTGGAATGGGAAGAGGGGAAGGAATTTTCTAAAATTGAGAAAGAAACGAAAAAAAAAATAAAATTACAAAAAGGGCGATGACTTCTGTGGTGAAGGGGAAACGAATTTTTCTAAGACTTTTGAGTCATCCACAATGAGTTTTTCCATTTCTCTACTTTCTTACAATTTTTGCCTTATTTACCTACTTCTATAGTGAACAAATCATCCCAATTCTGTTCCCATGTACCAACCGATGATGTATATAAGAAAAACTACGTCACTTTTATTCGTAATGCGTAGAGCAGAGCGGCTTTTCTAATATTATGACGACGACAACAACGAAGAGTTTTTTTTTGTATTTTGTAGAATTAGGTGCCGAAATGTGTGTATTTAAATTGGTTAACAAGGAAGGAATGGAGGAGACAAAGAATTCTTGAAAAGGTATAGGTACTAGGTATGTTCCCTATTAACCAAGGTTGTAGCTTGTAGGTAGGTAGATAGGTACACCTTTTCTTTTGGAACTTGTTTTATAATCGTCTTTTTTACTTTTTGGTTCTGGTTATAGGCATCTCAATTTTTGTATGAGGTAGGGTAGAACATATTTGCTTAAGAACCGTTTTTTTTTTTTTTTGGTATTGAGATAGTATTGACCAAATATAATGGGATGCACGTGTGTGGTGTGTGATGTTGCGGTTGTTGAGCTCCTGAGCTGGCTCAAGAACAAATTAAAATTAAAATGCGTAGTTTATACCTTAATGCGTAATTTATTCAAGTGTTGCGCCTCTGGTACCTAGTCGTTTTTTGTGCGGTTGTCATAATGGTTAAGATTTAAAGAGGCGCAGTGTGTTGGTTAAAGTGGTCTTTGAATGGTTTTCCCAAGGGAATTTTTTATATCTGTGGGTAAGAACTTATTCGAATCAATGCTGGGTTTACAACAATACAGAGAACAAGTTAAGTGACTACTGGACGATACTTTTTTTAATCTTTCGAGTTAACCCTTCGAACAATCTTCATCTTATCAGACAACCAAGTTGCCTTAGAAGCTGTCATAAGTTCAAAACTAATTGAGAAAACGGTACAAGGCCTTTCTTAACTTGCAAGGAACAATTTCGTGAGTCTACATTTGATGTCCATTGGATGGTAATGACAGGACGAACATCCTAGCTACAGAGAAAGCCCCACTGCCATTTGTCCTGAGTCCAAAAAAGTATGGCGAACAACTCTTGGTAAAATCAGCTTCAAGCTATTTGTACCAGAAAATTCATGAAAAAACAACGCCACAACATGAGACACAGTCTCGGAAGTGAAAAAGCATCTCTGCATATTTTCACGGAATGTCCAGCATTTCTCTGCCTTAGAAAACGGAAAAACCCCAAACGAAGAAAATCCAGTCTGAAGTAACAGATGACACTAGAAACTGACAGGAATCGTATAAAGTACGTGGAACTTTTCAATTATCAGACGTTGTATTATTGACGAGTCAGATATCGTCACTTGATCTTTTAAGGCAAATATTGAGATAGCAGGCTCTTCCTACCAATTATACTCGAAAATAAAGATAATAATAATAAATAGCTTGGTAAAGCTGGGAAATTGTTTTTTTTTTTTCCAAACATACTTTTTGTTTTCACTAACCTACGCCGAAACGACAGTTTAAGGTAGTTTATACAACTTCCTTTTTAGTCTTGTAGATATTCGAAATTGTCCTCTGAGCAAAAGGTATAAGTTCCTAGGCAGAATGCAGAAAATAGAATCTGTTAGAAGTTAGATAGGTACCTATACCTTATTATTTAGCTACCTAACCTCCTAACCGTTCTATTTTGATTTACTTCTGAAACATTTTTGAAATTGGGTTTGCTTGCAACAGTTTTACAAAATAAAATTTTAAAACCCCATGCTACTGATACTTATTCAGGTAGGCCTAGGTATTGAATGTACACACATATACAGGGTGGGCCAAAAGAAGTCATCCATCCGATGTTGTTTGGCTCTCTTTTTTTTCTAAATGATTACGTTTGTTGATTATGTTTATTTGAACCTTAAGAATTGTATTGGTCAAGTCGAGAAGATGATATCGGCCAAATTGGCGCCGTCGCAATTGGTTGCTCGTTTTATGGCATTTTTCATTACTTCAGCGAGAACTTCGAGCGACAGATTCTCGCACTCGTGTTGAATGTTGTCCTTGAGGTCTTCCAGAGTCTTGGGTTTGTTCATGTAAACACGGGACTTCAAAAAATCAAACAAAAAAAAGTCTGAAATTGTGAAATCGGGCGATCTTGCGGGCCAGTACAAATCACCAAAACGAGAGATGACGCGACCCGGGAACGCCACCTTCAGAATATCGTTTCATGTCAGTTCATGTATCGCTCCATGGCTTGTTCACTTGTATTTTGCATCTGTCTAGTCTACAAATGTCAAAACAGATTTGACATTGGCGGCCATTTGCAAAAATAGAAGCATCTTCCAATAGGGTGATTTCTTTTGGCCCACCTCGTATATATTTCTAAAGTAATATTTAGAAGCGTCACAAACGGTGTGTCATCTAGTGAGAAGTTGCAGAAGCACTTTTTTCTACAGATTGGAGATAGGTATTGGAATATTGGATTACTAGCGCAACGAGGATAACTACTTCGATTACTTGAAAGTACCTACCTATGTAGGTAAACAGACATTTTTTAAATATTGTGCATTTGAGTTCTTCTCCATATTTTTATCAAACTAATTTCCCAAGTATAGGTACCTACTTACCTACCTAGGTAGGTATTACGCTGCTTCCATTTTTGTTTTGAGTAATTATACATTAACCTACCTACAATAGGAATTGTATTTTTATGACAGCCGGAATGAACGTATTCAGTAAGATCATTGAGAAGGAATGGATATGGGTGCAGCATTTTGGAAAGGACGATATTTTCATATATTGAAAAAAGAGCCACAACGAAAATCATAAGTCAAGAAAAAAAAATAGGTTGATCAGGACAATATTAATTAACATGACACCTTATCTTAAATAATCGCAAGTAAAAACTCCTACTAATGTAGGTACCTAGGTATTTCATACTAAAAAAAAAACAATTAAGATGTTCTCATATTTCTAATTCAAATCAACAATCATTCTTGTTACCAAACATTTTATTGACACAAACACCAATTTCTTGTCTTGGGGTCAATGTACACTAGCTACGCACAAATCTGTATTTTTTGTTCTCTCTTTCTCTTTCTAAGTTAACTCATACCTACTCCAAATTGATTTATAGACCATTCAGTACTTCATTGACCCACACATATACGCTTGTTATTATTTAACTGTGGATTGTACCTATATCATAACCCTCGAAATAAATACAACAAACTACCTATTTAAATAGCCAAATCCGTCGCCGGCCGTGTCGTTGAAAAGAAACAATTTCGGCTTTTATATTTCTTATGTCGCTATGAAAATTGTGCGTGTACGTATAGGTACCTACGTTGTGTAGTTTACGTTCTATCTACGCGTGAATCATTTAAAACACAAACACCGCCACGCTACGTATATTATTGTGGGTGATTTTGTACGTCTTTTTCTTTATTATATGAGTGTGCTTTGCTTAGTCATATCTAGATTCATTGGTGTAGGTCCGTTACACGGTTTTCAATTCACAACCCAAAACCACATCTGACAGACGCGAGGTCTTCTGTACTTTTTTTTTTTATTATTTTTATTTTGTTTGGTGTGTTTGTTTCCTGTATTAGGCCCGCGCCGAATTAGATGCGTGTGACAGAAAGAGATGATTCTCATTTTGGCTCTCAATTTTCTTCTTCGATTCAATATAATGCTTTAGCTTTGATGCAAAAGCTTCAACGTTCCACCACTGGCTGTCGAAAAAAAAACACACGTACTTGGCATTGGCATCGCAGAAGAGTGTGAGTTTCTATTGAGAAACAAAAACAAAAAGAGTACTCTCTGCTTTCTCTCTCACTTATACATCATGATAGAGTGAAAAAAGTTTTGTCAAATAACACTGCAGTGCCTCTGAAACGATCGATAAGCACAAGTGGCTCTGACAGCAGCTGCCAGAAAACGTGTTCGTTGCCTCTGTCAAAAGACAATGCAGTGCCTCCACGTGTAGTTCAAGTTCAAGCCCCCACCCTTGACGTCGCTGTCGCAGTTGCTTGCAACGACCGTGGATACGCTATTACGAGTGCGTTGTACTCCCATTCATTTTATTAGTGTATGAGTTTATGTGCAAGAAAACAAGCTGAAGTTTGTATAAGAGTGTATATAGCTACATAAATGTCAACAGAATTTGTTGGAAATGATATGATGGTGTGGAAAGTTAGGGTGTCATGTGGTGCGGTGTGGTGAGAGGTTGGCGAGGTGCTGTGCTTGTGCTGGCTCTGGCTGCTGCTGCTTCTGCTTTCTTTGGGCTTTAGGGTTGAACATTGGATTTTCTATATCAGCAGACGGTTGCAAGCAAACCAAAAAAAAAAGAACTTTACACAATGATAAAAAAAAAGAACCGACCATTGGCAATAAAGAGTTCATGGTTGACGTTTCTTCATATTGATGGTGAATTCTTGTATATATATGTTGCAGTTAGGGTAGTTTGTTAGTAAATTACATATATATACCTATATTAATGTGTTAAAGGGTTGCAACCTTGCAAATACCCATCCTAGGTAGGTATTTTGTTTGTTATCTAACTGCAAAATAACGTTTTGTTGTTACGTGTACTTTTCTTCAACTACCTAACTACCTAGGTAGGTACCTACCTACATATTATTGTAGTTGCTGTCAGTAAGTAGGTACCTACCTAAATACAATTCTGCACTTATCATAATGTTTACAAGACTTGGTAGCTATCTACGAAGGCAACGCAGACTTCCTTGTTTTAAACAAATAATAGGTATAATAAATTCCTTTTCTTTTAAGTTTAAATTTATAGTAGGTAACCTACCTAGCTATGTAGGTAATGTAGGTTGTAATATTTAATGCTGACAAACAAACGTCATTTCATTCATCAAGATGAGACTTACCTTATAATAGAGGTATAAACCTACCTACCACACAAGTGCAATTTGAAAAAAAAGTTCTAAGTTATAGTTATTTTCAATATTTGTTGAAATTGAGGAAATGATTCTTTTTTGATAACATAAGCTTGTGTCATAATATTTTACAATTGCTTACAATTTTCACATGCCTTAATGTTAGATACGAATTTTTATCAGAGATTAACTGAACTGCGTTGGGTTTTAGGTAGGCACCTACCTATTTCAAAATGGCACTTCAAATGCAGACAAGTACCTAGGCAATATAAAAATGTAGACTTTGGTTTGCGTAGTTTATTGAGAGGTAAATTATTATTGTTTAATAGAAAAGTATCTAATGAGTCATCCTAAGAAAATGTACCTATATCTGCTTTTGGCAGTCAGGAACCTTTGCTGGACCATCAGAAACGTGATAACAAAGTGCGTTGACAAACGAAGAAACTTACATTCCTTACAAGGAATGAATCAGTTGAAAACTTTTCCATGTTGACTTGTTGGCAGGTATAGCACTTGATCTGCACCTTTTTTCTTGGAGCATCTGTATTCCACTTAGTCATGCTTGTCTCCAACATTATGCCTTCTTTTTATGAATAGGAATTTGACGTTGGCATCGCACTTATCTATTGCCAACCCTATGATAAATAATGTTTAGACCGAACGTATCCATGCGACGTTCTCCGTTAAACTTAATTGTGAAGCGGAAAAGCAGCAGGTACCCCGTATTACGAAGGGTATGCATACAAAGTTGTAAGCTTTCTGACAAATTTAGAAAGCTTATAACACAAATTTCATGAACGCCCTTCCAAAATCCTAGCAATCCAGCTATCCTCGGAAACAACAACATGTTCAATTCTGAGGATCTGAGGACAGTCGCAACTCGCAATACGCACCCACAAATCATTGTCTTGTCTCAACATAATTTTAAAGTCACCAAAAGAAGACTTTACAGCGGTCATCTTCGGCTAGGTATCGTAGGTATCTCTTGTTGTGTCTGAAGAACTATCGGCTCTTTTTCTAAAATTGTCTGTGCATAGAAAAACTTCGACAAATTTTGAAATTTCTTTTGTTAATAATAATTAAAAATAGAAAAAATTTCTAAAACTCTCTAGTTTTCCAAAATCTTGTTCATGAATAAGAAAAACCATGACGGACCTCCTAATGGCGTATGAAATTCTGTTACCAATCAAAATCAAGTTTAAGCAAGCATTGATTAATTTAAAGATGCGGAGAGAATATACATATATACCTACTACCTATAGAATCAATGGTACCTAACCTACCTTGGGACAAACAAAAGGCGATTCTAAAGACTTGTTTTGAGTTGAACTGATACCTATAAGTAGGTAGGTAGGTATAGGTACCTACCTACATTATGATATTTGTTTCGAATCAAAATTACCTAGGTCCTACCTATGTATGTAGGTACCTATACCTAGTAAGAAACCTTTTTTCAAAACTAACTGAAATGACCAATAGGTATCCCTTTCTGCTAGTTCGTACATTGCTAGTAGAAGGAAGAAGGAAGAAGGAAAAGAAGGACAAAACATGCAGTCCGAAAAAACGAAAACCAACATTGATAATAAACACCAAGTCACCAACTCCAAAATAAACCTTTCAAAAGACATAAACCTTAACAAAGGTACACAAAAGAGGGTTCTATACCATATCAAAGACTCGCTACTTGTTCATTCAAAAAAAAAAACCACTTCAAAAAACCGGCAAAAAAAAAGAACTGACCAATCTTAACCAAACGTTCATTAGTCAAAATAAAATATACCTTTAATGTCAAACCAAAAAGAAAACATATAATACAAACACTCACAGATACCTACACAAAAAAAGTTGAGAATTACAAAAAAAAAACCACTAGGTACGACAAAAGCACTTCGTTGCTGAATGGTGTGCGTTTCTAACGTCATTTTTGACGAGTTTTTGGTGGCCAAATATTGTATACAGCAAAATGATATACTGCAAATTCTACGGAAGCCGCCTTAAAGATAACTTAGATACATGTGTAGAGTATCTACTTCATCAAACCATACCTACCAGAACTTCTTTACAAAATCACAAAAAAAAAAAAAGAAGAGAAAAGGGAAACAATTTGTCGTTTCTGTGTGTTGGAAAGTGCCGAAAAAATGGCATTTGGCAATGAAATTCAAATGACTTTGAATGACCTCCATGCCTGCTTGCTTCTTTCAACTGGCTGCTTTGTGTTTTTGCACTCGTTTTTTAGTCGCCGCCGCCGGTATGTGTATACATGTGTATGGAGACTTATGTGCGACGCGGCGCTGCGTGGCGTGGCATTACAAAAACACAAGATCACGAACGGTAACATAATACAATATACCTCTCTCCCTTTAATATAAAGAACAAAACAACGTATGTATATCCTTTGAAGGCTGACGCAGTGCAAGAAACAACGGCAGGGGGCGCTGCAGGATTACACTCACTGTACATATTTACATAGATACCTAAAAGCACACACCAATACCAGCCAAAATAAATCAGGCTTTCTGGTCCAGGTGGTTATTTTTTGTTTGTATCTTTATGTCCGTCTAATACCAATGTATCTACCTAGGCTTGTAAATAGCATAGCTACATCTGAGGCTTTTGTTATGCCAGGTCTTAAAATTTTGGGCATGAGGAATGCAAACTTATGTCAGCTACAGTATGTTATATATCCAACTACCTACACACCTACATAGGTAGTATACGAAAATACATACATACTTACTCAATATTTTATATTTGCTTTTTATTATAGGTACGCTGCTTGGCCCTGATATCAAAAACTGAAAATTTAATGGGGTAGGTACGTGTGCTTTTGATTAAAGCGTCATTCTTCTCAAATTTGTTTTGGGTTTTGAGCTTATCTTTTTTTTGGTCTTACTTCGGTAAAAAAAAAATAAACAAGTGAAAGAACAAAAAAGGAATTAGTATTATAATACGTACCTATATGTACTCATTTTCATACCCTTTTTAAACACACACCATTTTTTGTTGTGTGATCAGATCACGTTCACGATGCACGCGGAGCCATTTTGTTTCAGGTGGAAGTTGTTTTAAAGGTGTAGATGCACTGGCTGTGTTTGGAAAATAAGTTTCGTGTTGCTGAATGCAGCCATTGGCAGATTTTTTTCTTTGGCAGTTATGTTTTTAAATACCTAAGAACCAATGAGTTATTTTATTTCTTGCTTAATTTAATCCAATTTCTTTCTTTTCACATAAATAGACGCAAGTAGGTATAGAGGTACCTATTTACCTAACTAACTTAAAGTCTGGTGCGTAAGGTTATTGATTATGTAGGTTGATGTTTGGTAGGTAGGTTGTAAGGACGTGGAGACTTATTGTGACTTGATTGATTTTATAAGAGTTCAAAGGACTTCTGGTGTTTTTTTTTTTTTTTTTGCAGAAAAGATGTACAAAATCCTTAAATGGTTAAAAACAACTGCTTTAACAGGGTGTTAAATAGTTGGATCAGTTGGCAATCATTTAAATTTTAATTTTTGGACTGGACTTGTTTTAAGAAAAGAAAACGAAAGTTAATAGGTAGGCATCTGTCAGAACAAAATTTATGTGTTTTGAGCATCAGTTAGCTGTCAAATATTCGTCCGTTAAATGTTGACGAGAGCACAGTTTACATCAATGATCAAAACTAATCGAAAACTTGACGAAACAGGGCTTTAAGTTAAGAAACGAAAAAGTTTGATAGAAACATACAGAAATCTGACGTTTGGTTGTCTTAGAATTGATGGTTATGGTTATGCTTCATGCGGTTTTGTATTATAAACGAGAATTAGTCGCTCCGATTTGCATTTGACTGTGTTTTTTTTTAGACTGATGGAGAACGATTTGGATAAGGGTTTAATATTGTGCCATAAAATTTCTCGTGAAGATATTTTAAATATCAAGTTTTTACCATCTAGACTCAGAATGTATTGATTTTGTAAATTAAAAATTATTATATTCAACGGTTGCGGCATAAGCAAGTCTAATTCTGATATTAAATCCGGAACCAATCGTATATGCTTTTTAAAAGAAAACCCGTTGTCTAAGGCACTCATAAATATGTTCTTTATGAAGCATTTATACCCAACTTGCCATCATTTTTCAAAAACCAGCTACAGAAAAACACACATTCTCCTCATTAAGAACAAAAGATAACATCTAGAATACCATACAGGCAGCGTCGGTATTGCATTTTGGGAACCGTACAATGACTGAGTGGAGTTCCAGCAAAATACTTTTCCACGCACAAAGTTTAAAATCTTTTAAAATAAATGATATAAATTTCTCCTCTTCATAAACTACTGTCTTTTGCCTACAGGTACAGGTATACCAGGAGATCAGCTACCCTTGCTATCAACTCTGATCAGTTTATTCTGCAATTTGTCCCCCATTAAGTAAGGAATTATGCATATTTGTTTCACATTTTCCTTGTTCTAGTACCTAGTACCTAGCCTATTCAAAAACTGACAACAAGGATTAATAATAGACTAAAGGCACACCTATTTAGATGAACAATAATTATAAACTGAACTTGCGACCAGTGTCATCACTTATAAAAATAAATTTATATTTAAAAGGCCAGATCATCCGACGACCTTCAATCTTTTTAACTACAAAGCAAAACAACATTATTTAAAATGAATAAAAAAGTCGATTGTTTAAAGGCACTCTTAACATTTGAATACTTAGAAAAGAACAAAAAAACTATGATTAAAATTTTCAAAATGAAAAAGCAAATTGAAAAAAAAAACTGATGAATCCACCGTTCATGCTTGGGCGAAACGCACACAAGGCCAAAGGAACTACTTTTTATTTTTAATTTCAAAAAAAAAAAAAAAATAAGTTTAAAAACTGGGATAAGAATTTAAAACAAATGTATCGGCTTCTTTTAAGTGGGTACTCCTACTAACAACTTACTAAATGCACGTTACTATTACACGAATCAACAACAATAAAAACAAGTCTATTATATAAGTCAGATTACGATATTTCCTCAAAACTTTTGTATCGGTTATTTGATTAATTCTTTTATTTTCCTATCTATACCTACATTATTACCAAGAAAATGTATTATATTTTATGTAATGTATTACCTATACATTATTTCGACACGTTATAGGCTCTTCTAATCAGCAGAAGTCTAATGCCTTAACTAAAATTCTGGGAATGTTACGGAATGCCAGGCAAGATTTTTAGAACAACGTTTTAAGTAAAATGTCAACTACTCAACTCTTTAAAGGAAGGTTCGTATAGGTTCTCTTTTTCAAATAAAGTTTTGATTTCTACTTCTTGTTGAAAAACCCTGGTTTTGTTTTTCTCAAAAATTCGGTAAAATTTTGTATGCATAATACGAAAAATTGAGTGGATAATATTAAAATTTTGTGATGTCCCCACCCTCACCCCAAAGCGTAACGAAAAATGTCAGTGCAGCCCCCGTGAAATGTTAAAAAATTACGAACTTCTTTTAACATTGAACATCTCAGTGCATTATGACATTCCATTTCCAATAATTATTTTCAAAGAACCAAAAAAAAAAAAATAAATTAGGTGTCATATCCTCAAAAAAATCCTTATTTTGTATTTCCCAATTGGCATTTCCATTAAATAAACGTGGATAGTGTCATTCATTAGCTTTGTTTGTTGGGCCATGAAGTCGATCTTGGTATTTGGCTGGGGCGAGTTAAGGCATTGCATATATAAACTATAGTATTCCCACTTGAGGTGCGCCATCTATCGACGAAAAACTAAGCTCTAGAATACCATGGGAAGCAACAACAACAATTTCCACCATTTTAATTGTTGCTGTTGCTCTTGCTTCCCATGGTAATCTAGAGCTTAGTTTTTCGTCGATAGATGGCGCACCTCAAGCGGTAGTATTATAGTTTATATAATACAATGGTTAAGGTAACAACGAATCAGCTGTTGAAGTGACGTTTGCTGTCAATCATTTCTTCTATTGTACCTATTTTGATTTTTCATTTAATTTTTTTAAAAGTAAATCAGCAGCCCAACGTTTTTTGATAACCAAAAAAACCAAGGTTTTTTTTTGACAACTCGTAAAGTTGTCAGGCAAACTTGGCACGACCCTGGGTAAAGTTAAAAAACAAAGCTATTTTGAAAACACGATGGGGTGTAAGAAGTGCCCCGATGTGCTATGTTTAAAACATATATAGGAAATGGCTAATAAAAATAAAAAATTATCACGTGTTGGTTCTAGTTATACATACCTACCTAGTCACGCGTTCTTCGAAATTTCGTGATTCATCAACTTTTTCCCCACCTCACATTGCCACCAACAACAGCATGAAAAGTCCTTCCTCACTAGAATAAAGCTATCCCTAACACTATTAATTCAATTCAAAGATGATCAATACTTAATGCACTTGGGGTAGGTAGGTATAAATATTTATTATATATTATTATGAATGATTAAAATGTTTTTCCGGGAATTTGGCATGATGTGATTAAGATGATTAGGTAGGTATAAATTAAAAAATAAATATACATTTTTATTATCTATCAATTGTAGACTTGTTATTGAAGTTTGTTGTTTACGTTTTTTGTGTTTATAGTTTGCGCTATTAATAGAAATAAAGACTTGTTTTTTTAATATCTATTTTTAATTCTCTAAGCTTGAGAAATTTGTAATGAACTCTGTTAAGTCGTTTTTGACGTAAGGCGCACATATTGAAGGCTATTAAGAGCTTTGTTGTCGATACAGGTTTCTTGACAACCCCAAGAGCTGTCAAAAAACACAAAAGGGCTTCTGATTGTGTATTTGTCACAACATACACAATTTTTCATTTTGCTTTATTTGTTCAAGTTTGATTAAATTTATTAAAATAAATACCTATACATTGATTTGCATTTCTTTTAGTTTCTCAACAAAAAAAAATGTATAGGTAGGTACCTAGGAACCATTTTTAGAATAGTGGTTCAGCACTAAACCCCGTTTTAAGTAGTTTTCAAGTTCTTAATCCGCGGATTAATTTTATTTAATCCGTGTATTAGTTATTAAAACACGAAGTAAACTTTTTATGTGATAGCAAGCAAAAAACTGTTCCTTAATACAATTTCAAAGAGCATCAATAATACATCGAAATGCTGTTCGTCTACAATACCTAAACTTAACGAAAGCATTATTTTTCCATTAGCCTTTTATCAATGTAATGAATACAAAATTAAATTTTCTTATATCAGAACTGTAAAATTTTGGTAGTGAAATAAACTTAACGAAGAAAACTTTTCTGTACAATGTATTTCAAATATTAAAGAGACACTTTAGGCCATCACAACGAACATTTGGTAATACATCGCGGCATATATAAGTGTCTTTCTTCAGTATCCTTCTATGTATACAGGGTATTCCCTTATTAATAAACAAAGACTCAAATTGAAATTGTTATCTGTTACTGTTTAGAGAGCAATTTGGATTAATATGAGTAAGGTTATTCCAAAATAAGCTTTTTCTTAAATCTTCGTTAAGCTACCTACGTTAAAATTTTAGATAGATCCTTATAGGTAGGTACTGTACAATATTATTTTCCTTAAAACATATTTAATAAACAATGAACAAATTATTATCTAAGAATAAGGACACACCCTGTATAAAGCATTTTCGTTAAGTTAAGTGGACTGAAAATTATCTAAATTAAGCGCACTTAATCTTTTAACATGTTTGTTAAATTTATTTTGTTGCAAAAAAGGTAACTTTGAAAAGTACAAAACAACTTAACAAAAAAGTTTTTAATAATGTTTTCATGTAAGAAAGGTACAAGCCCTTTAAGGTCAAACCAAAATGTTGAAGAATGGGTGTGTACGTTGCCTTACGAAACAGTATAACATGTGATCTGTGTACCCAATAGCCCAGTCGAATTATACAAAAAAAAGGGCTGAAATGGAAAAAAATTAGATAGGGTTTTTTTTTTCTTTTGATCGTAAGAGGGGTTCATTAGGAGCATATGTACCGGTTTTCGACCTCGTAACTCTATTGCGTTGGCCGCCATTTTGAATTTAAGGAAAACTTTTTTAATTGGAAAAAACAAAAAATTAAAAATAAATTTAAATTTTTTTTTTAAACTCAAAAAAAACTTTTTTTGAAAAATTTAAGAATTAATATTATTTCTTCTATAAAGTCTCCTATATTAAAAATTTCATCGAAATCCGTCAAGTGGTTTACGAGAAAATCTGATTTCAAAAAACCGATCCTATGGAAGGTACATTTACAAGACTTCCTGAAAAATCTATTCCAACCAAAACAAAAGGTTTGCAAGAAAACTCTATTCAGAAAATGTTATCAAAATCGTAGAAGCCGTTTTTGAGAAAAAATATATGTTCCCTAAAAATCGTATGGCAGGTACCTACCGTTAGTTTTAGAGTTAGAATGCTTATTCCAAAAACCCTCTGTAAGACGTCATAATAATACTATGAACCAAGTTTGAAGGAAATCTGTCCAGCCGTTTAGGCTGTAGGTGCCAATACAGACAGACGGACAGACAGACAGACAGACAGAATTGTCGGATCCACTTTTTTAGGCTTCTCTATCATCGTAATTTTATGTTTGATTGAGCAAAAAAAAGGAGAAGAGTTTTATTTGTAGTAAAAAATTTATAAATTTTATATACATACTTAGCTTGCGCTTAATGCATTTTTTGTCAAAAGTTGTTTAGAATTCAATTTCCTACAATTTTGCTTATGACAATTTTTTGTCTACACAAAGTTGTAGGAAATACAATTCTAAACAACTTTTGTCATAAGCATTTTTAGTGAAAAATTGAAAATAAGCGAGTTATTTAAGAAAAACAAGTTTTCCTTAAATTCAAGATGGCGGCCAACGCAATAGAGTTACGAGGTCAAAAACCGACACATATGCTCCTAATGAGCCTCTCTAACTATCGAAAGAAAAAAAACCCCTATCTAATTTTTTCCATTTAAATGTACAATTCGACTGGGCTACAACCCGAAATGAATTTTTGATAAGTTTCGTTCACTTTTGTTTCCGTACGTAATGCCATTGCATATATAAACTATATAGGTAGTATTCCCACTTGAGGTGCGCCATCTATCGACGAAAAAACTAAGCTCTAGAATACCATGGGAAGCAACAACAACAATTTCCACCATTTTAATTGTTGTTGTTGCTTCCCCTGGTATTCTAGAGCTTAGTTTTTCGTCGATAGATGGCGCAGCTCAGGCTGCAATAGCTGCAATACCTAATTTTTTCGTTTTCTTAATAACTATTGTTACCATTGCAGCATGAGTTTAATTAGAAAGAAAATGCTTTCTTATCACAGCTTACTTATTTTTTCTACCGAAAACCCGAAACTTAATTCTAAGAACAATCACATTGTTCTTTATCACAAAATTACCAATGACTCATTATCTGTACAGAAATATTTTAAAATTTCGAGTTATTGAAAAAAAAAACTCATACCCAAGCTATCTCAGTGTGTTTATGCAGATACGTACCTTTTTGCGATCTTGTGTTGTTTAAATCAGTTGGATAAATTCAAATTCAAAAAATCTATCTTCTCCCTTTAAAAACTGATTCTTTGTTGTAAGTGTGAACTTAACAATTAACACTACTCAATCATCATATAATTTATCGTTATTTAACAACCACAAAAACACTTCAAAACTGTTATTCAAAATATTTGTATATTTTTTCTATTTCCGTTGTTTTTATACTCGAGTAGATATTTTTTCAAATTGAATTCGAAAAACAAGGCAATAATAAGTTTTTTCTTTTTTTTTTAATAATAATAATAAACACCAACTTAATGTATCACTATAAACAATATTGACCTAGGTTTAGGTTTTTTTTTTGCCCCTATCTATTTTTTTTTCGTTGGATGTATCTAATACAAAACAACTTTTTTTTTAGTAGGTAGGTATAGGTATATACCTATATTTTTATTATTTGCGTCTTCTTCTTGGCTTGGACTTGTTAGATACGTAGAAGCTTTACATAAACAAAAATGTATGTTTGGTTGATTTTTATTTCACATCACAGTTTCACAGTAGGTACCTAGGAATGTATGTTGGTACCTACCTAGGTACATAAATCGCGAACTTTTTATAAAAATTGCACACAAAATAAAAAAATTGTTGAGGTGCGTTCTCAAAAACTGTATTCGCACTTTTTTTTTTTAATATACCTTAATTTTCCACTTTAATTAAATATTTGAAAAACCGATTCTTTGCGTTTTAAAAGTATTTTTTTTTTTCTTTATAAAACAAACATCAAACCCGATCTATTGGTTATTTTAATAAGCGACGAAGTGCACCACTCTAGCCTTAGTTAACTGCTGCTGGCGACGCGACCAATTGTTAGATTGTTAGTGCTAGAACTCTTGGTTCTGAAAAGCTTTTAAATTTTCAAATGTAGGCATAGTCACTACGACAATCCAACAGATACTTTTGCAAAAATAAAAAAAAGTACCACAAATAATATTTTGGGTCTTCCTGCCCGTTGTTCATGTAGGTACACGAAAAAAAAAATACACTGATAGAAATTAGATGTATAAAAAGATAGTACATACGTACATTTACATGTAGGTATATGTGCAAAGGATAATATTAACGCTTGCCGAGCGCGCCCGCCGCCGCGCCGTACGTTTCGAGAACCTTAACAATGTATCGGCAAAGCCAAATAAAAATAATATTGAGGGACCACCGACCCGAAGTCGAAGTCAGAAAACGCCGTGTTTTCTGATTTTTTTACTTTTTTTGCAGGCTTTTTCAACTAACGCCACCGACTGCTTCCACGGTCACAATCACAAACACATTAATAATCAAATTTCAAAATGTATATTTTGTATTTGTATCTGTCTTATATTTTTTAATGAACAATTATTATTGCTATATTACAGTCAGCCTCAGCCACCGATCATCAATGAGAATGAGAATGACTATGGTAAGGTTCTTTAGCAAGCTTCTATAGCGTGTTTGTGTTCTGTTTGTTCTTCAAGCGAATTGAGAAGCTTTTAGAACAATCTACCTACCAAACCGAAACAACTACCATTACCATCATGCGTCGTTGGGCGTAAGGATGTATTGGTTACGCGAGTGTGCAGCAGCAGCAGCTTCATAACCAAACGAACAGCAACGTCAAATTTCAAGATCCACGTGGAGGTGCTGCACTGGTTTTCAACATATAATATGAGAAGCTCCGGAGTGGTTTTCTACAAAAAAGCTAAAGTGGAAGGTTGCCAATATTATGTGCACACTCATTTTATACTCATACACCAACAAACAAATAATACAATTGTGGGGTCTGACGTACGTCTGCTGCAAAAGCGGGAGGGAGATTCAGTTTTCAATGGCAGCAGCAAGTTATCTCATTAAAGTGTTGCCATTTTATCTACAATGTTGCGAATAATGTATTATTTTTTTCAAAGAATATTTTTAATTGAAGTAGTTTTCCTTACACCTTATACCTACATTATTCCGTTTAGTTTGATATCTGTTTTTTAAATACAAAATTAATTTGGTTTAGGTATTAATTAAAATAAAGTAATTATTTCAGAAGGTCCCACAATTCGTCGGCAATCCTTTAGTTAATGGTTTTTGGGACTCAGCAAAAAAAAAAATCGTTATAGGTACCTACAGTAGGAGAGAAGTGTGAGACTTGATCATACTTGCAGTTTTTGTATACTATTAATATTTTATATAAGTTTTCTAGAATATCCGTTCCTATATTAAAGTAAAGATACATTTATCTTCCTTTTCTGCATAAAAGACAAGACTAAGTGGTTAACATTTAAGGCACTGACTGTTTAAAAAAAAAATTAAAATAGTCAAAAGGATCAAGTCCCCCCAAGCTATGGGAGACTTGTTACCGCCCTATGAGAGACTTGATGATTGGGAATAAACGCAGTGATTTTAGGAAAACAAAAAATCCCGCCCTTGCTGCCTACCATGAAAGTTGGCTTTAAAAAATTTTTAACAACAAAACCGGCAAATGATTTTGAAATTTGTAGACTTGAGTCTACAAATTTCAAAATCATCGGACCAGTTTTTTTTAACGGTTTTTTTTTGAAAAACTTTTCGAAAACATATTCCAAATATTTTTTGAGTATGCCCACATCTAGCAGTTTGTAGTTTTTATCAGAAAAACAGAATTAAAAAAAAAACTTTTTTTGAAAAATTTAAGAATTTATATTATAATCGCAAGCAAAAAAATTATCACAATTTTGCTGTGGCACATAATTCAACTTTAGTTGTATAAAAATCCTCTTAAATGAATTAAAAACAAAAATTAAAAATAACTTGAGACAACACAAAACAACAGCCCAGAAAGAATCGACAATACCTATCACAAAATAAAAAGGACAAAATGACAAGAAAAAACTCAAAATCGTCACGTGCACTCTGTCTCTCTTTTTTTCTGTGAGTTGAATTATGACTGGTATAGAAGCATTGATTTTATTTCATAGATACTTGTCAATGCTGTTAAGAAGCTATATTAGGATCTAGAGATTTAGGGTTATAAAGTCTCTCGGGGGATCAAGTGTCCCTCTTCTCCCCTTAGGGGCTTATCTCCAATTTTGATTTGATTTTAAGGTATTTAAAAAAATGCTTACTTTGGTGTAAACTGACCCATGTTAACGGTAATTGCGCTGTTAGTACCTACTTATGATAGGAACTTCGTTTAGGATTTTATTTTATAGTACACTAGTCGTTACCCGCGGCTTCGCTCGCGTTTCAGTTGATCTAGAAGTAGCTTGTAGCCTGAGGAGTCATGTGTTTAATTTCATCCAGATCCGTTAAGCCATTCTGGCGTGATTTCAAAAATTAAAACAAATCTATCTCACGAGAAACATACATTTTACCGGGATAACAAGTATACTATATGCTATTCCAGACTATAATCTATCTCTGTGCCAAATGTCATCCAGATCCGTTCAGCCGTTCTGGTGTTATTGAGCAACAAACATCCAAACATCGTAACTTTCACATTTAAAATATTAGAAGGATCATCAGAAATAACAAAAATTACGCTTTATTGTCAAACGGAATGAATTAGAAATGAAAATAAAAATAAATTACTTTACCCGAAAAATAAGTGAAAATTAACTGAAAATCGAAATGTTCACTTGCAGCGCCACCTGTGCAAAATTGATTAACTTTCTCTTTTCCTAAACCTTAACTTAGCCAATAGCCAGTAGTTTTCAATTTTAATGAACCTGCAGCGCCACCTGTTAAATCTTTTCCGACTTTTTGTTCCCTAAACCTTCACGTATCAATTACAAACAAACCCACAGAAAGAAGTATCCTATTCGGTCCAGTAGTTTTAAGTGGTCGAACCTTTTTAATAATCCATTTTTATATTATATACAAGATATACAAGTAGATTTTTCTATAGAGAACGCTATAAAAATAAACTCATATAGATAAAAAAGTGTGGTTGCCACAGACCATGGAAGGGTGGAAGGAAATGAAGGAGCCATGCGTAATTTGTCAGAGGAATTTTTGAAGATTATTTTTTTTGGCTACCGTAAAACCACCAAGTCAAAGCTTTACTTTATCAAAAATTATACAAAAAAAAATATACACTCGCACTCAAGTGATAAAAATACCCTTATGATGCATAGGTATGTGCAAGCGTGGAGAGAAGAGAAGGAATATAAAGATAGGAAAGAATTTTCGGTGGTACAGTGAATTGAGATTTAGGTGATAATTTTCTCACGAAAATCCCACGGGTGGCATCCAAATAAAACTTCTGGAGTAAATGAAAACTGCTGCCCAGGCTGGGTTTGAACTCACAACTCTCGGAACGGTGGAGACGGGTCCGTTCGTAATTGTGCGAAAACAGGCAATTCGTATCATACGGCCGAAATAGCGGGTTGCTCCTTTTTGTCAAGTTTTCCATCAGTTTAGTTTACGTACGTAAACTGCGCTTATGGTATCGAATTTTACGGACGAAAATTTGACATCTGGTTGTGAAAGGAAGTTAAAGGTATGCTGACTGTGTGTGACGTCACATTCATCTTATTGTTCAGAGGAAAAAAGAAAACATTCATTGATTTGCCGGATACTGATTATAATAGTTTTGTTTTTTATCTTTGTTGTTTCAATAGGTACCTAAGTAAATATCAAAATGAATAAATGAAGAAAAACTAAAGTTTGTTATTTTACTTCAAATTGCATTAGAACTAAACAAAACATATTGTTATTATTATTATAACTAGCTGAACCGTCGAACTTCGTTCCGCCAAAATTCAGTAATGTATTGAAAGTAATAATAAATAAAAAAATAATAACCCAAAAAAGTTTCCCCTTAGAATACCTGCTATCTGCCTGTGAAAGTCCTATCAAAATCGGCCCATAAATAAGAATTAAAAAAAATATCCGACCGCAGTACCACCTGGAGGGTTAATTAAAATAGCCTAGTCACTCCTTACAACGTCAGCCATCCGCCACTAAAAGTCCCATCAAAATCGATACATTAATAATTTTTATTACAAAATGCGACCGCAGCGCCACTTGGAGCGGTTTATAAAAATAGCCAAAGTTTATCCTTACAACATCAGCTATCCGCCAGTGAAAATCCCGTCAAAGTCAGTCCAGTCGATTACGAGATTAGCCCGAAAAAACAGACAGAAAAACAAAAAATTTTAAAATTACATTTTTTTTATAAGTAAAACTTCATTCATTCATAGGGCACAGAAGTTTACCTTGAATACTTGTTACTATATGCTTAATCAATAAAATGAAAATATACGGAATATACATAGGTAGGTACATCACACTTGCCAAATTGCCGAAAAATAAAGTATTTTGCATTGAAAGTTACACTAAAATGACAAAAATTCAAACAAAATTCTAATCCACATAATGACCCGCTGGCTGGGCTTATCTTAGTATTGCCTGAAAATTTCATCAAAATCGGTCCATATGTAGGTAGGTACATCGACTTTTGAATGTGTAGGTATATAGAAGATACTGACTTACTTAAGGTGGCGCAGACAGTCCATTGTGGACCACGGACTCAACCAACAATCCTCGTCAGCTAGGACGGTCCCTAGCCAGTGACCTCCAGTTGCGCACAACAAGTTGGTTGATATTTATATAGAAGATACATAAGAATAATTATAAGGTATGACGTAGTTGGGGGTTTTCTATTTTTTATCAGTTTATTTCCTCTTAAATTAAATTATTTCCCCGTAAATTCAAACGAGATTGGCAACAACTTGTTTTCGCATAATTAAGGACAATAAAATATTAAAACAACAATAATTATTTTCGTTGGCAACACTTCTGTATATTCAAATACAAATTCATTAATTCAATGTCATCTGGACCTGCAAGCTGCAAATCGTATACCTAACCTAAACATACTTTATACAGCTCAAAGCTCCAATAAGCTTTCAAATGACATTGATTTAAGATGTTTTTCGTCTTTGTAGGTGCCTATAATACTACCTTGATATTGTTTTCTAGTATGTACTTGTACCTACATATTGTTTAAAAAAAAAAATGTTTACCAAAACAATCAATCGCTCGCTTCTCTCACACAAAAACATTTAACAAAAACAACAAATAATTCGGATGATAATGAGTTCAATGACTGTAGATACATTTTAAATTCTTGGCGGAGAGTGTGCAGCTTATTTGCTTCTCTGTGTATCCATATCCAACACGAGTCGCGTTTATCTTTAAAAATAATTATGACAAAAAATTAAATTTAAGTGAACTTCATTCACACCTGACAAAAAGATTAGGTACATAATAATAGAAAAGAAATTATTATGGAGGGGTGGAAATGGGTGACAGTTCATTAGAGTGTGTGGCATGTGTGTGATTAAGAAATCTAAACAACTTCCCTCTAATTTGTATTTAGATATCTTATCTGAAATTCTAAATTCTTATCAACGCATGTGTAGTGTACCTATAGTTAATGGGGTCCTCTCACGCCCTGCCCCTCCTTCCGAAGCTGCAATGCAAGCTGTATAATATTTGAGCTTGTGATACAAATTTTTAAAAAGGTTACTATACTACAAGCCGCACGTTTGCACGTTCTAATTCAAATCTAAATAACGACTACCCTATAGCTTATTATTACGCGGAGAGAAGTACATCATCATGTACTTACAACTTTGTAAAATTGTTGATTATTAATTTGTTTGCTTGCTGTTTTTCAACATTGTTGCAAACTATAATAATTCCAACTCGAAATGTAAATAATTGCAAGTAGTGTGGAAATGTATTTTGAGCGGTGTCAAGTCCCTGCCCCAATGCACGCGCAGTTGTTGCAAACGATTTATTCCGATTGTTCTTTTTTTTCCGCGTTTTCTTCTCTATACCTATATTATTGAGCTAGATCGACGGACGGAACATTTTGGTGGTTAGTAACAAAAACTACCCTTCTGCTGGATGTCACTCTGAAGTATCCAACTACCCTTAGCCCAGGCAGGGATTAAGAGGAATTTTATTGCACTTGTCTGCCTCTGCATTTCTTGTTGATAGCTTTTGGTTGGGTCATTGTGCATTTGATTTATCATTGAATACCTAGGTGTGTCGTGCAAGGGATTTGTTGTTTGATTCGGTTTTTTTTAGAGAAAGTATAGGGATGTCGTCAATTGACACATCATCCAGTAGGTATTTATACTAATAAAATGTGGCTTAATGGTATTCACACCTCGTAAGGGCCAAACACTTAAACGAGATACCGATTGCTTTGCAAAATTATGTGCTGGTTTACAAAAACTAAATTATCAAACGAAAATGATGCACTTTAGTATGATTGCGACAAGTTTCTAGTTGACGTTAAACTGATTCAAAAAAATATTGAAAGATTTTAAACCATGTAAATAATAATATACCTACCTTAGTTGTAGTAGGTAACAAACAAACTAATTAAAAATGATTGTTCCTTGACACATGCTATAGTATAGTTAAGCTACCATTAGACGGTCCTTGTAATGGTCCTTGCAAGGACAGTCTGACGTCATTATGACGTATTTATCTGTCCTAAAATCGACATGTCGTGTAATGGACATTGTAAAATGCTGTCCTTGCAAGGACAACCACAATGTCCACCACAATGCCACAATGTCATGTGTCCTTGCAAAGACAAATTACAAGGACCGGTGTAATGGTCCTTCCATTGTTGATGGGACACAAGGACACATTTTTTTGACATCTGGTCCTTGCAAAGACCCTGTCCCAACAATGCAATAGCACGAATTTCTGCCGGGACATTGTTGCTTGGAATGTCCACTTTTCAGGGTGGTTTTGTTGTTGTTAAATTTCAATGAGCTGCCAAAGTGGGTGCAGGGAATTTATTCCACGGGAATCTACTCCACATGGGAATTTATTCCACTTTTAGTGGGAATAAGCTCCACTTTTTGAAGTGAAGTAAATGCCCACCCAGAGTGGGAATTTGTTTAACCTAAAATTTTGTGGATTTTTTTCCCACACAAGAACGTATTCAATTTATCTAATTTAAAGAAAAAATACCATATTTTATTTATTTTATTAAATAATTAGTTTTTGAATCAATAACAATAACAAAATTCAAATATTAAAAAAAAGAAGTACCTACATATATAAATAAATTTTAAAACTAAATTATTTTGAAACAAAGATTTCTAACACTAAGTAATTAATCGTTTTGCTCTAAGATCAATTTTTACCAAAATACTGTCAGTGAACTCTGAACAATAATTGTTTTACAATATGGGCATAACATTGAAGAGCGCGAACTATTAAAGTTAAAAGGTTTCGAGAGCAATATTTAAATTGATTTGAGAACAATATTAAATTTTTTTGAGCATAACTAAGGTAAGCATAATATTCTTACCTTAGTTAAGCTCAAAAAAATTTAAAATTGTTCTCAAATCAATTTAAATATTGCTCTCGAAACCTTTTAACTAGTTAATATTTTTGTTAAGGTTATGACTTATAGATTTTGATAAGGTACCTATTTCAAAATTGATTTAAGAGCAATATTAAAATGTTTTGAGAATAAGGTAAGAATATTTTCAACTTCACTTTAAAAAGTGTAGCAATTTCTCACCGAAAAGTTAAATAAATTCCCACTCTGGGTGGGCACTTACTTCACTTCAAAAAGTGGAGCACATTCCCACTAAAAGTGGAATAAATTCCCATGTGGAGCAGATTCCCGTGAAATAAATTCCCTGCACCGCCAAAGTGACATCAGATTTTGACAACCTTGCGTGCATTTGCTCTGTTTCCACTCTGAACTTTCTGTGATGCGCTACTTGTTTTAACATTAGTAAAGAAACAAAGATAAAACAAAAAGAGCAGAGAAGAACAAAGAAAATTATTTATTTTGACAATGAAATTGTTTTTCGTGGGTGAATTAATAGTGATTACGAAACAAAATTCCATTTTATAAATACAGGAATAACCAAAAAATATTTTTAAGTGATGTATAGTTTAAAAAGGTATTTAGAAATGGAACCTCGTAAAACCAACGTAAACGTCGGTCAAAACTGTCAAAGTATGGAAAATCTTTTACGACAAATCGTTTCTAAACTTTCCGACACTAATTTGTGTCTTAAATTTTGTCAAAAACATTGTAAACGTCTTAAAAGAAATTTAAGGCATGCTAAATTTGCTAGTGACTTCACAATTATCTGATATTGTGATTTTGTTCAGCATTGAATCTCGTTTTTAAATTCTTTAATCCACCAAAATCGGTTGGTTAACCCTTGAACCACTCTTGAACAACCTAAAATAAATAATGCAAACATGACAGAGGTAAATCGTTTTTAGGTAAATTTTGATCCAAGGATGAACCACGATTGTACAACTGGCCCTAATTGTATGTCTGTGTGAGTGGAAAATGTGTGTTTTGCAACTGTCTTGCCAGTAGCTGGCATGTGTGGTGTCCGTGTAACAAACAGCTGATTGAATTCCGACATAGTTTCACTAAAATTGCTTGTTACTGTGCACAGATGACATCACGAGACGTGGTCAAAATTGCAACAATCAACCGAAGTTTAACATTTACTTCCACTTATACTTTTACTTACACGATTACTGACGCTAGTGTATTTATACATGCGTAAGCTCACCTTATAGAAAAGTTTCAATGAACATTCTCCGGATGGTCAACGATAAAAGTATCGCGGGAGATTCGCGGAGTAAACTCTGGTGTATTGTTAATGTGATTGTAATTAATTAATGAAAGATATTTTAATCAGTTTTAAACGTTTAACGTAATTGTGTCCTACAATATCTTGCTGCTTTGTTGTTTCGTATATATTTTAATAGATTATGGTAGTGGGTACTTTTATAATAAATCTTAATTTACTTGACATAATTTTCCAATAAAAAGTGATTATTTGCAGAAAATCACAGTATGGGAACGTCCCTAATGAAACCTGAAACGTCAAATTTATTTTTAACAAGGACCAATTTATAAATGTCGTGTAATGGTCACGGTAAAATATTGCATTCTTCAGCGCGGTTTCATTCACCACCAACTTTCAAAATTGTCATGTCGTGTAATGGACATTGTTATGCTTGTCCTTGCAAGGACACCGAATTGTAAAAGTAACAATGTCCACTATGGTGGTGAATAATAAAGAACATAAAGAAAATAAAGTAGCTGGTTAATATTTTATGAATAGGTACAATAAAAATGTTTTCAACATGAAAAAAATATAACAAAAATTGGCCAAAAGAAGGTGTTTTTTTCTGTAAGGTCGACCACATTGTTTTGAAAATCAATTTTAATCATTTCATTTGAATTTAAATGACTACACTTTACACGGAATTATGAAAAATAAACAATTTTTTTGGATAAATACAATTTAACAAAGCTTGATACGAAAATCGGAGGGAGCCTTCACGTCAAAAATACCACCTTTCAAAAAGTAGACCACGACTGGCCAAGCTGGTATTGTCACGTTCAGGGAAGATACCCTGAGAACCCCAGACAAGGTTACGCACTGTCATGCAGCTGTTTTGACATTGTGCTGGAAAATGTCAGACAAGACATGATAAGAAGAACAAAGCGAGCAGTAGCCGGTGCCTTTACTACTATGGAGTCAGCTGCAAGCGAAATGGGACTGAGAATAAGTGAGGACAAGACGAAGTATATACTTTCATTAACAAAAGTCCAATCTCACCACCGAATTGGTCAGAATCAGAACGTGACCATTGATAGGTATAACTTCGAGGTAGTCAATGAATTTGTCTACCTGGGTACTGCTGTAAACCACAGGCAACAACATCAGCGCTGAAATCAAACGCAGAATAACTCTTGCTAATCGCTGTTTCTTTGGGCTGAATAAGCAATTGAGGAATAAAGCCCTATCGAGAAGAACCAAGGAGACACTATTCAGAACTAGAACACTTATCATCCCGGTCCTGCTATATGGTGCAGAAGCATGGACTTTCTCCCAATCGAATGAAAAGTCACTTGGAGTCTTCGAGAGAAAAGTTCTGCGTACGATTTATGGTCCTGTCTGCGTAAACCGAGAAGACAACATTTGGCGAAGAAGAACGAACGACGAACTGAACGTGCTGTACAGCGACATAAGCCTTGCCAGAAAAATTCGAATTCAGAGACTAATGATGGTTGGGCCATGTAGAGCGAATGAACATCGACGCTGCAGCTCGGAAAGTCTTCAACGCTAAATCAGAGGGAGTTAGAAGCCAAGGTAGATCTCATCTCCGATGGAGCGACCAGGTAGAGCGAGACCTCCGACAACTTGGAGTGCAAAATGGGAGACGGCAGGCTAGAGTTCAAGCCGGCTGGAGGGGCATACTAAGCAAGGCATAGGAGCACCACGCTCCAGTGGAGCCATCATAAGTATGTAAGTAAGGTATAGACAAATGCAGCGACACCATTATTTTAGTTGGCCTCAGAAATGAAACAATCCAATACGCCGATGCCGACGCTTTCTGATGTCAACGAGACGAACCGCACTAGTAGTACTACTAATGTAGGAGAGTTGTAAATTGTAATCAACCTGAGTTCATATTATAAAACAAATTCATAATTGAAAACAGGTACCTACAACCAGGGAAAGCATATTCAATATAATAAAGTATGTGTCTTTGGGACTCCCTTGATCTGTATTTTCTACCTTGGTTTAAATAGGTTTTTTAAAATAAGTCTTAAAATGGTGCCCCCATGCAGGTATCTGGGGGTATTTCAAATCAGCCTTTCTCGTTTACCTTGAAATCGGTTTCGATCGGTTTGAAAGCAAAAGAACTTCTCGGATGAATTTTTAATGTTTATTTTTTTAAAACAGTGAAACAAATTATTGTTCTAAGACCGAGTATACGCACTAAGCCGATTTCGCAGTTTTCGATCATGTGTCGATGACATTGGTACATTTTTGCGATCATCTTTAAACAATCACCGTTCTCTCAAGGAGCACTGGGCTCCAGTACAAATGTGTCACTTGTTTCAGCAAAATGGTGAGGTGGCCAAAAACACAAAAACAATGCACACCAACCAGAAATTAGTGGACAGGCTTGGACGTCAGCATTTATATGCACCTACCTACGTAATACTATATAAAGCTCGAGCTGCATTCGAAATCATTTATTAGTAATGTCGAAAATATCACTTCTTACCAAGTTGAAACTTTGAATCCATACTTTTATATGTATACAATACATACCTGAGAAATGTCAATATCTCGGTAGGTTGTCAGCTTTTTTTCTAATAGCTGTCCTTGTCTGCTTTATGTACATCCTATAAAGACCCAGTTGCCACAAGCCACGTCCAACAATGAACTGTGGCTTATATGGCTAGACAATCAAAAGTGGATGTTGACACCAAGTAGAAAAAGTAACGTTTGGTTGGCCATACATACATATATTGAGGAAGCCGATTGACAACAAAGCTAAGAGTTGCCATAGAATCCTCAAGGTGAAAGGAATAAAGGTTGGAAAACAAAAGCAAAGATAAAGGTCAACTGTTGTGAAAGGTGCTGAGTCCCAGAACTTGGTATAGCAGAAACATCTGAGGTATCGTGCTGGGTATAAAGATAGATGGAATAAGGAAGGGAAGTAAACGCCTTATGCTCCGTATAATTTAAAAAAAAAATCCAAGATTACTTGTTTTTTGATTCCACTTGAGGTGGCAGTAGACGATCCAATGGATTCATCCAATGGATGAATGGATAAGAATATTTTTGTTATAATTAGTTCATTAGTTATTTCTTATTTCATTAGCAGCCAGTTATAGCGATAAAAAACCCAAACCGAAAAAATTTTTAAATGGAAAATTTCGTATCAAAACACAAATGCTACTACACTGGTTGATATCAACCAACTCAGAAAATTTATTTTGCTAAGGGGCCAGTTAGACCGATACGGAAAACCAAACCGAAAAAATTTTCAAATTGAAAATTTGGTATAGTATAATCAGATACAAAACACAAATGCTACACTGATCGATGGCAAACAACTCAGAGAATTTATTTTGCAAATAAAAATTTGAATTGAACTTGTACTTTTTGTTAAAAATGTATTTAATCATTTTTCTGTTATACGTATAAAAGAAAAATAAAAAAATACATTTTTAACAAAAAGTTATTGTTCAATTAAAATTATTATAAACAAAAAACATTCTCTGCATTTATTGCCATCGGTCAGTGTAGCATTTGTCTTAAAAATCGGATCAGAACATACAAAATTTTCCATTTGAAATTTTGTTTCGGTTTGGTTTCCCGTATCGCTATAACTGGCCCCTAAGAAAGAATTGAATTGAAAGAATAGGTACCTACTTTTTGTTAAAAATGTGTTTATTTATTTATCTGTTATAACAAAAAAAATATACAAAAACAACAAAAATTATTAGTTCAATTGAAATTTTTACATTGTGGATGGGTCCAAGTCCATAGGACCCCATACGCATTTTTTTAGATTCCGTTTAAAACTTCTTAAATCCTATTTAATAAAAGCCAAAGGCTAGTCCATGTATATATACAAAATAACCAGCATTCTATCCCGAAAAGGCAAAGTACAATCCCGATCTCCAAAATGTTTAGTCAACAAGTCTTCTTCTAAGAGTTCTGAAGGAGTAGAAGACAAAATTATGTTTCCAGAAACTCAGATAAGCCAAAATTATCTGAGTTGGTTGCCATCGATCAGTGCGTGGTGTAGCCACCAAGAGATTACTTGAAAAATTCGGATTCGATTAACGTTAATGACTTTACGTAAAGAATAAAAGAAAATTCCTACCTACATTGACATACTATATACCTAGTATGTCAATGGCTACCTATTATTTATTGTAATAACGGGTGATTTTTTAGCTGGTTTGGTTTTGGCAACACTGGTTTTGACAGCTGACGTGTGTTTAGTACCTTGTGTCACTGTCAAACAGCTTCAGTTTGGTTTGCAATTTAACCATGGATCGTCTTACAAATGAACAACGCTTGCAAATTATTGAATTTTACTATCAAAATTCGTGCTCGGTTTGAAATGTTCATCGCGCGCTTTTTTATCGAAAAATTGTGTTCAGCGATGAGGCTCATATTTGGTTGAATGGGTACGTAAATAAGCAAAATTGCCGCATTTGGAGTGAAGATCAGCCAGAAGCATTGCAACAGGTACCAATGCATCCCGAAAAAGCCACTGTTTGGTGCGGTTTATGGGCCGGCGGCATTATTGGGCCATATTTCTTCAAAGATGATGCGAATCGCAGCGTTACTGTCAATGGTGAACGCTACCGAGTGATGATAACAAACTTTTTTTTGCCCGAAATGGAAGTTCTTGACTTGCATGATATGTGGTTTCAACAAGACGGTGCCACATGCCACACAGCACGCGAAACAATGGCGCAATTGCGAGGCAAGTTTGGTGAACAGTTAATTTCACGTTTCGGGCCGGTCAATTGGCCGCCTAGATCGTGCGGTTTGACACCATTAGACTATTTTTTGTGAGAGTATGTCAAGGCTAATGTCTATAGGGACAAGCCCGCTTCGATTGACGCACTGGAAGCCAACATCCATGCGTTCATTCGTGAGATACCGGCCGATATGTGTGAAAGAGTATGCCAAAATTGGACTCAGCGGATGGGCTACCGATTCAAATAAATATTTCATTCATTTTTTCGAATTTTTTGTGTTTTTTTTTTTTTAAAGTTCTAAACCTCTTAAAAAATCACCCGTTAGTTTTTAGTTAGATAGTTAGGAGTTGCCAGTGGCGATAACATTCCTGTTGGACTTAAAAGGCTCGGGCCACCCAGTTGTGCAATGTGCATATCATTTTGTAAGGATTTATTGTCCGACGCCAAATATTAGTTCAATTTCATACCTATCTGCATGAGTGTGGGACCCACATTTTAAACAATGGCACATATAGGTACTCAATAATAAATTTAATTAGTCTATCGCTTGTTACATCCTCGTGCGCTGAATGTATAACTCACCGGTCACCGCCCCTCAAAACGGATATAAAAAACCGACTCGTTTTCAATGGGCCACTTTTCAAACCTATAACGAACATTAAAAACTTAGAAAATTATTGTGTAAGCTCTTAAACTATTGCAAGCAATCCATTTATATTGGTCCTCTTGAATTTAAAAACAAACTATAATTCCATTTGCACCCTCTCTCTCTCCCCGCAGGGCTCAGTAATAGTATAATGTAAAGTGCAACAAAGTTGCAGATTAGTTTGCTAGTTTGCTTTTCTTCCAGATCCAGCCCCAATAAAACGATGCAAACACTCTCAAGACTAAAATAAAAATCCGACTATACACACACACATCCAACTACCTATACCTAAGACTTGAAAAGACAGAAACAAAAACAAAACATCCGCCTTAAGTGTTAAAAAATGAATAAAAAACCAGAGCCAAAAAAAGATCAACGAACGGCGACGAGAGACAACGAAAATTTTATTGTTGCATGTGCATGCAATAAAATTCTCCACCAAAAGTTTTCAACACCAGTGCCTCCGGATTCCATAGTATACAACGCAGGAGGTGCCGCATCGTCTTTTGACAATGTCGAGCGGCACGTGTAGCAGAAATGCGGTCAACGAACTGTGGCCGTCCGTACGTGTCGTTGTATCTCGTAGATGTACAGTACATAGTCAACGGTCGATAGCGCGGCGGGCGCGGCGCGCGGCACGGTGCACTTTCTTCCCTCTATAATGGGTTTGGGTCCAACAGTCAACCGCACCATGCACTTGGTTTTCCAAGCAAACAACACTCATACTCGAACGTTGATGGGGTCTGAAGGATGATGCGGGTAAAACGGGGAACATCAGCAACGACGGACGACCGACGCGACGCGACGATATGAGTGAGCTATAGAAATAATGCACGAGTTCCATGTGGTGCTCTCTTAGCTCCGCCAGCACCAGCAGTGCCCCTAACAGCCGCCATTAGTACTAGGGCCGTCGGTTCAGTCTCGGTCGTCGTGTTCGTATGCACTGCAATGTACACAATATTGTAGCTGTTAGTCCATGTCCACACAAGGGTGAAGGGTAGACGAAGGGCTTTGGTGCAAGGAATGCAATCAGCCTTAGATACTTAATTTCAACCAAGAGACTGTGAGACTGTTGGACACATTAGGCATCGAACAATGCTTAATGGAAAGGGAATTTGGCTTTTTAATTTTTTGTTGTGGGAGTAGGAACGATGCGTCGCCACCGAATTCGCTCAGAATTAATTTTGAAAACTATATAATAGTGGGAATCCTTTAGATACAATATTGCATTTAGAAATCAATTTTAAGAACTAAGCAATATTTTTGAGCTTTCACGCAGGAATTCGCTGAGTGCGAATTTTAAATTATTGAGATTCAATCGATCGATGCGCTCGATGTAGACGAAATATGAAAGTACATAATGGCATGTTCTTGTTAGAAAGTTGAAAAAATCTTTGATTCGAAATATGTTTCAGTCATTCATCGATTTAATGTATTATTCTATAGAATGGGTAGGTATATTGTAACATGTAGTGTGGAGTTTGTAACATAGAGAAATAATACCGTTAGTTATAGAAAAGTATATACCTATACCTATTCTGACTCAGAATCAAAATCCTAGTCGATTTAGCAATGTCCGTCCGTCCATGAAAAATGTAAGGTAACAATATTCAATTTTAACCATTTTTCCGTTCGCTATTTGTAAAATATATACCTATATCTCTTTATTTTTTCGCGTGAATTTTTTCAATACGCCCACTTTTAGAGGCGTGATTTTTATAAAATACCTTTATTTAAGTAAAATCATTAAAAATCTACTCGATTCACCTGTAGTCTTACACATATGCCTAAAAGTTGACTAATGATCAAAGTTCAGTTCGTGCTTTAAATTTTGTTTTACAATTTTGTTGGACACGCCCACTTTTAGGGGGCGTTTCCTTCAAAAGTCTTAATATGCATTACTTTTTAATGGTTTTTTAACTATTGGTCGCAGTTTAGAAGTAAGAAGATGAACACTTCGGTTTGTATACTTTGGTTATGTAGCAAAATGTGGCTCAAGGATTGTTAAATACATGCATAATCGCTTTTTCTATTCAAAATTTAATTTTTAAAATTTTTAGTTTTGTCTTGTTTTGTTCAAATCGATCTGCAAGCTTAAAATTGAATTTCACTGAGCTCATACTAATTGCGCTGGCAATGAAAATTCTCAACTTTGGGCGTGGCACTCACCTTCTTTTCATTTCATCAGCAGTCATTGAACATCGGCCACTCAAAATTATTGTTATTGAATTTTGTTTCTGAAAATGGAAAAGCGGCTGGCTGCGGGAGGCGAACGCATACACATACAAATATAAGGAATAGGGTATCCAACAGTTCGTTGCAAACGTACTGTAGCTCTCGCTTATGTTTTTTGTTTTCAATTTAAGAAAGAGATAACTTAAGTCGTGTACAAAAACATTTGAAACCCCCCCACTAATGTGAAGCTGGATGCTTTTTCCGTTTAAGTTATTATTTTAACTATAAGTGTACCAAATTTCAGCTTTTGTGGTATCAGTTCACTCAGAGCATATTTTTCACATCTTTACGTGAAAACCTTGAGTATAATACCCCACTCAAAATTCGGCTGGATACATTTTTAATATACCATAATTACCATTTTTACAAAGTTTGAGCTTTTATTGTATTAGTTTTATTTATTAATATTTTACGTGTTCCGGAGGCTGCCGATGACACACCCCCCGGAACTATGTAAGCTGGAGGTCCACTCCCTTACTAGTGATACCAAATCAAGCTTTAGAAAACATTTTCAGCTTTTGTGTAATGACTATCCCTTAAAGGTCGCTGGCTCCCGGACTATAATGCAAGATACAGTTGTACTGGCTGTACAGCAACATAGCCTTGTTTAAAAAAGTATTAAATAGTATCATAGACTAACTAATAATAAAGACAGGCCGCTTCATAAAAGTAAAAGGAACCGATTTGAGATTGCCTCCACCCTTTTCCTTCCTTCCTTTTCCCTTTTTTCTTCTATGAAGCGGCCTGTCTTTATTATTAGTTAGTTTTATGGTAACCATAGTTAGTTCTATTCACACATACATATAGGTATAAGCTTAGGTAATTCAATTTATACTGCATACCAAAATTTTAATTTATATTTTTTTTGTATTTTTAAAAGCGTCTTTGAAAACTTTTTTTTTAAATATAATACATAGTTTGAAAACAGCTCATCTATTGTTTTTCAAAAATGATAACGTATTCATATGTATTTGCTGCATACCTATGAATTGGCGTACTTATTTGAAAATTCTTTGAAAAATGTTTTCAACAATTTTTTTTCAAAATTTTTTTTTCAACAACCGTTCCACAGATTTTATTCCTATTAATTGAAATTTATCCATGAAATAAAATGGAGTACCTACTCTTTTACAGCTCAAATTATACCTACTTCAGGTGTCAATTGGACGTCAACGAGCCAAAAAATAGGTTTCTTTTTTATTTTTTTCTTATTGTTGGTCAACCTCCTCACACGGAAGAGATAGGGCGGAAGTTGTTTTCCTAAACAAGGATTTTAGTCAAAAAAGGAACCAAGAACGGAACCAAAAAGTGGCCCAAAACCAAAACAACAGGTGAAGAAAAAGATATCGGCCTCTTCATCATGAATTGATGATGATCAACAAAATGTATGTATTGTATGTCCTTTTTTTTGTGGGGCATTTTCTGGCAGTTTGCCAGGGGAGAATAGGGTTCAGTGCATAATATGCAAAAAATTGGCCCACACCAAATGCGTTAAAGGATCTATTCGTGTATTCTTTTGCTTAAACTGTAACACGGATAAAGATTCTTCCGACTAGTCCTATATGCTTTTTTATGACTGAATTGTGATTTTTACTTTTTAGTTTTGAAGTTAGTTTTTTTTAAAGAATGGCTGTTTCTTACATATTATATATTTAAATAATATATATTCTTGTCATAAATTGTATTTAATCAAATTAAGAGTTATGTTTTTTCATATCAGCTTTTAGTTAAAGGCTTAAAATAATATTTTTTTTTTGTTTACATATTTATAATTCTTGTAACAACTTACCCCTACCTAAGTCACAACAAGCCCCATTATCGGGGTGAGTTGTAAAACACGTTTTTTTTTTACTCAATGTAAAATCTTGACATCTTCTGAGCAGGATTTGTTTAACTTTTTTAGTGGATCTTGTAACTGAAGCATGGTTCTTAAATTTAAAAAAAGGTTTGGCTGACTTATTTTCAAAATCATAGGTTTTCGTAAAAAGTATTACTTTTAGCTCCACTCTCCCCTACGTATTTAAGAATTTCGAAAAACTTATTTTTTTCTCAAACCAGTCGTGCACTTTAATTATATTATATTTTAGTTAATACTTAGGCACAGTATACCTACGCATATCTAAGGTAGTATAATACGCATTTGTCAAAAAGTAAACAAACAAAAAATGGCGGCTCTGTATGACTATTCTATATTCTATTCATGTGATGTGAGTTTTCACAATATTATATAATTTTTTATCATTATCAGTGTTCAATGTGTTCACTGCTCAGTCACAGTTCACCGCCATTGCAAGATAAAATTCCCCTTATAACAATTTGACCATAATCGAAATAACCATTTATAAGAAGATTAAGTAATATGAAGGAAACGGAAGTCACCACTACGAGCCTTCGCTGGTGTAACAATAATTTTAGAAGGAATCGTTTTTTTCAGAAAGATAAGCTTTTACAAATATGTATACCTGCATACCTACATTTATTTTTTTTCCTCCACAGACGTTAAATTGTTCGTCTTGTTGAACATACCTACATACATACATATATATAACAATTAGTTCTAACAACCTAATTCAGTGGTTATACCCAAATCATCTGAGAAATACAATTTTGAAAATAATCTAGTAAATAAATCTGAGATACAATAATTATTATTTCTTATCAACATGTCAAAAGTACCTATACCTATAGAAATAAATTAACCTAGTTCTTTAAGTCAGGTGGGCTCATACTAACATCATACTTCTGTTGTTTTTATTAAACAAATATTTTAGGTATGTCTGTACAGTATATTTATTAAAACAAATTTAAAATGAAATGGGTTCAATAACCGACAATCTTCTATCCTTCAAAGCACATTATCAACAGCAGTATGAAAGATATAATTATCATATTCACGTACCGGAGTGGCGCTGGAAAAAATGTGTTAGCAATGTTTTATACGTAGATAGGTACGTCAGTAAAATCAATAGAATAATAAAAATATGTGTTTGGTATCCTTAATTTATTCATCAATCTCTTTTATAGCCATACTCTACTCAGTCATACTAATAAAACTCACTAAACACTCTATTAAGCTTAATTTGGGTGCCAGTATCTTTTTAGTCGGTACAGAAAGTGTAATAAAATATGTTATTAAACATGCACTTAACTATGTTAATGTGAATCTGATAGATACTAAATGCCACCGAGCATGCTTATCGCAGCACCGCCCGTCTTTTTTTTTAATTTTCAAAACAATAGAATATCTGCAACAAACTTGCTGAACTTAAAACACCAAAAATGTAAACTTACTTAATTCAACAACGTCTTCAGTTAGTTAGTTAACAAAGATTAACTTGTAAAACACGCGCTTCCGCGCAGTCTGATATTGTATTATTCATTAATAATTTAAAAAAAAAAATAGAGATAGGTACACTTTGTAATTAATTACAATATTGCAAAGACACTCTTTATTTTATTATTTATATTTCGTTTTTGTTTTTGTTTATTCTTTTTTTTTTAATTTATTTATTGATATAATACTTAACACAACACGTGTCGCAAATTGAAACGACCTTGACAATGCGCACACGGTTGATGTATTTTTTATATTTTGTATTTTTATTTTTTATCGAGCCGTAAGAAATATTATTATATATACATATAGGTAAGAATTTTGTTAAGTGAAAAATAAAAAACAACCTAAGTCGCGTGTGGTAATTATTGGCTAATTATTATCATTGTTGTTTTTTATTGTACACGCGTTTTCTAGGGTTTTGTTTGCATCCAGTAATTCTTGAATGCAAACAAAAAAAAAAACACTTCTTAAAAAAAAGAAGACCTGTTGATTTGTGCTTGTTTCTTGATTATTAATTAATTTATGATTATGATGACTATACTGACTTTGGTGATGAATAATATGAGACTATAGTAATTTATTTTCTAATCTGCTCTAGGCCATTTTCCCGCTTGCACGACTGTTGTGGTAATTAAATAATTGTGTGTTGTTTTATTCTGAATGAACGCGCAGTTTTTTTTATTGGAATAATGACACGGAGAAAGTCGTGATCTGCGGTTTTGAACGACCTTGATCATGAGAAATCGATTTTTCTATTAGATTTTATTTATAGATAGTTTTTTCAGAATCTGTTATTATTATTGAATTTAATCAAGATAGGTATTACTACGAAGAAAATTCCGTTTTTAAGTGATATCTTAAGCTAAGATTTGACGACATGTTGCCCAAACCAAACCCTTGATTAAAGACTCTATATAGTCAATTCAATGTGGCGTTCGACTACGGAGCCCTCTGAAGCCTCAAACCTATTTCCTTATAGATGATAGACCAACGGGGTGTGTAAGATGGCATACCAAGGTTGGTCAAAATGGCATGGGTTTCCTTTCATTTAAAGAAAATGAACAACATTTAGGGTTAGGTACAGTATCTATTCGCACGCAGTATAGATAGTGACACAAGTTTCGCGCAGGAAACACAAAATCTTCCTTGTTTATCCATTACAATATTTTTTCATCGTGCCATAAACTAATGATGAAATAATTTCCATTTGATGAAAAATAAAATATAACGAAAAAAAGTTGAAATTGATGTCAAATGACCACTTTCCAAACCCCTCAAAACAAGTAATTCTTAGGCAATGGATCACGAAGAAGGTAACGGACAGTTATCTGGGAAGTCTATAGCATTCGATTTCAGACCGAAATGGATATTAACAATAAAATAAATAAAAACCATTGATAGTGCATTTTTAATCCTGTGTGATGAAACTCAAGAAAAATATAGCTACGCACCAAATTTTTAATTCTTCCAATCCAATGTTGTTGTATAACTTCTCGAATAGGCCTTAAGCCTTGGCTTTGACCGTTGATAAGCAATTAATAAACCAAAACTATTTGGAGGTTATCTGTTTATAAAGAAAATCAGTATCAGGATTGTGAACCGTGGCTGTAGTTAAGGGCAGTTGCGGCGAATAAGGAAAAGTGGAAGGATCTTGTTGTTGCCCTTTATGCTTCAGGAGAAGTAAGGCTCCGCTATTCTTCCAGTCGGACAATATATAAGGGTTTTGCGATATATAAAACAATGCCCAAGCATGCCGCTCAATCTCATGGTCTGTATAACATGACAATCTTGCGATTATGGATTCCTACATGGTGCAACAACCAATTATGGACGACCTTCACAAAATTCATCCTGCAGTGCGACCATGATTTAAACTACGTCAAAAATCTTTGCACGAATAAAATAAAATTAAAATTTTTGAGTAAGATGGATGTTTAAAATACCTTTAAAACTCTAGCACCCTTATGGTATAGCGTTTGACTGTGCTTATTCCCGTACTGTGACTCTATGTACAAATATGCATAACATTCGTAAACATAATCAATGATGGTGAAATTTTCTGTAAGCGTCAAGTCAAAACCTTTGTTACTCCAGCTTCAACCACTAAAAAGTTCAATACCATCATTTAATAAAAATGTCCTTTCCTTCATTAATTAACATTTCATATATAAAAAGTTTAAAAATCTGCTTTGGTTAATTTCATCACATGTCGGCAAATTTACAAACCAAAAAAGTTCATCTCTCCCAACCTCAAGGTGATGTTGGATCCACCTACTTGTAAATTTTTAACGAATTACAAAAGCCACCTTTTTCGTACAATATTGTATTCTCCCTTAAACGTGTACAAATCTGACGCACGACCAGCCTCAACATAAAACCCAACGAGCATTAAAACACTGCTTTTATTATATTTTTTGGTCGTTATTTTCGGCGTCGGTTTTGTTGTTCAAACTTGGTTGGAGGTGGTCGTGGTTCAGCTTCAGCTTCAGGTTTGTATCTTTTTTTTTTTGCGTTAACTTCGTCGATGGGGTGTGGGCTGTGGGTTGTGCTTTTTCACTCTTTATTTTTGAATAAAGTACAGTTCTTCATACGCATTATTCTATATTCTTACCAATTTATATACAAAACGAAAACCTTGCAAAGCTGTTTGATATTAAGCAAGCTTGAAAAGAAGAGGAAGTGTCGGTATTGGTTAAATTGTACCTATCTACGACCGAGTAGTGCTTATTGAAAATGAGAGTGATGAGTACGAATTCCGTCCACAAAAAAAAAAAACCTACAGAAATATACCTACGCATTTAACGCACCAAATAGAGACTCTCCCTAAGTTTTGGTGTCACGGCATGGGTAAAGCTTTTTGAACTTAAAAAAGCCCGCTGAGACTGCTGAAACTCTACAATATATTGGTCTTAACAGCTGTAACTGGCACTCTTATCTATTTATCTAAACAAACATACTCGCAGGCATATAACTTTTCTATTATTTTCTGAGCCGGAAATCCTCGGAAATGAATTTCCGACTGCACGCATCACGCAAGCTTCAACAAGAAAGCCGGTTAGGGGGTTTGGTGGGTGATTTGGTATCTTTGTATCTGCAACAGCAAGCTTTACACATCCAAATCCAAATTCAACCCTTACAATCAACAGAATGTACACATGAAAGCAAAAGTAATGCAGAAATTACTTTTGCGTTGTTAGGAATAAAGCATGATTAGATACATTTTTGAACTTTTACAAACCACCCTAACTCATATTATTATTCTTATGTAAACCAATGCATTACTATACAGGGGTAGGCATAAGGAACAATTTAGAGGGCTTGGCTTTTCTAAAGAAGGAATCCATTTGTAAATGCTGAAATTCTACAACAGTAACGTCGATATTTTCAAGAACGATTTTTGCAACGATAAAAATAAAGTAAAGGGCTCCTTGAAATAACTCCCCAAATAACAATTTATTTCATTATGAAATAAGTCCCCAAATTCGAATATGAAATAAGTCCCCAAAAAGCATGAAATAAGTCCCCAAAAAATAGTTAAATAAGTCCCAAAAAAAAGTGAAATAAGTCCCCAACTTAAAGAATTGTCTTACCATTTTATATATTTTCGAATAAAAAAAAAAATTAATTAATAAGGCAAAATAAGATTTTAATATAAATTTAATGTATTTTCACTTTTACTTTTCTTAGTTTTCAGAAACAAAATCTTATTCTGCTTTCTTTTCTTTTTCTCAAATTGTATTCTGTGTTTTTCTGTTTGAGAAAAACGAAAGAAAGCAGAATAAGATTTTGTTTCTGAGATCTAAGGAAAATAAAAGTGAAAATTCGCGCGAATTTTTTGTTTCTGAGATCTAGGGAAAAAAAGCGCGAATTTTATTTATTTTTCTTAGATCTCTGAAACAAAATCTTAATCTGCTTTCTTTTCTTTTTCTCAAATTTAATTTTTTACTATTTTTTTGGGGACTTATTTCATCGTGAAATAATTCCCCAAATTAATAATGAAATAAGTCCCCAAAAAAACATGAAATAAATCTCCAAAAATGGGGAGTTATTTCATATGAGATAAGTCCCCAATCTCATACAAATTTTTGGGGGGTTATTTCATTTTTTTTTTTTTTTAGTTTTTTCTGGGGGAGTTATTTTACGGAGCCCATTAAAACTCAATAAAAGCTGATGTTTTAACAAAGAAATCGTTTGAAGTTATGAATTTCCCATATTAATGGGGTGGATACTAAATTCTTGTGACGTTTTGGTTGGCCTGAGAAAAAAATTGTTATTCCATTACCTACTTCTTTTATATTTAGATATATAATTTTTTGAGTAAAGTGTGAGCGTTCAGTAAAGTGTGTTAGCAGGCAAAGAGATACACCGATGCACACTGGTTTTGAATGGATGTTAATCGTTGTTTGAGGACAAATCAAGCTAATTAAAAGCATTCCACATTCTTGTAGTGCGGCTAAAAAATAATTAACAGTACGTCCGAGATAAGGCTCAAGGGTGAATTGATGCGCGATCCTTACTATGCGAGTATTACGGCGAATTCGTTTGAGGGGAATTATGACTGTTGAAAAGAAACAAATTTTTCTTATAAAAATTGTAGCCAGATAAGATGGGGAAACATATTTTTTACAATAATCTAGGCATCCTAAACATTTTGCGTCATTTTAAGCAACCTGAAATAGGTATTGTGTTTCTTCCAAAGAAGGTGATGACACGTACGAATAATTTCTACGACTTCTTTATGTCTCATGTATCTCATATGATAAGACCGTATGTGTAACGTCAGCACAAACTGAAGGGAAATGGCGGCTAACTGCGAATCATTCCTTCAGCTACTTACTAATTTTGTTCTGTTTTTCAAAGCTATCAATGTTTCATTACAACAAACCTATACTGTATAGCTCACTTTTTAATGCGTATATTCACTTTTATCATTTACTACCCGTCAACCCTATACAAACTTTACGAGTTTGCGCTTCCTCGTTCCTACGCTCCGCTCCAAAACTTTATTACTGATACCGGAAAAACTTTTCCCTGCTTTCACTTTTCGATATAATTATCCAACGAATTCCAGGCGGGGTGAGTCTGGACATATATTTTCAAATATTTTCCCCTAACTTTCTAATATAAAATGTTGCCCCACTATATGCTTAATATATTAAAACCCATATAGTATAGTTCTAGAACTCTATTTTCGGGGGAATTTTTCCCCAAAACTCTCATTTTTGCTGTGTTCCACATAATTTTACTTTCATCTAAAAATAGGGTGCTTTATATTGATACAACAGCTTTTCTTCAGAATTTCCGCAGAAGTAAGGTACTCGTATAATAATGATTTTTGCTTGAAAATGAAAAGTCATAGAGTTCCCTTTTTGGCCATTCTGTTTTGTGTTGGGAGATACAAATTTAAGTAAATAAGACCTATATTATATATAGGTTGGTATATTTGGGATAGTATTTTGGCTATATAGAGTGCGAGTTCAGTGAACTTTCTTAAGATGCTAACATGCGCATTTCTTATACGCACTTAACAATTCGGTTGGACTAGGGTGAATAACTTTGAAGAAAATGTTTTCCCGAACAATATATTTAATAACATTAAATTGAGGTTGTACCCTCATTGTCTAATTTTTTTTTTATAATTTTTTTAAACTTTCAATGTTGATTTGCTTGTTATATTAGATTAAAGACTATAGTTATAAAATACAGACTTATGCTGTGATTTATGATTATAAATATTTTATTTTATACTTTCTGTGAAACAAATTAGAGACAAAGTCGTATACCTACTTAAGTGATTTTTTTTTCTTCAAAATAATTTTCACAATTTGTGTATACTATAATGGCAGGACCAATCAGTTTTGCAAGATTAATAAAAAAGGAATAAATAAATAAATCCACCAACTACTTAGGTATTAAAAAATAAAATGCACGACTGGGTCGCACGAACTTGCTCTAATGAGTGACAGTGGTTTATGGGCTTGAGATTTTGATAAAAATAAAATTTTCAAAATTCTTAAATAAATACTTAAACTAATTTGAGCTGAAAAAAAAGTACGCCATTTTATTTCTTGGATAAATTTCAATTTATGAGAATAAATTAAGAAAAATCTGTGGAGCGGTTTTTGAGAAAAAAAGTTTTTTTTGAAAAACTTTTTGAAAAAAATTTTCAAAAAAAATTCAAAAAGGCCAGTTCATAGGTATTCAGCAAATACATTTATTTAAAATTTTTAAAAAAAAATTTAATAAGCAGTTTTCAAAATATTAATTTTTTAAATTTTTTTTAAAAAAATGCTTTTAAAAATACAAAAAAATATTTTTCAAAAATATTGGTATGCAATACAAATTGAGCTACCTACAGCTATATGTGTGTGAAATTTCGAAAGAATCGGTTCAGTCGTTTTCGAGATAGTCGAAAGCAAAAAAAACGGTCCTATGGAAAGTACCGTTCTTAGCCATTTTTTAAAACTTTTTTTTCAGCCATATGATTGTTCGTACCTAAAAAGCAACACTGATTTTTTTAATTAAAAATCGTTAGAGCCGTTTTTGAGAAAAATAAGCTTTAACGTAACGGTTGTATGGCAGGTACCGTTATTTTTTGAGCTAAAAAAAAAAAATTCAATTTTCTTTCTGTACAATACCTAAAAAAGTCCATATACCAAGTTTGAAGCAATTCGGCCCACCCGTTTGGGCTGTAGGTCTACATACAGACAGACAGACAGACAGACAGACAGACATACAGACGGACAGAATTTTTAGACCATCTTTTTTCGTTTTCGCTATCATCCTAATGTCATGTTTGATTGTTATCTCAAAACTTTTTTTTTCGACGAATGCATAACTTGCCTTATAGTACCTATAATCGCAAGTAAAAATGTCGATCGATAACAAACGCTCTTGATGCAAAGTATTACCTAGATCCTAGAACATCATTCGTTAAACTGGACTTCCACTTTATTTATTAAAAGAATCAACAATCATAACAATAACTATATCGGGTTGGGGTAAAAATGTCTGCGCTTCAAAATACTGCTTTTCAAAATTCTGGTTATCAAAATTCAAAATTTTTGTTTGTCTATTCTATTGAAACACATAAACGAAAATTATATTAAACATAGGTACAAAAATTAAAATTATGCTCTATTTGCGGGCAGCAGGGCCCGATCCAGCTTTTTCGCCGCCCTGGGCAAAAAATTAATTTGCCGCCCTTTTGTAATGAAAACATATAAGTTATAAAATTGTTGGTGCATTTTTTTACCGACTTTTGAAAAATGGAGGTATTCATTCCGAACTGTATGAATGTAATATTGTTGGAAATTTTATTTTAGACAATCAAACATGACATACCGATCATAGAGAAGCCGAAAAAAATATGTCCGTCTATTTGTATCCGACTTTACACCCGGCTGGACCGATTTGTTTCAAACTTGGTACACAGAACACAGTAGGTATTGTTATCACATTTACATTTTTCTTATAAAAAAATTAAAGGCGTTCTTCTATTTCAGTTCACAGCAAAGCCTGAGTTGTCAAACAAAAATAAGTGTTTCTTTTTTGCTTCAGAGACTTCAGAGCATAGAATTTGTTTTTCTTTTCTCAGCGGCTGGAAATAAAAACAAATAAAATGGCCGCCGAATTAATTTTAAAAGTTTAAAAAAATTGGGAATAAGAAAAGGAAATTAATGGGATACTAAATTTATTTCATGAATAGTTCAGAGCGCTCTGAACACAATTGGTTCAGAGGACGTTCAGAGCGAGCTCGATAAACTCGAACTTTTTTCAGAGCTCTTTTCTGAATGAAAACAGAAAAACGCCTAGCTGGAAAGTGCATTCTCAAAAAAAAATGTGGAAAAAAGTTTTTGAGAAGTTTTTTTTTTCTAAAATAATCAAAACTGTTCAAGAAATCAGATGGCTTACTTCATTTTTTTGCCCCAAAAAAAGGTTTTAACTAGCGTTTTTTAAGTGATTAATAAAATACGTCGACTTTATATTTTTGACGGACATTACAGCCAAAATTCTTTGTATTGAATCTTCAAGGGAACAAAAAATAAAGAAATGAATGAAAGAAATTCATATCTTTTGTTTTATCACTTGTTTCAACAAAACTTCAAAAATTCGCTATAGTAGGGCTTTTTCGAACAAACTCGATTGCAGCAATGACATTAAAAATCGTTTCGTCTGAAGGTAACTCTTTTCAAATTGCGCTGTTGTTCTCAATTATTGTTGATCATATCGCTGACAATGCACCTGAGTCTTCATCGGACCAATTGTCAAAAGTACCAAAGCCAGCTTTGTTAAAACAACTGAGGATTGAACTTGTTTTACCTCCGAAACGCGACTTTGCAAACTTAAACTAGATAACTGTACATTTTTAATACATTCGTTGAAACCTAACTAATATGGAATATTTTTTTTAAGAAGAAGGGGAACAAATTGAAATTTGCTTTAGAAAGGAGACTTCGTTATAAAGTAGTTTTACTTAACCTACATATTTATATATGAGGGGACTGGGAAAGTAGGGAAAGATGAATATATTTCTGATGACAGATATCTGTTTCTTCGGTTATTTGAGAGTTGAGCGACTACATTTACTTCAGCTCCCCACACACACCACACTTGTGTAAGAAAAATCAAAATTCTTTCTGATTTATATATTTTCTCCCATGGTGATGTTAATTAGAAGGAAACAAGTAAACATTTTTTGGAAAGACATAGCTTTAATAATCCTCAATTTCCAAATTTTGCCGCCCTTGAAATTTGCCGCCCCGGCCAAATGCCCGGCGCGCCCCCCCCCTAGATCGGGCCCTGGCGGGCAGTAGTATTGTCTTCCTCTTTTTGGAACTGGAACAAGTGCTACTTGGTGAATCAACTAGTTTTCAAATGTGAGGCTAGAAGTTGTGAGACAGCTCCGTCATAAATGAAATTGTTACTGTTCGAACAAAGGAAACCAACATTTTGTATACAGTATTACAGTTTCCTTGATCCGAACAGTGAAAAAACGTGTTCGAATACTGGCCCCTAAGATTGTATTATATTTATTGTTAGAAATACGTAAAAATTATTTTGTTTCTTATACCTAATAGCTTTGTTTGGGTTCTTTTTGTGGCAAAAAATTTAAACTGTCAAAGTTTCTCAAATAAGAGACAAATTTCTCTCATTTACCGAAAAGTATGCGAACACTTTTTGTGTAAATTCTTGAGAAACGTCAAATTCGAATTTTTTTGCCGCTCTTCGTGGTAAGGGTCATTTGCAACAACAAATTTGTTCATCATTCGCTTTTGGCAGCGTTCAAGCAAAGATAATATAACAAGTACCTATTATCTTTGGTTCAAGTTTTTACTAGATGAAATTTCACTGGGTCGAAACTTGAAAATAAATGATCGAAAGAATAAAACAGCTGTTATTTTCTTTCGTTCATCTTTCAGTACACGAACGCTTTTGGTGTAAATTTAAGCGTATGAAATCGGTTGCAAAGCGTTTGATTTTGGTACGCGAACAAAGCTAATATTTAAAGCCTCAGCTAAAAAAACTATTTTGACGAAGTTGCCTATATTCGAACACTAGTGTGCGAATAGGTAACTCGCAAAGATTTAACAGCAAAAACAAAATGAAATAATAAACTTTTTAGACAAAATTTTTACTAAAATATACATTATAATAAAGAAAAAACCTTAAAATATATTTATTTGACTTAAATTTCACCTTAAAAACACAGTTTATCAAGACACTCAAAACTGCTTTTATTTTCTACCAATACTTTCAATCACTCCACTCCTAGAATGGCTCAGTACAAACTAACATTTTTTAATCTTTTACATTGATTGTGGTAGTTGGTATTTTCTGAGAGTTAAGGGGTACGATGCACTTAGAATTTTGCATAAGAATAAATTGGAAACATTAAAAATAAAGGTTTAAACTGCGGTGTTTACCAAAAATGTTCGACTACGGGGAGTGTTCGAACTTAGGCGACCCTACCCTATACAACAGTGGTTCATCCACGGATCAAAATTTAAAAATGATGATATGTGTATTATGCAAATCATAGCTAAGGCGACGGTTCAAGACTGTTTTAAGAGTTAACCCAATGATTTTCACGAATTAAATAAAGTTGATACACGAATCAAGAATTTAAAAAGGTGCTGAACCCCGATTGTACTACAACTGGTACTTATAGTCGCTCAAAAGATATTGTTCTTTTTGTTTTTTTTTTTTTTTTTTAGTTTTTAGTTTCGATTAAGTTTTTTGGTATATTTTATGTTGTTTTTGTTTTAATACTCTTTTACTTAGTAAGAATTTTTTTTTTGTGAAACCTAATAACTTGAATTGTAAATAAAAAAGTAATAAATAAAAAACTGCAGAATTTTTAGTCTGTTAATAGTCAGAGTTTTGAATAGCAGATTTTTGTCAACCGGAATGAAAAAAAGCAGAATTTTGAAAAGCAGAATTTTCTTTTTAAAAGCAGAATTTTGAAAAACATTATTTTGAAACCAGAATTTTGAACCGCTTCCCAACTATCTCACCTTTTCAATCAATTTGCATCAAACAATTAAGGAATAGTTATTTATTAAGTTTGTGGTGGAAATTTCTTCCTTTGTTTCTACAGCTCGTCCTTAAAATTTAAAAACTATAACTAACCATAAGTTGACAAGGACATCAAACTAAATTCCAAACTAAGTTTATGTCTTTTTGACTGTTTTTCGGTGAGTTTTTCGGTGCCGTGAAATAAGATAGAAGTCGAATCGATATTATTACCCATTTTGGGAAATAATGTTGAAAAAACTTAAATAACTTATTTCTACAAAAGTTGAGAAATAAAGTCAAAATTCGTGGAGTAATAAAGGCATTGGTGCCGTGCAATAAAGTAGTAGGTATGCGTATAATAAGGTCGAAACGGAATTACTTCCATTTGAAGAGATGAATGGTTTAGGGAAGTATCTTTGAATGCGTCGAAAGAATAGCTTGATAAGAAGGAAAGACGCATTCAAATATACTTCCCAAAACCATTCATCTCTTCAAATATTTATAAGAAGTAAGGACCCGAGAAAATATCATGCAATATATAGCTTTGCATAATACTACGTTTTTAGTTTTTATTTCGATGTTGGAAGCTCATATATACATATATGTTGTCCTGCTGCAAGCAGCTCTTCAACTCCTCCCGGAGCATAGGGCAGCAAAGTTGGAATCTCATAGCACTTACATTTCTTTACGAAAAGTTCTCCAAAGAGTTCAAGAAAAAAAATCAGAAAAGCAAAAGCATTTAGTTTTTTATTGGACGAATCTTGCTTTTTATACCCTATTCCATAGAATGGGTATATTGTAGAGTTTGTAACATAGAGAAATAAAACCGTTAGGTATAGAAAAGTATATAAATATTCTGACTCAGAATCAAAAGCCTAGTCGATTTAGCCATTTCCGTCCGTCCGTCCGTCCGTCCGTATGTATACTCCCTACAGGTCTCAATTTTTGAGCTAGAAAGCTGAAATTTGGTATGTATAATCTATGGATCAAGAGTAAGGCTAAGTTCTTGAACCGGTGAAATCCGCCTACAAACACGCCCAAAATCGCCATTTTTGTTGAACAAACTCAATTTGGTAAAATTAAATTATGTTTTTTGTACAGTTACGATAAAAGCATAACGCTAAAATTTTGCAAACGTAAGCTTTAGGTAAACCTTCTTCCAATCAAATAAAAATATTTCAGTTTGGGCGTTGCTGACGCCCATTTTTCATACAGAACCATTAATATTGTTTTTATAAAATAACAATTGTTATACTAAAGCGAAAAACATTAAATTTTGTGGGTATTACTGGCAAAAAACATCTTGTGTATGAAATCAAAAAAAATTGATTTTGGGCGTGGCTGACGCCCACTTTTCATAAGAAACTATAAAAAAAATGTTTTTGTAAATAAACGGTATTTCTAATGAATCCGCAAGTCAAAATTTTGTGTCTCTTAAGTGAAACTAAACAGTTTGTGTATGAAAAGAAATTTTTGAATTTTGGGCGTGGCTTACGCCCACTTTTCATGAAGGAACGTAGTCTCAAAAATTTAAGGTACCTACAATATTCAATTTAAAACTTTTCTTTCCGTTCGTTATTTGAAAAAATATATCTCTACATTTTTTTGTGTAAATTTTTTCAATACGCCCTCTTTTAAAGGCGTGATTTTGATAAAATACCTTTGTTTAGGTAAAATTGTTTAAAAACTACTCGATTCAGCTGTAGTTTTACACATATGCCTAAATACTGATCAAAGCTCAATTAGTGCTTCAAATTTTTAAGACACGCCCACTTTTAAGGGGCGTTTCCGTCAAAAGTTGTACAAGGCATTAATTTTTTAACGTTTTTTAACTATCGGTCGCAGTTTTGATGTAAAAAGATGAACACTTTGATTTATATTCCTTGGTTACGTAGCAGAGTGTGGTCCAAGAATTGTTAAAAACACCCATAATCGCTATTTCCATTCAAAATCTTATTTTTAAAAATTTAAGCTTTGTCTTGTTTTGTTCAAATCGATCTGCAAGAATTAAATTGATTGTCACTGAGCTTAAACCAATTGCCTTGGCAATAAAAAGTTTTAACTTTAGGCGTGGCGCACGCCTTTTTTTTATTTTGCCAGCACTAATTGAACATCACACCACACAAAATTAATGTTATTGATTTTTTTTCTGTCTGCTAAAGAAGAATTTTGTTTCTGAAACTGAAACATCGGCTGGCTGCGGGAGGCAGACGCATACACATACAAAAATATAGGGAATAGGGTATCCAACAGTTCGTTGCAAACATACTGTAGCTCTCGCTTATGTTTTTTATACCCTATTCCATAGAATGGGTATATTGTATTTGGTGTGGAGTTTGTAACATAGAGAAATAATACCGTTAGGTATAGAAAAGTATATATATTCTGACTCAGAATCAAAAGCTTAGTCGATTTAGCCATGTCCGTCCGTCCGTCCGGCCGTATGTATACTCTCTAGAGGTCGCAATTTTTGAGCTAGAAAGCTGAAATTTGGTATTTATGTATAATCTTTGGTTCAAGAGTAAGGCTAAGTTCTTGAACCGATGAAATCTGATCGCAAACACGCCCACAATCGCCATTTTTGTTGAACAACCTCAATTTGGTAAAATTTAATTATGTTTTTTGTACAGTTACGATAAAAGCGTAACGCTAAAATTTTGCACGCGAAAGCTTCAGTAAAACTTCTTCCAATTAAATAAAAAAAATTCAGTTTGGGCGTGGCTGACTCCCATTTTTCATACAAAACCATCAATACTGTTTTTGTAAAAAACCAATTGTTATGTTAATGCGAAAAACATTAAATTTTGTGGGAATTACTGGCGAAAAAATATTTTGAGTATGAAATCAAAAAATTTGATTTTGGGCGTGGCTGACGCCCACTTTTCACTAGAAACTATTAAAAAATTGTTTTTTTTTTTTTAAATAAACTGTATTTAAATTGAATCCGCAAGCCAAAATTTTGCGTCTCTTAATAGAAACTAAAAAGTTTGTGTATGAAAAGAAATTTTTGAATTTTGGGTGTGGCTTACGCCCACTTTTCATGAAAGAACGAAAAACGTAGTCTCAAAAATTTAAGGTACTTCCAATATTCAATTTACACCTTATTCCTCCCATTCGTTATTTGAAAAATATATCTCTACATTTTCTTGTGTACATTTTTTCAATACGCCCACTTTTAAAGGCGTGATTTTGATAAAATACCTTTGTTCAGGTAAGATTGTTTAAAAACTACTCGATGCAGCTGTAGTTTTACACATATGCCTAAATACTGACCAAAGCTTAGTTAGTGCTTCAGATTTTTAAGATACGCCCACTTTTAAGGGGCGTTTCCGTCAAAAGTCGAATAATGCAGTTTTGAAGTAAAAAGATGGACACTTTGATTTATATTCCTTGGTTACGTAGCAGAGTGTGGTCCAAGAATTGTTAAAAACACCCATAATCGCTATTTCCATTCAAAATCTAATTTTTAAAAATTTAAGTTTTGTCTTGTTTTGTTCAAATCGATCTGCAAGAATAAAATTGAATGTCACTGAGCTCATACCAATTTCCTTGGCAATAAAAAGTTTTAACTTTGGGCGTGGCGCACGCCTTTTTTTTATTTTGCCAGCACAAATTGAACATCACACCACACAAAATTAATGTTATTGAATTTTTGTCTGTCTGCTAAGGAAGAATTTTGTTTCTGAAACTGGAACATCGGCTGGCTGCGGGAGGCGAACGCATACACATACAAAAATATGGGGAATAGGGTATCCAACAGTTCGTTGCAAACGTACTATAGCTCTCGCTTATGTTTATTCTCCTACAATCTGTCACTTTCTCATGTATGTATTTGGTTTTTGAGTTCGAGAAAGAAAACGATGTTTAAGAATGCCATGAACATTGGTGACTAGCTATGGCTCCAGATTTTTGAAAATATTAGAGGTATTCACGATCTGGTGTAACTTGTCTTGCATCATTGTAAAAGTGGAGAAGTGCTACGTTTTCTTGCAATACAACAACAAATATACTGGATGTCATTTTGTTACACTTTTGCACTTTATCTATACCTCAACCAAATTGCAACAGGAAAATACAAGGGTGCAAAATTTGTGCTTTTGATTTTGACATTTGTGTCAACCTGATTTTGACATTTGTGTGAGTTTTGCTACAGATTGGAAGAAGTGAGTTCACGATCTACAAGAAATACAAACAATTTCGCACTTTTACAATACTTAGTTGCACCAGATCATGAATACCCCTATTGATTTAATATGAAGCTTATGATATGAATCATTTTAATTGTGTCTACTAATTGAACATAAGTTTTTCTAGTTATTTGTATGCTTCTGGGGGCTTTATTGAAGATGATAATAAAATAAATAAACATAAAAGTTAACTTTAATAAACAATAACTCCAGTATTTTGGAAAGAAATATGTTTTTTTCCCAACTTTTTTTCAAGCCAATACAAGCAATTTCGTTTCTATCTACATATTTGATATTTTTCGGAGTCACAGTTACCAGCTAGAAGATTATCAGAATCCATGCACATCTTAGGCAATTTCGCAAAAAATCCATCTTGCTGACGAAAGGCCACCCAATCTTTTGACCAACCAATTCGAGATTTGCGTGGAAATTATTCCTCTTCGCTGCTTTTGTTTACAATACGTATTTGCGGGTGTCAATATGTTACAGTGGATGTAATGCCTGGTACCTGTGTGCTAACCTTGAGTTGTGGGATTCGAGTCCCAGCATGTGGGCAGCAATTTTATAAATATTCCCTTCCAATTGAAGCTGGATGCCACCGTTGTTATATAAAGTATAGTATACTATACTGTGATTAGGAAGTATTTGCTGAATCAATGAGTACTATAGACGCTTGCCACTAAAATCTTCTATATACATCTTTATCTATATATATAAAAATCAATTTAATTTTTGTGTGTGACATTATTTCTAGAGTTAGGATGGGTGGATTTTTATATATATTCTTTTAAATGAAAGGGACCATACTGTAGATGGTTTAGAAGAAAAAAAATGTTAAAACAGTCAATCTGAATTTTTTGTAGCCCATTTATAAGATTTGTTCCACTGTAAAGTAATATTTATTAGTAGTATTTATTGGAATTTATTTCAATAAAATTTATTTGATTTTTAATATTTCAAAATAAAAAAAAAAATTAAACATAAGGGAGAGCTAGAGTACGTTTTCAACGAACTGTTGGATACCCTATTCCCTATATTTTTGTATGTGTATGCGTGCGCCTCTAGCAGCCAGCCGCTGTTCCAGTTTCAGAAACACAATTATTCTTTAGCAGACAGGAAAAAATTAAAATAACATTAATTTTGTGTGGCCCATGTTCAATAACTGCTGGCGCAATAAAAAAGGCGTGTGCCACGCCTAAATTTGAGACCTTTTACTGCCAGGGAAATTACTATGAGCTCAGTGACATTCAACTTTAAGCTTGCAGATCGATTTGAACATAACGTACATACATACATACATACATACATACAGTAAGTAAATTATCTTTAATAATAGTGTATTGTCTTTTTTTAGGGCAAGTATTGGTTTCGTGCAGAAAAAAAGAATAGAGGTTTTAATCAAACATGACATTACGATGAAAAAGAAGCCCAAAAAAGTGGTTTTCGCCATACCGTACGTCGGTCTGTCTGTGCGGGTGTGCGGATGTGCGTCTGTGCACTTTTTCACGTCCAGCCACAGCCTAAACGGCTTGACGGATTTTCTTCAAACTTGGTATATAGCAGTTTGAAGAAAAACGGTTGCTGAGGTTTTTACTTGCGATTATAGGTACTATAAGGCAAGTTATGCATTCGTATAAAAAAAAAAATTATTTCGTTTTAGCCCGTCTCTAACTGGTATCTTTCAAGTAACGGTTTTTTGAATTTTCTCGAAAACGGCTCAAACGATTTAGATTTAGATCTTTCAAGTAACGGTTTTTTTAATTGTCTCGAAAACGGCTCAAACGATTTTAGATTAAACTCAAAATTTAGATAACTTTAAGCAATGCTAACAAAACTGGGTTTTTTTTTTGTTTTTGGCTCAAATGGTCGTAACGAAAATCAGGTTTAAATGGCTTTTTTCAAATGGCCATAATAAGTTCGCAACGGCTTGATTGAATTGGCTCAAACTTTGTTTGTTATCGTTCTTTATAGTGTTCTATAGGATGGCTTTGTAAATTTTTTAGTGAAGCCTTTCTAAATGGTAGCTCCCATACAACGAGCCGTTCAGTCTTAGCCAACTTTATTTGGTTTTTTTCTAATTTCCTCAAAAACGGCTTTAACGATTTTGATTAAACTTTGTGTGTTATATTCCTTTAGTGTTCTTAATAGAACTGCGTTTTTAGTTTTTGCAAAAAATGCTAATAACGCAGATCTGGTCTTAGCGTCTTTTTTTCAAATGGCCATAAGTTGTCAACGGTTGTATCGAATTCAAACAAACTTTATTTGGTATAGTTCCTTTCAATTCTGTATCAGATGACATTGCATTTTTGTCAGTTATTCTTTTTTAAATGGTGGCTACCATACAAAAAGCCACTAGGTTTTCTCCAAATTATATAGTTTTTTCTAATTTAATCAAAAACAAATTCCGCCGATTTTTATTAAACTTTGTATGTAATATAGATACATAAAATGTTTTGATGAAAACTGCAATTAAGTTTTTGGCTACAAACGATAATAACATACATTTTTTTAAACAATTTTATTAATTCGGCCATAAACGGACATTTATATCATTTATATCACCCAAAAGAAGACATCTAAATTTTAAATGGGACGTACCGTTATTAGACTTTACCTGAAAAATCTTTTCCGAACAAAACATAAAGTTTGTACAGAAAACATTATTCAGAATGTTTTATCAAAATCGTAGGAGCCGTTTTTGAAATAAATCAATTTTCCCCTTAAAATCGTATGGCAGGTACCGTTAGTTTTAGAGCTAGAATGCTAATTCCAAAAACCCCTCTGTAGGACGTCATAATAATACTATGTACCAAGTTTGAAGCAAATCGGTCCAGCCGTTAAGGCTGTAGGTGCCGATACAGACGGATAGACAGACAGACAGAATTGTCGGTCCCACTTTTTTCGATTTCTCTATCATAGTAATGTCATGTTTGATTGTTAGATTATTTTTTTTTACGAATGCATAACTTGCCTTATATTAAAAATGTGAAAAGTAAGTGCGTTTATTTGTAAGGCTTGCGCTCCTAAGCTACTTAACCGTTTTTAAAATTCTTTAACTAAAAGAAAGCTATACAGGCTATACATTTCTTTAGTCTCAACTCTCAACTATTAGAGATCCTTATGAAAATTAAAATAATGAAACACAAGGTATCAAAAGTATTCCTTTAAAAGTCAATAATTGAGATGCGATGGAATTTTTACATGCGAACATACATAAAATGCAAGTTGATCGAAAAAAAAGAAGTTTGAACGATGATAGCGAGGACCAAAAAAGTTGGTCAAAAAAATCTGTCCGTCTGTCTGTTTTATTTGTTTGCCTTTCCGTCTTACTATGTATGTACCTAAAGACACCTACAAAAGCTCAAACGGGTGTGATTAATTCTTTCAAACTAGGTATATCGAGTTTTTTAGTTATTGTACAGAAGGGAAATTTATTTTTTTTGCAGCTAAAAAACTATCGGTACCTGCAATATTATAGTTATGTTAAAGCTCATTTTTATCAAAGATGACTCAAACGATTTTGATTAGTTTAGCTCTTTAGGTATGACCGTATGAACAAAGTTACTAAGAATTGCTAAGAGCGGTACCTTCCATTATAGGATGGTTTTGTTTTTGCTTTCGGCTTTTTCGAAGACGGTTTAACCGATTCTTTCAAAAAATTACACATACATAATGTATATAGGTTAAAGTAGCTCAATTAATACCTACTACATTCCTATATTTTAATAAATATTTTGTTGTTTTTTCAAAAACATTTTTTTTGATAATTTAATATTTAGAAAACAGATTAACTTTTATAAAAGTGATTAGTAGTTATATGATTAGTAGATAATGAGATTGGGGAAATTGTATTGGGGGAATTTAATTTTTTTTTTTTGAAAAATGTTCTCCAAAAAATATTTTTATTCTAAGGCTGAAGCTGAACACATACTGGAGCGGCGACAAGAGCGGCGATGCGAGAGTCGAGGATAGCGGCGAAGAAGAAGAGAGTTGACCAAAGATTAGGTAGCGCATACTGAAGAGGTTATAGTCGAGTTTGAGATTTGAATCTACAAACATGGATTCCTTCCTAACAGAAAGTTCTTCTTTGAAAATGTGGTATTTATTAAAAAAAAAAAAAAAACAGGAGCTGTAGTGTCCATGTCATAAATGAAAGTAGACATATACACGGTGAATTTCATCATTTGCACAGTGAGCTTCGACAAAATCCGGAAAAATTTTTTAGTTACTACCGGATGAGTGTGGGTACCTACGATTATATATTGGAGAAAATACAAGAAAAGCTCATGAAGAAATGGACAAATTGTAACCATAACCCGATCAGTCCAGCGGAACGTCTCACAATTACTTTGAGGTTAGTTAAACATCTTGATTTTTATTTTATGTAATTATGTTATTAAACAATTTTATTAATAAAATTCATGTTGAAAAGTATAATGATGAATATTTTACATTTTTGGAAAATTTGGATCGGAAAAATTACTTAAAAACGATGAAAATGAAGTTTGATTTGCATTTGAATTAACTTCCGTTAAAAGCTGCGGCTCAATTGATTGAGAAGTGTTTTGAGAAATAACTGAAAATGTTCTTGTCTGCGAGTTAGTGCTACTTTCATTTTCATTTAATATATGCGTTGTCTCTTTTACATAAACGAAATTGTAGACAAGCTGCTGCATTTTTATTCTCAAAAGCATCTTTTTTGCTGGTGGAAGTGTTCGAACATGGGGCAGCAAACTGCCAAAGAAACTTTCAACCTCGTCAATCTCTTTTTGTTGATGCTTCTCAAGCATATTTAGTTTTGTCTCTTCTATACGAATCAATGCCGCGCCTACATTGTCTGTATCGTTACGTTTTTTCCGCTTCAACGTCTTGAAGGATTGGTTGGAAGTCCTTGGCTGGACTCTCTCCTCCTCTTCTTGGGGCTGTTGGATATCATCTTCAGTTGGAATATTTTCCTCCGATGCTTCCAAAATAATAGTTTCGTCAAGTTTTGCCAAATTTCCGCTGCTTGCTCTGGGTGTCAACTGGTCTTTCAAAAAAGAAAGGTTTTCGAAAAATTTCCAACATGACTTAGTATGTAGTGATGCCCCGTCCCCAGAACGCAGCACTGGTATTTTTTTTAGTTCAAGACGAAATTTATCCCTCAAATTCTTTCATTTTGTTCTTACTATTTCTCCTGTAAAAAAGGAAAGGAAAACGCAAAGATCTTTAAAAAAAAATTCTAACTCTCGTCCAGTTAAAATGTGATTTTTGAGCAAAGTTTTGTGCGTACGGTTTGTATAACAATACGAAATACTTATTCCTAAAGAGTGTTTTACCTTCTTATAGTCCTTGTTTCCCATTTCTTGTATTAAATGGATACTAGTTTAACGCGACTACTATACTCCTTCAAGGAATTCTATAATTTATTTTGTTTTACATATATATTCTATATTTTTAGGTTTTTAGCCACAGGATCATCATTTAAATGTCTTGGATTCAGTTTTCGAATGGGTGCTACGACAATTTCATATATAGTTCGGGAAACAACTATTGCAATTTGGAACACTTTACAAGCAGTGCATATGAAAGTTCCAACTGAAACTTCATTCAAACAAACTGCAGAGGAATTTTATGACATTTGGAACTTTCCTAACTGCATAGGTGCCATCGATGGAAAACATGTCCGCGTACAATGCCCCCCTCATTCTGGAACAATGCATTATAACTACAAACATTTCTATTCCATTGTTCTTCAAGGTGTTGCCGACGCAAATTATAAATTTATTACAATTGACGTTGGGGGATATGGAAAGCAGAGTGATGGAGGCACTTTTCGCTCTTCATCTTTGTTTAGTTTATTGGAAACTGGACGCCTTCATATTCCCCCATATACTGTTTTGCCCTCAACAAGAATAGCTGTTCCATATGTTTTCCATGGCGATGAAGCTTACCCGTTACAAAAGAATTTGCTAAGACCCTATAGCGGAAGATATTTGGATGCTGAAAAACAATATTTTAATATGAGACTTTCGCGAGCAAGACGTTGTGTCGAGTCGGCTTTTGGTATCATAAATGCAAAATTTCGCCTTCTCTGGAAACCCATAGAAACGTCACCTGAATTGGCGGATAAAATCATTAAATGCATTTGTCTTCTGCATAATATTATCATTGACCTTGAAGGCATTAACCCTCAAGACGAACAGTGGCAATGGAATAATTTATATAACAGAAATTTGCAACGGGAAAACAATAGATCAAGTGATGCAGCCAGTTTAATAAGAGAAACATATAAAATGTATTTATGTCAAAACAGAAATTAAATTTTAAACTTTTTCTTGTATTATTAAACAATAAACTGTTGAAATTAAGAAATAATGTATACGTATATATGAGTGTACTTACTTGTTGATTTCATTTCGATAGCCACTTCATCCCATAACTTATCTAACAGGAATCTGTTATGATGTTGAGGATCCTTTTGGTCCCACAATGCATTTTTAACAAAAATACAACTTATAAGTTCTTCTAAATTCATTTTCTACACAAAACTTTTACCTCGATAAGAGCGGAGAAAACAAATGTGATTGAACGCGCCGCTATCCTCGTTTATAACAGCGCTGTTACCTCACCGCTTCATGCCTCAGTATGTGATCACCCATAGGAAAGCATGTGTTTGTTTTCGCCGCTCTCCTCGACTCTCGCATCACCGCTCTCCTCACAGCTCCAGTATGTGTTCGGCCTAAGAAACCAATCAACAAATTTTGATAATTTTAATACCATACATTGAAATTCATCCAAAGAATAAGAGTTTCGAAAAATATTTTTTTTTTCAAAATCTCAAGCCACGACCAATATCTTATTAGAGCAAGTTAGTGCGATCCAGTAGTGGACTTTATTTTTAAAAATTAAGATTACTATGGCGAAGGCCAACCCTAAGACACTGTATTTGACGCGAGCGAAGCCGCGGGTAAAAGCTAGTATGTATATAAAAATGGATGTGTGTGTGTTTGTATGTATGTTGTCTATGGACTCTTAAACCGCCCAATGGATCTTTATGAAATTTTCAGGGTAAATATAGTTTAGTCCAGGGATGGTTCCTGTGCCGATCGGGTGGATCGTGGTGGAAGGAAAAACAATGCAGGCTTTTAACAATTTTGGTTCAATTTTTTTTTAAATTTTTTTTTGGTGTTTTTCATAAATTTTTAAGCGGTTTCAAACATCAGCAAAAATTCCGGAATGGCCGGGTGGAAGACAGAAAAATGCAGGCTTTTGGCAAAGTTTTTTTTTGAACTTTTTTATAAAAATGTTTTCTTTTTGTTGAATAAAAGCATCATATTTTGAACATCGGAAACGGAATTGAACGGGATTCGCACAACAAATGACATTTTAATTTCCAAAATGTTTGTCAAATGCAGCAAAATATTCTTTATCAATGTTATCATGTTCAGTTTAACAATCAAATTAACTGCACTTTGTGTGTATGCCAAAAAATGTGTATATTTATTTATACACCAACCAAAACGACCAAAAATATTGCTTATCCGCTAGCATTGAAATAAAATATATAAATAAATTTAATTTCACCTTAAGTACATAAATGTTTTTTTTGGGCGTAGCAACGCGCGCCGGGTACCGCTAGTTTTGAATAGAAAGCAACACAGTCAAACGCCACCTCCAGATTACTATACAGGGTGATTCACGAGCGTTGTTCCAAAAAGCTAGAGCGTGTAGGTTGAGTTGAGACAAGAAAAAAATCGTATGGGAGGGGGGTCTTTCCCCCCCCCCCCCCCGTTTAGCCGGGAGGGGCAATTTTCTGAAAAAATTGACTTATTTTGTAAAAAAAATATTAAAAAATAACGGTAACTCCTACAATGCCATGCTATACCTTTTTGTAAAGCCAAAAACTTATTATTTCATTGTAATTTTAAATGAAGTTATTCTATTAAACCGTTCTCAAAATATTATTTTCAAAATCAAAATTTTGAAAAAAAAAATTAAAAAAAAAATGTTAAAACTAATTTTTTTCAAAATTGTACGTAATTTAGTATTATTTTTGTTCTCAGAATTCAATGCTCCCATTCATTTTAAATCCAACACTGATAACCGTATGGTTCTATGACTTTTTGTTGCCAAGCTATTGAAAAATAACCGAACCTACTTCTTCACAAAAACAAGAAAATTTATCCTAACGGGATGGCACAACTGATCATTTAGCCAATTTTTTCGTGTTTTTTTGTGTATACTTATAACATAAGTATATTTAGGTGTTCTTTATAGTTGTAATCACCACAAAATCTTTACTTTCATTGAAACTAATGCATTTTCGTTCAGTTTTATTGCAAAAATTAAAAAATGAAAAATTACAATACATAACTGAAAATCAACTTCAATTCGTTACTCACCCCAGCATAGTTACCTATGGATCCACTTCAGGGTGACCCAGGTCTGAAAAACAGAATTTTCATCGTTTTCTAACACGAATATTTTTAAAACATAGATAGGTATAGGTACTACCTATTAGCTGTTTTAATTTTTTGTATCGTAAAACCTAGTATGCAGCTCAGTGATGAAAATTCACTTTTGTCGATTGTACTGAAAACTGAGAAACAAATAGTACTGAGATAGACAAAATGGTACTGCACTTTTTAAAATTAGAAATCAACGCTAACAGTGAAAATAAATATTCTATTCAATCGAGAAAATGTACATACTCGTATATCTAGTTATGTGTAGTATCAGAGAGGGTGCCATTGCTGAAGAACATCTTCTGTAACAAAAGTTAAGAAACATCGTTTTATTGTTTAAGAAATTACCAATACCGAAGTACATATATTGAAATCATCGATGTTAACGAACGGGCAATTTTTGGCTGTCAGAAATACGTTAAAAATCTTACTAAAGCTTTGTTTGTTGAGCCCTCATGCCGCGCTGGGGTCGCCATAACTTGTTTTTTGAAAGATCTCAACTCGCCTAACGAAAAAATTCTCTGTTTTTAAAAACTGGGTTCGCCCGGGAGTCACCCTGAAGTCGATCTTAATATTTTGCTGGGGCGAGTTGAGGTAACGAATCAGCTGTTGAAGTGACGTTTGCTGGCAAATATTTATTTTTTATTTTTTTCTGTAGCTATATCTACTTTTTCATTTATTTTTTTGAAAGAAACGAAAAGAGATTCAAGTGAATGCTTTTATTCTAATACAAGTTAATCAAAATCAAACAAATAAAGCAAAATGGAAACTTTAATCAATCAGAATCCCTTATTTGTTTTTTGAGAACCAAAAACCCAGGGGTCTAATCGGTTAAGGTGATTTGTGATATGTGATATAGTCACAATCTACAAATTAAGGTGATTGTCACATGTGACAATCACATTTTTGTTACTTTTTCTTGTGACAGCTATTTAGGTGTCACTTGCATAAAAAAATAATAATAAATAAATAATAAACCGCAGACGCTGACTTATAAAACAAAATAATTTGCTTTTGCTGTCAAAGATTTGTCAAAAATCTACACCAATGTTGTTTTCGAATGGGAGAAATTAGCCAAAAAGCATTTTAAAATATAGTTTCCGGCAATTTTAAGGGACGTGATAATTATGCTTTTATTTAGAAAAAAAATAATTTAGTTGTCATTTCACGTGTATTACAACATATATGTATACGCGTTTCAGAAAAATATCTCAATTAAAAAAATGTACCTTTCTGTTTTTTCTTATAGTGTTTTTATTTTTATCTTTGATCATAGAATATAAACAAAATATTTAAAGTTTTGTTTGAAAGCGGGCTGAAACTCCATAATCCAAATATTTATATCAAGTTCAGATTTGCCTATAGCATCTGGGAAAAATGTCAAAAAGTTGAACAGCAAAATAAATTATTTTGTATGTATGAGTTTATATGAAATTGAAGGCTATCTACTTTTAAAAGTATTAATTTTCAAAAGAACCAAAAAGTAGTTATCAAAAAACAGTAAATTATATATTAAAATTTTTCGAATTGTTCAAATTGAAATACAAAACATATAGAAACTGTGACATTCGTACATATGCGTTGTCAGACCGCATATTTCATAAAAAGCAGAAGAGGTAAGGCTCGCAAAACACAACTCCGAAGAGAAACGATTTGTCTTCGGAGTTCTCTCCGATTGCCCAACGGAAAATGACATAATCAAAATAATTAAACGTCATTGGTTTTCTCTAAAAGTGATGCCAAAGTGCGACAGAATTCCGGTGATCTCTTTGAGCAAACTCACAAAATTATTTTATCACATGTTATTGTAAGAAATGTGACAATCACGAATCAGATTAGCCGATTCCACCCCAGGTGTGTTTGACAACTTATGGAGTTGCCAAGAAAAACCACGGAGACCATGGTTAAAGATCAAAAGAGTAAGTAAGTAAGTAAGTAAGTAAGTAAGTGAATTTTATTTCATCATTAGAAATATATCTACAATTTGTTTGAACAATTCATTAGAGCATTGGCAAAAGCCGTCAGCCATATTGACAGTAAAGATCAATAAATATTTTCATTTAAAATTGACATAAATAGTAAAAGTTCAAAAGACAAAGCTGCATTTGATTTCAAACGTATTTTGCCAGTTACATTGCTCAAAAGCTTAATTTTCGAACCAGTAAACACAATACATAAACTCGATCACAATGAGTAATAAATGCATTCAAAATTACAATAAAAACAAGCGCGAACTTAGTTTTTATTGTAATTTTGAATGCATTTATTACTCATTGTGATCGAGTTTATGTATTGTGTTTACTGGTTCGAAAATTAAGCTTTTGAGCAATGTAACTGGCAAAATACGTTTGAAATCAAATGTAGCTTTGTCTTTTGAACTTTTACTATTTATGTCAATTTTAAATGAAAATATTTATTGATCTTTACTGTCAATATGGCTGACGGCTTTTGCCAATGCTCTAATGAATTGTTCAAACAAATTGTAGATATATTTCTAATGATGAAATAAAATTCACTTACTTACTTACTTACTTACTTACTCTTTTGATCTTTAACCATGGTCTCCGTGGTTTTTCTTTTCACAAATTAAAAATAGTACAAATCGTACTGAAAATTGAGAAGTGGTACTTGCGTACTCTGGAAAGTCCAATAGTACCGAATTCAGTACAATAGTAAGCCTTTTTGCAACTATGATGCAGCTCCATCTAAAATTTAGCTCCCTTCTCTCCAAAATGTATCCAAGCATTTTAGCTGAGTACCTAGTGCGCAGCTCTGAAATGTACCCACATAATACAGCTGTTAAAATTAGCGGACTGATAAATTGTTCGGCACATTTAAATCAAAGCTAAATTTTGATAGATATGGTTGAATGTTTTCCGAAAATTGGAATTTGGAATCAAATGCGATTTGAGTGGATATTGGTTACAAAGTGACGTTGAGAATCAAACAGAGCCCATAAAATCTGAACTTGAAGCTGAGAAAAAGGGCAAAAACCTATAACCACCAAAATTTTTTTTAACAGGATATTTAGAGCCGTTTTGAAAATAACTCTTGATTTGTATGAAATATATAGGTACGTTTTGATTGTTTAAAAAAAACGTTTTTAGCATCGTTTTGATCCTAAGCTCAAAAGATAAATGCTTTTAACTTTTTATATAGGTTGATTTGAAACTTGATTTGTTCATCATCTGATCATCTGTTTTGATTGTCAACGTCTCAAATATACAATTCTGCTTATAGAAATTAAAACATATAACTATAATTATTTTTTATATATACATACATATGTATGTAGGTACCTACCAACCTACACAAAATTAAAACAACATGATAATTCTATCTCCTATTTTACTTTTCGGTAGCTAGTTCAGTTTTATAAGATAACAGTTTTTTTTTCATTTTTTGAGGCTTCTGTCATTGCTCCAATAAATTGTGTTTTTATTTTGTGCCAAATAAAATGAATAAGGATTGAAGAAGAAATGTTTCTTGATGAACGCCTTTTGAATTGCGAAACATTCTCATTAAATTTTTATTGTTCCACATAGGTACATTTAAAGAGAACATCTTTTTTCAATGGCATTTTCTCCACAATGAATTTTCTGTTAAAATTTAACTTGAGTCTTTTAACCAAAGTTTGGAGAAAAAAATGGCAACTAAATCTTATCTCGAGCTGAGTATAGGTTAGGTAGATACTAGATACTACTTTTAAAATAAAGATGATTGCAAGTATAGTATAGTCATAAGTTTCAGGTGCTGCCTTTCACTTTAAATCAACAACCCCTCAACTCCCTTAATTTATTCTATGACTCATTGGTAATCCAGTCAAACCTTGCCCATATTTTATAAGACCATATTCACTTTCGCACCCTTGTCACATGATCCAAGTCCAAGCCATGGAAGTTAGAAAACAAAAAAAATTCCTAAACTATCCCGCATAATAATGAAAGCAAAATTGAATGGACTAACTTGAAATACATTATTTCGCTCTTTTCCGGGGGGTAACTAAAAAAAGAGCAAAGTTTAGTTGTGCTACACACACTAAACATGCGTATCTATCACCAAGCCACAATTTCAATTTACAACTTACAACGGCAACATAACACATACAAAAACTCAAAGGTCAACGGCACAATGCTAGGAAAATTCGGCAATATTATCGGAAGAATATCTGAAAAAGGAAAGAACAAAGCCACAGAAACAGAACATTGGTATGAAAAATTTCCCTTGTCTAATAAAGTATTCCCGTATCTGGGATTTTTGAAGGGGCACGTGCACCCACAACATAAAATTTGTTCATTTTTTTCAACACAAAATCAAGAAGGGGAATATCAACGTAAAAAGGAATTTCATAGCTCACGCACAACCGTTAGTCGGGGTGGGGAGGTCACTAACCGCTCGCAATGTTTATATTTTTCTACACACCACGCACTTATACTCACTTGATTTGGAGGGGAATTTACGCACTTGCCGGTGAATGGGGAAACGCTACAAAAATATCCCATTTCCCACAACAGAAAAATAATGAAAACTACCATGTACGACTCCACCATCTCATATCTATGACCTATTTTCTTTCTGACGGGACTATTTACCCTAGAGTTCAAAGACCTTTTGTGGCTGGAAGAGATGAAAGCGGTAGCGGTGGTGGTCGGTGTGGTAAAATGGGAAAATGTTTGAGCGGCATAATCTTGGTTTGGTGTTTTTTTATGTGACGGAGATTCTGTTTTATATTTTGGAAATGGGCAATGGGGCAGGAGATCTGGGGTTGAAGGGGATATTTAGATGTGCTGCGACAAGGAAACATTACATTATATTTGATTTGTTAAATAATACCGGGACGGAACAAAAAACTTGAAAGAGAGTTACAGTTACAGTTAATATATGTAATCAAGCGGTCGATACGATGATAAGCATAAGGGCCGCAGCGTATACCTAAGATTTGTGAAGTAGGTACCTACCTACACCCCACAAAAGATACTTAATGGAATAATTTAATTCCCTATCGTTGCAAAGGAAACCAAGTAGTATTGGATGTGACAGGAGATTTTAGGTTTTTGGTGAATTACGCGGTTTTTACATGCATTACCTACAGTACTTACATACAGGGCGTTTCTTATTCCGTAGATATTATTTTGGCAAATGGTGTATGTATGTATGTAAACATATGTCAGAAGAAAAAAATTCTAATACAGTTAATGCGGGCCTTACACCACGCAATATTATTGCTCAAGATATTAATCAAAAATATTGCGTGAAAATGCGTCGCCCTTACACGATGCAATACTATTGCAAAACATTATTGCTTGCTTTCCTACAGTTTGCCTTTGACGACGCAGTATGCTGCGCAAAATATTGAAAAAGGTCCAAGAAATATTAAAATTTTTTAACATTCCACAATATATTGGGCAAACCGAAATTACTGCGCAATAAAGCCCTTACACGGTCAATATTACTGCGCAATACCAAGTACTGTGCAATAATATTGCGTGGTGTAAGGCCCGCATAATGGGCTTCCTCCAAATTTGATACCACTTAACTACCGAGGTTTTAAAAAAGGTTTATTTTGGCACACCCTTATGCAAACAGCTCCCTTAACAGATACCTACAAGCAACAGAAAGTTTGTGCAGGGCTCTATATTTTTAGTTTAAATAGGTATAGGTATACTAACTTTTGTAACCGCGTTTAAATAAGTTCTATACCTATACCTACTTTGTTTTAATTTCCAGGTCTTTAGCTTTTAAATTTGTTCCGTTTTTTGGCTATGGTTAATCTTTGACTTTCAGTATTGTATATATAGAACATATGTAAGTATATACCTATGTAGTATAATATCACTTGGGAGTTTAGCTGCTCGGCCACGGACGGCAAAACAAGGCATTAACTCATTTCAGATTGTAGATGAAGAAGAAAGGGGAGGAAGCGGGAGAGAAGAACATGCTGAGAATATTGTCATCATTGAAAATAATAATGAAACAAGAGCTCTACATTATACGATTTCAAAAAGTGACAAGTAGGCATTCAAGGGAGGAAAAAATCAAATAAATTTTGTTTCTACACATTTGCTGCATCAGCGCTCTTTACGGCAAAACAAGACTACTAAAAACTCCCAAGGTTCTTACAATGCTTTCAGTCACTTTGCAATTGTTCAATTGTTTTTCTTTTATGAACGTAACAATTAATGTTAATTGAGCTTGGGGTCCAGTTATTACAGGTGCTTAAAATGTTCTCCTTGATTTTGGATGCATTTTAGGCCGGTTTTTGGTTTTCATTGCGAAAGTTAAATGGAGCTAGCTGCTGCCTCACTGTTGAAGACGCTTCTGGAATACCTACCCACATTCTTTCAAATCATTGTATATGCTGCTATTTCAGTGGAATAATCAAGCCCTCTCATTTCGCCCCATATCAAGAAGCCAATGCAGTATGGTCGGAAGATCTTGCAGCCTAGCGAACTTATCCATTTCCTATCCAAAAATTAACGAACTTTTCATTAAGCCATCTCTTAACCTCAGTACGATAGAGATAGAGGACTGGACCACCATGCTGTAAAAAATTTTGAAGCTAGTTGATTGAATGGAATGTCTTCTAATAATCCTAGCAAATCATTTCATTGTACATAAATATTTATAACCTATATTACCTATACTATCACTTGGTAGTTTTGCTAATTAGCCGCAGATGGAAAAACAAGGCATTAACTCATTTCAGATTATATTATAGGTGAGGATGGGAGAGATGGAAGTGAGTAAATAACATGCTGAGAATTGTCTTCATTAAAAATAATAATGAATCGAGAGCTCTACATTTTATACGATTTCAAAAAGTGACAAGTATTGGAGGGAGGAAAAAAATAACATTAATTTTATTTTTACACATTAACTGCATCAGCAGCGCTCTTAAACGGCAAAACAAGACAATACTAATACATAACTTATAAGTACCAGTTGTACAATAGTGGTTCAGCAATGAACCTTGTTTCTAAATTCTTGATTCGTGGGTCAACTTTATTGAACCCACCGAAATCGCTGGGTTAACTCTTGAACCACCGTCTTAACATTAATTATGCAAACACGAACCGAGGTAGGTAAATTGTTTTTAAATTTTAATCCGAGGATGAACCACGATTGTACAACTGGCCCTAAGTGATATTACTAGGTTCTATATACAATGATCATAGTTCTTAGAACTTAACCTATATGGAAGCTTGAAGGGGCCAGCAAAAAATATTGTTACCTATTGCATTGCATATATAAACTATAGTATTACCACTTGAGGTGCGCAGCAAGAACAACAAGATGAGCAGCAAGAACAACAATTTCCACCATTTTAATTGTTGTTGTTGCTTCCCATGGTATTCTTGAGCTTAGTTTTTCGTCGATAGATGGCGCACCTCAAGTGGGAATACTACAGTTTATATACAGGGTGATTCACGAGCGTTGTGCTAAAAAGCTAGAGCGTGTAGGTTGAGTTGAGACAAGAAAAAAATCGTATGGGAGGGGGGGTCTATTCCCTCCCGTTTAGCCGGGGCGGGCAATTTTCTGAAAAGTTGACTTATTTTGTAAAAAAAAATATTAAAAATCAACGGCTTCGTTTACAACACCGTGTTATATCTTTTTGGAAAGTCAAAAACTTTTTCTTTCATTTTGTTTTTAAATTAAATTATTTTAACGAATAGTTTAAAAAATATAAATTTTCAAACTCAAAATTTTGAAAAAAAAATTTGAAAAAATAATTTTAAAACTAATTTTTTTCAAAATTTTACGTAATTAAGTATAACTTTTGTTCTCAGAATTCAATGCTCCCATTAATCTTTAATCCAACACTGGAAACCGTATGGCTCTACGATTTTTTGTTGCCAAGGTATTCAAAAATAACCGAACCTACTTCTTCACAAAAACAAGAAAATCTAGCCTTACGGGATGGCACAAGTGATCATTTAGCCAATTTTTTCGTGTTTTTGTGGCAACAAAAAGTCGTAGAGCCATACGGTTTCCAGTGTTGGATTAAAGATTAATGGGAGCATTGAATTTTGAGAACAAAAATTGTACTTAATTATGTAAAATTTTGAAAAAAATTAGTTTTAAAATTATTTTTTCAAATTTTTTTTCAAAATTTTGAGTTTGAAAATTTATATTTCTTAAACTATTCGTTAAAACAATTTAATTTAAAAATAAAATGGAAGAAAAAGTTTTTGGCTTTCCACAAAGGTATAACACGGTGTTGTAAATGAAGCCGTTGATTTCAAATATTTTATTTTACAAAATAAGTCAATTTTTCAGAAAATTGCCCTTCCCGGCTAAACGGGGGGGAATAGACCCCCCTCCCATACGATTTTTTTCTTGTCTCAACCTAACCTACACGCTCTAGCTTTTTGGCACAACGCTCGTGAATCACCCTGTATAGTATATACAATGGCTGAAGTGCGTTCCTTTTTTAACAATGGTGGACATTCTTTTGCAAATTTCAAGAAAAGTAAAGTGAGAGAGATATACGTCATCATACAGAAGAGTAAAAGATACATACAGGGTGATCGAAGGTGCACCAAAAACAAATATAGCGTGAGTAGGTTGGGTTAAAACAAGAAAAAAATTGGGAGGGGGGTTTATTCCTTTCCGTTTATCCGGGTAGGGCAATTTTCTAAAAAAAATGACTTAAATTGGAAACAAAAAATATAAAAAAAGAACAGTAGTTGTTGTATGTTGCTTTTTTGTAAAGCCTTAAATCTCTTCTTTTATTGTATTTTTAAATAAAGTTACTTTAGTGAACCGTTTTAGAAAAATTAATTTCCCAACTCAAAATTTTGAAAAAAAAATTAAAAATTAATTTTCAAACTAATTTTTTTTTTTAAACTTTACGTAAATAAGTAATATTTTTGCTGTCAAAATATAACTTTTTGTTGCCATGCTATTCAAAAATAACCGAACCTACTTCTTCACAAAGACAAGAAAACCATGCCTTGCGAACTTGCGATCATCACAAGGATTGCAGAGATTCAGCCAATTTGCTCGTATTTTTTTGTTTTTGTGTTTGTTTTGTTTTTAAGAATTATATCACGATACGGAAACAGCGACAGCCGATGAAATTGAAACCGTTTCCACTTTACAGTTCTGCCGATGAAGAAGAAATAAGCTTGGCACCTATACAGGGTGATCGGTAAGGTTGTTCGAAAAGTTAGAGCGATTAGGTTAAGTTAAGACAAGAAAAAAATGTTTGAGGGGTGAGGATCTATTCCCCTCCGTTTAGCCGGGAGCGGCAATTTTTTTCAAAACATGAAAAATAATTAAAAAACAACGGTTACTCCTACAATGCCATGCCATATCTCTAGAAATCTCTTATTTTATTGTGTTTATAAATTAATTTATTTAAGTGAACCGTTTTCAACATATTAACTATCAAACTCAAAATTTTGAAGAATAAAAATGTTCGAACTATTGTGACATGTTATGGGTTCACCTGGGTAACCATTATTCCAGAGAATTGGTGTGACGATATCTTCTAAAATCACATGCTTTGTTTGGCTGCCATTTCGCTTACTGTAGCCTTTCTTATGAAGGTTCTTACAAAATGCCGGTCTTGAACATAGTGGTCATGGTCATAATAGGATCATTACATTATAACATTTATTTCCTTTGCCACTCCTTTTAAAAAGCAGGAAGTCAAATATATAGCTAAAGCATACAAATGGGTTAAACCAAAACCAGCAGTAATATTATAATCAAGGATTCTTGCGTTTTCTATCTGTCTGAGTAAATCAATCTGTACCTAAATATACAAGTTTCGTTTAAATCCACTTTATTTTATTTATTCCAGAATTCACACAAAAGTTTTAGCGCAGTTACTTCTTACATTTAAAATTAGAGACAATTAAGAAAAGAATTTTCTCCTTCGTAATTAATAACCACCACGTCCAGGTGGAGGACCTCCACGCATCATTCCGGGTGGTGGTCCTCGCATTGGTGGTGGTGCACCACGGCCCATGTTCGCTGGCATTGGCGGCATGCCGGGCATCATTCCCGGTGGGGGAGCTCCCATCATTGGATTGCGCGGTACTCCACGACCCAGAGGTGCCATATGCTGTTGTGATGGACCTCCAACTCCTCGTACAGGTCCCTGCAGACCAGCAGGAACTGAAGAAATATTTACTGGCATACCACGACCAGTAGCACGTCCCATGCCAGGACCTGGGGCAGCACCAGGTATTGGCACTCTGGGTAGACCCTCCTCTGGTGGTGGAGGCCCTTCGACCGTCAATGAGACAATGTTTTCTCCTCGCAGCAAAACGAAACCCAAAACACGTTTCTCTTCTCTCTCAGGCAGTTTTGTATTTTTAGGTCTGATTTTTCTAAACTCCTCGCAGTCTCCGAGGATCAGATTCATGTGTTTGTCGAACGCCTTGAAGGTTCCGATGAATGTACGCGAGTCCTGCAAAACAATCCGTACCCTGTAATTCAGGTGCTGGATCATTTTGTTATTCTTACCGATGGTCTGAAAAAAATAAATTTGTCATTTTTTTTAGATTTTTTTATTAAATAAAATTTTAAATTAAAATCATACGAAAAAAAAAAACAAAACGTTTGGAAAACTTAACCTTACAAAGATCAAACTATTTAGATTTGCAAATTTTTACTACCAAAGCATTTTTATTTACTTACCATGTTGGAATATTATTTATTTTTATTCCAAAGGCCTTTAAATTGGTTTATTTATTATTTATATTTAAGAATATAAACAATTTTTCTAAAAAAAATGAAAATGCTATTAATCAACCCAAGCCCGCTGTTTCTTCAGTTTCTTCAGTCCAGTCAACCGGCCACTCACAAAAAAACATGGAGGTACTTTTTGGTTTTCGCTATATGGATAGAAATGTCAAGATTTTGTGTGCAGTGCTGCCAAATTAATTCTTTGATTGATTGAAGTACTTCAATATGCCTGTTCACATGTACTACGTTTATAAAACATGGGTTTTGTACGTACTAGACCAACATACAAGAATATTCCATTCATTTTCATTATCTGATTTATAAACTATAGTACTTTGAATTGGAATTAATTGCTGTTGCAATCAGGAGGTACTATGGGCCGCTGCTAACTTAAGACAGTTTTGTATAAAGCTATTAGAAATGCAGTTTTGAGGCACTAGAAGGCGAGACAGTCAAACGACAGTCAGGACTTCTCATGAAAATCAACTCTGACTCAATTATCCATTGTATATATAAACTATAGTACTACCACTTGAGGTGCGACGAAAAACTAAGCTCTAGAATACCTTGGGAAGCAAGAACAACAATTTTTTTTACGTTCCATCATTTTAATTGTTGTTGTTGTTGCTTCCCATTGTATTCTAGAGCTTAGTTTTTCGTCGATAGATGGCGCACATAAAATCGGAATACTATAGTTTATATATGCAATGAACGGTCCAATTTCTTATAATCTTGATTTATCAATATGTCCTGATATGTATGATAAAATGCACACCAGTTGGTTTAGCTTGCAAACCAAAAGAGAGAACCAAATTTAAAGCGCTAGTCTGTTTTTTATTTCTGTGGTATTGAACTTCGAGAATTCAAAGTTTAATGGAATTTTCCTTAAGGTGCCTTTACATGGAGCTGTAAGCCCTGATCTGCAAAAAAAGAGGATGCAAAATCAATAAATCATACTTGTGTGATAGAGAGGGAAGGCAAAAATGCAGACGTCTTCATGGATGCAGATTATAGGAAAATTATAGATGCAGCTTGAAAATTATAGTGAAGACGAACATGTTCATCTTCATCGTCTGCACCACAGACCATATACAGACCGCCAACTCGTACTCCTCTTGCCTGAAACACCCTCGAAATATTTGTCCCAGTCTGTGAATACGTGCACATCTCTCTCTGTGCATTTTGTAATGGCAACTATACCTGCGTATGCCATTTATTTTTTAGGTGTGTTTGCTAAATGGGTTTTAACTGCTGGAACACAATAGAAAAACGCTGCCGGAACCGCAGCCGCAACCGTACCGCATGCCGTACGTACCTAATTAGAAGTGCCCACAATGGAGTCGTACGTACTCCACGTTTTTTTTACAATTTCCACTGAGAAACATACATATATATGAATATAAAAGATGATAAAACATATATCGCACCATGTATAGTCTTTTCAATAAATTTTTAATTACCTGACCTAATTTCTAAAAGGACTTTATTAGCACGTTGCTCTTTTTTTTTTTTTGTATGGAATGTCAAAAATACGCACGTATTTATTAAAAGTTGGCCAACTCGTCCGTCGCGGTTTGCGGCTGCGGTTGCGGATCCGTCTCGTTGTGTTCACAACATTGAATTCGTGTGTATTCAATATTTTGACATGCGATACGGCTGCGGCTGCGGTTCCGGCTCCGGCTCCATTGTGTTCCAGCAGTAAAGCAAGGGAGAGCGTCACACTCTCAAAATAAATGGCATATCAGCTGATTTTTAGCTTGGTGGCAAAAGAGAGACCATATGGTGAGTTGGCGGTCTGTATCTTCTTGGTTCGTGGTCTGCACTATGATTGTTGTTGTTGCGTTTTCGTCTACATTTGCAGCTCCATGTAAAGCCACCTATGTGCACGTCGGATAATTTTCTTTCTTGAGCTCAAAATCATATTTCCTCTGGTAAACAGATTATTTTGTTTGTATCTCAGACCAAACCTGAAATCTAATATTCGAAAGAGATTTTACATATACTTGCACACACACACGGTATAGGTGCCTTTACATGGAGCTGCAAGCCCTGAGTTGCAAAAAAAGAGGATGCAAAACATTTGCTAAAATTCAACACACATAAACTGCCAAGAAAGCAGTTTTTAAAGAAAATTAAAGAAATAGTATTAATGGTGGATTTATTATACTAATCTGCATCTTGACTTCTGCAAAAAAAAGGATACAACATATACGATAGAGAGGGGAGATAAAAATTATTTTGGTACGAAAAAGAAGGGAGCTGTAAAGAGCGTCTAGAAATCGCGAAAAAGTATAAAGAAAGCAAATATTACGGACCTAAAAATAAAAATAAATAAGTTTTAGAAAATACGAAGATTTTGCCAAGAAAAATAAATATCAAAAACAACTCCAAGAGTTGTCAAAAAAACCTGGGGTTTTCGGTTCTCAAAAAACACGCATGACGGCTGCTGATTGTATATTTTTCACAACGCACAAAATCAAAAGTTTCCATTTTGCTTTATTTGTTCGATTTGTATTTACTTTCATCAAAATAAATGCATTCACTTGCATTTCATTTAGTTTTATCGAAAAAAAGACATGAAAAATCAAACACAGAAGAAAAATACACAAGAAATGCTTGACAGCAAAAGTCACTTCAACAGCTTGTTCGTTACCTCAACTCGCCCCAGCTTAATAGCAAGATCGACTTCAGGGTGACTTCAGGGCGACCCCAGGTATCAAAAAACAGAGAATTTTGTATTGAGGGCAAGTTGAGGTAATTCAAAAAACGCGCTGTGGCAACCCCAGGGCTCAACAAACAAAGCTAATGTGTTCAGGTTTTAATTGTTCTCCAAAAATATTCTTGACAAATTGGCATCACTTAAACCTCCCACACACTTCCAAACAAATTTTCAGTGCTCATTTTCTGAACGGTATCTTCATCACTTGTATACACTTGTCAAAAGTGTTGGCATCTCCGCTGCAAAAAAAAAAAAGAAAAGTCGAAACTCGAAAGAAATATTTTTTCACAACTTCCCTTCTGTGGGGCGTAAAAAAGATTTTTGTTTAATTTTTCAATTTTGAGAATATTCTTCGTTTCTATAAATATCATAGAACTCAATAAAAAAAACAACAACAATAATAAAAAAAATATGGCTGCAGAAATAAAACCTGCATTACGAACAACAAGCGATCGCTTCAGCACCGCAAAGAAACCAGATTTGCTAAGCAAATTGGAAGGCAGCAACGATGACGTTAATGCAGCTATTTTGATTCCCGGAGAAAATGGAGTTATCAGCGTATCGGATGATAAGTAAGCTCGAGTAACTCCCCACATCGTAGGCTTTAATAACACAGATTTCCTTTTCTTATCCCAGAACGATCAGGGTGTGGCTGAAGAGAGATTCTGGGCAATATTGGCCATCGATTTGCCAATACATGCCATCCGGATGCACATCGCTGTTCTATGCCGACGACACTAGACAGCTTTATGTCGGTCAAGAGAATGGAACCGTCTCGCAGTATACACTATCCGAAGACTGCAATCGTTTGACGCTAGTTCGTGATTATCTGGCACATCAGGCTCGCGTTGTAGCCGTTTTGTTTGCCAAAATCCAATCTTGGGTTCTATCGTGTGCTAAAGACAAATTTTTTGCCTATCATTGCACAGAAACTGGACGTCGTTTAGGAGGTTATACATTTGAAACACCATGCACGGCGTTGCAGTAAGTTTTTTCAACTGGCAAGCTAGTCTCCATAATTTCTATTTTCTATTTTTTTGTATAGATTCGATGCAATGGCCAGATATGCATTTATTGGTGACTTTGCTGGACAAATTACAATGTTACGATTAGACGTACAGGGTTCGGCGTTAATCACTACATTCAAGGGTCATACAGGTGTGAAATATTTATTTTGGATGATTCATTTGCTTTTTTTTTTGAAAATCTTTTATTTAACGAATATATTTGTTGTATTCACTTTTGGCCTTTGAACAGAGAATGTAATCTGGCAGTATGCATACAATAATTGTGATAATTGGTTTGCCATAATATGTTTCGCACATTCATAGATGTTTTGCTTTTCACTCTTATTTTCTTGCTAAGTAGATTGTTTATTAATTTAACTGTAGGTTTTATCTTTTTTTAAGGGTTAAAAGGTTTTTAAGCAATAATATCGAAATCATTTCAACTTCTGGGAAATGTGCTGGCTGCAAAGAAAATGTAACGTTTATGTTCTACAGTTTTATCTCTTAGTAAGATTATAATTGGACCTATGCTGTAGTAATGCATCCCTAGTCTCTACCGGAATGTATGTTGTAAAAAAGTTTAGATTTCAACACTTTTTAATATTATAAAACCAAGCCATTTCACCACCATGTATATTAAATTGATGACGTATGTTTTAGTCTTTGCAGTACGTCTTGAACTCTTAGAACTTTAATCGAATTATGTATTGCTCAGCTTTGTTGTCCCCTTTATACGATTGTGTATAAGAGTTAAGTCAAAACATTTCCACGTTCACAGTCTCAGTGATCAATTTGAAACTGGGTAGTTTGTAAAACGTCTGTTAGAAGATGTTCTCACATCCCTGTGACTTAGTGGCAAATAAAAGCTGATCTTTATACAGATGTCTTTGCTATTGCCGCTTCAGGAACACGCATTTTATGAACTGCTACATTTTTTACTCAGGAAGCTTACCCATCACTCAAGTCGATGTGGATTATGTGTAAGCCTCCACAAAATAGTAGAGGCAAACAACTTGGGTGTAACTTTAGTAAAGAAATTGAGTTGGATATTTAATATTAAAGAAAGGCTAAGAGTAGCTACAGTTTGTAATGTATGGGGTCTGAAGCCGCATTTACGTACCGGTTATTCTTTTCGTATACTCGAACATCTTCAGCACCCCACAAAGTAAAATAGGCTACTCCACATCCGAATTACAGTTTGATTAAAACTTCCATGTTATAATACCCCTCTGATTACTCAGGGAAGCAGTTGTCTTCTGTGATGATTTAAACAGAAGCTGCGTTGAAATTCTTGAATATCAATCCACAAAATCTTAAAACAGCCTTCGATTCAATCATCTGTTCAGCAGTCAATTGTAACATTTGCTGGGTGTTAGGGTACATAAATATTCCAACGAACCGGACATGTGGGCGAAAAAAAAAGAAGAAGACAATTGCGAATCTCGTTTGTACATGCCCTATACTCTTTCTAGGTAAACTACTTAAATTATTTTAATAAACAGAAATAAAAAGGCTATAATTCTCTTATACGCTTCGTAAGATGTTGTGATGTAAAGGGAAACACCCTTAAACAAAGTGGAACACTGGTTCTCCTTTAATTAAAGAAAGCTACTTCCAAGCTGATTGCGTAAGAATTATTTTCAAGGTGTTGATGTAATGGACACGTGATCGTCCGCCAAGGAAGATTGCTTGAATCCTTCCAAACATAGACTGCATATTAGATTTATCATGATTTTTGTGTTAAGGATAGTTCCCTTGCGGTTTTCGTAGTGCCTTCATTATGCTGTTGTCCAAATAATATTTATTTATTTATTTGTATAAAAATGTGGTAGTACAAGAAGAATGTTAAATTCTTATTATTAGTACTTAATAGTGGGTTAACTTTCGATGTCGTATGATAAGCGTATTGTATTATATTATGTATATCAAGAAACATGTTGTTTTGTATTCAAATTAAGATGGGTCAGAAATATATTGTTGGAAGGCACTTAAGTCTATATAATTTTACATCACTAGTATTTGTATTTAATCAATTTAATGGGAGATCTTAGATCTATGATAATTAATGTTGTAATTTTCTGAGTAAACTTCGGTTTGACCTCAACAACTTAAAGCAACAATAACTGTGGCGTTGAAAAAGGTCTGCATGGTACAATAGTTGCATACTATGAAAACATCAATCCTAACTATTTATATTAAGCCCTATTTCGTAGCACACTATTTAAATAAAACAGTTATTTTTTGTTATGACTGTGTTCGTGTTTTTAATCTGCAAGACCTCATTTCTGTGCTCGTATATCACTCAATACATCACCAGGTTCTCAAAACGTCTTACCAAAGTTATAATTCAATTTAAATTATCTTTAATTCAATATTTAATATAAATTTCAGGTGGTATTCGTTGCTTAAAATGGGTCGAAGGTCCACAGTTGCTCTTTAGTGGATCAACAGATCAATCTGTGATTGTTTGGGATGTTGGTGGGAAACGTGGCACTGTCTACGAACTGCAAGGACATAAGTAAGATAAAATTTCGACGTTACAAAAAAAATATTAAAATCTTATTAACGTATAACAGCAACAAAGTAGCTGCTTTATCTTATGCAAATCACACACAACAACTTATAACGTGTGGTGAAGATTCGGTGATTGTGTTTTGGGAAATGAATGCAATGCGTAAAGAAGTTCCCGAATGGGTCGAATCAAACAATTGCCAACTATGCTCGAGGCCATTCTTTTGGAATTTTCGTTCTATGATGGATCAAAAGCAGATTGGTAAATATTAAAATTATTTAACAAAATCAATCCTAAAAATGGTTGCTGTGCTTTCTTTTTTTTTGAAGGTATCAGACAACATCATTGTCGTCATTGTGGCAAAGCTGTTTGCGACAATTGTTCATCGAATCGTATAAACATTCCCATAATGGGCTTTGAATTTGATGTGCGTACTTGTGATCCCTGCTTTAAGAAACTGCAGACTGTTGAGTAAGTTAAATTAAAAAAAATTAATATTGCTCAGAGCTTTAAGTAAGTTAAACAAAAAAAAAATCATATTTTCTAGACGTCCATCACTGGCCACGTTTCACGATGCCAAGCACTCAATTGTCTCAATCGATCTTGATGAGGATCGCAAGCGTTTGTTAACTGTTGGCCAAGACAGGATCATCAAGATATGGGATCTCTCCCCAATCTGGGCATAATATTCACCAAATTGTGAGAGTTTATCATCACAAGCGCCAACATCTTCGACTGCATCGTCACCATCATCACCCATCATCATTCAAAAACAACAACATAGAGAAGAAACAGATACCTTATTCAAACGCCCAACGAATAGTCTTGATGGGAATTTTAAAAATGATCAAAAAATATCAACAACACCATCAAAGGCATCATCCATAACAAATGAGTTTCCTTCGGTTTATTATCTTCAAAAGAGAAATAAATAAGAACTAGGTTATCTTCTCTTCGCTAGTTTTGATTTGCATTTGCCTAATTAACAGTTATTAAAAGAAAATACTAAAAACAATATTTTAAACCCCAAATTTGTTTGAATGTGTAATAAAAAATATATAATATTTATGTTTATCAAAAAAGAAAAAAACGAACTGACTGATTCAGAACTGTTATTGCCTAGAAAACTTTATTTTAACTTCTCCTTTAACTTCCACATTCGAATTATTTGTATGTTGTACAGGTTGCGCTATTGTATAATTCAACAAGGGAATTAAATTTGTTGGATTTTCTATAGAATTTCCTTGGATACATATATTTCTTTTTTCATTTTTAAGTTTTATATACAAATTTAAGATAATTATTGTCAAAGAATTTTTTAGGGAGATAGTGTGAAAGATCTATGTCTATTTTTTTGTTGTTGTATGTACTCACTACTACATGCTTACTATTAAAGTAAATCATATTTCCCCCCGTACAACATATAAATATATATGTATACCATTTGTGAACAAATGGTTCTATAGTACTAATAACTATTATATTAAAAAAAAAAAACTATACATCTTATCATATTATTACTTCTATTGTGTTATCTATATATTATATATTGTAAATAATTTATAAAAATCCCGAAGAAAAGGAGAAAAAATACATTAAATGTATATTAAATAAACTGTGTTTGTCTTATTACATTAAAGAATATAAAAGCAAGTCTACTATCAACCAAAGATAGTTCCTGGAGCAGACCCAAGATTACCATCTACTCTTCACCGATTAATGATCTTTTAGCTTCCGCAAGAAATCTGCTAAACTGTCAAGGCTACAATTCAATACTCAAAAATTAAGTTTACCCTCTTCAATCTTATCTGCTAAAAAGAACAAAAAAAATATTAATTATGACCTCAATGTTTAAGTTGAAAATTCTCAAGTTTTATATTTTCTGTTTTAAAATGTCTAGATTTGGAAAAAAGTCGACCGATACTGACAGATAAAGGCTAAGGCTCTCCATCGATAGTAGTTGAATCCAGAATATTGTCATTGTCAATATTGACTCAGGAGTAACTATCTCTTAGGCAAATCATGTTTGCTTATTATGCAGTTCTCGTATTTATTTGTTTCCTGCTTCAATCAGAGCAATTGAGCCAGATCTACCCCAAAAACCAAATAATATGCATAAATCATTCTTTTGTATTGCACCTGCTTACAATTTTTATTCAAGAGAACTATATTATGCGGGGGTCTGTGTTTTCAAAAATAAAAAGATACATAAAGAAGAAAAAGATTAAACTCACTTTGTTGTTGCATTCCAACTCGTTTCAACGGAAATAGGTCTGAATAAGTAATTTATTTGATGAGGTAAATGCCGCTTATCAATTAAAAATTATGACTTTAAAGAATGTTTAAACCATCCGCATAACAAAAAAGATTTTCGAAAACGCATTTTTTGAACTAATAGAAAGATGTATTGGAAGCAGATTTGCGAAAACGAAAACGCATATCTGCTGAATGCAGCAATTTAAATAAAAAATATCTTCATTCAATGCTTCTTCTGTAGTAAAAAAATAAAATAAAATGTGCTTTGATTGAAAGAGGTCATATTTGACTCTCCCGCCCTTCTTTAAACTATAAATACACCCACTTTTTTCAAAAACAAACGTGTTTATTTAAATTAAATGAACTCATGCAACATTTTCAGTTTTGATTTCATCTGAATGAACATCTGCAAATAACTCCTGATAAAGATCACTCTTTCGATGATAAGAAAACCAATTGTTAAAGTCCAAGCGCAACAATAACTGAGACAATGGGGTCGAGCTGGGTGCTGTCTTCATTCCAACTAAAAGATTAATTAGTTGATCCATTAAAAGAGCTAGGCTGGAAGGGATAGAAAAGAATTGAATATGAAAAAACGCTCCGCCATTTAAGCCAGCCTTAATATAGAAACCTAGAATCCAAATGCATTATTTGGTTATCCTTTTCGACTTTGTCCATTGTTTTCGATGTGACTGTATTGTAGAAGTCCTCGCACAATTTGATAACATCTTGAAGTGTGATGAATATAGGATTTGTTGATCGTTGAGATCTGTTAAAGCTGAGTTTTGTAAAATCGTCCTATGAAATAAAGAAACTTTAATCAAACCGCTCGTTGTAATTTCGAAGTCTTACATCATTTATCATGAAGCATAAGCTTAATATATTTGCTTGAAACACTGAATGCGCTCTTTGGATCTGTTCAAAATCTGCTCTATTTAAAATCGTATTCATCAGAATACTAAATTGACCTATGAAAATTAAAATGTGCTCATGAATTTTGAATACATACTTTATAAATATTTAAAAAAGCTCACTTTCTAAAACATCAGCTTGAATGTAATATTGTAAATTATCTACAAAGAACATCAACTGATTACGCAAATTTCTACCCAACGGATTAACGAATTCACCAATTCGTCCACTTTGGAGATCATTATGCCAAATGGAATGGATTCGATATTGAACTCGTTTGACCAACAATAAAAAACGAAATAGTAAATTATAACGTTCGATGACTATTGGCGAGAAGAGCAAATGAAGTGGCCAGCTTATTTTATATTGCAGACGCATGTTTTGACAGAAATTGAAATCACTTAAGCTTAGGGTATTCGTTGTGACGTTGAATTTACCGACTTGTATGCTGAATTGTTCGAGTTCGTCAGTGATACCAATGCCATGAGCGGATGTCTGAAAGTAAAGTAAAGTAAAGTAAATTTTTGACTGATTATGATAACCGAAAATTGATAAAACGTAGTTAAATTTTGCACCTTCTTCTTGATGAAAGGAGATCTAAAAACGTTTTTTCAAATTTTTGATACACACAATATACAGATTTACAAGAAATAAGCCAAAGCTATTGATTATATAGCCTCACACTTCAAACCTCCAAACTGTTATTTGTCATGAAAAAACACCTTGACCATTTATTTATTAAGAATGTTAAGAATTTGTATAAATCTATTTTGGAATGAATTAAGGGACACCTAGAACTTAAAGACCGCAGTAATTTCTCGTATACTGACCTTCTGACTCCTACAACTGACCTAGCGTATATGGGAAGTTGGAGATGTTTCTCAGATTGTAAACCACCTCCGAATACCAAAATTCAGCCTGTTACATTTTTTTTTTCTTTCTTTGGCATTTTTTTTTTATTCTTACATACTGGGCTATTAGTTAAATTCAGGATTCGACGAAACATCTTCAAAGTATTCTGAGGTACTAAGACACAGGAGTCGTATTTTGTTTGTGAAGCTATAGAAAAAACTTCGCTACTCAAAATTAAACTTCTCTCATAGCTTGATAAAGGCACTCAAATGTGTAGCCAATATCTCACACAGACTTTTTTAACATTCTAAAAATTCTTTTTCATATCCAACAGACTAGACTATCATGGATTGTATCCTTTCTAGACTGATTGTAGCCACTAAGTTCGAAAAAAACGGTAATTCTCTCGCACAGCAGCCTGTACTAGTTCAAGAAAAATAAGTCGGACTGCTTCAAAGTCTCCTTTGAGGAATTTTGAAGGCATACCCTTAAGTCCAACTTCTTTGTTTTTGGAAATAGGTGGCCTTTTTTTATTTATTTTGTTGTTGGGAGGCTGGTGTTCATACCATGTTGTTTAATTGGGTATTAAGTCTGCATTGTAGTTAGTCATTATTTAGCAGTAAACAGAACTGCTGCCTTCCTACTAAGTCTGATCAATCCTTGATTTTATTTCAATCTATAATATGGCAGTTACCAAGTTTAAATAATGCTTACCTCAAACGCCTTGACAATGTCCCGTATCTTATTTTCATCATTCGATCCCGATTGAAACTCAAATGTCCTCTTGATAAATTCTAAAAATAGCTCTCCTCTGCCCAGCAGATAAAAGTCTTTTATCAACTTTAATTGTTGCTCCAAATCAGCTTGATTCACTGCAATTTCTGATAGTCTTGTTGTAACATATGACTTTATTTCATCAATGACTCTCTCATAATGTGAAACATTTAACTCTTCATCCAGCTGAAGTGCTTGAATTTTCTTAAAGAAAATGTGTTCATTTTCATTCCAAAGAGATTCTTCCGATGCGACCTTTTTGCCAACATCTACGTTCCACATTTCAGCATTTTTATTGAGTTTATTTTTATCAACTTTGAAAATGAGAACAGTCTGGCCAATGAAAAGAACCTTCTCAGCCCATCCAGAAGACAAGTAATGTGGCAAGAACTCGTAGGCAATTTCATATCGCCAGATCTCGGCGTAAGTGCTGGCTGCGTCCTGAAAGTAAAAGTCATAATATCAATGAAAAAATATTTAAGTTATCAAATGTTGTAGGCATGCTCTTACTGATAGTGTGCTTGTTGTGTGTTTGCCACTGCCAGATGATGTACACCGTTCGCTGCCAACTGTGCTGTTGTTATTGCGAGACTCTGAGCATTGGATGAAGAATTCGCCATAAGTGTCGATGATTTTTGCATACAAAATCCAGTGAGTGAGCTGTTTCAGAAAAACAACATTCACTGTTGATTGGATCCTGATAAAAAAAAAAAAAACAAAAATTGTTCTTGAAAAGTCTAGTGGATTTGGTTTTTTGATTTGTTTAACAAACTTCTTGATTGCAGCATTGATCTTCCGATCACCGTGCAAAATATTCTGATGCAAGTATTGAATTATGGCACTGCCATGCAACTTCTGTGCTCTTATTCCTCGAATCAGTTTTTGTATGAAAAGAAACAGCGGCTGGAATACGTTTATTTTTTGGTAAATGAAGAGCAGGGACTGCGAGGGATTCTGTAAATAACGCCGTTCCAGTTCGGTTATTTCTTCCAAATAGGTTTCCAAAACAAGGTCGATGCCATTCGCGAATGCCTTCAAGTACAAGCCATTTTGTAAAGGTTCTAAAAGCACTCTTATTAGATTTCCCAAAATCAAGGTTTAATATAACATCTACTCTTTGACTTACCATCTGTATCGACTAGAGATGTATTTAGTCCTTGATTATGACTAGAACCATATATTTTTGTGAACTTAGCTATATCACGATGTAAATTAATGATGCGAATTATGTCTTGAAGGATTTTTTTTTCGCCAGGATGAAGGAATGTCGAGACAGCATCCGAGATCTTTGGAGACAAGAAAAATCTTTTAAACAGAAAGACAAAATGTTCATTGTTTGTTTGGTCTTACCACGAATTCTTCGATCGGTAATCGTTTTGGATATGGATTGAGAAGACACAGGAGAATATCGTGAATCATTATGTGAAGTTGTTATAATTATCAAAGTATTGTGTTTCTATAGAAAGGACATTTCGTAGGACGAATGGTTTAGTTTTAAAAAAATTATCTGCAACTGCAAGGAAAAGCAAACCGTAAATATAAAAAAAAAACAACATTCGAAATTTGTGATGTCATTTTGGTTTTCTTAGCAAATAAAGTTTCGAGCATGTTGGACAGAAATACAGTACGAAACAACCATTTGAAATAGGTTTTTTCGTTGGAGCCGAAAAAATAGTACCTTTTGTCTTGCGTAATCAGCGATCTACTAAACAGACCAGTGATCTGTACCCGCTTGCCGAACTTTCTTAAAATATTTTGTTTGTTGTAAACACGCTCTACATCCCTTCCATTTTGTTTTACGAGTGTAGTTAACAACTGCCCCCTTATTAAATACCCGTTAGAGCGTCACATTCTTATACAAAACCATGGTCACTGGTCTGTTTTGTGAGTCTTTGGTTTTATACATAATGAGCTCAAAACACCGACAGTTTTTTCGACCCACGCAACGAGAAAACAGAAAACGTTGCTATTAGGAAGTAATGAATGTTGTAATCAGTGGGTTTTAGGCAACGCTGCTGCTTTAATTTTCTGCTTTTCCCTATACTACGTTTTCATTACGGCAAAAAATGTAATCTCGTAGCAAATTTCCAAATTCGACTCCATTTCCCATACAAAATCAAATATCTAATTTTTGTATTTGGAGGTTGCAAATTATGTGAAAACAAATCAAACGCATCTAAATTGAAAGCAATTGCACAAATATTTTCTAAAACGTTAATTTGGAAACAAAATCCAAGGCATCGGCAAAAGTAAACAAAACAAAATTTCCAAATAACCTTATTTCGGCCCTAATGGAAACGTAGTATTATTTCCAATATAAGACTTGAACGCACCCATATAAGTATTGACAGTTTGGCATCACTCACTCTCAGCTGACAAGAAATCATCGATTAGCGATGACATTTCACAAAGTGACAAGTCGGCAAAATTTTCCGATTCCTCCCAAACTTCCATTCCATCATCACAAATCAAAACATAAATAAATGATTTTAACATTGTATATTTAGAAAAAATATTATTAAAATGGATATTAAAGAGATCTTAGGTGATGTTAGTATAGCAACATGCAACGACGTAGATAATGCAATTCGATTAATCACAGAAAAAGAGGTAAACATAGTACAATAATTATAATAACATTGAAATTATCAAATTCCCGTTTAGTGTGAAATCAATGCCAATTTAGAATCAGTGTTAGCCAAACAATGTGTAATCGAGTCCAAAATGAGTGGCATTGGACGTGCAATGTCCAGTTTATCAATGATTGCCAGTGATTCCAAGAAACTTGACGATCAAATAACACACACTGCCCAGTTGGCGGAATCTGTTAGTGCTAAGGTTCGACGCCTAGATGAGGCACGAAGTCGTGCGTCCGAATGTCAACAACGAGTCCATGACTTGATTGATTTGCAATTGTGTTCCCAAGGTGTGATAGCTGCGATTAGAGAAGAAGATTTTGAAAAATGTGCAGGACACATTGGAAGATTCTTATCGATGGATCAGAATCTGCTGCAAAGAACCGCAGATGATGTCCAGGGCTCTGTGACATCGGTCAGTGACGCCGTCAAGACTCTTGAAGGAGCAACTAAAAACGTCCGAGAGTTGATTTTCAAGAAATTCGATGAAGCCGTCAAAAAAGATGATTTAGCTTCAATTGAAAGATTCTTTAAGATATTTCCCTTGGTTGGAAAACACTCTGATGGTATTGCAAAGTTTTCAAATTATATTTGTTCAAAACTGGCTGCAAAATCTCAGAAAGAGCTTAGAAATTCTCTAGATATTGCCAAAGCAGAGAAGCGTCTACCTGTCGCCTTTGCTGACACCCTGACAACTTTGATGGAGAACTTTGCTCGTGTTGTGGAGGTTAACCAACCTATCATTGATGCTTGCTACGGACCGGGTTATCTTATGCAAATGATTGAGATCTTACAAAGGGAATGCGATTCGGAAGTTAAGAATCTTGTTTTTGAATTTAATAAAAATAGACAAATCTCACGAAAAATCAGCCAGATTAATGAAAGTCAACGATCAGCAGGAGGAGGCAGTTCACAGACGGCCGGACATTATAGGAAACCATCTGGCAGTGGATCCATTGATAAATTAAATCCAAAGGACATCGATGCTATTATTGTTGAAATAACAGTAATGCACTCAAGAGCTGAATTATATTTTAGATTTATGAAGAGACGCATTTTGGTAAGTAGATTGTTTAATAATTTAATTTGGGTCCTAAATATTCTCCTTAAGTGGTTATCCTAGACAATAATTCAATATCTTTTCTTGTCCTTTTTTTTTACTTCAACTAATGCTTGAAATCTACTTCTTTTAGGCTGATATTGAAGCCAGTACAACGGAAAAACAAGACATCAACAAAAGAATCGATAAACTCGAACAAATGATGAAAAAATCGGATTTGAGTCGACAAATGCAGGAGCTCCTTGGAACATATCTTCTATTCGAAAAGTAAATTCTGTCCTTATGTCTTTTGAATATCATTTAAAAATGTCTTCTCATTTAAGATATTTTATGGAGGAATCAGTTCTTAAGGCAATCGCATTGGATTCCTATGAAATAGGTCAGCAATGCTCTTCAATGGTCGATGATGTGTTCTTCATTATTCGCAAATCCATTCGCCGTTCGCTGACAACGCAATCTATTAATGGCACTTGTGCTGTGATTAATAATGCCGCAGCTTGTCTAGATGGAGATTTTGTGAATGCTCTGAAGGGACCTCTGAAGAGTGGCTATCCTTCGGGATATATTGATCTAGCGCAAGCTTATAATGCCATTCAAACTTCCCTGCAACAGGGAAAACTACAGTCAACCGATTCGGAGAAAGCCAGAATGAATTTCTTGATTCAATTGAACAATGCTGACATATCCACTGAATACATTGAAACTCTTTGGAAGGCTATGGAGCAAGAAATCAATGGTGCCTTTCCAGGAATGACACTCACTGAGCGGCAAATAATCGATAGCTGCATATCGGAGTTAAAGACAGTGAGGGATTCTTTGAAAGCTGTCGTGGATTTCGGATTGCAACAATTGCGATCGAGTGCAATAAAACCACGGCTGAATCCTTGGGTAGATCAGTTCCTGAGCTACAATCATCATTTGACAGAGGTAAGAAGGAGTGATAGGCATATGATATGGATCTCTTTTAATTCTAATATTTTTGGAATTCTAGGAAGAACTAGCTTCCTACGAAGCTGGAGAGACATTTGTCCAGTTTTTAATTGTACAAATCGATGGGTTATTGAATTCATTTAAAAATCTTCTCAGTGCGAGGAACTATGATGCTTTAGTTAGTATTTTAGCAAGCGAAGTTACCGTACGATTAGAGAGGGCCATCAAAAAAACCACTTTTAACAGGGTAATTGAAGGCAGTTTGTATGTGAACATACTGTGTGTAATATGAGGTTTTCTTTTAGCTCGGAGGTCTAGTACTTGACCAAGAAGTACGAGCATTGGGATCATATCTCACTGGTGCCACATCATGGTCGGTGAGGGATAAAATGACGAGGCTTTCACAAATCGCCACACTTTTAAATTTGGAAAAGATTTCCGAGCTGACAGACTATTGGAGTCCAGACAATAGCGGTGATATGACTTCGTGGCGAATAACACCGAATGAGGTTAGGACAATTTTGACTTTAAGGTGAGTTATATTTCTCTTGAGGTGATTCAAGAAATGCTGAAATTACTAAAATTTTCTTGTATTCCAAAAGGACGGACTTTCGTATGGAGGAAATAAAAAGGATTCAAATCTAAAGGAGGAGAGTCTTAATGCTCAAACATCGCTTCGCTTTTTATTAAGTTTAAAATAGAAAAAGATAAACAATTATTATTCTATTGTATTACAGATATATATGTATTCCGTTTTTATTTAAAAGAAGTTGAAAATATTATATTTATAGAGTTAAGGAATATTTACACATTTTTTTTTTTTTTTTGAAAACCTCGAAGCGCCTTTACGAGCAAACTCTGGTAAGCATAGGGTGTAGGGTCCCCCAACAAACAATTCAGTAGATCTAGGTTTTCCGCTGGAGCAAGTAACGAATCAGCAGTCGAAAGTGGCGAATCAGCGTTGTCAAGCATTATAAACTTAAAAAAATGCAAATGAATTGCTTTAATATAATAAAAATAAATTAAAAACCAAAAGATAAAAAATAAATACCATTAAAGTCAACACCGAACCATTTCCAACTTTCTTGCTTTAGTTTGGTGACTAACAACTATGATGTTTAGTGTCGCTGACGTGCAGTTCCACTGCAGCGTAGTATGATTTAACTACACAATTTCTTGCCGTTAACTCACACAATTTGATAAATATCAATATCAACCAAAAGAAAAATACGACATATAAAAATCATACTTGTTCGATAGAGAGGGGAGATAGCAATGCAGAATATCTTGACAAATCAAGATTATAGGAACAAGGAGTTACCAAGATCAAGGCGAACATGTTCATCTTGACGAGTAAGTATATATGTTTATCTTTTCACTCTTCTGTTTATTGACACATATAGCGTTACTTTTCTTGAAAATTGTAGATCATGATGTTGCAGAACAATGTAAATACACCATTAAAAGTGGCTTTACATGGAGATGCAACAAATTATAGTGCAGACGACAAAGCAACAACAACAATCATAGCGCAGACGATGAAGATGAGCATGTTCGTCTTCACTATAATTTTCAAGCTGCATCCATAATTTTCTTATAATTTGCATCCATGAAGACGTCTGCATTTTAGCCTTCCCTCTCTATCACACAAGTATGATGCAAAATCCATCCTCTTTTTTGCAGATCAGGTTGCAGCTCCATGTAAAGGCACCTTAAGGCAATGAAGTTTTGATTGGGAATTCAGTTTTCTAGACACGCCTAATTTTAAATCGATACAAACCACCGGAACGTCTACTCACACGCACCTGTGTCAACAGTATCGTAACACGTCGTAACTTATTTTTGAATCAAGAAAAAGTTGACTGCAGCCATTGTACATACAATCTATAGTGGTCTTTAGGTGGAGTCTCACTGTGTTGCCCTCTAGAGCCTCATCACTTCTTTATGATATAAAATTTACAATATAGTCTGAAGATGGCGTCGCGATGCTGATGCATTGGCGCCTAGCAGCAACTGATTGCAACAGTATCTGTTCATGTACTATAGACTACAAAGTAACTGCCTTTGCACAATCAGGCTGTAGAGCTTTAACTCCTTTATGTACTACAACGACAACTTCAACTGTAGCCGTGCTATAGGAATTACATACTTTTAACTTTGACAACGCTACTTAACGTAACTACACTGCCGAAATGAGGAATCCAGGTGCGTATGTGCAGCCACTGACCTTCGTTCAGTTTTGACATTTCACATTCAGATTCAGCTTGCCTATTTTTCTGTGTTTCTGCCGTTATTTACAAAACTTAACAAAAACAAATTTAAAATTTTTTTCAAGTTAACAAAAGAAGTAGAAAAATTTCAATGATAGTGATTCTGTTCGTTTATTGTCAAATTTGATAGAAAACGTTTATTCAAGAAATCAATAATTGATTATTAACCTTTAGCTGCAATGAAAACTCAACTCCTCCAAGCGGCTTTTGCTCGAAAACGCGAAAATGAACACATTCGCACAGAACGCACTGAAGCCGTCGATCGATATTACGTCCATTGGGGAAAGCAAACGTCAAAATATGAAAATTGGGCTGCTCCTGAATATTACAAACAGGCTGAAGAAAATTTGAGGAAATCCCAAGAAAGAAAAGATAAAGAAAGAAAGTTGAATGAACGACGAGAAAAACTGCGGCAATTGCTTGAAAGGGAAAAAATTTCATTCGAAGAAGAACTTGCGAATCTGCAGCGACGGCCTAAATCTCGCAACTTGAGCACGAATATTATGGAAAAAATGGACCAAAGTTTCAAAGCAAAGCAAGAGGATAAACGTAGACTTGAGCTAGAAGCAAAGTTATATGGACGCTTGAGACACAACGTAGATGATGGGAGTCTGCTCTATGAATCCAAGTCCAATAATCAGGTGCTGGCTAAGTTAAACTGGTTGGACAAACAGGTAATTTTATTAAGTCTTAAATCAATTTTGTACTACATGAGTGCATTAATAGATAGAAGATCAAGTCCAGCGGGAGCAGGAGGAAAAAATTACACAAGAACGTACTCTTAAGATTCAAGAAGAGATTCGCATGACTGAAGAACACTATAAAAAACGTCAAGAAATCCGTGAAAAAGAAATACAGGAAATCAGGGCCTTACAGGAAAAACATGTTACCGAGCTAAAGGAGCGTGAACAAGAAGCCGAATCACTCAAATCCGAAGCCAACTATCTTCAAACTTTAATTGATCATATAAATGCAGAGGTTATGTCATTAGAGAACAGTGAAACCCACTGTTACGAAAAAGTCCCATTCTCTAACAATTTGAGAAATGTTAAAATGACAATACGCAAGCGTTCCGAGGAATTTCGTCAACGCCTTGAATCTGATATTGAGCTTCTTGGCCGGTTAAATACAATATGCTGCGAGGAACCATCGATTAATGGATTTATTGAAAAACTGAAGAAGCAACTCAATGTAGAAATGCAAAATCTTTCACAAATTGAGTGCATGTACGAATCCGAGGCCAAAGTGAATCTTGATAAATGTGAAGAAGCCTGGCATCGTTTGAGTTATGAACGTCGATTAGATCTCATGAATCTGATGAATAATCTGAAGACTCAACTCACCAGTAAATTAAATGAAAATCAGATACGACAGAAGGATCTTATTGAAATTCGAGCAATTCATCTATCGTCGATTGAGAACTCCAACGAAAGATTGAAACTGCTTTCAAAGGAGGATGAATTATCATCACCCAGGACAATCGTCTTGGAAACTCCAAGGAGTACAAAAGATGAACCCATAAAGCCATTTCAAAAGCTCAGTGAATCGTTCACGAACCTTAACCTGGATTGCCTTAGTGGAGATGGTGTTGATGTTGGAAGTCAACCCAATACAGCGAAATCACTGCAAAACTCTGCATTGAACTCTTCCCAAGGGCCCAGATTCGGGCGTAAAAAAATTGCTTGGATGTAATGGCTTGCAATTGGCTTTTTTTAAATTTTTAAATAAAGAACTGACTGCCAAGACGAATTTACTTTGGATTGTTTTAAATTTCTATTTACTTTTATATAGAGCTTCAAAAGTATGTCGTTATCTTTGTGTTGAGTGTTGTTGGAGTTGGCAATATTTAAACTTTAACGCTTCTTACTAATTGCTTTCCCGGAAAAGTTTCTAATGCAATTTATTTATTTTTAATCTGTCCATCTTTGCTTGTGTTCCTCTTCTGTTTAACCCATTATTGCTTGTAGCAATCTTTGTGAGTTGGTCTGCCTTTGATGCAATATACTGGTACGGGTAAACTTAAAGAAACAATTAGTTGCTTCACGAAACATATTGACTACGACTGATAACCTGAAGCGTCCCTAAAATGTATGAGAATGATATCGATACTATGAATCATTCTCGGAACACTACTTTTGCGGGCTGGTAAATTACAATTCGCTCTATTTTTAATATCTTTTTGGGTAGTCAAACTATTTTTCTCCAAGAGAGAGAAGAGGCACCAAGCGGAATTCCGCAGTGGTTACCACTCCACATGGCGTTGGAAAGGACTTTAATCACCCCGTACGATGGCTGCACTAAGGGTTAACGTCAACAATGCACTTCAGTAGGTTATTGTGAGAGGGGTGTCATGGTCGAGTCACTTAGTTTAACTATGTGGAGTGGATAGTAGTTGGCTTAGAACTAGACAAACAAAAGTCGATTTTAACATCGAGCGAACTGGGAAAGCTCGGTGTTAATATAGCAAAGTAGTTTATTGAATGGAACCCTTAAGGCTCAAGGTGGAAGGTTTGTTGGAATTCGAAAGAAACGGTTGAACTGTTTTGAGGTTGAGCAAAGACTAGTTGCAGAACTGCTACCCAAACGAGATAGGGAAGGCTTTGATTGGTCTCTGATGCTCTGAAAGGGGTTAAAGTGATACGGATAACAGCAGCTATTGAGCTTCGTTCATTGTCCATTGTAATTAACTTTATGAATCTATTCGTTGAGTCTTCTGTCACTTTTTGTGTTTGTTTAGTCCACCCCATAAAATTGGTATCACCCAAACTTGCACCACCATTTTACAAAAATACTTTTTTAATTTGTTTTATTTAACATAAGAAAATATAATAAACTAATTTTACACCAAATCAAAAAAATAATATACTAAAATAAGAAAATCAAACAAAATACAATATTTTCATGGGCTTCTTCTTCGTCGTGGTGTTGTTTTGATGGCGTCTTATCAAACGATTCGCTGCAATCGACTTTGTAATTCCTTGAGTGCTTGTTGTAAACGGTCGGTTCCGGGTTTGGGATAACATAAATTTAAACACGCCGATACAATATCCTGAGCTTTAGCTACAATTCTTCTCCTACAAAAATATTACATATTAAATATGCTTGCAATGCAATAAAATAAAAAGATTTATATAAATATACTTTGATCTTGTCGGAATGGTATTTGCGCTATTGGCCAAGAGATTAACAACTTTTATAGATGACTGCACCAAATGCCATTCGTTCCCTTCGTTCGCCCAGACTCTTTCATTCATTGAAATCATTCTGTGAAAGGAAACAAAAAATACTCTATTATACTTGGTCTTGAAAAGTTATGTCACATCAAATACCTTGCGTAGTAATCCATCAACAATTCGACGTCTAAGTCCATACTAACTAACGCTTCTGGTATGGCACCTTCACTCAGTCTTAATTGGCATGCCTTGATTTCCAACTCTCTAACTAGAAATGCTAATGGAAAACAGTGGCCCGACTCACCGAACTCTTTGACCAATGATTGAACCTTTGATATAAGTCTAGTGGACTTCTCCTGTTGACTTCCGGGACCGTCGACTGCGATATTTAAGATTTGGCCCCAAACAGACTCAATCAGAAGCGGATCATTATGATGAGAGCAATTCAAGATTGTAAGTTTACACTCCCAAAGATCGAAAGGATCTGCAAAGTTCTGATACAGCTGGGTAATGTCGTACAGAGTAAAATTTAGATCTGCAACAGCTTTTCTAGCACTGGGGTTGTTATCGATTGCAAGGGCTGAGAGCGCGTCTAGTACCACCTTCTGAACACGAGCTATTTCCAGCTAAAAAAAAAAATTTCAAACTCCATTTCAATGAACACGAAAGATGTCTTCATTACCTTATCTTCCAAATCCTTCAAAAGAATACCATTCATAGTTGAATACCCCACACCATCATTCCTCATACACATAACAGCTCTGGCCAAATATTCGATTCTCTGAACTAATGGAATATTTTCACTTGGTGTTGTGGCCAAGTTGTCAAGAATTCTAGCTGCTTGTGAATGATGCCCATTCTTCTCATAGTATTTCCACAGCAAATCGATCAATTTTATATTCTCTGGATTTCTAACCACAGCTCTTCGCAAATACTCTCCTAGCGTTGGTTCAGCCAGCGCCAACAACTCTGAGAGCATATCATGTGCCATAAGCCATTCATAGATGCACACATGTAAAAGAGGATCTTTGATTTGAACAACTAACGCAACAATACGCATTATTGCCATATTAGGATTCTGGTCACCAGCTGGACAAACAGGACGTGCAAACTCCTGGTTGGCACTCGTGTTGCAGATAGTTTGATAGACATGGTCCAGCATGAGTCTCACCTCTTTGTAACAGTTCATTCTGGAGAAAAATACAGTTGACAGTTGAAAAATCTAGACATTTGGTTATTCGAAAAAAAAATAACTTACCTAGCTGCATAGGCAGCATAACCTTCGCGATCATCGCCTGGTTCGTCGCTGTTATAAAAGTGAATAGCAAACTCCTCGGGATCAATTTTTGCTGCGCAGGTTGCTGTCAACTCAATCACTCCTTCATGAAAGCCAGCTAGTGTAAACTTAATGGAGATATAGAGATTACTTAGGAGTTTTCTGAAATTTTAGACGATTAGGTAAGCTTACCTGTTGACAAATATTTTGTAATGGCAAATTCGGAGCTGCGTCCTTACACAACTTGAGAGCCGTCCTCAGTTTCTCGTCCTTCTCCTCGGCAATATTACAATTCTTAGACATCATAAGAATTTCAGTGGCCTTAAAGGACACCGCATCTTCATGCCTATAAAGATTTGGACAGACATCCCTAAGTTTGGTGGAGATCGAACTAACACTTGCATTGTCCCTGAGATAGGAATTGATCAAGGCGACAATAAGAAGGGCACAGGAATCAGCTCGCGACAAAGTCAGATCACGGAATGTACAAGATGCCAGAATATTCTGCTGCTCCTTGGTCAGTTGATTGACTAGAATCTGGAACTGATGCTCACAGAGAATCTTCCACAGAGCAACCACTTCGCAGGTGTGCTCTGCAAAACAAAAATTGTTCAATCCGAATATTAGGAAACAAAGATCCTACTCACTTATAAAGTAATTCAATGCCGTCAACGACCTCTTTTCTTCTGCTTGAGCTTGTTCATTGGCGTTCCTTTGTTCGTTCATGTTGGTATTCTGTATCATATGACTGAAGCCATTGGTCATGGTAGACTGTGCACTGTACGGACGTATAATACAGGATAACTCATTGACTGAATTCGCTTCTAGGAAAGCCTTAATTGCATATAAATCTTCAAGGATTAGAGTGCAATCTTCTTGCGTTAGAGTGCTGCATAGGTTTAAATTGAGGCAGCGTTTTTTCCATATGGGACGGACCAGGCGAGCTACGTAGATATAAAGACCGTCGTGTTTCGCTGAATAGATGATACTGGCCATGTCATTAATCGCCGGCTGCATTGATGATCCATACATCGTGGTTTGATTAGAAACTATTAATACAAACAAAATAAAAATTTGCTTCGGTTAGAACCATAACAGAACTTACTTGGACTTAAAGGATACTGCGACTGCTGCATAGAATTCTGCTGTTGCATTCCTCGCATGGACATCGGGGTAGACATGAACATTTGAGGGGTATTTCGATCCGAAGGACCACCCATTGGAGACTGCATCATATGTTGTCCCCTCTGTCCAGGTCCGCCCATAATCATTTGATGCTGAATGCCAGGCTCCCCTCCGTAGAGCATAAATGCTTGAGCTGCCCACATAGCCACATCTGTTCCTCGGTACAATTCAGAGCAGGCTAGTAGTAAACTCGTCGCGCAGGCTTCTCTTTCAGTGAGAACCTGGAAAAATGCTTTTACCGCCTCATGGTGTGGTCCATGGCAGGCAATCAACAGTTGTTGAAGAATGTCTGTAGGTTTTAGAAGAGCAATGATGTGTGCTCCCTGATTTGTTAGCAGAACGACTTTTTTCGGTTTTTGGGCGTTGCGAAGAATCGAGTTGAGTTTTGTCTTGCATCGATCTTTGACCTCAGCCATTGACCACACGATTCCATCGAGAGGAAGAACAGTCGTCGACTCTGTAAGGAACTGTCTATTGGGAAAAGGTGCAGAACTTATTGACCAGAGAATGTCTTGATCTTGCTGGGGAGTTGACACCAAGAGAAGAGTTCCTAAAATTAAATACTTTAAAACTGCGCACCAAGACCAAGAAGAAAAAAAAGAGTCTCACCTTCATTATAATGAGCTGAATGCACTTGCTTTGGTTTGTTTATCGTTGTATTTGGTGTGTAACCTGGAGGGAGGCGAACATGAAGCAGATACAATCCTTGCGGTTTGTTCTGATCGGGAAACGATGGTGGTATCTGTTGCTGCTGCTGTTGTTGTTGCTGCTGCTGTTGCATCTGTTGCTGTTGTTGCTGGTAATGACTTTGTATGAGAGAAGTGGTTGAGAAGAACAATCTTACGCCACATTGGGTGACAGCAAGGAGGTGAAGATTTTGACAATCGTCAGCAGTAAGAGGGCATATCGATTTAATGGTCTTAAACACTGATGGGTCAACTGTCCTACAAAATTTAAATTGAAAATTCGTTGAGGTCTGATACAAATTCGGTCATTATTTTTTAGGGCAGGTTGACCACACCTTTTTTAAATCATTTGCATAAATGAAAGTTAATTCTTACTTTATGATGCTGCCAGAAGCATAAGCAATTTCATTTTGCGTTAGCCTCGCCACACGTCGCATTGAGTTGCCATCTTCGCCCATATCCCAGGCCTCAATTGCACCCTTCTCAGTTAAAACATACAACAGTTGGCGGCTGTTGTCTATGGCAATTTTGGAAATAGGGTCGGTTTCCTTATAAAAAAAAGTATATTATAACATCGAAATAAATCAAATGCTTTAAGTACCAACTTACTGAAAAGACCTTAAGAAAACTTGGAACCATATAAGACACAATACCCTGTGAGTGATTGATCTTTTTGCATCGTTTCCCAAACCAACTAGACTCAGCTTGGTAATAGATTTCATAGAGACATCCATCCCGGCCACCAAGAAAGATCCTTCCGCTGTTGCTTCCCTGGATTACATTGATAGTAACATTGTCTGTGCTGAGGATAAATATGGGTTTATTCATAAGTTGCATTTCCTCATAGGTGGCTATGCTTTGCATGTTTCTACTCGGCGAAGAAATAGTTTTCGTTGAATCACCAAACGTTACTCCTAAATGTATTTTTTTGCGTATTAGACAAGTCTTTTTATAGAGTTGAAAAATGTGTGCTTTTATACCTAATACTATTATTTCTGTCGATGTTGCCAATACAAGCAAGTATTTAACATCTCCTATGAAAACTCCAGCTTTGGGGCAGACCAATCCAACGCTGACAATCAAATGATTAAGTCCATCATAGTAAGCGACATCCCGGGCTTGTTCATAAGTCCAAATCTAAAAAACATTTTTATTTAATATATCAATATAAACAATGGTTTCTATTTACATAGATTTCGGAGTCAATAGTCAACCACGCTCGTCCAATTTCTGGAAACAATCCCATCATACAGTGGCATTTAATATCTGAAACAAAAAAAATATTAAAGCGGCTTTCTCTTCAGCTTTTCCAATTAAAAACCTACGTTTAAAATGTTCTAAAATCTCTGAAGGAATAGGAATTTTATTAACTGTTGTCACTTGCTCCAACTGCTTGTGTCCCAGGGAGAGTTTTGATAGATTTTCATAGTCGTAGTCATTCAATCCACTGGCTGAGGCCATTCCATGTTGACTTACTCCTGTTAACTAATCGAAAACTACAATTTTTAGTATCTTCTTTTCTTTTAATGGTTAGCATGTAGACTCACCTCTAGTAATCCCGGTGATGAGATATCCCTCAAGTCATGCCGTTCCAGCATGCTGCCAGCATAATCCAAATAGTCAGCTTGTGCAATCATTTGTGTTTGATTCATTTTGTTTAGTTGGGTTACTTTCTAATTTTTTTTACACTTAAAATATTACTGCTTTAAAAATTAGTTAACACAATTAAAATAATAACAATAATTCTTTGTGTTCCTTTTTTTATTGACAAAAATATGCAATTTTAATGTGAATTGACGACCGAAAAAGAATAAAAACGTTTGTTTTAAACGCCGGTTGTCATTTTTTTTTATTCAACCGCCTTGGCGCTTTTTTGACATATTGCAGAATGTGTTCAGTGATATGAGTTCTTCACACAAGAATGAATTCATTCAGGAGAATTTTTAGTTTTAATATTGTTGATGCTTCGAAACTACGAAAACAAAATCTCTATTTGAATTAAAATCTACAAACGTAGAATTACAGAAATAACCACTGGAGTACGTACGTAAGAAACATACTCTGTTTTCACTGAAACGCTTATGAAAAAACACAGTTATATACCTCCTGTACAGAGTAGGAATATCCAATATTGAGTAGGGTAGGGAGTAGTGATCAGAGAGGACATAAAAGTGGCTTTACATGGAGCTGCAACAAATTATAGTGCAGACGACAAAGCAACAACAACAATCATAGCGCAGACGATGAAGATGTTCGTGTTCACTATAATTTTTAAGCTGCATCCATAATTTTCCTATAATTTGCATCCATGAAGACGTCTGCATTTTGGCCTTCCCTCTCTATCACACAAGTATGATTTATTGATTTTGCATCCTCAATTTTTGCAGATCAGGGCTTGCAGCTCCATGTAAAGGCACCTTAAAGGAGAGGGAAATCTTTTGTGCATTCTTTTTCTAACCATAGTCAACAAAAAGGCCTTCCTTTAATCCAAATTTGTTGCGATTTGTCACGTTAAAGTGTCAAATAGTTACGATTTGTTACTATTTCCAACTCACCTCCATAACATGAGTTGAGATTGTTGATCTGTGAAATTGGACGTTTTGTATTTAACAATTCAAAGTCTTTATTAAAGATCAAACCAAAAAATTAGCAGCAAGAATGTATTTATTTTCCTTGAATGAGTGATCAACAACAAAGATTAAATGAATTTTCGTTTTTCGCCAATGTTGAGCGATGAAGGAGAATCACGTAATTATAGTTCCTCAATATTCTTACCAATTCAAACAACGTATCGTTGCTAAGTGGTTTGTATACAACCCAACAAATCCTAACAAAATGACAATAAATTGTTGTCTATGTGGTTAGAAAAAGAACGCACCACTTTTGTACGTATCACCCATTGACATAATATATAACGGGCTGCTAGTTGTCAACTTGAAGTTGGTTCCAATATAACTCAGCGCCACTCAATCACACCGGGGAATAGATGCGAACTCAGATATTTAATTACTGAATCGGTGATTGTTAAAACAACGTAAATAACAGATTTTTCGAAATCAGTTTTATTATGGCTTTGCAATGCTTATAGGTAGAGCTTTAAGGCGCATCCATATTATGCCGAATGATGCCGGTCGGCCAAACTGAACGAGTATCCATTTGATTCGGTTTGAGTTCGGGATGGCTTTCGGCACGTCCATACTTATTCGGCTTGGCCGGTCGGCACAGGCCGATCGGCATCATTCGGTATAATATGGACGAGCCTTTAGGTTGAGAACAAAACACATTTAGTGCATGTAATTAGTCGAAGCTATCCATTCTAGATATAGGTAAAGTCGTGTTAAGCGCAGTGCTCCAGAAAAAAACAGAAAAAGAAACGAATAGAAAACGTGCAAATGTGTTAAAAGTGAATGGAACCACAGATTAAACAAAGTACAGACGGAAAAACACAAAAAGTCAGAAGAAAGTGAAGAAACAATAAAATTTAAAACAAAATAAAAATCAAATTATTTAAAATTTAAATTATACATTATACACTTATCTTGTCACTCAAATATTCGAAATAACTCAAACAGTATAAACTGTGAAATTCTCTCTTGACACACACACACAATACAAAATATTCCCTCCTGTCTGGAAAAGTACAGATGAGGTGAGTACCATCAACTTCAATTTTTATTAGAGCTTTTATATTCTTTTTCTCTAAAAGAAAACAAAATTGCTTTAAAAAACAATAAACATATAAATATTTATTGCAAATAATAATAAAAGCATTCAACAAAAAACAACATCGTTTTCACACAACAAAAACTGACATTTCACTTTGTCACTTTGAAGCAACTTCATCTGACAGTAAAAATATATACATAACCGAGCAGTTAGATGAGCAAAAATTCATAGTAGTCCACACGTAACATAACAGCAATAACATGGATGCAAAACTAGACAATCTTCTGGTTGCTATTACTAACATAGGCGAAGATTTAAGAAAAGAAATAAAAGATCAAACCGAAATAATACAACAAAAATTGACTAAAATAATGGAAACAAATACAAAACTTGAAGAAAGGCAAGATTATTTAGAAAATAAAATTAAATACCTAGAAAGATCATTAAAAAGGAAAAATCTAGTCATATATAATATAAAAGAAACTGAAAAAGAACAAAAAGACCTACAAGGATTTATTTTATATATATTTAACAATATCTTGCAAATAGAAACAAACATTCTTGAAATTGACTTTGTAAGACGTATCGGAAAGAAAAATGAAAGAACTAGACCAATTCTTGTCGGACTAACAACACAAATAAAAAAGGATATTATAATGAGCAATAAATTTAAATTAAAACAATATAAAGACGAAATAATATACATAAAAGAAGACAGAATGAAAGAAGACCAAAACACGACAGTTCTAGAAAAAACACCCATTATCAACCAAACAGAATCAACTTATATGAAACAAAATAATCAGAAAAGACACAGACAAGGAGAAGAAAACCAGAATGAAGCATCTTGTTCTAATCATACAAAGAAGTCAAAACAATCCGAAAACAGAGGAAATATACCAAAAATACATAAACAAAATATAACAAATTTTTTCAAACCAAATGATAAAATAACACAAAACATAGCACCGATTCAAGATTCAAACTAGCAACGACAGGCGAAACCCCTGACAAAACTAAAAAATGAACCTACAAACCAAACACATGACACTTCCTCAAGCCGACTTGCCATCGTGAGGAACGAAGGCTATTACCCCTCAAAGCGCTTATCTAGCAAAAAGAAACAGAATGTTCTCAACATATGCACTTTTAATGTAAGGACACTAGCTTCAGAAGCAAAGCAAGAAGAATTAAGATCAGCACTAAAAAATATCAGCTGGGACATAATAGGACTATCAGAAACTAGAATTTTGGGACAAAGTATAACAAGTAATAAAAACGACATATTTTGTTACATAGGTGAAACTAAAGGGCTTTACGGAGTCGGATTCTTAATAAAAACAGAACTAAAGGACAAAATAATTAACATTAAATTTTACAACGAAAGAATATGTAGTATCTGCCTAAAAATTCAAAATACAAAAATGACAATAATACAAGTATACGCCCCAACAGAAAAAGCAAATGACGATGAAATAGTTGCATTCTACAATCTTTTGGAAGATATATATATAAAAAACAAAACTGAAATAATGTATATAATAGGAGATTTCAACGCTAAAGCCTAGTACTCAGATCGCGCTAAACTAAATGTTATCTCTACAATATTTATCTCTACACACCTTTGCTAAAAAGGCGCGCTAAATGTTGAAGTTGGAGAGATTAAAGATATTATAAGGCAAGTTATGGATTCATACAAAAAAAAAATTTTTTGAGATAAAATCAAACATAACATTACGATGATAGCGAAGACGAAAAAAGATGGTCAAAAAATTCTGTCCGTCTGTCTGTCTGTCTGTATGTATGTATAGACACCTACAGCCCAAACGGTTGGGCCGAATTGCTTCAAACTTATATACTTATATAGAGTTTTTAAGGTATTGTACAGAGGGGAAATTGAAATTTTTTTAGCTAAAAACTAACGGTACCTGCCTATTTTTCTAGAAAACATGGCTGAAAAAAATTAAAAAACAGTCCAAAAACGGTACTTTCTATAGGACCGTTTTTTTGCTTTCGACTATCTCAAAAACGACTCAACCCATTCTTTCGAAATTTCACACATATGTATATAGTTGTAGGAAGCTCAATTTGTAATGCATACCAATATTTTTGAAAAATATTTTTTTTTGTATTTTTAAAAGCATTTAAAAAAAATTTTAAATTAATATTTTGGAAACTGCTTATTAATTTTTTTTCTAAAAATTATAAATAAATGTTTTTGCTGAATAGCGATGAAATAGAGTTTTTGAATTTATTTTGAAAATTGTTTCAAAAAGTTTTTCAAAAAAAACTTTTTTTTCTCAAAAACCACTTCACAGATTTTTATAAATTTATTCTCATAAATTAAAATTTTTCCAAGAAATAAAATGGCGTACTTATTTTTCAGCTCAAATTAGTTCAAGTATTTATTTAAGAATTTTGAAAAATTAGTTTTTATCAAAATCTCAAGCCCCAAGACCACTTTCACACATTGGAGCAAGTTTATGCGACCCATTAGTGCATTTTATTTAATATACCTACATTATGCAGCCACTTAGCAATTATCGAACAAGTTCAAGAGCAAGTTCGTGCGACCTTCGCAAGACCTTCTGACAACTGTCAGAATTTATCTTGTGAAATAATGTGTTTTACATTATTTCGCAAGCTAAATTTTATGGAGACTTTTTTCTTAGCCGTTAGCCTGACACCTGGAATTTATCTTGAAGTGAGTACTACTCAGCTAAAAACCCAAGCTAAAATTTATCTTGGGTGGAAATTTGTATGGAAGATAAATTTTAGCGCGATCTGAGTACTAGGCTTAAGTTGGGCAAAAGAATCAACGAGGACGAGCAAGTAATAGGACCTTATGGATATGGTAAACGAAATGAAAGGGGAGGACTGGTTATCAGATGGCTTGAAGAGATGAACCTTACATTTGGAAACTCCTTTTTTCAAAAGAAAGACAAGCGCAAATGGACATGGATATCACCCGACGGAAAAACAAAAAATGAAATTGACCTCATTCTGACCAACAAAATAAAAACCATAACAGATGTCTCAGTTATAAACAGCGTAAAATTCGATAGCGATCACAGACTTGTTCGAGCTAAAATAACTATAAACCATGAAACACTAAAAAGGAATCAACAAGAACTATACATACCAAGGACAATTCCAGCTGGAAAAATTGAAAATTATAATGAGACGTTAAAAAGAAAGATTAACCAGACCATATCAACGAATAATGAGGATCAGTATCTACAAAACATTTATAACCAATTAGAAAGCAACATCAAAACATCAGCTAAGGTTTCAATAATGAATACAAGGACATCAAAAGAAAACAAAATATCGGAAGACACAAGAGCACTTATCTTTAGACGAGAAACCCTTCGAACAAAAACCACTATTACGGGCCAAGAACAAAATGAACTTAAATACCTAAGAAAAACAATAAAACTAGAAACGAAAAAAGATATTCAAAAATATAACGAAGCAATTATAAAAGACACCCTAACGAACACAAAATCTATAAAAAAGACGAAACGTTTTTTAAATAACTCACAAGAATGGATCACATCAATAAAAAGTAACAACAAAGAAATAACAAATAGAATTGATATAAATGAATCTGCGACTATGTTTTTCGAAAAGCTATTTACCTCTACAAATATTGACCACACAAAATACAGACCCTACTTTCGAGCATGCTTCAATTTTTACTACACAAGACATCGAACAGTCAATTGACGATCTCAAAAAAGACAAATGCACAGGCAACGATGGAATCTCTGCTGAAATGATTATTTATGGAAAAAAATCACTCGCAGACACATTAACAAAACTATTTAATAAAATTGTAATTACACAGCAGGTTCCGCACCAATGGAAAGAAACAACAATAACACTCATACACAAGAAAGGAAACAAGGACGACATTAATAATTACAGACCAATCAGCAATATATCCACAATTTATAAACTCTTCTCGAAAACATTATATAAGAAAATCAAAAATGTATTAAACAACAAACAGCCGAGAGAACAAGCTGGTTTTAGAGAAGGATTTTCGACAACAGACCACCTACAGACAATGAACCAGATAATAGAAAAATGTAACGAATTCCAAAAACCAGTGTATATGTTATTTATTGACTTCAGCAAAGCATTTGACTGTATTGAACATAACATGATATGGGCATCACTAGCAAACCAAGGCGTTCACAACACAGTAATTGAAACAATAAAAAACATATATGACAATAATACAGCTCGGATAAAAACAGAAAGATTGGGACGACGCTTTAAAATAACAAGAGGAGTTCGACAAGGAGACCCTCTATCACCACCACTGTTTTCTGCTGTGCTCGAGGACATATTTCAAAAGATGAACTGGAGTAACAGATATGGAATCTCTATCAAGGGACAATCCTTAAACAACTTAAGATTTGCGGACGATATAGTTCTTATTTCTACAGAAGCTAAACACATCCAAGAAATGCTTACAGAACTGACAATCGTATGTAAGAACTATGGACTAATAATTAACCAATCCAAAACCAAAGTTATGACAAACCACATAAAAAACGAGATTAAATTTGAAAATACAAAAATTGAATACGTAGAAGATTACATATACCTTGGGCAAATAAAATCTTTTATTGACCAAGAAAAAAAGGAAATAAACAGACGTATCACAAATAGCTGGAAACAGTTCTGGAGTATGAATCAAATATTAAAATCGAACCTTAGCAAAGAGTTGCAAAAATATATTCTTGACTCCACTATTCTTCCAGTATTGACATATGGTCTCCAAACTCTCAGTCTGACTTCTAATGCGCTTGACAAATTGAGAATATGTCAAACGAAGATGGAGAGGAAAATTCTAAAAATAAGGATAAGTCAAAGATTTAGAAACGATGAAATAAGAAGACGAACAGGTATAACAGACGTAGTTGAAAGGACAAGAAAACTAAAATGGAGCTGGGCAGGACACATATCGAGAATACAGGACCAAAGATGGACAAAGATGACAACGAATTGGAAGCCACAAGAAACCAAGAGACGCAAAGGACGACCTAAGAAAAGATGGGCTGACGATCTACGACAAGTGAGTCAAAACTGGTACAGCGACGCGAAGGATAGAGAACTATGGGCAGCTTTGGGGGAGGCTTATGCCAGACTTTGAACTTTTGTCGAATCAAAAATACTAACGTGCACTTAAAAAAATTATAATAGTAAAAAATAATAGAATAATAATGTATCTTGTTTTTTTTCCTTTTTATATCGACTATTATGAATCGAATTGTAAAAATGTAGAATTAAGTCTGTAAAATACTATAATGGCAATAAAAGCTTGTAATAATAATAATAATAATAATAATAATTAGTTTACACACATGCCAGCTACTGGCAAGAAAGTTACTACATGTATTAATTGTCAGATTCCTATCTGCGTTCCAGTTGGCTGGAAGTTTTTTTGTGGGAGTGGAAAATGTGAGTGCATTGCAAACTGTCTTACCAGTAGCTAGCATGTGAGGCGGCATGGTTACACACAACACTCGAAAAACGATAGTAGGTCAACTGTTGTTTTTTGTATGTTTCTTTGATAATAAATATTGTCAGTCAGTTGTTCGCTGAAATTCGGTAAATATATACATATAACCTTTGATTCAAGAGTAAAGACTGAATTTTTGTACTGGTAAAATCCACCCACAATCGCCTTTTTTGTTCAACAACCCCTATTGATATTATCAATATTCCAAAAAGTCGTAAGAAAGCCGAAAATGTTATAATGCTTGCGAAAACAATTTAAGTTGATATAAATGTTTATCTTCGACCCCAGCAGGGACAAGCAAGACAAATCTATATCTTTGTTAGTTATTGAGTCCTGAAGTCACTTTTGGGTTACCACAAATCGTGTTTTGATAAACTTTAACTCGTCCTAAAAGAATCAGCTGTTGAAGTATTACAGATTTTATATAGGTATAGGTAAAATGGCTGATTCCGCCCCAGATGAATGCATTTATAAATAATTTTGTGTTTTTGACATCTCCTGGGTAGACCTTGACTAAAGTTAAAAAAACGAAGCTTATATGCTAGCGCTCTTTAAAAGAGCGGTTTATATAATGTAATGTTTTTAGTCTTGGGTTCGGAAATAAAACTTATTTTCTTTTACTTTTAATTTACTACTACTCTATCTCTATAAATGAAACTCACTTTTATCTAAGTTCAAACTCTTTATTTATTTCTTTATCTTAGCACCACTAATTATTCACCATTTATTTGCTACCACGGTCAAAATGAAACTGTGTCCATTTCCGAATAAAATGTCCTATTTATACTGGGATCAAAGTTTCCCGAACAGTCTAAGTCTCGAACCATTCGGAATTGTCAAGATGCTTTGAAAGCTTTCAGAGCTTTCAAATTCCCCATTGTTATTTCAGCAGAATCATTCAGCATTCTTACTGTAGTAGAGACCAAAACCATATAGTAATATTTCTGTAGTAGAAACAAAAACCATTCATAAAACTGTAGTTGAGACAAACACTATTCATGTAACAATAATAAATAGCTGTACAAATATTGTCCATTAGGCTTCATTATCGAATAATTATTGTAGGTAAATTGTTTGTGTGTATTTATTTATGTATCTGAAACGCACAAATCTTCAATTTAAATTAAATATTTTATTCATTAGTTTATATCTAATACTTCTTACAAAATACCTTATCAATTAAAATAACTTAAGAAAAAAAAAAAACAAAAATAAAGGAACTCTTCTGAGTTATAATAAAATATTCTTCACAAAAGACAAAAATTATGCTACATATATACATAATGTACGTAGTAGGTACGTTGTAGTTACAAAGGTACTTAAATTAGCTTAGGTCCACCTAGTAGACAACTCAAAGTCCCCGTATTTGAGGTTTTATCACAATAAACTGGACACGTAAACGTGTCCTCTGTCACGCATATCTCTCCATTGAAAAGCTTCCCCGGCGGACAAGTCAGTGCAGAAGCTTTTCCACCTATGCAAAAGAAGTACCCCCTGCATTCCGAATCGATGTCTGGAAAGAATCCATCATTGGCACACTGTTTTTCTAAGCACTGACGTGGCATACAATTCAACTGCCGATAATTGTATAGACTGGGACAGGCATGTTCACTGGGACTAACGCATTTCTGTCCATTGAAAACGTTGCTGTCGCGGCATGTGAGTTGAGTGATTTTCTCATAGTTTTTACAGAAAACGTAATTTCTGCAATTCGACCGGACATCTGCATGGTATCCATCACTTTTGCCATAGCAAAGAAAGTCTGTTCGGCACTGGTTATTGCGGCTCAAACGTACGCACTTCTGTCCGTCGAAAGTGTGCCCATCCTCACAGAGATAAGTGATTTTATGGCCACTGGAACAGTAGTGATAAGAACGGCAACCGCTAGACGAATCTTTATAATAACCATCAGGGCGATTAAGACAGAATTCATCTGAGCCGATGTTGCAAGAGTACTGAGATTTAGAAACACATTTATCGCCGTTAAAAAGTTTTCCACTTGAGCACTTATAGTGCGTTTTATAGCCATTATAGCAGTGAAAATACGATTGACAGCCAAGTTCTTGATAAAATGCTGTGGACTTGCCACTGCATTCCTGAGAGAGACCCTTTTCAATACATTTTCGACGGTCTGTAAATCTCTCAAAAACACAGTTCCGTTCGTCGGGATCAAAATACTGACCCATTGGACACTGGTTGATCTCAACACCCCTCTCTCCCATACACCGCACGTAAAAACTGCAACCGTGCTGAGGACTCATATAAAACCCATTTGGTTTTGAACGGCAAACATCATCGTAGGCCTTTAAATCTGCCTTAGATCGACACTGAAACAAAATACTGGGCACGCAACCTGTGCCATCAAAAACCGCCTGTTCGCCACATTGTTGCTGTGATACAAGTTTCCCACTCTTGCAGGTAATATAAGCAGTGCAATCTTCTGAAGTGGGATCTGAGTGAGACCCATCACGTTTTTCTCTACAAACCACCTCATTGCTTGGTGGAATTATTCCGAAACAACCTGATATAAAACGCTCTGGCGTACATCTCTTAATGTCGGCCTTAAACAGGTAACCATCTTGGCAACGCTTCACGTCTTCGATTTCTTCATTTTGGCATTTGATATATTCCTGGCAATTGCCAACTGCATATAATCCATTTGATTTACCAACACATCGACTGTCACCATTAAAAGGGTACCCGATAGCGGTATTTTGAGGTAAATCACACATCACAAGATCTTGGCTGATACATTGCACGCCATTGTGTAAGTGTTTCGGAGGGCAATTGTCAATACTCACTAGCCTTCCTGAGAAACATGTATACGAACGACGACAGGCATGAGTGGTGTCTTGGAATACCCCATTCGTCCGACCAGTGCAGAGTGGCTCATAGCAAACTCCTGAAATTATAGCAACACTTAATTTAATACAAAATTGGAATGTTAAACATTATGAATTGATACATTAAAGTGATATTCAAAACACTTCGTACTTAGTTCGTTTAGTTGTCATACATTTTTTTTATGAATGATGTTTTGCAGTTTTTTTGTGCATCTTGAAATTAAGTTGATATGTGTACGAAAGAACTATAAAATTACGTGAATACACAAACTCCTTCATACCAACCTGAAGATCTTGTACACGTTTGAGTGTAGAAGTCAAACATCGAGCCAGGCCCACATTCCTTAACTTCACGGTAACCCCGTGTGTTACATTTGTAGTAAGATGTACAATGCGATTCAGGAACAGAGTAATAAAATTCATCGATGTTGGAGCATTTGATCGCAATGTCCGCGTACACAAATTGAGGAACTGGAAGTATGGATAGAGTTGGAAAAAAGTTTTTTTTAATAAATTATAATTTAACAGAGTATTGATGTTTATGTTTATGAAGCATTAGAATACATGTATATGTATACCCTTAAACATGTCAATGATTAAGTATCTTATATAAAAAAAAAACTTTTGTTAAATCCTCTTCTGTATGGAGAAAGTATGCCCAACGATTGGAATCTCAATACAATTTGCCAAATCCAAAAAAAGGTGACCGCTTTCTTTGCACCAACTATAGAGACCCATACCAGGTAAATAGGCAATATAATTATATTGCTGCCATGGCCAGCTTCAGAAAACCTGCAAAACTGATTCGTCTTATCAGGACAACGTTGGATAATGCTTGCTGTTTCGTCAAAATCGATAGAGATTCTACTGATCCCTTCAACATCACTACCAGGGCTAGGACAAGGTGACCCACTGTAATGCAACGCCATTATATAACAATAAATCGTTGACGGCATTGAAACGATAGGATGGACAAAGCATCTGGCTTACAGCTATACGTGCTGTGCATTGAAAAAAACCTAGTAAGGAAAATTCACATCCAACGACTTCGAGCTATAGAGCTCGTAAGGTTTTCAACGTCAAGGGATTCAGAAGCTAAGGTAGATTTCATCTTCTATGGAGAGACCAGGAAGTGGGAGAAACCCGACAACTTGAATTGCGAAATTGGAAACGGCAGTCTAGAGAGCATGTAGGTTTGAGGAGCATATTGAGTCAGGCTCAGGAGCACCATGGTTTGTAGCGCCATCTATGTGCTTTGACCAGCAAGTAAGTTAGGAATACCACACTAATTTTCCTCTAAAGAAAATCACAATAATTGAACATGTTAATAAGTTTTCAAAATGTCTCATCCATAAAACATATTCTTCAGCGATCAGAAATTATTGTTGTCTGATATTTATTTAAGCAAAATATATGACACTAGGATGAGTGTTATACGAGTATACACCGTTTATCACTGAACACGTCTTTACAGCCTAAACTACTATTGGACGCACAAATAGAAGTTCCCACACTTATTTAAATACTTGAAATCTTAAAAAAAAATAATACTATTTTAAGAGCGTTCATAGTACATCCATAATTCAATGGAAAACTAGGTCTAAGCCTCATTAATATTACGAATCTTTAAATAGCAGAATGGAACGCTTAAGCTGGTCAAGTGTGAACCTGAACTCATCGTTAATCGTTAAACAATAAATTAATTTTCTGCCTGCATAAAGATAACATTTATAAATATATAGTTAAAAGCAGAAATGCAAATTAACTAGCCACTAAAAAAATGTCTGTGTGTTGTGTGTTTTTTATGCAAAGTTGTTCCGTCACATCCGTGTTACTGTTGATTACATTTTCAAATTTCTTAAATAAAGATTTTTTTCCAATAAACCAAAATTTCGTTCAGACTGAGAGTGAAAATAAGTACGTAGTACGTAGAGTATATACTGTACACTCACCAATCAGGACCTGTGGACTTAAGGTCTAAAAGGAAAAAAGGATGGGGTAATTGAACGGACTTTTGTTCCATAAACACTAACACATCAAATGGGCTTTTTACTGGCCACCTTAGATTTGCTAGTTGGCTGCTTCTGGGAAATAAGTCAGTTTATAAATTTTCTACAAATCGTAAGGATGTAAGGAGCAATTCTGTGGGCTGGATGACGACAATGCAGACTTTAATCTTAAATTATATAAGCTTCACTAAAGAGATAATCAACGCGATTCACCTTTCTAAAAAAAATCAGATGGACGGTATCTCGCAGAGTTCCTAATTTGTTCCGTCTTTTTGGAAGAGCGATGCTTTTCCACGGGATTATGGAAGAATGGAGTTTTTCCGAAGTTATATATATTATTTATATATTTTTCTAGAGAGGCACTAAGCTTTGCTTCGCAGTGAACGTCGGACACATCAACTCCTTGTGGATCATTGGAGTTTCAATCACTGTTTTAGATTAGATTCTTGCGGGAGTTATCCCTGACATTGAAAAGCCGTACAAGAACTCGAGGTGTTTCATTTTGCACAACTCTAAAGAGAAATTTGGTCACCGACGCCGACGCTGTGTTTGTTGGCAATAAGCGATGGGGGTGTAACTGAAAAGTATGGTATCCAATGCAGTCCGTTCAACAAACACAAGTCACGGTTGAGTCGTTTTCGAGATAGTCGAAAGCAAAAAAAAACGGTCCTATGGAAAGTACCGTTCTTAGCCATTTTTTAAAACTTTTTTTTCAGCCATATAATTGGTCGTACCTAAAAAGCAACACTGATTTTTTTAATTAAAAATCGTTAGAGCCGTTTTTGAGAAAAATAAGCTTTAACGTAACGGTTGTATGGCAGGTACCGTTATTTTTTTAGCTAAAAAAAAAATTTCAATTTCCTTTCTGTACAATACCTAAAAAAGTCTATATACCAAGTTTGAAGTAATTCGGCCCACCCGTTCGGGCTGTAGGTCTACATACAGACAGACAGACAGACAGACAGACAGACATACAGACGGACAGAATTTTTAGACCATCTTTTTTCGTCTTCGCTATCATCGTAATGTCATGTCTGATTGTTATCTCAAAACTTTTTTTTTCGACGAATGCATAACTTGCCTTATAGTACCTATAATCGCAAGTAAAAAGAAAACTGCAGGCTCCAGGGCAGCTTAAAAAATCTTGATGTTGATTCTTCCACTCTTCTATAGAAGGTTCGCACTTTTTTTTTTTTTTTTAGGGGTGGTTTTTTTTCTTTTCTTTCTCCTAATCAAGCTTTTTTCAGCCTTCTTTCGCTCATATACACTCATATAAGTAGAGCTTACGGCAAGCTCTAGCTTTATTTCCTGAGCTACAATCTATAGGACTTTGTTTAGAATTTCTTTCCTTGGGCACATTTTGAGTCAAATCAGGGATTTTTCGAACGTGGTTGTGAGAAATCTAACACTGCGTTTCTTATTGCTTGTTAGTATAGCTGCCATAAGTCCTCCGGGTTCATATCATCAGTCGTGGCTCGTGGGATTCATCTCAAGCCGGAGAGGCCACTTGGCGGCATTGCCTTTAGAAGTCACTTCCGATTGAAGTCGTAAAGCAATAATACCTCAATCAGCCGAATTTCACAAACAATTCAATACAAACATGACAAAAGCCACACAATCCTAGAAATACAAATTTCCTTGTCATATCTCCAGAGCTCCAATTATCCCCAAACTGTTCTTAGTGTAAGACTTTGTGCAGTCATTTTGTTGAAAGGAGAGGATAATTGTTCTCATTAGCATTCTACTTTGTGTACATATTTATTTTCTTCTTCTAACTTAATGATAAGTGTTAAAAGATATTTTAAAATTATAAAATAGAATTTTAAGAATCTAAAAAAGGTGCTCCAAGGTCATTTTCATTCCAAAAACAATGTTAAAAAGTTTCATTTGTAAAGAGCATACTCTTAGAATTCACCAGTTGCACATTTTCAAACTCTTGGTCCATTCTGTAAAAACGTTGGTTTGTATAATGACCAAATGAGGAAATATTGAACCGGTGACCAACAACTATTGTAAAACTGGGGTGCTAAGCTTTTCAAACTGAACCAAACATTCAAAAGCTTACGAACCCTAGATACTCGTTTCAAAATTCTCAATTTTGGCTGTGCTAATGTCCAACGTAGTCTGAGCACACGTTACTTCCTCTGTGTGTGTTAGTTTTTTTTTATAAACTACTTACAATAATTGCAAGTAGATTTTGAAGAGTTTTATCAAAATAATTAGTTTATGAAAACCAAAATTTCATGGGAATTCTAGTCTTTCACGTGTAAACCAAAATTTTTGATTCCTATAACTTTTGAAGAGCTCAAAGTCTTGGATGGATGAAATTTCCCAGCGTTTCCCACTAAACCATTAACTGGATTTTTTCCGTTACACTGAATGACCTGCATCGAAACCACGAGTTTTTTCATATATTTTAAGTTTTCATAAACTATAGTTATATTTAAAACGTCATATTCATAATGTTTATTGCTGCATCCGGTTCTTAAAATGATCTCCTTTAAATGAGCCCCTATAAACCTATAAATTCTACATTTTGATTGAAATTATAACAGTTTAACATAAAAACACACATTAAATTAACAATCGTAGATATATTAGGGTCATTTAAAATTCCAAAAACTATGGGGCTTTCCCAAAAAAAAAAAAAAACAAGTATATTTCAAAATATTAGATCAATAAAAAAGTAACCACAAAGAACTATTTACCATAACTTTTCAAATTCCTTTAAAAAATTATATTATACGATTGAATAAATTGTAAAAACGTGCTGCCAAACTTATTACATATGCGCGCCGAGACGCCAACATTTAATTATGTCATTTATTGTTATTAATTTATTAGTAGAAGCGCCACTTCGAAAACAGTCTCAAAGGCTGTATCTTTCACAATGCTTAATATATGTCCACATCATGTCGGAGGGGCATCTTTGTTAACTGTAACTATATTTTTCTTCAAAAATTAATTTATTATCTTATTATATTAACACCATTATAACAATGAAAGCAAGTTGTGTTGTTTATAATAACAGAAACAATATATGTATTTAAAAATATATATAGATAGGTACGAATAGCAAAAACCGTTTAAGAGTTCGTTATTATAAGAGCCATCGTAATTGGTTCGGAAATCAGTTTAGATTATAGATTCCCATTTAAAATATCAAAACAAGATTAAATCAGGCGTTCGACTGATCAGTTTAAAATTAAATGCACGGATTGGTCGCACTTTCTTGCTCTGTGTTTGCAAATAATACATTTTTTGAAAAAATTACAACAATGTAATCTAAGTTGTATAAAATCAACAAAGATGTTATATTGTAAAGGGTGGTTCAACCATAACGCATGATGTAAATTGTAAATAAAACAAAAACAAAAAATTTTTTTTTATTATGATATAGGTAACAATAATTATTTGTGAACAAAATATCGGCTAAATGCTCCCCCCGATTTCGGTGGCATATTATACTATCCGATGGTCCATATTTTCAATGACGCTGAGGCATAACTGAAGTTCAATAGGTTCGTTTATCAACTTTTCTGTGCTTAATCATTGTATATAGAACTTATATAGTAATGTCACTTTGAGACTTGGTTCCTTCATTTTTAAAAAAGATGAATGTTTTATTCTCTCGTAAGCTCTCTTTTCTGCCGAAAGCTACCGAATTTGTGTGTTATTGTTAAACAGGATTTGGTTGAAATTCGAAACAAATTGTTGTTATCGGCGTTAAACAAACGCAGCTTATGCAGCTAATGTGCTGAATTATGTGATTTTTTAGCTCTTGAATTTTTCTTGGCTTATTGACGTACACTTTTCTTTTTAATATTATCAAAGAAAGAAGTCCAACGCTGTCAAAACTGAATGGCTTGCTATATACAAAATTTTTGAGGAATATTTAATCTGCATAATTGCAATGCCATCTTGTAGGAAGTCTTAATTATGCACATATTACCAATTTTAGCCAAATTTTAATTTTATTAAAAACACTGACAGTTTTAATGAATATGTACAAGTCGTTGACAACTTATGGTAATTTGAAAAAGCTTTTTAAACCTGTTTTTTGTTAAACCGTTTGAGCGAAAAACCAAATGCACATTTTTGTCAAAAATTATCTACGTTTATTTTAAATATAAGTTTAATAAAAATCTATGCAGGCATTTTTGAGCAAACAAAAAAAGAAACCGTTGGTAGCAGTTCGGTTCAGGCTTAGATGAAATAAAAATACTTCGACAAAGGTTTTCTTTAAACTACTGCTATATATGGAGTTTGAAGAACAATCGTCAAACCGCTTAGGCTGCTGGTTAACATACAAATCGAACAAACGAAGCGAACTGACAGACCAGGCGCTTAATTATGGCAGAAGCACTATTTAGGGCTTATCATCGTAATTCAACATGCTTAAAATCTCAATAATTTTTTCTATTCCGCACAAAACCAATACTTGGTATCAAGCAAAATGCCGTATATAATTAGTTAAGATACCCATATAGATACAGATTATCTAAACGGATCTGTTCTCAAATTCAACACAAAACATACCTACTCATCGATTTAAAGAGTCATCCCAGACTTTTAGGTGACTACTTTGAAGGTGCACAGCAGCAACAACAAATATATAATCTTTCATTTGCATGAATAAATTTGAATTAAGATTTTTGGAAAAGTTCAGATTCGAGAAAAAGACAATAAAATAATCAGCGGGTAGTCCCACAGCAGGTAAAAAAGGTATTGAAGCTAGCCGAACTGAATTAGTCGCCCGCCGATAACCAATAGTTGAGACTATTCATTCAATTTTATGCATGTTCATTTCGTATTGACTAAAACTACAATCTTCGAGTATACCTAATTTTTTTTATATTAAAATTAAACTGCTAAATTCTAAATCTGACTTAAAAAAAATTAAATTGCTAATTATATAACAAAGACCGGTAAATATTATGTGCTGGTTGCTGGTACATCCGGATTCATTAGAAAGAAAGAAGATACTTTTTTGTATCTTTTCTCTGATGATGGCTTTTTAGCAAGAGGAACTCTCTATAAACAGAGAGGGACTTATAGTAATTATAAAAGTATTTAGTGTTTAGTATTGCTATTAGCGGTATATTTTATATTCAATTCTCGTGTGCGGTATGATAATTGCGGTGGGCTGCTGCCGCCGCCGCCGCGGCGACGCGCCGCGCCAGCCGGTTTGTTGTCCGAAGCTAGCAGTTGGTAAAGATTTAAAATTATAGCGTTGCTGAAATTTAAAACGTGAGAAACTCATTTGAGAATGAAATACAAAATCAAAGTTCACAGACTTCCAACAGGAAGCATCATTGGATTGAAACGTGATTTTATTGATTGCGTTTAAAATTTGTTGTTATTATTTTTTTTTCAGTTGTATCTGCATCTGTATTGATTAAATGTCAATTTGTTATGATCGTTCATTTGACTAACATTTTATGACTTATTTATGATCTTCAATAAGATACCAATTTCATGTGTTTATATTTTTTAGACAGTATAGTGTTAAAGAATGCAATGCTGCATAAAGAATAGGGAAACTCCAAAAGTGCAAAAAGAAATGGCTAAGGAGGAAGAAGACATGATGTAATATTTCAGGAAAATTTGGATGGAATTTCATTGAAACTGGTCCTGGTTTGTAAACACCGGTTCTATGAGATAGGTAACTGATGTTCTATAAGTGTATAATCCTGAAAAATCTACTCTAACCAAAAACTCAATTTTACAAAACAGCACTATCGAAATCCACGGAGCATTTCGAGAAAATTTAAGTTTCAACTTAAGAATTAAATGGCAAGTACCGTTATTTTTGAACACAATAAAATGAAAAAGGGCCTCCGAGAGACTACAAAATCAGACATACTTTCCGACATATCAACCATTATCGTAATTTCATGTTACCTTTTTTCGCACAAATCAATATTTGTCTCATTAGCAAATAATGAACTTTTGCTGTAAATTTTGTTTAATTATTTAAATAACTATGTATAAACCTATGTTAGGTTAGAAGAACTGGCGATGCCGATATGTGAAGCCGAAGGGACTTTTTTGATTCTGTGGAATTGTTCAAACTAGAACAATGCACAGATTTTTTACCTTTGTCCAGATTCACTGGAAATCTAAACGTGTTTCAAATAGGTTCCCTAATACATATATAAAATGCACGACTGTATCTCACATACTTGCTTCGTAGGTGCAATTTGAAGATCTGTTGGTCGCAAAACTATCTGGAACGTTCAACCGTGGAATAGGACATAGCAGAATAATTTAGATGTAAGAATACGCTGACATCATGCAACAGAAATGGCTTAGCATACTCCAAACACTAAGGAAACCCGAAAACAACATAATAGACCATACAAAATTTGCAGCTCATTTGTTTTATTAAGCTTGGTTTCAGGCGTTATAGATCATTGCCCTAGTTTAGTAAATAAGGACAGTTGGAAATCTCCTGTTGCTTATCTTTAGGCCCCAAGATAGGTGCTGATATTTTTTTTTTTAGCCGGACAACATTTATATACCAACCATTACCATTTGTTAAGAATATTATACCATAACTTTTCATTAGTCAACTGCATTACAAAGCATCGCTCCCCGATAGATCAGCGAAACCAAGCGTCATTGCGCGTGGTTAGTAGTCCGATTTAAGACCATCAATGCTACTATCCGCGTGCTAGTTGACATGTGTTGTCTGTTCTTATCTCTTCTGTTCTGCCTGTCTCTCTCTCTGTCGTGTTAATGTCTTGTGCTGTCTTGTGCTGTCTTGAGCCGATGGCCTCAGTTGCCAATTCTTTTAATTGTAATTGTGTTGGTACTTCGTTGATTAATAAATGAAGTAGATTCAAATTTAATGTAATGTAAACTTTCAATTAATAATTTATTTTATAACTTAGGTAAAAGAATTGATTTATTTAGTTTTTAAAGTCTGCTTTAGTGGGTTATAAAATAATATTACTTCATTATTCATTTCCTAGTAACTGGTGATCAAATGGTTAACTTGCCTTAGCTCGAAATATTTCAGATAACTTAATCAAGCCAAATAAAAAAAATCAATAATACATTAGTGTTACCTACTGATATTATATTAATTGTAATATTAAATTTTTTTCCTTGGTATATTTAAGGGTGTTAGATTTTGATGGAAACAAAAGTTTCACTTTCCACAATCTTACCCCAAAGGAGAGCATTTTAATAGAGCTGCTCGGTTAAAATAAACATAATAAATATTGTACTGTGTATGGAATAGAAATTAAGGAGTTTAAAAGTAACATACTCATTTCATATTTATTAAAAACTATCAAACTACTGTATTTCACTTACTATTCAGACTAAAAATACAAATGATTATGACATGAATTTCAATTACTTTGTTTTACGTGTTTTTCAAAATAAATTTAACAACGCAATTTGTGACAAACATCTTATAATCTAGAAATAAATATGTTTTTCAGTTGTAATATCAATTTAATGGTAAGTCTTGATTAAAATAAGTTTTTCTGAAAATAACTCTATTATGTACACATGTACGTATATGTACATATGTAAGTTTTAATAATTTGAAGTCAATTCTGTGTTTGTATAAATTCATATTTTATTAGATATTATACAATTTCCATTTGTTAAATTGGCCGGCCCAATTGACAAAGATTAGAATACTTATGTATATGTACCTAAACTATTTTCTTATTGAAACGAATAAAAAAAAACTATATCAGAAAGGTTTTTATAGAAAATTGTACTGGCTATACTATCCATACAAAACAAAAGTCTATAAAATTAAGGCATGTATTGTAGCCAGTTTGAACTTCGTTTTGTGCAACTCAAATGTATACGTATGTAGAGGTACATATATAAAAAAAACGTTGTGTTTATTACGAATTTTCTGGAGAAAATTAAACCCAGTCATAAATTAGAATGTTAGAATGGAACAGGCTAGAAACTGGATATCTTAAGACTGAGAGAAGGTTTCAAATTTATGTTAAAGCAATTAAAAAAGACTATATCACTAGTTGCTTAATAGCGGAATTACTTTTTACATAGGTCGGGGAACACTTTTTTATAAAACCTCGGTAAGTGATGTCAAATTTGGAGAAAAACCACAACAATTTTTTTCTTCAAACAAGTCCATGTCAATCAATGGATACGTACACCATTTCCAAGAATATTATCTTAAAAATAAGAAAACATGCACATATTACACTCTAAGGATAGCAGCGGTGTCCTTAGCATGCAACGCTTGCGACAGTAAGTACTTGATAGTACAAAATCTGTAAACTTGGAAACAATGAATTTTTATGATAAAGTTAAAAAAAAAAACTAAAACAATTTATTTTGAAGGAAAGCAATCAAATAAAATCATGGTAAACAATTTCTTTAAATACATTTAACAAAGACAGACAAATATTATTATTATTATTATTATTACAACAACTCCGTCGATGAATCGAACGGAGTAGACACACTTACAAGCACTGGCAACTTAGGCCTTCGGCTCAAGACAACACACAGTAATACGACAGAGAGAGACAGACAGAACAGAAGATAGAAGAACACACAAACGAATGCCAACAGCTCGCAGTTATTAGTTTTGACGGTCCTCCATCTTACTACTGACCACGCGCAACAATGCTTGATTTCGCTGATCTATTGGGAAGCGATGCTTTATCGGAGCCAAGGCCGTTGGCGACAGACAAATAATATTTGTAATATGATACCAAAATGGTGACGTGAAATAAGGCCAAGTGAAATAAGGCCAAATGGAGAGATTTGGCCTTATTTCGCTTTTGTAAAGTGAAATAAAGCCAAATTTTAACGTTTAGCTTTATTTCAATTTGTTAAAGTGAAATAAGGCCAATTTGGCAATATTTCACTTTCGATTTCTTTGTTTACAGAAAATAAACTGAAAACCATTTCAATAAGGTCAAAGCGTCTTTGTTTCCATTTGGTTAAATCGTGATCCAATAGCATATCTAAGAACTTGAAAAACTTGTCCCGTTTAGGAAGCTTCGTAGATAGTATGCTTTCGAATCCCTCCAAGGAGCTGCCAGTCCTATATACAAAGCTTTATTGCACGACATTTTCTCGGGCCCTTCCTATATTTGAAAAAAGAAATGGCTTTTGGAAGTATGTATATTTTAATGCCTTGAAAGAATAGATTAACGATTGGGAAGGGGGAGTGCGTGCAGCGTGGAGAGGGGGAGGACTGTCGGCGAGGGTGGTGTTTGCAGAGTTTCACCCGCGTCAAATCACGCAATTTTTTGATTGTTTGCAGAGTTTCGCCCGCTTCGCCGTTCACCCCTATCGCCCGCGTCAACGGCCACCCTCGCCGACAGCCCTCACCGCGCTGCACGGAGCCATTTTAGTAAAGAATCTAAATAGACGAGTGCAGGTATGTTTAAATTTTTCATAATTTTTCTGTATAGGAAATGTTGACTTACGTGGTCATTATGAGCAAAGTATACAATTAATAGCTGTTTAAAGCCGCAAGATGGAACCGCATTGAAAGTGCCATCCAAAAGATAATTTTGGGCGGATGATTTGGGTAGTTTTTGAACTGCAGTTGCAATGGTCGGAGACAGAAAAATGGAATGCGAAAAACTCTCCTCAACTAAACAGCGCCCCGTTAAAACAGTTTGCCTTATACCATTTTTGTATAGCATTTGGCCTTATTTCACTTTGAATGAGTTAATCTATTTGGCTTTATTTCGCTTTAACAAAGTAAAATAATGCCCAACGGTAAAATTGGCCTTATTTCACTTGGCCTTATATTTCACGACACCTACCAAAATGCTTAAAAAAAAATTGGTCAATACCAACGCAATATTTCCTGTTTGCAAAGTTTGATATTTCGATATCGTTTAATATCGAACAAAGCGGCGCATAATATTAGTAACTTCACAAAAGAAAAGCTAAAGTTAGTTTTTGATATTAAAAAACTATTGCCAAACAATTTTAAACGCACAATTTAAGATTGAAATGTTAAATAAATTCCGCCGGTATTTGCTCGCACGAATACTCAAATACAAAATAAAACTCATCACATGGCGGGTGACCTAGGCGTATGCGTATTTTTTTTTAAATCACAGCCGTTTGCATACTTGACAAGAAGGTATACAGATGTTTCCGGATTAGTTCTTTATGATATTCATATTACCAAGCGCACAAAAAGACAGTATAATAAAACTGGCATAATTATGAAAACAGAAAACGAAATCAGAATACATAAGATATCCGTCAGTGTGTTTTAATATGCATTTTACGTTGCATGTTCATAAAAAAAGAAACATCATATTTTAAAATGAAAACAAAACAAAAATTACCAGTGTCAAGGACAACAAAAACAATGCAAATCGAATTTAAGCGCCAATTTAAATAATTTTTTCTTGGCAGCATTTTTATCCTTATGTTTTCCGGGTTAGGTAGCTATCTTCTTTTGTTTGTATTAACTTTTTATCTTAAATTTTATTTCACTGAAATTAATAAAATTTCATTCTTAATTTAACACAATTTACATTTTTTAAACTTGATTATTCACCATAAGACTTTCATCATTAAAGATTATTATTCAAATCACTTTTTTTTTATGGAAAACCGTTTTTATATATTTCTTTTGACAGAAAACCGAGTCGCCAGTGAATCTTCTGCGCGTTTCGTACCGATTGGGATTTCAGAGCGAAGTACAAGCTTCTCTCGTGAAACGTCTTGGTTTTATAGAAAACAGAATCTCTTTCAGAATCTGAGCTTAAACCATTACAGACAAACTCTGGTACACATAGTACAAGAGGGCTTTAGTTTGTTATACATTAATTTATCGATACCCTATTTTGATATAACTTAGCTTAAAGTTTTTGGTGTGGCTTTAAATATCAAGAAGCAAACTCATTCGTCGGTTTTTAAAATATTTGATTTGATTCTTTGGCATGAACTTAGACCAAAGCGACCAATCAATCACTTCTATCTGCTACGCGTTGAACAACGCGATGTAACCTAGAATTTGATCGCCAACAGCTTGTAAAATTCGCCTTTTTTTGCATTTTCAGAAACAATAAATTGCATATCACATAGACTTTTGAATTTTGAATTTGAATTTTTAACATGATAAAATGAGTTCATTACATGGAATAAAACTTGCATGCAGTTGCTATACTAACAACAGGCACACCTCCAAGAGTCAAATAATTTAATTTTTACTTGCGATTATAGGTACTATATAAGGCAAGTTATGCATTCGAAAATTTTGGGCAATCAGACATAACATTACGATGATAGAGAAGCCTAAAAAAGTGGGTCCGACAATTCTGTCTGTCTGTCTATCTGTCCGTCCGTCTGTATCGGCAACTACAGCCTAAACGGCTGGACCGATTTGCTTCAAACTTGGTAGATAGTATTATTATGACGTCCTACAGAGGGGTTTTTGGAATTAGCATTCTAGCTTTAAAACTAACGGTACCTGCCATATGATTTTTAATGAAAAATTATTTTTTCTCAAAAACGGCTATTACGATTTTGATAAAACTTTCTGAATAGTGTTTTATGTACAATAAGCTTTATGTTTTGGTTGGAATAGATTTTTCAGGAAAAGTCTTATAACGGTACCTCCCATAGGACCGGTTTTTTTTTCGTAAGCCACTTGACGGGTTTCGATGAAATTTTTAATGTAGAAGCCCTTTTATAAAAGAAATAATAAAAATTCTTAAATTTTTCAAAAAAAGTTTTTTTTTCAATTTTTGTTTTTTCCAAAAACGGTTTAATCTATATTTTTTTAATTTTATTTTTCTGATAAAAACTACAAAGTGCTAGAAGTTGGCATACTCAAAAAATAAAAATTGGAATATATTTTCAAAAAGTTTTTCAAAAAAAACTGTTTTTTGAAAAAAACTGGTCGAACGATTTTTTTTTTTTTTTGTAAAAATTCAAAAAAGTAAAAGAAACCTGCTAGTTTATTTCATTTTCTCCAAAAAAACGTTTAAGGTATTGATTTTAAAGTGATTTATAAAATTTCATATGATTTTTTCAACGCTTTTTTCCCAAAATCTGAAGCACTCAAGATCATTTTAACACATTAGAGCAAGTTCGTGCGACCCAGTCGTGGACTTTATTTTGTATACCTATACGATATGGCTGGGCCAGCTCGCAAAGTCTTCAACCCCAAACCAGAGGGAGTCAGAAGCCATTAAAGTAAACCTCATTTTCAATGGAGCGAGCAGGTAGGATTGGCTTATTAAGCAAGGCTTATAAGAGCACCACGCTATAAATGACCTGACATATATAATATTATTATTATGTAAGTGAGTAAGTATATAATGTGTCTGTGGTTCTTGAGTAAATTTTGACTTCAAATCAAGAAGCGAAATTCTCATCTCAGAATCTTTAGAAGTGTAATTATTGTACCAATGGTATCCCGGATAGGAGAGTTTTAATTTTCAATAGGAAAGAGTCGTTAATTTTGTTCCTTTTTACATATTAATTACACTATATACTCATGCCATGGAGATTGGAAATTGGATTGGATACCGTTAAGTTGGATAACATTCTGAATGACGCTTCAAATATATTATATTTATGTGTGCTGCCATCCACATAACAAATCGAATGCACACTATTCTTAGGGTATACGAAAAACAAGTTGCCAAAACACATTTTGTATTGCCATTACCAGAAAAGTAAAAGCTCCATAAAGCTTTAAGATTCTACAAAAAAATGTACACTTCAATCGGTTAAAAACTTATTTTAGATGGAGTTAAACATTGATTTTGAGTAAAGGTTATTTAAGCGTGAGGGACTTATAGCTGCGTTCATAGAGAGTATGTAAATGTTCATTTTACTTACCCAGAACTAAGCTCCGGTTTGTGTGGTCAAGTTTACCTTGCTGCTAGCTATGAGCCAGTCAGCTTGTCGTCATTTAGTCTGCAGTAGCCCTGCTGCGTCCCCTGCTGATGAGTTGTGAAGTGTCTGTATATGCATACTTGTTTGGGTTAAGAGAATAGGTACTTAGCATAATGACTCGTACTTTGTTGGGTGGTCAAAGACATTTTGAACTCTATTGCCCGGTTGAACTGTTGAACTGTGTTTCAAAGAAGCTTGGGGGTTCAACAATAATAACTTGAATTTGAATTTATTTACATTATGTGTGATATTGCTCGAGGTGGAGGCGAAATTCAAACTTAAGGCTTGTCTTCGTTAGAGGAACTAATATTTGTGAAATGTGTCTAAGTTGATATAGAAATAAGGAAGTACCTACTACATATTTATGTATAACTTTGAGTTACATGTCACCTTGTTTTTTCGGAAGCTCTCATGGAGTAAGCTGGTTTAGTTTGTTCATCGGATACATTTATCCTTTTTAACAGTATATATATCACTTTTCGTTACAAATGATTTTTAAAAACGGATGCTATTTATGCAGGGAAGTTATATCTTGAACATGGAATTTTAAAGTCGCATCGATTCCAAGTATTGGGTGAAGGAGGTCTCCAAGTGCACATGTTTTAGGTTTTGACTCATTACTCGAAAACAGTGAGCTTCTCAAAAAATTGTTTAAAGATCAAAAGTGAAACTTATGAACAAAGGTGGATTTATATTATCCTTGTATGTTACCGTCTTATGTCTATAAAATTTAATTGGCATACAAATTAAATAAATTTCCTTTACATTTTAAAAATTTGAGCATAAAGAAATTTTTGGGTATATAGCAATTGAATGTCTTTACGGAAGAAAATCTAATGGGGAATTCCACATTTTCGGATTCGCCCTCAGTTTGGATCTAGATTTCACGATTTTTCTGGTTGCATGGAAAACAAAATGAGATTAATTTTGTTTTTGTTATTGTGTGTGTGCCATTAACATCTGAAATGATAGTCCACTTCCTCGTCTGATTGATATGCAACTCCATCTTTGACGGAATGCCTATCGCTATACTTTAACAAATTTCCAGTTTTAAAAAAATCTTCATCATCGGATGATACTGAAATATAATTAATAATTTGCTCCACTTTTAAAAAATAATAAAATCTTATTTAGCAAATAAAACACAAAACCACAATGAGAACAACAAATTTCCATCTGTTGACGTTAAGGAATGTAAATTTGTGTGTGTGTGAAAGTATGTGTAAATCTGGCCCTGAATCAAGATTCGCAAAAAACGATCTTGATTCAATCTGAGATCGAGTCCAGATTGTTTTTTTGGATTCATGGAAAATAAAAAGTGCTCGAGATCGAATCGAGTGTTTTTTTGGTTTCATGGAATTCAATATAAGTAAAAATTGTCAAAAATGGTGGGTGTTCGGTTAGGTGGCTGTATGGTTCTTGTAGTTGTGGCGGGTGGTGAGGAAAAAATTGTTAAAAATGGTGGGTGGCTGTAGGTGGAATGTGTGGTTGGTTGGAGGGGGTGGTCTGGTTGGGGTGGGGAGTGAAGTAAAAAATTGTCAAAAATGGTGGGTGAGTGGCAGTTGTTTTTTGGTGGGGTGGGTGGATTTGGTGTGGGGGTAGGATAAAATTGTCAAAATAGTGGGTGGGTTGTTGGTTGTAGGTGGGGTGGGAGGTGGTTAAGAAGGGAAATTTACTGTGTAGGGGGGTGTCAAAAATGGTGTGTCGTTGTTTGTTGGTTGTATGTGCTGGGTACCGTGGTCGGTGTTTCGGGGAGAAGTTGTGTGGAAAAATAATTCAAAAATCGTGGGTGGTTGGTTGGTGGTTCTAGGTTGGGTGGGTGGTTGGTGGTGGGGAGATACAACCTACTTTTGAACTGGTTAACCAAGTTTTGTCGTGGTGACTCCCATTTGAGTTATATGAATGTGTGCTTCTTGAGTGGATTCTGCTTATCGAGTCAATGCCTAAAGCGGCATATACACTGGTCAAAATATCATCAAGCATTTGAGAGTGTGTGCAATACGTATACGTTGAATGCTTGAAGAAAAATCAAAATTTTTTGATTTATCATCAATCATGACGCACACACTCTCACATGCTTGATGGAATTTTGACCAGTTATATGCCGCTTTAGAGCATATATGATGGTTTTTCAAAGACGAAAGGGAAGTAGGCGAAGTGCTAGTCTTAATTTTTTGCTTTAATTAATAATTCACACATATTTTATTTTAATATTCTTAATTATTTATTGTATTTTTATTTTCCAATCTATTGAAATCAAATCCCCTTTTCAAAAAGAAACGCTTGCAAAATGGGAACTGTGCTCTTGAAATTAACTCTAATTTTTAGCCCATGTGAATTTGAGCTAGATAGTAATGGGAAGGATTTGAACATAACCAAATATGTTATGTATGAAATATTTTTGTTTGTAAAGCAGCATACACACTATCAATGTTAATTGTTAATTTGATCTTTTCTATAATCTTATTGTTTATAAACATTGTTATTGTTAAAAAACATGGATCGTACGTGGGCAGCATAAGACTCGTCCACTCGACTTATAGGCTTGTTAACAGTGCTTATCGCAGGCAGAAGAAATCTTTATAAATAAAATTTGCTTTTACTCAAATTTAATTTAATTGTGAGGTTCGGTTCAGAAGTTACCCAAACAAACATTTTATCATGTTCGTCTTTCAAATAAAAAAATCATTTATTTCCTGAGACTGAGATACATAAATTTATAAATATAATTTACTTAGCAGGTTTGCCGTTCTATTTTTTTATTTTAATTTTTTTTTACAATAATATTCAGAATTATTAAAGTTAAAATATTAAAAAAAAAAAGAAAAATATATAAAATGGACAACATTATTATATGTGGGTATTGTTCATTTACACATTCCAACATAAATACGGTTTTGTTTTTAAATAATTACGTGTATAAAACGAGTTAAAATGTAGCCTAAATTAAAAAAAAAAACAATTGATCTTATGAAATAGAATTATGTAAGTGCTTTTAATCGTAACAATTTTAAAAATAAAAAGCCAAAAAAGTAATTTAAGGCAAAATAATTCTATTAACCAATTCCTACGCCTCCTTTTTCTGGTCATCATTTTCTGTTTGAGCATCACTTAAGCCAAGGGCCATTTGCAAAAGACGAATCATGCATTTTTGTTCTTGTGCATCAGATTCTGGGTTTCCTTCGGTTTCGGAATGAATATCTTTCTCGAGTTTCAGTTTTTCCTGAGCCACGACCAGCATACCCTCCTCGATGGTACCCTCTGAAATCAATCGATAAACACTAACTTCTTTAGTTTGACCCATGCGATGGCAACGATCTTCGGCTTGTTTGTCATTGTAGGGATTGAAATCGATGTCATGAATGATTGCCGTATCAGCGGCAGTCAAATTTATACCAACACCACCAGCTTTGGTGGTAAGGAGAAACACAAAGATTTCGGAATCATTATTAAAGTCATCTATCAGGTCCTGTCGTTCATTAACTGCCGTTCCACCGTCCAGACGGAAGAACTGATGACCACGGAGTTCTAAATACCTCTCCAGGACATCCAAAACCATTGTAAATTGACTGAATATAAGAACTCTGTGGCCATCTTCCTTGAGTTTTGGCAGTAATTTGTCCAAATGCTTGAATTTGCCTGAATCGAGAATAAGCGAATCTGGAATAATAACGTCATCCAATCCCTTAAAAAAAAGTAATAACAAAAACAAAAAGCACATTATTAACAAACGTTGCCAAAAACAATCTGACACAAAAGCTCTCACATTCTTGTCGCAAATTTGCCAAACTTGGAAATCTGAAAGCACAGCCAACTCCTCGAAAATATATTGTTCGTTTTGTTTTTTGTAACTTGGAGAAATAGCCAACTGTTTGGAAAACAATCTTAGCCGTTCATCGGAAAAGTAATGTCTCATGAGAAGCGGGTGATTCGCTGCTTTTCGCATATCCATCATGATAACTGCGCCCGAGGAGTCGGGTGAACCATGGACTTCTCCTCTTTGATTGGTGTAGTATTCGACCAGTTCTTTATAGTATTCCTTTTGAATCGCTGACATTGGAACTTTGTGCTACAAAAAAGAAAAAAACATATTTAAGAAAAAAAAAAAATATATATTGAAAACAAAGACTCACAATGTAATCGATTTTATTTGGCAAGCACTTAAGCACATCCTTCTTTAATCTTCTAAGAACAAAGGGTTTCATAATACCCTTTGCACGGTCCACTTGATTATCAATAAATTCGGATGCATCTTCGTTTTCCTTTTTTACTTTCTAAGAAAATAAAACAAAATCGGAACGGATTTTTTGATGAGGAAGTAGATTTTGCTTATTTTTCTAAACCATGGTAAAACTACCAACCTTCACGAACAGCGTTTTGATGTCATCTATTTTCTTTGCAAAAAACGATGGCATAACAAAACACAGCAGAGACATCAATTCCAGCAAATTATTTTGCAACGGTGTTCCTGTGAGCAAAATTCTCATCTCTGCGTTTATGGTGATCAAATTTGAATATCTAGCTGTTGTCATATTCTTAAGCATGTGCGCTTCATCAAAGACCACGTAATGGAGTTTGCATACACGGAACATTTTCCTTTCTTCCGGAGTTGACGCCACAAGATGGTAACTATCAGGAAAAAAAAAACTTAATAAAAAAAAAAAAAAAACAACCTGTGAATAGAAAATAGATCGTACGTAGTAAGTAAAACATCGAATCCTTTGAATCCTTCCTTAGCATAGCGTATTCGCATCCTTCGCCTTTCATCTTGATTTCCATAATACTTCTCCACAACTAAACTGGGACACCATTTATGTAACTCTGTTTCCCAATTGTCCAATGTCGATGATGGAACAACAATTAAATGAGCTCCTTTTTGTAAATTGTTTTCCTTTAGGTAGGCTAAAAATGCAATCACTTGAATAGTTTTTCCCAAACCCATCTCGTCTGCTAATATGCCATTCATCTTTTGGTTATGCATTACTGTTAGCCAATTTAAGCCAATAATCTGATATTCAGCAAGTTTAAAACTGAAATGGTAAATTTGAATATATTATTCTCTTTTTTTGAATTTCGGAGTAAAAATGATAACGATAATAATATTGTTTTGGAGGACGAAGATGTGCTATTTTTTAAAAATCTACACGTCAGTTTCACTGTTCTTAAAAAAAACACTTCTCGCAATTATCTGAAAAGAGTTTGGATCCTAGTTCAAATTTAATTTGTTTCCTTGTGTTGGCGTGAACACCAACTACGCCGAGGAAATTCAATGTTAGACGACTTCAATCGGAAGTGACCGCCGCTCCCTATTCCGACCGCGTATCCCTTGAGCTTGCGAGAAATCCTTCGTCTGATGATATGAACCCGGAAGACCAATGGCAGATATGTCAACAAATCATAAGAAGTGCTGCGTCAGAGGTATTGGGCTTCTCACAGCCTCCACCCAGAGACAAACAAAGCCAAAACGGAGGCATACAAGTCGTGGCTCCCGAGATACTAGAGCGTCCAGAAATCTCTATGTTGAGCGAAGAAAGGATGAGAAACTCAGGAGGAAGAAAAAACAACACCATTAACGCGAAGTCGAGGAGATGCAGAGATGTTTTTGCAGAAAAGAAGTGCGAAACTTCTACAGAAGCGTGAAACAGTCCACATCAGGTTTCACAAGCCGCCCTGGCCCTGCAAAGATCAGGATGGAATCACCATAGTGGAAAAACAGGCGATGTTAGGAATCTGGAAAGACTACTTTAACCAGTTGTTAATTGATTTCAGCCAAGAACCGGCCCAAGGCAAACTTGTACCAGTTAATCTAGATGCCGGCCATGAACTACATCCGCCCGACCAAAATGAAATCAAAGTAGCCATCACCAGACTAAAGATGAATAAAGCAGCTGGATGAGATGGTCTACAAGCGGAAGTTTTAAGCATGCTTGAGATGACATGGTAAGAAGCATACACAAACTCATCTGCAAAATATGTCGGAGGAAAGTATGCCCGATGAGTGGAATCTCAGTACCATCTGCCCGAACCACAAAAAAGGAGACCACCTACTCTGCGCCAACTATAAAGGCATAAGTCTTTTCAACATCGCCTATAAGATCCTGTCCAGCGTTTTATGTGAACGTCTCAAGCCGTTTGCTGATGACCTTATAGGTCCTTAGTAATGCGGCTTCAGACCTGGAAATTAATTCTACGACCGACCAAATTTTCACATTACGCCAGCGCTGAAATCAAACGCAGAATAAATCTTGCTAATTGCTGTTTCTTTGGGCTGAATAAGCAATTGAGGATTAAAGCCCTATCGAGAAGAACCAAGGAGTCACTGTACAGAAAAAGAACACTCATCATCCCGGTCCTGCTATATGGTGCAGAAGCTTGGACTCTCTCCCAATCGAATGAAATCATTTGGAGTCTTCGAGAGAAAAGTTCTGCGTACGATTTATGGTCCTGTCTGCGTAAACCGAGAAGACAACATTTGGCGAAGAAGATACAATGACGAACTATACGTGCTGTACAGGGACATAAGCCGTGCCAGAAAAATTCGATTTCAGCGATTAAGATGGTTGGGCCATGTAGAGCGAATGGACATCGACGCTCCAGCTCGTAAAGTCTTCAACGCCAAACCAGAGGGAGTCATTTCCGATGGAGCGACCAGGTAGAGGGAGGCCTCCGACAACTTGGAGTGCGAAATTGGAGACAGCAGGCTAGAGATCGAGCCGGCTGGAGGGGCATAATAAGCAAGGCCCAGGAGAACAACACTCTAGATTTGGAGCCAACAACTCCATCCTCGGAAACTTGCTCAAACCCCCACAGCCAATAAATATAACACAGGTGGCTGCCACAGAGAGCCGAACATTTTTGGTAGAGACGAGGAAGTTGGCGATCGTTATGATCTGCGCCCGCTATTACTGAGGGAGGAGACAACCAGTCCTGAATAACTGGGCGTTGCCAACACCTTGTGAACTATAAAGATTGCGTTCAGCAAAAAAAAAAAAAGGAGACAGTGTGGAAAAGCCATAGATCCTTTTCAAAACAAAAAGTCTGCATTATATTCTGAAGTTCTTTAGACCGTAAAACATATCGAACGCTGTAATGTGGAATTGAACCGATCAGAAACATGTGAAGGAAATGGCCATACAATGAGGCAACCTGACTGCAAAATAGCGAAACAATCCAAATAGAATTTCGGGATAATAAATCAGTATGCAAGACAGGTGTAGGTAATGATCTTGTTGCTGCCCTATGCTGTAAGAGGAGTTAAAATGCTTCTGTAGCTGGACATCATAATACTTATGTGAACAAAATATTTGATTTCCAAGACGATATCCTCCAGACCATCGATATTTTAAATGTTACGAGAAGCAAAACTATTTTGGAAACGAAATCATTCGTCGCGAATAATCTTGCAAACTTCTATTGACACCGAGACTCCAACAAAAAGAGAATTTTAATAATGGAATTCAAACACGCCATATAAGAAAACGAGACCTATGCCACAGACAGATCAGGAATTGTGAAAAAGCAAAAGTGACGTAGAAACGTGATCTGCGAAGAAATAGAACTTAGAGACTGATAACTATCTTTTTGTGGCACTTATTCCAACTCTATTCCTCTAGGAGGGAAGTGCGGGAAATGAGTCTATACCAAGAAGCATTATCGACCTTTCGCAGTAAAGGTTCCTCATTCGATCATTTTAACCGGTTAAACTATCCTGAACGATTGCGGAACTGGTTTCGCTATCATAAATAACACTTGCAGCTACTCAATTATCCACTGTCAGAATAAATGTTGCATCAAACAATGGAACTTACCCATCATTCAGAAGTTTAGGTTGTTCCGTGATTCCTGCTCCAGCCTCAACCGCCGCTTCTAACTTTTTTACCAACTTTTTACACTTTGACAGCAACTCAGCGACATTATTTTGTTTGTTAATCAACTCTTGGCAGTAATTTAACATCTCAGCATTGAGGACTTTATGTGATTGCATCTTCCTCCGAAGATCACCCCAACTTGTGAAGGGCCTAATTTCTAAAACAGCTGTCACTTTTCGTTCTGAACATGTTTTTACCGTCAACAGTTCAGAGCTGCCTGCCTTATTGAAGAAGTCCAATACAGCTTGTCTCTGTTTGGTCGGTTTGTTGGATGATTCTGCGTCACTTTCATCACTGTCATAGACAAGGGCATTTTTTTGTTTGCGATAGCCATCTCGAGCATCATCATCGTCGTCCGATGAAACGCTATGACGACGAGATTTAGGCGGGCGCGAAGAACGTGAATGTCCATTTGTAGATGCCGCTGATGATGATGTCGATTCCAGAGGTGCCATCGCTTGGACACTAACTGATGACGGCAGTCGAGGAGTATACGATTTGGGCTTAGCATTCTCCTTGAGGTATGTTACAGATTTTGAGACATCCCAGTTATTTCGAACCAGCGAATCTTGAATGTCCTTGAAGTCATATGGAAAGCTATAGAAAGGACGATTTTAAAAAGAAAAGGACTCACCATTGTATCATATTGTGGTGAAATTTTTGCAGCAGCAGCAAAACGTTGCTCTTTGTCCTGAATACTAAGTTCAATCTTGGTTTTCTTTGGAGTGTTGCTGGTTACAGAGTCGGTCCCTTCACTGTCGTCACTGTCTGGCAAAACGGCGATGCGTTTCTTTCCGGGAATACGTTCTAAAATTAGAAATTTTAATTGATTTAATCATTAAATTATTTTATTTGATTTGTTTACCAGTTTTTGAAGCTTCGTTGGCTTTATTCAAACGAAATTGACGCAAATCATTTATAGTCGTTTTGGAAATTGGTGATGATTGTGCCATCTTTTTTATCTCGCACGATTTTTTTCTTTTTCAATGAAACAATTATAATGGTGCAGTGTTTGTTATATTTTTGTATCTTGTCAGTGTTAAATGTTATATGAAATATACAATTTATTTATTTGTCATAAAGAATAAAGCATGCACTAAATATTTTTGCAGAAAATTTGTTGAAGAATATGAAAAAAAAAAACGACTTTCCCTCCTTCCAACATATAAGAGGACGCACAAGTTAAAATTTTTTTTACAGCTGTGAATTTTTTTTGCAGGGAGAATTGTCACAATTTTTTCAGGCATGTCTGGAGGTATTTCTGGATGTGTTGAAATGGATGTGTTCAGAGAACTATTTATTTTGTAAGTGTCTGTTTAAAAGCGGCATTGTCGCCGGTACAACAAGCAACAAATTGTATATAAAAATCTAGAGTAGTCTTTACATTTTTTTAATGTGTTTCTATCTAGTGCCCCAAAACTTTGTTTCTGGTAGATGTATTTGCATTCTACAAATAGCAACGACCCATCCCGAACCGAACCGAATTCAAACCGAATCAAATGGATACTCGTTCGGCTTGGCCGACCGGCATAGGCCGATCGGCATCATTCGGCATAATATGGACGCGCCTTAATAGCTCATATACAATACAATATAAAGATAGCAGAGGAACCTAGCAGCCATTGAAATGAACAGTAAATACTTCCTATTCATAATGCACTATAGTTTATATAACAAAGTTTATATTCAAGTCAGCTATTTTCCACTCACATAGACAAACTTCCAGCCAACAGGAACACAGATAGGTATCAGACAATTAATACATGTAACTTGCTTGTCAGTAGCTGGCATGTGTGGCCTCAGTGTAACGCTGATGTGCAATTTTACTGCTGCCTTTTAAAAATATGAAGTAATTTAAAAAATTATGTTGCGTACTGTTTATGTAGTGTAGTTCAAGTTCAGTTTGAAAAAGCGTTGTTAAGTTTAGTGCAGTTCCACCAAGAGCAGCCTCACCTTCAAATTACGAACGAGAAATTCGAAAAATGTTAAAAATCATTATCTATTCACACGCAACACTGTCTCATTTTATCAGATTCTGAAACAACGAAACTTTTGACATTAGACTTCGAACGCGGTTTATCCATTGTGTAGAAATGATTTTGAGTGAGATGCATTGACATGCGGTTTGCATTAGCTAATAGCAATTTCTTTTTCTTTCACTCGGAGAACCACTTATTCTGAAAACCAATGGAAGCTTTGCAAATGTCAAACTCTAACTCTTTCGCTATCCCGGACGGCACACATGCCAGCTACTGGTAAGACAGTTGCAATACAATCACACTTTCACTCATAATTTCTAACCAACTGGAAAACAGATAGGAATCTGACAATTAATACATGTAGTAACTTGCTTGCCAGTAGCTGGCATGTGCGGCCGCAGGGTATATAATAACAATGCAAACTTGCAAATAAATTTTTCAGAAGTAAATCTGGCATCACTTTTATTTTAGCCGGCTCCGGCTACACTCATGATACAACTAAATATATAAATATGCATGATAAAAATATACAAGATACGGCATTGCGCATATACAATGCAAAAACGTCTCGGTCGAACGAAACAAAAATTAAAACGGGAAGGAGATAACGAGAAGGCGAAAACTCCATTGCATGGCCGTGACGTAGATGCGCAGAATGAACAAAATAGAAAATTGGAAGGCGGTATCTTTAGAAGTTGTATCATGACACAAAACACAACAGCAACTGACAGCTCCAACAATCAAACACGCTGTTTTTATTTGTATTTTTTTTCCTAACGAAAAACATATTGAATCAATTTGTTGAAGTGAAGAACTTGAAAATTGAAATGGAATCTGAACTCGAACAATATTTTGCCGAATACCAAGACCTCGAAGTAAGTCATTTAGGTGTATTACCATTCAATAAAGCTATTGTCACACTTTGATTCAAGATCCATGACCTCATGCTAAAGGATAGACCACGACAGGAGGCGTACTGCAAAGCAATATCAAATAACAAACAACTTTTCAAGGATAAAGTTGTCCTAGATGTCGGGGCTGGCACCGGTATTCTATCTGCTTTCTGTGCTAAAGCTGGAGCCAAGCTTGTTTATGCTGTTGAAGCATCAAGCTTAGCTAAAATAGCTTTGGAAGTAATTGAAGAGAATGAATTGACTTCAGTCGTTAAAGTTATCCGATCTAAAATTGAAGACTTTGTTCTTCCAGCTTCGCTCGGTAAAGTAGATATTATTGTCTCTGAATGGATGGGTTTCTATTTACTGCACGAAGGTATGCTGGATTCGTTGATATATGCTAGAGATGTATTCCTCAAAGAAGGCGGAATAATGTTTCCCCAAGAAGCAACAATCTTTGTTGCTCCATGTTCAGTCCCGAGTCTCTACAAATACTATGAAAGTGTTGATGGAATAAAAATGACAAACTTTGCAAAGAAGCTCCGCGCACAGAAATCTTCCAAACCAGAAATATGTTGCCTCAAGAAAGAGGATCTTTTGGCAGAAGGAACTGTGATGCATTTCATGAATTTAGGAGATGTAACGCTTGAAGAGATTGAAAAAATCAAATTTGAGTCATCGATTGCAATAGAGTATCCTGGTAGATTCGAAGGTTTCTGCATTTGGTTCGATGTTCAATTCCCCAGCAAAAATCGTGAAGATGCTGTTGTCTTGTCAACCGAACCGCATTCACCCGAGACGCATTGGAAACAATGTGTGGTCGTGCTCCCGGAGGACGCTTGTCTCGATGTGGAAAAAAATGAACCTGTTTCTTTTGTCATCACTATGAAACGCAATCCAGAAAATGCCCGCAGATATAATTTAGAAGTTGAAGTAAAGGACTCGGATGAAGTGGAACATCCTATGCCATGCAGCTGCCATATGACAAAGTGTATTCTTCTGAAAGCGCATTTAGATAGAATAAGTTCTGGGGCGATGGTAGTTGATGAGGATGATAAATAAGATTTATTATTTCTGTTGTTTGTGTTAAGTTCCTCAGATTCGATTTTTAATAAAGCACTTATGTATTTTTTACTGTTTTACATAATATTGGTATGTTCTAATATGACCGTTAATAGATTTAAAAATAATTGATTACATTTATCAATATATCAAGTAACCGGTACCAAAAATTGTCATTTTGATTCTATTGAACCTTTAATTATCATAAAAACCCTCTCCTCTGGGTTGTACCTTGTCGGGTTGGGAGTGCTTACGTCTGATATCTCAGTTTGACAAAAAGCTGAGGTATCGGGAAACTAAATCAACCAAAACTGGGATGAAGAGGGAAGCGCAACGTGTCGTTAGGGTGAATGAGGAATGGTAAATGAAGACTGAGTAATGAAATTTGAATGCTGAATAAAAGTATGGTAGGAGAGCTTTCATCTGATTTCTTAGATTCACAACTGCCTTTATTAAATCGAACCAAATTTTGTACTAACATTAAAGACTCTTTTTGAAAAATCGCGTAAGTGGGTCTGGAAATTCCGTCCGTCTGTCTGTCTGTCTGCGTGTCTGTATCTCTGTTCGCGCCTCTCTAGGTCCAAAAATAACGCCACCTGCCATACAATCTTGAAGACAAAAATTGATTTTCTCAAAAACGGCTCTAACGATTTTGATAAAACTTTCAGAATGCTATTTTTGCAAGACAATCTATCTTTTGGTTAGAAATTTTTTTTTCAAAATTTGTCTAATAACGGTACTCTCATAGAACCAGTATTTTCAAATCAAATTTTCTCGTAAACTATACATTCGATTTCAATAAAATTTTGGCCACAGGAAGTCATTCATAATTTTATTAATATGGCATTTCAAAATTTTCAAAAACTTTTTTTTTTTGATTTTTTATAATTTTTTCAATTTTGGTTTTCGAAATATGTTGGAAACGGGTATATTGATTTTTTTTTAAATTATTTTTCAAATGTAAACTGCAGATTGCCATATATTTGCGTACTCAAATAAATTTCAAAATATTTTTTGAAATTTTTTTTTCAAAAATAACCTTTTAAAAAAAAACTGGTCGAACGATTTTCAATATTTTTGTTTCCTAGATTGACATATACATAGCTTTTAAATTTTATTGCATACTTAGTTTTTCCGAGAAAACTCTTAAGCCAATTTAAACAATAAAAGAATTTTCGAAATTATTTAATTTTTTTTTAATATCCATATATGCAGCCACTACGCAATTTCTTATCATAAGAGCAAGTTCGTGCGACCCAGTAGTGCATTTTATTTAAAGGCGCATTGCAATCCAGTAAGGTTTATCAATTTTATTTTTCACAGGCTAAAATTTTGCATTCCAATGGCTGACAATTTTTCAGATTTGTGACAAAATAGGGGAGAGTACAATAACTACGGCACCAAAAATTAATGATATGAGCATTGATCACAGAAAGGAAATTTTATTTTCCATTTCACAATTTTGAATCACAGAAACAAAATTTTTGCAAAGATATTTATTAATGTTTCGAGTTTGAATGCGAATATTTTTAAAACTGTTGACACAAATAATTTAATATATTTAAATTTCAAGATCCGATTTCTTGCTTTTAAAGCCGTTAGGTATAGTAATGTATTTTAAGTGTTGCCATTGTTATTTAATATTTTAGTAAAAAAAAAATTGAATTTAACCTCTCTACAAAAAACCGTTATTAATTCTTGGCGCGGTATAGTTTATCGTTTAATCGCGCCACAAAATGCAATAAAAATGCATCTCTGGCAAATTATCGAGTTTTGGCCAAACTTCACATAAACCTTCTTAGACATCCTCAGAAGATCCTACCAAAAGATTTATTACTATAATTTGACAAAATGCACAAAAAAATTTATTTGTGGCAAATCGCTTTACCGAATTTTGACCAATTTTGTTTTCAAACCATACTTCAACCAATTGAAATATATGTATGTACACATTCTAAATTGGTCCAACCGTTTAGAAGGAGTATAGAACTTCATACATACGAGTATGTACATTTAAGGACACAAGATGTCCTCATATTATTATTCATTTATTTTAAAAAGTAAAATACATATGTATATTAGAAAATTTGTTTTTGTATTTTTTTTCTCTTCTAAGTTTTGGAAAAAAAATGTATAATATAAAGAGGACCAAAAAAAGGTTCCCGAAAGCTTAATTATTCAAAGTTAGCATCCAACGTACGCTCCGAGTACCAATTTATTAAAATGTATAACTGTAATATTTTTCTCGAATGAGGAAATAAAAAAGTACGTATACGCCCCGTAGCCCATTCCGTTTTAAATTCCTAATACTTATTAAAATTGAGAAGACAAAAGTCCATAATTTTCATAAACTAAATACAAACAGCGGAAATCAATTGTGTATCCATCTTTGATTAGATAAAAAGGTGTTTCGCACAAAAACAAAAATCTTCAGGGCCGTAACTAATGAAATGACTCACATTTTTGTTATTTACCTTTTCTAAAAATATAAGTGCATTGCCTTGATCATCAACTCATGCCACGCATCATTGGGATGCGATTCTTTTCAAAGCATATTTTACAGCGATCAATTACACGCATGGTAGAGCAGCTGACTAGATGATTTTTTCTTTATTTTACAAGATTTGGTGAGAGAAAATTCACCACCCCATAAACCCGTAGTACGTAGTTACATGTGAAATTGCCAATTCTAACATGTTCTAGAGAGTAGAGAGAAAAAAAAAATGAAGGCGCATATATTCTGAGCTCATACTCTCAGGGTAATATCAATTCTTGCTCTGAAACGTCCAATGCATGAGTGTCCACAATCATGCTCTAAAAAACAAATTAATAATAGAAATTATATATCTTTTGCTCCCAAAACATTCATTATTTTTCTTAAGAATTTAAGGGCCAGAATACCAACACAAATCATAAAATGTACTAAATAAAAGATACATTTTGAAAAATGTTGTTCCACAGTCACAGTTCACAGAGTCAGCTTGTTTCTTTATTTTCTGTCATTCCTCAAACATTTTTTTTTTTAAATTAAAAACAAAGAGAACTTCAACAAAAAAATGAGTTCTCCCTCGCTCTACTCTAGCTCTTTTAAAAGTTCTGATCGAGCATGACAACTTGCGTGACTCAGTGTCTACGAAATTCTTTACAAATACAAGTACAAAAAAGTCATCAAAAAAATGAAACACATTTGTAAGGTAGTTAATTAATTTATTAAAAGAGCGGAGACATGGAAAGAAAACATGGTTGGTTACAGTCATCAAATATTATATAGAGCTTAATCACGCCCAAGCCAAAGCCAAAGTGGCTAAGGGTTTTAGTAACACTTTATTGCAGGCAGCTTTATTATTACATTTCGTTTCAATGATCTTGTTGTCGCATTGATAGATATATTTCCTTTGGAAGCTCTGATGCGCGTGTGCGTCTTTTATAGTATTCGAATCCGAAGAAGATCTCAGAGTTCTCTTTAACAGTGCTGACACTTTTTTTTTAGTTATACTTGTTTACTCGCGCTGGAGGGTTAGAATGTGTACGAACTTCGGCGGTATGTTTATTGTCTGTTCAAAGAGACTCGAGACACACTATAGGCTATTGAAGTTTTTACTAGTTGCGTTCTATTTCTCCAGATGGTTGTTATGTGAAAAATGTGTGTTCAAGTGACATGGTAGATATTGTAAGGATTGGTTTAGGAACGATACAATGTTAGATATCATTTTTCTGTCAAACTTCGCCATATCCAAATACTAAATCGAAACGTATAGCAAAATTATTTAACCTTTTGGTGCTTTTATTGGCATTTAATAAATTTTAATATCTCGCGCAAGTAAAAATTAAATTTAATTTGTATATAAATTGTATCCTTTGACAGATCAAAATGTTCAACTCAACAGAATGAGATATTAATGACGTTCTTGTTTGTTCGTTGAGAATCGTTCGGAAGCATTCCAAAAACAAGAAAATTGATTCCGGACTTGAAGTCGGAATCAGAATCAAGCATACATGGACAGACTTAGTGAAATACCATATTTTATTTATAGCTTAGGAATTAGCGCTGATTGAAGCATGTCAATTATTGTACAAATGAGTGGTAGTTTGATTCCAAAAATTACTTCCAGCAAAATGATCGGGTACTTTTATTTGAAACTATTTATTTGACATGCGTTATTGAAGAATTCCATCACAAAAATAAACTTCGTTGTCGATAACACATCGAAAATCAAACTTGCTTGAAAAAGGCATTTCTTTACCCCCCTCAAACTACTGACCAATTGCACTTACATCTTTTCATTTATGTAAACATTTACGGTAAGCTATTAGCAAAATCTGTCTTCAATTGGCTTCTTTATAACATCTCAGTTATTTGCAAAAGCTGTCAACAAATGGCTTTGATAATGCCATCAAAAGCAAGCTATTAGCATTAAGCTTTTTCATAAAATATCTTGCTGAGCCAAGTTAATTGCACTTTATGAAAGGCTATTTGCTGTTATAATACCTGTTAATAAAATTCTTATAGCAGTTAAATAGCTTGTGTAATGTGCTCAAAAATGATTTGCATACTATAGGCCTTTTACTGTTTCCATACGAGTTAAATTTATAGTTTGGGTGGAATGAACAAATATTTGAGGTACAAAAAAGTGCTGCGAAATGTTAAGGTTTCCTAGATCGATGCAAGAGATATTGTTCTCCATCTGATCTAGTCACAATCTACAAGGCATACATTCGTCCAAAGCTGAAGAAGGCTCCATATTACGCATTTATTGTTTCTCTCCTGGATAGAATTCATAAAATACACTTAAAGTTTATAGGTCAAAGAACTATTAAGGAAACACTATTTGTTTCACTTGAATATCGTCGCACTTTGTTTGATTGCTAATAGACAGATGCATCCCATTTTACGCCCATCAATCTACCTATGCCTAAGCCTAAGTTAGGACACACTTTTAAGTACAGAGACTCATATCTTAGCTCATTTTTTCCTCTCAATTTTATAAACATACACATTCAAAAAACCAATGTGTATGGGCCATCCAACTTTTTTAAACCCTCGTAGGTATTGATTTGATTCGTGAAAAGAAAAAGGGGAAAAAGTATGCGATATTGAATATTTTTACTTAAAATCGGATATTTTAATAAAATGTGATCACCAGCAGAAGCAGTGGCAACACTTCCCTCTCTAACAAATTCTCATCGCAGAGATACTTTCCAAATTTAATTATATCTATCTATCTGCTCTGCACCGCCCTAACTACCCCAACATTTCGATCGAGCTAGAGAGAATTTTTTCAGTCTTTCGCTGATCGCTCGATGCTGTAATAGCATATTATAATTTAGGAATTAAAAAAAAAAACTCTTATTCGAATTCTTAAAGAAGATTAAACAAACACAAAAAAAAAAAACGGAAACGGAAAAGAAAATTTTCTCCCGACTAGAAAATATATATCGAAACTAAAAATAAATTCGTAATTAGCTTAATATCATTTGTTTATTATTTTACTTTATTCTTTTAAACAATTAAATCTACGTTTAATACAAAAAAAAAAAAAAAATTATCATCGTTTGGGTTTTTACATTTTCTTTATAATGCTTTGATATATTTTTGGTTTATTTCATTCTCTTTTGAAAAGTCTCATATTTTATCTATTTTATAAGTGCATCATTGTCTGTAAGATACGAAAAGGGAAGTTAAAATTTTTATAAAATTCTTTAATCGAAAAAATCGCATCTTGGCCAAATTATTGTCGTCACACTCTTTGACTGTTTGAGTTAATTTTATAAATTTAAATTCATTTTTCACTCGTTTGAATGTGTGTATTTGCGAAAATTTTCTCGTCGTTTTTGAGATTATAAATCAGTGTATCTCTAAGTATCTAGACACCTCTATTTTCGGTTACATAAAAAATAAAATAAAACAACAAAATATATATCTAAAGTGTGCTGCCAAACAAGAAGTGAAACGAAAAATAATGAGCTAATACACAAAAAACCGTTAAATAAGAATAATATAAGATACATAACACAACATTTATGTCTCACAGTATCTTGTTGGAGGGAGGATACATGCAACAAAAATTAATTCGAGTTCATGTAAAAAAAATATAAACATTAAAAAAAAAAAATTACAATTTATGTGACGCATAATCTCAGCTTGGTTGAGATACTCTCACAACAATAATTGCTAATTCAGAGTGAATGATAATAATTTATTATAATTTGTCAAAAATAAAAAATTCTTTATTTCAAATAAAGATTATTTAATGATTAAACAAAATCAAAACGACTTTAACCGAACGACATATTACTCAATCGCCGCAGCGGAAGCCTTCTAAGGAATTTTGCAACGCAGGAGTTCTGAAAATTTTGAATATATAAAAAGTCATCTTTTTTATGGATTTTAAACGGAATCAACTTGTAGAAGGTATTGTTTGAGTTTTTTGTTCAATTCACATTTTTTGTGGTAAAAATAAACTAGCTATTTTAAGTCCATACTCCTCTTCTTGTTAAGGTCAAATACAAGTGACAAAATCTTAAGGGAAATTAAATTAAGTAAAAGTACCCTAGATAGAGAATTAAGATACATACTCTATTTTTGTTAATGCATAGCATCTTACGAGTTATAGTGACTCTACAGAAATAAACTAACTTGAAGCAAGGAAGAACAAACTCATCTGTTTATGATATCATTCTTAAATTGTTTTTTATAATATGTTTTGTTTTGAGAGTTTGAAATAATCGCAACAGTGAGGATGTTATACTGAAAAAGCACTTTGTGTTTTGGGCTGTAAAATTAATTCGTTAATGTCTTTTTTAATTTTGTTGGTAGGTGGAGAGGAATTTTTTGAAATTTTTCAATTTTACTTGTATGATCTGCTTTAATTGAAGAGCACACAAAAATAAACCTCAAACATTAAGGCTTACTATTAAAAGAGCCTTAAAACCATAAAACACAAGGTGCTTCCATCTTTGACGACCACCATTTGCTAATTGATTCATGAGCAAGTTTTAAGGAAAAAATTGTCTAACAGTAAGGGCATATCTCCGATTTTGCCATCGTTTAACGAGGATTTAAGTCAAAGCTTACTTTAACATGCTCTGACCCTTCTTTAAGCAAACAGATCTTTTACTATAAATACTTATACTTATTCAGTCAGACTTCCTGTCTTGTCCATAATCGACTCAGCTGTCAAATTTCAGGGCTGCCACTGATACGAACAAAATAAAATGCACGACTGGGTCGCACGAACTTGCTCTAATGTGTTAAAATGATCTTGAGTGCTTGAGATTTTGGGAAAAAAGCGTTGAAAAAATCATATGATATTTTATAAATCACTTAAATATCAATACCATAGACGTTTTTTGGAGAACATGAAATAAGCCATCAGGTTTCTTTTACTTCTTTGAATTTTTCCAAAAAAAATTTCAAATCGTTCGACCAGTTTTTTCAAAAAACAGTTTTTTTGAAAAACTTTTTGAAAATATATTCCAATTTTTTTTTGAGTATGCCAACTTCTAGCACTTTGTAGTTTTTATCAGAAAAATAAAATAAAAAAAATATAGATTAAACCGTATCTGGAAAAAACAAAAATTGAAAACAAATTTTGAAACTTTTTTAAAAAACTCAAAAAAAAACTTTTTTTGAAAAATTTAAGAATTTTTATTATTTCTTTTATAAAAGGGCTCCTATATTAAAAATTTCATCGAAATCCGTCAAGTGGTTTACGAGAAAATCTGATTTCAAAAAACCGGTCCTATGGAAGGTACCGTTATAAGACTCTTTTCCTGAAAAATCTATTCCAACCAAAACATAAAGCTTGCACATTAAACACTATTCAGAAAGTTTTATCAAAATCGTAGGAGCCGTTTTTAAAAAAAATTTATTTTTCAATAAAAATCGTATGCCAGGTACCGTTAGTTTTAAAGCTAGAATGCTAATTCCAAAACCCCCTCTGTAGGACGTCATAATAATACCAGAGAGAAGATACTAAAGAGAGTGACAACTTTCCTCGCCTCCGTCCCCGCACAGATTTTTGTTTACATTTCTTATAACGAGTTGAATTCCTATCGGTATATACATGTTTTATCCTTGTCCAGAACAAACAAAATCAAAAAAAAAATAAGTGTCTCTTTCTCTCTTATTTAAAGGTCTATGGACAGCAACTTGCATCTGTGTTGTCCTCACATTTTTTTTTATATGGAGTTTAATACAGATGCAAGTTGCTGGCAGAATCGCAGCTTGTAGGCTAAAAGAGAGCCATCGTCGAAGTTGCATCTCTCTATTAGTATCTTCTCTCTGATAATACTATCTACCAAATTTGAAGCAAATCGGTCTAGCCGTTTAGGCTGTAGGTACCGATACAGACAGACGGACAGACAGACAGACAGACAGACAGAATTGTCAGACCCACTTTTTTAGGCTTCTCTATCATCGTAATGTTATGTTTGATTGCCCAAAAAAAATTTTTTTTTTTTACGAATACATAACTTGTCTATAGTACCTATAATCGCAAGTAAAAAGTGTATGTAGTGCAATCTTTTTGAGACAACCTTTATATGGCTTTAATGTCTTTATACCCTATTCCATAGAATGGGTATATTGTATTTGGTGTGGAGTTTGTAACATAGAGAAATAATACCGTCGGGTATAGAAAAGTATATATATTCTGACTCAGAATCAAAAGCCTAGTCGATTTAGCCATGTCCGTCCGTCCGTCCGTATGTATACTCTCTAGAGATCGCAATTTTTGAGCTAGAAAGCTGAAATTTGGTATATATAATCTTTGGTTCAAGTGTAAAGCTAAGTTCTTGAACCAGCAAAATCCGCCCACAAACACGCCCACAGTAGCCATTTTTGTTGAACAACCTCAATTTGGTAAAATTAAATTATGTTTTTTGTACAGTTACGATAAAAGCATAACGCTTAAATTTTGCACACGTAAGCTTTAGGTTAACTTTCTTCCAACTAAATACAAAAATTTCAGTTTGGGCGTGGCTGACGCCCATTTTTCATACAAAACCATCATTATTGTTTTAATAAAATAACAATTGTTATATTAAAGCGAAAAACATTAAATTTTGTGGGTATTACTTGCACATACACATCTTGTGTATGAAATCAAAAAAATTCATTTTGGACGTGGCTGACACCTACTTTTCACTAGAATTTAGAAAAAAATTGTTTTTGTAGATAAACGGTATTTATAATGAATCTGTAAGCCAAAATTTTGCGTCTCTTAGTAGAAACTAAAAAATTTGTGTATGAAAAGAAATTTTTGAATTTTGGCCGTGTCTTACGCCCACTTTTCATGAAAGAACGAAAAACGTAGTTTTAAAAATTTAAGGTACTACCAACATTAAATTTAAAAGTTTTTCCTTCAGTTTGTTATTTGAAAAATATATCTCTACATTTTCTTGTGTTAGTTTTTTCAATACGCCCACTTTTAAAGGCGTGATTTTGATAAAATACCTTTGTTCAGGTCAGATCACTTAAAAACTGCTCGATTCAGCTGTAGTTTTACACATATGCCTAAATACTGACTAATGATCAAAGCTTAGTTATTGCTTCAAATTTTTAAGACACGCCCACTTTTAAGGGGCGTTTTCGTCAAAAGTCATATAATGCTTTAATTTTTTAACGTTTTTTAACTTTCGGTCGCAGTTTTGAAGTAAAAAGATGAACACTTTGATTTATATTCCTTGGTTACGTGGCAGAGTGGGGTCCAAGAATTGTTAAAAACACCCATAATCGCTATTTCCATTCAAAATCTAATTTTTAAAAATTTTAGTTTTGTCTTGTTTTGTTCTGCAAGAATAAAATTAAACGTCACTGAGCTCATACCGATTGCCTTGGCAATAAAAAGTCTTAACTTTGGGCGTGGCACACGCCTTTTTTTATTGTGCCAGCACTAATTGAACATCACACCATACAAAATTAATGTTATTGAATCTTGTTCTGTCTGGTAAAGAAGAATTTTGTTTATGAAACTGGATCATCGGCTGGCTGCGGGAGGCGAACGCATACACATACACAAAAATAGGGAATAGGGTATCCAACAGTTCGTTGCAAACGTATTGTAGCTCTCGCTTATGTTTTTTTTATGTGAAACATCTATTGGCGCACTAGGCAGTCAAATCGTATTTTGAGACGAAAAATGGCATCACGCTCGGACGCCATCCAGCCAATCAAATCTTTGATAGCATAACAAAGTCGAATTAATTTTTCAAAAAATGAGTGGATGGTGTTGGGTTGGTGGTCGTTGGTGGGGGAGGGGGGAGGTCAGTCAAAAATGGTGGGTGATTGGTTGGTGGTGGGGAGATTTGGTGGAGGTTGTGGAGATCGGGTGTGAGGAGAAAATTTGTCAAAAATGATGGGTGGTTGTAGATGGGGTGGGTGGTTGGTGGTGGTGGAGGATTTGGTGTAAGGGGGGAGGGGGGTGACAAACAATTGTCAAAAATGGTGGGTGGTTTTGGTGGTTGTATGTGGGGTGGGTGGTTGAAGGTGTTAGGGGTGGGGGTTTGGGAGAGTCGCATTTTTTTACTCCTTATTTCCTTTAAAGGTTTTATTAATTTTAAATTCTAATATTCATTTAAATGTTTCACATCTGCCGGGCGTCCCATGACGGCAATTTTTTTTTTATTCAAAAAAATTTAATTTTCCTTCTGTAGACCTCTGTTTACTAACTTGGGTGGGAAGCGCAATGCAGTTTGGGATGCAGGTGCTTATACAATACATACATACAGTCAAATAGCAAATTTCAGACTTATGTGAGGCACATTATGTTATACCAATGCTTACTGGATCACATTTTTACCAAGCATCATTAAAAAAGTCTGATGACCGCCTTGGCAAGCATTGAGGATACACCGAAGCTTAAAATTTATGCCGACCATAGTGAAAAAGATGTCTCAAAGCCTCCATAGTAAAATAGAAGGTTGATGACTCAGCTAAAAAATCTTAAAAAATAAATCTTTTGCCAAGTTTAAAAAATCAAACGATTTGAATGATAAGAACCAATTTTGTAAGCTTCGTTAAGAATTTATGATTCTAAGTAAAATCTCGCACAGAAATTATGACATGAACATTGAGTTTAAACTAAAAAATTACCCAAAACAATTCTGGACATTTACTAATGCAAAACGAAACGTAGCACTTAAGGCATTCCTGAGATAATTTTGAAAAGGTGTTGCAATTCTCTTAGTCTTCTTTTGTTTTTAAATTTTCAGTTTATATATTCTACCGGAACATTCTGGGATGAATGGAAATCCTATTTTTATAAGGGAATTTGCATATTATCAGCAAATCCTAAACTTTCGGTAAGTTTAATTAAAATAAAACAGAAAGTTCTCGTGGAAGAAGACTTAAGTGTCCAGCATAGATTTTTTTTAGGAAGGTCGACTGTTACTAATTGAGCCTATCTTTTTTCTATCGTGGTTGAATCTATCGAAAACTAAAGCCACGTTGATGCTGTTTATACAAGAGATTTCAGGAAGGTTTTTGATTCAGTATGACACAATTGATTGCTTCGTAAGTTTGCAGTATTTGGTATTCACAGTCTATTTAAATAGATCAGTTAATTTCTAATTGGTAGAGTGCAAGAAGTAAACGTGCATGAATTACACTTCAAGGCCTGTTAGATGTATCTCAGCAGTTTCTCACTGCAGTCATCTTGGCCAATATATTGATTTCTATCAATGTCTTATGCTGATGATCTCAAAATATTTTTGAAAGTAACAGGCGATTCTGATTTCCTAGAACTACAATTGGATTTCCATAATTTATCCCACTGGAGTAAGCCAAACAGTCTGCACCTTAACGTTAAAAAATACTTTGTGCTTTCTATCTCTAGGAAAAATTTTAAATACAAGTTTCCATATGTCATCTTCAGATAACTAACTATACAAGCAAAAGATTTAGGTGTTGCAATCGACCCCAAGCTTTCATTTGCTCTTCATATTGATGCTATTGTTACAAAAGCCAACTCAAGGTTAAGATTTATAAAAAGAAATTCCACTTACTCTTCTGATCCCTACACCCTTGTTGCGTTGTACACTAATACAGAAAGATCTAATCTTGAATATGCAAATGTGATTTGAAACCCTCTATGTTGCCCGGCTGCATAGCAGCGCTCCAATTCCTCCTGGAGCATATGGCAGCAAAAAGGTAATTAAACTGCGTGGCCTCCTCTATGGGTCCCTGCCTCAGAATAAGTTGTTGTAGGCTTTGGCCGTGGTCATTATTTTGGTCTTATTTGCATTGATCCTGCCACTTTCCCATTTATTTGCAGCGAATGACATATTTGATTTAAACCATCCGTGTTGTTTGCCATGAGCCATACATATATGAGGCGTTCAAATAGTAGTGGAATAAGTCCAGAAAAGCTTAATTCAAGATATTTGCAGTTTAACAAAAAGACGTCAAAGATATTCAGGAAAAACAAAAAACCATATTCTTATCTAAATTTGTTGTTGCTATTAATGTCAGAAAAACAGACAGAATGGACAGTCTGGAACCAAAAACTATTCTATGCTCCAACCAGACCGTTAAGGGAAAGACACCTTCAGCATAAACATAGAACTAACTAAGGTCATTTAGAAAGGTTACTGAAATAATAGACAATTCCTTAAGTGCGTTAGAGAGTGGACATGTGATCAACTTTATTTATAAAGGGTGTCTTTTTAGCTGCATGAGAAGTTTCGATGGTTGTTGTATGGTTTGACAGTTGAGAATGTCAAACTGTGGCAATTAATCATGATCATGAATCACTTAACACCGAAACAACACGCTTCCAATTTGTGAATCGCTTAACACCGAAACAACACGCTTCCAATTTGTGGAAATTTACTTTGAAAAAATAAATCTGTTCGCGAAGTTCATAGAGCACTTTATCTATTTTACGGTCAACATAATCGGAATAGTAAGCAAGCAATTTGTGCAGTTATTGATCGTTTTCGCACTTATTTTACCCTTTTCGAAATGAGGAAGGGAGCTGCCGTTTTTTGTATCCAAGTCATTGGTTTATGCCGACAAACCAGTGACTCTTGAAGCATTGGAAGCCAATATTGAAGCCACCATTAACGCCATAATGGCCACATTTATTGGAAAAAGAAGTGAACAATTGGACTGATCAAATGGACTATGTTACTTGTAGCCGCGGCGGATATATGCCGGAAATTACATTTAAAAAATAATTGCCGTGAAATTATCTACCAAATTATAATAATGAACAATTCATTCAAATAATATTTTTGTCTCGTATTATTATTTGAAGCTATCAAGCTCTTAGAAAAACAGCCGTTACATAGTTTCCAAAATATTTTGAATCTGTTGTTTGGATATATCACATAAAGAGATTCTAAAAAGCAAAATCAAAAGTCCCACAAGGAAGTCATCTGGGTCCAATTCTTTTCGTTTTTGCTTTTAATGATGTAACATCTTGCATTCGTTATAGCGAAGTTCCTGCATTCTCTGACTGTAAAATATTTTTTTTAAACTTTCAGCTCTGCTAATGATAGGGATGTTTTCAAGCAAAGATTACGCAGTCTCCATCCATCACCCAGAAAACTGTTGTAACTCTGTTGATATGTCCAAAAAAATGCCTATCCTGAGAACCCGGATAGTTAGTTGGTAGTCAGGAAAACAAGAAAACTGATAAAGTTTACGGTATAAAGAAGACTTCGTGTTATGGGAAACATTTTGTTGAATTTTGACAATCACTTATGTTTTCTTATGATTGTTACCTTTGAGGATCAGAAATGTTGTTCTTACCTAGAGGATATTTAAGTAAACTTCAGAACAGACTTGGATTCCACTGAAATTATTTAAAAAGAAGTATAAGCAAGGCTTAAAAAAGAAGAAACCATTTAATTTATTTTGATATTTACTTACTTTTATGGCCGTGAACTATAAGTAGGTTTCTTATCTACGACCCAGATTAAAACAAAATCTATTCTTAATTCTACGAAAATACATATTCAACTTTGAATAGGTACCTACTACAAGAAATGTTAAAAATCAATTCCATTAATAAAACGGAAATGGATGTACATATCTGAACCATTCAAATGTTCCTAATTGAAACCCATCTGTCTGAAGTATAGATCAGCAGAGATCCACTAAAACAGCCGCCAACAGCGCATATTCGTCATTTTCAATCATATAATTGCATTTTGCTAAAAATTCATAATACAAATAGAGATGAATCAATTGAATTAAAAACCAGAAGGCAAGACCAACTTGTTCAAGTTGAACAAGTACATATATGTTGTATAGTATAGATATTGTGTTGTGAACATTTGTATCTTTTAGATATTTTATTTATTAAGCAACCGAACCGTACCGCCCGCCGCCATTCATAAGACAGAACACCAATATAATAAGTGCGGAAAATATCACTTCTAGTTTAGAGATGGATGTGAGTAGGTGTGCATTATGTATGACATCATCGTCTTTTAAGTACAAAAACCGCATAACATTTTTGCCGGCATCGGCAATCACTTCTCTAGATACGAATACGAGCAGGTATATACTCGTACCTACATCCATCAGATACAAAGTGTAAAGTGATTCAATTATAGTTTAAATATTTATATCTATATAAACAAAACATTTACCACCTGCTATAGAGACATGCAATATTGTTTTGAGTCTCTACCTTTTTGAAACAATATCTAACTTAAAAACAAAAATATACTTACTAAGTTGACTTTCAATAAAATTCCGCGTAGTCCATTTGGGAAGAGCTTGATAACAAAATATTATAAGAATTTGTGGAATAAATTAAAGAAAAAAGGTATTACGAATAATTAAAGAATTGGTCGCCAAATTTGGAAATGGCGTGAATAAGTGCACGATTTGAATGCGTAATTTTACTTATTTGCAAGAACATGACTTCATAGAATAAATGATAAAAATTGGAATAGGCATAGGTAACTACCCTCAACGCCTCAACCATATAGGCAGTAGGTGTACCTATCTTCTAGCTTCCTATTCCTATAGAAAGATATGTATGAGTATTTCCTTTGTTTTATATAAATGAGAGTGAAGTTTTTTTCTCCAATGAAATATAATTAAAATTTAAGACAAATATTTCCATGAACTTCCGTTCTTGTGGCTTTGCTCTTTTGGTACGAGTATCTTTGAAATCTCATTCTCTTGACAATTAATTGAGTGCTGACCAAATGGTCACAATAAGTGTATTTTTTTTTGTCTGTGTGATTGTGTATAGCTTACGTATTTCTGAGAATATAAATATAACCAGCCCAAGCTCAATCATTTCGATCTAAAAAAATAAGAAGGAGGAAATATTTTTCGTTTTTTTTTTTTGTTTATGTCGGTTTACCTATAAACAATCAAGATATGGAGTTGTGAGTTGAATGTGTTTAAACAATTTTGGCAAGAAATTATTATTTGTTTATTTTTTCGTTGGCCTTTTGTTTTATGACACACGAATGAAATGAAGAGTGTATTGAGAAGTTTTGCTATACAGTGGGGTATAAAAGTATTGAATTTGAAAAAAAAAAATGTATGTTTAGTATTTCAACAGTTTTTTCACATATTAAAAGCAGCTATAGTCTAGGAAAGCCAGCTTTTAGCAAGGAAAAAATTAGTTCCTGGCTGAAAATTGGCACGTTAATAAATAATGGAGGTCTCTTTATCCTCTTCGATGACCACTAGGTCAGTTACGAGGAGTCAAAGCAAAGGTCACGAAAATGATTTTTTTTTAAATTAATTCAAAAACGGTTTGTTCTTAAGGAAAAAAGTTGTTTCACAAACGTGTCGCTGCGGCGATTTCCAATACAAATTGTTGTGTGAGTTTCTACTCAACTCTTCAAATATTCAAAGAGGAACCAAATCTAGAGGCGTTAAGTCACACGATGCCGAAAGTGAAATGACGCGGCCTGGAATTTTAATCTTATAGCTAACGTTACACAAAATAAAATGCACGACTGGGTCGCACGTACTTGCTCTGTGGGTGCAATAGTACGATGAAAACAAACTTTTCGATCAATAAGAACAACTCATTTTTGAAAAATTTGGTAAAACCTAAAAAAAGTTGACTGAAACTGGAAAAACCGATAAACGGGAGCTAACGTTAAGAAACCTTTAATATTTAAAATTAAGATGTCATCTTTTGAGTGTTCTAAATGATACAAATGTCCACTTATTTCCAAATAAATAATACTGTTAAAAGCAATTTTCGCTATTATCATGTATAGCCAAAAACTAAAAATGCAGTTTTGTTTGAAGTCTTCTATGTATGTTACATACAAAGTTTCATAAAAATCGGGGAAGCCTTTTTTGAGTAAATTAGAAAAATTGAAAAAATTGGCCAAAATCTAGTGGCTCTTTGTATAGGAGCCACCATTTAAAAAAAAGAAACTGAAAAAAAAATCATTGCCATCTGATAGGAAGCTGTAAGGAACTATACCAAACAAAGATTGAGTGAATTCGATGCAACCGTTGACAACTTATGGCCATTTGAAAAAAAGCCGTTAAGAGCAGATCTCCGTTATTTGCATTTTTAGCCAAAAACTGAAAACGCAGTTCTCTTAAAAACACTAAAAGAATATAACACACAAAGTTTAATCAAAATCGTTACAGCCATTTTCGAGAAAATTAGAAAAAACCAAAAAAAGTTGGCATAAACTCAACGGTTCGTTGTATGGGAGCTACCATCTAGAAAGGCTTCACTGAAATATGTATAAAGCCATCCAATAGAACACCATAAAGAACAATGCCGAACGAAGTTTGAGTCAATTCAATCAAGCCAACGCGAACTTATGGCCATTTGAAAAAAAGCCGTTAAAACCTGATTTTCGTTAGGACTATTTGAGCCAAAAACGAAAAACGCAGTTTTGTTAGAAGTGCTTAAAGTAAGCTAAATTTTGAGTTTAATCGAAATCGTTAGAGCCGTTTTCGAGAAAATCTAAATTGAAAAAAACCGTTACTTGACAGGTACCAGTTTGAGCCGGGCTAAAACGAAATAAAAAAAATCTCGACAACCGTTTTTCTTCAAACTACTATATATCAAGTTTGAAGAAAATCCGTCAAGCGGTTTAGGCTGTAGCATGACGTGAAAAAGCGCACATCCGCACAGACGCACAGACGCACAGACGCACAGACGCACAGACAGACCGACGGACGGTATGGCGAAAATCACTTTTTTGGGCTTCTCTATCATCGTAATGTCATGTTTGATTAAAACCTCGATTTTTTTTTTCTGCACGAAACCAATACTTGCCCTATAGAGCAAGTAAAAAAGGAGAAGCACCTAGCATGCATCGATTGTTACAAAATTCGTGCTCCAGTATAAAACTTTAGCATAAGGCATTGTAATTGTATTTCATAGTATTGTCATAGAAAGAATTTTCTATTTGTGAGACATCTCATTCCAGGAGCCAATATCCCCAATTAGTATAGAAATAAAGTGCTTCTGCGACTTCTCACTAGATAACTATAGAAATACAATGGCATAAGGTGTTCCTATTTTACATACTGAAGCAAAATTCTCTTCTCAGAATCGTCAGAAGTGTCATTAACTTACCAATTGAACGGTTTCAGAAGACTTGCGAATGCTTCTGGACGCTTCTTTTGCTCCAATGAAAAATGCTATTCGATTGTCTAAATAATTTAAATATTCGCGCAGTCCATTTTTTATCCTGTTTTAAAATGACCAATTTTCGACATTTTTATTCGAAGAATTTGCAGTGCAAACTGCTGTTGTTACAACTGACATCCCCGACAGTTTCATGAAAGCTTTTTTTTTTATTTTAATAAGTACTTAAATAATAATATTTAGATTAGGTAGAACCTTTTTAAAACAACGGCGACTTTTGTAATCTTTGAAAGAACAAAACTAAGACTATGGAAATGGAAGATGGCTTTTTTTGCGTATCTAGAAACGACAGTGATGCTACTTGGAATTTGAGACCTTGAATTGATAGTAATGATGCTGGAACCCTAGAAATGACAGGTAATGATGCTGGAAAACATTGGCTCCTCTTTACTAGCGATTAAAGGTACTATACGTATGTATGTATGTACGTTATGTATTCGTACAAATTTGTATTTTTGGATAATCAAACATGACATTACGCGATTACGCTGATAGGGAAGCCGAAAAAGATGGGTCTGTCTGTCTGTCCGTTTGTCTATATGTCTTTTCGTCTGTGTGTATACTTACCTACATCCTAAACGGCTGGACCGATTTGCTTCAAAATTGGTACACATAATTATTATGACGTCAAACAGAGGAGTTTTTGGAATTAGCACTTTAGCTTTGAGACTAACGGTTCCTGCCAAAAAAAGCTTTTACGATTTTGATAAAACTTTCTGAATGGCGTTTTTTTTGTGTAAACTTTATGTTATGGTTAAAATAAATTTTTCAGAAAACGTCCTATAACTTTACCTCCCAAAAGACCGGTTTCTTTCAAATCAGATTTTCTCGTAAACTACTTGACGGATTTCGATAAGCATTTTAATGTGAAAGCCTTTTTAGAGATGAAATAATACTATAATTCTTAAATTTTTCAAATTTTTTTTTTTTTGGATTTTTAAAAAAATATTAAAATTTCTTTTTTTGGTTGTTGCTTTTTTCAAAAATCGTTTGTTCAAAATTTTCAATTTGTTTTTATTTTCTGACAAGAATTACAAATTGATAGATGTTGGCATACCCAAACAAAAAAACCTTGAAATATGTTTTCGAAAAGTTTTTTAAAGAAAACATTTTTTGAAAAAAATATCCGACGATTTTGTAATTTTTGTCCTTAAAACTCAAAACAGTAAAAGATATATCATCACTGTCATACATTTGTGCGACCCAGTCGTGAATTTTATTTCTTTTAAAGCCTAGACAATGTTGGTAGTCCTATTATTTTCAGGAAGAAGAAACTTTGCGAAGGAACGCGAGCATGGGTCTGCTAGTTTTAACATAATGTCATATTATTCTCCTTTGGGTCAAGAACAGAATTAATAAAATTTGGTAAAAAGCAGACAGCAAAAGAATTTAAAAAAATTCTCTGGTGGACATCTGTCGACGAGTGGACGGAAGCCTCTCGATTCTTAACTTTTTTTAACTTTTCCAAGAAAAAGCTTTTCTAGCCTTGCATGATCCTGAATCTATCATTTCTTTTCAAGTATTAAGATTTGATTTTTGTTATAACATCTCTGTAAAGTATAAGACTTTTCATTGGGAAAATTGCAATAAGATTAAAAATAATAAATCTTCTAATAAGAAAAGTTTTCATTCAAGGTAAAGCTTATTACACAGTAAATGCATTCTTGTTGTCATTAAAGCGCAAAACTTAATAAGAATTTTGTGTTGTAAAAAGTACATAAACCTTAAACTTACCATGCACAAAATACAAGTACTGTCAATTTTTGGAATATGTTTTGTCAAAAGATGCACATCTTTTAATTTATTATAAAGACGTAGAAAAACATTGCGTTAGCATGGTATTAGGTTAACAGTTCATAGAAACGGTTTACTATAAGGAGATTCTGAAGTGCCCCTGTTCTCCATCAAAGTCAAAATCTAAGATTGTTCAAAAATAATTTTCCGACCTGTTTGTTATTTCTTTTTTAATTTATCACCATGTTTTGGACCATGTTTTCCAATTTGTAGACATTCAGTACCTTACAATGTTTTAAATTTAAAAAAAAACAATAGAACAGAGTCTACTCTACCTAGTTAATATCTATCTTTTTGTCCTCAAACGCAGGAGTTCATGTTAAATAGAAGTTTAATACATACATGAGTGTTTTTGTATTATTCTTAGCCGTTAGTGTGCCCGACCTTAACGCTGAAAATTTTGGGTTGAATTTCTGATTCCATCTGAGATTTTTGCCGTGGTACTAGCTCTTACGAGGAAGAGTTGATGTTGTCATGAACAAAATTTTCTTTACTAGCAGCTTGCATTCGGCGGTAAAGTGTAGATTTCCTCATTCCCGCAGAGTATCAACGCATACGCACACGCACAGTAATAGCTGAATGTGTAAGTAGCTTAGTCAGAAGCGCATTTTTAAGATCGAACTGAACTCATACTAGTCTTACTCATAGCGTTAAATATAATGGAAAATATAATTTTTAAAACGAGTCATCCCAAAAAAATCATACACAAATAAACAAAAAATGGCATCACCCCCCGGCCGAGTCATGTAAAAAAAAACAAAATTTAGAAAAAACGATTTGTAATTCTCTTGCCTTTATTATTTCCAAATCAATGAATTCACCGCCATCCACCCACATGACGGTGCGATGTGTTAACTATGATTAATCGTTAAGTGGTGGAGCTCTCTTTCTTGCAATCATTGAAAAGTGCATCTTAGTGCAAGTCAAGATGTGTCTGAGTTTTAAATTTCGATCTCTATAATTTTTAAAAAACATATAGTAATCGCTTAAATGTTCATGATGGCAGCCAAATTATTTGAAAATGTATGAAACTGCATCTAGAAGAATAAAATCCCTCCAACTAGCTATGTTACGTTAGCAAAAATGTGGCCACGATAGAATAACATGAGACCGAGCTTCTTTCAAAAAAGATGACCTTCAAGTTGTTTTAAGTTTTCCACCGCATCTATTCCTACCCTGGTGATTCCATTCGAAGAATTGTTTGGCTATGTTTTCATCAGGTTCTCTCAGTGCATGGTCTATCCGACGAAATTTCCGTTGAATGATGTCTGCTTTATTTGAAGAGTTTCAATTTGGAACTTATCGATTTATTGCTGGAGTTGCTCACACGCTTTGTTTACTTTGTAGTTGACATTCAGGTCCATCTTGAATAAAACTGACCAGTCATTATTTGGGTATTTTTGCGTTGATTCCTTCACCATTCATTTGCAGCTTTGGGTTGGGTTGAATAATTAAAACTAATTTATTGTTCTATCCCTCGGGACAGGGCCGGATTAACCATGTCGGGGCCCCTAGGCAATGCAATTCTCGGGCCTCTTTTTGTTCATGAAGGGGTGTGAATTACTTACAGAGGTCTGATCGACTCTATATTTGGTATCCTGTCCAGTTCTGTTACTTCAATTTATGCAGTGATATGATATGAATGAATGAAGTAGGAAAGAAAATTGAGACTTTTATGTGGTGTTCGATTAGTAAAAGGAGTACATTTTTGTATCCAAATTTTTCAAGAAGCTTATTTTGACACCAATTACTATTCTATGGACTTTAAAAGAAATGTTATACATTTATAGGTCAAAATGTGCTTAATATTTTGTTCAGTAAGGACAAATTTGCCAGCGTTACTATCCTTAACAAAACGTTTTCCTAGTCGTTTGGAAAATGGAGTAGATAATCATATATAGGACGAAGATTGGCGCGTTGAATTTCCCAAACTACTGGAATCGCTTCTAAAAGAAAAAGAAATAATTAAAGATTTTGAATGAAAAGGATGTAGTTTTTGGCGTAGTCTTTTAGAATTAAAAAACTAAAATTATGAAAAGCCATTTGAAAATGATTTAAAAATATTAGCGCAAATGTTTAATCATTTAAACCTAGCTCTTATTTAGTTTTAAAATAGAAGTTGACTCTTAAATATAATTTTTAAAAGAGAGTTGACTCTGTATTAATTTTGAACAGTATAAAATATACTTTAACGTAAAAGAGGTCGTCGCTCTAATTCTAAAATCAGCAAAAATGCTTTAAAGCTTAAAGTATACTTTATCCAGTTGACGATTATACTTTTTTAATAAAAATAATATTAAAAATTTTTCCTAGGGAGCAAGATTTTGGAATTTTTGAGCATTTTTACCCTTTTAGAATGTTCCATAACTACGATAAGTATTAAGTTTTCATCAACTGACAGCATGCGTCGAAAAAAATCAATAATACCTATTGTGATTGAGGAAACAAATTTTTACGTCAAGCAACATTTTCAATTTATTTTGTGTGCGCACGGGTCCCTAGCTGATGTGAGGCCCCAAGGAAGCTGTTTTCTCTGCCTAATGGTGAATCCGGCCCTGCATCGGGACCACCATTCTTAGATGCAGGGATAAAATGCATATACAATTGTTTTTATTTGGATGTTATAAATATTATATTTTGGTATGATCAAGAGTCAAATATGTCCATGAAAGTGTGACCTTAGCGCCACTTAGCATCCATAAAATAACTTTAGAACATCAAATATCTGCCAGTGAAAGTTCCGTCAAAATCAGTGTAGCCGTTGTCTAAATAAGCATCAACATACAGAGAGACAGGCAGACAAAAATTTAAAAAAAATGTTTTTTTTTGTTATTTTTATAAAGTATGCTTATATTTTGAAATTACAAAACACTTTATTTTTATTAATGTGTTTACGATGAAGCATATACCATGGACAAAATTTATGGCTATGAATGAATGCGATTTCCAAGTGCATTTACCCGCGATGAAACGCCTTCTCAAAATCTTCAAACATTGATACTCAGATTTTTATAGTTAGAGGATGATGTGCAAGGCCAGTGAAACCCTCCTTGGTACCCCATTAGCTATGACACGATCCTGGGCTTTACTCTCTCGAGAATAATAGTTGCCAAAAGCTTTGGAGAACAGACAGAACGGTGATACCAGTTATTGCAGTTTTTGCGAATTCCATTCCCTTTTAACTTCACAATAACTTCTGACTTCCAGTGCCTTGGGTACGTTTAATCTCCCAAACGGCCGTCAAATTAGGGCAATCTATTTCAGTTTCTGCTTTAGGCAATGCGAGTAGGTACACCTTTTTTTTTTTTTTACGTGATAACGTCTTATAAATCGATGACACCGGCAGCATCTAAAAATGTCACAATGTCACGTTCCGTTGGTTGGTGGTTGTAGGTGTGGTGGATGGTTGGTGGTGTGGGAGATTCAACCTACACGTGAACTGTTTTGTGAACTAGTTATCACTTAAAATTATCTTCCGTAAACCGACTTTACAGACAACCAAGTTTTTTTTTCCAGCAGATTGATCTCAGTATTACTTCTAAATATTTAAGCACTTAATCGTCATTTTTAAAATGTCCAGAAACTATGAAATGTTTTAAGATACGGGTAAGCTTTGAAGATTGCAGAGTATAAGAAAACAGAGAATTTAGTATTAAAATTGTTTTAATTTTTGCGATGTATCCAAACGAAGACATTTACCACGACAGAACCAAAAACTTAACTCCTGAAATAATTATAAAAACACTTAACTCGAACTGCCACTTCAAATTTGAAATAACTTAATATTTTTGTTTCATTTCAGATATCCGCTTGAAATTAGAAATTTAAGGAAAAAATCTACTCATACGAAAACCTGTACTACTTACTCATGATTTTGTATTAAAGAAAAAAAAAAACTAGAAAAAAGGAAATTAAAAAAAAAAAACGAGAAACAACCAATTGTGATAAAAAGTAGTGTTTTAACTGACGTCATTTAAAACATTAAAATTACAACGTAAAGTAACCCAAGTATTTATAAATATTAACTTATATTTTTTGTACATAAAATAATGTAAAAAAAACAAAATAAATAATAGAAATTTAGTTGATTAAGGACCATATCATGAAAACTTTTTAGTCATATTAATACCAAAGAGCAAGCTTAATTACGAACAAAGGCATTCTATTATGAAAGTCGGAGTATTATTTTTATACGGAGAGCAAAATCAGTAAGACAGAAACAAAAAAAGTAAACCAACTTAACGAAAACGTAAATATTTTTACAAAATCGAACAAAATGGCCGAAAAGATTGATCAACACCATCATCAACAACACCAACAACAACACCAACACATGAACAACAATAATCAGCGTATGCATAAATCACCGGAATTCCAAATATCTGGAATGATTCCTGGCGGAATAACACGGGAAAGGAGTTTCGTAAGAACAAGTAATCAGCAGGTATGTACCTTTGGAGCTGTAAATATTTTTAAGCAAACAAAATTTTAAAGCCAGAAACTTTCTTAATCTTATTTTTGAATCTTATAAAAAGTGAACAAGAACTCTGATGAATATTGGATAAGATTATTTTCAAGGGCCACCAAAGCCATACTATTACCCGATCGCATTATACAGATTGGGCTGTATTCATACAAGGTACATAAAGACAAGGTAATATATTCCCGCTCATTTTTTTTTGACATCTGTCAAAACTTTTCAAAATGGCTGGTGCATGTGACCCTCATACATTTATTGTATGTTAATTCTTAATAATTGTGTGCGGATATTTTCTCCCTAATCCATTAAAACTTTTATAAAAATTATAAATATGCGGTGTGCTATGTTCGGGTGTTGCGTAAATAATAAAAAAATAATAATGCTGACATTTCTTTCCACGCGTTCCCAAAAAAACAGAAAATGTGCAAACAGTGGGTGTTCTTGTGCCATAGAAAGGATAAATTAAATACTAATACGGCTAGAATTTGCTCTAAGCATTTTAAGGAAAGTGATTTTGAAGTGATGAACCCCCCGTAGATGATTTGGAATCTCTACAATACGATGGACTCGAACATTTGGCGGGGTATATTTGTCATAGGATTAAAAAGCCGGATCTTGTTGTGCAAAGCAATCAGCAGGAATCTTCGTTTACTTGGACGAATCAACTCACTGAAGGATTTCTTCAAAAACCAACAGACAAAATGATGGCAGAAATGATAAAGTTGGAGTCAATCTTTAAGGAATTAAACAAGGATGCTATCGTTTATTCACGCCATTATATAAAAAATTTCATTAGTGTATCTAATCATATTCCTTTGGACATAAAAGTTAAACAAATCTTTTTTCGATCCAGGATGTATTTCCGTATCAAACATCTTAACACTGTTCACCAAGAAAATTCCAGAAAAAGAAAGAGAAAAATCAATAAAACGATTTTATAAAATTATATGATGATTTTTTTATTCAATTTGGGAAAAAATATATTAAACCTTAATTTCTTCTTAGATATTGTCGACTAGCAATAAAAGTATGTCTTTTAAAAATAGTCCATACGAAACCTTAGGCACTTTCATACAAAATATTTGATATGGTCCCTACCAGGATTTATAATAAATAAAAGGAAGAACTCCTTGACGACTACCGCATCGAATCACCTTTCACATAATGCTGTGTGATGGTACCTTTATTTGCCCATTTGAGCATCATTACCGATTTCACTGTGTCACTGTGAGATTGTTGTAAGTATCGATGAAGTGCTCTTGAATTAGTTCATCGTATTGGTCTGCTTTTTGTTTGAGACGGACTTTGCTTTCGTTGCCTAAATGTTGTTCGAACTCACTGCGTCCGATAAGGAAGACCACTCGCACGGGATATCCATAATTGGAAGTGTCCTATGTGTAATGAATTTTGAATTAATCTTACAAATTGTAATTGGTGAACAACAAAGCTCTTACATTGAAATACTCTTTGTAACGATTAAATTGCCTGCTTCTCTATCTTTGCTATGCGTATGGCTGACTCGGCCGCAAGAACACCATCCACCGGCTGTTGAACAATTAATGGTTATTCAATACTTGAATAATAAAAGATTTCAGCTACCTTTGGCACCACAATAACATGGTATATGTCCTTGTTGGAACTATGCAGGCTTTTATTGTCAACGCCACCTTTGACACCGATAGCCAGAAGTGTTATCAGTTTTCAGCTCCTGAAACAAAAAAAACTGAATTGAAAAACTTTATACATACTTTATATACTTACCACTGCATACAACAATGCATAGAAGCATTTATAAGCTCAATTCAGTTCATTATTTTCTTTTAAAACAATTAAATTTGGTAAAATCAATATAATGTGTACTGGCGATAGTGCCTTGGGTCACATGAAGACGCCATTTTGATTTTTTTGTTTGTTTACTTTTTTGACAGATGCGGAATATATTACCTTGTCTTTATGTACCTTGGTATTCATAGACGTATCTTAAACTGCTGCTAAGTTGTGAATAACCAAACCTGGAGTTTAAGCTATTCATAAACGTATTAAGGCCTAGGATTAGGACTTAACCTGGGGTTTAACTTTAAAAGTGGCTGCTTTAGTGCTTAAGTTACTTTTAAACTACTACTGTCATACAATAATTGAAAAACGTATAGGTAAGGTACTTTTGTCTGCCAGTAGCAAGTCGATACAAACGAAAATACCTTGGAAATTCTATTTTAAAATACTATTTTAAAATGTCAATAGACGTTGAAACTGAAGGAGTTTTTTTAATTCTGGAAGACATAGATTTGTTGTATGAAATTGTGCCACCAGACAGACAAAAGAAAATTTATAAGGCAGAGTTCAATAGACTCGAGTTAAATGATAAAGATTTTTTTCAGCGATATCGATTCGACAAAGAAACAGCAACATTTGTCACAAATCTGCTAATTTCTGTAATTGCAAAAAACTGGGATAACAGCTTCCACACTTTGTTCAAATTCCCATTCACAAGCCAAAAACTTCATTTTGAAGTCGTTTTTTATCATCTATAATATTTTGATGTATTCTTAATTGATTTATCTAAAATTCAAATGAACGATTTCTTATTTATTTTTTGTCAGGCACGGGTGACAAGGACCAAAGGCCCAAAGCCCATAGACAAACAAAAGACAAAGAGAGACAGACAGAACAGAAGTCAACAGTAAACAGCTCCGTGGTTTATTGTGAATCGGGAAGCGATTCTTTATCAATATCATAATTTGAAGTATAATTGTAGTAGATTTTTGCATTAAGCTATTACTAGCTAAACACAGCTAGAAAATTGTTTATGAATAGCAGCTGTGTTTATCTAAGGAATTCAGCTTAACCTGTAGGTTAGTAAATCACAACTTTAGCTAACTTCTATGAATAGAGCCCATTATGTTAGTTTGGCTAATGTGAAGTGCCTGGTCGATAACCCATCTGCTCCAACAGCTTTGTTGCACTCAAGTCTGCATATCGGACACCCTTATTTATTCTTGTGGCGTCTTGTCCATTATTACTTATTACCATATAGCAGGACCGGTATGATGAGTGTTCTATACATTGTCTCCTTAGTTTTTATTGATAGGGCTTTATGCCTCAATTGCTTATTCAGAAACTGCTGTTAGCAAGAGTAAGTCTACGTTTGACTCGCTGCCTGTTTTTACGGTGGCAGTGCCCAGGTAGACAAATTTACTGACTACCTCGAAGTTATACCTTCCTATTTATGACCACGTCCTGACCAAGTCGGTGGTGGGATTGAACTTTTGTTGATGAAAACATATAATTCGTCTTGTGCTCGTTTATTTCCAGTCCCATTCTGCTTGCTGTAGTATAGTGCCATCTGTAACGTAAAAGAATTCATAAAGGAGAATTTGATCTTATCTTCAATGTGTACAGACAGGGACTAAAGAGACAAGGATTTAAAATCTTGCCCCGCACGTTGGCCGCCATCTGTAACGAATTTTATGCATAGAATTCAAAAGAAAATATACTTCGTTATATCTCTATCCGCATAAATGGGGGCCGTGAGACATTCCCCTCTATCATGGTCACCGATTGGAGAGAAATCTCCTCAGATTCAGACGAATTGTACGAATTTTTTATCATGGTAACCGTTCCGATTGACTTATCAGAGATCCTTCCGAAACAAAATGGAGTATGCGTTGAAATTGCCAAAATCAGATCAACGCGTTGCGAATTCGTGCGATGCCTGACGCTTACGAGTAAGTGTCAAAATCAAAGCGACACTCACCGAATTCTTGCAATGAATGGCGTCTCATAGGTTTGTGCTTCTCCGAATTTCCTTCGGCAGACATTTGCATACGGTAGTTTGTCGGATAACATTAAAGAGAAAGCAAAATAAACAAAAAATGTTTGTGATGTCGTCTAAACTGTAAGTTGAATTTAACATTCATTTATCTTAGTTATATTTATATATGTATGTTTCGTTTATAAAAAAAAAAACACATCAAAAGCAATACAAAAGGCTGGTTGAAATGATGAAGGTCAAGCCAGACAAGGACAGGAACTTCATCAGCCGATCGCTTTTGTATTTCTTAAGGATTTTCTTTTTTCTTAACTTCTTTCTCTTTATACCTTTCTGCGTCTAAAAATAGCACTGCGCTGTCGATATTTTTTTTTTAACTTTAAATGAGATTGATTTAAATGAGCTGTGAAATAACACAAACATTAACTTTGAAAAAGAATTGTCATTTCAGTCTTATGATTTATGTCAATTACTTTGCGATGGTAAACGTTTTCATTTTCGTTCCGATTCGGATACCATGAACAAGAAAATTCCGAAAATCGGAACATTTCTACGATCGGAGGATTCTCCGAACGGATACCATGATAGGGGCATTACTTCTATGCCTCACTTTGGTCGCCATCTGTAACTAAATGAAATTATTTTAATTCGTAAACAAGGACGTACTCTATCTGCACGTACAACATATAGTAGTGAATTCACCTGTTACTGCTCGCTTTGTTCTTTCTATCACATCAATGTCGTTCGCAAACACAAGTAGTTGTGTCGATTTATTAAACCCTAACTTTGCCCGATACTTCGCACGCGTGGATTTTAGAATCAAGTCCCTTAGTATATTTTTATTATAGTTGAGGCTTGGAACGTTTAGATAAACATTTTTTTTTGCAAAATGAAACAACAAAAACTTAAGAATTTCTTTATTATACATTACTCGTACATTAAAGAAAAATTAACTGTGCCGGTGACCGGAGAGCAAGCCACACAAGTTGTTCGTGTGAGGAACGGTTTGTCCTGAGATCAACACTGACGGCTCTATATCAAGAACAATGTTAAAGCAGCTGCATGACATTGCATCACCTTGTCTAAGCCTGGTGGTGTCAAAGGTTTCAGTCGAGTCCCTACCAACTTTGATGGAACATGCAGCATTTTCAGGATTAGCAGGAATTTTAAAGTTGGACATGGTACAATATAGTTCATCTTTATTAACACTGTCGTAGGCTACTTTAAAATCGACAAACAGGTGGCGGGTATCGATGTTAAATTCTCGGGTTTTCTCCAGGATCTGGCGTTATGTGAAGATTCGGCCGGTCGTAGATTTTCCTGGTCTGAAGCCGCATTGGTGCCTATAAGATATGTAGATCTTAAAAAGTCTTATGCCTCTATAGTTGTCCATCATTGTCCAAGTCAAATAGATTCTTCTGACGTACAATGACTGGTTGGTTGTATTCTTCGTGCGCGCTGTTTCAAAATATTCAGGAAGTTTTCTTTCAAATTATTCAGCATGGAATCTTTTTCTTCTAATATTTCTGCGTTCTTAGAGATATGCTTCTATTTGAACTTGGTACTCCTGGACTAGCCTTATACTTTTTATACTTTACTTCTGAGCATTTACACGAAAGCAAGCATCTCTGCGGGTGATAATGGTACAGTGGATATAAAGCTCGGTTGCCAACCTAGAGTTGTGGTTTCGACCACCAGCCTGTGGCAGCAACTTTCCTTTATTCCCTCAGTTTGAACTAGATGTTTCATGAAATAAAGATCACCTATCATAACAACTTCGCAGTACTAGATGAACTGATAATACCTTATCTGCCACATAAGCTTAACCACTACCAATTAATGGCATTTAGAACGCTTGTAGCAGTTCACACAGTTCCCTTGTTTATATTAAGGTGTGAGGACCATGGAAATGTCGTTTGTGCTGTAAATTTCGCTAGTCAACTTGATTTTTTGCTGCACTTTACTTAAGCCAAGGCCAAGGACAATTTTAGTGTCCTTTAAAGATAAAGTCACAAATCACTTATTTTCCTTCTGTGGGGTTGTAAGGGCAATACGTAAATTAACTCGATTTTGATAAGAATTGTTACCAATCGCAGCGAAAGCCTTACGTAAATCTCTCCTTAGCATAAAACTAAACTCAAATAATACTCGCCTTACCCTTGCATTGTATGGTAAGGCATTTGCCGTAGCAAAGTTTTAAAAGAAAATAAGATTTTAGAAAAGTTTTGATTAGAAATTGAAACCTTTATTAGGGCTTTGAAAATAATTGTTTTTAAAAACCTTTTTTTTTCAGAATATCAACAAAAGACGCAGTCTGGCCTTCAATGTTCAAACGGGTATGCAACCTAATCAAATAAGGGGCAAGCCAGCTATGGACATCTACCGACCTCCAAGTAAGTAAAGCGTTTCTCTCCTCCAAGAACACTACTTGTTATTCACATCTTCTTTTACAATTTCACTACTAATTTTGGTGTCTTTTGTTTCTGTTTATTCTTTCCATGCAATGTGTTTCCACCAACCACCCGCCTTCTGTTATTGTGCACGGTGTTTGAAAATTTTAAATAAATTAAAAAAAATATATAAAAAACATCTTCATTTTATATGCATATACGCACATTGTAAAATATCCTTCATCGCTATTTCGACTGCACAACTTTTCAATATCATCCAACACCAACACACCATATAAATGTCTTTCTTTATACAACAAAAAAACAACAACAAAACAAATTGCTATTAAATGTTGTAATTTGTGTTTTATTTTAAAAAAAATCATTACAAAACGACACAAACAAAATAAAACAGACATTCGACTCGATGGTAATTCCTTGAATAATAACGCAAACAACAAATTAAATATTAATGCCCAGGAATTCACCATGACTCGAGCACAACAACAACAACTACAACAACATCATCAACCGGGTGATCTTCACAATCCTCGGTATGAAATATTCCAAGGCAAACAAATTTAATTTTTCGATTTCGATTTTTTTTTTCTTTTCGCTTTTTCGGGGGCGTTTTTTACTCTTCCAGAATTAAACTACAACTTACAACATTCTTCCAGTTCATCGATGGTCTTTCCATCTCAGGGAGGCGGTGGTGGAAATCTATTGGCTCAGCAAAAGTCAAATGCTAGTATTCACCAGCAAATGCAGATGGCAGCAGCTGCAGCTGTTATGGCTGGAAGACGACATGCTGGCATGTCAGTTGGAAGCATGTCTTCTAAGGGTGTCCATCCGGGACAAAGGACAATATTGGTTACCCACCCAATGCAGATGAACAATATGGGCGGCGGCATGTCTGTTCCTCTTCCATCGTCTCAGCATCCATTGGTTAATTCGCCCTCTAGCGGAAATATCTTTCATGTAAGTGCTGTGACAAGTGTTTCTATAATATGTTAATTCTTATTATTCGATACTTTAATGATGCATTGATTTCTCTCATTCACACAGACCACAGGAAATTCACAGCGAGTTAAATTTGCCGCTGAACCGCAAAAAATGCACAACAATAGCGGTCAAATGAAACCAAATCCTCACATGAATAACAACGGCCAATATTTAAATAATAATATTAACAACAATCACATTAACGGTGATGCATATGCTCAGTTGTTGAGTTCGAATCCGTTGCAGAGGTCAAAGTCGTTGTCATCGGCTGATGCACTCACTCGTGGAATTGCCGGCTTAGGACTGGCCTTGGGTAATGAGGTGACTGACATCGGGCAATTTCCACCAGATATTCAGTCTCTGATTGACTCAGCTTTAGAGGATCCAAACCAATTGAATTCACGGAGCTTAATGGAACTAACATCTCACTTTATAAAACGGGCTGTTGAAGGAAGGCGATATGCATTGCCCATTGCAAGACTTTGTTTGACAATAATTGCTAAGGAGCAGAAAGAGACCTTCTTAGAGGCTCTTCTGAACACATGCAGACATTGGTATCAGGAAAGGGAAAGGGTAGGCATTTTTTGTTGTTGCAAAAATGTGTCGGAAATTGAATTTTTGAATATGTATGGTTTTTACGCACCCTGGTGTTAAAAATTTCTTTAATAATGCTTGGACATGTTTTCATTTACAAGGACAGCTAGATTACGATAATTTCAGGTGGTTTGTGGAGAGGGGGGTGTAACATTCTTAAAGCTATGTTCACATGAGAGGGTTTGAGAAAAAATTATAATTGCTAATGCGTGTACAGTACATTATTGCGGTCTCATGATTTTTTACTTGCGACTATACATAGGATAAGGCAAGTTATGCATTCGTACAAAAAATTTTAGCTGATGGAAACAAGTTTCAATTTAAAAAAAAAACATGACATTACGATGATAGAGAAAACGAAATAAATGGGTCCGACAATTCTGTCTGTCCGTCTGTCTGTATCGGCACCTACAGCCGAAACGGCTGGACCGATTTGCTTCTAACTTGTTACATAGTATTATTTTGAAATTTTTTTTCTTAAAATTGAAAACAGTAAAAGAAATCAGATGGTTTACTTCATTTCCTCTAAAAAACGTTTTAACTAGTGATTTGTAAGTGATCAATAAAATTTCATATGATTTTTTCATTGCCTTTTTTTTCCAAAATCTCAAGCCATAAGATCACTGTAACACATTAGAGCAAATTTGTGCCACCCAGTCGTTCATTTTATTTTGTATGTAACTGTTAAATTGTACGATTGTTGTAGTGTTTTTTTTTATTTTTGAAATCTATTTAGAAAGGATGATATTATTTGAAGACCATATCATGAACGAAGAAAGAGATCTAAAATGTATACTTGCTGTTGAATTGCTCAGTAAAGTATAGGACTTAATATGAAAGTGAGCTACATAGGGGAGGACAGGGCACAGGGGACCACTTAACGTTCGCCGGTTTATTAAAATTTATTGAACGGAGAAAAACGGCTCAAATTTTAGTCACTACTTACCTTAAGGTTTTAATATTAACTAAGTTAATAAAGGCTATCGCAAATTTATCACTTTTGTTTTTAAAACTAAATGTGCAAAAATAGTGCTTTTGGTCCTCTGTGCCTCGTCTTCGGGTAGATAGGCCTATTTGCCCCCTATGAAAAATCTTCTTCTCAAAAAGCAATAAGAATGTTTAAACTCTTACCTTAGGAAAGTAAGAAACTTTATTTTACTTCAAAACTTTAATTTACTTCATTTTTAGTTGGGTACCTACCATCTGCAATAAAAATTAAACAGATTCATATTTTATAGGGGGCACAGGGGACCACCTTATTCCTCTGTGCCCCAACACGAATGTCTTTAAAAAATGATATTAACGTGTTTGACAGCGAATATTTCGCAAAACTAAAATTGCACAAAGCACTACTAAACTCACTGTTTTCGATACAAAACTTAAAATTACTATTACATAGCCTTAACATTGTAAACACACACACTTTTATTGACTTTTTTTTTAAACCTACCTTAAAAACAATAAATTTTAATTTATTCAATCTCAAAGCACTTGTAACATAAAAGACAATAACCAACTGAGGAGATAGATGAGCGCTTTTAAAACATCTCATGACTTTTGAGCTAAGTCACTTAATTATCGTTATAAGCAGAAATTCCTCTCTGCCCCGGTGGTCCTCTGTGCCCGTCCTCCCCTATGCCTACACTGCTGAACTTGAGCTTATAAGTTATAAGGCCTGGGTGGTGTAGACCCGCTTAGAAAACACACTTTTCATAATTATTCAATTTTTGTAAATACGTGCTTTAAAAAGTGGTATTCCACACGGTTCCATTTTAGGTATGTACCTTAATCTTCTCAACAAATGTTAAAATTATTACGTACCGTCTTATTTCATGACAACGCGTTAATAAGGTCCTGAGGTAGTCTCGGACTTAATCGAATACGGTGCAATCTCTACTTATAAAGATCTGGAAAAAGAATAGCGCAATGTTCAATGAGCTTGTAAGAACTTTTTTCTTTGTAAAATCGCACGTGCATAAATGTATACGACTTAAAACAGCCAAACTATTTTCGACACCCTTTTGTGAAAAATTGCATACATCTTATGATTTTGTGTGTATATACTACATAATTTAAATATTCTTCCCCTACAGCTTCTCTATACAATTCAAGGCATGAAGTCACCATCTCGTGTACGTTTTACAGCTTTCATGGCATTTTTAACGGAAATGTTTTGCCAATTGAAAAGACGTCAATTGCAGCTACGTACCCAATGTGATGGTGCACCGCCACCACTTGTTTTGCTCACTTTATTGGCAAAGTGTTGTGAAGACTGCGTCACACCGCCAGTTAGATCATTGTCGGAGGTGAGTCAAATAAATGTTCATTTGAATGATTCTTATAAACGAAATGAAAATGATTTTTTTTTTTTTCAGATTGAGTGCCTTTTTTTCGTCCTCACATGCATTGGAAGGGATTTGGAACTGCAACTACCGCAGCAGTTGGAAGTATTGTTGTCATTGGTGCGTGACGCTTTTCTAAATGCAAGCGATTCAGCCCCAGCTATTCGCCGTACTTTGTTGCAACTAATTGAATTACAAGCATCACACTGGCAACTGCCTGGCAACACTGTTCTCTATTACTATCCGTCATCTAAGTAGAACTAGATTGGAATTCAAAATGTATTGTTTTTTTTTTTTTTTTTTGATAAGCTTAACTCTATTCTTCTCATTTTTATCATCGCTTCATCGTATTGATCACAATTTCGGAATTTTGAAAAAAAAAAACATATACAAAAAAACAATTTAAACGCATTTATTTCAGATGCATGCATAAACATAAATGTTATAATAATGTTTAATTATTTTTCTTTTTTAATTTATTGCTTTATTTTTATTCTTCTAATATTTTAAATGCTCTTTTAAACGTTTTTAGTAAATTTACTAAGTGAAATATGATAATTTGTTTAAATTTGCAGAAAAAAATATAACAGTTAATGTTTCACAAAGAATAAAACTTATAGAAAACAACTAATTAAAAACAACCAAAACTAAAAACCAATTATACTAGTCAAGAAACAAAAACAAGCAAATTTATTTACAGTTTGAAAATTCAAATGAATGAAACAATAATGTTAAAGACTAATATTTCAGAACAACTATATAAATTGTAATACATACATATACATTATACATAATATGTGCCAAGAATCGCTTAAACTAAATATAATTTGTGGTTTTTGTAAGTTAATTTGTTTGCTTTAGACCTTTGAAAAACTTTTAACAACTAGTGGTCAACCTTTGGAATGTATGAGCAGAAAAACAAACTTTTATTAAACTACTGAACCTTTCCTGGGTGGATGAATGTTGTCAAGTCAGTCTCCCTTTGATTGTCGAACATTTGAAAGCTACGTGCAACAAATTTTTAGGACACACCCACTTTTAAGAGCGTTTCTGTTAAAAGTGTTAATCTGCATTAATGTTTACTAACTATCAGTCACAGTTTGTTAATAATAAGATGTAAATAAGTTATAGCGATACGGAAAACCAAACCGAAAAAAATTTCAAATGGAAATTTTTTTATGTTCTGATTCGATTTTTAAGACAAATGCTACACTGATCGATGGCAATCAATGCAGAGAATGTTTTTTGTTCATAACAATTTTAATTGAACAAATACTGTTTGTTAAAAATGTAATTTTTTATTTTTCTTTTATACGTATAACAGAAAAATTAATAAATACATTTTTAACATTTTTCTTTCCCATACAAACCGAATCACTTTGAGGCCGGCGCGCTACGTCCTGGGGTGACCGTTAAACTGGTGCACTACGATATCCCGCAAACTAAAATCTTGAATTAAAAAAAAATCATTTGAAATTTAACTTTATTTCACGACATCTTTTTCATACGACATTATTACTATATTGCTATGGAAAGTCGACCATGAAAAATGGTGAAATTCGATTATTTCCAATCTTAATTGAAAACAAAGCCGATTCGGCCTTATTTTGGTCCGTCTTTTTTCACGGCATAAGACTGATGACATAGGCGCCTGTCTGGCAACTGAACATGCCCTTAGCGGAGGAACGAAGTTGCTTGAGCGGATTTAAATTTCCTCTTAAACAATCTATACATATAATAAAATTGTAACGGGTCGATGTCTGTACATTGAAGATATAGATGCAAAACTAATATGGGGAGTGGTGCCGTGAAATAACGCCAAGTGAAATAAGGCCAACTTTCAAAAGTTGGCCTTATTTCGCTTTCCAAAAGTGCATTAAAGCCAACTTTCAATAGTTGGCCTTATTTCACATTGACAAAGTGCAATAAGGCCAACTGATTTTGCGTAATAAGACCAAGTTGGCCTTATTGCACTTTGCTAAAGTGCAATAAGATCAACTTCCAACAAAATAATATTTAACACATTTTTTTCTTTGCGAAAACAAATTAATACCAAATAATAGGATTGTTACAAGAAAGAAACCTGTTTTTTTTAAGATAACGGAAGTATTTGTCGTTTGTTAAATCGAAATGTTAATAGTTTTAGAAAAAATTTGAGGCCAATTCATTAGTAAGTGAAAGTTTGCTAAGAAGGAAACAGCTTGTGTTTATTGGAATGGAAAGTAACCTTGTATTCCCTTTTGAGTTTTTAACAATTATTTTCTCACATTATAAAAAACGTTTAGCATGAATTTTTTATTTAAATAATTGTAAAAAATTCGCGCGAATTTTTAACAATTATTTAAATAAAAAATTCATGCTAAACGTTTTTTATAATGTGAGAAAATAATTGTAAAAAATTCGCGCGAATTTTTAACAATTATTTTCTCACATTATAAAAAACGTATAGCATGAATTTTTTATTTAAATAATTGTAAAAAATTCGCGCGAATTTTTAACAATTATTTAAATAAAAAATTCATGCTATACGTTTTTTATAATGTGAGAAAATAATTGTTAAAAATTCGCATGAATTTTTTATTTAAATAATTGTAAAAAATTCGCGCGAATTTTTTACAATTATTTTCTCACATTATAAAAAACGTTTAGCATGAATTTTTTATTTAAATAATTGTTAAAAATTCGCGCGAATTTTTTACAATTATTTAAATAAAAAATTCATGCTAAACGTTTTTTATAATGTGAGAAAATAATTGTAAAAAATTCGCGCGAATTTTTAACAATTATTTTCTCACATTATAAAAAACGTTTAGCATGAATTTTTTATTTAAATAACCCATTATAGTTATGTTAACCGTTTTTTATAATATGATAAAATAATAAAAAACGATTAACAAATTTGAAAATCTAAAAATCGTTTAACAGAAATCTTTGATCAAGACAATTTTTTAAATAATGAATTATAATACTATAATTATGCACTCACATGTTCATCATGAGAAAAATAAATGATTAAACGTTGTTTGTAACCGCAAGAAGAAAACGCGGTTGGCTTTATTTCACTTTCTCAAAGTGAAAGAAAGCCAACTTCATATTATTTCTAAAGCGCAATAACCCCAACTTGGCGTTATTTCACTTAACTAAAGTGAAAAAAGGCCAACTACTTAAAGTTGGTTTTATTGCACTTTTGGAAAGTGAAATAAGGCCAACTTCAGAAAGTTGGCCTTATTTCACTTGGCGTTATTTCACGGCACCATGGGGAGTCTCTATTAGACCCACAGAAGCCAAAACAACCGTTTTTAGAATTTTTGTCTGTCTGTCTGTCTGTCTGTCTGTCTGTCTGTATGTTTGTACGCGCATCACGCAAAAACTACTGCATGGAATTGATTGCGGTTTTCGCAGATATATTGGTAGTATGCCAACTTAAAATATAGGCTATATTTTATCGCAGGAAAATATATAATTCTGGTTGTTTTTAGGGTTCCGTACCCAAAGGGTGAAAATGGAACCCTATTACTGAGACTTCGCTGTCCGTCTGTCCGTCTGTCCGTCCTTCACAAGGCTGTATCTCATGAACCGTAAAACTTAGACACTTGAAATATGAACAGATGATGTATTATTGTGTTCCCTATAACAACAAATACTAAAAACTAAATAAAATAAAATATTTATTGGGGCTCCCATACAACAAACGTAATTTTTTTGCTGTTTTTATAGATAATGGTACGGAACCCTTCGTGCGCGAGTCCGACTCGCACTTGCCCGTATTATTTAAATATTGCTGCAAACGAACGTTATTCAATGAACTTAACCCAAAATTAAAAGATTTTAAGGAAGTTAGAGTCTCACTTACATAATAAAATGGTGCCACACTTACCTACGTATACATGAATAGAAATAAGTTAGTCGTTCTGAATAGAAGTTACATCAAAAACATCATAGATGGCACTATTTACCACCATATAGACAATGCCTCATTCAGCGAAAGCAGAAATCGAAAAATAATGTAACCATAAAGAACGGTGAACGAGCAATACTTACGCCCAAAACTGATGAAGCGGAGCTGCCATAAATAGCAGTATCGACGCGCAGCATCGGTTTGAAAGTGGGCATTCCAATTAGGTATATTCGTATATTGCTTCAGAACTTAACCCTCCAACTTTGCAATTTAAACCGTTATGATACTTCGAAATAATACTATACAGAAGCCAAAACTCTTACGGCTGTAGAGCTGGTAAAGTATATAGCTTTCATACCACGCATACCCCCCATTTTGAACCGTTTGTGCAAAAACAAAAATATACTGAGATACCTACTTTATTCTAAAATCCACGCGTATGAAGTAGCGGGCAATAGCTAGTTAGACATAAAAAACACATAGTTTTTAAGGGTATGGCAATTCGCGGGTTTTTCCTCGCATTTCGTTATTTTGCTGCAGTCATAAAACGCAATTTATTATTTTGCATATCAACAATTCGCATTTTGCTATTTCGCAGTTCTTATTTGGCAATTGATTTATTTCGTCTTGCGTACATCTCGCTGAAAGATGAACTCGCATTTATTACTTCGCGTTTCCCTATTTTGCTTTTTTTTTATTTGGCAAAATATAATTTTTTTTTGGCTTTAATTTTAACACACGTTAAGAAATTTCTCGCGAAACGGTTTGCGAGATAAGTAAAGTTGAAAACATTATAAGTCAGTTGATGAAAACGCAAAACAAAAAAATCAGCGAGATGAACAAAAGGCGAAATATCAATTTGCCAATTGACTCTTGTGAAATAAATGAAAAATATTAAAACATTCGCGAGATAATTGTTTGCGAAATGAAAAATGCAAATTGTTGGGCAACCAGTTTTAAACTTTTGGATTTTTCAAAGATAATTTTATTGCATGATTAGTTTTTCCGAGAAAACTCTTAAGCTAATTACAATCAAGTGGACAACTGGGTCGTACGAACTTGCTCTAAGTGTTAAAATGGTCTTGGGGCTTGAGATTTTCGAAAAAAAAACATTGAAAAAATCATATGAAATTTTATTAATCACTTAAAAATCAATAGTTAAAACGTTTTTTGGAGAAAATGAAGTAAGCCATTAGATTTCTTTTGCTTTTTTAAAATTTAAGGAAATTTTTTTTTCAAAATCGTTCGACCAGTTTTTTCAAAAACCGTTTTTTTTTTGAAAAACTTTTCGAAAACATATTCCTAATTTTTTTTTAAGTATGCCAACTTCTAGAACTTTGTAGTTTTAATCAGAAAAATGAAATTTAAAAAAAAAATTGATTAAACCGTTTTTGGAAAAAAAAAAAAATAAAAAAAAATTTAACTTTTTTAAAAATATATTATATTTTGTTTTTAATGTACATTATGCAGCCATTTAGTAATTATCGAACATAATAGAGCAAGTACGTGAGACCCAGTCGTGCATTATATTGTTAAATATTTTCTAATACATTATGTACTTCGTAGAGGATTCGTACAATAAAAAATGAGAAAATTGAAAAAAATTTAAATTATTAATCTGACGGAATTTTTTATATGTATGTATGTATGTAATGTACATGGATACCTAATATGTATTAGTTTTTTGTTTTGATGTCAAAAAAAATCTTTCAATGCACAAACAAAGTATGTGGCAACAAAGCAATGACAACAATTACGAGTAAGCTAGTATTACACGGTCATCGAAATCTGCCATTTCAATGACATTCTGAAGTCACAAGAAAATAAGTCACTGCAACGTCAGTTCACTGTCATTTTCACAGTGTCATAGCTAGCTACAGCGGCGATCACGCGAATGGCGCAAGTCTGCCATTGGTGTCCAAAAATGCGATGACGGGTAAAGTTTGTCATTGTGATTTTTGACATTCGGTGTCATTGCCATAACATGCAAAAGATTGACGATCACACGACTTGACCTCTTTCAAAACTTCGAAAGTTGAAGAAACCGCGATGACAGAAGTCATTTTTCGCAATGACGATAACACGACATTCATAAATTGAGTCATCGTGTCTGAAAATATTGACGTGAGTTTGTAAAGTTCCAATAAATAAAAATATTCCAATCACAGCAAATGAAAGAAAAATAAAAATGTCAAGAAAAAATACACTGGGGATGGCGATTCTAGCAACATACATATATTATATTGGAGGAAAGCCAAGCCGAAGAAAACGACGACAACCAAAGACCATCGCGAAGAGTTCGTTATTCTGTGTAAACCTAGCTTAACAGTTGAAAGGCTAAACTGATCTCAGTTTCTAAGTTTTGGCTTATTTCATTTTCATTTACAAGCAACTTAATTCAATTGGAGGTCTTAGTTTAACGAAATGACTGCCAAAATGTTCGTATCTTATAACGTTAATAACCGCACGGACCAATAAGATACAGACCGCCAATTCACTGTTCTCTTTTTGCCTACAAGCTGAAAATCAGCTGATGTGCCATTTATTCTGAGAGTGTATCGATCTCCTGTGCCTTTTAAATGGGAGCAGCAAACACACCACAAAAATAAATGTCACATGCAGGGATGCACAAAATGCACAAGCAGAGATACACACGTATTCACAGACGCGGACAAATATTTCGAGGGTGTTTCAGGCAAGAGGGGTACAAGTTGACGGTCTGTATTGGACTGTGGTTATAACACTGACAATATGCTCAAAATTCGGGACATAAACACTTCTTAAAATAAGAATTTGAACTTATTTGCTCGAAAACTGTGTTATGTATCATCGTGCTATTGCACCTACAGATCAAGTACGTGCGACCCAGTCGTCCTTTTAAGTTTTTATGTTAAAATAATTCAATATTAATGACTCACATTCCCAGTAAATGTATCTTCGTTTAGTATGAAAAATTTAAACTTTTGAAGTTAAAAGAAAATTTGATGCAATTGTCCATTTTTCAACATAAACTATAAAACAATATAGTGCACTCGGGCGTATGCGTACTTTTCTGTATTTAATTAATTTAATTAAAAAAATCTACCATGTTCTCATATTTCAGACAAACTAATTGGAAGGTAAGAATGTTTTAGACAAAGTAACTGGATACTGGACGCTATAAACATAATGAAGTAGTCAAACTTGTCGCTTAATGCTCAAAATGTTTAGAGCTATCATCGCGCTATCTACTCGGAAGGGCAGAACAATGGCTGGAGGACCAGCTAGTTTTTATAATAAATTTGAAAAGTTGTTCGATGAAAAACATAATAGTTGGACCCATTTGGTTAAACGAAATTTCCATAACGTTTGCAACAGTTCTAAAAGGGTTTTTACGAAAAGCGAAAGATCCCTTTAATCGAAGAAATTTGAGAAAATTCAATTTGTTTATATGGATCTTGTGTTTGAAGCTTAAAAAATATCGAATTATGATTCGAACTATATGGTGATGAGGATTTTGATTGTTGTGTGGTATTTTTAACTTTATTAAATTGGAATATTTTTTATTCTTTTTCGATAATTCGTAGAAAAAAGAATTCGATTGTTTTTATTGGTTTATAAATTACATAAAATTATAAAATTCGTAAAAAAAGTATGTTTAAATCATCAATAAATATAGTCTTATAATTCTTACAAAGAAAATAATACTTGGTCACAAACTAAACTGCGTACCTTTGAGGCTGTTCAATGTCCTGCCCAACAAATCCCATTGGTGCCGAAACCCCAGAGTTGAATGTCATCGGTGAAAAATGAACTAATCGAAATGGAAAAGTTATTGGCTGCAACTGAGCCATCACTTGGTTAGATTCCTGTGGCTGTGGTTCCATATCTTCAACAGCAATTCTAAACTGCTCCTTCTGTCGATTATGACCAACAGCAACTGGATTGTATGTGCTCTGCGCTTCTGCCTGTTCCTGTTGGTGGTGGCGATGGTAATTAAAGTTATCGATTTGTTGTTGAATTAGTTGCTGTCGCAGATTACTCGATTGCTTGGCTGCAGTATATTTTGCATCTCTGCTCGATGGATAGCCGGATTGATCATGGTTTTCTCCACCACCACCACTACCACTCACGCTGTAGGAGTCATGATGTTCTTCTTTAATTTCATGATGTTCGTGAGGTGGTTCTTCATAGTGTTGAGGTTCTTCTTCATGATGCTGATGTTGTTCGTACTTGTATGGAGGCTGAATGTACACTGGAACTTTCTTCTCAACTGTGACCTGTTTCTCAACTTCAACCTTATAAGGAACTCTTTTTTCAACTGGATATGGAACTGGTTTTTCTATATGGACAGGAACTTTTACCTCAACAGGATAGGGAACAGCTTTGAATACTGGATATGGCTTTGGAACATGAATAATCTTGTTGACAATCTTCTCTACAGGATACGGTTTTGGAATATGAATGATCTTCTCGACAATTTTCTCCACTGGCACCCTCACGTGAACGATTTTCTCCACTGGATACGGAACTTTAACTTCAACCCTCTTCTCAATGTGAACCGGTTTTTCTACGATCTTCTCCACTGGATAAGGTTTTGGTACGTGAACGATCTTCTCGACGGGAACATTAACAATCTTTTCAACGATTTTTTCCACTGGATACGGCTTTGGCACATGAATAATTTTCTCAACAGGAATATGCACAATCTTTTCAACTGGATAAGGTTCCTTCTTTACTATCGTTTTCACATGATTATGATGATGATGGTGGTGATGATGTTTCACCTTAACATGCTCTTCGTGTCCTTCTGAGTATTGAATTTCCTCATGAGGTGCCTCTTCGTGATGATGAACTTCAGATTCCTCTTTATGCTCTTCTTTGTGTTCAATATGCTCGTGGTGTTCTTCGAAGGTATGATGGACCTTCTCCTCTTCCTCCTCATGCTTCTCTTCAGGCTCGTGCTTGTAGTGGACTTTTGCAGCGATGAATTTTACCTTTTTCAAATGCTTAACTGGTTTGGCGATATGGATATAGTGCTTGGTGCCTCTTTTATCGCGGTTGGGATTCTCAGCTTCAACATTTGATTCCACACCCTGGCTTTCGTTGGGCAGTCCTTTTGCATCGAGATTCAGGGATTCCCTAGCTTTTTTCGACCGTCTACATTGTGTATGATCCACTATAGCCAATACCAAGAGTATTGTAATGGGCTATTTCGTAAAAAGAAATTACTAAGGTGAATTAAACAATCTCGCTGAGTATTCCGCCAGTCACACACAAACACACACACACTTACCACTAGTTTCATTTTGTTATTAAATCCTTTGACAATAAGCTATAAATATGTCCTTCTTAGCTGTTCCACCCTAGTTGGTGGCTAAAGTTAATTTACTTAACCACAAACTAGTGCGATAATATTTATAACCATGAAAAAATAGCTTTGATTTTTAACAAAATGAAGAGGTGGCATAATGTATCTTTTTTCATTTTTGTTTTATTGGCTTTCTCTGATGGGAGTTGGAAGGTATAATATGAAGGAGAGGAATGGAAGAAATGAGAGCAAAAGTGTTAACTATTAACTAATATTATAGTGTAAAGGCATAATGACGATTGCGTGTCAGATGTTCTATTATATGAATTTTATTAAAGAAAATTTTTAAAATACCTGACGATCATGCCAAACAGGAACGTTAAATCGTTTATAGAGAACGGCGAAAGAGCGGCAGCGTTTCGGTACCTAGACACCATATGGTTGCACATGTGTCTTCCTGATGCGATGTATAAAAAAAAGACAAGACCTTGGTATGGGGTAGCAAGTAATTATAGCTAAAACACAGTGTTTGAACTTTTAAAGTTGCAATCAATTGATTGGATTACACTTTTTAATTAAATTTTAAGCAGTTAGTAGTGTTGAAGTATATAAATATTAAGAATATGCATTAAGTAGTTAATTATATTGAAGATGATTTACTTATAGTGAAGTGAACCGGGTGAAATGTGGAAGCAATATAACTTCCGTTTGTAGTTTACTTTTATTTTAATTTACAGCCGATGAACGGAACTACGCAGTTTTGGATTAAAAAGGGGAGCTTTTGGATTTTGATCGTTCAAATGCTTTTATGAAATCAGAGGTTTGGTTACGTTTGTGAAATGGGGTAAGGTACCTAATCCCAATGTTGGACATTACCTACTTATTGTGATAAGACAACCATGTGAGGATTCAACTTCATTTTGGCAAAGTCGAATTAAATTATATTCCTTATCATTTGGTCCCTCTTTTACACGTTATTTTAGTTAATCCCAAAAACTTCCAATTAGAGGCCTTTTGATTTGTTTGTAGGCATCCCCAAGGCCAGAGACCCACGGGGGATTGTAGCCATTTCAAATTACTAATAAAGAGTTACAATAAAATTTAATAAGAGGTGGTAACGAAACTCAACATACATAGCAACATAAATAGCTAGGTAGTTTTTAGAACTACGTTTTTTATACCCTATTCCATAGAATAGGTATATTGTATTTGGTGTGGAGTTTGTAACATAGAGAAATAATGCTGTTAGGTATAGAAAAATACATATATTCAGACTCAGAATCAAAAGCCTAGTCGATTTAGCCATGTCCGTCCGTCCGTCCGTCCGTATGAATACTTTCTAGAGGTCGCAATTTTTGAGCTAGAAAGCTGAAATTTGGTATATAAAATCTTTAGTTCAAGAGTAAGAACCGGTAAAATCCGCCCACAAACAAGCCCACAATCGCCATTTTTGATGAACAACCTCAAATTGGTCAAATTAAATTATGTTTTTTGTACAGTTGCTATAAAAGCATAACGCTAAAATTTTGCAAACGTAAGCTTTAGGTAAATTTCTTCCAATAAAATAAAAATATTTCAGTTTGGGCGTGGCTGACGCCCATTTTTCATACAGAACCATCAATAATGTTTTTATAAAATAACAATTGTTATATTAACGCGAAAAACATTAAATTTTTTGGGTATTACTGGCACAAAAACATCTTGTGTATGAAATCAAAAAAAATTGATTTTGGGCGTGGCTGACGCCCACTTTTTATAAGAAACTATAAAAAAAATGTTTTTGTAAATAAACGGTATTTCTAATGAATCCGCAAGTCAAAATTTTGCGTCTCTTAAGTGAAACTAAACAGTTTGTGTATGAAAAGGAATTTTGGGTGTAGCTTACGCCCACTTTTCATGAAAGAACAAAAAACGTAGTCTCAAAAATTTAAGGTACCTCCAATATTCAATTTAAAACTTTTCTTTCCGTTCGTTATTTGAAAAATATATCTTTACATTTTCTTGTGTAAATTTTTTCAATACGCCCACTTTTAAAGGCGTGATTTTGATAAAATACCTTTGTTTAGGTAAGATTGTTTAAAAACTACTCGATTCAGCTGTAGTTTTACTGATACTGATCAAAGCTCAGTTAGTGCTTCAAATTTTTATGACACGCTCACTTTTAAGGGGTGTTTCCGTCAAAAGTTGTATAAGGCATTAATTTTTTAACGTTTTTTAACTATCGGTCGCAGTTTTGAAGTAAAAAGATGAACACTTAGATTTATATTCTTTGGTTACGTAGCAGAGTGTGGTCCAAGAATTGTTAAAACCACCCATAATCGCTATTTCCATTCAAATTCTAATTTTTAAAAATTTAAGTTTTGTCTTGTTTTGTTCAATCGATCTGCAAGAATAAAATTGAATGTCACTGAGCTCATACCAATTGCCTTGGCAATAAAAAGTTTTAACTTTGGGCGTGGCGCACGCCTTTTTTTATTTTGCCAGCACTAATTGAACATCACACCACACAAAATTTATGTTATTGAATTTTTTTCTGTCTGCTAAAGAAGAATTTTGTTTCTGAATCTGAAACATCGGCTGGCTGCGGGAGGCAGACGCATACACATACAAAATAATAGGGAACAGGGTATCCAACAGTTCGTTGCAAACGTACTGTAGCTCTCGCTTATGTTTTTTATTTGCTCTGTTTGTGCAAGTATTGGATCGTATGCAGTAAATAAGTCGTTATTTTAACAAATGCAGATAATAAGAAAGTAATCAAATTGGCTTTAAATTTGATTTTACGTTGTATAATTTACTACACATCACTTTAAATTTACGTTGAAAATGCTTTGAATTAACAACGCAACTCATAGACCACAAACCATTCCGAAATCTGCTTAAATCAAAGTTTTTCTCTGGGTGTATGAGTATGTAAAGGTTCAAGTCAAGCTACGACGATTGTCAAATCTGTCAGTGAAAAATTGTCTTAAAGGTCTTACAAACATGTGAACTTACAATTAATTGTCAGAAAACTGTAAGACATTTGCATTGCATTGTAAGATATTTGCTATTGTCAGCTCATTGTCAGAGCGTTGGTAGACCTGACAATATTATAAGACGTGGCAATCTTCTGTACATAGCTTTAGTTATTAAACTCAGGGACAAATGTAGGATGGCTTCAGAGAATTGAATTATCGGACTTAACTCCGCCTCCCCCAGATAAGTCTTGCGCTGGAGTCTATTTACACGAATAATTTATATGAACTTACTTAAAAAAGTTTATTTCTGCCATAATTGTGAATAAATATGTAGATAAGATTTAACGTAGAGAACTTCAGTAGATAGTAATTTTTGTTATCTCAAGGGGGATACAGAATCAGAATTGCCGGAAAAAATTTGATGCACTTTTAGGTAGGTAAATAACGTCACTTATTTCGCGATGTTTTCCAAGCAATTAAATAAGCCATTACCGTACCATAATAGCGACTTAGGTTCAAGTGTGTCAAATTTGGAAACAAAATGATGCAGGAGCGTACATCGGGAGTGCTAGATGGGCAATTTGCTTATATTAGTGCAGTCGACAGTTACTTTTAGGTGGACAAAGGTCGGAAGTCAATGAAACTTAGAGACTTTGTTCAGGGGTAGTTAACTAACATTTTGCTAAGCTTTTGACCTTGAGCGCCATGTGGAAAAAGAGGAGGGGAAGGGGAATGCACATTTTTCGACGTGGCTCCGGTTTTCCCTCAATAGCTTTTTTCCTTTGCTTTAGGGAATAACATATTTCACAACTGACGACATATTTTTGGTGTTTTGTATTAAAACGAAAAGCAACTAGCTGTCCATAAGTATTACCCCCTATCATGGTAACCGATCGGAGAGGAAGTTCCTCCGATTCGGACGAAATGTACGAATTTTGTATCATGGTAGCCGTTCCGATTGTTTAATCGGACATTCTTCCGAAAAAATTGAAGCAGCCTTTGAATGTCAAAATCCTAATAATGTGTTCTTTTCGATTGTCTCCGACAGCAAATCACATGCGGAACTTTGTCTGACGGCAATAAAAAATACATATTTTTTTTAAATAAAAAAAAGACTAACTATGCAATTTCTTGAGTTTTTGTTTTATGAGTCTTTTATCTTTGTTTGAGGCTCTTAGCTCGTATTCTGAATTTCATCCCCTAAACATACTGATGTGCTGTGCAGGATCAGTCCACTACAAAAAAAGGTCAAACTTAATTTATTTTTTGCTTGCCTTATGCCATGTATGTGCACATGAACACAATATGGTCCGATCGAAACTTCTTTTCGATCTGCGGATTCTCCGAACGGATACCATGATAGGCGAAGATTAGGTCAATGGGCTAGTTTAGTTGTGTAACTCCTTTGAGGGAGTAGTTTTACATTACGTCTATTTTCGAGCACTTTCTGACTACTCACGCTCTTCATGGAATATTTCATTCAGATTTCAAAATGATTAAAGTTCTTAAGTGTGAAAGTGGTCTTGGGGCTTTAGATTTTGGAAACAAATTAAAGGAAACAAATTTTTTTGAACACTTAAAAATCACTAGTTAAAACTTTTTTTCAAAATCGTTCGACCAGTTTCTTCAAAATAAACAGTTTTTTTTCAAACTTTTCGAAAATATATTCGAAATTTGTTTTGAGTAGGTATGTCAACTTTTAGCACTTTGTAGTTTTTACCATAAAAATAAAATTTAAAAAAATGGATTATTTAAACCATTTTTGAAAAAAACAAACACAAATTAAATTATTTATTTATTAAGAATTTATATTATTTCGTCTATGAAAGGACTTCGACATTAAAAATTTCATTGAAATTTGTCAAGTGGCTTACGAGAAAATCTGATTTATAAAAACCAGTCCTATGGGAGGTGCCCTTATAAGACTTTTCCTGAAAAATCTATCCGATCCAAAACATAGTTTATACAAAAAACACCATTTTTGAGAAAAAATTAATTTTTCATTAAAAATCGGATGGCAGGTACCGTTAGATTTAGAGCTAGAATGCTTATTGCAAAAAATTTTCTGTAAGACGTCATAATAATGCTGTGTACCAGTTTTGAAGCAAATCGGTTCGGCCGTTTAGGTTGAAGTTGCCAATACAGACAGACGGACAGACAAAAGAGTTGTCGAACCCACTTGTTTAGGCTTCTCTATCTTCGTAATGTTGTTTGATTGCCGAAAAAATATTTGTTTACGAATGCATAACTTGCCTTGTTAGTACCTTTAATCGCAAGTAAAAATTTGTATGTTATGGGTTAGAACAAAGCTACTTTATTGAAGTTTCAGTAGTGATCAAATTTGTTGTGCACAAAACTTTAACGCACTTTTTATATTTAAGAAATACTCATCTTTAGGATTTGATTAAATTTGAACTGTTTTGTTCACAGAGCAGATTTTTCACAAAACGAATACAGCTTTGTCTTCCTCGATTTGTAGAGTGCTCTCATTAGCACTCTTCATTAAAAGAGCTTGTTAGTTAGAGGCTTACTACCAAACATGGGACCATCATATTAATGTCCAGAAAACGAGGATAATGATTTTTGAGAGTCAACAGGGAAAAATAATGAAAGAATATTGGCGTTTAATACTGAGTGAATTTAAGTATCCCCAAGTGTTGCTAACTGCAAACTTGAACTTTAAGAATATACGAAAAGGACAAAAGCAATGCAGCCAAAAGATATTTACCACTTCATTGTCATCTGTTCAATTTCTCTAGAAATACGAAGCTTATATTTCCAACAAACCACTGGAGCATTTCACTGATTTTAGATTGGCAGCTATAAGCGGAACTCCACTTGTTGGCTCTTGAGCGTAAGCTTATAAATGTTTGCTTGCTTTTTCCTTAAAATGAAAAATAATAGACAACACCGTAATTTTAAAAGCAATTACATCAAAAACTATATTTATTTTTCCCCATTCGCATCAAAATAGGTATACATAGGTAGAGGTACATCGTTATATTTTATGTACATACTTTATAAACATATTTATACATCATTTCATTTCCAACACAAATGTTTTGCTTTACAATAGTTGCTTTGTACTTAATAACATTTATGTAGGTACTCACTTAAAATCTAGAAAAAAAACCGTTTCATTTATAAACTTGTTAAATATAAATCATTTAGTTTGTTACTATACCCGTTTTTGTTTTTGGCTTTTGTTATTTTTATTCATGCATATAAAAACTAAATAATTTCTATAAAATTTATAAAAAAGAAAAATAAACAGTTAAAGTAAATAAATTATTAAGACAAAAAAAAACTCAACTTGTAAAAAAAAAAGAAGAAAAACAATAAATTGAAAAACAAAACTCTTCAACTCGAAATTAATGAAAATACAAATAATTCGGCTTGATTAGTTTATTCTTGCTTAAGCACACCCATCTCCTCGAGGAGGCCTTGAAAACCGTCTGGCAGTCGTCCTTCATTCAATTCTGTGCTCCATAACTTGTACTGAAATTAAATGTTTCAATAATAATCCAAGACTTTGCATAGAAATAAAAAGAAAAACATACTCTATCCAATTCGGCGCGAAGAGCCAACACTGCCTTCTCACGATCAGCTACTAATTCTTCGAGATATTGATAGCGGAGCTTCTTCCTGGCACGGCATTCTCTAGCACTTTGTCTGCTTCGTTCTGGAATAGAAATCAAAGTTGCAAAAAAACTAGCAAAAAGATTCGGATTAGGTTCTTACCAAGTTTAGCTCGAATGTCTATTTTCTCCGTTGAAGCTTTGCGACCAGGTTTACGTCCACGTTTTCCGCCCTCCTTACGCTCCTCAAACGGGAAAATTTTTAATTGCATGAGATTTTGATAAAGGCAAAGGTTTTTTGTATTTAATCCTAATCTAAGTTTTGTTGCAAGTTGCATTAGCATGAAGTAGATTCTTGAAATATTGACGAAATATTCTAAATTTTTGATTTAAAGCACTGCACTCTTTCACACACAAATAATTATTGTAACATTTTACTAAAAGAATAAGACACCAGCAAATTATAAAAATTTAAGAAGATCAATATATTTTTATATAAACTCTAGGTTTATATGGGTAGACTAGCACTGGGAACTGAAAGAGCTATAATTTTATAGGCCTTATGTTATCCTAATATTCCTTTAAACCTCCCTTACGAAAAAGAGATTACAATTATTAAAGTAGATGTAGATTTGCTTTTGGTGGTAATCGCTTTCTTAAAATAAAAAAAAAAAAAGAACATTCACACAGGATGTAAAAAAGCATATTCAACACCTTCTACAAAAAATCAGAACTCTATGTTCGCGCCAGACTAATTTTGTTGGGGTGACAGCAACCTGAATGTTATAATGTGCAGTCTCATTAAGTAGTTCAAATCCACTCGGACTTCAAACATTTTCCCGATGATCTGCTCTAAGAGCTCTAAGACTTAGCTCGTTAGAAAGGCTTTTCCAAATTTTACATTGCAAAATTACATTGCTCGACTCTTATGAGTGTATTTTATAAATAGTGGCACCGTGTATGACATTTTTGTTTTAAATACTTTGGTCTATCATTCGAGTGGCGCTATTTCATTGTAATAAATGCCAGAAATGTTCAGAAAAATAGGTGAAAAGCAAGTACATTTTTAAGCATTCAATACATCTCATAGAAGCGTCATCCTCAGTTCAGTCCTAACCCCGCATGGTCCAAACACAATCATGCTTCATGGAGAATTTATGTTGAAAAGCAAATAAGCTATGGCTTAGAGAAAACTGTGTCGTATTGCACACTCATGGACGTATATATATATATATATAAATATATATTATGGACTGCTACTTTCCTAATACAAGTTGGTTTTATATTTTAGTCTGTCATTTTCGGCGACTCTAGCCCTCCTCACTGCAACTAGTGGCAACAAAATGGCTTTTGGCTGCGCTCCCTTTGCTATAGCTGAGATTGTTTAAGGCAAAATATCATAAACATCGCATATTTCAAGGACGATATTTAAAAAACATCATACATGTCGCCCGTTTTCTATAGATAAAATTCAAAAATGTTCGTTAATGTTTGTTGGTAAATGCAACTTTTTTAAGAACATGTGACGTGAGCTTCTACCTATATTAAAATTTTAAGTTGTTCATTTTTCTAGACCTAGCATCGCGATCTTATTTTGGAACATTTTTTTAAAATTATTTTATAAAGCTGAAATTAGACTAGCAGTCCATATATGTATAATTGGTCCATGGCTACACCCAAGGTTATTACTTCAAGTCCTACTTTTACCTTTTTTTTGTTTCATATTAGAAAGTGACAAATCCGTGGAGTACATCTTACCACGAAAAAGCAGATTGAACGTCTTTCAGCTTTCCATTCCTGCAGAAATGGATTTTGGCTACTTATCGAACTGTTTGTAGGTACGAGAATACAATACATAATTTTAATCTTATAGGGTCATATCCCCGATAGTCGAACACTTAGTGCCTTGCATTAAAGTAATCGCTCACTGTAAGAGAACCTTTCAACTTTAATTTGATGTTAATGTACATAATTAGATTCTGAAACTCAAATTTCATTCAATAAATTTTTTTTTTTTTTTGTAACTTTAACTATTTTTTTATAAAAAAAAAATAAAAACTGAAAAACAATCCAATTCCCCAGTAATCGAACACTTCGTTCCTAAAGCCGAACATAAAGTTTCCTTATTTCGAACACAGTGATTTGTGTTAAGACTAACATTAAAAAAATACATAAAAGACATTTTTGCGTTTTTTCTATTTTAAATTATGAAAATATTTTTTTATTCGTCAATTCTATTGAAACACATAAACCAAAATTATATTAAACATAATAGAATTAAAATAATGCTCTATTTGCGGGCAGTAGTTGTCTTCCTTTTTTTGTTTTTATAGGTTTTGGTATTTGGATACTTTTCAAAACTGGATCAAGTGCTACTTGGTGAGTCAACTAGTTTTCAAATGTGAGGCTAGAAGTTGTGAGACAGCTCCGTCATAAATGAAATTGTTACTGTTCGGACAAAGGAAACCAAAATTTTGTTTACAGTGAAAAAAGTTTTTCGAATACTGGCCCCTAAGATTGTATTGTATTTATTGTTAGAAATACTTAAAAATTATTTTGTTTCTTATAATATTTTAAGCCTGAATTAAAAAAAAAACAATTTTGAAGAAGTTGCAAAGATTTAGTTTCCTTTGATCGAACAGCAAAAATAAAATGATATAATAAACTTTTTAGATAAAATTTTTACTAAAATATACATTATAATAAAGAAAAACCTTAAAATATATGTATCTACCTTAAATTACACCTTAAAAACACAGTTTATCAAGACACTCGAATCAGTTTTTATTTTCTACCAAAACCCTCAAAACAAACAACCATTTTTTAACCGTTTACATTGATTGTGCTAGTTGGTAGTTTCTGTGAGTTTGCATTAGAAGAAATTGAAAAAAATAACGCAGTTTAAACGGTGTTTATCAAAGTGTTCGACTACTGGGATTGTTCGAATTTAGGCAACCCTACCCTACTACGTTTTCATTGGGCCCGAAATTAGCTCATTTAGAAATTAGATGAGTGTTTTCATTTAAGTTTGCTAATTTCGTTTGACACCAAGTTGTTATTTTGTTTTGTTTAATTCTGCCGTGCCCATGGATTTTGTTTCCAAATTGAAATTTTATAAAATATCAGTTCAAAATTCAATTGAAGTTCAATTGATTTGTATTCAAAGAATATGTCCAAATGAGTTATTTTGAAATGAGAATATGTATGGGAAATGAGTTAATTTTGAAACTCGCTACCAAATATTTTCATTTGCACAAAATTTTAATCTTTAAACGCCGTTTTTTTATTTATCAAAATATTTAGCCTTATAACGTCCCTGTTTGTTTTCTTCGCCTTCCCCTTTTAAAAGAAAAAAAACTTCAGAAGCATGAATGCTATGGATATGGAAGACCTAGATGAATGAGACACCCCTGTTTTATTTACAATCAAATTCCTACTACGCAGTTAGCGAAAACAAAGAAAATCAATCTAAACTCACAAAATTGAACGTTTTTTGTGTAAGTTTATGCATTAAAGTATAAATACAACTATGTATGTTTTCTTATAAATTATATTCTTTTCAACAAATTTGAACAGAATGCTATCGAAAATTCCATCACATTCTATAACAATGAATTCTAACCAAATACAGGAATGCATTCTTAATTTATTTACTTACAGACAGATTTGGTTCTTCGGACATAATCATATCGTCGCAATCCATTTTCGAACTGCACTTTTTATTAAAATATATTTGAAAATATTAGAAAACACAAAAATACGAAAATTAAGCCACTTTTTTGTTTTTAATGTTTACGATTGACTTGCAGAAAAACGTTTGATGGAATGATGCTTGCTTTTTTTTCTTTGAGGCGCTTGTTGATTGGCAACTAGACTGTGAGTGGAAATGAAATAGATAGATGTGTTTGCAAAAAGGCTTTTGGCATATAAAATATAGGGATGTCTACACGTATGCAGCCGTGTTATTTGTTTCGCTTGTATACACTGATTTGGGTGGTCTTCTTGTCCAGTTAAATGAGTTTGTGTCTAATTATTTGTTATTTTTCGTAGTCAGTTTCGCTATTTTGACTTCGGTTCTCTGTCGAATGTAAAATCGGCTGTATTGACAAGTCAATAATTTAAACTGACATAACCCATAGCTGTAGTACGTTCGTTTAATGGATTTAATTGACTATTGTCAACAATAATCAATTTTTGTCGTTCTTTAATTCCGAAATTTCAACAATGTGTAATACTACGTTTTCATTAGGGCAAAAAAGGTGATTTCGAAGAAAATTTCCAAATTCGATTATACTTCCCATACAAAATAAAATACATATTTTTTTATTTGGACGAAATCAAGGTTGCAAATTATGTGAAAAGAAATCAAACGCAACTAAATTGAAAACGATTGAATAGATATTTTTTAAAATGTCAATTTGAAACAAGATCCAAGGCACCGGCAAAAATAAACAAACCAACATGCAAAGCAACGGCAGTAGTAAACAAAACAAAACAAGAAGAAAGAATGAAAAGGTTGTAAAAAAGAAGAAGAAAGAAGGTAGCCTGTTGTCAAATCAAATGTGCAAACCCAGATGAAAACACTTTTTTAAAAAATTTTCAAATATCCTAATTACAGCCTTAATGAAAACGTAGTATTACACTCTCGACGTTCTTTTATGCACAATAAAGTTACGTTCTGTAACAATATCCAACTCCTTTTCTCGACATAACTTGAGAGTGTTGATTTGTCAAAAGTAAAAAAGGGTAGAATTTGTTTACAAATTGAACTTAATTCTTTAGGTTGCGAGAGATTTTAATTTGTTGTGGTATATTTTTATACATATAATTTCAAATAAAATAAAATTAAAATGGAATATATTTTGGTTCGATCAGAAAAAGGAAAAATGTTTGTGCGAGACAGTTTGGTTTTGTGCCTTTATAGGTCGAATGATAAAAATGTGATTTGTTTATATTTTAGTGTGAATTCTCATTGCATTGTTTGTGTTTTTTTTTTAAGAAAAGTGTGTTTCTTTTGCTTTTTATAAAATTTAACATTAGTCGTTTTTAAATGAAATTGTTACAATCCTATCAAACTCTAACAGGACACGGTAACACTTATTTTTGGGATAACTACATAATCTGGAAAAAACGAACGCATCACAGGTGTTGAGATTGCTGCGTGCGAACGACACTTAGGACCAAAACTCTCATTAGGACGGTAATGTAGTTTGTAGTTAGAAGAAAGTTGTAAGCAAAACGTAACAAAGAAAGGTTCAAAATAAAAAAAACATATATGTATTTGCACTGAGTATGATATGTACATTACAGTAGACGCTCCATATAGTGAACCTCTGTATAGTGAATTATCCAATATAGTGAACCACCAAAATTTAACACAGCGTAGGTACTCTAAATAGTGAACTATGAGAATCTCAATATAGTGAACTCATTTTTTTTGTGATATTCAACCAAAAATTATTCTGCTGCAATGCGCCTGTGAATGTCAACTATTTTTCTGAAAAATTTACCATTCCTTTGTGTGTTTTTCACACTTTGGCACGAATGTCAATATAAAGCAGCCCTATCAAACAAGATTTTGATATGGTTTAAATATTTATACATTTATTGTAGTCGTTAGTGTATGATATATCTTTGGGACATCTGACTTCCGGAGGTGGAAACTAAGCCTCACAAATGGTTTTTGAAATTAAGAAGAAAAAATCTGTGAGACAGTGGATTGATTTTAAAACAGAAGGCATTTTTTCGTCGAAAGTGATTGCTGCTTTGAAATAAAAATTGATATATTTTTTTTTGTTCTTATTTAAACTGTTGGAATTATTGTTGTATTTATTACAAAATTTAGTATTGGTAAACATTTAAAAACCTCCGTTTGAAATAGTGAATAATTTCGATGTAGTGAACAGGCTTGGTTTTTTATTAGTTCACTTTATCGAGCGCCTACTGTATATTCAAGAATAATAACAATTTCTTTAATAAAAATAATATAAACAGCCACCCGTATCTTAATTAAAAATCAAAGACCATTCCTTGCGATGTGTAACGGGCAAATAGTTTAGAGTAGCAATGTCTCAAGCTATCCCACTGAAACATTTCTTATAAAAGAAGATTAAGGATACAAATTGATATGCTCCTAACACTGTGTGGATTCAAATAACAAAAATGTAGGTCGAGGTCGAAGGCTAAACTATTTTTACACTGCAAATATCAATAAATGTTTCTCTAGACTCGCTTGCAAACATGTTGCCCAGCCACAGGTACAGCAGTGCATTAACTCCTTCTGGAACATAGTGCAGCAACAAGATACTCCTTCTATTCCTATTCGCGTGACCGAGCTTTATTTCTAGACAGATGAGCCTCAAGTTGTTTTTGGATTTCAAACGCGCCTGTTACCATGATTTCATTTGAATGATTGTTGTCGTTAGGCTTCCTCAGTCAGTGTATAGCCTTTTTCGTTACATGAATTCTTTGTCTCCGGTCCTGTTCAGTTATCTAAGTACCTAAGATAGACTTCAAGATTTTATGACTTGTTTACTTCGATTCCAAAGACGTAGTCTGATTTTTCAAATAATTCAATAATTTGTTGAGTTTCCAACCTCTAAAGAGTACACCCGAATGGAGTGATACTGATGGTTGTCTGAAAATAATTCAAAATTAATTTAAAGAAATCGTCTTCTGATAACCCGTATCTATGTATGTAATTAAAAATCAATTAGTTTTGTATTAAATTAATAACCATTTTTATTTCGCCTTCTCCTCAGAAGAAATGTGTAATGTTATTTTGTTTTTAAGTTACAAACTATTTTCTTTCGTTTTTTTTTCAAAAATGAAAATATACAAAAAATGCAAAAATTAATATTAAAAAAAAAAGAATAAATCTCTCTCCTTAGTTGGTGTAAGTCTGGGTACTTGTGGAGAACAGCGCTAGAGCTCCACTAGCTAGACCAACGGAAAAGATGTAATTCACAGCTGGCGATGAGTTCTTCAGAATGAAGAAACTAATAAAGATAATGATTGTCAAATACAAGGCATTGTTGTAGAAGATGGCATAAGTTGTTGCTTCGTAGTCAGCAACTTCATTCTTCTTCCACAAAATACGCTCGTCTTTCTCCTTCTTGGTGATCTTCTTATCATCAGCCACCTGGCGATTAACCTCCCTGGTTACGGCATCCTCACGTTTCACGGAAATCTTGTGCTTCAGACTGAATTTGATGTTTTTGTAAGCCAAGGCCATCAAGTATGTGCTGGCTCCTGTCATCAGAAGGAAGAAAATAGCACTGGACAAGAGATCCATGTTGTGAATACGCCAGAAAAGCCCTTAACCCAAAAATCCATTAGTTTAGATCCTACCTCTTGACGTGTCAAACAAATATACTTACAAATGGGAATGGCAGAGACGATGAAAGCATTTCCATAGAATAAGGCCGATGATTTGGTAGAGACATTACGGCTGTAATCGTTGAGCAAGAGTTCTTCTTCTTTGGTGAATCCAGAGGAACCGACCTTTTGTGTTTTAGTTTGAACCATTTTTGCAATTTTATTTATTTATGTTTTAACTTTATCGTTTATTAGTGAAAGTCTACGGAGGAGACGTGAGAACGTACACTTATTTGCCTTTGGCAGTGGTTAATGAAGAGGAATATTGCCGACGACACGATTTCAAAATTAGGAATGGAAAATGAAATGTGTATATTTTTCGTGACGTGTAGCTTGTCAGCGAGTAAATTTGACAGATATTGATGAGGACATCTGTGAGAGAAACTGAGCACTAGATTAAGGTGGACACAAATTGCAATGATCAAATTTCTCACTCTGCTTTTAATTTATAAACCGAGAAAGGTTACTACTTCACATTTCGTTATGGATCAATCATACGATTCCTTTTTAAATCAGAATTTCTTTTTAGAGCAAAAGGCTCGCACACTCGTTGAACACAAATTGGGGCTTGTTGCCATAATTGTTTGGGAAAAATTAGAGTGATCAAAGTAACTAACTAGCACACCGGTTTTCCATTTGACAGAAAACTATCTCAGTACAACACATTTTGTCAAATATCGCATTTTCCTTTCCAATTTTTATCCGAAACCATTAGAGCGCATGTGCCTTATGGTGGATTTACATTATTCTGCAACGTCTTCATCTTCAAATTTCAAGAAAAGTAAAGCGGGGGAGATATACGTGATTATACAGAAGAGTGAAAGAATACACAATATACGTACTCATTTTTCCTTGCTATAATTTTTTATAGCCCTTTGACAGAAGTCAAAGTCATATTATTTTGCTGTCAAAAATATTACAGATTTCAATTGAAATAATAAATAATAATAAGATGAGTTTAAATTAAAATGATTTTTTGTCTAAAATTTGTTTACAAAAAATGTTTCGTTGAATTAATTCTGGAATAGGACAATATAGTTTTATATATCCTAGTTAATCGCGATCGCAGAAGAATGGTCGTCAACATTTTCTCTATTCCAAAACTATTCGTTGGTCGTCGTGTTGTGTTCGGCGGTGATGATCAATTCATAAATCTGAATCCGTCGTGGTTGTTGTCGTCGTCGATTACGTTGTCGTCCGGGGATTGTTTGCGTTGGGCGAGTATGCTTTCCGGGAATTCATACCACGGAGAAGATGAACATCTTGGAAAATGATGCTATCCCGGACAGTCTTAGGGTTGAATTCGCTGTAAGTAATGATGAAATGAGGTCTTGGGAATGGGAGATTCACTCTAAGCTTTTGAAATTTGGTTTCAAAGATTCGGGGAAGTTTTTTTTGTGTTAAGGGATGGGTTTTGCAATTATTTAGGGTTAGGATTGGGCTAAAATGCATGTCAAAAAAAATATATCAAGCGGCTGACAAAGGTGCTGTCATTCATAGACTCTGTGAAACAGTAGCTTTGAAAAGATCTAAACGTTCCTCTTTGCAATAATAAATTTAATCAATTTCTTTTAGCGCTGTGCCATCTTCCTACGCGGCCATGATGACATTTTCCTCTACGAATGGCTCAACGAACTCTGCTCAAATAGACTCCTGCCTTTCGTGACCCACTATGCACGTAAGTACACCCCAACAACACAATTTTAAAACATCGCGTCAATGATTCTTCATCATTCCCCTGTTAACAGATTACCATCAAAAGCTCATACGCCTTCGCCATCTCAAACGACGCGCAGCCACCTTTAAAATCATACCTAAGGTCTTAGCAAAGCGAATTATCATCTCGTCATCGTCTAGGTCGCCTCCTGAAAAGAAACACACACCAATCGACAACTACTTCCCAGATCTAGAGATTCCTGCCAAATCACGTGTTGCGATCCGTTTTAAATTCTCTGGCTGCCGACAAATTCCCGTTAAAGTCAAACCTACCACCAATGTGGTGGATACAAACGGCTCAAAAGCTACCGACTCATCCAAAGAGATTGTCATCGCGAGAAGAAAACTCTTCAAACCCCTAACTGATGAACAAAAGTGTGTCCATCTAAGTAACTATCATCTCTTAAGGATCTAAGGCCCGTATTTATCGAACGCTCTCAACTTAAGAGCCTCGTAAGTCTATTCATCAACCACTATTAGTACAGATTTACGAGCGCTCGCAAAACTTATGAGCGGTCAGGACCACTCCTAAGTTACGAGCGGTATCTTCGAAAAATATTCGAAATCATTAGTCTAAACGCACGCAGCAATGTAACGAGTTTCATTTGAATGCTGAATTGGCAGTGTCGAAGGATTGGTTAGGAGTCTACCAGACTACTGAATAAAGTCCTAGTGGAGAAACAAGTGATTTTGACCATGAAAAATTGAGTAAAACTCACTTTACCCCGCAAAACAGACAGCCAAAATAATTGTGAAAAGTTGACAATCGTAAAACTGCTGAGTATGAATAGACTACCATTTTTATCGATTTGACATTTGGAAAAAAATGTCAGTAATTATTTGTGGTATTGCATGTTTGGAACAATTTGAAGACAATGACAAAGTACCCATCACCAAGTACAAGCACGAGTTCCAAATCAGAGGCACAGGCACAAGTGCAAGAAAATGCAAATTAAGTACACGATGCGATGGATGTGAGCCATCAAATCAAAATGATGAAACCTGCGATAATGCCGAAGTTGGAACCAGAGTGGAGATCGGAAGCTCAGTCTTAAGATGAAATAAAGGCCGATTATTTAGGAATACTGTTGTTTTCAGTTAAATTTAAATAAAAAAAAGTTAGTGTCGTTTTATTTATTTAATAATCCTGTTGTTGTCGGGCAGGTTTTCAGTTAGTCCGGTAGTCAATATGTTGTTCCATTTCGCAATGGGATACGGCGGTTGTAACAAAGCATCTGGCCAATACCTTTACAAATCGGAGTGGTTGTGTCCAGTTGCAAGAGTGAGTTGGTGTGAAGGAGATTCAAATGGATAATGCCACACAAACGAGTATCGTTGTAGCAGGTGTAGAATGATTGGAAGCTGCGAAACTTCTACTGCTTTCAGCGTAAGCGTTGACACCACCGCCCTGTAAATGATCCCAAGCACCCATCAAAGGGCTGGTAAATATCAGAGGGATTTAACCCTGACCGGTCCAGCCGCAGCTCTCAACAGCAAGGGCAATGAGTCGTTACAGACTAGCATCTCAATTTGGTAAAAGCTGCAAGCAACTGAGTTTTGATATGGGCCGTACTGGTGGCATTGCATGGAACGTAATTAAACCCTTTGGGACACTGAAAAGTAAAGAAGATTTTTTCACCTTTTATTATGGTTAATAATTTAGATTTAAGCCGCATTACCTCTCTCTAATGATTTAATCAAAGACCTGCTTTGAATTTGTATTGTTCTTCCTGGCCCACTTTGATTTTTGTTGTTTTTTTGTTTTGACATTCGCTTTCGAAGAATGAGTTTGGGATAGTTTGGAAATAGCTTTTGGGTGCGTTCCGGAATGAGGAATCCGCCATTTTTCGAATATTAAAATTAGAGTTAATAGTGTTCGATGAATAGCACTTTTCGAACTTAAGTTAAGAGGCTCTTAAAGTTACGAGCGGTTTGATATTGTTCGATAAATATGGGCCTAAGAGTGTTTCTTGGAATAAAAGTCTTTGTTTTTTTTTTGTCTTAAACTTTTGCTGTTTCTATTTTGTATCACTAAAAGGCCGGCTCGTCGATTCCATACTTCTTCATGTCGCCAATTATGCGGGTTTGAATGATGTTTGTGATATTCGCATTGACATTGGGCAGGAGAGTGCCGGTTCGTGCTGCATGCTCGATCTTCTGCACCAGATTGATTTCACACTGGCTTGAAACGAAATTCGTGACTAGACACTTTTGTTGGCTACCCACACGTCCTATTCGTCCACAGCGATGGATATAGTCAGCCACATGGAGGGGAAAATCAAAATTGATGACCTGTCGCGCGCGAGTTGTGTCCAGACCACGAGAGCCAACGTCTGTCGTAGAGAGAACATCGACATTGCCCTGTTGGAACTGTTCAAATCTTCCCATTCGGATTTTCATCAACATATCGCCGTGTGTTTGTGGGCATTGTCGCCGAGGCGAGAATAATTTGGCTACCCACAACTTTGTCATCTTGAATGTGGTTCTTGTGGAACTGGTAGCAAAGAAAAGATCTATTAGTTCATTAGTAAAATGAGATTTGCTTTTCACTTACCGGAAATCTTTTCAAGAAATAACACAGCTTATCAGAGAAGCTATCATCCAGCAGAGTATCTGCTTCATCCAGAACTACATGCCGAGCTTTGTCCATGCGATATATGCCTGTAGTGACGAGTTTACTTATCGCTCCTATACTGCCCACGAGAATATCGACATGCTCGAACTCTGGGTTTACCATCTTTTGTTTCGTGTTCCCTCCCAGAATACACTTGACACTCAACCCAGTGGATTTGGTTAGTTTTTGTGCAACATCTGCAATTTGTAGGGCCAGTTCCCTTCCCGGGGTGAGAATCAGCACAAGCGGACTGTTTAGTTGTCTCTCTTCAAATCGATAATTTCTTTCAAGGATTTGTTGGACAATTGGCAACAGATAGGCGAGTGTCTTGCCGCAGCCAGTCTCAGCGGCAATGAGTGCATGATTGCAGTCACGAATGATCGGAATAGCATCGGATTGGATTTTTGTTAGTTGAGTTATTTCCAACTCGGAACTCAAGTTATTTATTAAATCCTCAGATAGTTGAAGAGATCCTTGAAGTGTTTTTATATCTTGCATCTGGCTCAGGATATCATCTTCATTCACTGAAGGATAAACTATGGAATAATCACCTTTTGATCTGCGGTGCATCCAGCCTTTTGAAGCCAGTGGGATTGTTCCAAATTTGGCTTCAACTAAGGGCCTTCCGAAAGGGACATTTAGCTCGCGTTTTTTGCACTCTATCAGAGGGATTTTCTTTGGTTTGGGTGATTTTGTGAGCTTGGCAGCTGAAGCTACGACAGTGTATGCTCGGGTTGAAGAGTTTTGGATAAAATTTGATAAATTTCGTAACATTTTATTTTACTTTTATCTAATAAATAACTTAACAACTTCAGAGTGATACAAAATGCGGCATCAGACGTTTATTATTTTCTGAAATAAAAAAAAAGGTTGTGAATATTGAATAATAGTTAATAATTATAATTTATTATTACTTACATTTTAACATTTTCGTATTTTTTTTTTTTTTTTGCTTTTTGCAGCTGGCTATTTCCTTGTTGTTTGGCAAATGACATTTAATAAAAAAAAATGACAGAAGAATTTTTGACTTCTGTTGCGTTCAGGTAATTAGGATTCAGAGGCGAAGTTTTCAATTTGGAACAAAAAAATTCAAAAATTGGTGTCAAAACGAGAAAAACTGTTGGCCTGAACTATAGAAATTATAGGAACCTCGATATGCAGAAGAACATGCTATAATGAAGATGAACATGTTTGTCTTCACCATAATCTTCATCTTCATTTCTCCTATTTCCTATAATCTTGATTTATGAAGATGTTCTTCATTTTTATCTCCCCTCTCTATCACACGCGTATGACTTTTATATGTTGTATCCTTCTTTTTTGAAGAAGTAAGGATGCAGATTAGTGTAAATCCACCATTATGAAAAGAAACTCGGAAATGCCCGGTTTAATTGAATTTGGAGAACAAGAGTCGCCAGAACAGTTGGAAATGCAAGAAACTACATTCAGATTTGAGGCAATACTGTTATTTCCCCGAAGTAGAATCACAATCAAAAATGTTGAATCAGTTTTGAGTAACATAATACCAAAATCAGTCTCAATTTCTTCTTGCGTGTATCCCCAATTATACCAGGTCTTGCCATTGAAGTGCAGTTCTTCTTCTGCCTACAGTTAAAAAAAAAGGCGTGACAAAAAATTTGTTTTGGTTCAAGTGAGGTTTGATAAAAATGTCGTATAGTGCAGTGCATTTCTGCCTAGTGTGGTCTTGTCCTTAACCTTTACTGCTGGAACATGCAATGGTGACGGAGACGCAGACACAGACGTATCGCATGTCAAAATATTGATTACACACGAATTCAATGTTGTGAATACAATGCGACGGATCCGCAAACGGCGACAGACGAGTTGGTTAACTTTTAATAAATTTCTGCGCATTTTTGACTTTTGACGTGGAAAACTGAATTATTGTAAATATGTAGCATATGAAAAAATAAATTAAAAATCCAATGATGGAAGAAATGTTTGATGACCATTCCAGTATCGTAAAAATGAGCAAAGCGATGAAATAATATATAAATGTTACAAAAATATATGCCTATACATTATGCATTGTGTTACCTATGTGTAGTAATAAACATTCAAATTCTACAATTATTATTAAAAATGCGTACGACTTCATTGTGGGCAAGCCTTTGCAGATTTGCGTTTATTATCAACTTTGGCATTCAGTGCTTCTAAGGATCAAAAACAGGATGCAGTTGAGCTACTACTATTTCGTTCAAAGGATACTTGAGGTGTTACCTTAATCTAATAAAGAGTTATATTACGTTAATGCATTGTATATATAAACTATAGTACTACCACTTGAGGTGCGCCATCTATCGATGAAAAACTAAGCTCTAGAATACCATGGGAAGCAACAACAACAATTAAAATGGTGGAAATTGTTGTTGTTGCTTCCCATGGTATTCTAGAGTTTAGTTTTTCGTCGATAGATGGCACACCTCAAGTGGGAATACTATAGTTTTTATATGCAATGGTTAATTTTAACTAATCGAAAACGACATAAGGACTTTTTGCTTGTTCGGTTTCAATTTAACTGAACGCTGTCACAATAGTCGAATTCCCGAACTAAAAATTTCTACCGATATTTATGTCCATGATACAACTACTAGAGATAACGCATTCCAATTTTCATTTTTGACTTGTTCTGCGTATCTCGTCATAAGAACACCTTAAGAACACCTGCCTTCTCGTTTTCGCCTTCCCGTTTAACTTTTTTGTTTCGCTCTACCCTATGCGCCTACGTCATAAGAACACCCGGGACTTTGACAATAGTTTGACGTTTTGTTTGGCACCATGCGCAATGCCATATCTTATTAGTTGTATCATGATTTATGTCAGTTGCGCCAAAATGACACAAGGATTCATAGAAATTTTAAGTTTGGGAACGTACTATTTGCTATACTTGTTGCTGATTGCTGTTGGTTTTTGAGTGGAAAACATATTAACTCGGCTCGTTTGTTGAGTCTTGAGTGTCTAGTTTATTCCAATTTCAAAATCCCGAATCCTACCCAATCTATTTCTATTTTTGTGGTGAAGTTTATTGGATTCCGTTTTTATTAGCACGTTAGTTTATTTTATAACAAAAAGTATTTTGAAAACATGTAAGTAAATAATATGATTTAGTTTATAGACATCAAGTTGCACAAAGGGCATAACTGTGTCGATCTTTTCTCTGATCAAAGTTCAACTTTTTAATAACACATTTTTATCTCACAGAAAATCAAAATGAGAAGCATCGCATGGAGCTACGCTAAGACCTTAAAGTCTATCTTACCTGGAGTAAGGCAGATGTCTTCCTCAGGACCATTGACAACAGTGGAAGTTAATGATAAGACAGGGGTGGCTGTGCTCACCTTGAATAGACCTCCAGTTAATGGACTGAATCTGGATCTGCTCACTTCAATCAAGAATTCCATTGATGAAATTGAAAACAACAACAGCAAGGGACTGATTCTTACCTCGGTGAGTTCGACAATTTTTATCAAGATTCCGAGTGAATAGTTATTTTATTTTTGTAGTCGTCGAAAACGATCTTCTCTGGTGGATTGGACATTTTGGAAATGTACAAACCAGACCAAGAAAGAGTCAAACAATTCTGGACAACTCTGCAAGATGTCTGGCTTTCTCTGTATGGCAGCAATGTTCCCACTGCAGCATTGATCAATGTAAGTTGAATGTAATCAGTAGAAGCAGTTATTAAAATAAAATATTTGTATAGGGCCATTCTCCAGCTGGTGGTTGTCTTCTAGCAACCAGCTGTGAATACCGTGTCATGCTGCCAAACTATACTATTGGTCTCAACGAAACCAAACTGGGCATAGTTGCTCCAAAATGGTTTATGTCTGCGTTTTTAAGTGTTCTTCCTCGTCGAACTGCTGAGATTGCCTTGACCCAGGGCAAATTATTCACGACCGAAGAAGCTCTTCAAGCTGGTTTGATAGACGAAATTGCCGCTACAAAAGAAGAGGCATTAGCTAAGTGTGAGCAGTTTATTGCGTCGTTTGCCAAAGTCAATCCAATGGCGAGGGCTATGACTAAACAGCAATTGAGACGTAGCGATCTAGCTCAACTGGAAGACTCAAGGGAACAGGATTTGCAACAGTTTTTGTTCTTGATCAATCAGCCCGCTGTGCAAAAGGGACTAGGAATGTATTTGGAAGGATTGAAAAAGAAGAAGGCTTAGATTTAAGATAAATATTTAGGGTTGCATTTTTTTAACAGAAATAAAGAACAAAATGATTTTGCTATTTTAAAAATTAAAAAAAAGTCTGAAAACTATCGTTGAATGCCAATCGCGAGCCCCTAGGCGCAAGAGTAGCTTCACACCCAATATGGGGATTTGACACATCGCGCAGTCTTATCTATGCTTTCCTAAAAAGGTACAATAGGTATGTTAGAGTCGGAATAGTTACTAGCACTGTGATTGTTTACCAAACTAGGCATTGCCATCTCGATCTTATGAACTCTTAATTGAAATCACACTCGAGTTTCCAAAAAGGAGGTAGTTACATATTTTGAAAATCAGCAAAATGTTAATCGCATCGAGGAGTGTTTGAAATGAACGGAAAGGTCTTTTATAGATCAACGGAGGGGCGTAATTAAGATCAAAAAGCGTTCGGTTAAACTTTCTTAAAACGGTTATCAAGTTTAAGGAGTATTTCAAAAAGTTTTTTTTCTTTAATTTTGAAAATAGCGCTAGTGTCATATTGTTGTTATCAAAAAATTATTTTTGGTGAAGGTTTTCAAAAAAAGGAAAACTTAACTACAAACTTAAACAACTCAAGTCATGTCCACACGACTTAAGACTTAAGAGGTTATATTCTTATGCGTTTTATTTTTGAAGATTTCCTCAAATATGGACAAATTGACTAACAAAACAGATCATACCGTAGGTACCTCTGTTTCTGAACTTACAAAATACTTTGGCTTAGGTATTAAAATATAGAAATGAATCCCGTGGCCTGAGTGCGTTTCGCCTAAGTATGAACGGAGGGCTCATCAGTTAGGTGCCGTTCATACTCTTTTGAGACGCACACGGTTAAAATCGACACTGTATATAATTTTTAGTGCAAAATTGCACTCTGAATTATACCTACATAAGGTGTATCAAAAAGGTAGATAATATGTAGTTGGAGGTAGGTAGAGTAGGTTGGGTTGAGACAATAAAAAAATCGTATGGGAAGGGGTCTATTCCCCTCCGTTCATCAATTTTCCAAAAAATATACTTAAAAAAAAAATATTTAAAAATAACAGTAACTCCTACAATGCCATGCCATACCTTTTTGAAAAGCCAGAAATCTCTTCTTTTATTGTCTTTTTAAGTAAAGTTATTTAATTGAAATTAATTTTCAAACTCAAAACTTTGAAAAAATTAAATTAAAAAACATAAGCGAGAGCTACAGTGCGTTTCCAACGGACTGTTGGATACCCTACACCCTATATTTTTGTATGTGTATGCGTTCGCCCCCCGCAGCCAGCCACTGTTTCAGTTTCAGAAACAAAATTCTTCTTTAGAAGACAGGACAAAATCAATAGCACTAGTTTTGTTTGGCCAATGTTCAAAGACTGCTGGTGCAGTGAAAAAGGGTTGTGCCACGCCCAAAGTTGAGACTTTTTACTGCCAGGGAAATCACTATGAACTCAGTGACATTCAGTTTTAAGCTTGCAGATCGATTTGAACAAAACAAGACAAAACTTAAATTTTTAAAAAGCGGCTATGCGTGTATTTAACAATCCTTGAGCCACATTTTGCTAACGTATACGTAACCAAGGAATACAAACCGAAGTGTTCATCTTCGTACTTCAAAACTTCGACCGGTCTTTAAAAAAACATCGAAAAATTAATGCATATTACGACATTTGACGGAAACGCCCCTTAAAAGTGGGCGTGTCCTACAAATTTAAAGCACTAACTGAGCTTTGATCATTAGTTAGTACTTGGGCACATGTGTAAAACTACAGCTGAATCGAGTAGTTTTTAAACGATCTTACCTGAACAAAGGTATTTTATCAAAATCACGCCTTTAAAAGTGGGCTTATTAAAAATTTAAACAAGAAAATGTAGAGATATATTTTTCATATAACGAACGGAAGGAAAAAAAAGTTTAAATTGTATATTGGTAGTATGTACCATATAAATTTTTAAAACTAAGTTTTTCGTTCTTTCATGAAAAGTGGGCGTAAGCCACGCCCAAAATTCAAACATCTCTTTTCATACACAAACTTTTTAGTTTCTACTAAGAGACCCAAAATTTTGGCTTGCGGATTCATTATATAAATACCTACCGTTTATTTGCAAAAACAATTTTATAGTTTCTAGTGAAAAGTGGGCGCAAACCACACCCAAACTGAAATATTTGTATTTAATTGGAAGAAGGTTTACCTAAACCTTACGTGTACCTACAAAAAAACATAATTTAATTTTACCAAATTGAGGCTGTTCAACAAAACTCTTGAACCAAAGATTATATATGTATATCAAATTTCAGTTTTCTAGCTCAAAAATTGCGACCTAGAGAGTATACATACGGACGGACATGGCTAAATCGACTAGGCTTTTGATTCTGAGTCAGAATATTTATATACTTTTCTATACCTAACGGTATTATTTCTCTATGTTACAAACTACACACCAAATACAATATAGGGTATAAATAATAATAATAATAGCTAAAATTAATCCAAACTAATTTTTTTTTTTAAATTTTCATAATTAAGTACTATTTATGTATGTTGTCAAAATTTAATGCTCTTATTAGTTTTCAGTGCAACACTAAAAGCCGTTTGGATATATGTAGTATATTTTGTTGCCCAAGCTATTCAATAATAACAGAATCTACTTCTTCTTAGGCTTACGATTAGATTACACATAAGTGTATGTACATATGTATGTCTTACTTACGAAAGTTACTCACGTACCTAAGCAACTTCTGAAAAAATTACAAGGTAATGTAAACGGCTCTGTAAGTGATTTACAATTAATTTTATCAATTTACGTAAGACGTAAATTGAAAGAGAAACTTACAAGTGTGTAATTTCGTTTTTTGACACTTACGGAAATCTCACGGCTTACATACCCGGCAGTGATAAGTTTACAACTTACGGGAAGCATTTCTTACTGTAAGTTCATATATAGTGTAAACCTAACTGTAAGTTACTTTTCTAAGGCTAACGTAACTGGTAAGTAAAATTTACATGTGTAATCTTAGCCTTAAACTATAGAAAAGATTTCTGGCTTTCCAAAAAGAGCATATCATGGCATTCTATGTTTAACCGTTGTTTTTAAATATTTTTTTTCTATTTTAAGTCAATTTTTTTTTAGGAAACTGCCCCTCGGCTGAACGAAGTGGAATAGACACCCTTTCCATACGATTTTTTTTCTTATCTCAACCCAACCTACTCGCTCTAGCTTTTTGATGCACCTAGTACAAACGCTGCATATTTTTTGGTAGCCTTAGAACCAGAATAAACCTTTAAATATGCTATGCTTGTTGTCGTTGGCCAAATTTATAATTGATGATTTTAAAATTCAAACTGAAAAATCAGATTGAAAAATTAAATAAAAAACAAAAAAAAAGTCGTTGCATTTAAATTTAATTCGAGCATGTAATTTAACTTTACATTATTAAAAAAGAAACGACTTTTGTTGTTGTAAAATAACGTACTGGAATTAAATTCAAATGTGACGACTTTATTAATTGTTTTTTAATTTAATTTTTCCTTTTAAATTTGTAATCATCAAAATATTTTGGTTCACCATCTAAGAATTCTTTAACCCAAAAATACTGATTTTCAATAAAGTAGTAGTAGTTTAGTAGCTTACATGGATCGTTGCTAGAACACTTGTTATAGACCGATTTATATATGTATATGTATATTGTATATCAAAACTTTTGGCCAAATCTTTGATATTTTTTTGCTTATTCCGATTTGCAGACATTTTCCGCATTTATGTGCTCAATCTTAGTTATTTAGACATAGAATATTGGCCACTAAAAGAAACATTGAAATTTCATCTATACCCTCCGAAAAAGTTCAAGAATTTTGGAATATTATTTTGCAAATGAAATTTAACATGAAGATACCGAAATATTGAAAACATATTTTCATACATTTTATTGTCTTCTACAAAGTGGAGTCCTTTTTCTGCAATAAACTTAGATAAAACTTAGTTAAGAAATAAGCTCGAAAATCGAATACTTTGCGGAATTCTTCACACGATACTTTTGATAAAAGACCACAATTGCCTGGATTTGCAAATAGACAAGGAATGTTTCCGTTTACATAAAAGTAGTTTGCACAAATGTGAACTAGTCTTGGATGAAATAGGTACCTACCTGAATTGTGATATAAATTTATTGAAGCTAGTCTTTATATGATATACCTAGCGTTCTAAGATATTTTTGGTTTTTTTATTGAATATATTTTTTTTGTTATATTTAAAATATTGATTCTTGACTTTTTGTGAACAAAAATCTTTACAAACAACTAAAGTTGGTTTAAGGACGATAATTGTACGTGATTACCAGTTCACAAAACAGTTCATGTGTAGGTTGTATTTCTCCAAGCACCGACCCCCCACCTAAAACTACCTACCATTTTTTAATTGTTTTCCTTCCCCCTTCCCGCCAAACATCAAACTCCTGCCACAAACATACGAGTACAACCACCAACCAACTTCCCACTATTTTTGACAATTTTGTCCTCATCCACACACACAATAAATCCCCCTTCCTAACCACCACCAACCACCCACCCTACTTACAACCACCAACTAACCACTCACTATTTTTGACAATCCCCCCCCCCAATCCAACCACCCACTCCACCTACAACAGCCTGCTACTCACCCACCATTTTCGACAGTTTATCCTCCCCACACCATATCACCACCCCTCCAACAATCACCACCATCACCACCATCGCACCACTATCACCACCATCACCACCATCACCACCATCACCACCATCACCACCATCACCACCATCACCACCATCACCACCATCACCACCATCACCACCATCACCACCATCACCACCATCACTACCATCACCACCATCACCACCATCACCACCATCACCACCATCACCACCATCACCACCATCACCACCATCACCACCATCACCACCATCACCACCATCACCACCATCACCACCATCACCACCATCATCACCATCACCACCATCACCACCATCACCACCATCACCACCATCACCACCATCACCACCATCACCACCATCACCACCATCACCACCATCACCACCATCACCACCATCAACACCATCACCACCATCACCACCATCACCACCATCACCACCATCACCACCATCACCACCATCACCATCATCACCACCATCACCACCACCGCCAACCAACCACCCCAACTATTTTTGACAACCTCCCCCTCCCCTCACCACACCAAATCACCCAAATCCAACCACTCTACCTACAACCACCTGCCACTCACCCACCATTTTTGACAATTTTTTTCTCACCCCCTAATACCAAATCATTCCCCCCCCCCTCCACCACCTCCAACTACCCATCCCACCTACAGCCACCAACCAACCAAGCACCATTTTTGACAATTTTTTCATACCAAACCTCACACCCCCCACCAAATCAACCACCCCCACCCCACCTACAACCCCCTTCCATCTAACCACCATTTTTGAACATTTTTTCTTCACTTTTAAAATAAAATTTATTTATTTTGACGCATTTTAACGTTGCATGAAAAGACAAGTAAAGCAAGTACCTACACATTATTATAACAGAAACTTTAATGTTCCGTACTAATATTCAAGAAATTCTCATCGAATCTCAACACATGGATTTAACGGATTGCGAATTGAAATTAAAATTTTTTTATTGGATATAATTGATTTTGAATCAAAAACTGATGATTACGATTACATAAAAGTGGTTTTGAAACTAACTGTTGATTTTGGGGACTGATTTCTATGGGATAAAATGTGATTTCGGATCAAAACTTAAGCCCAACGTAGGCGTTTGAACAATACGAAGAAAACCTCATACCTAAGTCATTTTTTTTTTCAAAAGTGGATATAATAGGTTTTGCTTTTGATCAACCCAATGTAAAAGAAGTATACCGGGGATTTCCCACGGGGGTTTTCGTGAGGAAATAATTATGACCTAAATGCTAAATCTCACTACGCTGCGCTGTACTACCAAAAATTCTTTCCTATCTTTCACATGTTAATTCATTAAAAGGGTAATAATAACCCCTTGAGTGCGATAGTAAATTATAAAAAAACCTTTGATTCCCACAGGTTATACGTTTAACACAGCTTTATTGATGATATTAAAGAGTTCAAGTGTGAAAATTACGGGAGTCGTTCAAAATTCGTAAAATTCAAATATAAATCCCGAATAAAGTTGGTTGAGCAAGTGTGCACTAGAAAAAAAGGAGTTAAAATCCCTAGACCCCGCAAAGCTTGCCGCCCAAATAAACATAATGATGATTAGTTGAAACAAAGTGACTGCCAGATGTCTGGATGTAATTGAAATCACGAATTATTTGATTGTTCAGTAAATTGATTGCTTTTCGGGGTTTACATTTTTATCTTCCCGGAAATTACACTGTGCAGATAATTAAGCCATCATTTATGTAAAATTTTTCAATAAACAAATTATTTTTTTAATAAAAAGAGAATATGTATTTATTTGTACATTTAATTTACTCAAAATTGCTTTAACATTTTTCTCAAGAACTTCATCATCAGCTTTAATAAGTTTAGGTGGAATAAAATTAATTAAGTTAAATATAACTATATACAACACTTCTCATGTACAAAATGATGTTTACCTATACATAAAATGTTCTTAAATAAAAATACTTTGCTATTTACATTTTAAAGCTTTTAAATAAGCTCCGATCGTTTTTTGCACTTGTGGATTCAGTATTCGATCGACAAACATTTCACACTCAGCTTTTTTGTCAGTAAACAACCTAACCCTAAATTGTCTCTTAGTCAGAGCCCGAGTTGATAAGTTGATTTTCTTAAAGCAATCAATGAATTCCTGGCATTTCAGTAGTCCTTCATCTTTGTCGCTGACGATTTCATCAATGAAGCCAACTTTCAAGGCTTCCTCAGTTCGAAATTGTTTTCCTTGAGTAAGTGCTAATTCAGCTGTTCGTCTATCTAGTACTTCTAGAACACAATTCCTCATCCAACGGGGTGGTACTATTCCAACCGCAACTTCAGTTGTTCCAATTTTATAATCAGGCATCATAGTGCGGTATTCGCAACATGACGCTAAAACACATCCACCACCGATAGCATGACCCTACGAATTTCAAAAATAATTTATTTATAGGTAGGTATCTTTTCAAATTTAAAGGATTCAATTTACATTCAATAAAGCAGCAGCAGGAATTGGAAACGAATGCAAAAGTTCTACAACATCTTGTGTCACAGATATCAGTTCTGTTAAGGCATCTCTGTTCGAGGTATATAGTTGGCCTACTTCAAAACCAGCTGAGAATATATTTTTCAAGGACTGAAATAACATGAAACCAATCAAAACACTGTCACTTTTTTATATGTACTTTTAATTTTCACCTACCGATGTCAGAATAAGGCCCCGGGCATTACTTTTCTGCAATTCTTCAAGATGGGATTGCATTGCTTTTAGCAGATTTATGTTCACAGCATTCACAGGTGGATTGTTCAAGGACATCGTAGCTGTACCCGTTTTATTGTCAATATCGAGAATTGTAAGATTATTTTGGATTGTATGATCAGTTTGAAACGATAGTTTATGTTTTGTAGATAGAAGGCGCTTTCCTCTTGGACAGATCGTTTTTACAAAATGTGCATTTTTGCAAGTAATTGATGCCATTTTAAGTATTTCTATTTATTAAACAAAAACAAGATTTAAGCTATGAATACAGACGATTGTCAGTTCTACCAAAACGCTCTGACAATGACCTATGCCAATGAGCCGACAAAAGCAAATATCTTACAATGCAATCCAAATGTCTTAAAATTTTCTGACGATTAATTGTAAGTTCACACGGTTGTAAGACTTTTGGGACAATTTTTCACTTACAGATCTTACAATCGTCTGTGCGTAGCTTAAGACGTAAAGACCAACCGCTACGACGATGCTCTTAGTTTTATTCAAAATTTCCAATTAAAATCTATAGTTTACAACTTTTGTTTACAAAAACAATGCCAATGTAACCGTATGAGTATTTTTTACTTGCGATTTTATTTTATTATGAACAATGAACAACAAGGCGTATTAAGCCTTCCGGTTATACGTAGGTATAGATGAACTAACATTCTTCAATGGAGGTTCTTGGTTACGTTTTCAAAAAAAAAAGTGTACGACTGGGTAGCACGAACTTGCTTTAATCAATGAAATTTTATTAATCAATTAAAAATCACTAGTTAAATCGTTTCTCGGGCAAAATGAAGTAAACCATCTGATTTGTTTTCCTTTTTTGTATTTTAAGAAATATATTTTCAAAATCGTTCGACCAGTTTTTCAAAAAAAAAAGGGTTTTTTTCTAATTTTTTTTGTTAAATATATTATAATTTTGTTTGAGTGTGTCAACCTTTAGCACTTTATTATAATTAAAATCAGCAAAATAAAATTTTAAAAAATTGAACGAATCGTTTTTGAAAAAAAAAACAAAAATTTGTAAAACATAGTTTTCCATACAAAATAACCGTTAATTTTAGAGTTAGAAGTTGGAATGCTAATTCCAAAAACACCTCCTTGCGAAGTCATAATAACACTGCAAATCGGTCCAGCCAGCTGTAAGTGCTGATAAAGACAAAAGGACAGACAGACAGAATAGTCGGACCCATTTTTTTCGCCTTCTCTTTCATCGTTATGTTATGTTTGATTATTCAAAAATTAAAAAAATTTTTTTTAAGAATACAGTACAGAACTTGCCTTAATAATCGCAAGTGAAAAAGTGTATAGATAGGCTATTTTAGCAAAGTTAACAAAAAGGCAATCAAAGCCAAGCGAGGTTCGTCCATAAAAACAGTAATAAAAGTAAAACAATTTGACATCATAGTTTCAGTGGATTACGTTAAAGTTCGAAGCAAAGCTTAAACAAATACATACATACGAGTAGTTGTGAAATTGTTTTCGTAGCTTTGAGAGGTGGTTAAAAGTTTGGCCTAAGAACAATTATATTTGAACTTACTAATTTAATAAGGCCGCTTAAGATATAGATAGCTCAGGGGTGAACTGAGAGAAATATTGTTTACGTCTGAATGAATTCCATTTTAACAGCAAATTCTTTAACTACCTATAGTGGTCTATAGAAATCCATTGTTTCGAGCTTTTCGTTTAACTTTCAGCTATAAATCTCAGTGAAAGCTTAAAATGATACGATAAGTCCAGTAGGTACTTAGTGTTCCAAACAACAACCAATAATGAGGTTAAGGCTTTAAAAATATTATGATCCTATGCAGAAAAATCCAAATGCTATTAGTCAATGTCAAGATGTCCGGGTTCAATCCTCGGTCTTTCATATACAAAATGTTCTCAGCGACAACCTCTTGAAAGTACATTAGTTATAAATAATAAAGGACAAACACAACATTTTAGTTCGTTCTGTCAAATGAACACTTTTAATTGACGGAAGTTCTCGAAAGTATCTGTAAAAATATAAAAAATCTATTTTGGATACTCGTAGACATAGACTGTTTTAATTGAAAGCTTGATGAAACAGACTGCGTTTGTACTATGTATAGGTACAGGTACAGGCATTACATATACAGATTTCTTGTGTTTGCTCAGTTTCTGACTGTTCCCCAGATGCAAGCAGCAAGCAGCAAGAAAGCAGTTGCCTCTGTTATCCCGTTGGATCTGCCAGAATATTGTTATCTAACGATTTTGCTCACAAAACTGATTTCTAGCATATTTCTTTTAATTTTTATATACAATCTAACTCAAAACAACGAAACTTACTGCCTAGGTTGGAGTAGATTGGGTGGTTGATTCCAGGGAAGGAGATTAAGGCAGTTCAAATCAATCCCCTGCAATGTGTTACAGGTATAGGTACGGTGGGTTGATATAATAGGAAGGGTTTCTAAGGCATGGGGAGTTAGTGCTGAAAAGGTAAAGTTGTAAAGAATGTTACAGCCAACAAAATGTTTTTTTTTTTTTAATTTAACCATATGCCTATAAGACCCAAGGTCTTTTGAATGCAAACTGCACTGCATTAGTTAGAAGGAATAGAAAGACATAGGAAAGAGTTTTTTTTTGGTACAATGGATTGAGAATTGAGTGATATTTATCTTACGAAAATCCCACAGGTGGCGACCAGTTAAAACTGGGGGAGTATTGAAAAAATGCAGCCCAGGTTGGGACTCGAACCCACAACTCTAGGTTAGCAACCAAGCACTACATTCATTGTACCATTGCGGTTTTGAATCTTAGTTATTTTTTCTTCGTTCTTACGGCGTTTTCAAGATATTTTCTTAGGTAGAGGGGTCAGGATCGAAGGACCATTCCAAAAGAGAAAGCGAAGGGTGAATCTTACCCTCCAAATTAAACAGCAATCGTTTTCCTGGAAATACTTCTCTACAAATGCAAGCATTTTGTGAGTGCTTGAGTATATTTCTCCTGTCGCATGTCGCAACGGCGCTGTTATCTCGAGTTTCGATCAAATAACTTCATACAATCGTACGAGTCTTGAAATTGTGTCCTTGTAATCCTATACTAAACGCCTTTTGCTAAAAACAAAATTTCAGTAAATGGTAAAAAAAATTGTATTGCATTGAAAGGTATAATACAAATGTGTCATATCATGACATCCAGGCATAAGAAAATTAATTAAATATTTTCATTTAATAATTGTTCTCGAATTTCATTTTGAAGTGATTGAAGATTGTTGGTCATTTGTTCGATGTAGGAGTTGATTTCAAGAATTTTCGCTCGGTTTCGTTCCAACTCTTTTCTAAAAAAAAAAAGTTTAATTAAATTGGTTGAGATTTAAACGGAAAAGGTTCTGACACAAACAATCATTTATAGTTATTTTACTAAGGGTAAGGATTGGTACCTACCTTTTTTCAGAAACAACCTTATTAGTCCTTTCAAGTTAAATAATTGCATAAATACAGTTAGACTTACTTTTGCAGTCCTTCAATCAAACCGGTCACAAAGTCCTTACTTCTCACAACCAAACGATCTTCCCTCTCGTCAATTTTTTGTATATGATGATCCTTCATGCCTACGACTAAAATATTCAAAGCATCTTTATCTTCCAAGCAAATCCTCAGTCCTTCCGGAACATCCTTAAATACCCGGGTTGCTAATTTTTCTCCAATATACTGTTGAACTAGTTCGGTAAGATTTTCTGAAAAATGAACTGCAACATCTCGCATTTGTGCGAAAAATATTTGAGTTTGTTCTACAAATTTGGACATCATTTCTTGAATATTCCTCTCAAAGAAAGATGTTGATTCCTGCAAGAATAGATCAGACATATTGTCTTGTTTACCAAAACTACGAAAACTATCGTCCTACCGTAATACTCTCATATAAATGCAGTTCCTCGCCCATCAATACTTGCCAAATGTCGTTAGTTTGGTCATTAAAGTTAAGCACAATATTTTCGAATTGCTCGAGTAGAGCAATACTCTCTGGTGATTCTTCGTCTTCTCCTTGAAGTGCTCTTGTTTCCAATTGTTTAAGGCAGAGTGTAGCTTCTTTAAAGATCTCTTCCTTTATGAGAACATAATCATCAATTGTCTTATGACCAGATTCTTGTATGGCCAACTGTCCTTCTTCTACACTACTCATAAAGAGATCAATTTCATTTTTTCGTTCTTCAAATTTTTCAAGTCCGAGCTTGAAGATTTCCTGAGTTATTGCAAAAAAGTCGCTTCGATACTCTGCTAGAATATCGTCAACATTATCACCGCCAATCTGAATCAAAGTTCGACCGTCATCGTCGGTCTCCCAAAGTGATTCGTACAGCTGATGTTCGTTCAGATATTCAACGAAACTACTAGAAAATCGAAGTTCACCTTCGTGTTCCTTGGCCTTATGATTTCGAGCTTCGATTTCTTCCTCCTCAGCAGTTTCAATTTCTCGAAGTTCACGACTGAAAGATAAGTAAATTAGAAAATCCAAAGGAGGATATGCTCATAACATGCAACTGACATAAATGTCTGCTTTCCAGCTTCTCTCACACCATCTTCAATGTAAGCATATTCATAATATTTTACATTTGGCAACACTGCAGCAATATAAGTTGCAAGTGGATATCCCAACATTCGACAAACTGGGTTTCCTTCCATGTTAAAAACTCTTAATTTTTTTAAAAAGCGCATGCGTTCCAACTTTAAAAAAAAAATTAACTTTAATAACAATAAATTAAAATTTAAGATAAACTCACTCCTTTTAAGGATTCAATTTTGTTGTTTCCCAAACTGAAAATCACTAAGTTCTCCAGTTCGTCAAAGCCTTCGATGACAGAAATCAGGTTGTTATACAAACTCAAGACTTCGAGGTTCTTAAGGGTGCCTAAATTTTCAATTTTTTCGATATAATTGAAGGAAAGATTGAGCTCTTTCAAAGAAGTAAGCATTCCAATATTTTCGATAACTTCGATTTTGTTGCAGTTGAGGCCCAACTTGGTGAGATTAGGCATCATCCAAAGGTGATCTATGCGAAGAATGTCTGAAATATTGTTTTTTAAAATACTAAAATTAAATAAGTGCTGCGGGAAGGCTTTTAGATAATTTTTTTTAGAAATTATAATCTCGTGTTTTAAAATGTTAGCTTCTAAGGGAAACCAAATAATGATGTTAATGTAACAATGGTAGGTACTCGTCAAGTTTATAATGCAAGCAATTATCTGCCAGACCATAGATTTTTAAAAGGACCATCTGTCTAAAAATATACCCAGGGTGAAAGGGCGAAAATATAAAACTTGTCACTGATTTGTGTTTCAATGATGCGTTTCAATGATAGCTATAACTGGTCCCTCAAATGCTTCTCACCCCAACGCCTTCGATTCCCTTATTCCGAGTGACAAACGTTTTATAAGTAATGCATTTGTTGTTTTTAGAGAGGGAACTGTAAGCACCTGTTACAATATAACTTAACAGAAGAATCAGCTATTAGCTGCTTCAGCTACACCAGTGAAATTGGCTACAGATTTCCAGGTCAAGTCGGGACGGGAGTAATTTTTTGGCCTGAAACACAAACCTACACATTGGTACCTTACCCAGCGGTTTAAACATCGGCTAAGTGTGCAAGGGACAGCTTTGCGTCCATCGGAGCAATTTGAGTTATGTTACAGCTTGAGTTTTAAACAACGTAAACAAGATGGTCTCCATTAAGACAATAAAACTGATCTTAAATTGACGACAGTTCAATTTTCGTTAAACCAGAGTTTAAATCATAAAAGCGGTAGCCATAGCCTAGATACCGATGACACAGCTGTCAAGACTCAAGAGTTTGGTCACTGCATGACAACTCCCAAATCAAATAAAACGGAGCTACAAACCTATGTTTACTTCTTTTAAGCCATCAAAAGTGAAGATCTAAAAGGTCATTTCAGGAGGATCAGCGCATTATTACAATGAGCAAGTCATCTTTTTTTTTTTTAATCAAAGACCACCAACTCATGAGGAAATTTAGAACCACTAAAGATTGACTGTAGAATGAACAGGTGATTTAACTTAAACTACATAATATTAAATGGTTCGGAGAAAACTTTTACAGTCAACGACTTAGGGTGGTATTCATCGATCGCTCTCAACTTAAGAGCCTCGTAAGTCTATTCACCAAGCATTATTAGTAAAGATTAACGAGCGCTCGCAAAACTTGCACTTTGTCCACAATGACCACTCTCAACTCATATCATGGAGGTGAATTGAAAATATGTACCTAGTAACAAATCGTTACTATTTGACACTTCAACGTCACTTTAGGAACGATATTATGACGTCGTATAGTTACATATTGCAACAAGTTTTAATTAAAGAAACGACTTTGGTTAGAAAAAGAACGCACTTAAGGTAAAAACCCAAAATATAATATATCTAAATTAAGTTTGTTCAAGTAGTGCATCATGCGATTAAATTGCCCTACATCTGGAACCTTTTTAGTTTTGGATATATTTGGTTTTTATGTAACATAAAATTTCAACGGATTCAGTATTCAGCATCAAAAGTCAGCTCCGTATACTCCGCACTAAAATGAATGTTGCTGAAAGGATAAATCAAAACATTGTGGAACGAGTGCGTGAGATAATGTTACCTTAACATAGCTTTCATCAATCACATTTAATATATTAAACAGGGGTGGAATCGGCTAAGGTGATTTGTGATAAGTGATAGTCACAATCAACAAATTTCATCTGGCTAAGGTGATTGTCACATGTGACAATAATCTAGCCAGACGAAATTTGTTGATTGTGACTGTCACTTATCACCAATCACCTTAGCCGATTCCAAATAGCTTTGCCGATTGGAAATAGCTTTGTTTGTTGAGCCCTGAAGTCACCCTGGGGTCGCCCTGGGGTCGCCACAGCGCGTTTTTTGAATTACCTTAACTCGCCCTCAATACAAAATTATCTGTTTTTTGAAACCTAAGGTCGCCCTGAAGTCACCCTGAAGTCGATCTTGCTATTTAGCTGGGGCGAATTGAGGTAACGAATCAGCTGTTGAAGTGACTTTTGCTGTCAAGCATTTCTTGTGAATTTTTCTTCTGTATTTGATTTTTCATGTCTTTTTTTCGATAAAACTAAATGAAATGCAAGTGAATGCATTTATTTTAATGAAAATAAATACAAATCGAACAAATAAAGCAAAATGGAAACTTTTGATTTTGTGCGTTGTGAAAAATATACCATCAGCAGCCTTCATGCGTTTTTTGAGAACCGAAAACCCCAGGTTTTTTTGACAACTCTTGGAGTTGTCAAGAAAACCCAGGGCGACCCTGGGTAAAGTTCAACAAACAAAGCTAATATCAGACTGTTATTCAGTACGAACACGCACACTATCACATTAAATCAAAAGATGAACCTGGAAATGTATCCAAAATCTGAAGACGAGAATGTATTCACATTTATGTAAGCTGTTGGGTCATTACTTATTGCAGCTCAACCTACCAGTTTAGACAGAAGTTATGCCTTTTGATCTAGGGAAGGGGCATCATACAGGCATAAATCATATTTTCCGGCACATCAAAAGCTTATCAACTAGAATCTTATCTATCATAAGGAAATCACTCAAATTGAATGTTTTGAAATGGGCAAGTGTCGCCAGCCAAAAAAATAAATCAGAAGATTCTTCATTTTTTTCGTTTTCAAACCCACTGTCAACGTCTATTTCAACGACAGCAACAGAGCTTATAGTTATGGTTGCTGACATTCCAGAATCAGTTTGGTTAAAACGACTAGGAAATGGGTTCCGATTGCGATCCAACTAGCTACCAACAATGCATGTTCTAATAAGACCAGGGTAAATCATATCGAAACAAAAATACTCTCGTCCTTGGAACGTAAGTTTCCAAGGCCAAGAGCCGATAACAAAAGGCTTTCAAAACTCTAGTTAAGCGGGATTTTGTAATTCAGAATATTGTTAAACGGGAGTTTTTGTTATTAGGTGTTTTTTTTTTTTTTTTGGAAAACGCATCCCATCAATATATTATTGAAATTATTTTTCTCCTCGTATGTTGGGGATAACATTTATATTAGCATCGAGACCCGAAATACCATACAGAACTTTCGTACACATTATCTAAAGCTTTAAAGAACTTTAAGGGAATAATACTCGAACCCGTGCAAACACACCTAAATTAGTATACACATAAAGTTGCCATCGGTCACTCTGTGTCATCAATTTTATGGGTGAATTTTTAAAATAATCTTTAAACTGTTGTGAATATTAAATTTGCCTTTTCATCGAAAGCTCCGTCCTGTTGATAATAGATAAAAAAAGATTAATCGTAGAACTAAGGTCCTGAAAACAATAATCACGACTGCCAGATATGTCAGTCAAGAGTCTTTACATTTTTAAAATAGATATTTTTTTCTTATAAAACCTAGACTTCCAGGGAACATCCTGAATGACTACTTCAAATACCTTAAAAGCTATTGAAGTTCCTACATACACAGTATACAGTATACATAAAACTCACTTAGGAACTCCAATCGTAGAACTGTTATCTTCTCATAGCGAATTGGCTCTAGTTGATGTAATCTCAGAGCTTCACCTTTATATCCATCTTCCAAGTAAGACTTCTCAATCATTTCCTTGCTTATAACTCCCGGTTCAATTTCCGGATATATGATTTCCTTTAAATTGTCCATCTTGATATTGAAGTCTTTGCTCTTCTCAACTAACACAACACTTCAAAATAAAAACTCCATACAAAAATAATCCAAGCACAGCAGAATGGTGTCCTCCCTTCGATGAACGTCACAATTTGTTTTGTTTGGGTCACCAGTCACCACCGCACCTTGAGTCTTGGCCAAGTTACCAAGGCTACGGTCGTTAATGAAACTCCAGTGCGTAAGCGCTGAAACTAACTAACGAGAACGACCAACACCCTCCCTTCCGCTGGCTTTTGCCTTGGTCTGTCAGTTATAGAATAGAAGTTCTGACCAGGTGTACACTATACGTTACGAATGTCTTAATCGGATCGGATTGTTGTTTAAAAGTGCTCCGTCTTGTCTTCGGATATTCAAAGAGTGTATTCAAAAATAAAATTAAGAAAAAAAAAATCAATTCCAAATCCAATGAAAATGTCATACAAATAAAGTTCAAATCAGTTTTTAGCAAACAAATTCAAGTTTAACCAAAGTGAATTTGCCTGAAAAGCAAAAAAACGAATCGAAATTAATTGCATCTAATCGATACAACACATTCGATTAAGAAAATATGAGCCGTCAGTCGTTTAGAGGCAAATAGAACGCGATTACATGACTTGGCAGTGTGTGCGTGTTTTTTTTGTTTGTATTTCAATTTAAATTTTTCGTTCAAGATAAGATACAACTTTACTTCTTAAGATACTTTGGATTAAAGGTTGAATTTTATTCTTAGTGGTATAAACCTGTCTTTCGGTGATACCTCCAAGATGGATTTGTGAGTGCGTGGCAATCAAGGCTGATCTGGGTCACATTACAATTATCAACTTATCAACGAAAACGATTTCGTGAAAGAATGGGGTTAAATATATATCTCTTTTGTATTCGTTAAGTCACAAAACAAGTATGTTAAATGGATAATGGGCTTAAAACGAACAAAGGGATGGGGTTAGAGTCAAGGGAATATGTCCGGTTGTTTCTTGTTAGAGTATAGGTATAGAAAAACAAAATGAAGAATTTTAAACTCAAATTCCTAGAAAGGGCGGAGTTTTAATTTTGTTCAATTTGTCTTACCATGTTTTTTTTTTTAATGAGGTTAATACTACCAAGCAAATGAAATAAGACCTAGTTCCGAAGGATTTTGTGTCATTTTATACGCCATGAGAAATGCCTCCGGCCGGAAACCAAAATTCGTTTGACGTCCTTGTTAAAAGAACACTATCTTCAAGGACATCTGTTTTTTTTTTGCCGCATTGAAATGTGTACAAAGCTGACACCTCCTTTAGCGCTCGATAGTAATCGCTTTCATTTCCAGCTTATTTAGGTAGTTTTCCTGTTGGGGATTTATTAGTAAAGCCGAAACAATTAAACTGACTAAGTTTTGGAAGCAAGAAGCAATCTTGTACATTTGAACAATTGAGTGGCAATGTAAAAATACGGGTTCATGAATTGTGACAGACTTATCTGTTCGGTGGATTTGTTGTATTCCTTTCTCCTCTTATATCATGTCCCTCTGTTTAGCATTGATGCATATTGACATGGATCATACTGATGGGTAACGTTTATCATGAATATCATTTGTACAGGGGAATCTATGTGAGCGATCATATTGACGGAAATGAATTATAAAGGCATCATTTTCAACAATTTCCAAGCGTTACATCAATATTTTAGAAGTCGCAGTACAACGAAATTTTTTTTCCTGGTATTAAATATCGCTCACTTAACTTCGTTGTTGGCTTTGACACCTATATCATCAGATTTGAAGTCAACAATATGTCACATATGTCGACATTAAGAAAACTTTTCGCAATACTGCATGCGAAAAGACACTCCTAAATGAATATTCTGTGGCTGACATTTCATCTAGGTTTTTTTTTGTATATTTGAGTGGATACGGACTTCAAATCGAGAAGCAAAATTTGAATGTCATTTGTTTACCAATGGAAGACTTCCGAAGACTTCCGGATGCTTCTTTTCCTTCAATGGAACACGGAAAGAATTTTTAGATCAGATCAAGAAAAATGAGCTGCAAATCACGAAAATCTTATGCAGTTTCTCACCCTAGCTCGGGGTTTTGTAAATTACGACTTCTTGTTCGCAATTTTCAAAATTGAACGAAATGAAGATATTGACACTCAAAAATAGCAAATTATCACTTTTTTGGGTCAATAATTCGATCCTGAGAAATAAAACATTGCCATCGCGAATCGAAAATTGATCCAAATTTGTATCAATTTTATATTTACTCGATTGTAAATTGCAAAAAGCGAGTCGTAGGTTTCCATCTTTTTGTTTTGAATCAAAAATATGTTTTTGAAAAAATGAGTGGTAAAGTCGTAAGTTGCAACCCCATTTTACTCAATTTGTAACAAATTATATCGCTTTGAGAGAAGCAACGTTTTCTATTTATTGAAAAGCATTTATTATTTTTTATGGAAAAATGTAACTTTTACTTACTTGGCTGATCCTAGGAATCGAACTCGAGACCCTCTGCATATAAACCTAGCACACATCTACTAGGCCATTGTGATGCATCCAAGTCGGATATCAAAATTAATAATAAGAAGTAACCTGAATATGAGTTACATTTTAGGGGTGTTCTGAATTAAGATTATGTTTTATTGGCGAGAAAAATATAGTCGTCTTATTTAGGACGTCTAACCTCTAATGTACAATTTTTTGTGATGATCATTTAAATAAAGGTAAGAAATTGTATATAATGTGTAGTTGAAATTCAACTTTGTACTCCCTATATATATATATAACTACAAAAAAGGCATTATTGGAGACACAAGCGGGGCCAGGGCCTAATGACTTATATTCTGAACGATTCCTGTATATGTGCGTTGATATTCTGGTGGAATATCATTTCCCGCAGAATCCGAATGGCTTACAAAGATCCACGTTTAATATTAACCAGATTTATTTTTCGAGGATTTTACATTTCCTCAAAAAAGACAGTACCAAAAAAAAAAAAAAGATAATTATTAGTTGGAGGCAGGGATCGAACTCCGGACCTTCGACGTAGCTGTCAGACACACTTGAGTTGATTCTAATACTCAGTGATTGTAAATCACGAAAAAAATGTAGCAAATCCAGATTGGTAAAAAGTATAAATGGAATTATTCCCTTGAAGTAGTAAATTGCGACAAAAAGGTTGTAATTTACTTTGAAGGGCACAAGCTTGAATTATAACTTTTAATTGTAAGTCTCAACTTAGGAATTGTTGTAATTTGCGATGGATTGAAAGTTAAATTGCCATATTTTTCTATCAGTTTCGAATCAAAGCGCCGTGATTTACAAAAAAACATGTTTTGTAAATTGCAACTGAATATTTCGCAATTGGTGATTTTTCAATTCTCTCCGTGAAAGTGCTTTAAATGTCTAGAAAGTATAATACTGTTTTCTCCAGAAAACTGAAGTAATACTTCTTTGTTTGAAGTTACATAGCTTACGGATATGCTGTCGTGATTATTAAATGGAACATACAAATGCTGATCTACATCGCCGTGCCACTACAGATGTTTAATAAGAGCTTTGTTCTTTTGCACCTTACCTTGGTTCACCCCAGGTTTTGTTGAGAACTCCAATAGTTGTCAATAGTTGTTTTTCGATTTTCAAAAAGCACATTATGACTGCTGAAGGAGTTTCCAAAATTACTAGTTTAAATCGTAAGTGAATATCAATCTCAGCCTCATTACATCAAATTTCATAAAATAAGAGATGAATTTGTGAGCCCTGTTCAGGATCTAGGGACACATAGTTAATGTAAAAAGAAAGACTCTGAGTGGCTGTCCTTGGGTATGGTAACTGCAATTATTGTGAAAGGGTCTAATTTTCAATTGCATATTTTACAGAACTTAACCGTTTGTGTAAAAATTTCTAAGCGATGACTTTTGATTCACGTATAATAGAAATACGAAAAAGCTGTGAACTTCATATTTGATTGCGCTATCAAGATGAGTATATAAAAAAAAATGTCGGATGATATCTACTATCTATTATCGAAAACTATTGCAAAATTCAGTGAAATTAACGTATTTGGTCCAAAATTATGTTAAGAAATATTCTTGTTCAGTAAGATACAACACCATTTACATTATACATGATTATTTTAACCAACGTATTTCTAGCCACGAAGAAAATTTTGTTTAGGAAAATTAGAACCTTGGACTCAAAGTACTATTAGTTCCAATATTTAAGGTAAATACTATTTGCTCTTCCAAGGCATAGAGACGCTGAAATGCTGATTTATATCAAACCAAACGACAAATGAAAAAGATTCAACAATCTGGCTTTGCCAACGAAAAAGTTAAATAAGTTAGACAACTTCAGAATGTAACAAAACGTTAAGATAAAGAGTATATTTGTTAAAAAGATTCAGTTGAACTTGACTACTTTTATAGGAGACTAAGCGTGGAAAGTGTATTCATATTTTTGTGTTGTGCAACCACAGACGAAATCTATGTACCCAACAAAAATAAGACTCAAGGTGGAAATTTTATCGGAGCTAGAACCAGCGTTTTTGAATGCTTTTGGATTGTGTTGACCCTTTTTTGAAATTTAATTTTGTTCTGAAAAACACTTCTATTTCAATTTAGGTGAAAAAAAATTAAAAAAAATTAAAAAAAAAAAAAAAAAAAAAACACTGGGGATCTTGCTTCATCTTCGGTTAAAAAATTGTGGTCAGCGCCTAAACTGAAAGTTAATTTGTTTTAAGAGCAGTGTGCTCTGCTAATTTGACGACACCAGAAGGTTGGCTCTTTCCTTACGGATATTGTTTTATGGGAAAAATGTTCTATCGAAGTCTTAGTAGTTTAAATTGTATACCAATCCGTTGCCCCAGATGTATCTCTTTCATTGTTCTTAAGACGAGTAAATGAAAGGCATAATTTATTTAGCTTTTACCTTTTCGAATAAATATCGTCCTAATAATTACCGACCGATTGCACTTACCTACTTAACTTTTTTACTCTCAAGATCTCGGTAACGCTGATAAACACTGAACGAAGGAAATGCCTTTTGAAACGGAAACTTTTCCCATTCCCAAATACCATCAGGAGAGATGGAATGTTGGCCAAGTAGTCGTGTTCTCTAGACAACTATTTCTCAATAGCATGGACATTTTATTGATGCTTTTTTTCTGTTCGGTTTACCTTATTCGGAACGGAAAAAATATAAAAGAAATTTTAAATAGCGTTTTTGGCTTAAAATCGATTTCTTTGCCTTTTTTCATTCTAATGAAAGGAAAAATGGACCAATAGTATAGTCATTTGGTGTTACCTTGCAAAGTTCTCCGGGAGTTTTGAAAATTGGTGGTTTTATAGTTTTCGACATGCTCTTTTCAAGTTTCTTTTTTGCGACCCCGTATCGTTTCCGCTCGAGCCGCCATTTAATAAAAAATAGTGCCAAAAACAGTTTTTTGACAATATCTAATTTCCAACTCATTTTACGATAAAAATAGCTATGTATGTATAAATTTCAGAAAATTTCCTACAATTTTGCTGTTAGCTTTTTTTTGTCAAATGCATGGTTTTAGTGTAGGGGTGCGGTAAAATCGACTCAGCAAACGTTTTCCTTGAAAAAAACTCATTTCCACACCACCAAGAGGTAGAGTTAGTGAAGCGTTTTTATTTATTGTGGTATCCCCAGTAGGAGTTATACATGCAATATACTATTACTATATTTAGCGCATTTTCTTTCATCTCCTTGAGGACTGATCATAACGTCGACGATAAAATTTTCTTCTAGATCATCCACGATGGGATAAACAGCTTCGTTGCAATCCTCTTGTTCCTCGGTGTCAGCATTTGCTCGAGAACAGTCTCCCCTTCTTCATCTTCCTCGCTGTATTGTGATGAATTTGCGATCTACGACAGGTGCCATTGTAATTCGCGCATATATGTATAACGGAGCACTTTAATCCAGCAAGAATTAAGTTTTAATAAACTTTCCGGAGCTGGGGGCTCGAGTGAATTGACAGAAATTAACCCATTCTTGTTTGTTTTCCATCCCCAGCGCTCTGAATTTTGTTTAAATCTATAACTGCTGAACCTGGTGATAGGCTCGGAAAGAATGTTTTTGTGCTGCTGCTTCTGTTGGTGGTAGAGATGTATTATTGAATTTATTTTTGTATGCTGATTTTTTGAAGCATGCATGTCTATAGCTATTTAAAAACATACTTTTCAAGCCACCGGAACTGTACAACGCAAGAAGGAAGCGTTTTCTATCTTCAGCAATGATTTTGGGATCAGCATTCGTGGTTTTGAATACCTGCACAATCTCATCCAAATAAGGTCTTTTTTTGGAGTAAATTAAGGAATTTCATTTTTTTTGATTAAAGAGTGAAGATATTGTTTCACAGCAACTGAAGGCATGCAAGAACAATATGTGACCTGCAGCCTTTTTATCTCTGATACTTTTAGTTGAATATACTCGTTGCGAAATTTTTCCTCTTACTGGTTTGAGCAAATATATTTTGGAAAGCTTAGATAGAGACGTAAAAAGAATAAGAAGATCCACATCTTCATCCACAACTATTACGGAATCGGATGTGGATGAAGCGCTGGTTGCGGTAGGTATTAATAATAAGCGTATCCGCATCTTCCGTGCCTTGATTTACTACAAAGTTGTTAGCTTCAAATTTCGAATTCAACATTCCAATGAGGCGTTTCATGTCTATGTCGTTGCTCAGGAATTTATCTATGACACAGTTGGGATCATTGTCTCGTCAAAAAGTATGTCTACTGAAGCGATTTTTCTTGACCGTCGGGATTGCTCAGCAAATTTTTAACTACGGCTTGCTACATCTTCCGGATATCCATCAAATAAGACTATGGCGTTGGATGTATAGTTCGCTCTAACAAATGTGATGTAGATAATTATTGCAAATGGATGAAAATGTTTCACCGTGATGCCAAACGACTCGGTGCAATAAATACCCTCCATGGATAACATACATCTATTCTTCAAAATACATATACATATATATATATAGGTACGTATCTCCAGAATAATGCATGCCTTCGTCATTGAAAAGGGATAACGGAAATGGAGCAAGTTTGTACGTTATTAACTTTTCAAGTTATTTATCAGATTTTTTTGCAATGACCATTCTTTGAAAAATTAATATAGGATCTATCGGGATGCCTGCATTCATAACGCCAATTGAATTTATTCTGTCATTCCGTTTGAATTTAGAAATTGGGAGCGAATTTTGTAAAAAAAATAATTGTTATTAAGTCTTATTTTCTTTTAGGCTTGAGTTTTAGTTAATATTAGGGCATGACGAAATAAATGTACAAAAAGTGACAGTATTTGAAAATAGTTTTGAAAATGTAAAATGTTTCTTTCGTATCGTAACCATTGACTTGATATGAATATGTTTACCTACTTAAAATGTTCTTTAAATAGAAACCGTACAAAATAAAATGCTCTTATCAATTAATCCCTTCGGGGCCCAATTAGTTAAACCAATTACAAATGAATATTTCTTTCAAGCTTCTTCTTTACTAAATCAACCTTTATTTTACTTTCTATTCGTCTTTCTTTAATAAAGTCAAACTATACAACTTGGTAACATTTTTTCTGGCCCACATATTTTCTATATAATTGACCGTCAAAATTGATTCAAATTAAGCTCTTGACTGTCATTCTGTATCCATTACTGTCATTCTATTTGTCATACATACATAACGTGACATTAACCTCCATTTTTTTGTTTAATTGCCAAACAAACAACACATCCGTTTGTCAATAAGCTCAATAACGGTAAATAATACATTGAAGTATTAGAATCGCAATCAAAGTCATGTGGACTAGGTATACCTTTTCCCCATTTCGTGAAGGCAAGGCTCAGTCGTTATCAGACACAATATTACTGATTGCACGCACTCCTCTGACTCCTGATTCATTTTGTGGGTAAAAAACCTTGTTCTCTTGTTATTTATTCAAAACACCTGGCTCAATGAAATATTAAATATTAATTAAATCGCCAATCACATGTTGATTACGTTCTTTTTTTTGTTTCGTGCCCGAATAATAATTAAAGTTAGAAAAAGCACGCTTGATTCCTAAAAAAAACACGTGCCATTTATTTATGTTTAGTTCCAAGGCCAATCTAATTACCATAACCAAAATAATAGTAAAATAATTCAAAGCGAATTATGAATCGATATATAACTTTAAGCCAATTGGGCGACGGAACATATGGCACTGTTGTCCTTGGTCAGCGAAAGGATACCGGCGAGAAGGTGGCTATTAAACGTATGAAACGAAAATATTATTCATGGGAAGAGGCGATGAACCTACGTGAGGTCAAGGTGGGTAGTTTTTCTGTTGTTGTTGTTATTGTTAAAATATATGTATATCGTGGAATCTTATCATCTGTTTGGATGTACAGCATTTACAATATTTCATATTTTATTATTTCGTTTAATTTTCAGTCATTAAAGAAACTGTCGCACCCTAATATTGTAAAATTAAAGGAAGTTATTCGTGAAAATGACACCCTGTATTTTGTGTTCGAGTACATGAAAGAGAATTTATATCAAATGATAAAGGACAGAGACACCCATCTGCCGGAAAATACGATTAAGAGTATATTATTTCAGGTAAGTCGTTATTATTTTTAATTGATATCGCATGCTAGAAATTTTTTTCCAATTATTATTGAGTTTACAATTATTGTTGAATTGATATATATAATAGAGTCTTAGTTAGTCTATGTTGTCTCAAGGTTTCGTTATACGTATGTATTTCAAACTTTCCAGTTAGGTCTTAGGAAAAAAATTGTAGGTATACTTTTTTATATTCTAGACTGCCAGCTTTTGTTCCGAACGTAGCTTGTTTGTTTCCTCCCTCAGCTGAGGAAATACTCTCAAAATATTGGGTCTTTTCGATACCTATCAATTGATTTTTCTGAACATTAGATGGTTTTTCCGGAGTCGTAGAACTTGCGAAGGGACAGCTGTTTTGTAAGATGGTGTAAGTTTAATAAAGTCCACGACACACACACACACCATAACCGAGTGCAGAGGTGTGCGATACGAGATAGAAGGGCCGAATTGCATATATTGGCGCAGAGCACTGAAGACGCTTAAAGAAGAGGAAAGGCGAGGTTGCTGTATACATACTTACTAAGAACCTTGTACTTCAACAGAAAAGTAAACCTTACACTATTCTGGACACGAAAAGTAGTCTTTTAGTAATTATAGAAGACCAGTTGCGAAGGTAAAGAAGAAGCATAATTCCTATCTATCAACTCCCAGCCCTACAAAGGTCTAACAGAGGCATTCAGATTGACCCAAGACAAATACAAAAAACAGGACCGCGATCCTACTTTTTGAAAACTAAAAAAGCAGCTGGAATTTATGACATACATGCCAAATTTCCGAAGCAGACCCTGACTTAGCCACCTAAATTTTGTTGCCTGTTTAGGAAATCAAAGACTTTCCAAGCTAATGGATAGACGGAGTTATCGACAAGCTTCTACACCTCTCGTTTTTGCCCAAATCAACACCTAGTCTAAAAATCTTGAACAACCATAAGACCATCAAACGCCCGCCGCTCTTCCGCATGCTTGCTGTTTTTGAAAAGCGTTAGTCGTTATGTTATCTGAAGATCTCTTGATGCATTTTAAGTGCGACAGGGTGATGTGCTGTTACTGGTTTTGTTCTTGCTTGCGATTGATTATGCTATGACTGCCACCTAGGGTGAAAATTAGATATTTGGTATCCAATGGGATCCGTTTTACAAGTTAAGCCATTGGCAGAACTGGACATCAGTAAAAGACAAAAAACAAGGTTCTTTGTGATATACCACATATACAAGTGAGACACTACCTCACTAATGTAAAACAACTTGGAATAAAGCGATGGAGACAGTAGATGTGGGTATGCGTTAGGTAGATTACTAATATCGTTGAAGAAGAATTCTCCTAAATGCAACCTTCGTCTTAGTGAGAGATCAAGGCACGTACAAAGAAAATGAGTTATAGTTTCCTCTTCATCCTCGTCCACGCAACTTTTGCAGAAGTCGTTTGAGAAAACGCACAGTCTGGAGCATGTCTGCCTATAAGACGTTGTCGAGTTTTGACAAGGATAACAAAAATTTGGTGCCTTTTGGATCCAGATCTGTTTTGTAGCTAGACAAGTAGTTAAGTTTTTTCAAAAGAAGGGACGTAAGTGCATAATCGGTCGGTAGTTTGAGGGGACGAAGCTACACTTTTTTTTTTGAACGGTCTGGACGAAAGCCTTTTTTTATCCACTCGGAAATAGGAGTGTCATTGTCGACGAGCGTCAGAGTCGAAGACGTAGTGAAATTTCGTATACGTTTCTTATAAATGGCCAAATATTTTTACTATGTATCTTTGGGACATTGTAGTATTTTTTGCCTTAGATTTTGTTCATGCAAAAATTTGGTTCTTAACCAAAACGTCTGGTCTAAACTCAAGAGTTCCTAAAAAGTTCTTGTTGTTTTGTTTTTATCGAGTATTTATAACCAAAGTTTAAAAACTGTATAGCCATGTGTCAAACTTAAAATTTCATTAAAATCTGACAAATGGTAAGAGAAGGTCTGAAATGTTCAAACTGGTTTTCATAGATAACAGCTTTACAAGACTCTCCAAGGAAAACTGACTTCAAATAAAAATAAATAAATTGTTGGCACAACAGCTCCAAGCGGGGCCGGGGCCTGTGACTTACACTCTCAACCATTCCTGTGTGTGCGTTGATATTCTGCAGGACTTCAACTAAAAGATTCAAAAAATTCATCTACAAAACACCGTTCACAAAGTTTTATCAAAAAATAAGGTTGTTGGTAAAGATATATAGCCGATAACCTAAAAATACAAGATATCAAATATGACGAAAATCGATCCAGCCGTATAGGCTGCAGGTGTAGATACAGGCACACAAAAAGAATTATCTTTTTTAGATGTTCCCCCACCATCGCTTTGTCATAACTTGATTGTTATCTCAAATTTTTGCTCAAAGAATGCATAACTAACCTTAGGACCAGTTGTTTAAAAGTGCTTCAGCACTGAACCTAGTTTTCGAATACTTGATCCATGGATCAACTTTATTTAAATCGGTGGATTACCTTTGAACCAACCACCGTCTAAGCTTTGATTATGCAAATAGGAACCGAGGTAAATCGTTTTTAAATTTTGATCCGTACAACTGGCACTTGAAGGACCTTATAACCGCAGTTATTCAATAGTCCGTTCACCGAATATAGCAGATATAGTAAATTATTGTATATTGCATGATCGATTTATAATAATCATTCATTTTTGTTTTCTTATTTTTAAACATTAAATATTTAAAGCCAGTCTTGCATTCGAATATTTTGTTTTCATTACAGGTCCTAACGGGATTAGCCTTCATGCACCGCCATGGGTTCTTTCATCGTGACCTCAAACCAGAAAATCTCCTCTGTTCGGGACCGGAACTAATTAAAATAGCTGACTTTGGATTAGCACGAGAAATCAGATCACGACCGCCATTCACGGACTATGTATCGACAAGATGGTATTATTATAATATTATTTACATACTTAAGGACCCTTTTTAAACCGCTTCCTAACATTTTAGGTACAGAGCACCTGAAGTTCTCCTGCATTCAACTCATTATGGGAGTTCCATTGACCTCTGGGCGATGGGCTGTATAATGTCCGAACTGTATACATTTAGACCGCTATTTCCTGGAAGTAGTGAAGTGGACCAACTTTTTAAAATTTGTTCCGTTTTAGGAACTCCCAACAAGGTGAAATTAATTGTAATAAAAATTTTTCTGTTGATATATTTCAAGTTGGTATTTTTAGAATGACTGGCCGGATGGTCATCGTCTCGCAGCCACAATACATTTTCGGTTCCCAGACTGTGTTAAAGTTCCTTTAAATAACATTATCAGTCGAGCGAGTTCGTCTGCGCTTCAACTTCTCGAAGATTTTTTATTCTACGACCCAGAACGGCGCCCAACAGCTCAACAAAGCATCAAGTACCCTTACTTCCATGCAGTCAAACGTGTATCTCCGGGCAACATGAACACCATGAAAAACTTCAAATATGTCACCACCTCCTCCAATGTTCTTCCGGCGGCGGCTATGAAAGAAATAAAAATTCATGCATCAACCGAACAACTGAACAACAACAAAAATAACAGTAACAGCGTTTCAAACAGTAATGCCAACTTAAGAAACATTGTCGAAAGCGGTCAAGCGATATTAGTGCCGAAAATAAGTTATCTTGTAAACCCGGAATCTATAAAAGGCGACAATGAGTCGATAAAAAGTGGTTCAATACGATACAGTGCAATTATAGCTCCATCTAGTGATATTTTCGAAGGAGGACTGTCAAAACGTAAAGAGATTATAGGACCAACGGAATCGATAAATGACATTTATCTCAATCGAAATATATCACAGTTATTTGGTTTGACGAATAATCACCCAAATGTGTCATTTCATTCAGCAAAGCCAGTCGTGGCTAATGGAAATGTCAATTCAGCGAGAAGTTTTTCAATTTATGACACTGTTAGTATGAATGCGAGAAATGCCAATATGCAGAAGTTAAACGGCTTCTATGTACAACGTCAGCCCCCTGAAGACGCCAAAGTGTACAACTTGTTTTCTAAAGTTTCCGTGAAGCCTCAAATACCATCTCTGTTGATACGGAACACGTATGAAAGCGGTGAAAGGGATGACTTCTTGCAAAACTCAGAAAATCTTTCGGCAAAAAGTCGAGTTAGCATTGCAAATGGGAGAATTGTTGACCCCGGAAGTCATCGAAGTATTATAAGTGGTTGGGGTAGTACGACAGCTGGAGATGATCTTGACACTATTTTAGGGTAAGCCAGTGACATTTGATTTGTTATATTTCGAATAAAATGATTTGTTTTTGTCATTTACACTCCAGTTCAAAAATCAAATCTTCAACAAAAACTCGAAACAATTCAAATGCAAAAGCTAGCCAATTGCTGGAAGATCTTTTTGGCCATTTGTCGATGGATTCTGACGTTAGTGACAGCAAATATACCAATAATCTACCATATAACAGTAATCCACTCCATCAACTGTCAACGGGGCGTAACTCAAGCCTACAAAATGATCGTTCCAATGATCATTCACATTCAACTGGTATCAAAGATAGTCTCGAGGCCAATAATGGAAGTCGAACTAATTCATTATCAACAAATGGGTAAGAAAAGAACATCTGATGGAAATTTGCAAAAAAAAAAACTTAATTCATGTTGTCATCTCATTTTAATTTATGTTGTGACGTCAATGATAATATGTTTTTGTATCAGTGATGTGTCTAAATGTGGTAATGATCAAGAAGAAGATTTTCAATTTTGGCCAATCAGGTATAATTATTGTTGCAGTGGATTTGCAAGTAAATTTGAAAACAATATAAAAAGCTGCTTAATCTGCCTATAGTTTTGGAAACGTAAATATCATAAAGCACTTGTTTTGTAATGTTGGAAAATGCACGAGTAGGTACATGTATCCTCATAAGAGTAATTTGTATTAAAATTTCAGTATTACAATAGGATTCTTTCAACATAGAATCAACGATGAAATAAGAGCATTCTTAAATAAAAACAAAGTTCTCATAACTTAAATAGGTAATATAACAGAAAGCTACAGTCCGTCCATTGGCAACGAACTGTTGAATTGTTGAATACTGTAATCAAACATGAGTGCATTTAAGACAAACTAACTGGTACCAAAGTTTCTTGCGAAAATTGATGCCCTTAGTGGGTGTGTTTAAAACCTTAAACCTCTATTATTTTTTTTTATGAAAAATGCATTTTAAGATATAGTCATGTTTATGGTTAAAACAGAAAATGGAAAAACCTTTTTTTTAAATTTACCTTTTATCTTTCATTTTTGTTAAGTTTTTTTTCAAATTTTGAAATATTAGATTTTGAATGAAAAAGTCGATTCTGGGTGAATCTCCAAAATTCTTAAACCAAAAGCTGTTACGTTACAAAGGCGAGGATTAGGTACATATACACATTTTTCATCTTCCTACTTCAAAACTGCGACCCATTTGTTGTTAAACATTGGAACATTAATGTAGATTTTTAATTTTAATGAAATCGCAACTAAAAAGTGGACGTGCCGTAAAACTTTATTTAAAAATACTAGAAGCTAACTGAGCTTTTATTGTAACTAAGCATATGCTTAGAAATACAGCTGAATGGACTAGTTTTGTTTTATAATTTTAATTAAATAGGTAAAGGTATTTTGGAAAAATTAACATCTTCAAAAGCGCATTGGAAAAGTTTATCCAAAAAAACTTTTTTAGGAAATATTTTTCGTACAACGTACTAAACAAATTGGTTAAAATTGATAATGGGTAACTTTTTTTTTTTAAACTACGTTTTTTTGTTTTTTTTTTATGAAAATTTTCAACACCGAAATTTTTAAAACTTCCTTCATACAAAATTTGGTCTTTATTAAACAAAGTTTTTACTTACAACTAATAGCCACACAGTTTAAGGTTGTTCGCTCGAATATAAGCATACCTTTAATTATTTATAAAAGCAATATTAGGCGTTTTTCTTCTTTCATTCAGAAAAGAACTCTGAACAGAGTTCGAGTATATCGAGCTCGATCTGAACGTTCTCTGAACCAATTGTGTTCAGAGCGCTCTGAAACGAATTTAAGCACTAAGCTGTTATTTTAACTTGCGATTATAGGTATAAGTAGGTACTATAAGGCAAGTTATGGATTCGTGCAACCTCTCGAGCCTAAACGGATGGGCCGATTTGCTTCAAATTTGGTATTGAATATTATTAATACATTTGTTTGGCCGTCCCTCGGAATGCATTTTTAATTTTGCTAGGCCCAAACACAACGGTACCTGCTATACAGTTATAAACAAAAAATTCGATTTTTTCAAAAACGGCTCCAACGATTTTTATAAGGCTTTCAGGATTTCTCGTAAACTATACATCCGATTTCAATAACATTTTCGACACAGGATATTGATATTCAAAGAATTCAAAATTCTTAAAAACTTATTTTTTTGATTTTTAATATTGAAAAAAATGGTTTTCGAAATATTTTGGAAACGGGTGGATTGTATTTTTTTTTTAAATTATTTTCCCAGATAAAAACTACAGATTATTTAAAAATGACATACATACCTTTTCAAAAAAAGTTTCAAATATTTTTTCGAAAAGTTTTTCAAAAAAAAACCACTTTAAAAAAAAAATGGTCGAATGATTTTCAATATATTTTTTTGTAGATAAACATTTAGTTTTGAATATTTATTGCATATTAACTTTTTCCGAAAAAACTCTCAAACTAATTGAAAAAATAAAAGAATTTTCGAAACAATTTTAAATTATTTTTAATATACCTAAGTACATTATGGATCCACAAGTTCGCGCACGGGTGAATTTTATTTTTTGACAGCTCAGGCTCCTGTGAACTAAAAAAGAAAAACGCCTAATGATGGTTTTGTATGAAAAAGGGTGCCGCAGTCACGCCCAAACTGAAATATTTATATTTTATTCAGATTAAACTGACCTAAATATATCCTGTGTCTCCAAAATTTATTAATTGAGCTTTGATCGTTACCCATAAACACCTCAACAAAGCTTTCAGATTCTTGGTTTTGCAAACTGTGCAGCCACGTAACATCTTGTCAGCATTTGAAGAAGTCAATAAAAACATTGATATTTTCATTGACAGCCATGTGGCAATTAAATCCATCTACTCAAAAGTCAAAAAGTCGAAACTAGCAGCTTACGGCCCCGGCGATATCTCGAACAAGCCACTTTTGAATATATTTTAATCAACTAATTTACCTCTTCCCAAACCGTTCCTTATATTACTTATTTTATATATAGGGGAGCTTATCAACCTTACCTAACCTAACTCTTGGAAATCGATACAAATGATCGATGACAATGGTCACGAACTGATTAAGCCAAGCGACAGTATGTGTGATAAGTTTATTGAAACAACTCCTCAGAGTACACCGCAGGCAGGCAGGTTGGAAGATAAATAACACCACATACCGTGAGGAATGAACAACTTTTTTTTTGGTGAACTAGCTATTTCCCAAACTGAAGTTTTGGGCAATGGTGATGGTTACATTCAAGCTCGCAATGTAGTTTTAACACTTGTTGAATCTTAAAATATTTAGTACTTGCTGTTGATGGTCTTATGATTTTACAACAACTTCACCTTGGAAAGTTTTTCATTTCAAAAATGGTACCATTTTCTAACCAGTAGAAACTTTTTTGACTATTCTAGAAGCCATATACGTTATTGAGTGTTATCCACTTTCCGGTATCTATAGCTCTGGGGGCTTGTATTATCGATTGCCATAGACTTTGGGCCCTGAATCTAGAAAGAAAATCGACAGTAAACGAATAAAGCAACCCGTAAATATTTTAATTACAGGGTTATTCATTTCGTGGTTTCAAGTTGGTAGCGCTACCATTTGACACCTGTCAAACTCAGTTGTCATCTGAAGAGTCACGATACTATAGCGAGTTTCATTCAAATTTGGAAGAATTGTTCTCAAAAACGAGAATTGCCCTTTTCAATGAAACTTGTTTTTGTTATCCATGGCAATGTTAATTTGACTTTTTGTCATTTGATATTTGTCTTTTATCATTGGAAGAAGTAATCATTGGTTAATTGATAATTAATTGGATAATTAAAGTACATATTAAGTCCTTCGTTCATTTGACGTTTGACACAAAAGTATTCATATCGATTCTCCCAACCCATCATTCCTGTTGAGAATCGATCTAGAATTGCACTTTTTGAATAAATGAAACTCTCAAAAGTGAAAAAGATCAAAACTTTTGACAGAAAGAGCAATTTTTTTCGTGAATGAAACTCGCTATTAGTTAAATGACTGCCATTTACTATAGTGAATAACTTTACAATCAAACCACCCGATTACAATTTTAAAACTTACTACAAAAATGGGTCTTGGAACAACAGATAATAAACACCGATTTTTCGAACCACATTTTCTCCAGCGATGAGGCACATTTCTGACTTTGTGGGTATAGGTAAACAAACAAAATTGCCGCATATGGGGCTCAGAAAGTGATCGAATAGGTGCCGTTGCATTCAGACAAATTTACTGTTTTGTGTGCTCTATGGTCGAAATGTGTCATTTAATTTTTCCGTATTTCTTCGAAGATGTGAATGGGCAGACGGTTACAGTAAATTTGGAGCAATATGGTCAAAAAAAATCGCCTTTTTTTACTAGGCGATTGGAGATCATGACTTGAACTGAATGCTGCGAATCTTTCAAAGTTCGGCCATTTGAATGATATATTTTCACACTAAATGACAGAGTCCAAGCTATATCTATAATTAAATAAAATATTCATCAAGAATGTATCGCCGTTCTGAGTCTTATTTAGCTTTGCTTTCGAAACCGAAAAATGTATGACCCTATACTTTAAGTACCATCTTTTTAAACAATGCCTTTTCACATTTGAAGAAGAGAATTGCAAACAATATTTCAACAAATCACGATCTCGATGTTAAAATGTAACAAAGTTGCGTTTTCATTTTTGCTTAGACTATAAGCAATTGAAAAACTTCGTAGTAGAATCGTAGCCCATTACATTTTTTTTTACATAGAAAACATCACGAGTAAATATTAATAAATCTAAATTTGTGTAGTTTAAATGCACTCTCTCATATGTTTGATATCAAAAACTTATACCTATACACACAGGTTCAAACTCAACGCCTTTCGTATACATTAAAAAAAACACTAAAACCAACATATTCCAGAGTACCAACTAATTCCGATTTTAAACAATCATCAAAAGAAGCATTCCCCTGGGATGAAACGAACAAAACCGAAGATGAAAAGCTTACAGCGTGGATGGTATCAGAAAATGGTAATTCTTGAAATTGTATCCATTTTCATTTAAATTAGTATATTTTAGGATCATTTTTGGAGAAACAAAACAATGCCAAAGGATACATAAGCAACAACAACAATAATAACAACACAAGGTCAACAACAACAGGATGGACTTCAACTTCAAAGTACCTGAATAAATAAAAATAAAAAAATAACAAAAATGTTTTTAAATTCAATTTAAATACAAATGAAGTTGATGCGCATGCGGTTTTCTGTGATATATCAAAAAATAATTTGAAACTAAAAAACTTGTACATTTTGTCCCAAATATCTTTACAATAAGCCAATATAAATAAATGTTGTAAATAAAATGTTAGTTTATCGAAAAAAATATTTCTTTGAATGGAAAGGTTTCTTTTTTTTTTATGTCTTAGAAAAATAAAAAAACGCTCCAATAGGTTTACTTTCACCACTGAAACCAGCAACGTTAACGGCGGCGGCGCCGAAGAATATGTGTCTCGGTTGGGGTGTATCTATCAGTGATGGGATTGTGTCACTTCTGCACAAAAATGTAAAAATAGACGACATACAAAGACGCAGAAGAAGAAGAAGAAGTAGAAGTAGAAAAAAGGGCATAAACCTAAAAGGGTATCATCTTACATTTCCTACTTTATACCATTGCATTGCTCAAGCTCTCTCTCACCCAACAATCTGCATTTGTGCAATGTAACAATCCGACGAGTATAAAAGGAAAAGTTACTATTCCAAAAAGTATCATTCAGTGAATCATCAGCTTTTAGTTAACATCCTCAACCAGAACAGAGATCCATAACTGAGCAACCATGGTCTTTAAGGTAAAAACTGCAGGATTATCATCTTCACGGCTTCTTCAACTTAACTATACCATTTCATTCTCTTTCAGTGTGTAGTCATCCTTGCCACTGTCGTAGCTTGTGCCAATGCTGGAATCTTGCAACAACAACTTCAACTGCAACAGCAGCAGCTGATCCAAGAACAACAACCCCAATCAGTGATCCTGCAGTCAGGACCACATCCCGACGAACTGCGATCGGCCCCAGCTCAATACGAATTCCGTTACTCCGTACATGACGTTGGCACTGGTGACATCAAGGACCAGCAAGAAATCCGTGAAGGAGACCAAGTTCGTGGACGTTACTCTCTGATCGAACCCGATGGCAACCGTCGTGTTGTGGAGTACTCCTCGGATCCTCTTCTCGGATTCAATGCTAATGTCCGACACGAGCCATCACCATACCAGGCACCTGTTACCCTTAATCTTAACTTGAACCGTCAGTCTTTGGCAATTACACCAGGATCTGCACAAATTGACCAGCTGGGTTCACAGTTGATCTCACAGCAGCAACAACAACAGCAGGCTGGTTTGCATTAAAAGCTAACTACACTGTTGCATCATTCTTCTTTAATAGCCAACTCTATAACTCTTTCTATTTAGACCCATTTTCTAGTTTCTTTTCATTACAATAACAACAACTCTGTCATCATGCATTGTTAATTTATCTTGTAATCATTTTCTCTTACATTCTATATTTTGTACTAATATGTATTATTTTTTTTATACTTTTTTATATAAAAATGTTTTTTATCTATAAAAATATTTTTTTTGTATGTCTGTTTGTTGTATAAGTGTAGTAGAACTGATAGACTGGATGTGAAGCAAGAACAAGAACGAATAGCACAATATAATTGGAAAAGGAAAAAAAAATTACATGTTTTATTCAAAAGACTTGACCTTGACAGACATTTTTAGTTTTAAATATCGGCAAATAAAATGTGTGAATTGCAATCGCAAACTGATCTTGGTCCACCAGGCTCCCTTTACACCCAACAAATATCTAGAAAACTTGTTTTTCAATCAGTTATGTCTTCGTAGTTTGTTCGTAGTAGTAACTTTAGCCTGCAGTGGTTGTAGTTTGTAAACAATTACCTACTTTGAAACTTCAAAAGCAGTAAGCTGCTTTAAATCAATTAATATTAGGTGGCAGGTTTCGATATTGAATTCTATAGCTTTCATTCCAGGATATGGTGCAATGCGAATATCGGTGGTTGATTTTCCAGTTCTAAATTCGCACTGGAAGAGATCGTCAGCGACGCTCAATGTGCACAATGGTGTAGCTGCCACAGTAATACGTAGCAATGTCAAAGTTCATGTCAAAAAAAGTAGTAGTAGTGAACTAAAACAAAAATCATGTCTGCCATTGCGGTTTGTTGTTGTTTTGCAGCGTAGCCATTCATGAATTCGAGTCGACTCGTACTTCAGCTACTTTCTGTGTTGCAGCTGCTGCTTCACATATTGTAGCCGTGCACTACTATTTACGTTAACTTTGACAGTGCTACACATATAATACTGCTTCAGCTACACCATTGTGATCAGTCAGTTATGCCATAATTTTTACTTGTTCCATAGGGCAAGTGCTGGTTTCGTGAAAAAAAAAAAAATAGACTACGATGTAAGAGAAGTCAAAAAATTGTTTTCGCCATACTGTCCGTCGCGTCGGTCTCTCTGTGCATCTGTGCTGAAGTGTTACTGTACGCTTTTTAGCGTCAAGCTACAACTGAAATGGCTTAACGGATTTTCTTTAAATTGCATGTATCTACACCACATATACGTACAGAGTGATTCGTTATGCGTATAAGGTGCATCAAAAAGCTAGAGCGAGTAGGTTGGGTTGTATGTTCAAGACAAGAAAAAAAATCTTATAGGGGGGTACGTAATATACTAAGATTACTTTAGAAAAAAACTGCAAACAACGACTAGAAATACAAATAACAGGAATATGGTTACAACGGTTTGATCAAACTGGCAATAAGTTGACAACGACATTTACGAAATGACTTGGTAATATATGCAATACATAAATATCTTATAAGGCACACCTTTATAGAATTAAATTTTCTTAACGGAAGCTCCCATATAACGAAGCAGTTTAGTTTTAGCCAATTTTTTTTAGTTTTTCCCTATTTTCTCTTAGATTTGTGAGTGTCAAAAAGTAAACCTGTGTTCTTAAAGTTTAGCTTATAGTTCCAAATTTAATAATTGTGCTAATGTACCCATGGAGCAAGTAAACCTTCATGCGCACCAGTCGTAAATTTTATTTATTAAAGCGCACAGCAGCAGAAGACGTACAAATGATCTGATTTATGAGATGACACAGGCCAGGCCCTCCCTATCAAAAGCTTCAATTTTTACACAATGACCCGCTAACAAGATTCAAACATTAAAAAAAAAAAAAATGCCTATAAAAGAACACATAAGCAAAAACCCGCACTCAAAACTATGGACTATGTGCCCACAACGTACATATTTTAATCTTCCAATTCGAATCTTATCAAAAATAGACTTTGTAACCCTTGGCCTCTAAACAACTTACTAAATAGGTACTTTAAAACTTCTTTTCCAAAACATGCCGTCAACACTAATGCGCTTAAAAACTATTTTACTAAAGTTTTTTGTATCATGCAAAAGTTAACAAACAAAGCATTGAAATTTTAATGATACAAACTACAGCAAAACATAATGAAGAAAACCTACTCAAATACAAATTCTATATTAATGCGGCACTCATGCCATGACAAAAGTTCCATTGAAAAATAATTGGGTAACATTACATGACGTCAAGAAATTTTTGATCTTCAATCAAAATATGCTCCAGCGACAAACTAAAATAGTCGAAATTGAATACACAAACGATCGCGATCTTTTTATTTTGATCATCATCCCTTGATTCCACAGTTTCTAAAATCAACTTCAGAAAATCGATCGATAGATCATTTAAAATACCAGGCGCACAGAACAATACAAAACACTACGGAGCACCCAACCTCTACCTAAAAATTTCTCTCCCTTTAGGCATGTATCTCAGTTCTCAGCATGTGCCACCACAGTCATAGTGTGCCCGTATAAAAGAGTCAAATAAAATGTATACAATAATAAGCATTGACAAAATATGGGTGGTTCCATGTTCCATGACCGTGACCATGACCGACCATCATCGTCATAATGACTCTCATGGTTTGCCTCCATAGCATTGCTTCACTCTACTATTGACTGCGTTCTGCGTGCTCATTAGGGTCATCATCATCACTGCAGTTAGTTGATCGTTCTCAACAAAACAACCAACCAACCAGCAACAGCGAAACATTATAAATTTATTTTTCGGCAGTTCACAGCTAAGAGGCGAGGCACGGCATCTTCGGAGCGTTTTCTTTGTTTTGTGATTCAGTTGGTGGCGATTAAATACACATTCTCTCGAATTCTGATTGCCTGGTGTGGTAAGCACGAGTTGACGTTGTTCTGCACTGAAATCGAAAGTGGGATTTCGAAATGTTTACTGACTGAGTGGGGACGGACCAATTTTTTGGTAATTTTGTAGATTTTAAAGAATTTTGATGTCAGTATGATTAACAAGTTCAAGTATCTTTAGTGCAGGCATATAAGATAGGTTGGAGCTTGTTGACCACAACGTCAAGATTTTTTTGTTTTTGATTAAGTAAAGCCCATGAATGATAACCCTCAAACATAGCTTTGTGATGAATTCAATTTATTTTTTTAATTTTTTTAAATATGAACACTTTACACATTGGAATAAGTATATTTCTTTTAATAGGGTATTTTTGAAAAAGTGTAAAAATGGTAAATATTTGTACTTTAAATCAAATTGCAACATACAAAAGACATTCGGTCTGTTGAATGATCACATTTGGGTGTCAACACCCATTGAAGGGGTGATGTGACTCTATTCACATTATTTTGTTCTGCAATTGGTTCAATTTCAGTCTAGTTACACGCTCCGTTTGTACACTATTTCAGTGGAAACGTACCACGGAGTTTATGTTTGGGAAACATTTTGTGAGATTAAAAACTATTTAAAGGGTGTTTTTTTTAGACGTGTGGTTTTCAATATGGCAATACTATTTTTGGAGTTGGTCTTTTTGGCAGCTGTCAGCTGTCACTTGATTTATGCTCAATTCGGTTTCATAATGTATATATGTACTTGTAAATCGTGAAAATTTATTACCAACATAATAGTTCGGTTCTCGTGACGCATCGGTCGACATAAATGCCCAGGAATTTACTCGAGCCAGCCGCTTCGGCAACTTGCTCGAAATCATTTTTAAAACATAATGGCAAACCCTTATTTTTATATTAAAGCTACATTCTTGGCCATAACATTAAATTTTATGTGTTTTATTACTTATTGAAAACCACACTCTAAAAAAAAACACCCTTTATAAGATTATTTTTACTTGCGATTAGGTACTATAAGGCAAGTTATCAATTCGTAAACAAAAATTATTTTTTTGGACACTCAAACATAACATTACAATGATAGAGAAGCCGAAAAAGTGGGTCGGACAATTCTGTCTGTCTGTCTGCCTGTCTATATGTCTGTCTGTATAGTTACCTACAACCTAAACGGCTGGACCGATTTGCTTCAAACTTGGTAGTTGGTACATAGTATTATTATGACGTCCTACAGAGGGGTTTTTGTAATTAGCATTCTAGTTCTAAAGCTAACGGTACCTGCCATAGGATTTTTAGTGAAAAATTAATTTATCTCAAAAAAGGCTCCTACGATTTTTATAAAACTTTCTAAATAGTGAATTCTGTGCAAAACTTTATGTTTTGGTTGGAATAGATTTTTCAGGAAAAATCTTATAACGGTACCTACCATAGGACGGTTTTTTTAAATCAGATTTTCTCGTTAGCCACTTGGAGGATTTCGATGAAATTTTTAATTCTTTGATTTTTCAAAAAAAACTTTTTTTAGGTTTAAAAAAAAATATTTTTTTTTTAATTTTTGGTTTTTTTAAAATTGTTTTTCAAAATTTTTAAAATTTTCGTTTTCTCAAAAAAAATTTTAAACTACTAGATGTTGGCATTCTCAAAAAAAAATTGGAATGTGTTTTCGAAAAGTTCTTCAAAAAACACCGTTTTTTTGAAAAAACTGGTCGAACAATTTTGAAAAAAAATTTCCTTAAAATTCAAAAATGCAAAATAAACTGATGGCTTAATTCATTTTCTCCAAAAAACGTTTTAACTATCAATTTTTATGTGATTAATAAAATTCAATAATTTTTTCCGAAAATCTAAAGCCCGAAGACCATTTTAACACATTAGAGCAAGTTCGTACGACCCAGTCGTGCACTTTATTTTAATCTGTCTGAGTTTGCTTAGCATTTCTAACAGGAATAAATTAAACTTTAAATATAAATAAATATGTAATACAAAAACCAAAAAACTCACCGATCACAAGCAATTTATATAAAAAATTTGACAGTTTGATGATAATATTTTTTTTTGCTGAATGTGCTGAAAAGTGCTGAACTGAAAAGTAGATATGTTCGATTTTATTTTGTGTACATCTGCTATGACAGGTACGTTATTTAAAATAATATTTATAATCACGTAAATCATGAAAAGGTATGGAAAATCACATAATTCGGAGTAGACGATGCGATTGGCGCCTACTGCGGGACAAGGAGCGCAGCGGGTGGTTGGGTCGGAAGGGCGGTGGCATCGGCGTGGACGGTGCGGTCGGGTGACAAGGCGATGGCACCGGGTTCTAGTGACTAAAAAAAATCGTTTTTTGAAAAAAATTGTTCTAACGATTTTATGAATTTTTCCGTGAATATTTTCCAAAATCTGTAGCCAAAAGACCACTTTTACACATTAGAGCAAGTTTGTGCGACCACACACCTGCGTATGCTCTTAAATTTTGTTTCGTAATTTAAATGACATCTGATCAATAATAAACCAAGTTTTGAAATGAATGTGAGCTTTCCCATTGTATTTATATCTTATAGTATTCCCAAGAAGCGGAACGTTTTGTGCGGCATCTAGCGACGACGCGACGTTCACAAGCTTGAATTGGAGAGAAATTTGAGTGGTTTTTGTCTAAACTCCATGGGAAGCAAAAACAACAATATATGTAAAGTAGATAATACAACTAGTGCCGCCATTGACGACGTTCAGAACTAAAATGAAATGTTCCATGAAATTACTATAAGATATAAATACAATGGCTTTCCATTTTCAAGTAAAAAATAAAACAGAGCTTACGAATATGTTAATTACAGTGATACCGTGAAATTTCGGTCATGTGTTGGAAGTTGGACTGTGGGAATAAAACGAAAACATTATTTTTCAATTTGCTTTATACATACATAAATATCCTTAAAATAAATGCTCGTATAAAAAACTATCCTATTAAGCTTGAGGTTTTTATATTGTTATTTATTAAACAACAACCGAATATACAGGGTGGCTATTTGGGAGTTGAAATAGTGGAAATTGTTGTGGAATATGATGCGGATAAGGTCTAAATGGATTAAAATATTGGACATTCGGTTTGAAAACTTCAGCTGATGTTGATGTTCCTCCTAGCCAATCGATGTTTGACTGGAAGGCAGGCATGGGCAGTGGATGTGGTGATTGAACCATCGAAGACATACGGAATTGTTGTGATTGGAAATGTGGATTGTTGCCATTTTTAATAACTGTCATTGTTGTCTGGCCGAATGTATTGGGATCTGACAGATATGTCATAATATCCTTATTAACGTCGTCGTCAGTTGGGCTGGGAGTGACGGGTTCATCAACTGGAGCTGGTTCGCTCTTGTCCTCTGCTGGAGGATTCGATGGAACTGGTACTTGGTTTATAAAAGGACTTGGGTTATACATTGGAACATTATTAAACACTGGAGCACTTTGATGAAGTCCCAAAACAGCTGGGTTATAAACGAAGTTATGTCCATTGTTGGGCACATAAGAAACAACACCGGGTAGATTGAAACTTACTGCTGGTTTAGTGACAGTTTGGACTGTTACCCTACCATTATTATTAGTCATATGGATACTGGAGGACACTGGAAGACCATTTGGTGAAAGCTCGCTCGGCTTAATTGGATCTGGTTTTTTAAAAGGAACGCTGACTTTTTGGCCATTTGGATAGTAGTAATTGTATTGACGATAGTGTTTAATGACACATCCGTCATCGGTAGTGCACTCCTTGCATAGACAAGCAGTTGTTCCTTTGCGGTGAGGTGGTCCAGAAATTGTTAAATTCTGTTCCTCAACCGGAGGAGGTAATGTTGTTCTGTAAATTGGTTCACCTACTGCCACTATTGGTGCAGTTGTTGTTTCTGGTACAGGAGTTGTCATTATATCCGGTGGAGGTGTTGTAGTTTCATGAGTCTTTGGCTCCGGGTATGGGTTATCATATTCGTATGGTACAACCACACTATATCCGCTAACTGCATAGCTAGACAAAGCAAGCAGAAATGCAATCTAAAAATAAAAAAATAAAAAATAAGTTACAAACATTCCCAGAGCCAAATGACCTAAAATCCAAATTGGAATTCATTAAAAAAAAAATTAATCAAAAAATTTAAACCAACTTACTCGTAGCGAAAACATATCGCAGAATATGCGTTTAACTTTCACAGCCTACAAACGTTACGATGTTATTAAACCTGGGAAGTGCCAAATCAGTGATTTTTATTAAGTAGATTGAGAGTGTGAGCTAATAAATTGTTTATATTAAAAAGAACTTCAGCGATACAAAAGACCTGAAACAATGAACAGTTGACATGCGGATGATTTGTACTTAACCCATTACGTGTCTTCTTCCGGAATAATAAGTAAATAAGAAATTGACTTTTTGTCACGTATTTTATATTTTTCTCAATAGTTTTAGGCACAGAACTAAATTTGAAACAACAATAAAATAGGTACCAGAGCTTGATTACTTTAGAACTTTAATAGAAGTGACGCATGAACATAAGCTGCTTAGTGCTTGAAGAATGTATAGTGGCTGATGGGAAGTGCCCTCTTCCCTATCATTGATGAAGAACATTTGACGAAGAAATCCAAATGATTCAATAAAGTAGTTGTTTTGGTTTGCTTCTTAAATGCAATTTGTATCCTTTTGAAGCAATACATTCGATGGTTTTTTGGTTTACTGCCTTATTTGAAATCAGTCAACGATAGGTACCTGCGTAGTATTATTTTACATCTCTGTTTGTTTCCTACAGTTATTTTGTTCCGAATTTACTCCAGTCAAAATAAACATTCAAACATTGTATTAAAATGTTTTCACTGTAAGTTTTTTGGAGTATATGTTTTTTTATGTGTGTATATTTGCCACGTCAGTACACAAAAGAACGTAAGTTTAAAGTACATATGTACCTAACCTACTTATAATAGCAAGTAAAATAAAATACACGACTGGTCGCACGAACTTGCTAGATAACCGGTATGTATTTTGAAAAAAAAAAATATGAAAAATCCTTTATTTTATTTAAGAGTCTTCTTGGAATACCTTAGTATGCAATAATTTTTAATGGCTTAATATCTACCTAGTAAAAAAAATATCAACAATCGTTTAACCAGTTTTTTTTTTCAAAATGGTTATGTTTTTGAAAAACTTTTTAAACAAATATTTTAAAAATTTGTTTAAGTATCTAACTAACATATATGGCAATTTGTAGTAAGCATCTGGGAAAATAATGTTCAAAAAATTCAATAGGTATACCCGTTTCCAACATATTTTGAAAACACTTTTTTTAAAATTATTAAAAACCAAAAATAAAAGTTTTTAAAATTTTTGAATAGCCATGCCAATAGGGTTATAAATGACATCCTGTGTCCAAAATTTATTGAAATCCGTTGTACAGTTTACCAAAACTTGATTTGGAAATTCCGGTTCTATGCAAAGTAGGTACCTACCATTATAAGACGAATTCCTAATTCTTTTCCAACCAAAAGATAGATTGTCCGCAAAAGGTCAATCAAAATCGTTGGAACGGTTTTCGAGATATTCAATTTTCTTCTTTACGATTGTATGGCAGGTACCGTTATTTTTGGGCCTAGAGCAAAAATTAAAATTACTTTCCGAAGGACGGCCATATATAGACTAAATACCAAATTTGAAGCCAATCAAATCCACCCGTCCAGGCTTCAGGCTCTAGAGGTGTGAACAGACAACCAGACAGACAGACGGACGGAATTTCCAGACCCACTTTTTCCAACAACTCTATCATTGTAATGTCATGTGTGATTGTTAACTCAAAATTTTATTTTGCACGAATCCATTACTTCACTTAAGTACCTATAATCGCAAGTTAACATAAGTTAACATCTTAATGAGGGAATACGAATCCCTGACATTTCAGGCTACTCCGCATATACTCAAGGCATTTTCTTAACTAATACACTGTTCATGTATTACCGCCTCTATTCATGTCGGGAGATTGCATCATTATAAAGCCGATTTTTCGTGTTCCATCATGTGAGTTAAAGAAACGTCTCAAAGAGAATCGTTTTGCTACACAATTACGGAACAAGTCACTTCGGTACTGACACAGGCTCGTTGCCATGACATTCCTGTAATCAGCTCCCAAACAAAAAAAAGCTGGTTTATTTCGCCATCACAATAGCTGCCAATTCTATTTAAGATTGTAAAGGCGTGTGCTACGCTGGCAAATTTCTTGCGATATTCTATCCATTTATGTCCTATTCTAAGTCTTTTTCTCCGAGTGGATGGACAGAATTAATTGTCAGCTTCATTAGCGTCAAACTACCGAAGGGGGAGGGGGGTACTAATGTCACTTCGTCCCCAGTTCACAAAAACACTGAGAAACTCTCAGGTCAAGAAATATCTGGATAGTACATATTCATCACCGAACAGTTTTATAGTCTTTTACCAAGCTTGTATTCAAAAACGTTGGTTTTCCGATTTCACCCCATTATGTCCCCGAGACTCTCTCTCATATTTTTCAATGACCTCTGGTCTAATCCAAGACTCCTTATCCACTAAAGGGTTTTGGTGGTTGCAGAAACAGTCAGTTTTTCATGTTCAAGGTATTCATCTCCCCAAAGCTTGAGCAAAATTCTAACATAAAATAACGCATCTGGCTCTCCTGAGTTGATTATAGAAAAGGGCCTTGGAATTCATATGTGAATGAACAATTTGTTGCACTTGAACATCGTCGGAATGTTTTTTAGCTCACCATATTTTATCATAAGTTCTTTACTCAGTGCTCCACCCAAACAGAGAGACGCATTCATCCCCTGAAGCAGTATCCCCCCTTAAATAATGATTAACGTAATACTCGGAATGCTCATCAGTTTACTCTCGAGTTAAGCCTATTTTTACACGGATTGGTAAGTACGGAGACTCCATTTTTAATTACACTGATGGCTTGATCTGCTTTGTATAAATGTATATTAAAAAACTTAGTCTTGAATTATATAAATTTTATTAGAATAAAATAAATACTACATTAGTAAAAATACAATATTATACACCTGGAGAAAACTTTGGTTAGACTCACTCATTTGTACTCTAAGCAATGTCTGATAAATTACTAATCCTACACTGCCATTATTTCGCTAGAAAAATACTCTGGAAACATCCGCTTATCACAGCGCTATCTTATTGTGAGATTACACGTAATGTGTTACACTTCCGGTTGCTGATTTTGGCTTATATAAGAGATGATTGGCAGTAGATACTGTTTAATTTTGAATCTGAATATAGTGTTTACTGTTAACATTTTCGTGAGTACTTTCCGACGCTTCCCTTTTGTGATTTTGGTAAGGTTGAACGGGACTACCATATCCAGATGTCTGTTGAAGCGGGTGGTGGACAGAACTTTCAGCATTTGGATTTCCAATTGAAACTACATGGTTGACGGGTCCTGCATTAACAACTTGATAACCTTCATTGTTAAGGTATCCATCTTGTTGTTGTGGTAGAGGATTGTATCCACCGTGATTCTGAGCAAATTGGAGATTCTCATTTCCTGGTATCATAATGGACACATCAACTGTCTCAAAATATTCACCAGCTCCTTGGTTCTGTTGTGGAGGATCATGGTATCCATTATTCTGTTCGTTGTGTTGTCGACCATGAGAGGGAAAAGTCTGCGACTGCTGAGCAAGTTGATGGTGTAATTCCGGTATATGATGTGGTGCATCCTTCAACGGGTATGGTGGAAGATGCTGTTGGATATGAAGAAGGGGGTGCTGTGGAACTTTGGGAATTTGTTGGGTTAAATCAGAAGGTATATAGTTTCCATTTCCAGCAGGAAGGGGTCCTTGATGTGAGGTAGGGATGGGCAAATTTTGAGTTGGAAAATTTCCTTGGACATTCGCTGGTAGTTGGAAAATATTTTGAGAGGGAATAGGAATGTGAGAAATTGGTAAGTTAACATGGAAGCGCTGATAAATCTGGTGCTGATTTTGTTCATTTAAATTTTGTGGCAGTTGATGATCGTTTTGTGAAGGAGAAGGATAATGGATAATTTGTGAGTTAAAATGGAAGCTATGTGGAATCTGGTGCTGGTTCTGTGTATTTAAGCTGTGTGGAAGAGGCAGGTAATTGTTTTGAGGAAGAGGGGGTGGATTAATATGGAAGTTCTGTTGAGTATTCTGTTGATCTTGTTCATGGAAGTGTTGTGAAAGCTCTTGATCATTTTGAGGCGGAGGAGGTGGAACATGCACAATTGGTGAATTGATATGGAAATCAGGTCCTTGACTATGTCCCGAATCTGAATGTTCTCCATTGTGAACGAGCTGATATCCTTGTATATTTTCAGGAAGCCTTATCTTTGGTTGATAAACATTATGTCCACTGATGCCAAGGTGTGGAGCACTTATAAATTGCTGTAATCGTCCCTGTGGTCCACCATTGTCAGTTGGTAACGAAGGTAAATTTTGCTGAAGATTTTCATGATAACTTGATGGAATTATATTCTGCACTGGTCCCACAAATCCTCCTCCCACCTGACCTTGATTTTGACGTACATTTATTATCTGATTCGGTTTTATAGAATTAGCTTCACCATCCGACACACGTTTTAGTTCGTAGATACCTGGCGGTAATGCTGTGTTTTGAAGAATGTTGTTTGGAATTGCGTTTGGCTCTTGAATGGATCCCTTGAGTTGCGTAAAAGCAATAAATAAATATATCAGGCGCATCTAGAGAAAAAAAAGTGAATTCAATCTGATGTTGGTTCTAAAATCTATTAAGCTCTTGATGCCTTACCTTTATGTAGAAGAGGCAACACTTGAGTGCAATGAGTTCTGAAAAAATTTAGTGCCAGGTGCACTATTTATAGGCTTTGATACAAAAATTATCTTTGATCGTGGAAAAATGTTCTTTTCCATAATATACGCACGCATTAACTAAAGTTAATGTTGGATATCAGCAAAATAACAAACATTTTTTACGGTTATCAATGCGATAGTCACTAGTTATTGGAATGCTGATAATATGTGATATTTTTAAATTGTTTTATGAGAAAAAAGCAGCATTGTTATAAGAATGTGTCAAAAATAAAATTTAAATAATCAAGTGTTAGAGAAAGCCCAAATAAATGTTCGTAATTGATTTATCAACAAGAATATCTTGACGATCTTAGCATTTAAATAAATAGTGCAGGGAAGGTATTTTACCTTGCAAAAAGAAACTTCTGGTTCCATGTCCTTTTAATTTTTAGCCCCATGAGTTGATAACAAGGCCTAAATTGGCTTGATAAATAATTCAATTATTTCAAACTCGCTTATACACTTATTAAAATAAAGTTCACGACTATGGATCATACAAACTTATGTGGAGCTGTGTTCTTGTTGCTGAAGATTTTGAAAAAAGAACATCTTAACATGATTATTCTGAAAACAAAAAAAAAAAATTATTTGGAGAGAGAAAACTAATTCAACATAGCCGTTTTTAAAATATTTAAGAAACTAAAAACTGTTCCTAGAAAATTGTTAAAAGTCCAAAAGTAAAAAAGTTTTTGAAAATTTTTCAACACAATATCAGTAGCGTTATGGTGGAATTACACTAATCTGCAGACGTTGCAGAATAACGTAAATCCACCATTATAAAACCTTTCCATGTTCAACATTTTATGAAAATAAAGCTTAAGTAAAAATCTGATTTGAAAAAAAAACCGCAAAACCGCGTTAAAGAAGTAATGAACAAAAATCCGCCATGGCTGGCTCTGACGTAATATAATCTGGAGGTCCAATTATCGATGACTTTTTTCAAAATTTGTGACCGGCAATAACGTTGCGAATGTTTTCCTCCAAGTAGTGTATCGTTTCGGGATTATCGGCGTAGACTAGCGACTTCTCATATTCCCACAGAAAATAGTCAATTGGCGGTAAATCGCCCGACCTTGGAGTTTGGAGTCCAATTCACAGGTCAAAAACGCGAAATTATGCGCTCACCGAACGTTTCCTTCAACAAATCAATTGTGGCACGGGCATTTCATAAACTATAGTATTCCCACTTGAGGTGCGCCATCTCTCGACGAAAAACTAAGCTCTAGAATACCATGGGAAGCAACAACATTTTTTTTTTATTTTGATTGTTGTTGTTGCTTTCCATGGTATTCTAGAGCTTAGTTTTTCGTCGATAGATGCCGCACCTCAAGTGGTAGTGGTAGCCATCTTGTTGAACCCACAGCTCCTGCACATCATGGTTGTTCAATTGATGAACGAAGAAGTCAGTAATCATGGCTCTATAGCGGTCACCATTGACTGTAACGTTCTGGACAGCATCGTGTTTAAAGAAGTACGAACCAATTATTCCACCAACCCATAAAGCACACCAAACAGTCAGTTTTTGTGAATGTAACGGTGTCTCAACATACACTTGAGAATTATCATCACTTCAATTACGGCAATTTTGTTTATTGACGTATCCATTCAACCAAAAATGAGCTTCATTGCTAAACAAAATTCGCTTATGAAAATGGCGATACGTATTTCGAACAGATCCATGATTTTCAAAATAAATTTTGCACATTTTGTAAACGTTGTTCAGACGTCAGTCTATTCATGTTGAAATGTAAAACCAAAAAATTACTTGACAGCTGACAAAGTGGCCTCCAGTTAAAATAGTGTTGCCAACTTAAACTTCTACACTTCTAAAAAAAAAACACCCGTTAAATGCAAATATACATATAATCGGTGAATTTACGGTTCTCGAGTTAAGCAAAGCTGAAAACATTATAAGCCAGTTGGTGAAAATGTAAAAAAAAAAAAAAACAGAAAAAGAGGAATAACGGATGCGAGTTAATATATCAGCGACACATTTGCGAAACAATAGATTGCGAAATAAATTCCGCCATTTGCTGGGCACCCATTTGGAGCTATTATATTTTCTTTCGATCGAAATAAACATTCTAAGTTGCCGTTAAATCGTCTGTTTTTTATGAACTAGGTACATATATCATATTTTCAGGTTATCGTCATGCAAAGAAGATAATATAGAAAGAGTCATAAGGCCCATAGTGACGTTATAACACTTTAATAAAGCAAAGTATGTTCTTATGACACTTTGAAATGTGTCATACGGCCATTTTTCGATGGCCCTATGACACCTTTATGTCATGGTACATTTCGAGAAAGCTTATTGAACGTTTTTTTTTCACAAAAATAACTGAAACGCCTAAATATTTACTTTTTCGCAACATCTTTCAAGATACTTTTCACATTAAAAGAAGCACCAATTATTTAACTTCATTATAATGTTTTGCCTACCGGTATAACGTCAAAAATAATATAAATATGCTGAAAACACATTCAAAAATATTAAATCTGTACAAAAATTGTTCCCTTTGAGTATGAAACACCATGCCAAGCATTATTTAAAAATGAATGTATTTCCTCAAAGTTAGGGTCTGTTTAAAACCTTAACCACCACTGAAGTTAAAAACGTCCTTTTACGCAGTGAATGGGTGAAAGGGGAAATTCCAAAGAAATATTTCAGTGTGGATTTCACTCACCGTTAGCTTCCACAAATAATCTTTTTTTAAACAAAACAAACAGTTTCTCAAGTGGTAGCACATTGCAAAAATTTAAATTATTAATAAGGCATGGGAAAGGGTGTGGAAAGTGGAACGTATTCATTTTTTATTTCACTGAAAGTAATTTCATTTGGTTCAAAATGAAAGCTATAGAATATAACAATGTAAATTTGACGACAAAGATGCATTTGTATATAAGTTTTCTTTTCACTGGAACACTGTCTAGAAGGGCAAATTAAATAAGTAAGGGTTAACTTAGGTGTTTCAGTTATCCAAATAAAACTCAAAAATATTTTAAGAAACTAAATATCGACTGTATAAAAGACGTTGAATACGTTCAACTGTATCCTTGTGAATGAAAAAGAAAAGATTTGTTTTTAATCTGGCTATTTCTGAGTAAAATAACACATAAATTAAAACAAATGCATTAAAACCATTAATTAGTCTAATTTGTTGCATTTTTATGACGAACCCCATTAAAGCATTGCACATTTTAGTCCACAACATCCCACTATAGCTAGCCGCCCCTGATAAAAGTATCCGATAAGCAATTTTTCCAGCTTGACGTCAATGTAAACAAAGTTGACCTACTTCTGAAGCGTAATGAAATAAAAACCACCAAAAACAATTTAGCCAACTTGCTAAACTGCAAATCCCACTTTTCGAGCCGATAACCAATTTAATTTTTTTTTTTAAATTATTATAAGATACATAACGCCAAAGGTATACATATGTGTAGAGCAGCAAAGATAGATCGTCGCGTCGGTTGTTTCCAATATCAATTTTGTTCCTCGATGTCACTAAATTTCGCATATTATATTTAAATGTATAGATAGGTACTCGTATTCGTATGTGGTTTCCAATTTTACTAGGAAAAATATTAAATCAGCATACATTTCTGGTTATTACATCCAATAGATACACACATTCCATGTTAAAAAGTAGTAGGTACTGCTCTGGTATACTCTTTCGTTTTCTAGATACGCCACACATGCCATACGCCATACCCGATACCCCATACCTCCATACGCCTTGTGCCCGAAATTGCGTGCTGCCAATAAAAACAAAATAATTGTTGTTGCCATTTATGAAGAAATTTGATTTTTTTTTTTCGTGTGAAAATACACAGTTTTTACTCTCAATTTGGTCAGTACGATAATTGAAATGCAAAAGTATTTTTAAACAACGTCGTCGACGGAGACGATTGTTGCGCAACAAATAAATGTGGAGGAAAACTGGAACTAGCATAGATTTTTTGAAAAACATTGAAATTTTTACTCACAAAGTCGATCGTTTGGTTGCTGATTCTGACAAATTTAATTGATGGATTAGAAGTATCTCCAAGAAATTGGCCATAGATTTGATCTGAATTGCTCTTTTGGGGTGGGGCTTAGTACCGGAATTTGGGCTTTAGAAAACAGGTACATACATACCTATGACCAAACCTATGATTGATATACTAGCTGTGCTTAATATCTGATTTTAGATTTTTGTATATAAGCTCGCAGCATGATCAAAACATTAATTATTCAATCCTCGAGCTTAGTATCGTTTAAACTCTTCATATATAGACAAGAAATCCTTTAACCTTCCGAAAAGAAAACATGTCTTTCAAGGTATCAATAGAATTTCACACGTTAAAAAAGAATTTTTGAAAAATACAAAATTTTTAATTTCCTTTCATTATACAGTTTGTTCTTTTGATCTCGGCCATTGCTGTCGCTGCTGCCATTGAAATTCATCAACCTTTGATCCTTAAATCTCATGAAGTCGAAGAAGAAGGACCAGCGGAATATGAATTCTCATACTCTGTCAATGATAAACACACCGGGGATATCAAAGCTCAAAAGGAAGTCCGCAAAGGTGACAGAGTGGAAGGAGTCTATGAACTGATTGACTCTGATGGCCATCGACGCATTGTCCAGTATAGATCTGATAAACACACTGGATTCGAAGCTGTTGTACACCGTGAGCCAACTGACATTAAAATTCCTATCCCAGAACAAAGGCATAAGTTAATTGCGACCAAGATTTACTCTCCATTGGTCCACCATCATGCAATAGCTCCTCTGCACAGCTTGAACTTGATCAGATCAGAAGAGCCCAGACAAATTGAATTAGGAAGATCTGAGGGTTCTGAAGGTGGTGAAGGTGGTGAAGGAGGCGAAGGCAATCATGTTGCATACTCTAGTCCAGGAAATTCATACAACTATTGAGAAACAAACAGAAAACTGACTTTAAATGATTTTTCAATCAACGACATTCAAATTCATCATAAATAATCATCATTTAGTTTTTTTAAGTATTCAGAATGTGCCAATGTAATATTCCAGTCAATAAATACATATAATCTATACAAATATTAACTCAGTGTTTCAAAAGAAATGGTTTTAATGAATAAGGGTAAAATTAGGGGCTACTAAGCGACTTACACTTCTACAGCATCTTTTCCAAAATGATTCCCTTAAGGAGCTTTAGGATTTGGTATATTTGAAGAGAGTGAAGTTTGTTTCCTTCTATCTGTTAACATCGCAGATATTTCTGTCTTTAGTAAATAAGTGGTCTACACTTACTTAGGGCACGGCTGGCGTTTTTTACTGGTTTATCGTAGAACCTATCTGTGGCACTGGTGGCGAGACCAAAGAAGCTAAGCAGTTCCCAATTAGAATTCTGGTAATTATTCTTAAGCCTTTACCGCTCTTAATAAATATAGTTAACATAAGTAGCAGTTTGGCAGGCCTCAGCCTGGAGAATTGTAGCCAAGAATTTCTGCGTTTGGCAACCTTGATATGATTTTCTTCCACAAAAAATTTCATCTCTTCTGCATTCAGACTTTTCCCGCAATACAGCAACTTTAAGTCACTCTAGCAGCATTTGCACATACAAGTTTAATACTACTGTCGTTTCTCTTGCGTTTCTTTTACCCTGCTGCAGATATTACTGGAAATTCCTTTCTTTGATAGCTTCTCAGTCATGCAACGGTCCCGCTCAGCCCTTTCATAAGTTGGATTATCCAGTGCTTCACTTTGATTTTGATCAAGTTATGGAAGTCGGGCCGATAGGCGGTTGCGGCTTTGAAGGCTTTTGTATTAAAAAATTGAGTAGTTTTAACCCGTTTTTTTTATAGGCTTTTTCTGCAGTTTCAACCACTTCACTCTTTTCCTACTTTGCTCTTTCTTCTGCCGTTCCGGGATATAAATCATGAATTAGATTTCTTTCTTCCTTCGGTACCTATACAAGAAGTTTTCCCCTTGGAGGGTGAATCTGAAATCTAAAATTGTCATGTTAAAAGCTGGATAATAGCTTTAAAGTTTTTTTTTTCTGCGTATTGAAATAAACTTCAGTAAAAATCCATCCTATTCAAATGATGACATAAGCGTACACAAAAATAAAGTGTACAATTTGTGGTCTTGGGCCTTGAGATTTTGGAAAATAGTTTTGTTTTGAAAATTTAAGAATTATTATTCTTTCGTTTTTAAATTTTCATTCTCACCAAAACATAAAATTATCCCAAAAAAAAAAAAAAAAAACAATATTCAGAAAGTTTTTAATATCCTAAGAGCCGTTCTTGAGATAAATGAGTTCTTCAATAAAAATCATATGGCAGGTACCGTTAGTTTTGGAGTTAGAATCCTAGTTCCAAACATCCCTCTGTAGGACATCATATTAATATTATGTACCAAGTTTGAACCAAACGGTCCAGCAGCTTAGGCTGTAAGTGCCGATGCGAATTGTCGATTTGTTTCAATTGAAGTTGGAGTTAGAGGCTTTGAATGAGATCCAACGAACTGTTGGATGCCCTATTCCCTATATTTTTGTATGTGTATGCATTCGCAGCCAGCCAGCTGTTCCAGTTTCAGAAATAAAATTCAATAACGTTAATTTTGTGTGGCTGATGTTCAATAACTGCTGGCGTAATAAAAAAAAGGTGTGTACCAAAGTTGAGACTTTATATTGCCGGGGCAATTACTATACATTTACATTTAATTTAAGGCTTGCAGATCGATTAGAACAAAACTAGACAAAACTTAAATTTTCAAAAATTAGATTTTGAATGGAAATAACCAAGGTATACAAACCGAAATGTCCATCTTCTTACTTTAAAACTGCGACCGATTGTTAAAAAAGATTAAAATTAATGCATATAACGACTTTTGACGGAAACGCCTCTTAAAAGTAGGCGTGTCCTAAAAATTTATAAAAAAATTTTAAGCAATAATTAAGCTTTGATCGTTAGTCAATTTTTAGAGATATGTGTAAAACTACAGCTGAATCGATTAGTTTTTGACGATCTTTCCTGAATAAAGGTATTTTATAAAACTCACGCCCTTAAAAGTGGGCGTATTAAAAAATTGTATGCAAAAAAATATAGACATATATTTTTCAAATAACGGACATATAAAAAGGTTAAAATTAAATATTGGTACCTTAAATTTTTAAAACTACGTTTTTCGTTCTTTCATGAAAAAAGTGCGTAAACCACTTCCAAAATTCAAAATTTCCTCTCACGCACAAGCTTCTTAGTTTCGACTAAGAGATGCACAAATTTGGGCTTGGGGAATGTTTATAAATACTGTTTATTGGCAAAAACAATTTTTTATAGTTTCTAATGAAAAGTGGGCGTCAGCCACGCCCAAAATGTTCGTGATTTCATACACAAGATGTTTATGTATAAGTAATACCCACAAAATTTCATGTTTTTCGCTCTAATGGATATTTTATAAAAATGATATTGACGGTTTTGTTATGAAAAGTGGGCGTGAGCCACTCCCACACTGAAATATTTTTATTTATTTGGAACAAGATTCACCTAACGCTTGCGTGTGCAAAATTTTAGAGTAGTGCTTTTACCGTAACTGTACAAAAACCATAATTTAATTTTGCTAAATTGAAGTTGTTTAACAAAAATGGCGATTATGTGCGGATTTTACCGGTTCAAGAACTTAGCCTTACTTTTGAACCAAAGATTATGTATACCAAATTTCTAGATTTCTAGCTCGGACACGGCTAAATCGACTAGGCTTTTGATTCTGAGTCAGAATATATATATACTTTTCTATACCTAACGGTATTATTTCTCTATGTTACAAACTCCACACCAAATACAATATACCCATTTTATAGAATAGGGTATACAAAATTCTTTGAAATGTACCAGCTTGAATGAACAAAAAAACAAACTGAAAAACGTTTTTCTGTAAATTGCTATGAACGTTTATGAATTTTAAAGAAAATCCGTCAATCTGGTTAGGCTGTTGCAAGTAGCATGACATGAAAAGGGTCACAGACCAAAACCCACTCTTTTGGTGTCTCTATCATCGTAATGTCATTTTTGATTAAAACCTTAACGAAACCAACACATGCCTTAAAGAGCAAGAAGTAGAAATGCAAGGTATAATCGAGAGGTTTTTTTATCAAAATCGTAGCGTTGTTTCATGAGAAAAACACCAAAAATGTTTGCTAACCGCTATTTGTTGGAAACCGTTTTATCTTATACCTATATTTGTAAAACATTATTTAATTCTTAATTATAGTGTGAAACTAAAAATTATTCAACAAATTAATAAAAAAGAAAAATCAGATATTGTCTTGATTATATTGCTTTTTTTATTTTGTTTTTATTTTAAAATATTTGCAAATTATTTTTTTAGTGATATGATGGGACGCGCTTTCATAAAGAAATCACAAAGCAGCACGGAGCATTAAGCTCCTATCTTAAGGTACGTACGTATATTATGTAAATGGGTATGAGATGATTTTTGTTTAATTTATTCTAATGAATGCGGCGATCATTTTTGAATGCGAATATCTTTTTTTCAGGCTTGGAAGTTGTTGTAATCTGTAATGAGTTTAATGCGAGTAAGCGTAACCTGGCGATGAAACGGAGACATGAGCCAAGGCAGGTGCACCATGAATAGGTCCAGCTAATAATCCTGGTGCACCATAATGGGCAAGTGGAGCGATTTGGGCAATTGGTGATAGAATTTTAGCGACTGGTGCAACAGCCTTGACAACTTTGTGTCCCAAAGGATCACGACGAACAACAGCGTTGAAACCATTATGCGCATCTGAAGTGTAATCAACTGTCCTGAGATATCCATCAGAATCGATCAGACTGTATTGTCCCTGGACCACGTCACCCTTGCGAGACTCAGTTTGACTCTTGATGTCCCCAGTGTGTTCATCTCGTACTGAGTATGAGAAGTCATAGTGCGCTGGAGCTTCAACTTCGACTGTCTTGATAATTGGTTTGGCAATCAGAGCTGGTGCGGAGTGAATTAGTGGTCCATGTGAGAGCAGTGGTCCATGTGAAAGTAGTGGTCCATGTGAAAGCAGTGGTCCTGGTCCATGCGAAAGAATTGGGTACTCAATGGCACTGGCTGCTCCAAAAATCACAAGTAAAGCAAAAAGCTAATGGAACACAAATCAATATGTTATTTTTATTTATAAATTAACAAGGATCAAGAAAGGGTTTTAATAATCCTTACGTTAAACATTTTTATTTGTTTTATATACAATAATTTTCTTTGGGCTGATTTGAGAGCAGTGGCTTGACTGTTTACTGTTAATTCACTTAACTCTTGAAGTGGACTACGAATTTTGTTAGCCAACCAATAGACTTTTATATGATTAATCAAATGACCTTGCCGATGGAGTGGCCAGACAGCCTACACCTTTGAGTGTCGATTTTAGCTCCAATTCAAAGAAAAACCGCGTCACAACATGCGTGCGGTGTTATACATCCAAATATATTTTGTTTTTTTTTTTTCAGCAACAGAGTGGGAGAAAAAGGCCAGGTTGGATTTGGATGAAAGGCAATTTTGGATTCTAGTAAGAAAAAAAAAAAAAAAAATTAAATTGCACCAATGCCAATAAGATACTTAGAAAAGTTCTATGGTCTTTTTTTTTAAATGATAAGTAGACAAGCAAACGAGTTGTATGATGCCGGGCTAGTATCTTGCTCTACTTCATGTAAATCAATTCAAATAATTTGTGTGATCAAAAGCGTATCACTCATTTTCAAGCCAAAAATTGAATTAATGAGTGAATGATTTATTGATGTTTTACCCAGCTTTATGATAAATAATTTGAACTGCCAATACTTATTAATAAATTCATCCATACATTTATTAAGTCATTCAGGAGTTTTGTTTTGATTTGTGAAAGATACAAATAACGAAACAAATATATAAATAATCTATCTATGTATATATATAAAAATGGATCGCAAAAATGTATGTTCCCTCATAACTTTCGAACGACTCGGCCAAAGTGGATAATTCTTTATTTTGTGTTTTTGTTATTGGGAGTAGAAGGTTTGTACAAAAGAAAATTTTAAAAAATCGGTTTGCAATGAATGCATTTTAAAAGCATTTTGTCAAATTAAAAACAAATCTTTTGGAAGGATATTTTGAGGATGTCTACGAAGGTTTCTATGAAGATCGGTCAAACATCGGTGAATTAGTTTGTCAGAAATGCATTTTTGGTGCATTTTGTCACAAATCTTCAGAATTGCTAACAATTCGAATGCATAGTTTTAGCATAATGAAAATTAAATTTGAGTAAGTAAGTAAGTAAGTAAGTTTCATTTATTGAACTTATAAAAAAAAAAACAATACATTTGCATATTTATAAATGAAATTATAAGCTATGGCTTTGCCGTCAGCTCGATTGGCAAAATTAAACATTTTTGTTTTTATTATGAAGCTATTTTAAATTGTTGAAAATAGAAGTACACATAGTTTAAATATAACTATTCAAATTCATTATTTAATAACATACGATAATTATACGCACTTTTAACAAAAGAATAAAGTTTTTTCCAGTTCAGGCCATTAAGAAAATTTTTAGTTTCCAGCATCGATAATGTTTTCTTTCCAAGGTATGCTTGCCTTTGCGCTCCATAAATTGGACAAACTGCGATTAAATGGAAACAATCCTCCTTTTCTTTGAGATTACACAAAGAACAAAATTGGTCGAAGCTTCCATTATAAGGTGCTCCATTAAGGCCAAGAACTTCACACCTGGCTTTGAAAATCCATGAAATTTCTTTGTAGTTAAAACAATCATTAAAGTAATTTTTGTGCATCAAGTTGAAATTAAGTTGCGAATACAATATTCTACTCTCAGATTGCTGAGCTTCCGCTTCCAACAGGACTCTTTGATTGTCTTCAAACTTTTGGAGGATGCGATAAAGACGTTCTTTTAAGAGGTTTAGATCACTAGGGAATGTATTTAAATCTTCACCATACACTTCACTAAGATTCTCCCATTTTGCCATCCACCAGTCCTTGTTTCTGATTTCATAGACTAGCATTTTCTTTGTTAATCGTGTATCTGGTAAATCGAGTACTTTTAAAATAAAATCAGCTTGAAGTTTAAACGTGCTTACATATAGTCTCGCCAGACCAGTTTCAAGATATATTGCATAGTTTGGTGTCTTAATAGGCAGGTTAAACAATTTCTTGACAAAGTTTCTATTCAGCTTTTCTGCATCTTCAAACTCTTCTGAACCCCAAACTTGTGCAGCGTAGAATAAGGTTGATTTCACCACCGAATCAAAGATTTTATACTTTGTAGATAACAATATGTTTTCATTATAAAAAATATTTTTCCAGGTTGAATTTATGAGATTTTGTGATGCCTTTGATTTTTCTTTGATATGCTCCTTGAAATCTAAAGATGAATTAAGAAGCACTCCCAAGTACTTATATTCTTTTACAATATCAAGACGATTTTCATTAATGAACCAATTAGAGTTTTGTAAAGCTGTGCCTCGATTAGATGTTGAAAAGATCATTATCTTCGATTTTTCTGTATTTATTATAAGACCCCACTTTTCACAATATGAAGAAAGACGATTTATCATTAGTTGCAAATGTTGGGGGGTTTCGGCTAAAATCACTAAATCATCGGCATACAGCAACACATTTATGACCAAGTTTGCAATTCTTACACCACCAGGAAGTTCAGATACAATGTCGTTAATGAAGAGTGCAAACAGTAATCCACTTAGAGGGCAACCCTGTCTAACGCCACTACTTGTTTCAAAATACTCTGAAAGATTTGAGCCATCCCAAACAGCTGCCTCAGTTCCAGAATACATTTCTTTCAATATCCGTATAAGTTTCGTAGATATTCCTAACTGCGATAGTTTGTAAAAAAGAGCATTTCTGTTAACAAGGTCGAAAGCTGCCTTAAAATCGACAAATAATGCGTATACCTTCTTTTTCCTAGCTTGAAATCCTCTTACTATTGATGTAAGACTAAATATATGATCTAATGTTGAGAAATTTTTCCGGAATCCAGCTTGTAAATCAGTAAGGATGTTTTTTTCTTCTACCCATTTTTCAAGTCTATTGGAATTAAATTAAATTTGATTTCGTTACTTTACTGGATTGCAATGCACCTTAAATATTTTGGAAAAGTGGGCGAATAGGGAAAAATCAAAGTATTTTCGACAATAAATTAAAGTTATATATTTGTACGATCAAATCAATTTTAGTGTTTTATTTATATACAGGAGGAGGCAATACGTCGCGAGGCTTATTGCCTTTTACATTGTGCATCAAAAAGCAATGTAATAAGCATAATATTAAAACAAACAATCTCTTTGTGTTAGCATTGAAACGAATGCCGGGTAATTTTTTTTTGAATTTGTATTGAAACAAGCAAACAAATTTTTAGGCGGGAGGCGTTACGAAGTTTGTGTTTTTCTCCTGGAGAGATGTTAGTTGCGTGTTCGAGAGTCGGCAAACTATCGGCACTATTTTGTTTTCTCTCCAGGTGGAAAAATAAAATGAACGACTGGGTCGCATAAACTTGGTCTAACGTGTGACAGTGGTCTTGGGGCTTGAGATTTTGATAAAAATAAATTTTTCGGTTGAAGAAGGAATTCGAATATTTCACGGTAAGTCCAAGATTGGGATCAAGTGTACACTGATAGGCATTCCTAGCAAGACGAGTATTAATGGGGAATCGTTTAAGGGGAGGAACGCAGCTGGCTAAATAGAGTGAGCATTTTTGTAAAAGAAGCGGTAATTTTTCCATCTATAATCCTTCTCTCCACTATCAACTATAACGCTTTTTTCGAGCATGTACTCGAGTTTAGGGCGTATAAACGCTTTGTAAATTGTAGCCAGATCAGAAGGGCTGAATAACTTCTTTGTTTTGACAGGTTTATAACTTTCTATACATCAAACGCATCAAAATATACAACTGATTTTAATTTACTATTACTGTGATAGTGAAGCTTAGCGTGCATAAATAGTAAAACAAAGAATTCAGCAATTTCAAAAATGTTAAAAAAGGCGGTACGGAGTTCGTCGGGTCAGCTAGTTATATATATAAATATAAAACGAAGTCGTGTCTGTTCGAACACTTATAACTCGAGAACGGTTTTACCGATTTTCATGGTTTTTGATTTGTTGTATTAGTCTCCGCCCCGAATAGGCTATAGGTTATTAAAAACAAAAGAAAATTGAAGAAAAAATAAAATAAAAGAAAAATAAAAATACACTAAAAACTAACTTAGCGAAACTGAAAAATCATTTATTTGAAATATCAATCAGTCATGATTAATATTAATATTTGTGTTTGTTTGTGTTGTGTGTTGTTGTAAGTACCACACATAAATGTTATGGACTCCGAAGCCACCCATCCAATTGAGCTCAAACTTTCAGGAAATTTTTAGTATTGTTCCGAAAGTGTTTCTTTAAGGTTTTGTCAAAGTCAATCATATGTATATAGTTTGGATACAAGGCGAAGAATGACACACAGGGTCCTTGAAAAGCAACTACATATGTATGTACATACATATATGTACATATAATGTACATATGTATGTACATATGTATGTACATACATATATGTAAGTTGGTTAGCTTAGCTATTAAAATGCTTGTTCAACGCCAGCAGCACACATATGTACATATGTATGTAAGTGAGGGGGGTAATTGACAACAGTTAAAGATGAACGGCTAAACTGATCGAGTTCTTATACATACATAATTAAAAGTAAAGTAATAAACGGATGAACTTAAAAGAAAATTTGCTGCAAAGGCCAATTTTTCCACCTAAACACAACGATAAAATAGTAATAGTACACTCGGGCGTATGCGTACTTTTTCTGAATTTATTTAATTACAAAAAAAAAAATCATCCATGTTCTCATATTTAAGACTAACCATTTAAGATTTAAGATTTTGTTTCCAATCTGCTCTATATACTAAAAGGCATACATTTTTTTTTTTTTTTTTTTTTTTTTTTTTTTTTTTTTTATAATGCACACGCGCTCAAGGGGTTTGTTATAGCCCTTTTAATGATAAGTCACAGCGCGAGCGATAGGAAGTTAGGAAGGAAAGCAAAGGAGGTGTCGATGAACATTGATCTTGAATGTTTGAAGATAAAAATGGCAAGGAAAAATTGTGCCAGGCAATCCATTCCACATTCGTGTTGTACGGCTAAAGAAAGAATCTCCATATAAGACGGTATGTCCGAAATTGGGCTCTAGTGTAAACTGATGAGCGTTCCTAGCAAGACGAGTATTACGGGGGAAATGTTTAAGGGGTGGAACGCAGCTGGCTACCTCGAGTGAGCATTTTTTGTAAAAGAATCTGTAAAATAAGGAAAGACATGAGACATTTCGACGATGTTCGAGTGAAGGAAATGTTTCCATAATGTTTCTCTCTCCTATCAATTTTAACGCTTTTTTCTGAACTCTGTCGAGCAGGTGGAGAAAAGTTTGAGAAGCACCTGCCCAGAGATGGGAGTTATACTCGAGTTTAGGGCGTATAAACGCTTTGTAAATTGTAGCCAGATCAGAAGGGGTGAAAAACTTCTTGCATCTATTAAGAAAGCCTAAGCATCTTGCAGCATTCTTGGCAATCTCAAGTATATGATCATTCCAACGAAGATTGTCACTGATACACATACCGAATACTGATAGCTTATCGGCCTCCTTGATGCAAGTACCATTCATGGATAATGGCATAGGGGGTATGTTTAGCTTCAACGACAAAAGACAGCATTGAGTTTTCGACGCATTAAGCTCCACACGATTTCTAGTACCCCAATACACAATGCTGTTTAAATCGGAGTTTAACGAGCTTATCATACGATTTCGTTGTAATAACACGTCCGAAGGCGAAGGCCGTGAATTATCAAACGTATACGAAAAGCTGAGGGTTGAGTCGTCAGCAAAACAATTTAATGGATTAGAAGTCACAGATAAGAGATCATTTATAAAAATGAGAAAGAGAGTTAGAGACAGAACGGAGCCCTGGGTCACACCAGCATTTATTTTGTGGAGATCAGACTTGAAACCGTCTAATACAACTTGTATTGAACGGTCCAAAAGATAGCTTCTAATCCAACGAATAAGAGTATCATCGATACCAAATGCACGCTTTTTCGATAAAAGAGCTTCATGCCAAACTCTATCAAATGCCTTTGAAATATCAAGCGCAATAATCTTGCTTTCGCCAAAGCGATGCACAGATTTGTTCCACTGTTCGGTGAGATATGCCATCAGATCACCAGTGGAACGATTGCTGCGAAAGCCGTATTGCCGGTCATTTAAAAGCTCCCGATATTCGAGATATTTCTTCAGCTGACGATTTATCAGCGTTTCCATGACCTTGGAAAGAAGGGATGTAAGTGCAATTGGTCGGTAGGAGGAGGGGGGAGGAGGAGTCACCTTTTTTTGGGACGGGCTGGACAAATGCTGTTTTCCATCTACTAGGAAAGATTAATGAACGATAGGAGCGATGAAAAAGCTTACGCAGTGGCTTTGCCTGCGATGAAGAACACTTCTTCAGAAGAATAAGGGTATACCATCAGGGCCAGCGGATTTGTGTATATCAAGATCTTGAAGTACTCTTGCTACTGTACGAGTGCAGAAAAATATCTGTCCCATAGAAAAATTAACGTTCTCAAGTACAGGAGGGGCATTGTTGCTTGCAGGCACAGGCAACATAGAACTTGCAGCAAAATGAGCTGCGAGCATATTCGCCTTCTCTGAAGAGCTGACAATAGGTTTATCGTCGACGATGAGCGTTGGAACTGATGATGACGTTGAGTTCTTGACTTTTTTTACAAATGACCAGAAGTTTTTACTGCCTTTGGGACATTGCAGAATTTGTTGCCGTAACATTCTCCAAAAGCTCGAGTATAATTCCCGTATCTGGGAAGATTAGTTCCTATTACACATACTTGCTTCTCCTTAAAAAAAATTTAGAACAGATACTTTAAATTGAAAGGTGAAAAAAGCATACCGAAAAGGTTTTTTTCACTTGAACTTGAACATGGTCTTAAACATATCGATTCTTTAATAAACAACGTTCCATCGAAGTAGCCATTACTCCTCTGGAACGAATTCCCAGTATTACTCGTTCCGCGAGGCTTACCCTATCCAACCCTATTCCCTATCAATATTGGACCTATCCGGTCGAATTGTTTAGTGTGCATTGAGTGCCGAAGTTTACCGATTTGTTTTATTGTTCTTCCAAGAATCATTATATGCCACCCAAGCGAGGTGTCAAGAATGAAGGTTGTTGGTATTGATTGTAGTTTCGGACGCTCCACTGGATATCGATCACAATCTGCCAGAAGAATCTCTAGACCACGGACCAATACAGACCGTAAGACCGGATGGCAACCATCTCTGCGTATGCAATTTATTTTTGTGGTGTGTTTAATGCTCCCATTGAAAAAGCTAGGTTGCGGCACACTCTCAGAATAAATGGCACACCAGCTGATTTTCAGCTTGTAGGTAAAAAGAGAGACCATACAGTGAGTTGGCGGTCTGTATCTTATTGGTTAGGCTCTAGAGTCTAGACGATCTAAGTGATCATTCTCCAGACCTTATGCCACATACGCAGTTTCGTGGTTTTTAGGGTACATTTATAACCAAGCCCGACATTTAGACGAGGTCCCACTGGAAAGCAATTCAGTATTATGAAACTTAACTAATGTTTCAAACAAAAGAAACTCTATTTTGTATTTTTTCTTCTATTTGCATTTTTATTAATTATACTTTTATTTTTTGATATTTACAAAATAATTGTTCACAATGAATATAAAATATAGTTTGAATAAGAAAAAACAAATATTTATATACATTCTCCCTCTATTGACATAGACAACACGGAGCCTTGAAACTCCCTTTATTCCTAGGACTAAGACATATGAGATGTGTGTGTGTGTGATGATGATGATTGATATTTGATTTGTTTTTAATGTGTGGGTGTGGTCGCGAATGAGTAGAGCGTTTTCGTTGATCTATTTCTTTTCTGACAAGCGTATCATGCGTGATGGAAAAAAAAAAAACTGGTGAACTAAGTCGATATTCTTAATGTGAGTAAGCATAAGATGGGGCATGCACCGACACATGAGCCAAAGCTGGTGCATGATGAATAGGAGCGGCCAGAAGTTTTGGAGCAGCATAGTGAGCAATTGGTGCGTAGTGCGCAATTGGTGCAATCACCTTAGCCACTGGAGCTATGGCCTTCACTACTTTGTGTCCCAAAGGATCACGACGGACAACAGCGTTGAATCCATTATGCGCGTCGGAGGTGTAGTCAACGGTTCTCAAATAACCATCAGCATCAACAAGGCTGTACTGGCCATGAACGACGTCACCCTTGCGGGATTCAGACTGGCTCTTGATGTCTCCGGTGTGGTCATCGCGGACTGAGTATGAGAAATCGTAATGGGCTGGAGCATCAACTTCGATTGTCTTGATAATTGGTTTGGCAATGAGGGCTGGAGCAGCATGAATAAGAGGTCCATGAGACAAAAGTGGCCCATGTCCATGTGAAAGAAGTGGATATTCAATGGCACTGGCAACTCCGACAATCACAAGTAATGCAAAGAACTGTAAGCAAAATAAAAATTTAAACTTCAATCTAATTGTCAATTGTCATTTTTGTTATATTCTTACATTAAACATTTTGATGTGAATTATTATTTATGGACTTCTTGACTACACTGAGCTGTTAGCTGTTGTTGATTCACAAAACTCCTGAGGTGGACTACGATTGTGGTCAATTAGCCGGTCGACTTTTATACGATTATCAACCGACTAGGTCTTTGGTTGCAATATTGCTCCAGTTCCATTCCATAGAAATGGTACATACACGTGGGGGTAAAAAGACAGTGGAGTTTAGTCTAAAGCTCTCTGTGTTGACGTTAAAATGCCTAGCAAAAGTAGTATGGCTGTGTAACTTCTTGTCTAGCGTCACAATCAATTGACGCAGCGCACAGGTCCTAAAGGAGTTGAGTTCAGAGATTATTGCGCGCACATATACCGTACAGCTCCAGTGCAGCAGCGTACACACACTCCACAATGTAAACATCGTGTTAGCACCTTTTTTGTCCCTCTTCACCTTTCCAATTATATATTTGTTGGTTTCTGATGGTTGTTGTTTGCGAGCAATGAAAATAAGAAAAAGACGTGGAAAGAGACACTCCTTCTTAGCCTGGGGCAAGAGTTGAGGTGCCCGTGTCCGTCCATTGCTGTCATCGTCACATAGATGTCGGTCTGCGTTGCTGGAAGAGATTTTCTCCACAAAAACCTGAATGAATCAATGATCGTTGGGTGAATTAACTGCCTCTCCTGCTGTATGAAGTTGGGATTGAGACTTCCACTTATTATTGCAAACTTCAACTTGATACACTTTTCTCAATTGAGACAGCATCACAATGCTCCAGAGAGGAATCTACCTTGAATGGAATGTCCATGCAGGGGGTTGTAGACGATTCTATGGAGTTTTGTGCGTGAAAGGTACTTAAGAGCCAAAAGATACGAAATAGGTTGAGTGGAATGTCCTCAGTTGCAGTTCTTTAAATTTGAATAGAAATATGGTCGACATTCTGATGGTTTCCCTAGCTTGAAGAAGATGGGTTACAAAGGTGATTTGCGAGAAATGCAGAATATTTGATTTCTCTTCTAGTGGTGGGTTGTGTGGTTTAGTGAAAGAATGAGAAGAGCTTTGGAGTTATGCAGAGTGATTCACTTTAGGTGTGCCAAAAGGCTAGAGAATGTTGATTAAGTCGAAACAAGAGAAAAATCGTATGGGATGATGGCCTCTGTTTAGAAGGGAGGCGAGAGTCAATATGCTTGACTTAAAATGAAAAAAAAAAATATATATATACAAATTATGGTAACTCCTACAGTACCATATGTCACACCTTTTTGTTAAGCCAGAAATCTGTTTATGGCGGCACTACTTCAATTTGCTCTACAGCAGATACAGTTGATTTGGACTATGATGAACAAAACTTCCGGCCATCCGAAAAAGAAGAAGTTCGGGTAGCTATAACTAAACTACAGTCCAACAAGGCAAGGATGCCCTACCGGGTAAATTCTTCAATGCAGTGGGAGATGACTTGGTGAGAAGCATACACCAACACATCTTTACAATCCGTCCGTTTAAAGTATGCCTGATGAATGTAATCTCAGCATTGTGTGCCCTATTCACAAGAAAGGAACTCTGCGCCAACTACAGAGGTATAAGTCCCCTCTAAATGTCACCTTTAAAATCTTGTCGGACATTCTGTGTGAACGTCTGAACAGTTTCGCAAGTGAACTGATGGACCCCTATCAGTGTGGTTTCAGGAACAGTAAGTCAACCGTTGGCCAATTTTGCACACTTCGGCAGATTTCAGACAAGACCCAAAAATTCCAGATCGATTCACATGCTCACCACCTCTTTATCGATTTTAAATCCGCCTATAACAGCGTGAATAGGAACGAGCTATACAGCGCCATGTCACTTCCTGGCATTCCTGCTAAAATCGTTCGATGTGGAAAACTCGCGCTGCTCCATCAAGGTTGGTATGAAAACCACCGACCCATTTTATGTCGAGAAAGGCTTATAAGGCAAGGTGACGCGCTATCATTGCCAATTCTTGAGGCAATTGTACGCAACTTGCATGTCAATACCAGCGGTACTATTTTTTTTTTAATTCGTTCCATTACTTGGCTATGCTGATGATATTGACATTATTGGGAGTACGATGTGCGAGTTTTTCGTCGCTAATTTTAATCGGACTGTTACGAATTGTCAAACCCTATTTGCGTTCCACATAAAATCCACATCGCAACGAATAAATTATTCGTGCGCGACTAACCTCAAAATCTCACTGTTCAATTGTGATATACGGACATGACGTTCGTTGTTCGCAACGAATAAAATAAATTGCATGTGAATGAAACGTCAAAATGTACGAATGTTCGTTCATTCGTTGGCCGTTGGTCGCTTTCATGTGAATAGTCCTTAACAGTAGTTTGAAACGTCAAACGCGTGCAAATGTTTAAATATTTCGAATTTTTCTTCACCTTCGCTTCATGCTACGTGGTTTGTGTACTTACTTTTTGATGCCAAAACGTATCGTTAAATTTCAACGCCTCATTCTGAGCATTGTACACGAATTCCTATGTCTGAACCTGAACTTTTTCGTTCTATCAAAACGAAGCTTAAAGCGTCGTTGTGAAGCAGGCATTAGTGCCCTTCTCCTCTTGTGTAGGTTGTAGGTACATTCACTTAAAGCGTGAGTACAATTTTTAAAGAGGATGATTTTTTACAGGCATAGAATTTTAAGTTGGCAGCACTGTTTCATATCAGAATGGGCTCAAAATTATTTTGCTGTTGACCCGATTTGCACAAGAAGTCTCAGTTTTTTTAGTTGAACTGCCTCATTTGAACAATCAATTGTTGAGACGTGCGCCGTCTCATCCAGAAATACAGATAGTTTGATGTGCTTTGTTAGCTGGTTGAATCATTGGTCCTTACTTCTTCTTCTTCAAAAACGATGCCGGCCAGAGGGGTACGTCAATTGAGACGAGACCGTTATAGAGCCATGACCAATGACTTTTTTGTCCCTGAACTGGAACGCTTTTATGTGGTGGAGCGGGGAACTGTGATTTCAACAAGACGGTAGAAGATTTGTTGAAGGAAATATTTAGCGATTTACCACCGCTAGGCTATTTTCTGTGGTGGTATGTGAATGATAAGCCAAAGAATGTTATCGTTCTCCTTGTGCCTATTGCACCTTAAACGATGCCAAGCCTGATCTGAATATATTTAATCCGTTATTTAATTCGGATTGACTCGTTTAAGTTTGGTTGAAAACGAAAAGTTGAAAGATCACCCACCCTTATTAAAATGTTCTATCTATTCTATACGATCAAATTTTGATAGAACGTCATTTTCTCAACAACAAGATTAATACCACTTTTAATTGTAGGAAAAGAAGCGCTTAGAAGTATTCGGAAGTCTTCTGAAACCGTTTTATTGGTATGCAAATGACACTTCTGACAATTCTGAGAATAGAATTTTGCTTCTCGATTTAAAGTCAGAGTCCACTCAAGAAGTACAAATGCAAATATAACTCAAATGTCAGACAAGGGATATCGATTGGGGAGTGTCTATCGCATTGAGCCAGTGTTGGATAGTTACGCGTAACTTTGAAATTTTAATTAGTTACACGTAACTAATGTAACTTATGTAACTAATGTAACTAATGTAACTTATTGTAACTAAATGTAACTAACTATAACTAATAGAATTGTTCAAATACAAAAACTCACATTTTATGTTAAATTGAAATTTAGAAGTTCTGCCCACAAACCCGATCGAATGATCGGATGTTTTAGGGCAAAGCTGGGCCAGCTGCCATCTGTGGCAACGGCAACCTAGCAAGGAATAGGTTCATTTTTAAATTACTATATTTCTGCAAGAAAAAATTTAAAAATAATAAAACAAAATAGATCTCGTTTGATTTCCTTTGGGTAAGCTAAATCTGAAATTTGAGACCAAATCTGAGATCAAATCTGAATTTACCATACAAAAATAAATCACAATACACAAAGAAATGTCCAGAAGTCTTAAGAAAGAACGGAAAACTTCAAATGTAAGTAAAAATCTATTGTATGCTCCAAGAATATAATATTTTATTAGATTTCCTTTTCATCAGGAACATAGTAATTTCAATATGTATTCCTTGCCAGGTTGCCGTTGCACTTGCTTATAAAAGAATTTTGTCAATAGTCGATTGGGATTCGGGATGAAATGTGAGTTTTTTATTTTTTATTATTAAGTTAGAGTTAGTTTTATTTAGTTACATTTAGTTACATTAGTTACATTAGTTACGCCAAATATTGGGCGTAACTAATTCATATTAGTTACGCGTAACTAAACGAGTAACTTACTTCGTGTAACTTACTTGCCAACACTGCATTGAGCATTGCCGAAATTTTCCTAGTGTCGATGTCGACACAAACATTTTGTTGGTTCCAAACCTGATGATGTGGGCGTCGCAGCCCATCAAAAAAGTTGAGTGAGCGGTATTTTATACAAGGGACGAGTAAAAATGCGTTTGAATCTCGAATCAGACTGGGAACACCAATTTGACGTTGGCAAAACTTTAGAGAAATAGATGCGTGTGCAAAAGCAATTTGACATGTTTCATTGGTTTCAGAATGAGTGAGTGCATGGTTCCCCGAGTGAAACCAATGGAAAGTGTTATAAAAATTTTGTGATCTAGGGGGGGGTTACCCAAATGATAGAGATGATATTTATATCGTTGGAAAGGTATTACTGAGTAGGTGTGCTGGAAATATTTTGTTTTGTTTTGTTTTTTTTTTTTTGGAAAATACAGGTGAAAATGGCTTGGTGTGTTTTGTTTACCATTTTGTTCGTATAAATTCACTGCGAATTTTTTTTCTCCACAGTTTTGGGCATTTTAATGGCCGAATTTTGGCCACTGGGTGATTCTAGTTTTAAATAAAACAGCAAGATTTTCCTTTTTTAGCTTGAAACAGTTTTAAAAATTCTTAAATGTCCCATTAGTATATTGTTTCCAGTTGAAGCTGGGGGAATATTGAAAAATTGCTACCCGGGCTAGGGCTCGAATCCACAACTCTAGGTTAGCAACCAAGCACTCGATCCACTGTATCATTGCCACCCACAAATACAAAATAAACTTATTACCTGTAGTTCATGGATGAATGCAAAGCATTACAATTATAATTAAAATTGTTCTTTCTTAATCTGATTGAAAGAACCACAACACGCACCGTAATAAAATGCACGTTTTTTTTTAAATGCAAATACTAAGTTTAATCTGACCCTGGATGGTTGCGATACGCATTTGGCTAAATGTATGTCTTTCTTAGCTACTAAATTATATAAAAATGTTGATACGTCAAGACCTGTCTTTATTATAGCAACTCCACCCCTTATTTTACATTAAAAAAGAAACAACTAGTTCATAACATTTTAAAAGTTGTTTTCTTATTCTTCATTTCATGTTTTAAAAATGTATCAAAATGAAAAAAAAAATTAAATATCTCAATAATTCTTTGAACGAAAAAAAGGTGCAAAATTCGCAAGAAGTCCACACTAAAACTCAAGTTAATAGTTAATAAATTCTGCGACTGTGCTTCCATGCTTAATTAGAAGCAGCACACTTTGCAGATACAATATTTATAATTCGAAGAAAAAAAAAAAAGAGTTGCATGAATCGAAATCCCAAGAACTAGTTTATTCACCATTGCACTGGGATTTGGAATCATATCGGCCGGCGCGGCATGGCGGCTTGCAGTGATATGTGATGGTGACTTGGTGACCACAGCCACGCCAATATTCCAGTCCGATAATGTGGGTTGTGCTTCGTTACGCACAATTTTGTTGTCTTGCGAAATATTGACACACACCACTTTTTGTGTCAAGATTTCTGGCAAAACTTGTGTCGCTGCTGAGGTGATTGTTATCGGCTACCAACAGCGATTTATGGATGTCAAAGTAAGACAAATTGCTGATAGGAGAGGGTGACATTTCGATTGTCAAAGGGAAATTTTGACGTCTTCTATTATTTTTTTGATACCTTACATATATACTGACAAGAGTAATTTTTGTGAATCCTTGTCGGGAAGTTGACTTCAACTGCATAATTTTGAATGTTTTGTGTCATTGTGAATGACACATTTACTTGAATTCATTTGAGAAAGGTATGTTGCTTGGAGGCATTTGACAGTTCCCTTGCCCCATCGACTCTTGTGAATGTATTAAGTCAAAGGAAGGACCATAGGTGGTGTTGTATGCTGCGCTATATACCCTGTGCTCGATTTGTGGTTACTTGAAATTTAGGTGGAGTGAGGCTGAGTGTTTGTGTGTTGATGCTGACAATGATCGCTACTTGGACGTTTATTTGTTTAACTGTCAGGTATTTTGTTAAACTTTGTTAAGGTATTTTTTTTTTGTTCGCTTTGTACCTTCTGTTGGTAAGCCATTCTTTTGCGCAGACATTTTCAAAGAAAACAATCCAATTGTACCTAGGCACTGTATACATATTTATTCAAGGCTTAACGAGGCATTGTGTAAAGAAAAACCAGTTGACATGACAGTTTTGTCAATGAAGGGGTGCAATATAAATCAAAGAATAAAAAACAGTTATATTATAGACAAACACACATAAATATCATACGCACAAAATTAGACATTAAAAGTGCGTTTTGATGACCTAATTTTCTAATGATTATATCGGATAATCGAATTATTGAAAGTTAATTGTAAATGGATTTTATGGTATTGCAGTTATTTATGCATCGTGTGGCTGATTTTTTTTCTTCACTGAATTATTTTTTTCTTTAAAAATTAATTGGGTGGCAAATAGAGGCGAGTTTTATTGAGCGCTTACGGTGCGTGTAACGCATGTGGTGCAGAATACCTATTGCAAGTGTTGAAATGAATTAGAAAAGGAGTGGTTTAATAGGTTGATTCTGTATTTGGGAAAGGTTTAATTTTTATGTTTTTTACAGAGAATGAAGTTTATATAAAAAAATTATCTGACATTTTACAAGCATATACTGTTAAAGATGGTTTTAAAGTTAAAATTTGTTTTGAATAAATTGTGCTTCTCTTTTATGCGTTTTTACCATGACATTAGATATGTTTTCTGAACTTAAGCCAGAGTCGACTAAAGGATCTCTTGAAAACGCCAACAGTTGTCAAAATGTTTTGTTTTTTGGATCTCATAAAATACATTAGGGCTGTGGATTATGTATTTTATGGAATCCACAGTATTATATTATTTCTATTCTGCTTAATTTGTTTGATTTTGTTTAACTTTTATTAAAATAAATGTTTTTTTTAGTTTCTTTCTTCCAATGAAGGCTTGATAGCATAATAGAAGAATGTCAAAGATCGAATTAAAATTTTACACCGAGTATACATAAAAAATTTTCCAATAAGAGGTGTTATTTTGAATAGCCCGCTATTTCGGTAGTTTTCACTGTTGAAGGACGTTTGACAAGTAAAAACTACGCCATTAAAAATATGAACGATAAACATGGTGAACATTTATCTGAGACGGTTCGTAAAACTTGAACATTTGTTGGTCGTCGTGACGTACCTTGTCGGACCGCAATTTAGAAAATGGTGGAAAAATTTGAGCTGTTGGGACAAGTTAACGATGTGAAGAATAAAACCCGTGCACATCGCTCAAGAACAACTGAGAATATTGCTGTTGTAGCCCAAAGTGTTGAAGAAAACCCAGGTTTGTCCATTCCTCGACGTTTTTTTAAAATTGGGCATTCCACAAACGTCATTACACCGTATTTTGCATAAAGACTTGGGTCTTAAGGCTTATAAAGTTCAGTTAACACAAGAACTCAAGCCGGCCGATCATCAACAACGTCATGTGGTGGCTATGCCAACAAGCAATGTTGTCGCATCTGGTGCTCGTAAAACCCAAGATTTATTGTTGAAAAGCCTCTCCATTCTTAACGAGTAACTGTTTGGTGCGGTTTATGGTCCGGCAGGGTCATTGGACCTTATTTTTTCGAAAATAAGGCTGGAGCAACAGCTACGATGAATGGATTGCGCTATCGAGAGATACCTAATTAATAATTTTTTATGGCTGGAATCGGATGGCATTGATCTGGACAACGTTTACGTTCAACAAAACAGCGCTACCTGTCACAGCAACGCTACAATCGATCTTTTACGGGGAAAGTTTCCGTGTTATCTCTCGTAGAGGTGATCACAAGTAGCCACCGAGATATTGTGATTTAACACCTTGCGACTTCTTCCTTTTGGGGCTCGTGAAAGATAAGGTCTAGTCTACGCCAACAGCCCAGCGTCGATTTAAGACCTCAAAGACGGAATTCGTGAAGCTATTGAGGGCATGCAGCAGCCACTTTGCTATTTGGTGAAGTAAAATTTCATGAAAAGGATATTGTTGTGTAAGCGTAGCTGTGGCAGCCATTTGGCTGATTTTGTTTTCCAATATTAACAACATACTTTTTTCTTTACATTGAAATAAACATCTAATCAGTTATCTCAAAAACTGCAGTTTTTCTTTGAATATGAAAATAGCACCTCTTATTGGAAAACCCTATACAATCTAGAAAAAAGCAGCACTTAAAATAGTATTTAGTAATTTGCGTCAACAAACAAAATTACTCTCGAATTGAAACTATAGCCTCTTTTTATTTCCACATCCATAATTGCTTTTCAAATCTTTTCAACTTATGGAAACTGCAAGGCCAATGAGGTCGGCAGAAATGGAACTACTTCACCAATTTCACCTAACGGGATGAATATTGGTATACTCATCGCTACATGTAAGCTCACGCTAAAACAGGATGCCATCAACAAAACAATTCTAAGATAAACAAACTTGTCTGGAGACAAAACGGATCTGGTCAAAACTGGATCCAAAACGCACCAAATGTTTGTTATCTCTTGGCAGATCTCACCTAAGCTCCTTAATCGGTGCCATAACTAGACACTGTCTATATGTAGACATGCTACTAGATTGGGATTTGTCTCGAACGAATACTGCAGAAGTTGCATGAACGGGGAAGAAAAGGAGACTATAACTCACTTTCTTTGTCCATGTCCTGCTCTCTCAAAAACTAAAGTTGCATTTAGGAGAATTCTTCTACAACTTTTTAAGTAACCTTACTCATACAGACATGTACTGCCTCCATTGCTTTGATAAAAGTTGCAAGTGGTTTTCAAATTAGTGAAGTAGTGTCTCATTTTTATATGTGGTATCACAATGGACCAATTATTTGGTCTAAGTCTGTCAGTCATTGCCTGACCCCTGAAAGCCACCTTAACCTAACCTTAACCTAGCATATGCCAAATTTTGATTGGTCATAAAGGTTCAAGAATCCTTACGACACCAAGTCTCTTTCTATTACCCTTGAAAGCATGATACAAATATACAAGATAGCACATTTAAATTCTCATTTTTTTTTCGTTCTGCGCACCTACGTCATCGGTACGCAATGGAGTTCGACGTTTTGCATTCTGCATTTTATGCGCAATTCCATATTTTGTATTTTTGTATCATGCCTTGAAAGGACTCTTCTATAGTTTTCCATCTTGTTCATTTTCAACGAATCAGCATAGATTTATTCGGTTTGCTTTGTGTGGGCTTTGTTGGGATGAGCCTTATAGCCTATATTCTTACAAAAACAGTCTGACGATATTAAACTTTAAAGCATTAAGTAAACATGGTAATAGCAGTGACTGTAACTGCCAAAGGAAAAACTCAGTATCTGCCAACTCTTAGCATCTTATTCTTGTTTTGTTTTTGTAGTAAGACCAAGCACCCATCGTCCAGCATAAATTTATTGTTCATTTCCGACATTGTAGTGAACAAGCCCCCTCGTTCATGGCATCTTGGATTTTTTTTTTTACTAAAAAACCAACTAACAAGTCTGGATTTGTTAACATATTGAACATGTTCAATGTATATACATGTATTGTACAATGTACATGTACATACTGCCTGTGAGGTGAGATCTTTAAATTCTAGTCTTGTTCAGCATTTCCGTTTTGGCCGCAACAACATTTAAATTGAAACCTACGCATTTGATCGAAAAGTGTCACCATCTTCTGCCACACTCTAGTTGTTCGTTGGCATCACAACAAAACAAACTTCATAGATTACATTCTACTTTGATTTGAATACAAACCAAATTCAAAGGGATGTAGTATCTTATTCCAAATCTCAAGAAAGCCCCTCTGAAGCGAAAATCAACCTATGCTACCATTATCATCAACAACGATCGCGGCGGCACGCGTTCTTCGGATCGAGTATTTGGATTAACTTTTTCGTGCCTCCATTAATTTACGAGTATGCCATTTCACGAAATGTGTGCGAGCAAAACTCTATGCTTTACTGATCAAACGATCGCACAGACATTTTATAGATACAAATGAATTAATTTTTTGTTTGCTTTATTTGTTCCAACTCCCAACGTCGCATCGCTGATATCAAAAAGTGCTTTTACTGGTTCACCGACAACGACGACGACGAATTCACGTAAGCAGATTTGCACATATTGCAATTGAACACCGATCCCCTGGAGACCCCTTTTTGACGGCCGCCGCGCCTCGCCGCGCAGCGGCCTCAGCGTGTCTCCGTAAAGAGTCCATCCGTATAGTCAGCGAAATAGTATTTATTTAATGTGGAGCACTTTTCTGGCCTATATATGCATACAAAAAAAAAAAAAAAAAAAAAAAAATCAAATGACCAGGCGACCGAAATCAAATTCAAATGATCGACCTAATCAACGAAGAAATACAACAAAATCCAACTACTCGTACCACCGATAGCAAGTCAATATTGTGAACTAGTTTTTGACTTTTTGCATGCCGATTGGTCTTTTTTCCGATCGGTCTGCAGTTTTCTTTAAGGCTCTGTTTACAATTTTATTTACTTAGGATTTGCATTGCAAGGTTTGTACTTTAAGGGCAAGTTATGTATTCGAGAAAATAGAATTGCACCCAAGATAACAAGTAGGTATTACATTACTTATATTTGAGACTATTTTTTCATCAAGTGAGCAATTTTTGAACACACGGGTTTGAAATACACATACAGTACACATAATTATGTGTCATAAAAGTAAACAAACGAAAATGGCGGCTCTCTGTGACTATTTTATTAAGGTGTGGTAAGTTTTCGCAATACTATCAATAGTCGCAGTTCACGGCTATATTGTACATTTTGACAAATGCGTACAACCAAAGATACCTAATATAACAAGTACTTGTTATATTATCTTTGGTACAACACATTTTTACTTGCGATTATAGGTACTATAAGGCAAGTTATGCATTCGTCGAAAAAAAAAGTTTTGAGATAACAATCAAACATGACATTACGATGATAGCGAAGACGAAAAAAGATGGTCTAAAAATTCTGTCCGTCTGTATGTCTGTCTGTCTGTCTGTCTGTCTGTCTGTCTGTCTGTCTGTCTGTCTGTCTGTATGTAGACCTACAGCCAAACGGGTGGGCCGAATTGCTTCAAACTTGGTATATAGACTTTTTTAGGTATTGTACAGAAAGGAAATTGAAATTTTTTTTTTAGCTCAAAAAATAACGGTACCTGCCATACAACCGTTACGTTAAAGCTTATTTTTCTCAAAAACGGCTCTAACGATTTTTAATTAAAAAAATCAGTGTTGCTTTTTAGGTACGACCAATCATATGGCTGAAAAAAAAGTTTTAAAAAATGGCTAAGAACGGTACTTTCCATAGGACCGTTTTTTTTTGCTTTCGACTATCTCGAAAACGACTCAACCGATTCTTTCGAAATTTCACACACATATAGCTGTAGGTAGCTCAATTTGTATTGCATACCAATATTTTTGAAAAATATTTTTTTGTATTTTTAAAAGCATTTTAAAAAAAAAAAATTTAAAAAAAAATATTTCGAAAACTGCTTATTAAATTTTTTTTTAAAAATTTTAAATAAATGTATTTGCTGAATACCTATGAACTGGCGTTTTTGAATTTTTTTTGAAAATTTTTTTCAAAAAGTTTTTCAAAAAAAACTTTTTTTCTCAAAAACCGCTCCACAGATTTTTCTAAATTTATTCTCATAAATTCAAATTTATCCAAGAAATAAAATGGCGTACTTTTTTTTCAGCTCAAATTAGTTTAAGTATTTATTTAAGAATTTTGAAAATTTTATTTTTATCAAAATCTCAAGCCCATAAACCACTGTCACTCATTAGAGCAAGTTCGTGCGACCCAGTCGTGCATTTTATTTTACTTGCGATTATAGGTACTATAAGGCAAGTTATGGATTCGTGCAGAAAAAAAATTTCGAGATAACAATCACACATGACATTACGATGATGGAGAAGTCGAAAAAAGTGGGTCTGGGAATTCCGTCCGTCTGTCTGTCTGTCTGTCTGTCTGTCTGTCTGTCTGTCTGTCTGTCTGTCTGTTCGCGCTTCTAGAGCCTGAACGGATGGGCCGATTTGCTTCAAATTTGGTATCTAGGATTGATTTAGCCGTCCCTCGGAACGTATTTTTTATTTTTGCTCTAGGCCCAAAAATAACGGCACCTGCCATACAATCGTGAAGAAAAAAATTGATTTTCTCAAAAACGGCTCTAACGATTTTGATAAAACTTTCAGGATGCTATTTCTGTAAAACAATCTATCTTTTGGTTGGAAAAATTTTTTCAAAATTTGTCTTATAACGGTACCTCTCATAGAACCAGTATTTTCAAATCAAATTTTCTCGTAAACTATACATTCGATTTCAATAAAATTTTGGCCACAGGAAGTCATTTATAATTTTATTAATATGGCATTTCAAATTTTTCAAAAACTTTTTTTTTTGATTTTTTATAATTTTTTCAAAAATTTTTTTGGTTTTCGAAATATGTTATAAACGGGTATATTGATTTTTTTTTAAATTATTTTTTCAAATGTAAACTATAGATTGCCATATATTTGCATACCCAAATAAATTTCAAAATATTTTTTGGAAAAGTTTTTGAAAAATAACCTTTTTAAAAAAAAACTGGTCGAACGATTTTCAATATTTTTTTTTCCTAGATTTACGTATAGCTTCGAAATTTTATTGCATACTTTGTTTTTCCGAGAAAACTCTTAAACTAATTTAAAAAATAAAAGAATTTTCGAAATTATTTAAATTTTTTTTTAAATCAATATATGCAGCCACTAAGCAATAATTGCTTATCATAAGAGCAAGTTCGTGCGACCCAGTCGTGCATTTTATTTTTTATAAATAAGAAATGTGTCGCGTTGAACAGATGATTATAAGAGTAAGTAGTACTCATGTCAGTTGTAGGTGAAGAAACGATTGATACACAAAACGTAACACTTATTCAACTGACACATTCACATGAGGTAGCTCAAGACTCAAGGGCAGTTTACTGAGAGAAACACTAATGTGAAAATCGATGGCAAGGGCGGTCTGAGAATTGTTTGTTTAGAGCAGTATTCTTGAAAATGGCTCAAAATTGAAATTGTTTTTGCAATGATATGTAGGTGGAAAAGTGCAATGGATCTAAGCTTACAGGGACCATATCCAGAAAGACGGGCGAATTTACAGTCCAGTATTTGGTACGTAAAAGTAGGTACCTATATCAGCAACTTCTCGGCCCTTTTTATATTTAATCCATCTTTGTATGGGAGTAGGATACGGTTATCAGACCAAGGTCACTCCGGAGGGAAAATCGAAAAAACATCCTTGCACTTTTTCAATTCTACTAAAATAGATAGTGTGATACATAGTACAGACTTGGATTACTAAAGACAAACATTTTATTAAGCCAATAGAAGGTTATGTAAGGGTGGCTGACAGCTGGAAAAGAGTTTAAACTGACTAACTTAGTTCAAAAGAGGACAGTGGTGATTTTAAAAATTTGAGCTACTTATAGAGCGTGAAGGGAATCGTCCGAGTCCATCAGTTCATCAATGTCAAAGTGTCCTGTATTGACACCTTAGAGCCAGTTGAACTATTGAAGTTATAAGAAAATACAGAAAACCCAATTAGAAAATATTTTAAATGGAAAATTTAGTATTTTATGAATCGAGTTAAAACATAAATTCTTCACTGATCGATGTCAACCAACTTAGAGAACTTATTTTGCAAATAAAAATTGAAATTGAACTAATAACATTTTTTTTAAATGAATTCATTTATTTGTTTTTGTTATAAATCTATAATTGAAATTTTTATTAACAAAACAAATTCTCTGAGGTTGTGTAGCGTTATTTGTGTTTTAAATCGATTCATAATATTCCATTTGAAATTTTTTCGGTTCGGTTTTTCTGATCGCCATGAAACTGGCCCTTTAATGTTCAGAAAATTAAATTATTTGAAAAAGTTGTTTTGAGTGATAAAAAAACTGTCTTGTTATACATGGTTCTTGTTATCATCCTCTTCTTGGACTTCGGAAACTGCTGTTGGCAGCAACACACAACACTCTAACACCTACTGGAGACGTTTCCTCTATTGTCTCCTGTCTCACAATAACCAGCTGTTGTTGGTACCAAATGTGAAGCGAATTACAAATTTGGTTAAGCTCCCCAGTGTAGTTTGCATTAAACATATAATGCTCCTCTAATCATTGTCATATGAATATGTGACGGAAAGAGGAGTATGAAAGTGGTCAAGGGTAGAGAAGATAATGATGTCGTAGTCAGGGGAGTTAACAGTTAACCTATCTAAATTGTTGGTGATGCCACATATTGTAAAGCGATCTAAGTCTAAGAGACGATCAGTAAGAAAAGAATTAATTTCTGGGAGCACATGATGTTTTATGATCCAATGGAGTCCACAGCTGTCCTGGCTAGTTGAAATAACCAACGACAATAATGCTCTTATTTTTGCAAATGGCCGCCAATGTCAAATCTGATGCAGAATACAAGTGAACAAACCATGGAGCGATACATGAACCGAAATGAACCGATATTCTGAAGGCGGCGGCGTTCCCGGGTCGCCTAATCTCTTGTTTTGGCGATTTGCACTGGCTCGCAAGATCGCCCGATTTAATCGTTTCAGACTTTTTTTTTTGGGGTTTTTTGAAGTCCCGTGTTTACGTGAACAAGCTCGAGACTCTGGAAGCCCTCAATAACAACATTCGAAAAAAGTGTGAGAATCTGTCGCCCGAAGTTCTCGCTGAAGTGATGAAAAAATAAAATAAAATTCTAAAGTTTCAAATAAACATATCAAAAAACAGAATCGAAGTTTTTCATTTAGAAAAAAAAGAGAGCGAAACAACATTGGATGGATGACTTCTTTTGGCCCACCCTGTAGTTAAGACGTGAAGGCGTAACAAACAAACAAACTCACATTTGCATTTATAATATATATTATGATTCTGTCACAAGAATTTTGGACCACTGAAAGATTTTATATAAAAAAAAACTGAAACTCTTCCTTTTTGTTTCGGTTTAAATTGTATGAACCAAATATACTGCCCGTCAATATCGGGGATCATTTTGTTGTTTTTAAAAGTTTGACTTTCATCGAGCTTATATATATAAAAGTCTGTTTAAACAATATTTTATTTAAGCACTCAAATTCTGAAAAATACATTTTTCAAAAGTTAATTTTACAAAATTTGAGTGCTTTAATAAAATAGTTTTTAGATAGGCTTTTAACAAAATGATCCCCGACATTGACGACCAAAATTTGGATATTATCTCAAGTCATGAAAGATTACTTGAAAATAGCGCAAGCTTCTTAAAATATTGAATCAGGTAAATGTAGATACGCACGGCCTATGTGCGCACCTTATGTTTTGACACATTAACTCTATTTTTCAGTACTTCTTTAAATTAAGTTACAGTAGTGGGTGACCGACATTTATGATCGATTTTGTGGGCAATTTTTGTGCTCGTGGCACTGCCTTTGCATTGGTGATCCTGCTTAAGGCATAAATTCTGATATGTGTATGTTTTGGCTACATATTTGTAACACACACTTTGTATTCCATTGGGATTGATACATTTTGTATTTCATTTATAATTTATTACATCAAATGAAATTCAAAACTCGCCCAGAAAAAAAAAAAAAAAAATAGCAACACGGCAGTAGCACCGACAAGACAAGCTTACATTACATAACCTCAAAAGTTGTTAAAGAGCAGACCTAGTTCTGCAAGGCGTAGCAGTTATTGCTTTCATTCCACCAAAGAGTTCACTTCTGTCTGCGTCTGTGCCTGCCCTGAGGCACGTTGTGGTGGCCTGGTATTCTGCAAACGCGACCGCAGCAGTTCCCTGCGAAGTAAATGGCTTTCAGCTTGCACAGTATCGACTAACTGTAAAAACCAAAGAAAATTAAGATGAGGATCAGTTTAAGTTACTCAATCTGGTGTGATCCTCGAATTGAAATTATATATACTCACACTCTGGGTAAGGACTGACTGTTCGATACTTTCAAGATCGGGTAGACCGTCTGAACCACACTCATCGCAATCCGATGAACAGGTTGATGATCTACCGCCATATCCATGTTGGTGACCATGATGTCGATGATCTTCATTTCTCTGGTTATCGTCGTTATTCGTTGTTGTTGTCGTTGCTGGTGCTGGCGCCGTCGTCATCGTCATCGTCTTAGTGTTGTTGGCATCCTTCTTTTTGAGCTTGTGCAGCTCGTTTTTCAGTCTCTCATTTTCCATTTCAAGAAAGTCGACCTAGAAAGACACACGCAGTTTCAAAACATTCAAGGAGGAGTTTTATGTTTCCCGGAAGCACACCGATCACTTATTCTCCTACGAATACTTACACTTTCCAATTCGAATTCAAGTTCATCGATTATATCAAAAGCTTCATCGAGGGAGCGTTGCAGCTTGGCGATCTTTGTTGCATTTATAATGCTTTCATCATGAAGTTGTTGTTGCTGGGAGTTATCGATCACAGTCTCTGGAAAAGAGGGAGCATTTTTGATTGATATAGGGTTATGATTTAGATTGGATGGATAAATTGGGAGGTTGTAACTTGAAAGTTGTTTTATGAATGAAAAGTAAGCTACATTACGTATGAGTGTATTTGTAAAAAAGACTCCATGAAGTCTTTCATCCAAAGCCATAACAGAAAATGCAGAAGCTTTTATGCATTTTTAATTGATAGATATCTGAAAGCTTGAAGAACATTTGGCATACAAATGTTGGTTGAAACGGATGGATATTTTAAAGTTAATTAAATTTTGTACATTGACATGGACAATGAAATAAATATCTGTTCCATGAATAGTTAATCTCTAATTTAGAGATGGAGAAAGAAAACTTGTTGGGCTTTCAGAAGCAAGCCCATTTGGGGATCATGGCTGTAGCCTTTAAAAACCAAAAGACGCTGATTTAATTTATTTAGGTATGCATAGTATAATTTGACAAAGATACTCGTCAGCGTTCTTTTCTGCAGTTTTTGAAGAAATTTTTAGTTGAATTTGTTACCAATTTGGTGAATTGCCGAAGATTTTATCTGAATAGAAGCATATTTGAAAGCAGTTTGATTATAAATTAACGATAAAAAACAAAGCTGATTAGCAAAATTGGCTACTATTAATATCGTTGGACAGCAAAGTCGAATTTTTATTAATTAGTTTTTGTAAAAGAGATTACGGAAAAAACTTGAATTCGTATCGTAAACTTGTCTATAGCTTTATGTTTTGATGCTGTTGACAATAGCTTACATACGATTCGTGTCAAAAAATCTTTGTTCTCATGTTACCGTTTACTCAAAATTTAATCCAGATCACAGAAAATAAAACCTTTTCTTGTAGGTATGTGCCAAATTTGATTTGATAATTTTTCTATTTCAATAAACACAATTTTCGTTTGTCGAGTGTTTATCCATATCTAATATTATTTATCTGTTAAGAATTTTTCGTGGATCTTCCACATACAATTTTACAAAGCTATAATATACTTATTTGTGAATCTGTGCAATATTTTGACTGCAAATTTTACTATCACTAACCGATATACAAAATCATATTTAATTCACAAAACAGTTTTAGTAAACTATCTCAGTAGTAAACAACAAAAATTCTTTTCTAATTCAATTTCAATACATTTAACTTTTATCGATTTAAAAATAATGAAAAGCACTTTTGAAATACATACTCGTTTCGAAATTTTATACATATTTTCATTGTTCTAAAAGTTCAATTCGAAACTACATCTGTTTTTTTCCTGTTTCGTATTCTAGGCAGACAATCGTGCGTTCAATATTGCTCAAAAGTTTTTCGCGAAACATTTAGACTAGGCGCGCACAAGGCGGCCGCAGTTATTAGATGAGACCGATGCGGCTCGCCCAGCGCCCAGACACATTAGTTTGATTTACGCGTAGTGCTGTGAAATGGACGTGGAAGAAGAAGTAATTATTGTTGCTCTGGCACTTTTACAAAAGCAAAAAAAAAGACAATTTTGGGTTCACCCATTGTTACGGGAAAGACTTTCGAAAGGAATATATCATACTTACTTTTCTGACGTGGCCCAACATGAAATCTAATTTTTTAACTATGTATTTGAGAATGTCTAAAAAAACTTTCTATGAGATATTCCGTATCGAAAGCCATATTAAAACTAAATAGAATTCAAAAAGAAATTTGGCTGCTATGACAAGTGCGCGCAAACTGATAGAATTTCGCACTAGAATGCATCCTAGAAGTGCTCATTGGCTGCCTAGTGGGCACCTAGCCTAGCCAAAATGTACATATTTAAAAAATGAAATTTATTATAGTTCAGTCAATTAATTTAGAAGTTATACCTAGTCTATCATTTAAAATTGCATTGAAGGAGTTTTAGACTTTAAATTGAAATAATTAGGTACGCCACCTAACGTTTCATGTGCAAATAATAATATACGATTATTAAATAATAAACACAAAGGTAACACATTAAAACATTTTAGTGTCACAAAACACTATTTGAAGAGATATTGTGTGAAAACTTCATCATGCGAATAATTTTGAAATTAACGGTATAACAAGCAGAATTTACTTTGAAATTAAACTTTACGAGCCTTTTTCTCAGCAAATACTTACATACGAGTATGTATATGACACCTTCAAAGTTTATTTGGTCCGAGACGAAGAGAGACAGCGGCAGCATACAACATACCCGCGTGAACTGTTTTGTCAACTGATTATCACGTACAATTATGGTCCGAAAACCGACTTTACAGACTACCATTTTTTGAGAGTTGTAGCTTACCAAAAAATTTGGAAATGTTCGTTTGCTTTTTCTTTGCGGATACATTAATGTAACTGTCAGGTCTCTCAGTTTTTGAAGAGTCGTGGTATTTTCTAGTGAAACCGAGTTTTCTTCAGCCTTGTTTTGATTTTTGGCCAAACCCGAGTTTTGGAAGAAGTACGAACATTTTTCTCTTCTTTTCTTTTTATTCCTTATGACGCGAATGCAATGCACCTACGAGTTTAAAAAATTCTGAGAGAAGTTGCTGCAAGAAAACTGCCCAGTAACATTCAAGCCAAACACAAAACAAAAGATAAAACTAAATATGCACGAACATTTATGGAAAGTTGCGTTTACTGAGTAACATTTTTTCGAAAAGTTGCAATTACTGAGTCACCAATGGAGGGTTGCTTTTACCGAGGGCGTATACTGTAGATACCAGGTTTGACGCTGATCTGCCCAAGCTGCAAAGGTGCGAACATTCAGACAGACGAACTGAATGACTCATTTTTTTTTACCTTTCTATCAAACTACTGATACCTATTCAAACTACATATTTTATGTTTTAATTTTATAAAATTTAATAAAATAAAAATATCTCAATTAATTTAATGAATTTTCATGCAATAAAACAGACAACCCTTTTTTAGTTTGGTATCACTTTTTAAGACTGGGTTAAGCAAACAATACTCTAGAAACAAAAATATTCGGGTGGCCTTTATTTTGTTTAGAGTAGTGTACAATTAGGTAGTGAAGGCAAACCAAAGTACTTACATACATTTATGGGAATCCTTATCAGATTTAAAACTCAATCGTCAATCTCAAAACCATGTCAATTTATTAGTACCTATACATACCATTTCTCGTTTGTTCCAAAACAGACTTTTTCACCAATCCCGGGAGCACTTTCTGTCTCGCAAATACCTCTTCCAATGTCTTGCAACGTTTAACCTTCTCCAAATACGCAGTATGCAACTTATTGTATTTGGCTTTCAGTCTCTCCAGATTTTCATACATTTTATCCCGCTCCTCTTCGGCGGCAAATAATTTCATTTGACTTTCAACATTAACATTCGATGTTGATATTTGTTCATTAGTCAGACGAATTAATTTGTGGCGTAGATGTGCATTTTCTTCAGTCAAATGAAAATTTTTTGCGTTCACTATGATCGAATACAGAATGTATAAATAGCTATTGAAAACAAATTTTTAAACTCTCTTCAATTCTTTAAACAAACCAATTTCTAATTCAATTTTCAATGATTTAACTGCTTCACTATCTTCGCGAGAACTTAATTGATCCATATTGTTGTGTTTTGTTGTTTCATATGAACACTGCCAAGTTAAGACTTCAATGAGAAAAACATTTGATTGAATTAATTGCAAACAGGTAAATTAAATTGACTGAAGTTGTTGTTATCATGATTCATGATTAGATAAAAAAACTAAAAAACCAGACAGCAAACAGCTCCATCTCTTAGATAAAATATGAATTATCGAACAGTTCAGGCACAAACCTAAAACAAATTGGTTCCAGTATTCACTGTTAATTCGTTGATGAAAAAGTTTGAGTTGTTGGTGAAAAACGGATAAAAAGTTTGAGCAGCTGTGGTCCAAGATTCAAAATTAAAATGCGTTAAATGCTAACTTTAACAACTTCTATACTAACCTGGTTTAAAAAAATAAAAGCTTAAGCTTTGGCCATTTGACTCCCTACTCCCTTACAGACATACATGATAGGATTTATTTAAACTGAAAATAATATTGATCGAGTGGGCTATTATAGTTATATCTGTCACATAAACAAAACAATTTATCAGACACCAAACTTATAGAAAGTCAACCGAAATTGGGGATATAGCCTACGAGGGTTGGGTACGATTTGCGGATTTTCAAAATGTTGACTTAAAAATATCGATCGCCATAATATCGACTTTCGAAAAGTCGATTGGTAAAAATAAAGTCGCCCTACTACTATGATTTAAAAATTTTAGCTGTCGTCGGTACAATCAAAAGAACTAAATAAAATAAAATTCGACATTTTTACCGACACTTTTTCAATCGACATGTTAATAGTCTTTTCGCGCGAATTTTTGTTTTTTTCACACCTCAAACTGATTCTATGTTGGGCAAAATTTTTTGCGCTCACTACGCTTGCTAGAAAGCATGTTGCATTTTCTTTTTTGTTCAAGCTCATGATACTTTACTTAATCATATAAAATTAAAAAATTATTTGATTTGAGATATTGTGGTTTGATAAATAAAAAATTTATAGCTTAAGATTTTGTTGTTGCATTCCTAAAAATGTTAAATCTAGTACGATGACTTTCTGATGCCGTGACATTTTCTAGCCATGCGGACATATGTACATAAATGTTAAGCCACTTATGTTTAATTGTTCTGTTTTTTTCTTTATATCAAACATTTTTTGTAGGTACATAAATAAATAAAAACAAATAGATTTATTATGTTGTCAAAGAACTTCATTTACAATATGGTTTCATTCGGGATTTTTGTCCCATTAGAAACGAAATAAAAAAGGGTTTTATGACCCAGCGCAGTGAGTCATAAGTCCCGAATTCATATTCGGGGATTATGACCTACCTAAGTGGGTTATAAGTCCCGAAAGTCAAATTCGGGACTTCTGACTTCGGGACCAGTTTCCCTGCGCCTAGTATTCGACCATACACTCCACATGTCCAAGCCTTCTAAGTCCGAAGAAACAGTGATGGGCAAGAGTGATTCTCCGACTGATCTCTGCACTGATATTGTAGTAGTAAAATTATGTCTTAATTCCAACGTTTAAAGAAAAGTTTGAAAAACTTACGACAATGACATAAAGAGTCGTCTGTCGGTTAAGTGAAAAGTTACAAATAATTTGATCTTAAACAATTTTTGATTTTGGATAAATTTAAAGAGAAATCCTAAATTGTGAAATGATGTGTACACGTTCATAGTTAACATTTTTTTCAAATCCAATACATATTGTCAAGATGTGTTTTCTATAGCTTATGGCCCATAAAAATATAACTTAAAAGTCTGTTCCAACCAGCCCAGCCCTGCAAATTTCCATTAATAACAGCAATAATTTCACCTTCATTTAGAGTTGCCCTTTCAAAATGTCTTATACTAAATTCTCTTAGTACCTACGGGGCACCTGCTTAAGAAATATTGTATATAATTTTTTGTCTCTCATGTTTCCGATTATTTTAATCTCCTTGCCAAAAATTTTGTTTTTCTAATAGAATTTTAGTAAGTTATAAGTAGTCTCGCGTCACTGTATTCAAATATACAGGGTGATTCACGATCGTTGTGCCAAAAAGCTAGAGCGTGTAGGTTGAGTTAAGACAAGAAAAAAATCGTATAGGAGGGTGGTCTATTCCCCCCCCCCCCGTTTAGCCAGGAGGGGCAATTTTCTGAAAAATTGACTTATTTTGTAAAAAAAATATTTAAAATCAACGGCTTCGTTTACAACACCGTGTTATACCTTTTTGGAAAGCCAAAAACTTCTTCTTTCATTTTGTTTTTAAATAAATTGTTTTAATGAATAGTTTAAAAAATATAAATTTTCAAACTCAAAATTTTGAAAAAAATTTGAAAAAATAATTTTAAAACTAATTTTTTTCAAAATTTTACGTAATTAGGTATAATTTTTGTTCTCATAATTCAATTTTGGGGTGAGTAGAACACCAAGATATGTGTATTGTAGTACTATTCGAATTTCTTCCTCTTTGAAAATCCACTTTTCCCTATTTGATAGCCTGCCACCATTTCGGAAAAGCATAATTTTTTGAGAGATTAACTACTCTTCAAAACAGTCACTATATAGTCCAAACGCATTTGGACTATTATAGGTCACTAAACTTAATTTTGAATTTACTTCAATACAGTTCACTAAACATTAAACAAAATTTTGAAAAATATTACTTTTTTTCATTTTTTAGTTTTTCATCGATAACTTCAGCCAGACCACGAGCTATACTAATTTTAGGTGCATGGATTTTAACAAATTCCCCTAAAATGTTAAAATTCACAGTATATTCATGCTGTAATTTTAATAAGAGTCTTAGAAGGGTACAACAGCATCTAACTGATGAGCCCAACTGTTGTACCTCGGCGAAACGCATTTGGACTATTATAGGTTAATAAACTTAATTTTGAATTTACTTCAATACAGTCCAGTCCACTAAACATTAAACAAAATTTTGAAAAATATTACTTTTTTTCATTTTTTCGAATGCCACTCAATGCCCTAACATAACTTATTACAAGTCCCTTAAATATTGTGAGCAATAAAAACGTAAAAATGCAATTTTAAGCGAAATGAAATAACTCCTTACATCATTGGTGAAATAACTTTTTACAAATTTGAGTTCCACAACTTCTAATTAGGATTTATTTCATTTTTTTCTAATTTTAGTTGTTATTTCTTAATGCAATAAATCCTAACACAAAAATATGTTATAACACCTTACACTTATGAACAAACACCTAACAATTAGGAGTTTTTACTTGCGATTATAGGTACTATAATGCAAGTTATGCATTCGTAAGAAAAAATTTTTTTTTGACAATCAAACATAATATTACGATGATAGAGAAGCCTAAAAAGTGGGTCCGACGATTCTGTCTGTCTGTCTGTCTGCCCGTCTGTCTGTATCGGCACCTACAGCCTAAGCCGCTGGACCGATTTGCTTCAAACTACAGAAGGGTTTTTGGAATTAGCATTCTAGCTTTAAAACTAAAGGTACCCGCCATACGATTTTTATAAAACTTTCTGAATAATGTTTTCTGTGCAAACTTTATGTTTTGGTTGGACTAGATTTTTCAGGAAAAGTCTTATAACCGTACCTGCCATAGGACCGATTTTTTGAAATCCGATTTTCTCTTAAGCCATTTGACGAATTTCGATGAAATTTTTAATGTAGAATCCCTTTTATAAACAAAATAATACAAAATCTAAAATATTGCAAAAACTTTTTTTTTGAGTTTTTTTAAAAAAGTTTAAATTTTTTTTTTATTTTTTGTTTCCAAAAAACGTTTTAACTATTATATTTTAACTGATTAATAAAGTTTCATATGATTTTGTCGATGCTTTTTTCTGAAAATCTCAAACCCCAAGACCATTTTAACACATTAGAGCAAGTTCGTACGACCCAGTCGTGTACTTTATTTCATAATAGTAATAGTAATAGTAATAAGATAACTCCTAGCTTTATATATAGGAATTTTTCATTTTATTTTGTGAGGAGTTAATTCATAAGGGGGTACTGAATGGAGCGATTCATGGCAACTCTGGTTCTGGCTTGCCGCATTGCTTAAAACTTAAAAGGCTTCGTTCTTAGCTGAGTGCCATACGGCGTTCATCTTCGAACACTATACGGGAGGCTACCAAACAGAACCACATGGCCGCCATTGATCTTAACTGCAAATTTAATTGTTTGAATTTGTGAATCGCATTGGAAAAAAAATTTCAATAACCAACATTACATTGATCAAAGCAGATCTGCAGATCTTCAACTAACTAGGTATTGTTGAAGTAACTGATATTGTATTGACATAAAAGTTTCAAGCAAAGTGTACCTAAATGTTCCAAATTGGAAGTGTTTTTGTTTGAATAATCGATTTTGAGTTGATTTTAGTTTTATGGATTGAAATGATTTTCCAACAAATTTGCATTAACGAAATCCTCCGTTTCCTTTTCATAAATCAGCGTCAAATTACATTCTCCAAAAAGACATACTTTAAGTTTCTGTTTTTTTTTTCTCCCTTATACAAACATTTATTTTCTTTCTATTAATTTGCTTACCTATAGGTATACGGTTTCTGGAACAACCTTACCATTAATGATTCGTTATTAGAGAAATAGATATATTTATTTATATCTGTATCTATCAACAATAAAACAAAAAAAAGGAATTCTCCAATCCCACAGCTCATAACTTTCGCCTAAAATTTGTAACCTCCCACAAAAAGGATACACAACACCGAACACCCAAAGGATCTGTTCCTCATTTTCCCTTTCTTTAATTAAAAAAAAGCATCCTAAATTAATAACCCTTTACCTGAACTTTTTGTTGTTGTTGTGTATGTTCCACACACTATCTTTGACCGAACACGTAACTTTCCATGCCTCGAGATACCAAAAAAAATCCACTTACTTCGTTGGTTATGCCACTCCTCTAGGGTATCCTACATAATGCGAAGGATACGCGCAACTAAAATCGTGCGAAATATTCCCCACCTACCTTTGTATGTTTATTGCAGTAAAAACTTTCACACATATGCACACCATATCACCAGGTGGTGGCAAGGTCCAAAATAACTATAACTCTCTGTGAAAAGCCAAAAGAGCGATATGGAACGTGCACAAAAAAAATAGGAAGCAAGGAATGTGTTAAAAAAAGATATATATGAAATAAATAAGGACGACACACTGTTTATTGTCAAATACGCCCGGAGGTAAAGGCAACCCCAATATGGAGTCAGTGCCACCAAGGAATAGAAAAACCATCCTGAGAACAAACAAAAATAGTACCAATTTTTTCCCGTTAATATATCCTTGGCTATGTAATTACTTAAAAAATTAACTCACTTCCAGCGTGTTCGGGGAATTCTTAACCCCAAAAGTAAGTTGATACCGCACCGGAAGGATATATGCGGGGAAAAGTAACCAAAGGGCATACATTGCGGTTGACAGGAGTTTATCCTTTTTGATAGAATCTGCCGCACACCACATTAGTGGCACTAGCTAGTAGTTCCTTTTCCTTCCAACATTTCCAGCCGACTGAGTCCATTTCTGTGTTAATCTCGAATCATTCTCATACTTTTTCAGCGTGTTGTGCCGAGGAGGTAATGTTAATACAGTAGTGGTGGTGGTGTGGCGTTTGCGGAGGTGCGGTGGTGGTGTTGCTGGTGGCATGGCATGGCGGTAGTGGCGTATCCTGTTTTCTTTAGCTTTCCCACATGATTTGAATGGTGGTTCAGCTACCCAGCCCACGATTTTAGAGTAATGCAGAAGGGATATGTACTAAGGGGTATTCTTCAGTTATGCAGGTGAAATACTAGTATAGCAGTAGCAGCAGAAAGGATACTCGTACAAGGATATGTGTTGCGTGTTTTCTAATTTTTTTTTTTTTTTCTGTTACAAACAAATTTCAAACTCTAAATTGAAGAAGGCGGTTGTAGATACACGGATAGTTGAACAAATTTCATTGAAATTGTTTTCTTACTGTGGAAATGTTTTTCAGTTCGTCCTTTTCCAAAGCCGCCCACTTATTGATGGTGGCCAAGGGAAGTTAGAGAAAAATCAAAACAATCGAAATGGAAAATAGCAAACAAATGTGATAAAGGAAAAGTTTTTCTTGTTGTTGTTCTGTATTTTTTTTTTTTCAAAAGAGATGATTTTTCTTTGAATAAATAAATACAAAAAGTACAGCGATATGCCTTAGGAAATGGACACAAATGCAAGAAACAATATGCTGTGCAGCCGTATATAAATAACAGTTAAGGTATTCAATTTCATTTGCAAGAACACGGGAAACAGAAAGTTTTCTATTTTTTGTTTGCTAAAGTTTCTCTAAGGATCTTTTTTAAGAAGAAGAACTAGCTATACTGCAGACAAAATTGTTTGTTTCAAGTTGAATTGGTGTTTTTCATCTTAAAAGATACTTTTTGTTCTAATATGAAGTGAAGCCTTTCCTTTTCTATTAAGAATAACTGAAAACTTATAAAAATAAAAATAAAATAAACAAAAAGCCCATGAGTATTATTTAAAATCGTAAACTATAGATGCTCGGACCGTTTTCTTTAAAAATTTATATATTCAAAATTTACTCGAAAACAAACTGAAGGAAAAAAATACATATTAATAGTATATTTTCAAGAAAACTGCGACTTGTTTCAGGCCAAAAATCGTTTTTTAACTGGTTTTAGCGAAAATGACCACAACCTTACAAAATTTCAAAGGATTTTCTTCTTCTTTTTACTTGCGATTATAGGTACTATAAGGCAAGTTATCCATTCGTAAAAAAATAAAAATTTTTTTCGACAATCAAACATAACATTACGATGATAGAGTCGAAAAAAGTGGGTCCGACAATTCTGTCTGTCTGTCTGTCTGTCTGTCTGTCTGTCCGTCTGTCTGTATCGGCACCTACAGCCTAAACGGCTGGACCGATTTGCTTCAAACTTGGTAGATAGTATTATTATGACGTCCTACAGAGGGATTTTTGGAATTAGCATTCTAGCTTTAAAACTAACGGTACCTGCCATACGACTTTTAGTGAAAATTCAATTTTTCTCGAAAACGGCTCCTACGATTTTGATAAAACTTTCTGAATGATGTTTTCTCCGCAAACTTAATGTTTTGGTTGGAATAGATTTTTCAGGAAAAGTCTTATAACGGTACCTCCCATAGGACCGGTTTTTTAAAATCCAATTTTCTCGTAAGCCACTGGACGAATTCCGATGATATTACAAACGAAATAATAAAAAATCTTTAATTTTTCAAAAAAAGTTTTTTTGAGTTTTTTAAAAAAGTTTAAAATTTTTTTTTTATTTTTTTGTTTTTTCCAAAAACGGTTTAATCAATTTTTTTTCAATTTAATTTTTCTGATAAAAACTACAAAATTCTAGAAGTTGGCATACTCAAAAAAAATTTGGAATATGTTTTCGAAAAGTTTTTCAAAAAAAAACCGTTTTTTGAAAAAACTGGTCGAACGATTTTGAAAAAAAATTTCCTTAAATTTTGAAAAAGCAAAAGAAATCTGATGGCTTACTTCATTTTCTCCAAAAAACGTTTTAACTATTGATTTTTAAGTGATTTATAAAATTTCATATGATTTTTTCAATGCCTTTTTCCGAAAATCTCAAGCCCCAAGACCATTTGAACACATTAGAGCAAGTTCGTACGACCCAGTCGTGCACTTTATTTTTTATGAGGTTCCTTATTTATTTTTTTTTGTATACAATTTATTAAAAACTGTTCGATCAAACTAAAAGTGCTATAAGCGAAACCGGATTTTTATATTTGGATGAGAAAATACATAACCAACAAAATTGGTCAAGAGATTAAGTTCCAAAGGACAGAACTTGAAAAGGACTCGGTTGAAAAAGTTTAAACTTAGTTTGATAATTTTGGAATTGACATTTTGTATTAAGGGTTGCTACTTTAGTTTTGGAATACAAATATTCATAATCGAAAATGGCTTTGTTGTTTTTTTAAATATATTCTCCATAATTTTCGATACGATTTTGCATTCGAATGAACAACTTTTCCATTCCGATTGGGGTATATAGTGGTGGAGAATGATTCGTTTTCTGCGTTGGTTTTTCTTTAAACAGGGTGTCCCCTTATTCGTAGACAATTTTTTGCGCTATGTTAACTACGAATTTTCTGGAGGAAAGAAAAAATAGCATGGGCAGGAAAAACGGAACATGTTAGAAACTGGATATCTTAAAAATGAGACAAGATATAGGCTATTATTTCTTCTAAGATTAAAGTTCTAATCGAAGTTTCTATTATTAGAAGTAACAGCGCAATCACCTACCTTTAACGTGGGTCAGGGTACACAAAAGTACATAAGCCTTTTCTTAAAACGCCAAATGCACGGTAGCTCGAGATCGTGCTTCATTATCAAAAGTTGGAGCTAGAATTGGCACACTTTTGTTGGTTTGATCCAAGTCAAAAATCTTAGAATATCATTATTCTATGACACGACATTTTTAGAAGCTGTAAGGTATTATTTTGTTTTAAGAAAACGAAAATTTAGGGCTTCATTTTTAATTTGTTTGAGCTCGACTCGAACTGGTATCATCCATGTTTCAAGAAGGTAATGAGCTTTGTTTTTCTCAATTTGCTCGGGAATGGTTCTTACTTATTTCGACGAAATTTATAAATTTACATAAATTAACTGCACCTTTGAGATAACAGTATATTGTTTTAGTTTAAGCCCGAAAACTGATAACGAGAAGCCAGAAAATTCTGTGTACCAAGTTTAAGGCGCCCGCTATCGCATTTTATCGACATTAATTTGCCATCTGATTGTGAAAGGAAATAAAAGGTATGCTGATTTTGTGCGTGACGTCACAGTCACCAGCAGAAAAAAATCATTCATTGATTTTCCTGTTATTAATTATAATAATTGTATGTTTTTTTGTGTGGTAAGAATAATTATAATTTAATACCAAAATTAATAATTCAAGAAAAACTAAATTTTGTTATCTTACTTAAAACTGCACCAGAACTAAACAAAACCCTATGTTGTTATTTTAAATTTTGTATTATTAAATCGTGACGTGTAGCGGATGTATAGTTTGTGCAACATCGAGTTAAATTGGTTTTAATCGAATCTGGATTAAATAATAATAAATTTGTGGTGCAAATATTATAATTTATGTGGGATACAAAAAGAAGAAAAAGAGTCGTTGTTAAGAATTCATAAATTTTATTTAAATTTTAATAAGGATTATAGTTAAGGGTAGGACAATTATACAAAAAGTAGGATTAAAAGCGAGAAAAATAAAGACCGTCGTTACACTTCGTATTCGGTCGTCAATGCGAGGACGTGCCAAATCCTCCAAAAGTAAATCATGTCATGGAAAGTGCTTCTCTGTTAGCCGTTCGGAATTAATTGTAGGTCTCTTCAATTCCTGCAGAATATCAACGCACACACAGGAATGGCATACCTGGTATTTTGTGTGTGATGAATGTAAACGCTGCAAATGCGTCATGTTTTGCTTCCGAGTCAATCCGTCCATTATGGGTAAACGTGTTCATTTGACAGATCGGAAGGGAACGTTTTGTTCGGCTCTGACTTTAGCGTCCGTCAATTATAGTTAGCCTTTAAAGCAAAAATTCTGTCTGTAGGTGCCAAAACAGACAGACAGACAGAATCGTTTGACATAGTATTTATCATGTCATGTTTAATTTTTAAAACCAATTTTTTTTTTACGAATTCATAGCTTATCGCATTCGAGAGGTTTGATAGAACAAAATAGAGGAGTGCGAATTTTATTACTCATACATGAAATTCGACTCCTACAGGCTGCAGTATAGTCTGATTCACTTGCAAAAACTCACTATACGCACAAAGTTTGGAAAGGGCCGGGTCATCTGTTTTAGGTACAGATGTATTTCAAACATATTTACAAACAGACCAATACTTAAAATTTCTCATTTACTTGTGCATATCTAGTCTATAATATAAGCTTTCGCCCTCTCAGAATAAGGTCAATTGTGACTTTTGAGGCACCTCACCGCTTTGTTCTTCTTATCGTGTCGATGTCATCATCTGCAAACCCATGAAATTAAGTTGATTTATTAAAGGTAGTGGTGGTGTTGTCGAAGATTTCGTAGAATCCGTAGCAATTTAAACGGAGCATCGAGCATGCTCCAAAGTCATCCTGATAAGAATTCTGAAGCTGGTCATCGCACGATATATTGCTTCCCTCATTAAGCTGTCGTTAGTTGCTTTAAAATCGTTGAACTGGTAGTGGTACGAAGTAAAATTCTTTCTTTTCTTCAGAATATAGCACAATGTAAAGATAATTTTAGTATTGTAGATTTTCCAAAATAAAATTTTAGAAGCCTTAAGTAGGATACGTGTATAAAACATTAATTTTTCTTTCAATGTTTTAAAAACAGAATAATACGATGATATTGTGAGATGCTTTTTATTTAAGGCTGAGGTAGGCTCCAGCGGGTCCAGGGTTCACTAAAGAAGCAAAAATTTTGGTTATTCTTAATACAATTTTAATAAAAGTATAATTTTATCTTTATAAAGTCTCAGATTACAATTTACATATTCTGGTTAGTATTATTATAATTTCTAGTACTTCAATTCAATGTAATTATAATCTAAACTTTTTTTGACCCTGACATAGCAAGGTCTACTAAACTTTCGACTGAGATAGCAGCGGACCGGACACTAAACTCTCGACTGAGATAGCAGCGGACACTAATTTTTTGAACCTGGAAGCCCAAGTCAACTTTGGGTTCCAAGCTTGTTAAAATATAGGAATTCGGGCACGGACCAGGCTTGCCAGACTTTTATGAACGAATATCGCAATTTCAAAAAAAATTTTCGCAAAATACCGCAAAATTTTAAAAAAAATTTCGCAAAAACCGCAAATTGTCAAAATTTTTCCATTCGAGTTTTTTTGGATTTTGTTGGATTTTAATTGGTGTGATTTTCCTTGTGCCTGTCTTTCCAAATCTTTTTTTCTGGGCTCTTAAATCGCATTGGCACAATTTGCAAAACACCTTAGGAACATTTTTAGATTTTTGCAGCCACCCTTTAAAAACATGGAGATCCTCCCATTCCTTTTGATATTTAAAAGTTATTGTTTTTTATTTGCGTTTGAACTCATATTTTGTATAGTTTTAATAAGTTTTAACAAAAAATGCTTACTTGAACACAGTATTTCACAAAGAAAAACAATGAGACAATGACTAATGACAGATGAAGTTTTGTTTTGTCACGGGCTACTTAGTTTTTAAAACAAAAACAGCGGGCAAGTCTCTAAGGTGGATGAAGTTTTGTTTGGTCATGGGATACTTAGTTCTTAGTTCATACCTCATACAATAACAGCAGGCGTATTCGAGTCTGAGTCTGAAGTGGAAATTATCAATGCAGGACTTTTTGTGTTTAAAGAAAAATGTATGTTATTTTAATTTTTTGTGATATTTTTTTATTCTAAAATTTAATTTTATTGTAGGGAAAAAATATACCGCAAATATCGCACAAAATATGCAATATCGCAAAATCTTATTTTACGCCGCAAATAAAAAAAAAATATCGCACGTTTTGCGATATATCGCACAATCTGGCAAGCCTGGCACGGACCAAGAAGATACAGACCGCCAACTCACCATATGGTCTCTCTTTTTGCCTACAAGCTAAAAATCAGCTGATATGCCATTTATTTTGAGAGTGTGACGCTCTCTCTTGCTTTTAAAACCCATTTAGCAAACACACCTAAAAACTAAATGGCATACGCAGGTATAGTTGCCATTACAAAATGCACAGAGAGAGATGTACACGTATTCACAGACAGGAAAAAATATTTCGAGGGTGTTTCAGGCAAGGGGAGTACGAGTTGGCGGTCTGTGTATGGTCTGTGAGTTCGGGTCTGTACTCAAGATTGGTAGACGGTCGCTGGAGGCAACCGACTCAATTGGCACTGAATCGAACTGGCTCTCTTATGCATATTTTCGGATGCAAGACAGTGCTAATTATAACACGAACTACAAAAATGTATGAAAAATCTCATCCAATGCAAATCGCAAGTAAATTGTAGCCTGCCATTGGTTGTTGCTTGTTGTTTGTGTTAAATGGGTTATGGTGGAAAATAGGTTTGGCTGGTATTGTTTGTATGCAATCAAGTATTGGTCTGTGCAATAATATAAGCCACGATCGGAGAGGGGTGAAATCCTCAATTAATGTGCGGTGGTCGGATGGAATAGCTTATTTTGCAATTTAAGGGGCGTTTCATTATAATATTTCAAACAATTTATTGTTATTATTATTCTCTTAAAATTTTGATTAGCAACATTTTTGAAATATTTAAAAAATATATTCGCTCTTAAGAAATCATTATAAAACTTTAAAATACACAGTTGCTTTCTCCAAAATTAAACACTAAATTGCTTACTTAAAAATTAAAAACTTTCTTATCCAAAGTATTTGCTTATTAAAAACAATCGAGTTCAAACTGCATTCCTTATCCAAACTTAATTTTCAAAGCATTTTAGGCAAAAACTTTTTGTACATTCCAACATACAAATATTATACGATATACGTTAACGTAACCTCAAACTGAACACAAATCTAACCTCAAAACTAAAAAGGAGAGAGTTTAGGGAGTAAGCCTATATATAAATATATAATAATATCTTCTTTGAATTTTATTTGTGTTTGGGAAAAGATCGAAAGCAAATGTAAATACATACTTTATACCACGACGACAACACTCTTGAATCTTTCTCCTTTTATTGTATCTTTTATGGATGATTTTGCTAAAAAAAAAGAAGAAGAAAAAACAACCATACACAAAATGTGGCTCCTTCAAACAAATGTCCTGACGGCAAACTCTCTCACCCACAATCCTATAGATGTTTGCGGTTTGTGTATATGATAAGTTCTGAGGATAGGCCCAAGTAAATAATTGTAAAATATCGACAAGGCAATATTTACTAATCAAAGCCTCCTTCAGATGCTGTTTCTGTATCTTCTTGCCCTCTTCTGCCTCAGCCTCAGCCTCGGCATGCATTTGAAAAGCCTATTGTTTATCCTTTAAAATGCGTATAAGGACACAAGTTGTTGTTGAGAAGACCTCTATTTGTGTGTGTGGCAGTGCACAGGCCACACGAATGTGCACACAAAAGTTTAAACCATAAAATGAATCTTTATAGTGCTGCAGCAATTCTCTCGCATTCATTCAATCGGGCTCATTCATGAGGACTTAAAGACTTTTCCATAAAGGAAACAAATAGGAAATCCTCTTTTCATTGAAAAGTCAAGAGATGTGTTTTTTGTCTTTTTATATAAGTGTGTGTGTGTATGTTTGTGTGAATAAATGTTGGGATGGTATAAAACTTTGTTTTAAACTTTCAACATGAGCTAATAGCCTTAATTTTTCAATTGATTTCAAAATAGTTGCAATTTCTTCTTTTGAAATAGGAAGGTATAAACGTAGATGATCATTTGGTATGAATGGTGATGATGTAGATGTAGAGTGTAGGAACGATGATAAAGTAGCAGCGCCTCCTCTTCCGACTTCTCTACCTCTTTCGTTACGTTAACTGTATATAAAGCAAGATCACAATTTATGACCATAACCCATTATTTGTCTCGAGTGTGAATGTGTGTTATTGTACCACAAAAGGACTCACGGACTCACACTCTGGCAAAAGCTGAAAAGCATAAATTTAATGGAATTCAAAGAAGATTTCAGGATGTGAAGGAGGCTTTTAAAAGTCTCGTTTTGTACCAATGGAAAAGTTCATTGTTACGATGATATATCATCGTTTATCATCGCGTCCCGGTTACCCCCAGGACTTTAGGACTACTGCTTGAGCAAGGGACCGGGCGTAGAAGCGAGGAAAAATGGTGGCGGGCGCTGCGGTGGCGGCGGCGTGTGTGCTGTTGTTTGTAAAACTTTTCCTATTGTCGTCGTTGTGTGTTGTGTCGCAGGGGAGTCCTGGTTCCTTTTTTTTCTGAATATTTCATTTTCAGGAGCTGTTTCTTTTCTTTCTTTTTTTTTGTGTGTATTTATTTCACGCAATTTGCATGCAGAGAATCATTAGAATTTGAAAATGGTAATGTGAATCAATTAGAATTCTTAACGAGGATGACAATAATATAAGATGTGGCAGACTGGAATGTTTTTGTTGTTGTAGGCAGATAATGATTGTGTTTCTTAGAATTTTTTATTCTGAATGAGAGGATATGTGACATATCTATTATGAGAGTTCAATGGTTTCTTTTTTTCGATTGTAATTGCATGATTTGGGTTTTTTTCTTTTTTTGAAAGAAAACTTTCTGTACTTGCTATACTGAAGATTGCAAAGATACTGGGGTATTGTATTTTTTTAAAGGCAACCAGGGAATTTAGGAAATTTGTATTCCCTATCTGAATTAAGGGTCTAGACATTTAAATTTGCAAAAGGGAAAAGCAGAGGAAACTGGAGCGTGTACCAAGATCTGTTTTCACACACTAAGGACATTAATTTGGAAGAGCTCTTGGTTTCACAATTTCAATTAGGTGCAACTGCTCAGCGAACAATACGATGAAATTAAGAACTCAACCTATGAAAAAAAAAATTTGTTTGTACTGTATGAATGTTGTCAATGTTTCTGGGCATGGATTAAGGCTGAAAGACAAAATTCAAACAGGGATGGACTCAAGGCTGAACATTGAAATGAAATTAAAAAGTAACAAGATTTATTTGTGTCCATTTAGACTTCGCGCACGTCGCGTCGTATAAATTGCAGACTTTTACTTACTTAGATCCTGGTTGAAGGATACTACTGTAAGAAATATTTATCTTAAATAATATAAGTATCAAGAATACCCTATATCCCAGTATTTTGTATTTTTATATGCTCTCATCTCAATTTGCTAATTTAAGATTTACATAAACATTGTGTTTCTCTATGACCACTTTTATAATCCGATATAATCCAAAGATCGTCCGATTGCACAGCTAATTGTTATGTATACATACAATACTGTATTCGATTATGAAAAATGAGAACTGTAGTGTATTATTAAATTTTAGGATTAGTTGCAATAAAGATTTTACAAGAGAAGCATATCGTTTGTGTCATTTTATTTGGTCGCCTTTTTCCACTCCGTGCCTCTTACATCCTCAGAAGTGGGATTAAAGAAAAAGTACAGTCACAAACGTTTTTCAAAGTTTTTTTTAAATTAATGCTCCAAATCTATTATTTTTGAGAAGTTTAATTAAGTTTCTAAGTTACTTAACTTTTATGCAAAACACTTTCATTTGCGATTTATCATAAAAAGAAATATTGATTTTATAATGGCTACACGGGCATCGCGATTCATTGAAATTGCAAATGTGCAACAACTGAAAGACAAGCTTGCCGAAATTGGGTTGGCTACAACCGGACTCAAGTCAGCCTTGAAGATTCGTTTGGCGGAAGCCCTTGAAGAACTTGGAGAATCCCGAGTTGAAGAACTTTTTCCACAAGCCGAAATCGATGACCAAAACTCAGATGAATCTTCACAACTTGAAGAGGAAAATAACTTGGAGTTGCAGCAGCTGGAGAGTTTAAGGCAACTAGTGGCAAGAAAGGAGGAGATTCGCACGCTTCAGAAACAATTGGCTGAATAAAACCACCCTGGTGAGACAAACCAAACTTTTTTTTCATTTAGAGACATCGAGGAGTCCCTCCACACATTTTCTGGTGACGACAATTTTCAAGTGACAAGGTGGATTAAAAGTATCGAGGAATCACAGCAAATTTATAAATTCGACGATTCTAAGTGCTTCATATACGCGCAACGTTTGCTAAAAGGAACAGCGAAACTCTTTTTAAGATCTGTGTCATGTCAAACTTGGAGTGAGCTCAAAACAGCTCTAAAAAACGAGTTCCAACAATATTCGACGGCGGCAGATATTCACCACACCTTGCGAAACCGGAGAAAACGAAGAGACGAGAGCATTCAACAATATGTGCTGATCATGCAGGAGATTGGAAGCTCCGCTGACATCGGGGAGCAAGACATCATGAATTACATCATTAAAGGTATACCCGATACGATGTCTAACAAACAATTTTTGCTTACAGCGAACAGCATTTCGGATCTCAAGAGAGTTCTCAGAAAATATGAGAAAATGAAGGCGTCAGAGTTCCAACCATCATCATATGTGAGCAAAACCATGGCGAATGAATCGAAACCAGTTCCTAGCACAAGTTCCAGAGACAAAATCAGATGTTTTAACTGCAATGACGTCGGACACTTGCTTACTACCTGTCCAAAGCCACGCAGAGAGAAAGGTTCTTGTTTCAGATGTGGTCAAATGGGTCATGCAATTAAAAATTGTCCACAATCAGCTGTGTGTATTTTGGAAGGCAGTGACGTTGCAAATGCCAAACAACATCAAAGTTCTTTTTTGGAAGATTTCCATGGGATGTTCGAATATACATTCCTCAGTGACGATTCGGAATCCATAGCTACCAAACTGCAAGCCAAGGCAATGATTGACACTGGCAGTCCAATCAGTTTTGTCCAACAAAAATATATTCCACCTTATTTGATGACATCTATCGACGCTTCAATGCATGACTACGTGGGAATTAACAATAGCAAGCTTATTATTTATGGTAAGGTTATGTGTAATATCAAAGTTTATGATTATGATTTTAAGAATTTATGTTTATATGTTGTCAAAAATGACACTATGAGAAATAATATAATTTTAGGACGAGATTTTCTATTAAAATCAAATTTAAAACTAACTTTAAATGAAAAACCATTTATATTATGTGATGAATATATTTTAAAGGGAAAAAAATTGATTTCATGTGCTGAAAATAGTTCAAAAGAAAAACCAATCATTTTATTTGAAGAACAAAATTTAAAAGAAAGTGATTTTAATGAAGAAATTTTGAACATTGATACGTTTGATAGTCGCGATGATAAATTTGTTTTAAAAATTAATGAAAAATTAAGCTTAGATGAGAAAAATATAATTAAAGATCTAGTTTTTGGAAATGCTTCTATAACTATGAATAGTACTTGAAATTCAATCGACGAAAAAGAAATAAAAATGCAAATTAATTTAACTGATACGAACAGTGCTTTTAACTGCGCGCCTAGAAGATTACCACATGCTCATAAAATTGAACTCCAAAAAATCTTAGACGAGCTTTTAGAAAAGAAAATAATCCGCGAAAGTAACTCGCCTTACGCGTCACCAATAGTTTTGGCTAAAAAAAAGTCGGGTGAGCTACGTTTATGCATCGATTATAGGCAACTTAATAAAATTACATTAAAAAATAATTTTCCGATTCCTTTAATCGAAGATATGTTAGATGGCTTAAGAGGAAAACAGTTTTTCACGTTGCTTGATTTGAAGAGTGGTTTTCAACATGTAAAAATGTCTGATGAATCCATTAAGTATACTTCATTTGTGACCCCTCTAGGCCAATTCGAATATCTTGTTGTTCCATGTGGACTTAAAAACGGGCCTGCTGTTTTCCAGCAGTTTATAGAACAAAAGTTTAAGAATCTTATTCGGTCCGGCAAACTGCGAATATATTTCGATGACTTATTGGTAGCAACGGCAACAAAAGAGGAACATTTTCAGATTTTGCATCAAGTCTTTATAATAGCACGTCAAAATAATTTAGAATTTCGTTTTGATAAATGCATGTTTTTGCATGAATCTATAACTTATTTAGGCTATGAAGTTTCAATTAGTGGTATAAGACCAAATGCAGAAGGTAAACGCGCTGTAATGGAGTTTCCAGTTCCTTCAAACATAAAAAAATTGCATTCGTTTTTAGGGCTTTGCTCATATTTTAGAAAATTTATACAGGATTTTTCTATTCTTGCTAAACCTTTATACGACATTCTGAAAAAAGATGCAAAGTTCTCTTTTGGAAAAGAAGAACTTTTGGTTTTCGAAACCTTAAAAGAAAAGCTTATCAATGCACCAGTTTTGAGCATTTATAATCCTAGAGCACAGACGGAACTTCACTGCGACGCGAGCGCTCTCGGTTTCGGTGCAGTTTTGCTCCAACGTCAAGATGACAAATTATTTCACCCTATATTCTTTTTTTCTAAACGCGCTACTGCTCAAGAGTCTAAGTACCACTCGTATGAGTTGGAGACCTTAGCAATAATTTATGCTTTAAGACGTTTCAATATATATCTCATTGGTATCAAATTTAAGATTGTCACCGATTGTAAGTCGTTAACCTTGACGCTTAATAAAAAACTTTTGAACCCAAGAATCTCGCGGTGGGCATTAGAACTGCAAGAATTTGATTATGCAATTGAGCATAGAGATGGTAATAAGATGAGTCATGTTGATGCTCTCAGTAGGTCTCACAACGTTTTGCTGATATCCGAAGCAGAGTCTTTTGAGCATGCACTGACTGCATCGCAGCAAAAAGATAAATCCATTCAGCGTTTGATTAAGATGTTAGAAGAAAGAGAGAGTTCATCTTACGAATTAATTAATGGACTTGTTTATCGAAAAATAAATAAAAAGTTTTTTTCTATGTACCATCACATATGGAAAGAAACGTAATTCAAACTCATCACGATGCGTTATGCCATGTAGGTGTAGAAAAGTGCTACGACTTTCTGAAAAAGACTTATTGGTTTCCGGCTATGAAACTGAAAATCAAAAATTATATAAGTAGCTGTCTTAAATGTATTCATTTTTCTCCACCGAAAGGCAAAAAGGAAGGTGTATTGCACAGCATTCCGAAAGGTGACAAGCCTTTCGATACCATCCATATCGACCATTATGGTCCATTGCCATCTTCTACGCGCAACATAAAAAAGCATATTTTCTTAGTCGTAGATGGATTTTCAAAATTTTCCAAGTTATACCCGGTCAAGGGAACTAGCACTAGGGAAGTAATCAAAAGTTTAGAGTCGTACTTTTCAAGCTACAGTAAACCTTTGCGCATTGTGTCTGACCGTGGAAGCTGTTTTACGTCGGAAGAATTTTCTGATTTTTGCATAAAGAATAATGTCCAACATATCAAAGTAGCAACTAGTTCGCCCCAGTCAAATGGTCAGGTAGAGCGTATAAATAGGAGCCTAACCGCAATGTTGGCTAAAGAAAGTGAGTTAGATCCGGGTGATTGGACAAAACACTTAGAAAAAGTAGAATTCGCGCTTAACAATTTTGAGAACAAAAGTACTGGTTTTACACCAAGCACTTTGCTTTTTGGAATCCGGCAGAGGAGTGATATCAATGACAATATTCGTGATTATCTCGAAAAGTATGTATGTTTAGAGGAAGCTAGGAATTTAGATTTGGTCAGGCAAGAAGCGGCTGAGAAGACTGTTCGTAGCCAGGAAGCAAACAAAGTTTATTTTGACAAACATCATAAACAGCCTTATCAATATAAAGAAGGAGACTTTGTTATGATTAAAAATGTCATTAATACACCTGGTGTAAATAAAAAATTGTTGGCCAAATTTAAAGGGCCTTTTCAAGTTATAAAAGCACTCCCAAACGACAGATATCTAATAAAGGACTTAGAAAATTTACAGATTTCAAGAACACTGTATGAGGGAGTAGCATCTCCTGAAAACATGAAACCATACACAATCGAATGATTAAGCTCAGCGTATCAATTTTTAAAACAAGTGTAAGATATTTAATAAATTTATTTTCTGTAAAAACAAAACAAAGATTTTTAAAATGAAAAATGATTAACCGATGTTTAATCGTTTAAATGTTTTTTGTATTTTTCTCCAAATTTATTGCTTAATGTTATTTATTGTGAAAGACATTTCGAATTTGCATGTATTTTTTGAAAAATTAATGTACATATTCATAATTTCAAGTATATTAAATACTATTCGAAAATAATATTCTAATTGTAGAATATAAATTAATGACAAATTATTTATAAAAAATCTCTTTAAGTATGTTCATTGGAAGTTGTATAAGATCGTTTCTATGTGCTGTTTAAAAAAAAAATCGAAGACGATTTGTTCTAAAAGAGAGTGGAGTTGTAAGAAATATTTATCTTAAATAATATAAGCATCAAGAATACCCTATATCCCAGTATTTTGTATTTTTATATGCTCTCATCTCAATTTGCTAATTTAAGATTTACATAAACATTGTGTTTCTCTATGACCACTTTTATAATCCGATATAATCCAAAGATCGTCCGATTGCACAGCTAATTGTTATGTATACATACAATACTGTATTCGATTATGAAAAATGAGAACTGTAGTGTATTATTACTTTAAAATTAGGATTAGTTGCAATAAAGATTTTACAAGAGAAGCATATCGTTTGTGTCATTTTATTTGGTCGCCTTTTTCCACTCCGTGCCTCTTACACTACATTGATATGTTTTCTGCTATATATCTCAGTGTTCATTTACTATTTCACTTCAAGCATCTACCTATTTATCCTGGCATCACGATTTAAAAAAAATCTTATATGTCATATTTGGTTTCGTCCTTGTTTAATAATTTTAAAAATGCAACAAAACGAATTTCGTTTGCTTTAATTTAAACGTGTTTTTATTAAACTGTTTGAGAATACAATAAACTGCCTTTTTTTGTACCACTTGTTTGACTCCTCGTGAAAACGAGACATTTTCCATTTAATGGAAAGATGGAGTTACTTATTAAATAGTTTTAACGATTTTACAATAAACTGCCTTTTAGTGTACCACTTGTTTGACTCCTGGAGACATTTTCCATTTAATGGAAAGATGGAGTTACCGTCACATAACCGAATAAAGTTGATCTCAAAAACCTAGTAGGCTATCTGAAACTATCAACTCCAGCCATCTGTGGTACACGAAATTGAACTCTCTACGAAACAAACGATCAATATGTTTTTCAAACACTTTTTGTAGACCTTAATTAAACCAGAAGCATAAGTGAAGGAAATAAAACGGTCGTCCAAGCTTGGTCCTGGCGTTAATTCAAAAACGAAGTGTAAGTATGTGATACCTTAAGTTAAGTTAACATCGTTTACGAAGTTTCTCCATAGGCTAGCTTAACTGTGAAAGGAAATGAGTTAAATGTAATTTAATTTAAATAATGATAATAAATGTAATAAATGTATTGGTACCTCCAATATACATCATTTCATACATAATTAAGTTCAAGTTAATAAGGATCGACAAGGCAGTTATTTAGGCCCGATTCTATCATGACGTTTCGTGCATTCATTATTGCTGACGGTATGAATATTTTTTATAACCTCTGGTGGAGCGAGAGTGGTTTAAACCTGAATCAGTTAAAATGTCAGAGAATTAGTACCTACCTTTTTCAAGAAAAAAAAAAAACGGACTAAGTATATATATGAATAAAAATTTTACAACAAGTTTCGCATCGCGTTTTTAGTTTTAGGGATCTGGGAGTTAACTTCAGCCCAGACTTCGGTTTCACTCAACATATCAAATGTATTATTAACTATAGCTTTTGCCCGCGATTTAGTACGTGTGGAATTAAGAATGAAGTGGGTATCATTAAAATAAATTTGAAACGGGTAGGTAAGCAATATGTTTTGTGCTAAATGAAACAACAAAACATAAGAATTTATTCATAGAACACTAGCTGCCCTGAAAGACTTTGTTCTGCCTTTTCGAGCATTTTACTCCATTTCACCCTATAAACAGCTTGGTAAAAGTACGTGTAACCTATCAAACGCAGTGAAAACTTTTAAAATCTTTCTATCAAAAACTATGTAGAACATACTTGCAAACTACATTCTTGTAAAACAAAAATAATTTTTTTAATTGGAGTTGTGGTTTTTGAGTTAACAAACAAACTAATATACATAGAAGCTTTTCAAAGACCAGGCATGTCTTTCTTCGACTTGTGGCCAAACTACATGATCGACTTTGACCAAACCTTACAGACCAGACACACCAAAGATTTTCTGATAGTTTGAGCTAAACTGGGGGGGGGGGATTCGGAGTATACTTACAAACAAACAAACATACATCCGTTTTATATATATAGATAAATAGATAGAATATAAAGGGTGTCCCCTAATTCGTAGGCAATATTTTAAGGCATGGTTCTTTGGTATTTTAAGAAAAAATTGTTTTACAGTAAAGGCCTATCTCCAATTTAGATATCATTTTTTGGGGATTCCAAGAAAAGGCTAACTTTGGTGTACGCTGACTAACGTTATCGGTAATTGCGTTGTTAGTATTAACGATTCGTTTTTAGGGGAAATATGGATACATCCATACCTACTTGTCATTGACTTTTATTTTAAAAATTGTTACGTTCATCCAGAAAAAATTAAAAAACGCTATGTTTAATACATTTTGGGCAAGCTCATCTTGCACCAAATGCACATGTTCATTGTGAGCGTGTTTTTTACGACTCGGTTCCATAAAAAAATATGATGATTTCCAGCAAGTGTTCACCTGCAAGAAGAATCAGAGCGAATCTTATCGTTTGGCTTTCTCTTCAGAAATCACGTTTGTTCGATCGCTCATTTGTCACTCAGCTACAACCTGCACATCATACACAATTGTGTAATATCTATTTTTGTCGGAGGAAAACTTCCGATTCACAAAGGACAGTTATTTTCATTGTTAAGTGTACCGTGATGATTTTGATCAATTGTTTTAGAAAGATTCGTCAATGACAATTGCAAAAACGTTTGTATTTATTTATTTTTGAGACGAAGCCATTAAAAAATGGATGCAAAACAAAGCAACAAAAGTTTTGTAAAAGTAAATTATAAACTATTATCCTTCAAAAACCTGAAATATTTATTTTTCTTCCAAACAATCGGCATCAAACTTTTACAGGAACCATCCCTAGATTTACCCTGAAAATTTCATACAAATCCGTTATGTGGTTTTTGAGTTCATACTGGACACACATACATACATACACCCATTTTTACTTGCGATTATAGGTACTATAAAGCAAGTTATGGATTCGTGCAGAAAAAATAAAATGCACGACTGGGTCGCACGAACTTGCTCTAATGAGTGACAGTGGTTTAGGGGCTTGAGATTTTGATAAAAATAAAATTTTCAAAATTCTTAAATAAATACTTAAACTAAAATGAGCTGAAAAAAAAGTACGCCATTTTATTTCTTCGATAAATTTGAATTTATGAGAATAAATTTATAAAAATCTGTGGAGCGGTTTTTGAGAAAAAAAGTTTTTTTTGAAAAACTTTTTGAAAAAAATTTTCAAAAAAAATTCAAAAACGCCAGTTCATAGGTGTTGAGCAAATACATTTATTTAAAATTTTAAGAAAAAAATTAATAAGCAGTTTTCAAAATATTAATTTTAAAATTTTTTTTTTTTAAAATGCTTTTAAAAATACAAAAAAATATTTTTCAAAAATATTTGTATGCAATACAAATTGAGCTACCTACAGCTATATGTGTGTGAAATTTCGAAAGAATCGGTTGAGTCGTTTTCGAGATAGTCGAAAGCAAGAAAACCGGTCCTATGGGAAGTACCGTTCTTAGCCATTTTTTAAAACTTTTTTTCCAGCCATATGATTGGTCGTACCTAAAAAGCAACACTGATTTTTTTAAATCGAAATCGTTAGAGCCGTTTGTGAGAAAAATAAGCTTTAACGTAACGGTTGTATGGCACGTACCGTTAGTTTTTGAGCTAAAAAAAAATTTTTAATTTCCCCTCTGTACAATACCTTAAAAAGTCTATATACCAAGTTTGAAGCAATTCGGCCCACCCGTTTGGGCTGTAGGGGTCTATACATACAGACAGACAGACAGACATACAGACGGACGGAATTTTTAGACCATCTTTTTTCGTCTTCGCTATCATCGTAATGTCATGTTTGATTGTTATCTCAAAACTTTTTTTTTCGACGAATGCATAACTTGCCTTATAGTACCTATAATCGCAAGTAAAAATTTGAGATAACAATCACACATGACATTACGATGATGGAGAAGTCGGAAAAAGTGGGTCTGGAAATTCCGTCCGTCTGTCTGTCTGTCTGTTCGCGCCTCTGGAGGCTGAACGGAAGAGCCGATTTGCTTCAAATTTGGTATTTAGGATTTATTTGGCCGTCCCTCGGAACATATTTTTTATTTTTGCTCTAGGTCCAAAAATAACGGCACCTGCCATACAATCTTGAAGACAAAAATTGATTTTCTCAAAAACGGCTCTAACGATTTTGATAAAACTTTCAGAATGCTATTTTTGGGAGACAATCTATCTTTTGGTTTGAAATTTTTTTTCAAAAATTGTCTAATAACGGTACCTCTCATAGAACCAGTATTTTCAAATCAAATTTTCCCGTAAACTATACATTCGATTTCAATAAAATTTTGGCCACAGGAAGTCATTCATAATTTTATTTTTGATTTTTTATAATTTTTTCAAAAAAAATTTTGGTTTTCGAAATACAGTAAAATCTCGAAAACATGAACGGTTCTAAAACATGAACAATTCGGAAAGATGAACGCTTTTCCCGTGTGACAATCTACTATAGAGCAGTTTAAAAAAAAAAATCTAAGTTTTTACTTCTCATCAACGACTTTTGTATAAATGTATGTTGTTTTAATTTTTTTTTTAAATAAAATGATTTGTTAACAAATAGATGCAATATTTGTATGTATAGCTATGTATAGCTTTATGTTTTTCCTAAACTAATGCTCGATGCTTGGAAAGATGAACAATTCGAAAAGATGAACGGGGTCTGTTTTATATCTGTTCATCTTTTCGAGATTCTACTGTATGTTGGAAACGGGCACATTGATTTTTTTTTAAATTATTTTTCAAACGTAAACTACAGATTGCCATATATTTGCATACTCAAATAAATTTCAAAATATTTTTTGAAAAAGTTTTTCAAAAATAACCTTTTAAAAAAAAAACTGGTCCAACGATTTTCAATATTTTTTTTCCTAAATTGCCGTATAACTTTGAAAATTTATTGCATACTAAGTTTTTCCGAGAAATTTCGAAATTATTTAATTTTTTTTTAATATCCATATATGCAGCCACTACGCAATTGCTTATCATAAGAGCAAGTTCGTGCGACCCAGTCGTGCATTTTATTATATATATAGATAGATCGATAGAAGATTATAAACAAATTATCTGAGCCTCTGTTCCATTAGCAAGCAACATTTATAGTATTTGCCCGTGTGAGAAATAGTTCCTCCTGTGATCAAAGTGTCTTATCTTTTACGATTTGTTGATATTTACAAAATAACGGCTCCTGCACGCGTTTAAATTGAAACTGCACATTTTTGGAAATGAGTGTTATGCGTGGAAATAAAAAAGGAATTCACCGACTTCAAAGCAACATCACCTTAAGGCGGGTTCCATTGCAAAGATTTGGAGGGGTCAATTTCCGAAGCAACATAATTGGAATATCCACTTTGAGAACGATACAAATATTAGCATCGGTTCGGTCTAGAACTATGTTTTAGGACCGATATACCACCTCAACAACTAATAGCTGCACTAAATGATGAGCCAGTGAGTGAGCATATAATATGTGTTTTCTCAATATTTGATATCAATTAAATGCATGCTGAAAGGTTCTGACTTTCAAGATCTGATAGTGGAAAAAGAAAAAAATTCTTCTTATCAAAACAAACTCTAACAATTTATTCCGCAATACTGTCCTGTAAATCTTTTGAAGTCAAAAACACAACCAGAAAAAATTTACTGCTGATTTACTAAATTAGCATAATTCTGGTTGCAAAGCATTAAGAATTTTTGATCAAAATTTTTCACGACATTACTCACTTTAAAAAAAAAAAAAAAAGAAGTATATTGAGAATAAAAATCTTTCAAAACCATAAATTCCCATAAAAATGGAAATTTTTTCTTAAAAAACAGAGAAAAAAACCTAACCTAGAAATATTACTGTCTGCGAACAGCAATATAGCCTGAAACCTGTATAAAGTATCGTGACTCAAATACATCGATTTAAACCGCCAGACATTGGTCGGAAAGGGCAAAAGATACAAAGTAGAAGTACAACACCAGAACAGTACAGAACAAAACGCCAGAAGACCAAAAGTGCATTTCGCGCGCCGAACTAACGACTACGATGGCGAAAGTCTAAGGACGATGAGGATGATTTTACTCGTACCACACATTTATACCTACTCTCCTCTTTTGACTGAGCACAAATTTATTACACTGTAAATTAAGGACACCCGTCGCACTGCACTGCTGCACACATTTTTGGCCTGCCTTGCATTTTTCCTATCTCCCCGCAGTCAGAGTGGTGCATCATAGTGAAGGTGGTTTGCTATATGGAACTCTCTATTTGCCACTAGAGAAACAGGACTTCAACCTCTGCCGTTCGGGGAATCCAAAGAGTCCATGGAGTCCATGGAGAGTCCATTATGGAGTTCAATAAGCTTTGTACGCTTTGCACTGTACATTGTACAGTGTACATCAGGGTTAAAATGAAAAACGCAAAACAACTACAAAAAAAAAAAAAAAAAAAAAAAGATACTCAAATGTCCGCAAGCGGTCTAAAAACAAAAGGACTCTTCTCCAAAAATTTTACTGCCAATTTTAAAGGTTAGAGCTAGAGGTTAGAGGAGATAGGTATTAGGTTGAGACCAAAACTAGCTATCTCCCACACGACATTCATTTTTATTCGCTATGAATGGATAAAGTATACCTTCATCTTCATTCGGCTTATGGAAATGAAGGCTCCAAGAGGATGTAGTTAATATCCTTGCTGATTGCAAAGGAGGAGGTGAAAAGAAAAAAAAAAAATTAATGATAACAAAGCTGCTAATTGAGGGTACATTGTCTCGAGGCTCATAAATTTCCAAGAAAAGCCTTTAGCACATCATGATAAAATCTTCTACAAATCTTCCTATATCATCCCGATGATGGTACGTACAACGTACACCTGGCTTTTAGTGTGGTGTCTTTTATTTACCTTCAATTTTCGGACACACTTAGACATCCTCGAGTTAGTCCGCATATCGCATGACCTACGGCCCGTATCCACTTAAGAAATACCTAAACACACACACTAGATATATACATAGATATGTACAATGTACCTACATAAATATCTACGAGTATGTAAGTGTGTCTGTCGTCTTCTTCATTTTGGCACAAACAGATGTTTTTGTAATATTTATATCCTCCTCACAAGTTTCTGGAATTTGTCCAAAAATATTTTGTCGAGATTCATGAAGGAGCAGGAAGGATCAAATTTGATAATTGCTTTCTTCCTCCTGCGAAGTGACATAGTCATGTGCTCGTATCTATAAATGTTTGAGATGGCAAGAAGGTAAGAGGTGTGTGTTTTTCTAACTGAAAGGGAGCAAATTTATTTATAAAGAGATAGTGTATCCTGACAGGATATGAGCTAGTTTATCACTCAAGCTGAAAATTTGTGAGAGCGGGAGATGGAATGTATAGGCGCAGAATCACCATTTGATGCTTTGCAGAAACAGATGAATGGAAGAGAATTTAAGGGAAATAATAAGGGAAAGTGCTTCCGAAAGCTTTTGCTAAAAAGGTTTGAGTGAAAATCTTCCACGTGTTTTTATTGTAAGCGAGTTTTGATTCCGTGTGAGAATGTTCCAGAGTATTTTGTTGTTTTTAGTTTACTTGAAGGGCTATGGATGGTGTTGGGTTGTTGAGCAAACGCAACCATGATTTTTTTTTTAGTATTTCTTACTAAGTTAAATAGTTACATTATGTTTTGCAATGTTGAATTAGGTGCATAAAACATAGTGCGAAAATTTAATACATTATTATGAGTTTTCACTTTTTACTAATATTTAACTAAAAAAAAAGATACATTGTTACAGCTGTGTGTTGAGATGCGATTTTCAATAGAAGTTTTTCTTTTCGAAGATGTATCCATTTTTGTTTCTCGTGAAAAATCTTAGGTAGATTCAGAAATCAATCCCTGAATTTTTGGCGCAGCATATCAAAATACTAACAACCATGGCAAAAGGTTTTTTTGGAGGTATAGAACTATAAAATTAAATTAAAAAGATTAATTCAACTAATTGCCATACAACTAACTGCCTTTGTTTGAAAGTTAATTCTTTGCCATTTTTATATGAATATAATGTTTGCCTAATGGACAACGCGGTTGGCTCGAATGAAATCCAATCTTTAGTTCCAGTTTCCAATCACTCTTTGCAACATTTTGGGTCGTATATCGGTAATAACGCGGCGAATGTTGTTTACCAAGTCGTCAATCGTCTCCGGCCCACCGGTGTAGACTATAGCGACTTGTCATAACCCCACAAAAAAAAAAGCCTAACGGTGTAATATGGCAAAATCTTGGACGCCAACTTACAAGTCCAAATCGCGAAATTATGCGCCTACCAAACTTTTCCTTCAACAAATCAATTGTTTGTTGAAGCCACAACTCATAGACTCATACACATTAAGGCGATTCTATTCAGGAACGAAAAATTTATTGATCATGGCTTTATAACGGCCTGCATGCTCCATTGACTGTTAGCTGTCATTGATTTTAAAGAAGTAAGGACCCAGTGAAACCACCAGCCCAACAAGCCCACCAAACTGTCAGTTTTCAACCAAAAATGAGCTAAATCGCTCATCAAAATTGTCTAGTGAAAATCAGGATCAAACAGCAATCTTGTTCCGAGCCTATTCCTCGAATTGACGAAGGCCGTGTCAGATTGTCATGAAGTCGATGCACGAAAAATGGCCAACCAAATTAAAGATAAATCACATGGAAGATGGCAAAATAAATTTCAATGAAAACACTGCAACCAAACTCAGTGTAAGAATATTACTGCTGCATAACGAAATGTCGAAGAAGACGCCAAAAGTCTATTCGTGTCCGTTCTTAACTTGTTGGCCTTTGTCATTCGACTACGAGGAATATTTTACTTGCGTGCCAGAATTAAAGCCAACAAGACGGTGCAACTTGCCATACAATGCGCTTAACCATCAATTTATTGCAAAATCAATTTGGTGTCAACTTTATTTCCAGAAGAGGTCCTGTAAACTGGCACCTCCTTCAAGCTACTTAACACCTCTCGATTACATTTTATGGGGCTATGTTAAATCATTGTTTCATGCCGACAAACAAACAACTCTCGGAACTTTAAAAGCCAATATTTAAACCACCATTGACGCCATACGGCCAGATTTATTGGAAAAAGTAGTGAAAAACTGGACTGGATGAAGGATTTAATGAACCATTGAGTGCTCTGGCTTGAAAGACCTTCTACTAACACAATAGTTGGGATGGTGCAGGGAAATAAGTCCCTAGACTGGAGAGACTTCATTCCCACTTAAAGGGAACTTAGTCCACTTAAGAGAAGTGGACTCATTTCCCATGCAAGGTGGGAACGTGCTCCACTTTCTTGTGGGAGCTAAGTACAAACTTTAAATCATGGAGAGGGAACTAATTTATAACAACAATAGATACGAATCTTACAAACTGAACTGCTGCTAAACTAAGCTAATGACTTTTAAGATTCTGAAAGTGATCAAAATTGAAGTGGGTAAGGGGGCCATGCGCCCCCCTGCAACCCCCTGGTTTTGCTCACTGTTGGATTTGGAGTAAGATGCGTTTTTGGATATGTACAAAGTTATTTGCTATATACAGTTTTGCATACACCCAACCTCGCACCTACTCCAAATCTTACAGTGAGCCCAAGTAGGGGGGTTGCAGAGGGGTAGCATGCCTCTCCTAACCCACTTCACTTTTTTTCGATGTAAGCGTCATATGCTTTTTTTTTGTATATTTCTTTTTGGTTTTGTTTTGGAAAAGGAAGTGGGAACGTATTTCACATTAAAGGGGAATTAAATCGATTTTCTTCGGATCGAATTCTCACCATTCATGGGAACTTAGTTCACTTCTCTTAAGTGGATTTATTTCCCACTAAGTAGGAGTAAAGTCCCTCGGTGGACTTATTACCCAGGGACTTATTACGCTGCACTAGTTGGGATAGGGATTGTTTTGTTTGAGAAATGGCGGACTCACTTGCAGATTATACTTTTTCGTCAACCAAAGCTGTTGACAATCCAATGTTTCAGTTCCTGAATGAAGTATGTATCTGTTTTTATTAGGTATCTGTTCTACAGGGTGGACCAAAAGAAGATGTTGTTTGGCTCTCTTTTTTTTCTAAATGAAAAACTTCGTCAAACCGAGAGATGAGGCGACCCGGGAACGCCGCCTTCAGAATATCGGTTCATGTATCGGTCCATGGCTTGTTCACTTGTGTTATGCATCTGTCTAGTCCCCAAAATGTCAAAATAGATTTGACTTTGGCGGCCATTTGCAAAAATAAGAGCATCTTCCAATAAGGTGATTTCTTTTGGCCCAACCTGTATAAATGTTGGTGAGTATAGTTGAAAATATTTTAAGATAAAAGGTAACTTTAAATCAGCCTTATCAAAAAATAGCAAAGTTGAATGAATAATCTTATTGCCATACATTCCTCAAAGCGTAAGGTACCAACTAGTTGGTTAATTTTTTGTTTTCAGATTGTAAAACCTATAGAATTTTAGAATTTCATATACCTACGCTTACACTTCTATAAAAAAGAACTGAAGGATGCTAATAATTTCAAAAAACCTACCAAGCCTACGTCACTGTTGTTAGCACAGTCTCGCTCCCCATAAATGTTATTTACTAACATAAATTCCTATACTCACTATCCTTGCGGCATGATCTGCGGTTTATTGACTCTAAAAATAAAGAAATTAGTTTCACTAATAAGGACACTTAAAATCAAGTTCCTATGTCAAAAGTCAAAGCCTTATAACATTTCCCAGATTTGATGATAGTACACAATTTAAGTCCTTAATATGAGACAAGAAAATGACATTAACCCTTGAGGTAAATTTTTGCGCAAATGTCCTTTTGACATATTATACCCTTGGCCTGCTTCTACCCTGGGAAAAAATCCTAACCACTCTGGTATCATGTATCCATTAAAAATGTTTGGAATACCTAAGAGCCACTTTAATTTGAATTGCATATGGTATGGTCGTACCTTTAGCAGCAGCAGCAGCAGAATAGCAGCAGAAGAAGCTTTGAAGCCATGGCCATGGCCATAACCTACCTTCCATAAGGTAAAGGTATAACTGGAGGCAATTTTGTAGACAAATGCCCTACAGGTACACATTTCATCGCAATCACACGAAAGCCCCATCATTGTTAAGCGATGCTTTCAACTTTATTAAGTAACCAGCCAAACCAAGCACAACAACAACAAACTTTAACAAAAAACAACAACAACAACAACAACAACAAACATCCGGAGAAACATATCTTTATCCACCGAAAAAGAGGGTCCGTTATCCGTTACCGTTACTCATATATATGTACATTGTACATATTCTCATTCCCATCAATGTTTGTGTGGTTACTGCTAGCTGTTACTGTTTCTGTTCTTTGGCCATTCGGTTTCGCAAGTTGGGAAAGTCAAAAGTGTAAACAAGGCATATTACGGTATTAAGGACTTCACTCTACCTTGCCTCGGGTTTTGGGTAAGTTTTGGTTAGCTTTCCTTGCCTTTTCCGCACTTCCCCTACCCCTATTTAGGTAAAGGCCTTCTTTTACTTGCAAGAATTAATATAATACATATAGATATAGGCCCTATATCGCTCTCTTTCTCTTCTGTGTTTGCCAAGAGCTCAAAACATCTTTGTGGATATTGTTGTGTTGTTTAAAGGTAAAGGTGCACCAACTAGCACCGCCAGCCGCCCACACTTGAAGGACGACCGAACCAATGAAACCATACCATGTCTAGATATACAGAAGACACGTCATATAAACGTATAAATCTACCTTTACAACATGTATTTTATATAGGGTATATAGTGATTCCCTGAGATTACAAAGTACACAAAAGAGTTGTGTTGTCCTTTACATCATATTGGGTTGTTGTTCTTCAAAAGGGATATAGGTACTCCTTAGTTCTTATACACAACTATACTATATTATGGTATACAGAACCAGCGTTGAACAAAGTGAATTAGGAGGTTTATTGTTGTTGTTGTTGTTGTTAGTTTATCAATCATCGAAGAAGGATATAGCGTGCATAAGTAAATATAATTTAATGAAATTCCAGAATTGTCTTTCTCTCAATCGTAGGCGATGGGTGAGATACGAAGACAAGGATGTAAGGGAAGAAAAATGTTGTTCTTGAAAATATATATCGGCAAGGACTTTTGTAGAAAATTAATTAATTTGTAACCGATTTACTTGAAATTTGTTTTTGTGGAGTTTATTTGGAGACTTGACTTAAGTTTACAGAAATAATTTAAAGTTGTTATGATGGAAGTTCGGAGTCTATGTTGGGACTTCATTAACAAATTAACTTACTGTCTTGAAGATGGAAACATTTATTTAAAGTTTTTACTCAAAAATATATTTTTTTTAGGATTTCAAATATTTTGTTAAGTATAATTTATTCTCCAACAAGCAAAAGTCAGTCCAGCAAAAGACAGTCTCAATTCTTCTTTTTATTTTTTAAGAAGAAAAAATGGTGTACAAATTCCAGTGTAATTCAATGTTCGTATATATTTATCCTTATCCAACTCAATTTAACTGATAAAAAAATGTTCTGTTTATAAATGGGCCCACCGCCCACGAAAAAGCCTGATTCCTTAGATTTTGTCCAAATGATTAATGCTGGGTCAAAAAACAAGCACACAAAATGCTATAACCTATAATATGGCACCGTAAGATAACGTCGACCGAAATAACGCCGTATTCCGAAATTCGGTGTTATTTCACTTTATAAAAGCAAAGTAACGCCGAATTTTGACCTTATTTCGCTTTCAATTTAAAGACATTCAGATAAAGGTTCCTTTTTCCCCTTGAAAATGTACCGTTCAATGAATTTACACATATTTCAACCAGTCTAATTAAAGCCGCTTCAATTCGCTATAGGTGTGCCTTGTTATAGATCGTGCATTATAAAGGTGGTGTTATGGTGTGAGTGCGATTTCCTGGTTTGGAACAATTGATCTGGAGTTTCCCACAATGAAAATGACGGCAAACTCCTACAAACAAATTTTTCAAGAAGCGTTTCCTTAAGTTTTCCGATGTCTTTGGACCAATACCGTGGACATTTCAACAAGACAATGCACCAATCCACAACGCAAGGATCATACAAAGTTGCATATCCGAGAAAAATGTTACCTTGCTTCAATGGCCACCGAACTCTCCGGACCTTAATATTATTGAAAACGTATGGGGATGGATGGTTCGTAGAGTGTACGACATCTGGACATCAATATGAAGACAAAGAATCACTTACTGATGCAATCAAAGAAGCATGGAGTTCAATTTCTTTAAATTATATATAAAACAACTGTATGAGTCACTTCCTAACAGAATTTTTGAAGTTATCTAAAATAAAAGTGGTAGCACACCACACACACACTATTCAAATTTTAGCGTAAATAAAAAACTACCAGTTTTTTTCTTTATTTAAGAGAATGTTTCTATTCACGTGGCGCAAAAAAGAAACAGTGTTTTTAATGAAGTAATTAAAAAAGTGGTAAGAAATAACGTAATGGTTTTTTTCCGAAGTATTCTGCCCATGCAGTTTATTCAGAATTGATTCCTGTTAAAAGAACAAAAAAAGTGCTACACGCTTTGATAGTTAAAGAAAAGTTTGTTCCTATTCAAGTGGATAGTGGAGCGGAGTGTATTTCAAACAGTTTAATTAAAGCCGCTTCAATTTTCTCTAGGTGCCTTGCAATATCGTGCGTAATAAGGTCGAAGCGTCTATATTTCCATTTGTGATAAAGCTTCGTAGATAGTATGCTATTGAATCCCTCCAAGAAGCTAGTAGTCCTATACCTATGCAAAGCCTTATAGCACGATATTTTCTCGGGTCCATCTTATATTTGAAGAGAGGAATAGTTTTTGGAATTATATTTCAATGCGTCGAAAGAATATCTTCATGAGAGGGAAAGGGGCGGTGTGAAGAGCGATGAGGGGGAGGGCGGTCGGTTACCGATCTTCAAATTTAGGAAGGACCCGAGAAAATATCGTGCAAAGCTTTAGCATAGAAAGTAATAATTAAAAAACATTGTAACATTAACCGAATTTCTAAATTGAATGGAAACTTATGTACATATTGCTTAGGAAACTCCTTATCCTATATCTGCGGTTCTGGGATCCGATGAAAATAAAATGCGATGTTGAGGGATACAATAGTCGACTAAGCCGGAAGTAGGTACAATTTGGAACATTTTCCTAGTTCGTAGACTGCCTGTATGAAGATGTTACAACCAACAAGGATTAATTACGGTGATGTTCCCTTGTTTTCTAACAAGTACAGTTGCCTTGGCAAATTGTTTTGACTTTTATATGAATTCGGTTTTATTTCACAAGCAATGTTCAGCGTTATTTAACTTTGTGATAGTGAAATACCGCCGAACTCCAAAATTCGACGTTATTTAGCTTTTTTTTCTATTTCGCTCGGCGTTATTTCACGGCACCCTATATGTGGGTTCTTGTTGGCGTATTTATGTCGCGATATATATCAAAACACAAAACTTATGCATAGGTAGAGTGCAATAATCAGGAATCGAGTTTGTGGGACCAAATAAAAACACATCGTCTTCATTCTTCGAAGTCTTTTTTGGAGACGAACTATCAAGCATGTGTACAGAGTTAATCGAGCGACGCACGCAACGCAGTGTTTAATATGAAGATCGGCCAATTAAAAGAAAAAGTATAGCACTTTTTTTTTGCTGTTTATTCCTTATTTTTTTAGTTTAAAGAGGCTGCCGTAGTATTTAGACCTTGGCCAGATAACAATTCAGTAAGTCTTAGGCCGCCGGGTTTCCATTCGCAAGAAAACTTCTGCAATAAATGTCCGATAGTCTGTCCGACAGTGAATTGCAAGTGGAAACTACCAAGCAAGTTCTATCGTGACAGTACTTTCATAACTTTTTGCGAGTATTTGCAAGTGCAATTAATTGCTAGTTTAAACACTTTTGCATCGACTCGCGACAGTTCTTGCAGCTTATCGAAACAGTTTCGTATATCTCGCGCAAGTGTCTGGTTGACGTCTTTGCTTTATACAAAATGAGTATACCTATTGTCGTCAAATTATATGTACATAACAGATGCTAAGAATCGCAGAGTCAACAGGAGTCTTTCCTTCGGTGATATTGATTCACGGAATCGAGTGTCTTGTTTTTTTATAATAGGACCCACTTTCAATATCAAAACTTCGGTCATGCTAGTGAAATTGAAGTATTGCTGAGCATCTTCTATATTTAATTCGTTTAAGTAATTATAGAAGGCACCAGCTTCCCGTCTTCTCAAAATCCAATCTCGAACCCAAGTTGATCTTTTTTTCTTTTTTAATAATAAAATTATCATCGCAGCTGCTAATCGTTGACGTCTTCTCGCCATGACTTCACAATTTTAAGTAAACAACCAGATTTCTTGCAACATTTATTGCTCCCCTGGTGTAATTACATCTGCAATAAATTGCGACAGTATGATGCGCGAGCTTCTTGCAAGACATTTATTGCAGAAGAAATTGCAGGAATTCACATGACAATGTTAGCGCGACTGCAAGAAACTTCTGCAAGACTTCCGCGAGTTGACTTGCAAATGGAAACGCGGCCTTAGCTCGTTAGAATTGTGTGGAATAAGAAGCTTGCAGACGATTTCAAAGCAATTAAGAAATGTTGTGAGTGTACTTCCATAATACCATCATTTGACATTAATTTTGACACTTAAAATTATGTTACGCAAAAGAATTGGGTACGGTTTTCAAAATGTCGATTTGAAAAAATCGTTCGTCATAATGTCGACTTTCGAAAAGTCGATTGGTAAAAATTTCGACTTATCAAAAAGTCGACTCTTAAAAAGTCGATTTTGAAATTATCGATTCGTTAAAAGGTCGACAGTGGCCAAGTGAAAGATATTCACATGCATACGGCGCTGAATGCTTGTGAATATCATTCAGTTACGTCAGTTACGGATGTATGTATTTTCGATAAAAGTCGAAATTTGTACTAACACTTTCCTAATCGACATTTTAATAGTCTGGATTTTAAACTGTTAGTCGACATTTGACAATCGGTGAAATTTATATTCGGTCGGCATTTTTTTTTGTCGACCATTCGTACGCTTCCCTACGGAAATGACAAGAATATGGCTAGTGTCTATCAAAGGCCTGAAAGTTTTTGTTTTTTTAAATAAGACGATTTTCCTAGAAACTAGAATGAACCAAATCTGTTCACACATAAATTATTATGTCAAAGTAAATTCTCAGTGGACCGAATATGTAGTCAGTTGGGCAGTATAGTTTATTTTTACAGATACCGGTGCATATTGGTTTTAAATGTCTGTACTCTGTAGGTACCGCAATCGGAGGAACAAAATTGAGTCGGGCAGTGCGCTACAAATTCGTGTCATGCGGCTTGAAAGGAGTCTCTATACTTCATAGTACGCCCGGAATTCGGGCTCTAGGGTAAACCTGAAAATGATAGACATTCCTATCGGAGCGAGTAATACCAGAAAATTGTTTCAGAGGAGGAAGAATGCAACTAGATCACACGAGTAAAATATTTCTTGCCATGTCAAGGGAAACCTTTAAACTTCGAGGCATTTCTGGTGATTTCAATGTATGTTCGATCAGCAAAAAGTGGTATTTAGAACTGTTCAGTGTCCTCGATGCAAGTGCCACTCATTGATTGTGGAATAGGTGGCAAAGGTTATGCAGCTTCAAAGACAGAAAATAGCATTGAAGTTCTACATCCCAAGAAGAGGGTTGTTTATTTGGAAAACGAAAGAAATAGGTGAGTGTACTACCGTCAGCATAACAGTTTAGCAGATTAGAAGCCTTTTTTCTAATGTAATTTAATATGGCCAAGAAACTACGAAAGTAGGAAGATTTCTTAATTTTTTACGATGAACATTTCTGAAATTCTTTTTGAGCTATCAAAATTGGAAGGATTTTCTATTAATAAATATCTAAAGTTCATCACTGGGTCGTACGAACTTGCTCTAATGTGTTAAAAAGGTCTTGGGGCTTTAGATTTTGGGAACTAAGCATTGAAAAAATTATAAGAATTTGTATTAATCACTTAGAAATCAGTAGTTGAAAAGTTTTTTTTTGTAGAAAATGAAGTATACCATCAGATTTCTTTTACTTTTTAAAAAAACTTTTACTATGGAGGTACCGTTATAAGACTTAAAAAATCTGTTCCAACCAAAACATAAAGCTTACTCAAAAAACACCATTCAGAAAGTTTTATCAAAATCGTAGGAGCCGTTTATGAGATAAACGGGTTTTTCATAAAAAATCATATGGCAGGTACCGATAGTTTTGGAGCTAAAATGCTAATTCCAAAATCCCCTCAGACAGACAGACATACAGACAGACAGACAGAATTGTCGGACCCACTTTTTTAGGCTTCTCTATCATCGTAACGTTATGTTTTTTTTTACGAATGCATAACTTGCCTTGTAGTACCTATAATCGCAAGTAAAAATTAATAAATACTTGGAACAACAGCTTCAAGCGGGACCGGAGCCTGTGACTTACACTCTCAACTCAACTCGCCTTTGTATGCGTTCTGCGTTTGTGTTGATATTCTGCAGGAATGGATAACTATTGTATTACTATTTCTCATCTTAAATTATTACTTCCTCTTATTTCCTCAAAGGTGATCAAATTTAATCTCTACCACAATTTGATTTTCCTTTAAAAATGTCTAAGGCAATACTTTCTGCAACGAATATATATTTAAGCTAATACGAACCTATCTTATTCGAAGTATGTAGTAGATTCTTGTAATTTTGTTGCATGGCTTCATTTATTTTGCGAGAAAGAAATTCATACAACACTGGATCGGATGAATGTTATTTTTCTTCTTCGTAGACTTAAAACACTTTCACCCTGGCGGGCATGTAATTTATCTTAACTTTAAAGGACTCCCGAAAGAGGTATTCCCGAGATGCCATTTAATTATTACGACATTGGAATGGAATTTCGTTCTAGACTACCTTTTTTTTGTTTGTTAGTTGATGGTGTTCAGTGCTGGGGTCGACTTACAATGGAACATAAAGATTTGGTATGTCATCGTCATCGTCTCGTCCTTTTTCCAACAATTTAGTAAACGTGTCATGAATTAAACAATGTAAAAAGCGGCACGACCTTTTCCCTTCTATTACTGCAAGAGTCGAATGGACAGACAGACAGAAAATGTGTGTGGAATACAATGATGTTCTCAAGTGTTGTAATAATGATCGTAAATCTGTTTTATGGACAAAAGACGACATAAAAAAGAAAGGCGAATGAGAGAAGGAATCAAAGGTGATATACACCGAGTCATGTATTTTCATATAATGTAAGCTTCTTTAGCTCATATGGTAAAGGAGTAATATGAGAGGAAAAAAGGCAAAACCGGTGAAACCATCAGCTAAGTACATGAGCATGATAGAAGGAATGGAAATCGGATATATTACCTATATGATGGAGATATATGAGGAAGCATTAATAAATCGATGAAACGTCTTAAGGATGTGATACATTATATATGAACGAGGTTGGCCTGGCCTCCACATACCCTATACCCATCCCCATAACCTTAGTTTTGCCATCAAAATGGAAAGCCAGACGTTTTGTTCAGGCAGATGGACGGCGATGGCGACCGACGCGACGCACGAAAGCGGGCAGAAGGCTTTATTAAATGATTTATAGGCCTTTTGGTTAGTTAAACACAGGAAATTCTGGGTATGTAGTTAGTGACCTATTAACAATGGACAGCCAGATGACTGGAGGAAAGATGCGAGAGAAAACTGCGTGTTTAGAATTAAAATGAAGTTCCAAAAAGGCCACGTAAGGTAGACCAAAGTGGAGTTTGGTGAATAGCATTATATATCATGACTTCCGGAGATATATTTTTATGTACCTAACCCTACCTTTTAGTCTTATGGAAACACCAGTTTTCCTAACTTTGATAGCAAAAACGTCCTTGAAATTCTTATAGTGCATATGATATAGATATTAAAGACTGATGATTTGTTAAGCCTTGTACTAAATAAAGGGTAGTCTATAGCAAAAAAATTTTCTTAAATAATTTCAAAATGAAGTCGAGGCAAGTTTAGTGTATTTTCTTGAAGCTAGTTTTTTATATTCCATTGAATACAAACGCCATTTACATTTATCACCCAGAAAAGCCTTCAATATTTTTACATAAAGGATTCAAGGTTTATTGACTTTTTTGTAAAAGGTGGTCCAACCATAAGAACGCACGTTTTTAATTGTAAAAAACAAACAAATTTCAGAGAACTATCTTAATTTTTTTTTATTATGACAGGAAGATCTATTGTAATTAAGGCAATGGCGATGGCGTCCCTCTAGCCGATGGTCCATACTTTAAATGACGATGACGTTGACGATTCATCAATCGTCAAGGTGTGACTCACAATTAACATAGTGCGTTAAGGTTGGACCACCCTTTATACTGTTCGGTGGTGTTATGACGAACTGCCCTTTAATACGCTTTTCCTAGATGTAAGGGTTCAAGAAATTGCATTGGGATTTAGAAGGTAATTAAAAAGATTAGGCAAAATAATAGAGCATTTAAAATTTCCACATTTTTCAAGTAACGAAGCCATTAAAAAATAAATACGATTTTTTCCGAATGTTTGTTTTGTGCAAACTGATATTAAATTTTTAAACATAATATTAAAATAGCTGCATGAGAATGCTTCACCTTGTCTTAACCATCTGGTGGTGTCGAAGGCTTCAGTAGAGTCCCTATCAACTTTGACGTATATCAGTTTAGAAGGAATTCTAAAGTTGGACATGGCACGATAAATTTCAACTTTATTTGTAGGCTGTTTTAAAATCGAGGAACAGGTGGTGGGTATGGATGTACAATTCTTGAGTTTTCTCCAAGATTCGTGTTGTTGGTGTTCGTTTTTCTTCTTCCTGAGTAAGCAGAATGTACGGACATTCAGAATGCTAAGGAAGTGTTTTCTGTCAATCGCAACATGGTCGGTTTGGTTGCAGGTTGGAACATCTGGAGGTCGCTATGTGCTCTTGTGTAAGTCGTGACCATGTTTTTTCCCGCTGCAAAATCGATGAGTCTGAGTCCGTTATCGGAAGTGGTGTCGTGTAGGCTGTGTTTTCCTATCGTCATACCAAAGATGTTCTTTCTCCCAATTTTATTTATTAATTTACATAGCTAAAGACTATCTTCAGATATAAGTACTTATGTCTATTATAATAAGAGTACAATTATATAATTGAATACAAATTTGACTGAAATTTAGATGAAAAATTTAACGATTGGTCAAATTAGTTGTTACATCTATTATTGAGAAGATTAAATAATTCAAACATTTTGTTTAAGGGAGAAAATCGTTCATAATTAGTACGACAGTTTGGTACATTTAAGCAGCTAGGTAGATTCCGTAAGTTTCTTTGAGGAATATTAAAATTTATTAGAGACAAAAGGTACAAAGAGTCTATCTATATTACCATTTATTAATTTAACAATAAAAACAAAACTTAAATAAGAACGTCTATTCACAAGGGATGGCAAATCAATTAGTTTCAGTCGACTGATGTATGCGGGAAGCTCGTAAGGATTTTCCCAACCTAAGCCCCGCAAGGCAAATCTCAGAAATCTTTTTTGAACACGTTCTAACCTTAATATATGGCATTCGTAATGGGGTGACCAAACCTGGCAAGCATATTCAAGAATGGGACGAACAAATGTTATAAAAAGCTGTTTTGTAACAAAAGGATCTGAAAATTGCCGTGACTCTCTCTTAATCCAGCCTAGAATTGAATTGGCTCTATTTGATATGGAGTTGATGTGCTGAATAAATTCAAGCTTTCGATCTAATATGACGCCAAGAACATTTACGTTTTCCATACAAGATAGGGAAATTCCATTTAACGAATAATTAAATGGAGTTACTAAAAGTTTTCTTGTGAGGCTCATAAAATTACATTTATTTATATTAAGAGACAAGCAATTACGAACACACCAGTCAAAAAACGAATTAAGGTCGGATTGCAACATTTCACAATCACTAATACTAGAAATAGTTTTAAAAATTGTCACATCATCCGCGTAAATGAGGCATTTAGAAAACTTCAAGATAGATGGTAAGTCATTAATAAATAAAATAAAAAGTAGAGGTCCTAAATGGCTACCTTGTGGTATTCCAGAGTTAACTGTAAAATAATTTGATGGACAATCGCTAAACAACACTGCATAAGATCTGTTTAATAAATAAGATTGAAGCCACATAACAAAATTTTCGCTAAAACCAAGATTTCTTAGCTTTTTTAGCAAGATCTTATGAGAGAGTTTATCAAATGCCTTACTAAAGTCCGTAAAGACGCAGTCAATTACTTTCTTTTTCTTAAATGCATCAATGCACAGTTCGGTTAGCTCCATAAGAAACGTTACAGTAGAGCGACCTTTTGTAAAGCCATGTTGATTCGGAACAATGACTGATTTGATATAGAAACACAGAGATTCACAAATAATAGCTTCAAAAAGCTTCGGAATAACTGATAGTTTGGCTATAGGCCTATAGTTTTGAATTTCGTCTTTTGTACCTTTTTTGTGTAAAGGGATTATGAAGGATTTTTTCCAAATACACGGAAATTGACAAGAAAACAGAGAACAATTAAAGAGAGTGGATAAAGGGAAAAGCAAATTATTTGCGCATTTTTTTAAAATAATAGAAGGTATACCATCCGGACCTGGTTTACAATTCTCGTCAAGATTAGATATGAACTTAGCAATGTTATCAGAATTAATATTGAAGTTTATATCAGTCAAGTAAGAGAATGATTTCAAAAAGCCAAAATTTTGGCTATTTTCGTCAAGTATATCACAGTTCGAAGTATCACAGTTTAAAGTATCACAGATGTTAGTATCACAGTCAAAGGCATTTTGAAAAAAGTCTGCAAACAATTGTGTAATAACACGAGGGTCATGACTAGATATATCGTTTGACTTAAGAACAGACGGATATGGACAAGACTTTTGGACTTTTGGAGTTAAAGTCTCCTAAGAGGATTTTAATGTCTTGTTTGTGGGACTGCTTGTAGGTTTTGGTGAGGAGCTCGTAGGAACTTTCTTTGGTATCGAGGGTCTCGGCTAGCTGTTCGGCTTTGCACGGCTTGCTTAGTGTGCGCAAGTTCCATGTGCATAAACGTAAATCGTTGTTAGTTTTTCGACCCTGCAGGTGTCATCAACATTATTACATATTTCAATTAGCGTGTGATTTCTATAAAAAAAAATTCAACTTTCACCCATTCCTTGATGTGTTAATATCAAAATCACTGCGTAAGTTTTTCATTTGTCCTTTTCTATAGGTCTCTTTCCGAGTGGATGGAAAACAGCATTTGTCCAGCCCGTTCCCGAAAAGGCGTATCTTCATCCCCCTCAAACTATCGACCAATTGCAATTACGTCCCTTCTTTCTAAGGTCATGGAAACTCTGATAAACTGACAGATTAAGAAATATCTTAAAAAACGTAAGCTTCTTAATGGCCGGCAGTACGGTTTTAGTAGAAATAGTTCCACTGGTGATATGATGTTATATCTCACCGAACAGTGGAACCAATCTTTACATCATTTTGGGGAAAGTAAGATTATCGCGCTTGATATTTCCAAAGCATTAGATAGAGTTTGGCACCAAGTTCTCTTATCGAAAATGTATGCGTTCGGTATCGATGAAACCATTTTCGATGGATTAGAAATTACTTTTCGGACCGCTTCATTACAGTTGTTTTGGGCGGTTTCCAGTCTGATAATCATAAAATAAATGCTGGTGTGGCCCAAGGCTCAGTTTTGTCTCCGACTCTCTTCCTCATCTTCAATAACGATCTCTTGTCTAAAACTTTTAATCCATTAAATTGTTTCGCTGATGACACTACTCTCAGCTTTTCATATTCGTTTCCATATTCACACTCTTGCTCTCCGGATGTGGAATTGCAACGGCAGCGAATGATAAGCTCATTAAAATGCGATCTTGACAGCATTGTTCAATGGGGACGAAAACCCAATGCTGTTTTCTGTCATTCAAGCATAACCTTCTCCCGATGCCACTATCCATGAGTGGCACCTGCATCGAGGAAACTGCAAAGCTTTGCATTCTGGGTATGCGTATAATAAATCACCTTTTGTGGAACGATCACATACTCGACGTCGCCAAAAATGCTGCAAAATGTTTCGCCTTCTGGATCTGTCTACAATTTACAAGGCAAACATTTCGCTCGAAACTTGAGTATAATTCCCATATCTGGGTTAGGTGCTTCTGTCACTCACTTGCGCCTACTGGATAGCCTTAAAACTGATAGGAGAAAGATCCATTACCAAAACATTTGTTTCACATCGCCGTAATGTTTCTTGTCTAACCTGGTTTTATCGCTACTTCCATAAAAAGTGCTCCAGCAAAATAGCCAGATGCATTCCTCCTCTTAAACAATTTCCCCGTAAAACTAGCATCACTAGGAATGTCCATCAATTTACCCTCGAGCCTAACTTCGGACGTACTGTTAAGTATAGAGACTCTTTTTTTAGTCGCACTACAAGAATGCAGAATGCTTTACATTTAAAACCAATATGCATCGGTATCTCCTTTTATTCTCTATCCAAACTTCCGTAAAGCTCATACTGTGTTAACTCATGTTAATCCCTTATATGCGGCCTCATTATAAAAAAAATTATATTTGATTTTTTCAACAACGATTATTCGACCCAGTTCTAATAATTTCAATACTGTAGGTACTGAAATACTTATATTGGAGAACAGCAAATGTCCCTAAGTATGATTTTTAAAATAACTTTAAATTGGCTAAAAAATATCTTACACACGATTGACACTACAAACTAAAAGATGACATAAAACAAAATCATAAAAATGTATCCGATATATTAACTGAAAATACTAATTACCAAAATATTTATAATGGACAACTAGTTCTGACGTCTTACTTAAACCCTCAGAGCAAATGTAGTGCGTTTGGCAGAACCATTCAATTAATATAATTTTGATATTTTTCCATTACAAAAAAATTTTAAGCAATATTTTAAGTTTTGTATTGCCCTTTGCTTTGATTTGAACAACTGCTTACAAAAATAAAGGTTACCAGCCTTTTAACAAGAATACAAATCATTCCTTTGATTAAGAATATTTTAAAACATATACGAGTAGGTACCTCTACCTACCTTTGTACATTCCAATCCATAAATTCTCTAAACTGTTCAAAATTAATCTTTAACATTTCTTATATCGAAACATATATGTATGACCAACTTTCAAACAAATTCAAACTCATTTTTAAATGTCAGCTATTATAAAATCATTCCACTAAATCACCTCTGAAAGAACGAGAACATAACATATCAAACTTCAGAGTGAAAGCATAATCGAGTATGTGTAATCAAAATTATGTTCTTCAAGCTCTCCTTTTCGTTTCCTTCCTCTCCAACTGAAACTGAAACTATCAACTAAGAGCAATCGATTCCTACAGCAAATGGGTGTCTTATAGAATTGCAAATCGATCGGCTATTTCTCAAACTATTTCCTATTTCCCCCGTCTCTTTAGCCATCCCCAAACTTCATTCTATACATTCTTTCCAGTTAGGTACAAGCTAGCTTTCTTACCAAAAGTAAAAATCCTTTAAAACAAGCAATTTTCCTTTTGAAATGCGTTACTGCCTTCGTGTGCGGGTTCGTTTGTCGTGTGTGAATGTGTGCACATGATACACGGTCACTGACTATAGGTACGGTACATACTTTGTTTTATTAAGGTCACATATTTGATTTGTAAAATTTCTTAGAATAAAGATTACACTAAAACTAAAAACTCATTTTTCTTTAAATTGAACAATGATATTTTTAATTAAACTTTCATATTTCTATTCTCTTACCCCCATCCGTTCGATTAATTAATCAAAAGAAAAACCTTCTTTTCTGTATATTCTTATTTAGCTATAGAAATCCGATTTTGACCAAATTTATTGTTTGAAATTGATACAAATATTGCTGTTTTTGTGCAGGGTGATTCACGTTAAATTTAGTTGAGGTAGAAAATCGTTTGGGAGGAGGAGGAGTATTTAGCGAAGATTTCTAAAAAATGACTAAAATCAGAATAAAAAATATTTTAATACAGCACTAACACTGACAAAGTCACTCTGAACCTTATTTCAAGATAGATATATTTTCTTTTGTTTTATTTTTAAAATAATGTTTCAGAAGTGAACAGTTTGAACAAATAATTTTCAAACTTAAAATTTCGAAAAACAAAGTTTATAAAATGTCGAAGTAATTTTTTAAAAATTTTACGCAATTAAGTATCTAACATTTTTGTTTCCAAAGTTAACTTTTAAATTTTTTTGTCAGAAACAGAAAACCGGATTCTGAAGTGTTTTTAATTTCTTAAAAATAACAAAAACAGTTTTTTTATTTAAATTAAGAAACCACATTTTTTGACTGAAATTTTAGGTCTCACATTGCTTTAAGTATTTGTTTTTCAGCATCTCATAAGCATGTAGTAGGTACAACGGACAAAGTACTGGATTTATCTTTGAAGTGGAAACTGACCTGCCAATTTATTTAATTACGGCGGGAGGCAGTTGTGGTCAACAAAACCGTATTTTTTTAATTAAAATACAAATAATGTGATCCTTAATGATAAATAAAAAAAGAATGAACAAAAAAGAACATATTATGATCCAAGCGAAGTTATTTTCTTAAACAGGGTTTTCCAATAAGAGGTGTTATTTTGATATTCAAAGAAAAATGCCATTTTTGAGAAAAATGATCGAATATTTATTTCAATGTAAAGAAAAAAATAAGCCATTAATAATAATGAAAAACAATAGCAGCCAAATGGCCGAAACGGCTACGCTTACACAACAATATCCTTTTCATGAAATTTTGCATCACCAAATCGCAAAGTGGCTGCTGTGTGCTGTACTTCACGAATTCCATCTTTGAGGTCTTGAATCGACGCTGGGCTGATGTCGTAGACTTTATTTTTCATGTGGTCCCAAAGGAAGAAGAAGATCTCAGTGGCCATATTGTGATCACCTCTTCGAGAGATAACACGGTCCGGAAACTTTTTCCGTAAAAGATCGATGGTTTCGCTGCATAAAAATGGTTCCAGTTCCGGCCATAAAAAATTATTAGGCAATCATCTCTCGATAGCGCAATCCATTCACCGTAGCTGGAGCAACAGCCTCATTTTCGAAAAAGTAAGGTCAAATGATCCCGCCGGACCATAAACCGCACCAAAAAGTTACTCGTTGAGGATTGAGAGGCTTTTCAACAATAAATTTTGGGTTTTCCATGCGACAATTTGCTTGTTGACGTAGCCACCAAGGTGCAAATGGGCCCATTAGTCAAGATGATTTGTCGATGAAATTCCGGATCATTTTCATGCATTTCAAGGACCCCATCAGCAAAGACACGACTACATTGTTGATAATCGGCCGGCTTGAGTTCTTGTGTTTTTATGCAAAATACGGTGAAATGACGTTTGTTGGAATACCCAATTCCAAAGAACGACGAGGAATGGACAAATCTGAGTTTTCTTCAACACTTTGGGCTACAGCAGCAATATTATCAGGTTTTCTTGAGCTACGTTCAACAGCTCAAATTTTTCCACCAGAGCGACGTGCAACAGCTCAAATTTGTCCACCAGTTTCTGAATTGCGGTCCGACAAGGTGCTGCACAACGACCAAAAAATGTTTTAGTTTTACAAACTGTCTCTGCCAAATTTTCACACATTTTTATAGTGAATTTTAATATTTTCAATGCTTTGTTGAAGAGTGTATCAATGGCGTAGTTTCTTCTTGTAAAATGTCCAAAAATTACAGCTTCAAAAGTGACAAGAGCGGGCTATTCAAAATAACAACTCTTTTTGGAAAACCCATTCCATATTTATAACGGAACTGTAACAGGTCTTAAATAAGTTTATTTGATGCACAATTGATGATCTGAAGAGACTCATATCTGTATATGTTGTTAAAATTTCTACGGAAACAACTTCACTTCTTTTAAATGCAAGTTATCGAAAAGGCATTAAAGACTCAAGCCGTGCTCATGATACTATTCCATATTGTCGCACCTTTTTAAAAACAAAAAAAACAAAAACATTTTGGAGGATTTTCTTGCAACCTAAACAGTTCCTTTATTCATGTATCTAACGCGAAAGAAGTAAGCTTTACTTGCACAACTATGCAACTGTTAGTAAGGAAGTCGTTAAGAAAAACTCTCACGTTGTATCAATTTAGAAGTTTGAACCCTCCTTCACCTCATAATCCTGTATCCCTTGTCATGCCCTGCCCGCCCATTCCCTTTGTTATACTTTTAGCTTTTACACATTTACACACCACAAATATGGATGCTTTGTATCCATCATCATTGCCATCGCATCGTCCTAAACGTGTATATTGTGTGTGTAATCTGCCACGAACAACGGTTTTGATATCCCATTTTCAATTTTTCGATAGAAAAAAAAAATAAACAAAATAAACAAAATGGAAATGAGATGAAAAACAAAACTCGACAACATGGCTGGCTATATAGCGACGGGGAATAGCGGTGCTATTTTGTATATTTCTGCTACAACAGGTTCGAGGATATACTAAGAATTGCAGGGAAAAATGGGGACTGTGTTTACTAATTTCGCAATTGTTGTTGACTTTGATAGTTATTATGTTCATCATCATCAACATCAACAACAACATTGCGATATTTCCCACTTCAACTAAAGAATGGAAGAGAATGGTTGCTGCTCCTGATGCCGATGCTGGTGATGGTGCCGAATGCAAGCGAAATAAAGCGAACATGCATGCAAGCGAAAGCGAGTGCAACCATTCAAATAATGAAACCGCGATTTGAGTTGCATTTGAATGAGAGGATGATGGCGTGGCATCAGCGGCAGTGGCTGAGCGCGGTAGCGGCAACAGCAACGTCAGCAGCGCACCATCAGCACCAGCTGCAAGGAAGAAATGGCTTTTATGCTTATAAACGATATGATGCTGGTGCATCATCATCAGTGAAGTGGTTTGGGGCTTGGGCTTGGGCCTGGGCCTGGGGCATTTATGGGTTTGCTTTGAAGCTTCAATCGTGGAGGGTGTGATTTTCAAACCAGGCTAATGCAGTTTTGGGTTTATATTTACAAAACAAAATTTTCGTTAGAAGAAGCACCGCGCCGGCCGCCCCACATGAATTCAAGCGCAATTTTCGGCAGCATCATTGTTTTATTTCCGCGTAGAGAAATTTAATTAATTAAAAAGCTTGGTATAATTTGTTTTTACCGGGCTTATGTGTGTGCATTTGTATTTTGGAAATATATATCTTTGGATTAGATTAGATCATTATGGTTCCTTTAAATGTGACATGCTAAATGGAGTTTTATTTTTTTAATATTTTCACTCATTTGAGCAGTCATGTACATGTACATGTACATTATGTTGTTAATAATAATTAAATCGAATTAGGTGAGATTAAGTTGATACAAAAAATCGTTTAAATTTAGTATTGGAGGCGCTATCCTGTGGGTAATACGATGAATCTTGTGAAAATAGTGGCAAATCATCTCATAAAAATTCCAGATAGTTTTCAGAACCAGAACTTTGCCTTTGTAAGAATTCTGCAAATCAACTCGTTATCATCCAAGTTCCGCTCTATAATCCTACAACCAATGTGGCTGGGTCTCACGTAGGTACCTGCTGCTGCTAGTAGCTCTGTATTTACAATTTTTTTAAAATAACATTAACTAGCTATTCAAAGAAATTCATATTCTTTATTTAAAAAGTTTGAGTTCTTAGGGTCTCTCCTTTGAACGTGACATTACCAGCTGATGCTCTATTTTTGGCAAGATGGTATTTTTGAAATGAAGGCTTCCACTTATTTTCATACTTTTTATTCGAAGGTTTTGTTACTCATGCTATTATACAAAGTAACTACATTTATCAGTTGCTGTGAAAATATATTGACCAAAAAACGAAGTAAGCCATGTGATTTCGTTTTCTGTTTAGAATTTTAAGATTTTTTTTTTTCAAATTCGTTCCGCCAGTTGTTTCAAAAAACAGTTTTTTTTTTGAAAAACTTTTCGAAAATATATTCCAATTTTTTTTTTTGAGTATGTCAACTTCACTTTGTAGTTTTTATCAGAAAAATAAAATAAACCAAGCTAACTTTAAGCATTTCAAATAAAACTGTGTTTTTCCTTTTTGGCTCAATTGGTCGTAACGAAAATCTAGTTTAAACGGCTTTTTTCAAATGGTCATAGGTTCGCAACGGCTTGATTGAATTGACTCAAACTGCGTTTAAAATAGTTCTTCTTAGTTGTCTATAGGATGGCTTTGTAAATTTTTCAGTGAAGCCTTTCTAAACGGTGGCTTCCATACAACGAGCCGTTGAGTTTTAGCCAACTTTTTTTCGTTTTTTTCTAATTTGCTCGAAAATCGCTATTACGATTTTGATTAAACTTTGTGTGTTATATTCTTTTAGTGTTTTTAAGAGAACTGCGTTTTTAGTTTTTGGCTACACATATAATAACAGCGGATATTGGTTTTAACAGTTTTATTAATTTGGCCATAAGTGGACATTTATACCATTTATAAGCACCCAAAAGATGACATCTAAATTTCAAATATGAGAGGTTTTTAAAGTTAGCGTCTATCTTTATATAAAAATAGGCCCTTGTCTAGTGTGCCTTGGTGGAAGTACGGCTCTGCGGGTAAGATTGTTTAGAAAACTACTCGATTGAGCTGTAGTTTTCCACATATGCTTAAAATTAACTATCCAACGATCAAATCTACGTTAGGACTTTATATTTTTTTTAAAACTTTCAAGGACACTCCCACTTTAAATTTGCTTTTTTGCAAAAGTCTTAATTTGCACTAAACGTTTTAATGTTTACTAACAACCATCGGTCGCAATTTAAAAGTAAGAAGATTTTGTATCTGTATTATTTGGTTACTTAGCAGGGTGTAGTTCGAGAATTGTTAAATATGCACCCATAATCGCTATTTTCATTCAAAATTCTGTTTTTCAAAATTCAAGTTATTTCTTTGCGTGTTCAAATCGAGCTGCAAGCTTTAAATTTAACTATGGTTTCGGGTTTGACACCTACAGCCCGAACGGGTGGGCCGAATTGATTCAAACTTGATATAGAGAGTTTTTTAGTTATTGTACAGAGGGGAAATTGAATTTTTTTTAGCTCAAAAAATAACGGTACCGTTACGTTAAAGCTTATTATTCTCAAAAACGGTTCTAACGTTTTTGATTTAAAAAAATCAGTGTTGCTTTTATGGCTGAAAAAAAAAGTTTTAAAAAATGTCTAAGAACGGTACTTTCCATAGGCTCTTTTTTTGGCTTTCGACTATCTTGAAAACGACTCAATTGATTCTTTCGAAATTTCACACATATATAGATGTAGGTAACTCAATTTGTACTACGTACCAATATCTTTGAAAAAAAATTTTTGGTATTTTTAAAAGCATTTAAAAATAAAGTGCACGACTGGGTCGTATGAACTTGCTCTAATGTGTTAAAATGGTCTGGGGGCTTGAGATTTTTTGAAAAAAGCGTTGGAATAATCATATGCAATTTTATAAATCACTTGAAAATCAATACCTTAAACGTTTTTTGGAGAAAATGAAGTAAGCCCTCAGGTTTCTTTTACTATCTTGAATTTGTACGATCATTTTTTTCAAAATCGTTCGACCAGTTTTTTCAAAAAAACAGTTTTTTTTTGAAAAACTTTTCGAAAATATATTCCAAATTTTTTTTTTGAGTATGCCAACTTCTAGCACTTTGTAGTTTTTATTGGAAAAATAAAATAAAAAAAAAATTGATTAAACCGTTTTTGGAAAAAAAAACAAAAATTTAAAAAAAAATTTGAAACTTTTTTTGAAAAATTTAAGAATTTATACAATTTCTTTTATAAATTCCACATTAAAAATTTCATCGAAATCCGTCAAGTGGCTTACGAGAAAATCGGATTTCAAAAAACCGGTCCTATGGGAGGTACCGTTATAAGACTTTTCCTGAAAAATCTATTTCAACCAAAACATAAAGCTTGCACATGAAACACTATTCAGAAAGTGTTATCAAAATCGTAGGAGCCGTTTTTGAGAAAAACTAATTTTTCACTAAAAATCGTATGGCAGGTACCGTTAGTTTTAAAGCTAGAATGATAATTCCAAAAACTCCTCTGTAGGACGTCATAATAAGACTATCTACCAAGTTTGAAGCAAATTGGTTCAGCCGCTTAGGCTGTAGGTGCCGATACAGACGGACGGACAGACAGACAGACAGACAGAATTGTCAGACGTACTTTTTTCGGCTTCTCTATCATCGCAATGTCATGTTTGATTGTTAGAATTTTTTTACGAATGCATAACTTGCCTTATTGTACCTATATAAATCGCAAGTAAAAAAATAAATTAATACATATTTGGAAAACTGTTTATTAATTTTTTTCCAAATAAATGTATTTTCTGAATACCTATGAACTGGCGTTTTTGAATTTTTTTGAAAATTTGTTTCAAAAAGTTTAAAAAAAAAAAAAATTCTCAAAAACCGCTTCACATATTTATAAATTTATTCTCATAATTTCAAATTTATCCATGAAATAAAATGACGTATTTTTTTTCAGCCCCTAGAGCCTGTCACACATTAGATCAAGTTCGTGCGAACCCAGTCGTTCATTTTATTTTAATAATTGCTCTAGCAGTTATTGAACAAAATTAATGATTCATTTTTTTTTCCTGTCTGCTACAGCCTAGGTACAGAAGAATTTTTTCTCTTGAAATATCTTTTATCAAGGCCCATTAACACTTTAATAAAACTGAAGTCAAATGTTTTTATAATCAAAAGATAAAAATCTTCTGAGAAATCTATACCTACTATAAAAGTGTGTTTTCTAGAAAAAACCTTAAAGAATGTTTCAGCTTACACTTAACTCGTGTTTTCTTTTGAATAAGTTTATACTTTTGAATAGTGATTTGTTGGCAAAGTGGAAACGGCTAATTAAAGCTTCAATCTTAAAACATCCTTTCTCATAAGAGCAAGTACGCACGACGCAGTCGTTCATTTTTAGGGTTCCGTACCCAAAGGGTGAAAACGGAGCCTTATTACTTTGCTGTCCGTCTGTCCGTCCGTCACCAGGCTGTATCTCATGAACCATGATAGTTAGACAGTTGAAATTTTGACAGATGATGTACTATTTATTATGATGAAAATTTAATGAGGGCTATCATACAACAAACGTCATTTTTAGCTCGTTTTTGCTATGTTTGTCCGTCCATCACCAGGTTGTCTCTTTTCTTCGCTTATCACGGCCTTGCTGTATATGTCAGAAATGATGTTGCTTACCAGCTTCTACCACAATATAGTCAGTGTTCAAACACTGACTTCAATTTCATATGGTTTAAATTCATCCTTCAAAAGCACATCATCCATATATGTTTTATTTATAGAAGCCCAAGTCTGGACAGTGACTCGACTTTTAACGAATTCGACGTGCTGTGTCGGACTCAATTCAAAGAATGGTTTCCCATTATCTTTGCATTGAAATCGTTGTTACGGGCGATTTCAATGTACACAATTCTACGTGGCTTCGACATTCTGGCCAGACAACACCCGAAGGAAGGTATGCTGAGATTTTCGCTGAGGTCAACAACTTAACTCAGTTAGTTGACAAGCCAACAAGAATCCCTGACATTGCAGGTCACACGCCAAACACACTTGACTTGTTTCTGACATCTCATCCTGATAAATACACTATTAATGTATTATCGCCTCTAGGCAAGTTGGACCATTGTATCATTTCAGCTTTTTTCTCGTGCTCCAACAGTCCAGTTAAAGAAAAAATCCAAAGGAGAACCGTATGGCAACACGAGAAAGCCAACTGGGACGGTCTCAATAATTTCTTTAGAAACTTTAACTTTAACACTATGTTCGATAGTGACGTTGACTATAGCGCTGAAATGATTACAAACATTATTATCTGCGGAATGAGAAATTTTGTTCCGAATAGAACAAAAAGTATCAAACCCAAAGAGAATTCATGGTTCGACTTGAGCTGTAAGGTAGCTATCGAGGTGAGAGAAGTTAGTTTCCGATGTTACAAAGCCAACCCTTCTGAGGCAAACCTGAATAAGTTCAAACAAGCAAGAAAGACCTGTAATGCCCATATTCAAAGAATCAAGTTTTTACATGAACAACAATTAAAGCAAAAATGTACTACAATGTCCCAAAGGTAGTAAAAATTGTTGGTCATTTGTAAAAAACGTACGGATCTCCACTTCGTCATCGGTTCCGACGCTCGTCGATAACGACACTCCTGTGGCAAGCTCTCAAGCAAATGTTGACTTATTTGCAGCAAAGTTCGCTGCCAATTCGATCGACACTACCATAGAGTGACATGACTCCTCCTGTCCTTGAGAGCGCGCATAGTTTTATGGGACAAATCTCCTTTCGCATTCGTTCAGTTGCAAGAGTTCTTAAAGATCTCGATATACACAAATCCGCTGGCCCGGATAGTATCTCCCCAATAGATCTGAAGAGGTGTGCTTCCACGCTGGCAAAACCACTGCGTAAGCTTTTCCATCTATCTTACTCTACTGGTCTCTTTCCGAAAACAGCATTTGTCCAGCCCGTTCAAAAAAAGGCGTATCTTCATCCCCTTCTAACTACTGACCAATTGCACTTACGTCCCTTCTTTCCAAGGTGAAGAAAACTCTGATAAACTTTCAGATTAAGAAATATCTTAAGAAACGGAAACTTCTTAATGACCGGCAGTACGGTTTATGATGATGTTAAGATGTTATATCTCAGAGAACAGTGGAACCAATCTTTACATCGTTTTGGAGAGAGTAAGATTATTCCCCTTGATTTTTCCTAAGCATTTGATTGAGTTTGGCACCAAGCTCTCTTATCGATGACACCATTTTCTATGGATTAGAAATAACTTTTCGGACCGCTTCATTAGAGTTGTTTTGGGCGGTTTCCAGTCTGATATTCATAAATAAATGTTGGTGTGCCCCAAAGCCTCAGTTTTGTCTGTAGTGTATCTACAATAATGATGATGAAATGCGAACGCAAGAAGTTGGAACGCAATTGCTTTCGAACGAACGCGGTAACATTTGAGTGAATACGTCCATTCACAACAATTGAAAAATGTGACGTTTGACTTGACGATAGAAATGTCCACTAGAACTTTTGCTTTTGATCTGTCACTAAAACAATTGTAATTTTATTCTCGACGTGTGCCAATCTACGACGACAAGCTCCCATCCTAAAATATTAAATTAAGAATTCAATTTAGTTTTGTAATTATAGTTTAATAAAAGTGTAAATATGTATATATAATTTTAATAGAAATCTTTCTTGTTTTAATTATACGGAGCAACAAAGAACAAGATAACCACCACGGTTATATGTCTCCGCCTCTCTTCCTCATCTTCATTAACGATCTCTTGTCCAAAACTTGTAATCCATTAAATTGTTTCGCTGATGACAGTACTCTCAGCTTTTCATATTCGTTTCAATATTCACACTCCTGTTCTCCGGATGTGGAATTGCAACGGCAGCGTATGATAAGCTCATTTAAATCCGATCTTGACAGCATTGTTTAATCGGTGATTTTTTAACCGTGTGGTATTTAATGTTTCGAAAACTCAATGCTGTCTTCTGTCGTTCAAGCATAACTTACCCCCGATGCCATTATCCATGAGTGGCACTTGCATCGAGGAAACTGAAAAGCTTTTCGTTCTGGGTATGCGTATAACAAATCACCTTTTGTGGAACGATCACATACTCGAGGTCGCCAAAAATTCAGCAACATTGTTTACCTTCTGATCTGTCTACAATCTACAAGGCTTACACTCGCTCGAAGCTTGAGTATAATTCTCATATCTGGGCAGGTGCTCTTGTCACTCACTTGCTTCTCCTGGATAGGATCCAAAAAACGGCCCTAAAACTGATAGGAGAAAGAATCATTACCGAAACATTTGTTTCACTTGAACATCGCCGTAATGTTAATTGTCTAACCTTGTTTTATCGCTATTTCCACAAACAGTGCTCCAGCGAAATAGCCAGATGCATTCCTCCCCTTAAACAATTTCGGGTTGGCTATCTTTGCCCGCGTAACGTTATCCCGCATAGCGTTTCCGCGCGCGTTTGCCCGCCAAACGTTTTCCCGCAAAACATTATCCCGTGACAACGATAGACCGCGTATCGGTTGCCCGCGTAACGTTTTCCCGCATAGCGTACTATTTTTCTTAGTACTATGTGAAAATATTCATTTTTATATGAATCGGTGGGTCAAATGATGAGAATCAACAAGAACAAAATTTCGTACTATTTTTCAGTACTTTTCGCTACTATGATGAGATTCCCAATTGAAAAAAGTGTCCGACCAATCAAATTGCAAAGAGGGTATCCAAATCATGAGAATCGGAAAGAAATCCCAATTGAAAAAAAATCTGGACCAATGAAAACTGAGAATTCAAATTTTAGTTTTTTTCAATTGGAAATGTTAAAGAGTATATAAAGAAGTGTGTTGAGCGATTTTTTCGCGGTTCTTCTCAGGAGCAAAAAAAAAGGTTCTTCTCAGGACTCGAATTATTTCTTGAAGACATATTTTTTCAATTTCAATGCATTATTTCATAATTATGTAAACAAAATTAAATCGATTTTCCATTTATAATGTCATAAATGGAAAATCGATTTAATTTTGCGCTAGCATAAGTTAATGAAATTGTAAAAAATATGCTAGTTATCAAATTATTAAAAGCAATCTTCAGTTTTTGAGCATAAGAGTAGGTAAAAGCAAGAAATTCGCGCGAATTTCTTACATTTACCTACTCTTATGCTCAAAAACTAAAGATTGCTTTTAATAATTTGATATCTCGCACATTTCTTTCTATATTTCCAACAGTTTTCGTGATCAATTGGGTGGGTGGCCCGCTTCGCGGGATCTCTTGATTTTCTCCTCCTTTTTCGGGGGCACACCGCGCTCACGCAGCTTCGCTGCTCCGCTAAGGGTATGTATATTTGTCAGGCAGGCGCCTATGTCAAACAGTTTTCGTTATCAATAGTACCTGGAAGTCCCTTAGAATATAAATTAATCAAAAAAAGAAAAAATAATTTTGTTGTGCTTCTATATTTTTTTTTTGTATTTTGGTCCTCTCGCTCATGTTTTCGTCAATAACTTTTGAAATATGTGAGCTTTCGTAATATTTCATACATATTATTAAAGGTAATGAATTTACCTTTCCAATGATACATTATGTTTTATTTAGTGATGGGCGCATTCGAATGATATAATCGATTATAATCGATTCAGACAATATCTCGAGATATCTCGATTCTTAAATTGAATCATTCGAATGATTTCCCATACTGATCCTGCCTACTATTTACTGGGGTAAGCACAGGGAGAACCTGAGAACTCAAGAGTCGAGAACTGAAAACGAAATACACATAATTGAGAACTCTAGACGTTGATTGTTTGTGTTGTGTTTTGTGTAGTTTATGTGTATTCGTGCATTCAACCCCTATTTTAATATATCCACAGCTTCTCTTCTTATCTTACACCAAGGCCGAAGAGAAATCCATATAAATAACAAACACACATAAATGCTGTTTTACTGGTGTCATTTCTTAATTTCTCCTACTGTATGAGTCTTCTCTCTCATTCAGTTCTTGGTTTTCGGTTCACTTCCCGGTACTCGGTTCACGGTGCCATGCCAATATGCTTTCATTCGAATGAAAATAGTAATCAGATCACTCATCACTCATGTCTTATATCTCCTATGCATAAATCTCATGTCTCATTTGTATCTTGTATGATGTATCTCAGATCTCGCTTTTCTCCGCCATGTAGATGTAGTATGTAGAGAATGAATGAATCAGGTAATCACTCAAATCTCGAACAACGTTGGAGTTACATGAAAAATATCTTCTTTGTGAGTGATTGCATGTTAGTAGCAGGTATACCTATTTTTTGTTTGTTTATTACCCGTTAAACTTTAAAATTTGTATTTGGTTGGCTCAACAGGTATTCGAGTAGGTTTTTGCTTTGAAGCAAATATTCAAGCATTTTTCTTTATTGTTCTTACTACTACTGGAAAAAACACATGAAATGAAAATTGTTAGGTTTTAGTTTGTTAGTAGTATAATTCATATCTCGAATGATCATTCGATTATTCAGATCACTCGAATACTAACATCTCGATTCTTAAAATCATTCGATTATGCCCATCACTGGTTTTATTATTATAACGCAAATTACGCATTATATATTGGTTTAAAAACCATTAAAAACGATGAAAATTCTCATAATTTAGTCATTTTGTTTTTTGGCTGTAACTTCGTTAATAGAGGTCCTATAGAGGGTCGATTTTTACTCCGTTTTTTGTCAATAACTTTTAAAATATAGGACCTTTTATGATAATTTTTGCATTTTCTGATAGGTAATTAATGCCCCTTTCCAACAATATATATATACTTTAAAAAAAAAAAAAAAAAAAAAATGTCTGGATTTGTCGATTTTTTCAATTTTTTCAAGGGAAAAATCAAAAAATTCATTCAAAAAGGGTAGCCAGATTATGAGAATCACCAAGAACCAACCTAAATGATAAGAAAATACAAAATAAATGTTCCGTCCAACTAGAAAAAATTCTTCGTCGAATTGAGAGTATAGGTATAAGGAGGAGTGCTGAGCGATTTTTTCTGATTTGATTTTTGATTTTTTCTTAGTATAACTTATACGTTATACTAAGCCGGTTCTTCTCAGAACTTTAAAAAAATCTCTAAGAGGTAAAAACATTCGAATTTTTCATGAAAAATCACCAAAAAGATTCAAAATTTAATAAAATATATAAAAAAAAAATAATTTTTCAGATTTTTTCCGAAATTTGACCAAAAGTACTAAAATAATTCTTAGTACGCACACTATTTTTTGAAAAGTAGTGCTAATCCCGCCAAACTGTAGTAGGTTTCTATTGCGGGATTACCGCGGAAAAACGTTACGAGGACATTTATTTTTTTGCACTAAGTGTTTGAAATCGAATCAAAATCGGCGGGCAAACGTTACGCGGGATTTCGTTTTGCCGCCTAATGTAACGTTCCCGTTAAGTATAGAGACTCTTTTTTTAGCCGCACTAAAAGAATGTAGAATGCTTTACCCGGCTCAATTTTTCCCTCCCATTGCAATACACAGACATTCAAAACCAATGTGCATCGGTATCTCCTTTAATCTCCTATCCTACTTTCCTAACCGCTCGCACTGTGTTAATTCATGTTAAGGGTATTATTAACCCCTTGAGTGCGCGTAAATTATAAAAAAATAATTCTGGATCTGTCTCTGTTAGTTCTTCTTTTTTTGCTGATTTGCTACTTTTTCTTCACGATTTTTTTCTTTAACAAACTGTCATCACGTTAACTTCTGCTATACCTGGTCACCATGAGAAATGTCAGTATTTTTTTCAGCGGTTTTTTTTTACTATTTCTTTCTAGAGCGCGAGAGCTTAAAGTCACTCAAAGCAACTCCAATGCCAATAAAAACAATAAAAGAAAGCCATATTTAGTTGAATTTACATTTTTAAAGATTTAAGGACATTTGTTTAACATATATATTTATAAAATAATATAAAATCAGGATTAAGGGTTTTTTAACGTGAGTATGCCTTTAATCTTTATTTTATTGTCATTGGAGCATTGGAGGTGATTTGAGTGATTTCAAGCTTTCAAACTCTTGAAAGAAATACCTAGTAAAAAAAAATAATACGGGCAAGTGCGAGTCGGACTCGCACTCTGTTTCCTTTACGCCTGGGAATCAAATTCCATAGTAAATTACTTCATTTGTTTTTTTAAATTAGTTCATGTTTCTGTCAAAAATAGGGGTCCCGGAAATTTCGCCAGATTTATTTTGTGGAAAAAACGGCATATTTTTTTCGGGCCTAAAATTGGAATACGGCACGTCGCGCCCCTCCCCGCGTTGACTCGGAAACAGTTTTAATGTTAAATATTTAATTACATTTGTAATTACATATGTATTTGAAATCTACAATGTATGCCCTTTTATACCGTATATGTACATATGTATGTTTTATCTCTATCGACTTTGGGTTTTTCACCCATATATTTTTGGGCATTCTCCTTTACTAAATTAATTTCGGGGAGCCCAAAAATAGAAAACAATGTTCCAACAGATAAGAGAATTGTTTTAGTTCTTATCAAAGCATGAATAGAAATAATTTTGTTTATTTAATTTGTAGGTATGACAAATTTGGTTTCAAAGCTTAATAACATTTAAAAATATTTTGAGGAGGAGTATGTATATTTAAATAAATTTATACCATGTCAGTAGCTTGATATAGATGCATGAATTGAATCTGGAATTGAGTCATTCAGTACATTTGCGTGTTTCCTTCTTTGAACATTATTTATTGTCATATCGAAAGAGTGGAGTTTTCTATTAGTATGACTGACTGACCTCGGTTTTTTTTTATTAAAAAGCAAAAGATTCGTGAAACGTATACATTTTAAAGTTTATTTAAAAAAAAAACTATCAGATCTGTTTTGTATGGGCAAGCTGCAATCTACGACGCACAGAGAATTCAGTAATAAGTGCAGTGTAAGTTGTTGTTAGTATTAGTATGCAATGCAATTAAAAAATTAAAACAAGCAATAAAATCACATATAACAAATATTATTTTGAAATCTCGCAGAATTTTATGCGTCAACTTTACAAATCTAATAAAACATAAGTAGGTATACATGAGGGACTGGCCATTTATAGTTCTACGCTGAGGAACGAGGAACCACGTTAATTGATAATGATTTTGTGAAAAGTGGTTGAATTTGTAAAAGCCGAATCCTAAGTTCATAGGGCAGGTTAATAGGATCAGACCAGGGGAGCTCTCAAATTAAATTAAGGAGTTTTTTTTACTTGCGATTATAGATACTATAAGGCAAGTTATGCATTCGTAAAAAAAAAATTTTGGACAATCAAACATAACATTACGATGATAGAGAAGTCGAAAAAAGTGGGTCCGACAATTCTGTCTGTCTGTCTGTCTGTCCGTCGGTTTGTATAGGCACCTACAGCCTAAGCGGCTGGACCGATTTGCTTCAAACTTGGTAGATAGTATTATTATGACATCTTACAGAGGAGTTTTTGGAATTAGCATTCTAGCTTTAAAACTAACGGTACCTGCCATACGATTTTTAGTGAAAATTTAATTATTCTCAAAAACGGCTCCTACGATTTTGATACAACTTTCTGAATGGTGTTTTCTGTGCAAACTTGATGTTTTGGTTGGAATAGATTTTTCAGGAAAAGTCTTATAACGGTACCTCCCATAGGACCGGTTTTCTTAAATCCGATTTTCTCGTAAGCCACTGGACGAATTTCGATGAAATTTTTAATGTAGAAGCCCTATTATAAACCAAATAATAAATTCTTATATTTTTCAAAAAAAAAAGTTTTTTTTGGGTTTTAAAAGTTTTACATTTTTTCTTATTTTTTGTTTTTTCCAAAAACAGTTTAATCAATTTTTTTTTTAATTTTATTTTTCTGATAACAACTACAAAGTTCTAGAAGTTACTACACTCAAAACAAATTTGGAATATGTTTTCGAAAAGTTTTTCAAAAAAAACTTTTTTTTTGAAAAAACTGGTCTAACGATTTTGAAAAAACATTTCCTTAAATTTTGAAAAAGCAAAAGAAATCTGATGGCTTACTTCATTTTCCCCAAAAAACGTTTTAACTATTGATTTTTAAGTGATTAATAAAATTTCATATGATTTTTTCAATGCTTTTTTCCGAAAATCTCAAGCCCCAAGACTATTTTAACACATTAGAGCAAGTTCGTACGACTCAGTCGTGCACTTTATTTAAATTTAAAATCGCCCAATTTTTCATTACTTTCTGAGTTTCTATAAATTTTTTAAATAATGCTTTTCCAAAGTAAAATAATAAATTAATACAAAAATTTACATAATCGCGCGATTTTTCGATTGCTTGCAGAGCTTTGTAAATTTTTTTGAAGTTAAACTTTTTTAGAGAGTGAGAGTGAGAAAGGGCGAACATAGCATGAAGCACATAGCGATCGATTGCGCAAACTTAACGAGTTGACTGCAATGCGATCAAATTTACTAAGCTTTGAAACTGGGATATCAAATTCTTGGCGCCAATGCGAACGTGCGAGTTTAAGGTGCTTTTTTTTAATGCATTGAGTAGCCTTTTAGCGTTAAACTTTCTATTGAACAAAATATAATGGTTTTTTCCCTACAGTACAAAATAAGTGGGTTTTATTTCGAATCCGGTGGGATTTCATATATTTCATCTGGCATTATTTACAATCAGGCGGTTGATGGTTTTAAATAGATTGGCGGGTAGCAGGGATGTGACTTGGTATGTGGTTAAATGAGCGCTGGAAGGTTGATATGAAAAATGTGATGTGTGTAATATTAAATGTGTTAGGCGGGTAAGAGGCCTTTAAGAAGCTGCACTGGTCCGTTGATGCGGTGCAAAAAAATAAAAATTAGTTTGCCAAAGAAGTTTCACTTCTGGCATGTGTACTTTGTACGCACGCACTTTTTTTTTAAAATTATTATTTATAGTCGGTGATTTTTTTGAAATGTATTTTAGTTTTTTGAACATACACATAGATCATAGATAGATAGGTATATAATAATGGCCTCAATTGTTTTTGTTAGTGCTTGAAAGAGTGTCTGCTTCGTCGATTCGACGGAGTAGATTAAAAAATGTAATGTAATGTAATAATAAATTGTAATGTAAAAATGTGTGAAAATATTTGAATCTCATAATTTTTTCAACTGGTTCAAATTTTAATGCTATGTTGTCTCTAACACTTCTCCTTAACGAAATAAGGCCCGGCGTTATTTCTCTACAGTCATAGAAATAAGACCTAATGACTTATGCGGCCTTTTTTCTACGAGAGCAAATAGAAATAACACCGCATAAGCTAAAACGCTCGATAGAGATTGAATTTTAAAATAAGTTAGTTTATTAAAATATGCGATTTCAATTGTTTAAATAAGTCAAATTGTATAAAATAAATTATTCGCCGCGATTTACAAAGTAATTGCTACGAACTATCAAACTCTATTCGCTTTCTACAATACCATCCACATCGCAACGAATAAATTATTCGTGCGCGACTAACCTCAAAATCTCACTGTTCAATTGCGATATACGGACATGACGTTCGTTGTTCGCAACGAATAAAATAAATTGCATGTGAATGAAACGTCAAAATGGACGAATGTTCGTTCATTCGTTGGTCGTTGGTCGCTTTCATGTGAATAGTCCTTTAGCTGTGACTATGATTATATTCCTTGAGATTGAGCTCATTTAATTACTGTTGACCTTCAAGTTTTCTTTGGTCTTCCGAAGAGTTTAGTTCCTGAGGATTAATTTCTCAGGTTTCCTAAAGGTATGGTCCAATTCATCCTGCCCAGTCCTGTTCCACAGTTAAACATTTGATAAGGTTTGCGGCCACCGGATCTTAATAATGAACAGCAGAGAACGGTTAACGAACCCCTGCAGTTATTGCTCGAGAAGTTGGCAGTGCAGTTCCTTATTTCAGAAGCGCTTAACAGATTTAATTTTGGAAATGAAGATTTTCAACTTGGTGCGTAGCGTTTTTTTTGCTGGAGTTTCACACAAGAGAAGGGATTTCGAATTCACAACGGGCTATGTTTATTATATTGTTAACATCCAGGTCCATTTCTCCATCAAGTGATAACTGCGTTATCTCCTCTAAGATTCCCTGCCTTAGAATATTTTGTTGTTGGCTTTGGCCCGTGCTTATTATTTTAGTCTTATAAGCGTTGCACCTTGTGTTTTTTTAGTACTCTTTAATAACAGCGATAATTTTCTCAGGGATACCTCTAGCAATAAGCGAAAAGTGATCTTCAGGTGCATTCACGATTTATTTGATCGAATGCCTTCTCAAAATCTACAAACATGAGGTACAGCGGTTCGTCCATATCTAAACAAAAATACGAAATTTCTTATGAGTAATAGAAGTTTGGATAAATGTCCTGGATTTTACACTCGCCATATTCGATTAGGACAAAATTTAAAAATTTGATTTATAATATTCAATTTAAAATGCAATCACTTTTCTAGGACATGAAAATAAACTTTTTTTTACAAATTTTAATTTTCTTCTTTCAGATAAAGCCTCCTGAAAAAAATATAATTTCGAGTTTTATATTTACATACCTGGCAACTTTATCAATATCCTTCAATCCTATAGTTTTTCGACGCAATGCGCATGACCATTTGAACTGCCACCAACAACCATCTAAAAATCCATCCTTCATCCTGTCTATATTTTTATTTACTCGGCCAAAAAAAGCTAACAAACACAGTTCGTCTACCAACTTTTCTCCGTAAAAAGTAAAGAAATTGTACAAAATAAGAAAACAAAAAGGACCAAGGGTGGCGACTTCAAGTCTAATAATAATAACAAATCAAAAAGAAAACATAGCGATGTTATAATTTAACAATAATATACAAAAAAGGAATAAAGGATACCCAAAGTGAAAGTGCTATAATTAAAACCCTGTTTTTGAAAAAAATTAAAATTTGGCCATCCTTTTGTGCTATAATAGTGTGCTTATTGAAGAAGAAAGTGCATGCCACCCACACCCTATACATTATACATCCCCTATAACGGGTGAACCAAATATAACAACCACCACCACAATAACGTCGCCACATGAAAATTGTGTTATTGATTTTTCCTGATTCCTTTACTGTTGTTGTTTTCCGTTTGCATTTCCGTCATTGAGACGTGTTGTGCTTGGCTTGAGGATATATAGTAAAGTTTTCAGTGCAGTGTGTCGCATCAGTAAGCCATGAGTAAGAGTGGAATCGAATCGTCAACCAATTTATTATTTGTGAGTGTATAGAGCTAAAATAAAAATAAAAACGAAAAAGCAACAACAATCAACGAAAAACAAAAAAAGTTCAAGGATTCTCGTGTAATAACAAGGCTTCGGCTGTTCCTATCAGGATCACACCATCATCAATGCCGCTCCATCCACATCATTGAAACAAAATCTCAATTCGTTCGGTTTGATTTCGCTCGTGGAATTTTCGTGCCTGTAGGCAATTTTGAAGTGTAACTACTCTTCTCGTCCTTTAGGCAAAAACCCAGCAACAGCATCCTTGTTATTGTTCAAGTGGTTGTGGCAGTATTTTATAGAATATAGATATGCGTTGCGGTAGATGCATTGTGTAAAGGAAATGTCATCGTCATGATATTATTGACATTTGCCTAGATTGAAGAGCCGAACAAGTGTCAAGAGTGAGTTGTGAATTGTGTGTTTTAATCATTATTTCCTCGCAGCGAATATATAGTTTGCGAATTCATCTCAATTTGCATCGTCTGCGTCTCCTTGAGAGGAGTGAGTGTCCTTGGAATTAGTCACGATTATGTACCTAAATCGGAGCCCCCCAAATCATAAGAAACCATTGTTGGGGGGCTCCGCAGAAAGCTTGGCAAAGTACAACAAATCGGGCAATACATCTGGGAAATTGCATCATCATAGTCAAATATCCGGTTCGTCCTCCTCGACAGCGACGACATTGTCAGCAGCTTCTATGTATTCAAGTTCATCGACGACAAATCTGATGGCTGGAAGTGGATCGCATTTGGGTGGCAATGTGCATCCACATTCACATTCACGTGCCAAACGAAACAAAAAGAATTCCTGGGGTGCCCGGGAACGGGCCGGGATGAGTTTTTTAATTGTTATTGCATTCTTCGCGGTATTTGGACTAATTATTCTAACCGAGGTAAGTTTTTTTTTCTATTTTTTTTTAAAGTTACGTTACTATGTTTTTCTGTGTGTGTTCCTTTTTATATAGGTAGACACAATAGGTTTAAAGTTCGTTCAACAGATTCCAATGTCATTCAACTTTTTTATAAACAAAAAGAGTTTGTTCGTTTTTTGTGTTCCCTTTTTATTTTTGTTTTATGCAGACGTCTTTCAAGGACTTTTTTTGTTTTTATTTTTTCTTTTAGTCCTTTCAGAACATGTGTGTCTGTATAGGTTAGGTACCTTAGCTTCATGGAGTGCGTTTGATGTTATGTTTTTTTTTTTGTATTCTGGTTATATATATATGACAGATGACATCGTTTTCAATGTGTAATTGGTGTGAATTGCAGAGCACTTGCACAACGATGATGACGATGTCATCGGAGTCATTATGTCTGATGAATGCACGTTGTATACCTTCAAGTAGTCTGTTTTTGTTTCATCTTTCAAGGATCTCTCCACCGTCTGGGGTGTAAAGTGGGAGTTTTTTTTTTCTTTGAACCGTGCGTTGAAAAAGTTATGTGTGAAAAGCGTTGTAGGTGGGTATAATGTTGTAAATATAAATTTATTCATATCTAAAGCAGAGGGTTTATTGCCATTGAAAAGGATAAGGAAAGGTTGTGCCTTAAGGCTTCCTTCAAAATAAATTCTTACGATGCCATCAGGAAATGTTTGGAGTATTATAGAAGATATGACTTTTGCACGGATGACGTGACGTGTTTGAAGAAATATCTAAAATATTTATTTTGGAAATGCTTAAACAATCTCATGTAAACGTTATGCGGTTATTCTATCGTCCTGTCAGTAAAGCTTTCTACGTCAGAGCTACTTTTATAAGAACTGAAGGGGATTGGATTAAACTAAGGGATTGCAAGTGTATTCACACGTTAATCATTCGATGAGAACATTTTTTAAGATAAAATAGTCTCGTCTGAGAACAAATTAAATACGGCCAAAAATTCTCTCCTCGGGTTACAGTTACAACTATCAATATTCATATTGTTCTTGGTATTTCACTCTCTCATTAATTGTTGTTGTTGTAAGACAAATAGCAGATAAACCTTCTAAAAATGTTAAAGTCAAAAATAAAGCTAATGATTCCATTGGGCGAGTTTATTTCTTTTTTCAGAACTGAGCTTGTACAGGGTGGGCCAAAGGAGGTCATCCATCCGATGTTGTTTGGCTCTCTTTTTTTCTAAATGAAAAACTTCGATTCTGTTTTTTGATTATGTTTATTTGAACCTTTATAATAGTATTGGTCAAGCCGGGGAGATGATATCGGCAAAATGGGCGCCGTCACAATTGATTGTTCTTTTTATGGCATTTTTTATCACTTCAGCGAGAACTTCGGGCGACAGATTCTCGCACTCGTGTCGAATGTTGTCCTTGAGGGCTTACAGAGTCTCGGGCTTGTTCACGTAAACACAGGACTTCAAAAAACACCACAAAAAAGAGACTGAAATGGTTAATCGGGTGATCTTGCGGGCCAGTGCAAATCGTGCCAAAACGAGAGATGAGGTAACCCGGGAATGCCGCCTTCAGAATATCGGTTCATGTCGGTTCATGTATCGCTCCATGGCTTGTTTACTTGTATTCTATACATCTGTCTAGTCCACAAATGTCAAAACAGATTTGAAATTGGCGGCCATTTGCAAAAATAAGAGTATCTTCCAATAGGGTGATTTCTTTTGGCCCACCTTGTACTTGTACTGTGCAGGTTTAAGCACCAAAAGCATGTACTAAAAAGCGAACGTTATCACCCTATAGGAAGATGAAGATATCATTAACGATGACAAATTAATGTTAAATCGAAACAATTATTAAATTATTCCAGTTATACATTGATAAAACCGCTGAAACTAAGGTCGACACTCTGAATCAAGGAAAACACAACTTATCCCTTCGGTGGTACAACGTATTCTGTTTTATTCTAATGTAATTACCTCTACATTACAATTCTAAATATGTCTATCTTAACAACATACATTTATTTATTCTTATATCTATTTTGTCTTAGGCCTAATTACCAGCTATCTTAAAATAAATATGGAAGAAGATAAAACAAACAGCGAAACGAGCAGGCATTTATTGTCTACATCATAAAACATCACGGATGGTGGACGTGAGTAATAAATGCGTTTATTGTCTCACAAAAGGATCAACATGCGGCGGCTTCGCGTCGCTTTTTGCTTTATCTTAATCTATATTCTATACCGTTATAAACTATAGATATGTACCCAATATGGGAATACAGATTCTTAGAACTAACTTAACTAAACATATGAGAAATACAAATTCTTAGAACTAACTTAACTAAACATACTCCCGCCATTGACAGCATGTTAAATGTGTCAATCAATGTACTGGTGCAAGCGCGATACTGGCAGGTAAGAACCTCGTTGGGAGCTGGCAGAATTGTTGAATTAATTTGGCGATTATGATTACCACTACAATCAGCACGATCCATGTAACTATGCTAATTTCATAGTGTGTTGCATTATGGGCGTCCAAGTCGAAGTCAATCGGAAGTCCGAACAATTTCGGTTGTGTTTTAGGAATATCTTCAATAGCGATCGTTGTGGATACATCCTTCAAAATTTTAGAATTCAGTTTTGGTAATAACCAAGTTATGTTGACTGCAGGATTTACATAAGTGACGTTCTGTCGAACTTTATTAAAAGCTACAAGTGTTACATCAGTTGAATAAAGATGGCAACCAGCGTCGAATTGAATAATTCCTTGCTTCTTGATCGTCTGTGACGTTCGCAAATTGTGACACTCAACTTCTATTGTCTCCTCAGCCATTACGGAATAGAGCCATGTATTTGCAGCCTTTAATTGTATCCAAATTGACGATGGTGGATTTATCTTGATCACACAGGTTAGAGGCATTATATTCTTCTTCAACAACAGCTCCACTTCACAAGGTGCTGAGTTACCAATATTGTAAATTGGCTGCGACTGTGGGCATATCCACGCTGTGCCAGAATTCATATTTTTGCATTGCAGAAAGTCAACATCTCTGAGATTATAATATCTTTTTCTTGAATCTCCTAGAAGCAAATGGTTAAAGCTCGTTTGAATACTAACAAATCGTGATTCATGAAATGTTGGATAAGGGTGCACTTCATATATAGTAAAGCCTTCGCGATGGACCAAGGGAATTTTTATTTCAAACAGGATGAATTCTCTCGTACCTTGCGCGCTTATTTCAAAGACATTGTACAGGTCGCTTAATCCTTCTGCGGGTAGTTTCAAATCGTATGGTAGTTGAAGTTTTATTTTGTGTAGATGTTCTTGAAGTTGATCAGGAGATATGATGTGTTGCTGAGTGTTGCTTTGTGTCTTCAACATTGCTTGTTTAATTTCTTCTTGGAAATTTTGAAATTCATCCATTATCAAAAAGGCATACAGAACCCCGAGATTAAGCTGTTGTAAGCCTTCACTTCGATTTAGCTTCTCCATAACAATTTCAAAATTTCCTTGTACCTTCAAAAACTGATCTTGTAAATGGTCATGTTGCCTCTTGATTATGTTTGAGGTGATATCTTGTATCGATGACATGTTATTAAGTAACTGCAAGTAATATGCTTCACTTTGGCTTGTCCTTTTAACTTTCTCCTCTAAGATTTCCGCATGTTCTTCATCCATTACTCCAAAAAGTGCATGCTGAATCGCTCCAATAAAGCTTAAGGGTGCTCTTTTTCGTCTTCCTCTACGATCGCCGACGATAAATTTGTGATTGCTGGTTATAATGACCATTTTTCTGCGTAACTGTTCTTGGATATTCTGGCTGCTGCTTGATTCTTTAAGATCTTCTCTAGTACATATCCATCGTATTTGTGTAACTGATTTGCTGACATCCTCATATCTGTTGATATATGTAGTGAGGTTGATGAAGGCTATAAGAGACCATGACGATTTTTGCAGTTTAACGACTCCTTGCTCTTCGAAGAATAATCCAGATTGGTCTGTCAAGGTCTTTAACTCAAAACTTAGAGCTTGAGGGAGAACTAATAATAAGCTTAAAATAGTCAATAGACAGTTTTTGTTCTTTATTCTTTTACAATTTTTATCATTCTTAAATTTAGGAACTACATTTAAAGTCTTAGCATTATGATTAACATTTTTGATTTCGTCTAAATTATTTTGTTTAAAGCAATTCCTCGGATTTATTTCTTCCTCATTTGGAAAAGGACAAACATTGTGAATTGACCTTTTTGAGACTCCATTGCTTGTCCTAACATCTACTATTCGACAAAGACCATCTTTACCAAGTGATGTATTTACTACCCTGCCCCTTCTCCAATTCATTGGTGGAACATTATCCTCTTTAAGAAGAACTAATGTACCTTCTTTAATGTTGTTAGAGGGATTTTGCCATTTATATCTTTTTTGTAGTTCTGATAGATATTCCTTGGACCACCTTTCCCAAAACTCTTGTGTGTTAAAGCACACTACCTTCCAGTGCTCTCGAATGTCTTTATAGCTTTTATTATCCTCAGAGTCTCTAAAAGTGGTGAAAGATTCACCAATAAGGAAGTGACCTGGGGTAAGAACTTGCAAGTCATTAGGATCATCTGAAAGTGGTGTTATGGGCCTTGAATTTAAAACAGCTTCAATTTGCACCATGAGAGTGCACAATTCTTCAAAGGTCATTGTGCCATCCGTAATACGATAGAAATGTTTTTTAACGGATTTAACGCAAGCCTCCCATAAACCCCCTATGTGTGGTGATCTAGCTGGTATGTTTATCCATTCGATTTCCCTTTCTCCACAAAAATTCTCCAGCAAGGGATTATCATCTCTTAATAGAACGTTTAGTTCGTTTAAACTGTTGGCCGCTCCAACAAAGTTTGTGCCATTGTCAGAATAAATTTTTAATGGACAACTTCGACGTCCAACGAATCTTTTTAGTGCACCAATAAATGAAGCTGATGTCATATCCGAAACTACTTCTAAGTGCACTGCTTTGGTTGAGAAACAAACAAAAACGCAAACGTAAGCCTTATCTGGCCTTTTGCCTCGGATTTTGTGATGAATAAGTAAAGGACCGAGAAAATCGATGCCAACATTCACAAACGGTCTAGTTCTTATAACTCTGTCTTCTGGCAAATTTCCCATAAATTGATGTATTGATCTTGGATTTGCTTTGAAGCATCTAAAGCATTTTTTTACCACCTTCCGCGTGAGCTCTTTACCTCGCAGAGGCCAAAATTGTTGTTTAAACCCCAACAATTATATAATAAATTATTCGAAAACACCCTATCTAAATCTAGAACACCCTATTCCCAACTAAATACACATTAAATTCCCAATTCCATAATTCACACCAAAATGTAACTTCAGCACTTTATTCAGGTGCGCGATATAAAATATCTATCCTATTACAATTATTTTCTCACCAAATCGTAGTATTATTTTCCCACATTGTAAATATTGCTGACATGCATTTATGTAATTTAGTATAAATAAGCATACAATTTAAGAATAAAATCACTTTTCACTCAGAAGTCAAATCGTCGTACTGTTTTTATTTATGATTGCTACCCCCCACCCGAGGTAAGGAGCAATTTTAATTCAGTCCACCAAATAAGTTGGGATACCAAATATTTCCAACGACAACTTTAAAAAGGTTGAATCAAAGTCGAATTCAAAGGAGTTTTCGACTATAAACATTGGTGACCCCGACGTGATAAACACGTACAACATATCAGGCTCCGACGCAACCCGCTCACTGGCCTGCCGAGATCCAGGAATCAAGAGTTCCCGTGTTCCGGTGTCCCAAAGACTGAAAGCAGAAGACGTAGTCAACGTGTACCTGCTTCCTATCTGGTTGAACGAGCAGTCGTCATCTCATCGTCTTCGTATTTGACGCAGACAATTCACAGTTGCATCGAACCCGTGACGCAACTCATCTAAAATACAAAATGGATGAAATGGATGTATTCCGGATTATAGCTAGACAGAAGACTTTAACTGACGAACTATTAAAGTTAAAGTCCAATGTTGGCAAAGACAGTCCCGACCGAAAAACGGTCGAATATAAAGAAAAAAAATTACGATCATTAGAAGCTCTCTGGCTAGAGTTTCACAACAATCATGATCAAGTAAAGGCGTATGTCAAGGCTGACACTCCGTATATGCAAGCTAACTCATATGAGGTAGTCAAAAGGGCATACGCTGATTTAAAGAAAATTCTGGAATCAATTGTGCCTAAAAAACTCGACGCTTCCGAGAAAGCAGTTGGGGCGGCTAGCTTAGCAGCTCCAGTACAAAAAGAAACCGAGGAAAACCAGCCAGTAGATATAAAAGTCCAAACTTCGGATATAGCTAGAATTATCAGAAGACAGAACACAACCACACAGTCTCTACAGCGGTTACTCTCTAGTATTAAAACCACTGCAGCAGACATTTGGAGTTCTACGTTTTGTAGCGTAAAATTAAACGCGCTGCAAAAATACTGGATGGAACTAGAAGAAACCCATCGTTTGATACATGAGCTTTCGGAAGACCCTATCCAAGATGGATACGACCTGAACAAATTTTTCCAGCTGGAAGACGAAGTCCAGCAATTCCTGATATCATTAACTGCCAAATTGGAAGAACTCACAACTCAAAGCTCATCTTTATGTCGTCAAGCCAGGAATCTTACTCCAGTTAATACACCCAAGCATACCCTAGAATTACCGAAGGTAACATTGCCCAAATTTGATGGGAATTATACAAAATGGAAGCAGTATAGTGATTTGTTCACCGAGCTTGTTGATAAACAAGATATAGCAAAATGCCAAAAGCTGTTTTACTTAAAAACAACATTAACCGGTGAAGCCGAAAATCTTATAAGGCATTTTACGACATCCGATACCAACTACGATGCAGCCTGGAAGGTAGTTAAAGATCGATATGACAACCCTCGACTTCTGGTATCAGCACAGGTGCAGAGATTACTAATGCAACCTGTAATCCAAAATGAAACTCCAAAGGCAATAAAAGCCTTACATGACACCACACAAGAATGCATGCTGAGTTTGAAGGGGCTTAATATTGACACCACCAATTGGGATCCTCTGCTTATGAGTATCCTGATCAAGAAACTTGATAGAAACACTTTAACCCTCTGGGAGCAGTCGCTTAAGAAACCGAAAGCATTACCATCCTTAAGCGAGTTTTTATCGTTCTTAGAGTTACGGTTCCAATCATTAGAAGCCATGGGACCAAAGGTAGTGAGATTGAGTTCAGAAGACTTTAGTAAAAGAACAAAAGTAGCTCTTGCTTCAACAAACGGAACAAACAAATGCAATGTTTGTGGACAGAAAAGACATGCCATGTTTTTGTGTCCCAAGCTTCTTCAACTCTCACCACAGGAAAGACTTAACACCATAAAATCGCTCAACCGCTGCATAAATTGCTTGCGCTTTGGGCACCAAGCTCCATCATGTCGAGAAATACATTGCACTAAATGCAACAAATCTCATCACACCTTGCTTCACTTAACGACAGACAATCAGAAGCAACAACCTCCAATGATTGACAACAGGACAAGCCTTTCAGCAACATCCAAGAGCACCAAACCATCCAAATACGTTTTGTTGGGAACAGCCATTGTAAACATTCTCAACCGTACAAACAAACCAGTTGAAGCAAGAGCCTTGCTCGACTCCGGTTCTCAAATGAGCTTCATAACAGAGAAGCTAGCTACGAAATTACATCTTATTACAAAATACGAATCCCTAGAGGTCTCAGGAATGGGAAACAGACCAATCAAATTAAGCAAAAGTGTCGACGTATGCATTCAATCCCGTGTTAATGGTTATAATACACAAATTCAAGTTTTTGTGCTTGAGACGATAACCACCCAACAACCCAGTGATTTCATTGATACCAGTCATTGGGAAACGCCTCAGAACATAAAATTAGCTGACGAAAGCTTCAATCAACCGCAGGAGATTGATCTTCTTATTGGAGCCGAGCTCTACCCTGAACTTCTGTCAGTAGGCCAGATTAAACTTAATAACAGTGGGCCCACCTTACAAAACACCTTACTGGGATGGATAGTAATGGGAAAGATGGAAACGAATATTCCATCATCACTATTTTGTGGCATAGGAGTAAACACTTCATCTCCTAACTTGGAAAGTCTTGTCGAACGTTTTTGGAACTTGGAAGAAAACTTAGCTGCTCCTTCACAAACGACTCAAAAGATGCTTACCAGTGCTGAGCGCCAATGTGAAGAAATATTTCTAAAAACAACATCACGATTACAATCTGGACGTTACATCGTGGCTCTACCTTTTTCAAATGACCCTAAAAGTCTAGGGGAGTCAAGGGAAATAGCTGTGCGAAGATACCTTAGCCTGGAAAAAAGGTTACACAAAAATCCAGAAATTCATAAGCAATACATTGAATTCATGAGAGATTATATTGCCTTAAAACATATGGAAGAGATTAAAAACACTCTTCAAAGGCCGCACTATTTTCTTCCTCATCATTGCGTCCTGCGCCCAGAAAGTAGTTCAACAAAGTTAAGAGTGGTATTTGATGGATCATCAAAGACATCCACCAATATATCACTCAATCAAATACTGCACACTGGGCCAGCGTTACAAAATGACCTATTTTCCATTTTATTGCGGTTCCGGATTCACAAGTATGTGTTTACAGCCGATATTTCTAAAATGTATCGCCAAATACTTGTAAACGACTACAGTAAACGATTTCAGTGTATCGTTTGGCGAGAATCCATTAAGGATCCTCTCAAGACATACCAATTAAATACTGTAACTTATGGTACCAAATCTGCACCCTACCTCGCTATAAGATGTCTTCATGATCTAGCAGAAGGAGCAGGCAACCAGCAGTTACTTGGCGCAAATATAATCCGTCAAGATATATACATGGATGATATCTTAACTGGGAGTGACAGTCTTAAAACCGCTACTCAAATGCAGTCAGAACTGATACAACTTCTGGCTCACGGTGAGTTTCATCTAAGGAAATGGTGCTCCAATATACCTTCTCTCTTGAAAGGAATCCCACAAGAAGATTGTGAAACTGAAACGATCCTTCACGACCAAGAAGAAGGTTCCATAAAAACGTTAGGACTGACCTGGCTACCATCATCAGACCAATTTCTCATCAAAACAAATTGGAATGAAATAACGAAGATTTCAAAAAGATCTATACTATCCGACACTGCTCATATTTTTGACCCACTAGGAATAGTGAGTCCAGTAGTGGTCTTGGCAAAGATATTTATGCAGGAACTATGGGCGCTGAAACTCAACTGGGATGCCGCATTACCAATGGAGATGAATACAAAGTGGAAAACCTTCCGAAAAGACCTTCTTAAATTGAGCAACTTGAAAATTCCACGACACATCATAATTAACAACGCAACATGTATTGAACTTCATGCGTTCTCAGATGCTTCCCAACGAGCCTATGGAGCGGTGGTTTACCTCAAATCAACAAATCTCAAAGGAGAAGTCAAGGTCCAGTTGGTGTGCTCAAAAACTCGAGTTGCACCAATAAAGCAACAAACGATTCCTCGTTTAGAACTATGTGCTGCCAAACTATTGGTCCAGTTAGTAAAATTTGTGAAAGAAAGTCTTCCGATCAAATTTAAAGAAATAATGTACTGGACCGATTCACAAATAGTATTATCTTGGATAAATACAACATCTCCACTAAAGACCTTTGTGGCTAATCGTATAACAATGATCCAAGATGAAACCACAAAATCTCAATGGAAGTTTATAAACTCAGAACTTAATCCAGCTGACCTTCTATCTCGAGGGGTTTTTCCGGAACAACTTTTGAAGTCAACGGTTTGGTTCCAAGGTCCAGCATTTTTGAAGCAACCTAAGTCAGAATGGCCCAAACAACCATCAGGAAAAGAAGAAGGACAAATCTTAGAAATAAAAGTTATGAAAACTGTACTACTAGGAACACCGAACAGGAAGTACCATTTTATTGAACAGATTAATCACAAAAATTCGTTCAAATTTCTGCAAAAGGTTACAGCATATGGTATACGATTCATAAGTAACTTAAAACGAGCCAAAAATTATCGACTTGTTGAACCAGTTCTTTCTCTACAAGAACTGAAATCAGCAACGTGCGCTATAGTAAAACATATTCAAGAAACGGCTTTCCCAGAAGACTTAAAGGCTCTTGCTAAACTTGGTTGTGTGTCTCAAAGTAGCCATCTAAATCCTCTCTCACCATTTCTGGACAAGAGAAATATAATCAGAGTAGGAGGACGATTAGATGCATCCCATCTACCATACGAAGCAAAGCATCAGATGATCCTTCCAAGTTCGCATGTGTTTTCCAAACTATTGATGTCTGAATTACACAAGGAGAATAAGCACGCTGGACCTCAAGCTCTACTGTCAATTTCAAGGCAAGCTTATTGGATTATCGGAGGAAAACGATTGGCGCAGTCAATTGTAACTAACTGCATGAAATGCTTCAAGGCCAGACCAAAGAGCATTGAACAGTTAATGGGAAATTTACCACCAGAACGAGTTCAACCCTCAAGACCATTTATAAATGTAGGCGTTGACTTCTTCGGGCCAGTCTACATTCACTATAGAATACGGGGTAAGCAATCAACAAAGGCATATGTTTCCGTCTTCGTATGCTTCTCAACAAAGGCAGTGCACCTAGAACTTGTAATCGATTTAACTACTCAGGCGTTTCTGGGAGCCCTGAAAAGATTTGTGGCAAGGCGAGGCTGTCCAGCTAAAATCTTTTCTGATAATGCTACAAACTTCGTAGGTGCTCGAAATGAATTAACCGAACTCAACTCAAAGGTTTTTTCTGAAGAAGGTCATAAATCAATTAAGAATTATTGCACTGGCAGAACCATTGACTGGAAACCTATTCCTCCTCGTTCTCCTCACTTCGGAGGTTTATGGGAAGCAGCAGTAAAATCTGCCAAGCACCATATGAAGCGGATATTTGCGAGTGCAGCTCTAACCCAAGAAGAACTTACAACAGCTCTTGCACAAATAGAAGCAATCCTTAACTCAAGACCATTGACTCCAATATCCAATGATCCTAATGATCTTGAAGCCATCACACCTGGCCATTTTTTGATTGGAGCACCTTTGATTTCAATGGTGGATCCCGAGGCAGCAAAGGCTCCTCAACTTACTCATGTTGCTAGATGGAATCTAGTAACTTCTATTCATCGGGAGTTCTGGCGCAGATGGACAAGCGAATATTTACAAGAACTTCAACAAAGGTATAAATGGAAAAATCCTCAAGCGGATATACAACCAGGCACACTAGTTCTTATTAAAGAAGACAATTTGCCACCTCTCAAATGGTTAATGGGAAAAGTCTTAAGAACCATTCCCGGACCAGACAAATACACAAGAGTAGTAGATATTAAAACTGCTTCAGGGGAACTAAGACGATCCATTGCTAAGGTGTGTCCTCTTCCTACTGAGGTCCAACCAGACAAAAGAGACCAAATAAAGGAAACAGCTCTAGCATCTACTAGTGTTCAACTAACAGCACTTCCTGAAGCTACTAGTTGGCCGCCTCGTCTAAAAATCAAAAGTAAGGTTGAACACCCACTTAAAGGTCGTTTCATTCCAATACAAGAACGCTGCAATCGAAAACGAAGAAATCAAGAGCCATCTTCCGTGCCATCTCAAAAATTGAAAATAAGTCCAATCAAAACATTATTGGTTTGCTTATTTTTTCTGGCCACCGCATTAGGACAAACAACCAAACGAAGTGCAGTAGATGTTGAGCACTTTGACAATAGCCCTGGACTATATTTTGAAGATATTGGAGAAGCAAGACTCATAACTGATGAATGGAACCTCTTTATTTTCTTCAATATGACAAGCTATTGGAATGAATTCCAAGGACTACAAAAGGGCGTCGCCCAACTAAAGGCCAGATGCGAAGAACAACGGATTCAGAAGCCGAATAATCTCTGCAAGGCCATCATAAATCACTTAGAAATGCGTCTCCTGGAATCAGAAAACTTAAATGACATTCTAAACTACAGAAATGGTATCGCAATAAGAAAGAGAAGATCTCCATTTGACATCATAGGCACCGTCGCAAACAAATTATTCGGGGTACTTGACCAAGAATATGCGCAATATATTGAAGATAACATCAGGATGGCCCAAAATAATGAACAACACCTACTGGACTTAAGCAAAAATCAAACATCTATAATTGAATCAACAACAAATATTCTCAACAAGTCATTATCCTCAATAAAGGAACAGTTTAGTGAGGTGAAAGAGCAATTAACAATAGCTTATGATTCCATTGACATCCTTAATAAAACTGTACAGAGAACAGAAGTTCTCAACTACGTAACAATCTATGTCACTCAAATAATGGATAGTTTTCAACGAACTCAAATAGCAATCCTCGAAGCTATTTCAGACACTCATCAAGGAAGACTTAATGCTTTACTTCTTTCTCCAAGACAACTTTTGACAGAATTGGATAAAATTCGTACAATGATACCAAGTTCATTAACTCTTCCAGGATACGATGAACATAATCTTCCAAAATTGTACGAACTTCTTCGAGTCAAGGCACGAGTTACAAAATCAGCAATTGTATTTCTTGTAAAATTACCTCTAATAAATAGACAGATGTTCCAGCTATTCAAACTAATCCCATTACCAGTTCAGCAAAATATATCGTTCATCTTCATCCAGCCATCAACAGCGTTCTTAGCGGTGACTCAATTCAGAGATCAGCATTTCGCACTTTCACAAGCGGAATATCAGGACTGTATACATATCGATGACAAAAAATATCTATGTAAACAACGACATCCAATATTCAATACACACTCAGTTGAAAACCAATGCGAAATTCACATGCTCAATCATAATAAACAGCTCTCATCATATTGCGAACTAAGGTCTACTAATGTTGACAGGATGTGGATTCAACTTCATAATCCTAATTACTGGATTTTCGCCTTTCATCATGAAGAAATACTTTCGATAGTATGCGGTTCTGAGATAAAAACTACAAAACTACAAGGGGTAGGACTTATGAAGCTGGCAACCGACTGTGTCATTAAACAACCAACCATGACTATCAATGCTCATAATTTCTATACGTCAAAGTCAACTATGCCATTTTTGCCGACACATAACTTAAGTCTATTTTTCGATACATTTCCCATCGAGCCACTACAATCCGAAATCCAGAAGAAAAAAGAAATTATCATTCGAGGAGTAGATGACTTAGCATTACTTAAGAAGCGAATATCCTATCAAAAAACACAGGAGACATTGCCTAACAAAATCTCTCATCACGATATCCATCAATATGCTATTGGGTATCTGTCACTCTTAACTGGTTTGATCCTAGGCGCCGTATTTCTACTTCACCGAAGGCAGAAGAAGACAGCACCATCTCCGAACGATATAGGTTTTGAGCTCAAAGATCTCAAAGCCGGGGAGAATGTTTAAACCCCAACAATTATATAATAAATTATTCGAAAACACCCTATCTAAATCTAGAACACCCTATTCCCAACTAAATACACATTAAATTCCCAATTCCATAATTCACACCAAAATGTAACTTCAGCACTTTATTCAGGTGCGCGATATAAAATATCTATCCTATTACAATTATTTTCTCACCAAATCGTAGTATTATTTTCCCACATTGTAAATATTGCTGACATGCATTTATGTAATTTAGTATAAATAAGCATACAATTTAAGAATAAAATCACTTTTCACTCAGAAGTCAAATCGTCGTACTGTTTTTATTTATGATTGCTACCCCCCACCCGAGGTAAGGAGCAATTTTAATTCAGTCCACCAAATAAGTTGGGATACCAAATATTTCCAACGACAACTTTAAAAAGGTTGAATCAAAGTCGAATTCAAAGGAGTTTTCGACTATAAACATTGGTGAATTGTCTGCGTCAAATACGAAGACGATGAGATGACGACTGCTCGTTCAACCAGATAGGAAGCAAGTACACGTTGACTACGTCTTCTACGATTGCTAACAGTCCTTGTGGATCCATATGTAAATGTTTTTTATGTAAATGCTCTATTAACAAAAACACCCACTCGTCTGCGCTTGGCAGCAATATTGGATGCTTGGCATCAAAGGCTAGATTTGACTTTTGAATTCTTCCTCCTACTCTTACTATACCATTCTCGTCTAAGAATGGTGAAAGCGTTTTAAGTTTTGACGAAGAAGTGACTGCAGATTTGGCTTGCAACAACTTTATCTCTGCGGAAAAGTGTCTTTTTTGGATTACCTTTATAAGGACAATTAATGACTCCTTTTTATAAAAGATCCATGACTTTTTCTCTCGTTTGGTTTTTAAATTTTTATATTTTAACATATATGCTACCACATTTTGAAGAAATTCAAAACTATTCCTATGATTAATAGTTTCGCAAATGGGTTTTAAAATTGAAGAAAGTACAATAATTTTGTGTTTTTTAATCTCCGGAATATTTTCCATTGGAAGGTATGATTTTGTATCTTCCAATTCTGAAGTATTTTCCTTTATAAAGGTAGGCCCTTCAAACCAAAAGGTGTTGTTAATAATATCAGAGGGATAAATTCCCCTTGAAACTACGTCTGCAGGATTAATTGAAGTGGATATATATTTCCAATTCTGCAAACAACTGTTTGTTTGAATATAATTAATTCGGTTCGAAACAAAAACTTGCAGCGATGCAGGATCCATTTCCAGCCAACTAAGAACTATCCTTGAATCTGAAAAGTAGAAAATATTATTAAAATTTATTTTCAAACAATCAATAACCATTTTCATTAAGTCTACTAATAATATCGCTGCACAAAGTTCTAGACGGGGAATAGTTAAAATTTTTACTGGAGCGACTCGAGATTTCGAAGCTACTAGTTTTACCCTAATCTCTCCTGATCTACCTATAGATTTTATATAAATTGCAGCACCGTAGGCTTTCATGGATGCGTCACAAAATCCATATAGCTCAATAAGCTTAGGATGATCTGAAATCATGTGTCTAGGAATTTGAATTTTATTTAACTCGGTCATTTCAAATCGGAAACGTTTCCATGAATTTGCTATTTCATCTGGAACTGGAGAATCCCAATCAATTTTTAATTTCCAAAGTTCTTGCAGCAAAATTTTGGCCATTACTGTGACTGGGGCTGAAAGACCGAGGGGATCAAAGAGTTTAGCAATATCCGACAAAATATTTCGTTTCGATATTTTAAAATCTGAATCCCAGTTTGATTTGACAAAGATTGCATCCGATGATGGATTCCAAGCCATACCGAGCGCTTTAACGTTGTCTGAACTGTCTCTGTTTAAATCAACCGGAATTTGAAGATCTTTTTCATTGAAATTTTTCAGCAATTCTGAGTGATTGGCACACCATTTCCTCAGATGAAATCCGTGATCTTCCAAAACGTCATAGACCTGTAGCTGCAGTGCTTTCAACTCATCCAATGAATCACTTCCTGTCAATAAATCATCCATATAAAAATCGGACGTTATTATTGCAGCCGCCTTTGGATATTTAGTTTCTACTGATTTTGCCGCCATTTCCAAACATTTAGTAGCAAGATATGGAGCACAATTTGTTCCATATGTAACAGTTTTAAGCCTATATGTTTGCAAGGGTTGCGTGGGATTCCAGCGCCAAAATATCAATTGGTAGTTACAATGGTTTTCGTGCATCCATATCTGTCTAAACATTTTCTCTATATCACCAGAAATAACATATTTATATTTTCTAAACCTTAATAAAATGTCAAACAAGTTATCTTGTAATCGAGGTCCAGTGTGAAGTAAATCGTTCAGGGAAGTATTGGTATTTGTTTTACATGAAGCATCGAAAACTACTCTCAACTTTGTTGAAATACTTTCAGGTTTTAATACACAATGATGGGGAAGAAAATATCCTCTACCTGAAATATTGTTTGCCAACTCCATGTGTCCAAGCTCTAGATACTCTCGTAAAAAGGAGTGGTATTGAGATTTTACCTCAGGATTTTTTTCAAGTTTACGTTCAATGGCAAGAAACCGTCGCTTAGCAATAATTTCTGAGTTTCCCATATTGGGCTTCTCGATTTTGAATGGGAGTTGAACAACGAATTTGCCATCCTGCTTCCTACTTATATTTCTTTCAAACAATTCTTCACACTGAACATCATCTTTAGTTAATTTAAATTCCCTACCCATTTCTTCTACTTCCCAAAATCTCTGTAATTGCTGATCCAAACTATTTTCTACATACGATGCTACCTTACAGCATAAGGTGGGCTTTTCTATTAAAGCGGGACCACTTACAATCCAACCAAATGCTGTATTTTGTAAGAACATTTTGTGTTTTTCTACGTGAAAGTTTTCCGTGTATAGTATTTCGTAAAACAATTCCGCACCAATCAACATATCTATGCCACTTGGGGTAAAATAATTAGGGTCTGCTAGCTTAATATGGTCCGGCAACTTCCCGGGCACGACCTTTTTTGCGGGTAAATTCGATATAATTTGTGGGACTATTAAAATATCTAAAGTAGCTCTGTAATCTGAACGCTTGGATCTAATGCAGACGTTCAATCTCTCTTTAATTGTAGACACATTCATAGCGATTCCTTCAATGGAGGCATTAGCCTGAAGTCCTTTGAGCTTTAATTTTTTCTGTAACGACTTTCTGATCAAACAAACCTGAGAACCATTATCCAGTAGTGCCCTACAGTTGATCCAGTTTCCTTTTGCGTCGGCAACCTCTAAAACTACTGTTGAAAGCAAAACACATTTCTGTTCAGCTTCATTCAGTTTAGTATTAGCATTGTTTACAACAGCACTCTTTACTTCAGAGTCACCTTCCTTGTGAAGCAATGTATTATGGTTACCATTACAAATTTTGCAGTTAGTTTCACTACACGTTTTATTTGAATGTCCATTTTTAAAACATTTGATACATAATTTGCTAGCTATATAACTTTATTCCATTTTTCCTTGATGTTTAATTTTTTAAATAAGAAACATTGATGTGTGAAATGAGTTGATTTACATCCCATAATACATTTTAGTTTAGAAGATTCAGATGTCTCTCTAATAGAATTTTTCAAGTTTTGATCATTAATCAAAGGCCCTTGAAAAGCCTCCAAGACATAGAATTCGTGTTCTAAAAATGAAAGCAAAGAGTCCACTTTTGGTAGCTCCTTGGAACTTTTTAATGAAGCTTCAAACTTCATTCTTAAGTTATCGTCCATTTTCCTTACTAACAAGAAACTAATAAAAGCTTGCAGCAACTGGTCGGCTGACAAATCTGCAGCCTGAAGCGCTTGCAAGCTTTCTTGAATATTATCTTTAAATTTTTTCACACTTTCCACTGTACTATCTACAAGTGGAGCGTCAACAAGGTTTTTAAAATAAATGGAAGTTATCGCTCGTTTATTCGTGTACTTTTCGTTCAGAAGTGTCCACGCTGTATCGTAGTTTGCTTCAGTAGGAGGCAAATTTGCAATTGTTAATGCAGCGTCACCTTTGACTACGGATTTTAAAACAACCATTTTCTGTGTTTTAGAAATTTTTTTCGCATCTATCAATTCAATGAACAATTCTTTGAATGTATTCCATTCGGTATAATCCACGTGAATTCTGGGAGTTCGATGCTGGGAATACTAAAAGGAAGCGTTTCTAAAGAAGCTTTCTCCTTTGCTGCACCACCGAAGAGTTTTTTGCATTTACTTTTAAGTAAGTAGTACGATTCCGTAAGTCCATCTTCATCAAACTGCTGAATGTATTCTTCACATATTTTTTGGGCATTATCTTTTGCCCTTCTAAGTGATTCAGCGGTTTCGCCACCTACTTTAAAGTCTTCGCAAGCGTCCTCAAACTCGCGAAGAGTGAATGCAAAACGTTTAACCAGGGCAGCATCAGATGTTGCCTTGGCTAGGTTTATTTGAGGATTTTTTATTGTTTTACTAAATACCTTAACAAATTTGTCTATAAGGCACTTACCAGAGTGCACGTGATTCCTTACCTTTTCTGCGTATTTCGTTTTGAAATACTCTACCTTTTTGTTGGCTTCAGCATATTCTTGCAGTGATATTTCATTAACTTGGAAAAGCTCGTCAAGTTGTTCAATTTTGGTTTTCCATCCCAAAATTGACGCCTTCTTCTCGTCGTATGTAGCCGCAACCATTGTGTTGTAAAGAACGACAACGTCCTGTCCAATGGTGTACTGCTCTTTAATTAAATCTTCCATTTTTTTTTTATAAGTTAACACACTTGAAATTTTAAAAATACAATTTTCACTGAAGCTATGATATTTAAATAGTTTTAAAATACAATTTTCACTGAAGCTATAATATTTAACTAGGTAAGCTTTTTTTTTTTTTTTTTTATTAATTTGTGCTCGTATTAAAACTTGGGGTCACCATGATAAAACCGCTGAAACTAAGGTCGACACTCTGAATCAAGGAAAACACAACTTATCCCTTCGGTGGTACAACGTATTCTGTTTTATTCTAATGTAATTACCTCTACATTACAATTCTAAATATGTCTATCTTAACAACATACATTTATTTATTCTTATATCTATTTTGTCTTAGGCCTAATTACCAGCTATCTTAAAATAAATATGGAAGAAGATAAAACAAACAGCGAAACGAGCAGGCATTTATTGTCTACATCATAAAACATCACGGATGGTGGACGTGAGTAATAAATGCGTTTATTGTCTCACAAAAGGATCAACATGCGGCGGCTTCGCGTCGCTTTTTGCTTTATCTTAATCTATATTCTATACCGTTATAAACTATAGATATGTACCCAATATGGGAATACAGATTCTTAGAACTAACTTAACTAAACATATGAGAAATACAAATTCTTAGAACTAACTTAACTAAACATACATCATGTCAAGTCAACGTGCATTGCATAAATAGAATTGAAAAAAAAAAATTTTAATTTTTCTGGAGTTCCACATTGAAGAAAGGAATCCAAATGCACTTACGAGCTTTGTTAATTCTGTTGTTAACGTTTACGTCTGTTTCACCATCGAGTAAAAAAAAGCTTCCCATGTAGTTGAACCAAGTGACGTCCTCTACGTGTCTCCTGTCGCTCTGTTGTAGTTTCCTGCTGGTGTGTGGTGTACATTACTTTTGTGTGTTTTGGCGTTAATCCTTTAACAAGCTGCAGGCACCAGTGCCATTAAATATACCTTTCATCAGCGCTGTTCAAAAAACTTGACTTGTAAAATAGATCCCATATTGAATACGAATTCTCTCATTTTCGTCCACCGTGGCAGTCATCAATAGTAAGTTAGAACAAAATCTGTAAGACGACATCACCCTGCTGCACATTTTTACTAGGTGTGCAGTGTGCTAATCCTCTAGCATCAAGAGATCTACAAATAACATCGATCTCCAAATAACATCGATATTGACGCGGTCAAAAGCCTTCTCAAAATCGACGAACATGAGAAAGAGCGGAGCGTTTGATAATCCGATTAGTAAGGTGATAATGACACATGATCGACCACTCTGAAAGCTTGGTTGGTGCCTCTTGAGCGTAGACTAGATTCTGGGTTGGAATCGGTTAGTGGTGGTTTGTGACAAGTGATAGTTGTCAACAGTCACAAAAATGTGATTGTCACGTGTGAAAATCACTTTGTGAAGACAAAATTTGTGCCTTATGACTATTATAAATCATTTCTCCCGATTCCACTTCTAGACTTTATTCTCTTTAGAATAATAGTTGCCATTAATTTTGGAAAAACGGACAAACTTTTACTGAAAAGCCTCAAAAATAAACTTTCACGTGGATTTCACTCATCTGTTCTACTAGTAGCTACAGCTTTTCAAGCGGCCATGATGATGGTCAAGAGGATACAACTATTTTGGTTTTCACAGAAAACCAGTAAGAAATAAAACAATTTCTTCTAATTTAATATATGCACACAATGCACTGCGCAATGTTTCCTGTGAACACTGTACTGCGCCCAATTGAAACTGAAAGTTAATCCCTGTAATACATCACTGTCACTGAGTCATGTTTATGAAAGGTTTCAATAATTAAAATCAGAATAAAATTGATTGACAATCGCAAGAATACCTACCGAATTTATTTTTCATTGGACACTTAAAAGCTAAAACAAATTCTTTAAAGTTACCTCGGCATATACGAGTTCACATATCAGTTCAATAGATCTATTTTTTTACCTAAAAGATCAGAAGTCTTTTTATAAGCGTTGGGTGAAATTATGGTTTTTATAGTGTTATGGAAGTGATGTAATATAAAAAAAACCACACCAAGAGGTAGCTTGGCATTGTCCCTGTAATTTTGTCAACATTAGTTCCAAACCTCCAGCCTAAATATATTGTTTAAATATTTTTGTTCGAAATTATCAGCAGTTAATGCTGTCCTTTAATATCAAACATAGTTTTTCACCCTGTTTTTCTTTATGAGTTTTATAATACGTATTTAACCAAATGACATAACATCTAATGTTCCATTAGTTAGCTCAAGCCAGCCCAATTATTCACAAAACTGTTTTCTTTCATTAATTTTTATTGAAATTATAGAGGATGAAAGGATAGCTCTTTCATTTCGTAATATAATTTAATATCTTATAGAGTCAGTCGGCCATGCTACAAGTTCATAGAATTAGCCAATAAAACTACATTATTCACAAATTGAATAGACTTCACTTTCCCATTTGAACGAGTTTCCTTAGATGGCGCCCAATCATGTGCACTCTGAATTTTCCACGCCAAAACATCATTAAAAAAATGACTTTTGTGTGTTCTCATTTAAAGAAAATTTATCGACCGATGCTAATTAAAATTCTTATTTTATCTTTCTTCCTTATTTTTGTTCTTTATTCTGAATATCAAAAAAGCTATCCGTAAGTATTCTAAATGCAACTCCATTGATTGATCTCAGCGCGAAATAAAAAAAAAAAATATATTTAAAGTTGAATTATATTTCTTTTGTTTTTTGAATAAATATTGTGGATTTATATGGTTTTATTTGTATGCAAAAAAAACCATTTTAACTTTATACAAAATTAACTATACTATTATCCTTTTCAATTTTCTGGCTATCCCTTGGAAATCACAAACAGCTCTTCATGATCGACGAAAAGAGCCACGGAGGAATGGTTGTACTGAGGCATGGAAATCTTGGCAGCCGTTTGGGCGATTCACTGCCAGATTATGATAATGTAAAGGTAAGAGAAATTGAATTAAATTATTTTCTACAAGATACATATATAATATATACAAAAAGGTAAAATGACACAAAAACCCAGAGTTACGCGACGATGAACATTGTCCTTTTTAGTTTGATTTCCTTCCGCGAAATATTTCTGCATCAGTATCTTATCTACGAATAACGTTGTTGTTCTTTATCCTTTTTTGGGACTTTTAGTGAACGGCGCTGTGATGAAACTATAGTAGATAGTCACTGTATTGTTGGATGGCATAAATTGGTTTCCTTTTTTTTAAATGAATTTTTATTGAAAATTAAGTTGATAGAAAAGGGTATAGCGAGAGAATCAGGGGAGGTAGTTATTGAATTAAAATAAAGCACAAAGTTTGAAATTTGAAATTGACTTTCATAAGGAGAGTGTTTGAAATGTTGAAATCCAGCAGAAAAGTAAGCAGCTTATAGTTTTGGTAAGCCTTTTACGGAAATTTAAAGAAAATATTTTTAATGCTTAGCGTTATTTTGCCTCAAGTGGAATTGAATCCTTTTTGTGAATAGCTAATATAAAAGAATATCAAATCAAGAAGATACGAAGGAAGCAACGTATTTGAAAAGGAATATATAGAAAAATAATTTTTTAAAAGATGTCCTTTACTTTTTTTTAGGGAAGTTATTGTAGGTCAACAGTATTATTTAAATTCGTAGTTTCTTATTTTCTTTGTGTTTGCATTCAAAGCAGTAAAAAAGAGCTTTACTTACTACAAACCCAACTGTAATTTAGGTCTTACGTAGACGTCCCATAATCAATAATAATACATTAATTTTTTGTGAGACGAAGCTCTGGCCGTAGGTTCCTATGTTAGCTTTCGAAAAAGTTGTTCTGGTTTTTTTTAGTGTTTCAAATATTTTGGAAACGAGTGTTTTTCATATTTTTTTTTAAATTACCAAACCGCAGGTTTCTTTATACTTACGTACTACTTTCAACATGTGTTTTCAAACATTTTTCAGAAAAAAAAAAATCATTTTGGCGGTTTTTGTTTATAATGCACTCGCATTCAGAGGCCTTTAACTACCCTTATCATGAATTGATACAAAGCGAGCATTAAGGAGATAAGGAATAAATTGATATGATTGAATAAATTTTTGGTGGTACGGTGGATTGAGATTAAGGTGATATTTAACTCACGAGCATTCCACGGGTTGCATCCAGTTGAAGCATGGTGGTTATGGGAAGATTGGGCTTGGACCCGCAACACTAGATTTGCACGTACCTTAACCAAGTTTTATCACGTGTCTAAGCATCTGAAATAAAAATGTGTAAGCTACGTATTGGGTGCAAAATTAAGCGACGTTAATGGTCTGCCAGCAATATTCTTTAAATTAAACAAATGCAAATCATTCTTCAAAATGTGCGATGAAAGATGGTTCCACTGATGAAATCTCGGCAACACTCTATCTTACGGCTTAAAAAACTTCATTTTGGAACGTCTAATGTATTAATGAGCGACATATTAACAATCTCCCACTGTTTCAGGCTCAACAACATTTTATACCCAACGGCTATAATAGTGTTTCAAACATCCATGTCTTCTTAAGTCAATCGGTTGATAAATCTCAAAGTTACCCAATATTATTTAATAATGATATAAAAGATGGTACAACTGTTATAACAGAACCGTTTGTCAAAACTTGTTGCTTTCCTGGAGACCCGATTTCATAAAAAAGAAAAAAAATAATTTAGAAAAAACTGTGAGTTTTCAAATAACATATTTCTTAGATTATTCAAAAGAAATTTGTTCTTTTCCTACTTTGCTGTTTTCGAAGAAAATTGAAATCTTATCAACAAGTTATATGCCCGAAACAGTATTTAAGATGTGTTTTAAATAATGTCGGAATATTCCAAAAAAGTAATTATTTATTCTTCACCTCTCCGAAGTTGATTTAGATTAAGTAAAATTTTTGCTGTCCAAGCTAAGTTTATTTTCAATTTTCTAGTAACGATTTAAAATATAGGTAAAGACAGCGAGTCATTTCGAAAGTATCCTTTTAAATATGAAATATAATATATGCTTCTGTGAAACCATTTTGAATTATTAAGGAAGTAGTCCAACAGTTTCAATTCCAACATTTTTTCATCCCTTACCATTTTCAGAATTCCTACCGCAAAAGTTAAACATTCTCCTAGTAACGTTGTCTTTGACAAATCACCTTACAATGACAAAATGTTGCTAATAATTTCAGTGAAAAGGGTTGAAAAGACTTAATAATCGAACTTTAAATGTCTTTTGTTAGTTTCAATGTCCATACAACATAGAATGATGGAAATCAATTAACCCTTTGAAACAAAAGGACCTTCCCCAAAGGACACAAAAACTATGCTCTAACAAGAAAGACAATAGAGAGACTAAATGAACGATGACAGGAAAGATGAATACCTATCTTCCTATACAAACAATATTCCGAAGTAATGAAGAGGTCATTTTGTATAATGTGTTTAGTAATTTTAGAAAGACTGATCCTTGTAAGATTTAATGGAACTAATTTTTCTTTCAATATTATAACAATTAGGAAATTGATGAGGTAATTTTTGGTAACCATGCCTAATTTACATGCTAAAATACTTTTATAATAGATCTCTGGAGGGATATTTGTGGTGGTGTTTTTGAGGATTTTGCGGTAGTACAAAGTTTTCTTGGATTCTCCAGGAAATAGCTATTAAATTTGACTTGTTTTTAGTATTGCAGCCAAATATACAAATTAGATTTTTTTTTTGTACATTTTTTGACTTGTAATAAAACTAATGTTAATATTTTATATAAATGCTTGAGTTTTATTGGTCCGCAGAAATTAAAAATGAATTTTATGAGAATAAACGTGGCCCAAGAGGTCTTGTACAACACATTTCGAATACACATTTTTTTTTATATTAAATTTATGTTTTTAATAACTTGTCTTCGTGTAACTATATGGAATATGGTATTCCATACTTTAAGCTGGGCAAGGGCGGTTAACTTTGTTTAAACTAAATAATGAAAAATTTATCTCACAATAAAAATGAAGGCAACCAAATCAATTTAAATTATATTTTTAAATTTTATTTCAGGAGGATTACGATCTCCTGGATGGCAGTTTACTAATGAGTGATAATAAGTTAGGAATATTTCAATTTCACAGTGACAATAAGTTAAAAATACACGGTAAGTAAAAATAATGTTCCTCATTTAAAGTTAAATACAATATAAACATCATAAAAAAAATGTTAGCCACGAAATACTGTCATTTTTTTTAACGTCTTAAAAATTCCTATCAAACATTTTTGGTGTATCTTGGAGGTGATGTTTTAATCTGCAGCTAAATGTGAATGTCCTCAATATATTGTTTTGCATTTGAAAAATTTCGGAGTACTAACTTGCTTACCCAACAACAACAACAACAAAAAATGTGTGTGTAATTCCCTCTCGGTCGAAGTGAAACTTAAGAGAAGTAACCTACGAGAGAATGCGATGAAAAACTCATCCAGGCAGCACTAGTTTTCGGGTTACTTCAAAAATTTATTGTATGACTAAATACTTGCAACACGTATCTGTATAAACGTTTTAACACACATTCAAGCAAACAAACGTACCGCAACTCGCGGTTAAGATCTGTAGAGCAGGACATTTAGGAATCCTTTGTGGCCCCTTTTCACTCTTTTTTAAAGCCTGAACTCCAGGAAGCTAGTATTTAAAAAAAAAATCATCGAAAACAGACTTCTTTTAAAAATTCATTACTCTTTTTAAGAATTTAAATAATTGATTTTTAAATGCCGATTTTCTATAAGAACTTTTATTATGCATTTGTTCGCATTTTGCATTCTTCTTGAACTAAGCTCATCCAAATCTTTTTCTAAAGCTTCTTCTGTTAGACAGCATGCAAATCATGTATATTAACAAAGATACCAACTTTCTCGTATCAACGCGCCTGCTCACTCGCTTTAAGTTGACCTAAAAGAAATCACCATATTGGAAGATGCTCTCATTTTTGCAAATGGCCGACAATGTCAAATCTGTTTTGACATTTGTGGACTAGACAGATGCAGAATACAAGTGAACAAGCCACGAGGGCGAGAATCTGTCGCCCGAAGTTCTCGCTGAAGTGATGAAAAATGCCATAAAAAGAGCAATCAATTGTGACGGCACCCATTTGGCCGATATCATCTTCTCGACTTGACCAATACAATTCTAAAGGTTCAAATAAACATAATCAAAAAACGGAATCGAAGTTTTTCATTTAGAAAAAAAGAGAGCCAAACAACATCGGATGGATGACTGTACAATGCTAAGTAGACCAGAATGAGAGGCTAGGTATAGCATGGGAGAAAATGAGAGCTAGAATATAAAATACTGTGTCATGAATTTTGTTCATTCGTTCTCTCTCTGGCTTGTTGTCATATTAACTTGTTTGATTTATTTGCTTAAATTGTCATGGCGCATTTCCGTTTCGTCGAGAAGGTTGATGAATTTAATATTTAACGTGAACATTTTGTTATTGAGCTCAACATTGCAGGCTTAGCAGGAAGATTTATTTTAGAAGTAATGAAAAATCATCCGTTTTAATCACCCAGACATTCTGTTTTTGGGTTTCTTTAGTATGTGCCCAGCCGAGTGTTAGCCATAAATAGAAATCAGTTAAAGAGTTCAAAACTGCAATTACTTCAATATTAAATTAAACTTATTAATTTTCAACCCTTTTAAAGGGAACGTTAATAGAACTCCAAGCTTATTGGTCTAGAGCTAGACCGAAGAAAGCAATTGTTAAAATCAGTTTCTATGAGGATGTCCTTATCTTCGATATAAGATCAACTTATTTAAAGCTTTCCAAAACTGTAATTTTTTTTTTTCTTTTTGTAAACAAAAATCGAGGTGCCCAAAAAAGTAGTTCTCGTCATGTCGTCCATTGGTGTGCGTCAGTCTGTATCTTGATGATTTTCTAGAGGAGAATTTCAGTTTTTGGTTTAGCCCGGATATAAGGATAAACTCCCGCATACAACGGCTCAATGGCTTTTGTTAAATTTAAGATAGTTTTAAATACGATAGTCAAAATTTTAAAAGTTTTTCAAACAAAACCGGCTTAGTTCACTGCTGAATTCTTTTTTTTTTTTAAATTAATTGTTCAAAAACTGTTCACTCAAATAATTTTATTTGACAATTAAATAAAAGAAGAGATATGAGGCTTTACCAAATAATGATATAACTGACATTGTGACAGAAACCGTTTCATTTAAATAATTTTATTCTTGTTGAAGTCAAATTTAGAGAAAATCTAAAATCTCTTAAAACGATAGAACCTATACGTAACACCTTAGGTCATCCTGTTTATTTGATCCAATCCATAATGATTTTTCTTATGCGATATATATTATATTAAGAAAATTGTAATAATGTTTTGAATATTATATATCCCCTAATATGGGAACTGATGTATAGTTATGGTGTTAAGAAAACGGATTTTCCGCACTTTATAACCAATTTTGACAGTAGTTTTACTTGTCGCACTCTAGGTCAGATTAACTGAAAAGCTAACTCAACCCACCCACATACTTCATGATTTCTATGTTCCTAAAAGTCCTTCAGTAGGTTAACATTTCCCACAAAAATGTTTACCTTTCATAACTTTTTCTTAAATTTTATTTTTTAGATATACCCTTACTATAGCAGAAAGATTTTTCCTCAATAAATGATATATGTACATTTTTAACTTAATTGAAAATTTACTTTCTTTCCGTTTTTATTGTTAGGTATGTCTTCTTTTTTTTTTGATAACAAATTGTGAAAATTTCGCAAAGTCTTACTTTGAAAGAATTTTTCAACATGCTGACGGCGAAACGTCATCAAAAGTGACTTAAAATACATATTCATCCATAACGATGAAACACAAAATCCATTTATAAAGTTTATAACACACACATGCCTACAAATTGATACACTCTAAGAGGTATAGCTCATATACTTGTACAAAGTGTACCACAACTCTTTCTGAATAACCTAATTGATACCTCAAATTTTGAGGGCATTTTATATAAACGAATTATATTTTGATACTAGGTACTTTTTGACTTAAATAGTGCTGATTTGAAATCTTGGCTTGGATTAATTCCTACATTTTCTTGTTTCAAATTAAAACTGACACAATTAAAACATTCTTTAACATTATGATGACACTTTCAACAGCCCATAATGTCACTTTAACATCACCTTATATGCAGAACACTGCATCCTAGAGCAAGCAAACAACCTTGCTCCACAAGAAAAACGCACACACACACACACACATATATTTTGTCATTGCTATCACATCATCTCTTCCTTAATGCTCTTTGGTCTATGAAAACATTTAATTGCAGATCGTCTATCAGTGGGAATTTCGAATGCATTAAACGACGACAACACAAACAGCAACGAAGGTGCCAAGGATGCTGCCGCTCGACAGGCAGCGGCCGGACTCGGCAACAGTGCAATTGCTGGTGGAGGAGGTGGTGGGGCAGGTGTTGGTGCTGGAGCAAGTGGCGGCATGAACAACGTTCAGGCCATCCCATGGGGCAAAATGCTACCTGAGAAAATCGAACAAACCCTGCCCCATTATCCAATTGGAATGCGGCCAACAGATGGCTCCTGGCAAGTTGTCAACGGGACACGTTTCAAATTCTTTGTCTTCTCGGCCTACTATGACCGGCGGGACGGAGCCAAATTGGTGCGCGTTGTTGGAGCGACAAAGACTCGCGGCCCTGAGCGAGTGTGGTGTCGCTTCTGGTACACTTACCGTGATGCAAACAATCACACGAGATACAATTCAGCAACGGTGATGGCTCGAGTAAAGGTAAGTGGGGTCCCTTTTCGTGTGAAAGAAAATTAAATCCACTCGTGTGGAAATTGCCATCATGTCCTTTTTTCCATTTTCCTATTTCCTTTTGTCATCGTTGTCGTCGTCATCGTCATCAAATACAGGTAATTCGAGAAAACTGGAATCTCAAGTACAGTGCATGCTTTGTCTTGTGTCCCCTACGAACGGCCGAACTCAATGTACCCCAATCTGTGAGTATTGTTAGTCGACTGCGTGCACCACCGGGAAATATACTACGAGTCCGGAATACCGATCAGGATCCAGACTTTGCAAATCGCACAAGGACGTCAGCTTCACCGTCATCGTCAGCGTCATCATCGTCGTCGTCCTCGTCCTCGTCCTCGTCATCACCTGTCGACCAGATTGCCGATAAGATAGCTATCTGTGTCAAGCCATTCCATTTCAATTATGACCAGGCTCTGTATCTAATGGAGTATCTGGAATTCAACTCCCTACTGGGAGTGTCACACTTTACCTTCTACAATCACACCCTAGGCAATCGTGCAACATGTGTCCTCAATCACTACATTGATGGAACCATACCCGCGAATCTAACCGCTGCAGATGCAGATAAACCTGAATTTCTTGCAAAAGATAGCTCAACGCCAAATGGTGAGTATACAGAACTTGTAGGAAGAAGTGTTATAATTAAAACCTTATTATAAAGGGAGAATTTCGCCAGTAAAGGATTTTAAAGATTTTATGAAAATTTTACACTTTCTGAAATTTTGTTGTCTCTTGCTAAGGCAGATTTTAAAGCTCCGAAACTTAACGAGTTATATTCGTATCAGAAGTAATAACCTAACAATAATTTACAACCTCAAAAAAAAGGGGCTCATTGGATGTAATTCCATTTTTCCCCCCAGTTTCAACTGGATGCCATCCGTTTGATTTTCGTGAGGAAAATACTACAATTAAATTAATCCACTGTTACTCACAAAAATTGATTCCTATCTGGCATAAAATTACAATTATTACGAAACATCTGTTTTAAAGCCTTGCTTGACTTGGAACTTTAACCAATGACATAATTCGACATCTTGTGTTGTGGTCGCACAAATTCCGCGTCTTCCTTAAACTGTTAAAATTTGCAGGTTACGTTTTATAGTTCTACCGTCATTATTAAATTGTCTGCCATAATAAATATTGAGCTACAGGTACCCTCGTTTGAATTTGTAGTCCAATCTCTATAGCTCCCCATTATCGTATTACTTCTACTAAGGTTCCGGCTCCATGAAATTGAGATGATCACCATCTTCTAAGAGGGTGGTCCACCGGTTTTAATTGTAAATAACACAAAAAGCTCAATGTGCGCGGCACAGCTTCGGTGGCATACCTCTATCCGGATGGTCCATATTTTCTATTACGCTGCAGCATAATTGAGGTTCAATGTTTTAATGTTCCGAATTATCTTATCCTTTAGGTCTTGAATTATTGATCTTGCCTTATTGACGTACATTTTTTTTTTAAATATCCAAAAACAAAGAAGGTAAACGATGTCAAATTTCATGATCGTATGGTGGCCAATTGACATCACCTGATCACCATGAAGTCGACGACGCGACGTTTCGATGGCTATGTGGCAAGTGGCAACGCCCTGTTGGAACCACATATCGTCCAGGCCCATATCGTTAATTCCAGGCCATTCATGGTAACTGCTCGGTTGTCTACATTTTCGAAGAATTACGGCTTGATGAAGTCCCAGCCCAAACCGTCACTCTTTGTGGATGCATTTTCAACAATCACTCCGACCCGGTTTGCCGAAATTTGAGAACAATAATTGTGGACACATTTGGTCAATCATGCTGACCAAAATAATAAAAAAGTTATTCAAGATGGTTCAATTTGTCGAAGACTGATGACTGAAACAAAGAAATGTGAAATAAAGTAAGGCAACTTGATGTGAAGGTGTGACGCACAATTAATATTGTGCGTTATGGTTGGAGCACCCTTTATCAAAATTTAGGAGGGATACGCAGTAAAACTGCTTACATTTTTAAATACTCTCCCGCTTTTGAAATTATGCTTTTATATTTACGGAAGCATGGCTCAATGACTAAATTTTGCATGTCATATGGATTAGTATGGATTTGCTGAAGGGATAGGACGGTTCACGAAAGAGCTCAAATCATATAGTAATAAACGGATTAAAGCTAGATCTGTATAGGTACCCACATTAAAAGCACGAAATCTAACCCTCTGATGGAAATGTGTTTCTAGCATTTTTGTTGAGTTTAAATTTCTCGGAAATCTTTATGAAGCACATTTAAAGGAAATATAAAAACCATTGAAGCTTTCTCCAAAAAAATTCTGGAAGTTTGTGTATTCAACGAAGAGGAAGAAAACTGATGTAGATAGCATGTGAATGTTGATTCCCCTTTAATAAGCTTCTCCGAAATATACAATGCGTTTTCAAAAAATTTACTGACATTTTCAAATCAAAATGTTCTTTTGTAGGTACAATAACCACTAATACCTGCACTAAATGATGAGCTAGTTAGCCCATAATAGCTTGAATATAACGGCACCCAGTTTTCTGGCATATATTTAAGGTAAGCTTTATGCGATGATGATTGATCTTGTATCCCTAACTCTCAAGACAATTACAATCCATTATATGATGGTTATAAAATACATATATTACCTCAAAAAATAGGTCCCAAATCATTCTTAAGAGTATCTATCCAAGCAGAAGACTGGAACAAATATTTTTTTAAAACTGTATTCTGATTCATACTGCTATCACTTATTATTTTGACAAATTTCAATGAGTCTAGGAAAAGGTTAGCGTCCTTTAAAATATTTTAAATTTAAACCAAATTCAATCCAATACAGCTCCAGGCGAAATTCTCCCAAAAATATATTATGTCACTATGCAAAACTATGTCACCTCATTTTCAACAGATGCAAAAGCACCTCATGGCGCAAATAACACACGAAAATACGAAAGCACCTACACTAAGCCAACCGTCACCATACTCCCGTGGGATCTAAGGATGCGTTCCCAAAAGGAGATACGCACTGAGGGATTATTTGCGGCCCTTAATGATTGTTTATATAGGAATATGTATAGATATAAATACCTTGCACTAGTGGATTTGGATGAATTTATAATTCCACGGCATGGGGATACATTAAATGAATTAATTAAGTAAGTTCAAGCAAAGTGTATATATAGCTTAATTTCGTGTGTATATTTCGTATCCTTGTTTCGCAACAGCTGGGAATGTTATAATATGTATGTCCTTTCTTTTCCTTGCAGCTGGTTAGATAAGCGCTATAAGAACCGTAATGCAGGTGCATATTCATTTCAAAATGCGTTCTTCTATTTGCAATTCCAAGACGATCCATGGTTGTATGAAACGAAGAGTGCAAATCAGAGATTACGAGCAGCACTTGTGACACAGAGGAAAACAAGGAGGTGAGTTTTTGTTTTAAAGTTGTGTTCATGTTTATGGAGGGTTTCCGTTTGCCTTGATTAATTACTTGACATTCACATAATTAAGACATGATAGAATAACATAAAGGATATAACGATGTGGGTCTTTTTTTTTTAGTTCTATTTTATCTCAAATGAATTTCATAATTATATAGTTAGTTGAGATTCATTTTATTATGCCATATCCTCATAAAAAGCAAGCAGACAAGAACTGTTTCCATTCTTTCGAAAATAATGTTCGAAAAATTCCTAAAATTGTTTGTCTAATCTAAATCTTTTAGATAATGGGAATAGAGACGGGATTCTATTTTATTCACATTATTTTTCAACCCTCCTTTTTGTCTATATATAAAGCCATTAATCCACTCAATTACCTCCCATAAATTTGGTAATAATAATAACAAAATTACTACAGCCAAGGATATTTTAAGTAATTACCGTTTTTATTAAGCGCGAGTAATTACTTGTTTACATAATTTTTGTTTAATTTTGTGAATTTCTTTTTTTTTTTTAATATAATATTATCTTTTTATAGACGTTCAAAACTCCATCCACAAAAACAACGCTCAAAATATATTTGCCGCCCCGAAACAGTAGTTGAGGCTGGGAATCATTTTGTTTGGGAATTCTCACCTGGAAAGGGTTCGTTGAATGTGCCACCGGATGCGGGTATATTGCATCATTATAGGGTAAGTTTGAAGAATTATTTGCATAAATTAAATTTGTTGATGTAAGTGTTAAGAATTTGCGTATGCTAATCCAAAGTATTAGGATAAATAGATTAGAGATGTATAATGTAGAAGTGATGTATGTGGTCTTATAGTTTATGATGGTAAATGCTAAACTAATTTCGGGGGGAATTTTTTGTTCTAGGTTGAATTTTAATTAATTAAAGTGATACCCTTTCTTTTTAAATGTTTGTTCCGAATCAAATATTTGTAATTTTTGAAATGAAATTAACAACTACTCAGATAACATGCATGGTACAAAACATTTACAGCCAATTTGAACCATTTACGGACGTACCACCGTCATGTAAAGAAATTCCTTTTTTAGTCGCGCTACACGAATGTGGAATTGCTGTATTCTGTGATATAACTTAACATGCACTTTCCATTCTTGATCCAATCTCATCGATGGTTATGATATATTTACTGGATACATAATATCTTAATATGTAATGTTCACCATCTTCATCTACTTATATAAGGCTAAGAGGGTAAGTCTTCTTTCAAACCGCTTTCTTTTAAACCTTTTGAAAGCCTTATATCTTCTACTAGCGGTCCCCGGCGCGCGTTGCTACGCCCAAAAAACACTTATTTAATGTGAAATTAAATTTGTTTATTTATTTCATCTCAATGCTAGCGGTCTTTGACCCGATCAGCCATTCCGGAATTCCCGCTGATGTTCCAAACCGCTAAAAAATTAACCAAAAAATGTTAAAAGCCTCCACTTTATTTTTGTCTTAAACCCGATCGGCCATTGCGAAGTTTTCGCTGATGTTTCAAACCACTAAAAAATTTACGAAAAAACCAAAAAAAATATTTACCCTTAAAATTCTGTTGGGCGGTTTAGAAGTCCATACACGACATACACACATCCAATTTTATAACGGGTTTTTCAATAAGAGCGCTACAAAGTTTTTTTTAAATAAAACAAAAACGGTTTTGGATATCAATGAAATTTATTCCTGTGGAAGTACGTTCGAAGCCATTATGTATGGAACTCGATTTCTTCTGCATGGCCACCACGGGCACGCTTGCAGATGTCCAGACGCTGAACCCAATTTTCGACGGTTTTCAAGCATAAATCGGCCGATACTGCTGCAATTTCACGTTCGATATTCGTACGAAGTTCATCAATCGTCGCTGGCTTGTTGGCATAGACTTGACGTAGCCCCATAGGAAATAGTCTAACGGCGTCAAATCGCACGACCGAGGCGGCCAAGCGACTGGACCATTTCGTGAGATAACACGTTCTCCAAACTTGGTTTCCAATAAATTGATTGTGACATTCGCTGTGTGGCTTGTGGCGCCGTCCTGTTGGAACCACATGTCCTCCAAGTCCATATCATCCAATTGGGGCAAAAAATATTCGGTTATCATTGATCGGTAGCGATCCCCATTCACAGTAACGTGCCGGTCTTGATCATCACGGAAGAAGTACGCCAATCATTTTCAAGTTGTTGCTCAATGCTCAGCCCAATTCACGAACATACGACGCTTCTGGTGGTCAAGCGGCTTCAGTTCTTGCAAGGATGTAGGCCAAGATTTTTTCGCAAAATTCACCACAACGACGTCACAGAGATGCCCAACGCTTGAGAACGACATGTGAGAGAAACATTTGGGCTTTCTGCAACTGAAGCCTCAGCGGCTGCAATATTCTCGACACTAAGGGCACTTCTTTGTCTCACTGGCACGGGAACATTTTGTACTGTGCCTGTGGATTCAAATTTTTCCACTAGACGCTCAATTGTTGATCTGCTAGGACGATTATAACGACCATAAATTGGACGTAGCGCTCTTAACGTTGAGGCCACTGACTTCGAATTTCGGTAGTAATTTTTAATAATTTCGACTCGTTGTTGGCTCGTATATCTTTCCATCATAAAATGGCAAACCTTACTGAAGAGAAATGTCAAAAGAGCGGCAAAAAATATGGCGTCGTTTGCTGTCCCTGTCGCTCTACTTTTGTAGCGTTCCTGTTGAAAAACCCCTTTTTATACAGATTATTGCGAAGTCCAGACTTTCCCCACAGCTTGTAGTCATAGAATAAAACAATACAGCTGCTGAACTGATTTTGATTAAAATTCAGATTTATTTCGTTAATTTGAAGCAAAATAGGGATAGAAATAAAAATATCAAAATAAACTTCTATACGTGGATTATTATAAAAGTCAATCAATTCAAGGAACGCTGGAGAACTGACACTACCAGTGAGAAGTTGGAAGACGAATTGTGTGTAGGCGACATACAGTGTGAAATGATCTTGGTGGAGGAGTTAGAAAAGGCGGTGTATAACCAAAAGAAATCGCTAAAGGTAAAGCAGATTAAATTAAATTTTAAGATACCTGAAGTATTAATACGGAGTTCAAAACTGACAGACTAAGTTGAGAAAAGGCCAGACAAAGATGGTATTGGTATAGATAAAGTAATCGGGGAACTTTTAAGACCAGCACTTTGTGAGAATGTACTTTCGCAGTTATTTGATCAAAGCTGTGGTTGCGGAAATCGAGCTGACTATCACATATATTACACAAGATTACGAACAGTAAAGATAATCAACTAACATTCAGTTCTTTAATATTTTTTATTAAACCAATTATGAAATGCAATGTATAATGAATCAGAAGAGATTTTTTTATAGGTCTTATATGTTATTTGCGTAAAAAGATTATACCTGACCTAATATAGAACACAGATAAGAGTGGCTCTAGATGGCATTCCTGAGAATTACTCAAAGTGAAAAAGAATGCTTTTCAAAATAGAGTTTCACGGAAATATTTTGGGTAAGGCGTCAGGTTTGTCGTGGATTGCCTACCCTTTAATAAACCTCGCTGTGGACGACGTCAATTTAAATTTAATTGGTTTGCAATAAATATAGAGGGAGTCCTTCACAGTTATTTTTAAAGATCTTGGGAATAAAGGTGAGTTTTGATATAAAATTAAATAAAGTGCACGACTGGGTCGTACGAACTTCAGAAAGTTTTATCAAAATCGTAGGAGCCATTTTTGAGATAAATGAGTTTTTCATACAAAATCATATTCGAAAAACCCCAAATCAGTATGGCCGTTTAGGCTGTAGGTAACTATGCAGACAGACAGATATACGGACAGACAGACAGAATTTGTCGGACCCACTTTTTTCGACTTCTCTATCATCGTAATGTCATGTTTGATTATTAGAATTTTTTTTTTCCGAATGCATAACTTGACTTAAGTATACCTATAATCGCAAATAAAAAAGGGAAGGAAAGACGGCTTATGAATGGAATAGTCAAACGAAATTGGTGAGAGGTTTACATGATGCTTTGATATAAATATATAAGTACTTCTTAAAACAAAACAGGGTCCATCCAAGTTTTATTTAAAATTTTTCGGCCCATTTTCGCAGAGAGTTAAATTTAAAATTCATTTTGTGAGTAGAAACAATAAAATTAACTTTTTTTTCACCTAAAATTATATAGCCTTAATTTCTTAATTCTTAGCTCAAATAAACTCCTAGAAAAAAAATAAGATAACCATTCATGTTTATCTGAAAACCCTGAGTTTACGTTATTTAATAAGAAGGACATTCCTCAAGGTATAATTAATGCATATCTAGATTTTCAAAGCAACTCTCAAACCGCATCACCTTTCTCTCAGTTGAATTTAATTTCTTACGATACTGCAATCTCGTAGTTAATTCAATTAATTTCTGTGACCTTGTGATTCAATAATGTCGTATGTTGAGTCCTATTTAAATGTCCTATTCGAAATAAATTCAATAAAAAAGAAGTAAAAACCTCTAGAAAAGCTCCAGATGTTGCTTTACCCAATTCTTCAATATAATTTTCCTCACGTTTACTTTCCTAACGTCAATAAACGTAGCCTTTCACCACATTGAATTGAATGTCAATTTGTTCCAAATTTAAAATAAATATATGAATGCATAACAAACCGCAGCCATATTGTCGCCGTCATGACATACCTTTCATGTACGCTGTATTCAAATTTAATCTATCTTTATTCAAATCAACTTAATGGCCGTTTTCGTTTCATTCAGCTGTGCTAAAGACATATTTACCGTCTCTTTTTCCATTTCCTTAAGCCTATTTAAAAATAAATAATTTCCTGCACGCAAACAAGACAAAGCTATAAAAGTATAACACAACAGGTTGTGACATTTCTTTTGTGATAAATTATTTTTAAGTCTTGGTTAATTAAGGGTCAATTTAATGCATGCAACAAATATTATTGTCACTGTTATAACAATTTTGTCAACTTTGTTGAACGCAATACCTGAGATTGTAAAAGACAGGGACTTGAGATAATTGATAATGTCCTTATACAGACCTTGGCATAGAATTTGAAAAATGTTCAATAGTCGTATGAAAAGGGAGTGGATGTAGATGTAGGTTTTCTATTCGGTTACTCACATGTTTAATTTTTTTATATAAATAAAATAAAAACTATATACTTTTACTGTTCTTTTATTTCACTTCGTATAGGTCTGTGAATTTGGCGGAAATGATTGCATTAAATCGCCATCTATTGTGGACAGGACAGCTACTAGGTATATCAACCGTTTGGTAGAACGAGTTGAATCAGTCTACAATTACTTAAAAAAGCCATGTGATCTACCAGACCTACCCCTTATCCCAGACAAGCCACCACCCGAACCAGTCAACGAACCCAAATACAAGCCAATCATCCGCAAAGATACCAAAACCCTTAGAGTACATCCGAAGCTTTCCAATAAAATACCTAACGGTGAAGACAACGAGATAATTGGGAACATGGACGCAACGACGGAGCCAACACCTGCAAATGAAGCACCACCCGCAACAGAAATTAAACGAAAAGTAATTGTTTTCGAACAAGATCCTAATGGCCAGACAAAAGTTCGAGTTAAATATGTTACTTAATTTTATAAATAAAAAAAAATTTGTATTTTTATTTTTAAATTTACAATTTCTATTTTGTAATACTACTATCATAAAAATAAAAAAAAAATCATTAAAATTAAATTATTGGCATGATCAGATACATTTATTTATCATTAAACATATCATGCATCAAATCATGCCTAAGTTACAAAAAATAAAAAAAAATTATGTAAATCAATAGCGCGCTCTAAAAAAAAGTATTGGCAACAACAATTTAACATACATACACCGACACACATAAACCATACAAATTGTTACAAAATATAGTAGAATATTTGCTGCAATCACAAAATCAACAAAAAATAGTTTTACAAATGACAATTAAAATGATTTCTTTCTTTTTTAATTCTCAGTCTATGAAATGCTTGTAAAGAAAATAAAATACAAATAAAACTGATCTATTTAAAAAAATGAACTTACAAAATAAAATGTTTTATTTAAAATATTTCGGTTGAAAGATAAGGTCTATGATTGAAAGATTCTTTGTTAAAAGAAACAGAGCTTCAGGGATATTTATAAATCTTAGCTTAAAGAAACAAAGGCAACAAAACGATATTCTTCTGCCCGTTCCTAACCTTATCTTGGAGATTGAAGCTATCCAGGTATTTGAATCTCTTCCTATTCGTATCACGATACCTTCTTGGACTGAATTTTCTTATACTTTATTTTACACGCGCACTAAAGGGGTTATTCACAGCCTCGCATTTAGATGAGAAAGGTAAGAAAGAACTATTAAGCATTAAGATTGTTCATTATGGCAACACTGGCCATACGTATAGTTCTTTTTTATAACATATAAAATTGTTTCTCTCAAACTACATATAAGTAATAACTAGTCAGTCACAAGTCACTCTCAATCATTTAGAAAGAGAGGTTTGTTTTGCAACCATTCGGAGAAATAAATGTGGGTTTTTTTGTATAATTTTTCCCACAGGGGTGGTGACGGGATGACATTTATTTGAAACTGAGTGAGCATTAGACAACTCTAGGTAAGCAAACAAGCTCTACATCCACTGAACCATTGCCACACGCGAGTTGGTCAGGCTGCCCTTCACCTTGACGATTTTACTCAAAGGCCTGCTTCACAGACTGCTCGACAACAATTCCTGTAATGACTAATTCTCATAGCGGCGCCGCCGGCGCGTCAATTGCAGTGACTTTTCTCGATAAGAATATGTTTATGAAAAGTGAGTCTCTTTGCGACTCGATATTGTGAATCAGGCATCAAGGTGGATCAACTTTTTAGCGGTCAAAATGTTAAATAAATAAATGTGGCTCCAGGAGCCAAGTCCTATTGACTTACACTCTCAACCTTTTCTGTGTTAGCGTTGAACGGAAGATTATATATCCAAACATCTGGTGGAGATGCTTTTTTCCCCACAAGTTTTACTCTTCGTGATGTTTTGTCCACTTACTCATAAGAGATAATTTCTCAAAAAAAACTTAGGAGGAGGAAAGATTGAATCAAGAACCTCCTGAAGTCCATTAGAAGAACACAAAAAATATCGTGTCTGTATATGCACCACCGGGGCTATGAGAACCACCCCTACTGCAGGGCTAGAAAATATTCACCCTTGGACATCTTTGTGCGCGAATCTGCAACAAACCAGCGTCCTCAAGTTAAGCCAACCTCAAAACTGGCAACCGAGTCAGACAGGACATACGTGCTATTATGTATGCTCAGACTACACAACACCCTGTTTAGATTTCGAGAAACCATTCACCACTTCTTTTCCTAATAGGTACAGAAGACTGGCTTAACAACCTGACACCATGCGAATCAGCCATTCAAATATTTACAGATGGTTCCAGAATAGAAATTGGTGTTGGTTCAGAAGCTCTCGAACTAGCCGGATTAATTAGGCTTCCCGATAACAGCAGCGTCTTTCAGGCTGAGATCCTGGCAGTGACGGTAGCTGACAGCCAAGGGGCAATTAAAGCAATTTTTGCCATTAAAATAAAATCAAAGCTTGTAAGTTTTTGTCGCGAAGAGCTAAGGGTTCTTGGCACGCATCATAACATAAGACTCTGCTGGGTTCCTGGTTACTGTGGTGTGCAAGGAAACGAAAAAGTAGATGAACTGGCAAGAAAGTGATCATCCCTAGAACTCAACCGAGCGAACACAACGGTAAAGATCCCAACCTATAACATTAAACAGACGCTGCAGATAACGAGAGATGGAACTCGTACGACTCCTGCAGGGCCGGCCCGAGCTAAATTAGCGCCCTGTGCAAGCTTTATCATTGGCGCCCTCAATTGCGGTGATTTTTCGAAGAAGTCATTTCCTCATTACCCAAGGGGTAGACTTTGCAATGCGTTTTTTTAACGAGGTATCCCCAACAGGCTAATTTTTCAAACTAATTTTATTTCAAAATATTACCTTATTTAGTTTTTTTTTTGCCAAAATTCAATGCTCTTATTTGATTCAAGTCCAACATTAAAAACCGTATGTCTCTAGGATTTCTTGTTGCCAAGCTATTCAAAAATAAAAGAACCTATTTCTGCATAAAAACACGAAAATCTAGCCTTACGGCACAAGTAATGCAAATTTGTGTGTGCTTTTTATGAAAGTCATAGAGCCATACGGTTTTCAGTGTCTGACTCAAAACTAATAAGAGCATTGAGTTTTGACAACACAAATAATACTTGAATACATAAAATTTTGAAAAAAATTAGTTTGAAATTTTTTTCTATTTTTTTGTTGCCATAATTTTGAATTTGAAAGTTAATATTTTGAAATATGATCACTAAAATAGCTTTATTTAAAAACACTAAAAGGAGGAGATTTCTGGCTTTACAAAAAGATATGGCATCTCATTGTAGGAGTTACCGTTATTTTTTAATTATTTTTGTTCCAATTTAAGTCATGTTCTTAGAAAATTGCTCCTCCTGGCTAAGCGGAGATGAATAGACCCCCCTTTCATACGATTTTTTTCTTGTCTCAACTCAACCTACTCGCTCTAGCTCTTTAAACAACCTCACACCAAAAATAATGCAACAAGTATTTGTTGTTATATTAGGTATCTTTGCTAACACCGATTACCCTGTGCCTGTATTAGTCAAAAAATTCTTTTTTTTAATGGAAACAATGACTGGCAGGCAAGAACAAAAATAGAGGAAAAGAAAATTGAACAAAAAAGATTCACTCAATAACGACAAACCTCATCATTAGTCATCGCATCATCATCAGTCATCACTCATTATTTCCATTATTTAAATTTCAACTCAACCCTTTGTCATCTCTCATCTCTCCAGACGAGTGATAAGATTCCACTCATAAAGAGAAGCCAATGACAAACTTAAGCATAGTACAAAAAACACTCAACCGAAAGAGTTTAAACTTTAAATTCATAGGTGCAATTTTTAATTTTGCACACTGTTGTGTACATGAGTATGAATTTTGTACCTCAGAATTTCTGTTGAGTAACATTGCTCACTTTGATTTCATATAGAAGTACTGACATCGTGTGCATGTTACCAACATGCACACTGTTAATTATCTGTATTTATGCTGTTGAAATTTTTTGTATGTTACACTGCGTAGGGGTGGGTTATCAAAATAAAATAAAATTTCTCATACGTGGTGATGCCTTATAAAGAGAAAAATAGCATATAGATATGCTAGGTAGGTAGGTATCTATTGAAGCTAACTTGGTAGGTAAAGTTTTTTTTTTACTGTGGGACTGTGGGGCGGGTGTGAATAAGAAGGTAAACATATGCTTATTTTTGGAATAGTAGATATTTATAATTGTACGAGGTGACTATTTTAACGCTCGCCCAAGGCGCCCATTGGTCTCAGCGCCCTGCGCATTTGCACCGCTTGCACGTATAGCTTGTCCGGCCCTGGACTCCTGTGTCATAACCAGGAAACTGTGGCCCTACTTTAATAAACAAAGAACAGAGAAGATTATACAGCTCAACAAGAAATCACAAAGATCCCTTGTGAGCAAACTGACCGGGCACAACATGCTGTGTTACCACAAAAAGAAAATTAAGCTCAGCACGGACGACTTGTCGTCAGAGGTTGTGGCGACATAGATGTGCATGAAGACACACTCCGCATTTCTCTATGACTGCCCAGCACTTTGCCGCTTAAGAAATGAAGTTCTAGGAAGACAGTTCTTCCTGGACTTAGAAGAACTATCTGAACAAACGGGTGCAAACATGCTCAGATTTATCAAAGCCTCAAAGTAAAGAATGTATAGGTTTTTCAAAGGTCCCATGCTTATTGAGCCCAAAACCCCTCAGGATATCACAATGGATCTACATTGACCTAAGTGTGAAGGACAAAACATCATCCATCAGCATTCAGCACTAGAACATCCGATACATCAATCACAGGCCAAATGTTATCATTGCGAAAGCTTGATTCTCTAGTGTCTTGGATGTCCGCACATTCCGAGAACAGCTCCTTTAAAAAAATTTGATGCTGCGATGTTGGTAACAGCAGCGAATTTCATGCTCCTATAACTTCTTATAAAGAGACTAATATTCGTGTGTTTGTTGATTATCTGTAGAAATTAAGATACTTCGGATTTACCTCCGAATACGAACGGCTAGAAGATATGCACTGACATGACAAGATTTACTCTTGGAAAAGTTTTAACTCCTGGAATAAAATTATGATGAGTCAAGGATCAAACACGGAACTATTGGCATGGCAATCCGAGAGACTAAACACTACGAAAAAATTTGAACTGATGACCTTTTTAATTTAATTCAGTTTCATTTTTCTCAAATAAAAAAAAAAAAAAAAAAACAACAGTGCCGATAAAATTGATTTTGATATAAACCAAAGTGACTTACTTTTAATTGTACTTAATTGCATAGAAAAAAAACCCTTAACCTAATTACATCTTTTATTTCAAGAAAAATTTAATTTCTTTAAATAAAAAAGTCATCTGTGCAAAAAAAAAAAACTAAAAGTCCCAACAGCTTACCCGTTCAGGATTTTCAGATAATTGCACCACAACAATTCCATGTCCAGGACATTTTCCGGCTTATCCTCTTACAAACCAATCTTTTCGGCCGGAGGGTAAGCCAACATTCTGAAACAAAATGAGGCAAGATTTAATTACTACAACTAAATTTGTTGGTTGGGAAAATAATTCCAGGGTAACATGGGAAAAATTGGCTTAAAAATATTTTAATTTCTACTTCAACAAAGAAATCAGACCAGGATAATAATACCAAAGCCAAAGAAGTCCTTTTACAGCAGACAAGGGATAATAATGGTATCGTCTTCTTTAGTGTGAAAATATGTTTTTTTCTGGGCTTATAGCTACTTCAGCAAGAATGTAATTAAATTCATTTCCACTTGTCAAAGAGTTTGTTTTTAATGTTATATCTTTTTCACCCGAAAACACACACACTCCTTCGACTCAAAGGAGGACGAAGTCAACGGAAATATTTCTAGATTCACATTAGAGACTTAACAAAAGCAACCGGTATATCTACGAGTGTTCTCAGAAAAATGGGGACTTTATTTCAACTTGGGATGCACTTCAGGTTGTGTGCGTTTGCGGACTTTAATAGTATCCTTGGGATTAAATAAGCACAAAAACGTATTCCATTTTGAATTCTTTTCTCTCAATGAAATGAAATAATAAGGACTCTGAATTAAATAGTTTTAATGGATCTCTTTTTGCTGCACTTTGAGTGAGGCCACGACAAAGGAGGGATTTCTGTTAATGAGTGATTTATGTGTGTCCAAAGCGTACCCAAAAAAAAAATATTTTCTCTTTTCAACAAAAAAAAAATATTTATAAGTGTTCTTTTCTAAAAAGTGTCCACTGACCGGTTCATACCATAAGAAGCTTAAAATTTCATTTTTCCTTTGTGAACAAAAGGGGTTGTGAATGGCTTTTTACTAAGTATAACATAAAAAAATTTAAGGACAGTAAACCATTTCCAAGTGAGGAGGAGTTTCCTGTTTTGAATGACTGCTCGAGGGAATAATATCCTTTCGATTTGTCTTGCATTAGCATAATGGCCATGTGATAAGGGAGGCAAGAATTCTAACAGAAATTGGAAATTATCATATTTCCACATATGTAAGTGGTTTTGCCATATACTCACTCTCACATATGAACATTTTATTTCTAAGAAGTCTACATCTATAATATGTGAAACAAGAAATATGTGCTTCCCAGACTTAACCTCAATATGGGTCAAAGGTGTTGGAATTCTAATACTCACAATCGCTGTATCAATGCTCCTATTAAAGTTGGAATGATGGTTTTGGTTACAGTTATGCATACATAGGTAGGTAAGTGGACTGGGAACTGCAAAATTATGTGGAGATGTGGTTATAGGATACATATTGGCATAAAGCTTGAGTTATAAGTTAACAAAGTATTTGGTATCTTGACGAATAGTTGGTTTTCTAAGAATGTTGAAAAAATTTTCAACATTTTACTATTAATTATTTAAACAATGATTGTTTACTGCATAACGAAGTAAACCAAGTGAACTGGATACTGGAGAAGGGAGTGATTAGATCTTCTGGAGGGTGCTACGGCAGAAGCAATTTTCGGAAGTTCTATCAAAAGGGTAAACTTAAGTTCAACAAGGCTGGTAGAGTATATGGCCTTCCGGCTGAACTCTTCAAAGCAGCAGGAGATTACTTTTTTTAGGAGCATACACTAACTTATCTGGTACAATCTGGCCCTATCCACGAGAAAGAGGATACCTTGACGTGCGCCACCTACAGAGGTATAATTCTCCTTAATGTCGCCTATACAATCTTGTTGGACCGTTTCTGTTGGAACGTCTGACTGGCCCCAATCCCCGGTAAGTCAATAACCTTCGACCAAATTTTCACACTTAGACAGATTTCACCCAAGTAACATGGTTGGAGCTGCTAGTAATTAAAATGTTCCTAAACAGCTCTTAAAGTGGAAGATGCCAAGCTCATGCTCCATTTCAAAGATATTTGCAGCTCTGGGGTTTTTTGTTTTAAATCTGTCTCTATATTGCAGTTTAAGAACAATTCTTAGCTCTATTACTTTAAAAAGCCTTTAGCTTTATAAAAATACTCTTTAACTTCGTTTATAATGGCTGTATTAGAGCTCAGCCGGTATTGTCTTCTTGTGCTTTAGATAAGCTTTTTAGAAGTACGAAGAGTCACTTTAGAGCTTAAATAGATCTGTTTGTGGTTAAGACAATCACAATCTCAATACAAAAATGTATTGCTATTATAAAACTGTTCTAAATTTTAAATAGAGCACTTTTGTGCTACCGCCATAATAGAGGAAGAGAGAGAGAGAGAGATTATAGTTGTTCACTTGTAGTATGAAAATGTTTGCCAAACGAATGAGTCGCTTCGTTTACCAACTTTGTTGTGTTTTTTTTTTATTTGTTAAAATACGCCTTGTTCATAAAAAAAAGACTCACAAACAATATAACATATTGGGAAAGTGTTTGCGGGGAATAGCTAGACTGTAGACAAATAAAACTGAAAACAAAATCAATCAGTATGGAAGAAGTTAGTGAACCTGCGGCACTTTCACAGACCAAGATAGAATAAGTTTTAATGGCTCTTTTAAGAAAATAAACTGTAAACTGAATATTGAATATGTTAAAAATTATGAAATTTTGTTAATAAATGTTTGAAATTTTTACTGAAGTGTTTTGAATTTTTTATGAAAAAAATAAAATACATAAATAATTTAATTTTCGTCTGATTGCTGTGCGTAAAGAGTTCACCTATTATAGAGCTGATTTAAAGCACTATTATACATTTACTAGTTCTTAAAAAGTTCGATAAGTGTCTGTTTTTTTTATTCAAATCAACTGGCACAATCGAATCCCTATTTAGAGCTTGTTTAAAACTTAGTAAAAACATCAGCCTTTTCAAGAATGTGGCATACATACTGTTTTCTTGTGTTTGTGTTATGAGCTTCATACGCGCTCCAAAAGAGTTCGTTGAGATAAGTACATTTGAAGATATTTTGTCACCAGATAATTTGTGTAGGTAAACAGGGTGTCATATGAAAAATTATAAAAATGACAAGTAACATTTTTTTTTGCACTTAACACTACCAAAACTTTTCTAAGATATTAAAGTTAAAACCTCAACATTTTAAGGATTAAAATCTTTTTTTTTTAAACTAATTAATAAGATATTTGAATTTCCCTATAATAATAATTATTTTAACTATATGCCTGTAAGACTTAAGGTCTTTTGAATGCAAATGAGAAGGAATAGAAAGATAGGAAATAATTTTTGTTGGTACAACAGATTGAGAACTAGGTGGTATTTATCTCACGAAAATCCAACGGGTGGGGTCCAGTTGAAGCTAAGGGAATATTGTAAAATTGCCGCCCAAGCTGGGGCTCGAACCCACAACGGTAAATTAGTAAAGAAGCACTTATTGTACCCAAACGTTCCAAAAAAAAAAATTGGACTTCATATTCATTCATGTCACTTTTTGACTGTTAATGTCCTTCTTAGTTTTGTACTTGTCAGTAATGAATAGAAAGATTAAAAAATATTTTTATTAAGTTCCACGAGACTAGGCTCAAAGTGAAGAATTTGAAAAGAAGTGACAGGAATTACCCCTATAGTACCTACTATACTTTATTAGTAATCCTTCGCAGTCTAGGCGTACTCAGGTTATATACGTGTTTTCGCTCAAAATGTATGGACAAACTGTAGGTATATGAAAAGAAATTTTAACACCGCTAGAAAAATTAACAAATTAACAATTTGACCACAATGTTATAACTTATAAGCATATATGCATCCCATTTTATTACATATCCATATCCGTTTCCAGAAAAGTATGTCTTCATATTTGTACGCAAAATATTTTACAAACGCAAAACTTAAATGAAGTAAATATTAATAATTCAAACGCTTTGTTTACAGTATAGGACACCCTGTATTTTTTCAATCTGTCTTATCGACTTGACATTTAAATATAGGTTCTCTTAGCTCTAGTGCAACAATACTTGGGTCTCACGGCAATATAAGGGCTCGATAGAGAATGCAAAATTTGCTTCAAAAATGGTGACTATTAAAAAAAAAAACAATGCAAATAAGAAATATTTCTACAAATTATTTGCTCAAAATCTCTATCTTCAAAATAAAACTTTACTAAACGTTCTTTAGACTGAGTAAAACATTTATTTCAGTCTTTTCGATGTGATTTGTTAAAAAAATTTGTTTTTTAAATAAATAATACTAAAAAATTATGCTATTTGATAACTTAATATTGATTATTTTGCGGGCGCATTGTAGTTTTTCCAGGTAACGTGTTAACATTTGTGAAAAATTTTAAATCGCACTAAGAATCCACTAGAAGTTGATCGTGGTTATTTATTTTTATTAATATCAAAATTGTTATCATATTCTCTTAGATATTACTGCAGGCATCTTTTTTTTTGTTCTTGCCAATAATAATTATTGATGGTATGCGAACATAAAATTACAAACACAAATAAAATCTCGTTCAAATACAATATTGACAGACTTTTTTTTTACAAATACGTATTATATCTATAATATGTTACTAACACTTAAGCAAATCGTTTTTATATTTCGACTTCTCAGCGAAAAGCCTTATAATTGGCTTTTGATAATGTTTAATAGAGCTAAAAGTGCTCTAAATAAAAATGTAAATGTCATTTTGTTTCTATTGTAGAATATGCAGGCGTTCATGCATCATGTTTGGAGCCCAAATCGTGCTTTCTTTTACTGAAAAAGAAGCTTTTAATTAGCAGTAAAGTGACAACAGCACTTACACTAATGCTATTGCCCACTACAACCGCTATGCAAGAACTAAAATGGAGCTCATATTAGCTCCCAAAGTCGAAAAAAATGCTCTAAATAAGGCTAACTACAGCTTTATTGGCGCTTATAAGGCTAAGTGAATTTAATATAGCCAAATAATGTAGCTTTTTAAGCGCTGATAGAGCTAAGAACGAACTGGAATTGTTACTTGGGCAGAAAAGACCCAGGAAAGTCTTCTTTGGCAGACTGAATATTAACAGAGCCATGTCACTTCTTTGGGATCCCTGCTAAACTCGTTCAATTAACCGTTGGTAAGAACACCACCGACTCATTTAATGTCGAGAAAGGCTTAAGACAAGATGACGCTCTATCCTATGTTATCTCTTCAACATCCTTCTTGAGGCAATCGTACACAACTCGCATGTGAACACCAGCGGTACGACTTTTATCAGATCCGGCTATGCAATGATAATGACATCATTGGAAGGTCGATGCGCACTGTCAGTGGAGCATTCGCAAGTATTGAAAAGAGGAGGCGGCAAAAGTGGGTCTGGCTGGTAATGAAGATTAAACAAAATATATATGATGTCCTCAGGTGCAGAACATCATCAAAGGAATTTGTATATTTAGGTTCCATTTTATTCTCCCAATTCAATATCATCAGTATCAGTGAAGAGATCAATCGAAGAATCAGTCTTGCCAATCACTGTTTCTTCAGGTTAAAGCATCTAAGTAGCAAAGCCAGTGGCGTAGCTAGGGGGACAAGGGCCCTGGTGCATAGGGAAAGAATCGGGCCCTCCTCCCCCTCTTTCCGCGTAGTTTGAACTTATATTGCCCTTCAAAATTATTTATAGGAATAAGAATAGGAAACAGTGAGTTGAACTTATCCCTAGTAGGCTAAATCCATACGTGGTCTCTATTAGAATCTCCATGTGTTTAATAGAAGAAAAAGGGAATAAATAAACAACGACGCATATGACAATATAGAATATTTATTATACAGATGAGTTTTAATTAATCTCAAAAAACGATTTTTAACAGAGTTCCACGTCCAAATTGTGAATTCGTCTATAATTTCACTCAAATCCAAGTTTGATGTTGCCCTAATTTTCTATTGCAATTAACGATAAATGTCGGAGGCGATCTTGTCTTGTTCTTAAATTATTTTTTATAATCTTCAGTTTACTGAAAGATCTTTCTGATAGCGCGAAGTAACAGGAAATGTATGAAACAGTAGCATCACTGTAATAGGTTTCTGAAAAGCTCCTGTTGTCTTGGGTCCTACGGAAAATGTCCCGGAGGGTTCAAAGGTTCCTTGTAAAGAATCAGCCGTTTTTCGTTATCGTTCAATTTCTTATTCATGTAGGTACTTTCCCAAGTCATTTAAAATTTCAAGAACTTTTGAAGATGTAGAAACGGATGATTCCTCTACTGTAGGTTGCACGGAAGCGTCGAGGTAGTCATTTTCAACAGTGGCATTGATGCTAGTTATTGGATCCTGATCTACTCAAGTCGCTTTATTAATTAACACAGCTGTGTCCACGCTATCAATAAATGAATACTTGTCACTTTTGACCGGTATTTCGGCTGTTGAAGGAACTGTAGCAGAAAGCGGTTTCGTAAAAAAAAAAAACAAGCTGTTTAGCTTGGTTAATTTTTTTTACTTTCTTCCCTTTCTTGACGTTGTTTCCGCTTTGCTGCACCGCTACTTTCCTTTTTTCTTTCCATAATTTTCAATTGTTAACTATCGAAATTTTAGAAATTCGGAGTACTTACTGAGATTTTCCTATATTGCTTGTCAATGTTTAGTACAGATTACAGGAAGCTCAACAAAAAAGAACCATAAAACAGCTTGTTTGGTAATGATGCGGTAAAATCAATATTAACTCATAAGAAGATATTATAGTTTCTATAGTAGCTCATTTGTCAATTTGAACTTGAGTTTAGAAAAACTTTTTTTATTTTTTGTTGTCGATCATGTTGAGAGCTATCATAGATTATACGGTTACGGTTGTGCTGCAACCTATATCATACATATTTTGTCATCGGAATTTTTGTTTAGCGAAAGTGAGTTCTAGCAGAATTTGGTGCCAGATGGATGGATGTGCGGAATAGAAATCATAGCATTAGTGGTGATACTTGATGAAATAAGGCTGGTAGTAGGGAATTACGAATTACAACAGTCAGCGACACACCTAGCGTCAACTATTGTAGTACGTCCCAGACACCAAAAAGTTGAAAACATCGCCACAAATATCATAAATGAGAACTGATGCAAGACAAGAGCGAATGAAAACTTAATTATAAAGTTGATGGGTGGAATAGGTGAATTGATCTCACGACCGTCAAGCACGTGAGCTTATCGCTGATCCAATGTGCTGCGGGCGTACTCATCCAAACTACCAAATAACTGAAATAACAATAACAAACAGCACATGCTTATCGAGGACCCTTGGCGCATGTGTTGAAACTGTTAAATAATGAGTTCTATAATTGGTGATGTTGATTTGGAAAAAAAAAAATTGAAAAAAAATGTATCTGCTCACAAGAATTTTTTTTTTATTTATTTTATTTTATTTTTTTTATCTTATTTCATTATTATTATATTCAAAGCTGAGGTTAGAGGGCCCCCTGAGCTCCGGGGCCCTGGTGCACTGCACCACCTGGTCCTATGATAGCTACGCCATTGAGCAAAGCCCTCTTTCAAATGACCAAGTCCTGCTGTATGGGGCAGAAGCGTGGACCGAATAAGGGCAAAGACCATAAACGGGACTGTCAACTTCTGGGCATACGTAGGTCTTATAGAAGCATACTTTTCGACCCAACAAGTGCAGAAATAAGAACCGCGATCCTTAAACATCAAAGCAGACTGACTTGATGGCATACCTGCCGAATTGAAAGCATGTATTACGCCTGTTTCAAACTTGTTAAGGCTGTTTATTTTAGGGAAAATTTAGGAAATAAAAGGACAAAGTTATCGTGATCTCAAGAACAGCGTGGTTACGATTTTATTTTAAAAATGCATTGGATCGCGTTAATCGAAATGTTATATTGAGATCTCTCGGTGCTAGAGGTATGCCTATAGTAAAGTTGTTCCTACTATTAAAAAGTCGTACAACAAAAATCTTTTCGATGCATTTGATGTCCTGTCTCCGATTTTGTTCTTATTCGCTATTGATGATGCAGGTGGAAATGAATGACTTGCGAAAGTCAATGGAACCTTTTTCAAAAGTGAAGCCATTTTGAGTATGCTGATTACACCCGTTTAATGGCAGACGGCACAGCTGCCCGTACCTCGCCCGCCGTTTGAACAAACAAGGGAAGAAGAAAAAACCTAAAAAGATTTGAAAGTCTTATCCTCGAGAACATTAAATTTTTCCAAAAAATCATACCGCTAACCAGTACCCAGTTGTTCATTTTTTTCAAAAGATGGAACATCTGATTTTTTACTTGCGATTATAGGTACTATAAGGCAAGTTATGCATTCGTAAAAAAAAAAATTTTTTTTTGGCAATCAAACATAACATTACGATGATAGAGAAGTCGAAAAAAGGTGGTCCGACAATTCTGTCTGTCTGTCTGTCTGTCCGTCTGTCTGTATGGGCACCTACAGCCTAAAAGGCTGGACCGATTTGCTTCAAACTTGGTAGATAGTATTATTATGACGTCCTACAGACGGGTTTTTGGAATTAGCATTCTAGCTTCAAAACTAACGGTACCTGCCATACGATTTTTAGTGAAAATTGAATTTTTCTAGAAAACGGCTCCTGCGATTTTGATAAAACTTTCTGAATAATGTTTTCTGTGCAAACTTAATGTTTTGGTTGGAATAGATTCTTCAGGAAAAGTCTTATAACGGTACCTCCCATAGGACCGGTTTTTTGAAATCCGATTTTCTCGTAAGCCACTCGACGGATTTCGATGAAATTATAAACAAAATAATAAAAATTCTTAAGTTTTTCGACGTTCGTACGACCCAGTCGTGCACTTTATTAATTCAGAATTTGAAAAAAATAATTACAGTGGTTTTAGAACTAAGCGAGCGGTCTTTCTTATTTTAACAATTTATTTATTTCCCAAAGTAGAATATCCTTTCCTATAATGTAAGAAAAAAAAAACACGAGTTAATGTTAAATTATTGGGAAATGCTTTATTTTTTCACTAAAGCATTATAACAGTTTTGTTTTAGTATTTTCCTTGTTTCAACCCTTAAAAGCTTTCGACCAGGTTTAAAGTCATCGAGACTTTTTCGAAGTTAGATAAAGCTTATTGACATTATACGATTAAAGGAAAACGTATAATGATTCTTAAACAATATCCCACGTTTGCGAGTTTCGAAATTCCGTGAAAAACGCCCCATTGACCGAATGACGGAGGTCTTAGATTCGAACCATTTAATGTCCCAAAAGTTTCTTTATTACCATTAACCTCGATTCAATTTACCATGATATTCCCATAAAACATTAACAGCTTGTTCCTATAGTTTTTACAACAAACTCCATTTCAAGTATAACAGTTTGTTTCTTGTTTTGAAAATGTCATATAATATAATTATTTAAGAAACCAATCTCGATGTATATTCGAAGTTCAAAAGTATATATATATATATATATATCTAGAATGTCGTGTAGTGCAGCGGAGTAAGTTAAAACAGATTACCGGTTTTAAACGTACAAGCCGGTGTTTTGGACTCTGTTGATTTACCGTGGTGTATAATCTAAATCAAAGCATATCCAAATGCGGCTGGCAATGCTGCAATGAATGAAGTGCTTGATTGCTAAACCTATAGAGTTGTGGGTTCGAGCTCCAGCCTGTGCAGCAATTGTTCAATATACCCCTTCTTAGCTTCAACTGGACGCTACCCGTGAAATTATAGTGAGATACATAAATATATAAAAAAGTGCACGACTATGTCGCTTGAACTTAATGAAGCAAGCCATCTGATTTGTTTTATAGTTATAGATTTTAAGGTTACAATATTTCAAAATCGTTCGACCAGTTTTTTTTTAAACAGTTATTTTTGAAAAACTTTTCGAAAACATATTTAATTTTCTAAAATTTTGAACAAATCGTTTTTGAAAAATTCAAAAATTAAAACAAGGTTAACTTTTATAAGACTTTTCCTGAAAAATTAATTCCAACCAAAAATTAAAGTTTTCACAAAAAAAAAAACACAATTCAGAAAGTTTTATCAAAATTGTAGGAGCCGTTTTTGAGGAAATTTAGTTTTTCATTAACCTTAGTTTTAGAGCTGGGATGCTGATTCCACAAACCCTCCTTTAGGACGTCATAATAACGTACAGTACATATATACAATATATAATATACAAAAGCCTCGAAAATCCTTAAATGTTTCATTATATTTTGCTTTTCAAAAAATGCAATTATGAGTACATACATGTTAAGAAACCAGGACGAATTTTGAATTTTTAAGATCTACTTAAGGCTCTAGGGGCTTGAGATTTTGATAAAAATAAATTTTTCAAAATTCTTAAATAAGTACTTAAACTAATTTGAGGTGAAATAAGTACGTCATTTTATTTTTTGGATAAATTTAAATGTATGACAATAAATTTATATAAATCTGTGGAGCACTTTTTGAGAAAAAAAGTTTTTTTTTGAAAACATTAAAAAAAAAAAAATCAAAAAACGCCAGTTCATAGGTATTCAGCAAATACGGGTATGGTACGGTTCGCCGAAAATGTTTGGCAAATTAACGTTTCGCGGTGGTTCATTTCGCCGTTTTTCATTTCGCAAATGTTTCATTTTGCATTTTGTTGTTTGGCATTCCACGTTTGGCAAATTACGTTTCGTTTTTTAATTGATTTGACAAACGATCATTTCGCGTTTTTCATTTCGCAATTTTCGTTTAGTTTTTTGATTGATTAGCTTTTTGAGGTTTTGCAATTTGTCATTTGGCATTGTGTTGTTTTGAATTTTTTAGTTACGCATTTCTTCGTTTCGTTGTTTTTTACTTGATAATTTAAAAAAAAATAAAGTGCACGACTGGGTCGTACGAACTTGCTCTAATGTGTTAAAATGGTCTTGGGTTCTTGAGATTTTGGGAAAAAAGCGTTGAAAAAATCATATGAAATTTTATAAATCACTTAAAAATCAATACCTAAAACGTTTTTTTTGGAGAAAATGAAGTAAGCCATTAAGTTTCTTTTACGTTTTTGAATTTTTACGAAAATTTTTTTCAAAATCGTTGGACCAGTTTTTTTCAAAAAACAGTTTTTTTTGAAAAACTTTTCGAAAATATATTCCAAATTTTTTTTTGAGCATGCCAACTTCTAGCACTTTGTTGTTTTTATCAGAAACATAAAATTAAAAAAATATAGATTAAACCGTTTATGGAAAAAACTAAAATTAAAAAAAAATGTTGAAACTTTTTTAAAAAACTCAAAAAAACTTTTTTTTGTAAAATTTTCGAAATCATATTATTTATTTTATAAAAGGGCTTCTACATTAAAAATTTCATCGAAATCCGTCAAGTGTCTTACGAGAAAATAGGATTTCAAAAAACCGGTCCTATGGGAGGTACCGTTATAAGACTTTTCCTGAAAAATCAATTCCCACCAAAACATAAAATTTGCACAGAAAACAGAATTCAGAAAGTTTTATCAAAATCGTAGGAGCCGTTTTTGAGAAAAAATTATTTTTCACAAAAAATCGTATGGCCGTACCGTTAGTTTTGCAGCTAGAATGCTAATTCCAAAAACCCCTCTGTATGACGTCATAATAATACTATGTACCAAGTTTGAAGCAAATAACTGAAGCAAGTAACTATACAGACAGACAGACACACGGACAGACAGACAGACAGACAGACAGACAGACAGGCAGACAGACAGACAGACAGACAGAATTGTCGGACCCACTTTTTTCGACTTCTCTATCATCGTAAGGTCATGTTTGATTGTTAGAATTTTTTTTTTTTACGAATGCATAACTTGCCTTATAGTACCTATAATCGCAAGTAAAAATTAATAAGCGGTTTTCAAAACATGATTTTTTTAAATTAAAAAAAAAATGATTTTAAAAATACAAAACAAATATTTTTTAAAAATATTGGTATGCAGTACGAATTGAGCTACCTACACCTATGTGTGAAATTTCGAAAGAATAATTTAAGTCGTTTTCGAGATAGTCGAAACAAAAAAAGCGGTCCTATGGAAAGTACCGTTCTTAGCCATTTTTTAAAACTTTTTTTCAGCCACATGAATGGTCGTACCTAAGAAGCTACACTGATTTGTTTAAATCAAAATCGTTAAAGCCAGAAAAATAAGCTTTAACGTAACGGTTATATGGCAGGTACCGTTATTTTTTGAGCTAAAAAAAATTTTTAAATTTCGCCTCTGTACAATACCGTACAATACCTCACTCTATATACCAAGTTTGAAGCAATTCGGCCCATCCGTTTGGGCTGTATGTGTCTATACATACAGACAGACAGACAGACATACAGACGGCGGGTGACAGAATTTTTAGACCATCTTCTTCGTCTTCGCTATCATCGTAATATCACGTTTTATTGTTATCTCAAAACTTTTTTTTCGACGAATGCATAACTTGCCTCAAGTAAAAATCAAAATGGTGGCCAAATGCAAAAGACTATAAATCTCAAAAAAATCAAGTTTGCTCCTTTAAGAGAGTGAAACACAATCTCGGTTAAGATACAAAAGAAGAAATTGGTATCAATATCTTATCCCTGACAATAAGCCCTTGATAGGGAATCTATCATCCTTTCAGGAAAGACCAAAATAACTATGATAGAAAAATAACTGCAATGCAAAATATGTAGAGACGAAAATAAGGATAACAAAAATCCTTAATATGATTTGGAAAACAAATTTACGAAACTAAACGAATAAAGGACAATAACATAAAAAAGTTGGTACATCAGGATGAGTGGATGCATATTGATAGAATTTCATGTTATTTCATGAAGATAAAATGCGGATACAAATAGTGAGTTTTGTTCGTTGCTTTATTGTGTCGCTTTTAAAAGGATAATGCTTCACAATCTGTCGCTTCATCTTTTTCTCTTTCTTTTGCATTTTTTTTTTCACTGTTCCGATTCCTTGGCACTCCGACTCCATCTTCTTTCTTAAACGAACGAAGAGAAGAGGGATATTATAAGCCCCTTGTTTTGTTCTTTGTGGCATAAACAATGTTGGTTGAAGTGAAGAAAATTCTGCACTGGATGTTCCTGGCTGTCCTTGTTAAAACACCATATTGTGTTATTCTTTTCCTTATTTTTATATAAATCCATCTTGTTTCAATTTCTTGGGGAGTATAGATATAAGGAGTTCAATTGACAATGGTGTCGGAGTAAAAGAGTCATTTTTCGATGACATTTTGAGTCCCATTTTAACCATCCTCATCCCTAGGGTTCACGACAAGGATAAACATTTTTTGAGTATTAAAATGGGTCGATTGGTGGATAAGGATTTTTCAACTTTCCTATGTCATATTACTGCTGAACGTGATTTTTGTAACGAAACCAAAATCCAAACATATACAAAAAACCATTAAATCTCCTTTACGGAGGATTATCCTAGAATGGAAAAATCAAAAGAAAAAAGAGGAAGAAAATCAGGTCAACATGTTTGATCCTCTCAGAGGCAGAGTGCGGATTTGTAGCATCACTATCATAACGGTTTCGCAGAAGTGTGGGTGTGTGGTATTTGTTTGTTTGTGGTATATTTGGTGGCGCGACGCGACGCAGAGCAGCACTTGAATTTCCTACCCACCGCACCACCGCACCGCACCGCACCGCACCGTTCCGGCATACCATTTGAGGTTTTCACTCTTGTGTGCATCGGCAGCTTTAGTAACGAGGGCCTGCCTCGTGTTGAAAGTTTCTGCGTGGAGTGTGGAGGCGCAGCATGTATGCTGATGACATCATTTGACAGGGACAGGCGTTTTGATGTAAGAAATTGTTGGACTAATGGTGGGAGTTGGGAGTCCTTAGAAGGACACGTTTTGGAAGTGTGTTTTCGGGTAATGTTGACATAGCTGGATGTTGATGATAGGTTGCGGTGGTTATGGTTCGCAGTGAGATTGGAGGTGGTTTTGAATTTCGTTTGGGATGATAACGGTAACATTTTGTTTTTGTCATGTGGCGCTAAACAGAAGTATAATAAATGTCACATAATTTAAATTTTTGTTTGTGTTTGGATTACATACACACATCACACATATATATGCATATTCATGGAGACGAGAGAGATTTATTTGCTTATTTGTGAATTTATAAATTCAATACATTTTGTTCGTGTGTGTTTATCTAGGTCAACAGATTTTTGATTTGGTCAAAACTAGTGGTGGCCACTCGAATAATGATGTGTAGAATATGGGGAATTAATATTGTAGACCTTGACTGAGGCTGGATGTGGATTTGATTCATTTTAGCTTAGTTTTTGTTTTTATTTTTCAAGTGAATAGAATCTTTTCAGGACACATTAAACATCAAAATTGTTCCGAAATGCGTTCGTAGATGCCAAACGCAAGCAACATGCCCTACAATTTGACACTCATCAGTCACCTCACAATAGTATTTTTTTTATTGTTAACAAGTGTATTTTGATACAGTTATTTTGCTACTCTTATTTTTTGTTTTGCTGTTAATTTACCCGTTCTAATTTTATTCTCTTAAATTGCACATATGTTTACATTTAACCTCTAACTATAATACATAATATCACATCATTTATTTTGCGATGTGCCGCTATTTTGTGCTCTCATTAAACAACTCACTTGCCTAGTATGTAAAATTATTGTTTGGACTCCTTCTATTTCTTTTGGACCACGAAGCTGTAAGCATCATTCCTTGGAAGGTATTTTGCATACAAAATAAGAAATACATTTTGATTGAAAGCACATAACAATTTATTATATTCATTGAACTTTATATTACACATTTACCTACAGTCCAATTCAAAACAAAAATAATCAAGCGATTTTTCTGAAACCAGTCATATCTGAGCAAGAGCTTTGAGGAAATTAAAGTAGAAAAATTCTTGTCAGGGAGTTTGAGAATTTCGAATAAAAGTCAAACAAAATGGAGCTCTCAGATTTCTGATGACACTTCTATTACCAGCAATCTGTCAGCTATTTATTTATTGAAAGTGTCCAATCGCAAGCAGCGATTGCGAACGCAATCAGTTTTCAAGTCATTTATTTACCAAAAACGAGTCTTTCACAAAAAACAGTAGTTGTTACTGAAAAAATAAGCAAAACTCAAGTTGTGATTCTTTTTAAGAAGAACGAATATCTTCTTGGTTATGGTTTAGTCTTAAGTAAAAAAGCCTCAATGAGGATCTTCTGCGGTAAAATAGAAGCTGAGCGGCTTCTCAAATGGGCACGAATATGCAGGCTGGGGCTAAGCCTCCACGAAAGTGAACTGGTCCTGTTCCTCTAATTGTCTCTTCTCTTTTCCTGCTAACAAGGCATCGGGAAAAAATAAGACATAGACCATACATATTAAAATTACCCTTTGGCTATATGCAGCGGTCATAAGACCGATACTTACTTGTGGGGTAACAGTACGGCGGACTTCCTTGAATAAAGGGACTTACTATGTGACTATCTAAATTCTAAACAATATGGAACGATCAGTGTGTCTATGTGCCACGACACCTTCAGCCACCTTAGACATTCTTCATAATCTCACACCCCTCGACATTCTTAGTAAACAAACAGCCCCGAGTACGGCAATTCATCTCAGCGACACCTGGGGGATGGGCTGGTTTTTGAAAACAACTTCCAAGTTTCTATTACATCGCCATCTTATTGGGACGAGGAGAAATTCCCGAGAGATGATTCAATTAATTTCAACACTGATGGCTCAAAAACCGAAGATGGGCGGTGGCAGTGTGTACTCAGAAGGACTTGATCTTAGTTTCTCCGTATCCCTAGAATTCGCAGCGTATTCCAGGTGTAAATTCTTGCAATAAAAGAGGTTCTGTCTCTTGGCAATTCTCAGCCTAGCTCCTTAATCGGTGTCTATCTAGACATGAGTCTTTTATAGGCAGACATGTTTCTAGACTTGGTCGCTTTTTTCAAATGACTTCTGCAGAAGTTGTCCGAGATCTTTGTGCAGAACTCTCCTTAGTTTAGTGCGTTGAGATTGATGGCATATTGTTGTTCGTGAATTAAGTCTCACAATGCGAATTCAAAAAACGCCAATTCATAGGTATTCAACAAATGCATTTATTTATAATTTAAAAAAAAAAATTAATGAGCAATTTTCAAAATATTAATTCTTTTTTTAAATTTCAAAAAAACCTTTTTAAAAATACAAAAAAATATTGTTTGAAAATATTTGTATGCAGTGTAAATTGAACTACCCATATCTATATAAATATTTGTGTGAAATTTCGAAAGTATCGGTTGAGCCGTTTTCGAGATAGTCGAAAGCAAAAAAAAAAACGGTCCTATGAAAAGTACCGTTTTTAGACATTTTTTAAAACTTGTTTTTCTACCATATGATTGGTCGTACCTGAAAATCTACACTGATTTTTTTAAATCAAAATTGTTAGAACTGTTTTCGAGAAAAATAAACTTTAACGTAACTGTTATATGACAGGTACCGTTATTTTTTGAGCTAAAAAAAAATTTCAATTTCCCCTCATTACAATACCTAAAAATCTCTATATACCAAGCTTGAAGCAATTAGGTCCACCCGTTTGGGCTGTAGGTGCCTATACATACAGACAGACAGACATACAGATAGACAGAATTTTTAGACCATCTTTTTTCGTCTTCGCTATCATCGTAATGTCATGTTTGATTGTTATCTCAAAACTTTTTTTCCACGAATGCATAACTTGTCTTATAGTATATGCACGACTGAGTCGCACATTCTTGCTCTGTGGGTGAAATAGTACGATGAAAAGAAACTTTTCGAACAATAACAACAACTCATTTTTGAAAAAAATGGTTAAAACTAAAAAAAATTGACTAAAACTGGAAAACCGATATACCCTAGCTAACGTTAAGAAACCTTTAATATTTGAAATTTAGATGTCGTCTTTTGGGTTCTTATAAATGATATAAATGTCCACTTATGGCCAAATTAATAAAACTGTTAAAACCAGTTTCCGCTGTTATCATGTGTAGCCAAAATCTAAATACGCAGTTCTCTTTTAAAATGCTAACAGAATATAACATACAAAGTTTAATCAAAATCGTAAGAGCGATTTTCGAGCAAAATAGCAAAAAGTTGGCTAAAGGTGGCTTTACATGAAGCTGCGAGCCATGATCTGCAAAAAAAGAGGATGCAAAATATTTAAATCATGATAGAAGGGAAGGTAAAAATGCAGACGTCTTCATGGATGCAGATTATAGGAAAATTATGGATGCAGCTTGAAAATTATAGTGAAGACGAACATGTTCATCTTCATCGTCTGCGCCATGATTGTTGTTGTTGCTTTTTCGTCTGCACTATAATTTGTTGCAGCGCCACGTAAAGCCACTTTAAAACTCAACGGCTCGTTGTATGGAAGCCACCGTTGAGAAAGGCTTCACTGAAAAATTCACAAGGCCATCCTTTAGAAAACAATGAAGAACTATGTCAAATGAAGTTTGAGTCAATTCAATCAATCCGTTGCGAACTTATGAAAGTTTAATCAAAATCTTTAGAGCCATTTTCGAGAAAATCCAAAATGAAAAAAAACCGTTACTTTAAAGGTACCAGTTTGAGCCGGGCTAAAACAAAATAAAGCAAAAACCTCGACAATAGTTTTCCGCAAAGACAGACAAACGGACGGTATGTCGAAAACCACTTTATTGAGTTTCTCTAATCATCGTAATGTCATGTTTGATTAAAACCTCGATTTTTACGTGCAGGTATTGTTTTCATCCCTAAAAAAATCGAGGTTTTAATCAAACAGGTATATAGGTATAGGTATACACTATATATACTAACAGGTGGTGCTCATGTAATTATAATCTTTTTGATTTCGTGTTGTGGTGGAACTTGGCCCACATTCTAAGATCTTTTAAAGCGCTGCGATACTCTATACCTCCGTTGCTCTCATTGACGTCATTTCCCATGGGTTGCTATCATTGCAGCAAAAATGTCGTATAAGGACATAACACGTATAAAGACCGAAAGCAGTCTTATCTTCCAGGTTCGAGCTGAACTGCAGCTTTATGGTGCCTCATGGCCAGGTAATCGACCACAGAGTAAAAAACACTAGACTACGAGTACAGAGTGGACTCGTTCAATTGCAGAGACCAGCGCCGGATCTAGGATTTGTTCAATGGGGGGCAAAAGTTGAATTTGGCGCCCCCCCCCCCAGCAATTTTTTTTTCTTTTTTAAGTTTACGTACAAAACTTGAACTCGTATCGTTAACCTGTTTTTATCCTTATGCTCTAATGCTTGATGCTGTTGACAATAGCTTATGTACGATACATGTCATAAAAGTCTGTGTGACCCAACCTAAGAAAATAAGGTATTGCTAAGGGTTCTCATGTTACTGATTACTCTGGGGTATGTGCCGTAATCCAGATTGATTTGATAATTTTTCTATTTCAATAAACGACAGCAGAGAACCTGCTAATGTTGTTCATAAAAAGTTAAAAGGCTGTATGCTTATTTGTGATTCTGTCCGATATTTTGATTGCACATTTAACTTTTACTCACTGACATACAAAATCATAACTAATCCATAGAACAGCTTTAGTGAAATAGCTCAGTAGTACACAACAAAAATTCTTTTTCATTTTTACTTGCTCTATAGGGCAAGTATTGGTTTCGTGCAGAAAAAAATATCGAGGTTTTAATCAAACATGACATTACGATGACGATGATAGAGAAGCCCAAAAAAGTGGTTTTCGCCATACCGTCCGCCGGTCTGTCTGTGCGGTTGTGTTAATGTGTGCTTTTTCACGTCATGCTGCAGCCTAAACAGCTTGACAGATTTTCTTCAAACTTGGTATATAGCAGTTTGAAGAAAAATGGTTGTCGAGGTTTTTTGTTTGTTTTGTTTTAGCCCGGCTCAAACTGGTACCTTTCATGTAACGGTTTTTTTCATTTTGAATTTGCTCGAAAACGGCTATAACGATTTTGATTAAACTCAGAATTTAACTTATCTTAAATATTTCTAACAAACTTACGTTTTTCGTTTTTGGCTTAAATGGTCGTAACGAAAATCAGATTTAAACGGCTTTTTTAAATGGCCATAAGTTCATCATACTATTGCACCCACAGAGCAAATACGTGCGACCCAGTCGTGCATTTTATTTATTTCAAACATTCAACTATTATCTTTTGATACAAAAATTAGGACTACTTATGAAAAACTCGTACATTAGAAATTTTATAGTTCACTAGCTATTCCGACAGACGTTGTGCTGCCCTAACGAGCATCAGATAGCGCGATGATACAAACCATGATAGATACAAAAATGTTGAAAATTGAGGGATAAGTTTGACTTCTTAATTATATTTATACCGTCCATTTAATTGGTCTAAGATATTAGAACATGGATGATTTTTTTTAAATTAAATAAACTGAAAAAGTACGTATACGCCCGAGTGTTGTTTTTAGGTTGAGAAATGGGCAATTGCAACAAATTTTTCTTTTAAGTTCAATCCGTTCGCTAGTTAACGTTTTTCATACTAAATCAACAGCAGTTTTAAATCAAATCATAATACAAGATAATTTGCATTTGAAAATATTTCAGTTTGCTTTTTCTGATAGCTATAACTTGGCCCCTAAGTCTTATATCACTTTTTTGCTTTTAGCCCATTTCACCCTATTAACAGCTTAGCCTTGCCAAAGATTTTTATCACCTATTCCACGCGCAAATTACAACCTTTCATTCTTTGTGGTTTCTGAGTTAAGTCTTAGTAAACAAACAAATAATATAGAAGATTTTCAAGGACTCGGCGCGTCGAACCTTTCTTCACCGTGTGGCTAAACTACATGATCAACTTTAACCAATCCTTCCAGAAAAACTGATGGAACAATACCAAAGTTTTTTTTAGATGTTTTTTAATCCATCAACATCGTAGCCATCCTTCGATAAAATTTGACTTTTTGTTCCTTGACAGACGGGGGACAAACTATATTTTGACGTGAATATAGTATTAAGTTTTAACTGACTCCCGAAAGCACTAGAATCGCACTTTTCCCAAACGAAACATAAAAACTTGAAATTTCTAAATCCGTCGACATCGTAGATATCCTTTCGATGGAATTTGTCTTTTTTTAACTTGACAAACGGTCTGTGCTTTTAGATTTCAAGAATTCCACATAAACATCCCAAGAATGTGTCGCTTCTATGATTACTGAATTTGTATCGAAGTTGACCCTTTCGTTATTAAATTCTTATTTTTACTTGCTCAATAGGGCAAGTATTGGTTTCGTGCAGAAAAAAAAAATCGAGGTTTTAATCAAACATGACATTACGATGATAGAGAAGCCCAAAAAAGTGGTTTTCGCCATACCGTCCGTCGGTCTGTCTGTGCGTCTGTGCGTCTGTGCGTCTGTGCGTCTGTGCGGATGTGCGCTTTTTCACGTCATGCTACAGCCTAAACCGCTTGACGGATTATCTTCCAACTTGATATATAGTAGTTTGAAGAAAAACGGTTGTCGAGGTTTTTTTTATTTCGTTTTAGCCCGGCTCAAACTGGTACCTTTCAAGTAACGGTTTTTTTCAATTTGAATTTTCTCAAAAACGGCTCTAACGATTTTGATTAAACTCAAAATTTAGCTTACTTTAAGCATTTCTAACAAAACTGCGTTTTTCGTTTTTGGCTCAAATAGTCCTAACGAAAACCAGGTTTTGACGGCTTTTTTTCAAATAGCCATAAGTTCACAACGGCTTGATTGAATCGATTCAAATTTCATTTGATATAGTTTTTTATAGTTTTCTATAGGATGGCTTTGTAAATTTTTCCCTGAAGCTTTTCTAAACGGTGGCTTCCATACAACGAGCCGATAAGTCTTAGCCAACAGTTTTTGGTTTTTTCTAATTTGCTCGAAAACGGCTCTAACGATTTTGATTAAACTTTGTGTGTTATATTCTTTTAGTGTTCTTAAGAGAACTGCGTTTTTAGTTTTTGGCTAAAAATGCAAATAACGGAGATCTGCTCTTAACGGCTTTTTTTCAAATGGCCATAAGTTGTCAACGGTTGCAGCGAATTCACTCAAACTTTGTTTGGTATAGTTTCTTTCCGCTTCCTTTCAGATGGCATTGTTTTTTTTTCATTTTCTTTTTTTTTAAATGGTGGCTCCTATACAAAGAGCCATTAGATTTTGGCCAATTTTTTCGTTTTTTCTAATTTACTCAAAAAAGGCTCCCCCGATTTTTATGAAACTTTGTATGTTACATATTTATATAGAATACTTCAAAGAAACCTGCATTTTTAGTATTTTGCTACACATGACAATAGCGGAAATTGGTAATATCAGTTTTATTAATTTGGCCATAAGCGAAAATTTATATCACCCAAAAGACGACATCTAAATTTGATATACTAAAGGTTACTTAACGTTAGCTCCCGTATATCGAGTCTTCCAGTTTTAGCCAAATTTTTTTTTTAATTTTTACCAAATTTTTCAAAAATGAGTTGTTCTTATTGATCGAAAAGTTTGTTTTCGTCGAAGTATTGCACCCACAGAGCAAGTACGTGCGACCCAGTCGTGCATTTTATTTTTTTAATAACGCTCTTATTGCAGAACATCAAGGCATTGAGCCAAAAAAAATAACTTTTATAGATCCAGGTGCTGAAACGAGTCAAAAATATCAATCATCAACTCAAACTGAAATGATTTATCCATTATTCAATGCTTTAATAGCATTTAGTAAGTAATGCAGAAATAAATTATGATTTTAAGAAAGCTTCCTCATATTTGAAACTTGTTTCAGCAAATAAGATTTTGGAAATGGAATCTTACTTGTAAAGTATATACTTGAAGACCTTTTTTTTAACTTTCGTTTCTTTCTTCATCTTTCAAATTTTGCGCCCCCATGAGGGGCGACGAATTTGTTTAAAGGGCGACGAATGACGAAAGTGGTTTATTACATATTTCTTTCATATTAGGAACAAGAAATAAATAAACATTGCATTACTTTGCCGCCCTGTTCAAATGTTGAATATGTACCTTTTTTTTTTTGCTCTCCTATATTTCTTCATCTTCCATTTGGCGCCCCCCAAGGCCAGGCGCCCGGGGCAAGTGCCCCCCTTTGCCCCCCCCTAGATCCGGCGCTGGCAGAGACCCTAAACTATGCCTTAACTTCACATTCATTTAATAGCCTAACATATATCTTGAGGAAGTTTATATTTTGTTTTTGATAGAAAGTCTTTCACCAAGTGAATTTATGTGCATGAGATGGCATACCATATACGTAAGGATAAAGCTATGAACGTAGATAGGCTTTTGAAAACTAGGTTAACAGAGAAGCAATTATTATACACATAAAGGAGAAGTTGTCTCTGGTTGGTGTGTGCTGACTGCTGAGTGAAGAAATTTGTTCAAAGGTGAATATATTCTAAATGCAGAACGGACAAGGGGTTTCACTGAAAGTAAGAACTTCAAAAACAGATGAGATTTTCATATAAAGGCGGTAAGTTAGGATAGGAAATAAAATGAGATCTTAGTTGATAAGGGTTGGGTAGGAAAAGACTCTAATTGCCGAATAAAGCTGTTTTTGTGTATGTGCACTCGAATTTTGTTGTTCGTGTGTGTAAATATGACTTTTCAATTCATTGAACCAAAGGAACGAAGATATTTATTTTATTTTGTGAAAAGATGGTTCTTCTTGAGTGCTGATGAAATTTCGAATTGCTTTTATAAAAAGGATTTTGTGTGCATGTAATTGAGTTCAACAGGGTTTCAATGTTTGAGTTTTAGTATTTTCATGTATTGAATAATTTGCTGAGTAAAAATAATTCAAGAAATCATAATTGAACTCGAGTTTTTTTTTTCGTTAAATGCAGAATATTTTGAATTACACGCGGAAGAAAAATATTCGATTGAAAATGTTTTTGTGGAGAATGATGGTATGAGGAGGAAGTTGTTCAGATATTTGACAGTTCCTCCAGGACTTCATAAAAATTTTCACTTAGGGATCGCACCCTTATACGAGATATAGTTGGGCATCGACACAGTAAATGAACCACAGTCGCCTTCTTTGTCTAATTTCGTTAGAAGGAATGCCTTGCCTTGCAGCAACCATCCTGGCTTGTTTTTGCAAAGTAATTGGTTTGTTCGATATTTGGTGAAGGCAGGCCACATCTTCCTACATATGATGCAATAAGTCAAATTGCTCCACCTGTGATTAGATACTGATGTTAATTGAGATAAAACAATGCCCTTCACAGCCTCCAATGGAATGTTAACAACTGAAACTTGCCTAGCCAGCTGGCCAGGATGAGCTAGCCCATCTGTTTGTACATTTCCCTGAAAGCCACTATGCTTTGCAACCCAGAGCAGAATGAACTTTAGGTTAGAACCAAGACCATCCAACTCTTCCCGGAATCGCTTGACAAATTTGGAGGAGGTGGAGGTAGAATTTAAAGCCTTGATAGCGGCCGGACTATCAATCAACATAGCGACATGATTGCAAGAACTTCTGCCTGGAAAACGCTGGCAAAGTCAGGGAGTTGGAATGACTTTTACACTTTGAGCTTCCCTGAAAATATACCAACATCTACTCCACTTTCCATCTTGGAGCCATCTATGAAGATAGTTATGTCGAGGTCTCTTATCACATCTTCGTTTTACTATTGTTCTAGAAGGGAACCTATTTTGAACATTTTATAGAGGCTAAGAGATGATTTGCAGTTACCGAATGCTTTGCTCCAGGCATAAAAGGCTATGCAGACCGTTATTACTTCAATGTTCATTTCCCAGCTTAGTTTTTAATAAAGACCGGTTGGATAACGATAACAATTGTCCATTGAGGCGGGGTAGTGTGAAGGTTGTTATTTTTCTTTTGGTTAAAAGAGCATTAGTTCCGTTTTGTTGTGATTAACTCCAAGACCACAATTGGTAGCTCAGTGGATTATAATACAGGAAACACAGAAACCTTTTAATACTACCATTTTTATTGGTAAGGGTAAGGGCAAAGCACCTATTTCTTCTTACGTTTAGAAGAAGATCGATAAGCGATGAACCAATTTTTTTTAGCACATTATTTTTTTTTTCATTGAGTTAAAAGGTCAAGTCTATTGGCACTTTGTGAGGTTCTCAGAAAAAAGTTTTAGTTTTGTATATAAACTTCTGGAAAAGACATAGTTTTTAGAAGCTCTTGTATATTTTTCATCTGTACCTGGTTTATGAAATCGGCTTACCTTATTTGTTCTCAAGCGTTTTAGAAGTTAAGCATTTGTTTGAGCTCAAATAATGTCTCCGAAAAGTTTCATAAAATACAGATTTTTGTATTTTAATTTTTATTAAAAGCTTGTCAAGCTTGTTGTGATAAAATTTAAATTTAAACAGCTTCCTAGCCATTGTAGGTACCTTCCATTGCGTTTCCTTAAAAAAAAGCATCCACACGGATTTATTTTCAAACCTGGTTTATGAAATCGGCTTACCTTATTTGTTCTCAAGCGTTTTAGAAGTTAAGCATTTGTTTGAGCTCAAATAATGTCTCCGAAAAGTTTCATAAAATACAGATTTTTGTATTTTAATTTTTATTAAAAGCTTGTCAAGCTTGTTGTGATAAAATTTAAATTTAAACAGCTTCCTAGCCATTGTAGGTACCTTCCATTGCGTTTCCTTAAAAAAAAGCATCCACACGGATTTATTTTCAAACCTGTATTGGCATGGTTTGTAAGTATTTTTTCTGATTTTCAATAAATTCGTCACTTTAATGCAAACGATCAAGTGTATTCGTTTGTACAGTTTTTTTAAAATCTTTCCTCGAGTTTATTCTTTATTTTTCTTTCTAATATTCTCACCCTAGTAATCCATGTCTTTGTGGTGGCATCCGTATATTTGACATTGAACTCCCTTCTTTTATTTTCAATTTTCTCAATTTTAAAATTTTAAGGACAACGCAAATGGTTTGGAATTTAGTGGGTTCTAGAGGAGGGTGGTCGACGTGAACACATCATTTAGTTGAAAACCAAAGGACTATATAAATAGAAGCAGAAGTGCTAATACTGCGATAAGGAACAAAGTTTTTCGTTCTATTAAATTACAACATCGGTGAATATCTTAACCTGGTCTATAGGTCAAGTATTGTTTTCACCCAAAAAAGGTTCCCCATACCGTTTCTCTCAGTGGATGTGCGGATGTATGCACCTGTGCGCTTTTTTACGTCAAGCAACAGTCTTAAATACCTAGTTTTATTGCATTTTAGACCGACTCAAACTGGTACCTTTCAAATAACAGTTTTTAATTTATTTTAGATTTTCTCCAAAACGGCGTTCTTCAAAAATTAAATTGAACATAAAGCGATTGAGCGCCAATAAAGAAGTCTGATGTTCGGGTTGGTCCCCGTGAAACAGCTATAACAGCAGTCTATGGTGGTAGCACACACAAGTTGTTGTTGTTTCATTCAAAAACATTCAATCAAAAATTTTGATTATATTCAAAATCTAACAAACCTAGGGTGTGTTTGATAATTCTGCTTTTCTCGTTTTTGGTTTAAATGGCCACAATGAAAATTCAAAATCATTCTTTCAAATTGCTATAAGTTCTCAACGGCTTGATTGAATTGATTCAAACAAACTAACTTTGGTATAGTTCCCAACATTTGTCTATATAGCATTGCAATTTTGTAGGTAAAATCTTCTTAAATGGTGGCTTCCATACAAAACTACTAGGTTTTGTCCAATATTTTTTCGTTTTTTCAAATTTGATCAAAAAAGGCTTTAACGATGTTTATTAAACTTTGTATGTAATGTACATATTGCCATGATGAATTTCAAATCACCCAAAAGATGGCATCTACATTTTAAATATTAGATGTTTCTTAACGGGAGCTCCCGTATATCTGGTTTTGCAGTCTTAGCCATCATCAAAAATGACTTTAAAAACTTTGATGTACTTATTGTGGTTTTTTTTGGAGTATTAGGTATGTACATTGAAAACTGCGTCATTAGATTTAGGCTAAAAATCCAAGTATTTAATGGACATCTGTATACAATACAAGCAACTTTATTTCAATACAGGTCTTATTATAACGAAGTAACGGGAACAATTGACGTATCTTATAAAATTGTCAATATAGTCAAAATGCGGGACATAAAACTTCTAAAACAAAGAATTTGAATTTCTTTGCTTCTTTATACAACAAAGATAAGTTGTTATTGCTTGAAATTTTTTTTATCTGCGTGCTATTGCACCCACAGAGCAAGTAAGTGCGACCCAGTCGTGCACTTAATTTTTTACTTGCGATTATAGGTACTATAAGGCAAGTTATGCATTCGTCGAAAAAAAAAGTTTTGACATACCAAACATGACATTACGATGATAGCGAAGACGAGAAAAGATGGTCTAAAAATTCTGTCCGTCTGTATGTCTGTCTGTCTGTATGTATAGGCACCTACAGCCCAAACGGGTGGACCTAATTGCTTCAAGCTTGGTATATAGACTTTTTTAGGTATTGTACAGAATGGAAATTGAAATTTTTTTTTTGCTCAAAAAATAACGGTACCTGCCATACAACCGTTACGTTAAAGCTTATTATTCTCAAAAACGGCTCTAACGATTTCTATTTAAAAAAATTGGTGTTGCTTTTTAGGTACGACCAATCATATGGCTGAAAAAAAAGTTTTAAGAAATGGCTAAGAACGGTACTTTCCATAGGACCGTTTTTTTTGCTTTCCACTATCTCGAAAACGACTCAACCGATTCTTTCGAAATTTCACACACATATAGCTGTAGATAGCTCAATTTGTATTGCTTACCAATATTTTTGAAAAAAAAATTTTTTATTTTTAAAAGCATTTAAAAAAAAAAAATTAAAAAAATTAATATTTTAAAAACTGCTTATTAAATTTTTTTCTAAAAATTTTAAATAAATGTATTTGCTGAATACCTATGAACTGGCGTTTTTTAATATTTTTTGAAAATTTTTTTCAAAAAGTTTTTCAAAAAAAACTTTTTTTCTCAAAAACCGCTCCACAGATTTTTATAAATTTATTCTCATAAATTCAAATTTATCCAAGAAATAAAATGGCGTACTTTTTTTCAGCTCAAATTAGTTTAAGTATTTATTTAAGAATTTTGAAAAATTTATTTTTATCAAAATCTCAAGCCCCTAAACCACTGTCACTCATTAGAGCAAGTTCGTGCGACCCAGTGGTGCATTTTATTTTTTTAACTTTCTTCCCCTCATTGGATTGGGCGTTAAGAGGTATATCATTGGAATGTGAATTCTGTTATGTCATGCAGAAGAAAATCACGGCTTTTCTATTTTTTTAACTTTAAAGGAAAAACTTAAATACAGTCATATTTAAAAAATTTTTTTGGCAACTTTTTATTTCGGGGAATAAAGGGACGATGATACTTAAATACTGATTACGTTTGAGAGGATATTCGAAAGTATTTATTCAAATTTTCCTTTTGTAATGAAATTCAATGTGATATTATGGAACGTGAGAGAATTTCCGAGAAAGGAATTTAATATAACGCACTTGAAGTTAATGTGCTGATGTTTATAGAAAAAGTTATTTGAAAGAAAGTGACAAGTCAAATAAATCAAATGAGCTTGTGTCACAGGAACTTTTCTCATAAAACGGACAATGTGATGTTTTTTGCGGGTTTATTGGTTGAATAACTTGGAATATTATTTAAGAATACAATCTTAAACATGTTTTCATAAAATTCACTTGGAGTTTTATGTGTATGTTTAAAAAAAAAATCAACTGTTTCATATAGAAAAAGGTGGCACTCAACGAAAAAATGTTTCGTTCTTAGCGTAACAAGAGAAATAGTTATAATCTCCAACCGACTATTCCAACTATCTTAGTTTATAATTTTGACTTTGGCGACTGGCGAGCTGTACAATTCTATTTATCAATAATATTGAAAAGATACACAATCAGTCTTAGAATTGAGTCGCTCTTTAAATTCGTCAACTATTTTTGAAGAAAGTCCGATGGGTATTTTAATTTAAGAAAAAAAAAAAAAAACTGTCAAGGTCTAATTGAATGAGAGTCGAATCATAAGCCATTTAAATAGTTTTGGGAAACTTCGTATCGTCGGCATAAGTCGGCTGTGTGTCAATTGCGTTAAAATGCTGGCTAAATTTGATCCCCTGGCTTAATATTGACGTTTGCGTCGAAATGGACACAATTTTAGCTTTTTGCTGTGTCAATTGGATTAAAAGGGATATTTTTCATCTACTTTGTGCCATTATTTCCCACTTAAAAGTCAAATTTTTTCTTAAAAAAACCATTGTATTTTGATGAAATATGTATATTAAGTTTTAATACTAAAGACAGCTTAAACAAATACCAAAATAAAAATTGACTAACATAAGATATATTTTTACATGTTTTTAATTGATTTTTCACCAATAATTTTATTTTATAAAACAACAATTCCAAATTTCTGTAAAATATTTCCCATCGCAGATAATTTATTTACTAATTTTAAAAAAGTGATTTGAGAAAAAGAAAACATTTGAAAAAATAAACAATCAATTTCTTCCTCAAATTGTTTTATGTTTTATAATAATTTTTTTAATTCTTTTAAAATATCAATGTTGTATCACAAGTCACTCAATTAAATGGGAAAGGAGAGATCGTGAAGTATGAGTAAGCGAAAGCAAACAAAGATAGTTCATATTTATCTCCATCTCTCTTACACCTGCATAAGCAAGGAAGACGTCAAAAATGAACCCAATGGCTAAAATTAAACCTGCTCTGGCAGCAAGCTAAATAATATCCCAATTTAACCTGTCAAAATTTAGCCATGTGATCAAATTTAGCCAGCATTTTAACTCAATTGACACACAGCCTTAATGACCAATTCGATGTCGATGATTGAAAAGATGAAAAGGAGAGGACCGAAATCACTTCCTTGGGGGAAGTAGCAAGTAAAGAAATGGAGAGCGCATTTCTAAAGCGTACCTACATTGTAGAAGCGGTTTTTCAGGTAAGAAGATATCCATTTCAAAAAGATAGGTTCGAATCGAAACCTAGTATTAAGTTTAAAGATTTTCAAACTATGGGAAATTTTGTCAAAGGCCTTACTAAAGTTGTTTTAGATAACATCTATCTTCCATCCAATTTCCAATAGCTAACAGCGTAAAGGAAACTAATGTGATTTTTGTGGTGAGGTTTTCCATACCTGGGGGAATTCACCTTTCCGTAAAGTCAAATTGATGATTGATTTGCATGAGGGGAAAAGAGATTAAGATCACTTGAAGTTTCACTGGTAAGGGAAAGAGAGGAGGGATATCCATCAGGCTTTTTTTTTAGTTGACGAATAGAAAATGTCTTGGGATCGTTTACAATGTTGGCTTGAGTTTCAACTAGCTAAATATCGTTAATAAAGAGTATTGTAAAGATCAGTGAATTGATAATATGTTCCGAGATAATTAAAAGAATGAGTAAGGGACCCTGATAGAAGAGACACCTTCCCACGTTTATTTCTCTTATTTCGTAGAGAACCCAACCTTGCCGTTCTACGTTGTGAAACTGGTGCAAAGGGAGTTATTGTAATAGAGTTATAAATTTCTCTAAAGATTAAAGCAACATCATCGTTTACGGAGAGACTATCTAAATTAAAAGATGCTCTATTGAGAAGTTCATGTATTTCTCAGAATTTGGATTTATGAAAATCAAATAAACAAATGATAGTAGGTTATTATTGATGTTCTGGTTAGGTCATTCTTGAAATATGGAGAAAAAACGAAAATACAAATAAAGGGGTCGGTTGAAAAAATAAGATCAATTTGTCTTCCCATGTAATATGACCAACCATAACCACTAACTTGGCAAAATAAAACTATCTTTGAACATCGAATAACAATGAAGAAATCGCCAACATTGTTGGCACTTTTTTCAAGCAATCATTCATAGATGGTTCTTATGTACCTGATTCAGGTTATTTCTGCTATTTGCCGAGCTTCTATGTTATGGTTCATTTCTTCCTCCTACTATCGACAAATCTTACTCAATGACGAATTTCTTCCCGACCCTGTTAGACGTCTACGTCTAGCAATTAACTAACCAAATGCTCTTCAGCTCTCTCTTCAACTCTCACCAAAATTAAGAAAATATCTTTCGTAAATATACAAAAACGGTCCAAAGAACTTTCACATACCCTTCTCTTAAATGTAAATTCATGTTAATCACCTTTTCTTCTCTTTTTCTCTACCTCCTCCATAACCGCCGATTATATTTAGCCTGGATTCAATTCACGACTTTGGTATATTATGGCACACATTGACAATATTATCATAAAAGCCAACGAACACACCACTGGTTTTGTAAAACGATGATCCAAGGAATTGTCCAACCCTTACGCCACCCAATCTCTCTACATAACCTTTTTTAGCCAGCTACTTCAATGCTCCTGCCAAAGTTGCATATACATATGTATCTCTAGAACCGGGAGAATTCGAGGTTGTTTCCTTGGATTTGTTCTTCGCGGTCGGTCTTCGAATGTTCCTTATTTGATCCTGTCCCCTATCAAAATCGCTTTCAATAAATTAACCAAGGACGATGACAAATAATCGATATTTTCTTAATTTACCGACTCTTCCCGGTTTCTGTTGACTCTGAAAATTTACAACTCAAATTTTTCTAACTCCCGTAAACTGAGAAATACTCGCCTTCCTTCCCATCACCGTGCTTTTTATGGTTCCAACGAACCTATAACAGGAAAGATGCGTAGGGTAAACTTGAAAAAAGACTTTTTTGACTTTAGTGAGTGCTGAGGATTCCTTGCCCTAAACTCTTTCTCCGGAAGCATCCACCTAATCCAATCTAATCATATTATTAAGTTTAAGTTAGAGCTTTAAAATTCAAAGTCTTAAATTAGATAAAGCCAAATAAATGGGGGTGTTGCCATGTTATCCATCTACATCCTTACCTATATAGGAAATGTGGAATCCATACTTTCTTCTCTTTGCCTATAATACTTATTTTCACCTCTGTCCCTTACCAGAGTCCTCCAGACACAATATTTTCATCCTTTATGTGTACATTCTTAAGTCACTCATATTGTTTGCCATCCTCGAATCCTTTCATAAATAATTGCTTCCTTTCATCGTTCGCCTGCTTTGATTGAATGCCACATAACATCCTTATTTTGTTTCTCATTTTGTCAGCTTTAATTGCAAACGATGCTTATACATAAGTCAGTGCAATCTGACGCTAAGGTACTTTGTCTTGCACTCATCAAAAAAACACCTGGGGCTTGGTATATAATTTGACAAGCAAAATATCTCGGAAGATTTTGGCTGCTTGGGGAAAAGCTTTTCCATCACTTTGAAGAGGAAAAAATATTTTGGAAAAATCTTCTTTTCTAATTCCTGTCATATAACCCATATTAGTGATTGAAAAAGGCCAATAAATAAAGGGAATACAAAAATTTTAAATTATAAGTCAGGCATTGAAAATTGCTTTCACTTTAATTAAGCTCGAACATATATACCATAATACCAATGAAGAAAACAACACCCATGATAGTTTTCAAAAAGGATCCTATGTACAAATCTGAAGCCGGATAAGGTTAAAGGTATTAGAAGGATTTTTTTGTGGGCCTCAACAACCTGTTGAAAGTTTTAATTTTGTTGAAAACATGAACAACTTCGTACAAAACAAGGGATGTATATCCCTATCCTTGGAAACAACATACATATGTACACACACACACACAGTGAATATGAACATACATGTCCAAACAATTCTGCATTGGAATTCGAATTCGACTATAGAATGCAAAATCCCACGAGGAGTTGACTTCTGCGTTACAGACAACAAATAAAACTTAAAAGCTTTACTTCAGCCATTGATAGCAAAAGTCAGTTTGGCGCAGATGTGTTGCCACTGAACTGAATTTTTAGGATTCAACAAAAAAGTAATAATACTTTTTTCAATGATATACATAGGTACCGTATCTATGAGTAAAGCCTCAGCTTTCATTTTAGGAAGTAGTTTATTATGTGTTCGTATTTAAAGAAGAAGTTAAAGATTTTATATTTAGGTCAGTATTTTTTCGAAGATGTCAGTGGGCAGACAGACGTTTACAGTCGATTGGGAGCGATATGGTCGAATGGTATAACCGATTTTTTCTGGCCAGCGCGGTTGAAGGTCATGATTTGGATGATACGTGGTTCCAACAAGACGGGACAACAAGCTTTATACTAAACGACTAATTATGGCTTGATTGCGTGGTTGCGTAATTTCACGTTTTGGCGATGTCAATTAACCACCAAGATCATGCGTTTTGACACCGTTATATTCGCTTCTAAAAAAACTGTATTTACCCATATAATCGCTTAACTTTAGACGTATTAAAAACCAATATAACTAAAGTTATATCCGAGATACCGCCCAAAGTATTAAAAAGCGGTTAAAAATTACCTAAAAAGAATCGCAAGCTGCGAATGTTCCCGAGGCGGCCATTTGAATGATATTGATTTTCACTCTTAATGACAGAATTCAAACTTTGAAATGAAATTAAATTTTCACCAAAAATGCTTCACTATCTAATCAAATTGCGGAAAAGACCTGCACCTGAGTCTTATAATTATAAGAATCAAGTCTCTCTATCTAGTCTGAATTATAATTCACATAGCGCATCATGCAGGACGAAATTTGGCGAATAAATCAGAACGTTTAGAAAGTGCTTTTTGGAGAGAATGATTTCTGTGTTGATCGGTTTTGCGATACTTGATATAAGCTGACAATGATATTTACAAAAATGACTAAAATCAATAACGTGCTTATCTTTGGGATTTCCTTTAAGATCTGCTTTTATTTTTTTAGATTCATAACTTCCACTACGGTAATTTACTCAAGTTTTTGTTATAACTTCGTGTGAGTGACTATTAGGAGTTCTTAAATAAAATTTCATTTTCAGTTTTTGACCAAGAAAAGAATACGCAACATAATAAAAATCTGGTTTTAAATCCCTTATAAAATTATCCATAAGTTGGTTTCAGTAAAGGTTTTTTTTCATTTAATACATATTGTATATGTAGGTAAACGAATTTTATAATTAAAGCCAAGTTTCTTATCAATGAAATCTAATTTTACAAGAAAGATTTGTATACATACAAGTTAAATAAATTAATAAAAATTATTTAAACGGTTTTTTTTTTCAAAAATGACAATTGGTTCCAACTGCGGGGCATGAAATCATAAATTATCCCAATATAAATCCTCTTTTCCAAAAAGCTTTCTTAATTCGCCCACAATGGAACTGTAGCCATTTTCGTTATTCCAAATTCCAATACTTCTTAATTTACACAAAAATTCCGCTGCTGGATATTGTTGTATTAGCCTTCCAGGATATAAGAACTCGGTAAAACTTTCAAATTGCATGTTCTCTAGAAAGTCCTTTGAAATATATTCCCATTCTCGCATGTGCTCAGAGGATTATAACGTTTTACTGTTGCGATTTTTTCGTTGATAACTTCGATAGATTTTATAATAAACAATTTAAAAAAAAAGTCCAACACCATCAACAAAAAAGTTATAAATTATGATCCCTCGAAAAATAAAATCTCATTACGTTGTTTTCGCATAATAAATCCATCTCATTTGTCTTTAATAACGCCAAAAACCGGATCGAATAAACAAAAATAAATTGAACAGTGATGGTTAGAAAAGTCTTTTAGTAGCAGACAAGAAAGGATTTCTTTAAACTTAAAGCAAGATAGGATAAGCGACATGTGCCATTTGTAGCATCACAGTAAGAGAGTTTTTCAAATTGTGCATAGATAGCAATGTTTTCTATACGTTTATTAAAGTTATATGTAGTTTAACTCAGTTTTCAATTTTTTCTTCTCTGTGAGTTGTGAAGAAAATGGGTTTATGAACAATATAATTGTTTCGATGTTCTGTTCTGTCTAAGAAAGAAGTTATCAAAAAAAAAAAAAACACTTTTTAATGTCTTACAGTTTCAAGAATGTTGATACCAAGTATTTGTCCCCGCGGATAATTATCGTGAGAACGACGAAGGAAACAGGTTATCGAGAATAAGCTGCGAAAGCTAAATAAATAAAATGTACGACTGGGTCGCACGAACTTGTTGATAATTCCATAAGGGCTATGTATTAAAAAAGCAAACATATTTCAAAAAATCTTAAATTTTTTTAAGAATAAAAGAGTTTATTTGGAAAAATTAGGTACACAACAAATGTTATTGCTTATCATCCATCCAGGAAAAAAGTATTGGAAAACTTTCGATACATTTTTTTAAAATTTTTTTCGATTATGTGGATACATAATATAATAATTTGTAGTTTGCATCAGAAATATAATGTGAAGAAAATTCAATACATACCCGTTTTTAAAATATTGCGAAAACCAAATTTGTTTTTAGCAAATTATTAAAAATCAAAACAAATTTTTTTTTTTTTAGAATTTTGAAATGCCATATCAATAGGTTTTGATTGACTTCCTGTGTCGAAAGTTTTATTGAAGTCATATAAATAGTTCAACGAGAAAACAATTAATTAATTACAAATTACAAAAAAATCATTCTAAACTAGAGATAGACTTTCGTCAAAAATAGCATTCTGAACGTTTTATCAAAATCGTTGGAGCCAATTTCGATTGAATCAAATTTCGTCTTCACGATCATATGACAGGTACCGTTATTTTTAAGGCCTAGAGTAAAAATGAAAAATTACCTCCGGGAGACTGCAATATAAATACTCAATACAAAATTTGAAGTAAATCGGCAAATCCGCTCAGGCTGTAGATGTGCAAACAGATAGACAGGCAGAGACGGAATTTGCAGACCCACCTAAAATCTCAATCCACTGTACCACCTTTCTTTCATATCTTTTTATTTTTTCTCTCCTTGCTCGTTCATGTTAAATCATTATAAGGGTATTCAAATCAACTTGAGTGCGAGTGAATTCTAAAAAACAAAACAAAAAAATAAAAAAAGCAGTGCTATATTAGCAAGAATTTCGGAAACAACAAATTTGGTATTAGGACGTCGTATTAGTTCTGTGTAGCTCCTTAGGCTGTTAGGTGCTGATACAGATAGACATACAAATAGACAGTATATCATCGTAATGTCTTGTTAGATTTTTTTTTGCATGAATCCATAACTTGCCTTATACATAATAGCTATATGATAGCAAGTTAAAATAAACTCATAGTTGAAAATGGCTTTTTTGTTTTTTTATGTCATCAAAACAACATGGCCACCACATGACGCTAAAGTCTACCACGCCAATTGAAAAACCATTTACATTGCTTTTTGTGGTTTATTTGTAGCAAATTCAAACTGAATCCCCTACCTGCAGGAAGTTTAACCTTGTTTGAAGCATATTATGGATGCCTTCTAGAATTGCCACTATCTTGGTTTTATGTCAGACAATTATTGTAAGATCTATTCCTTTTTTTGGTTTTGAATTCACGGAATAAATAGGAACTAATAAAAAAAAAAAAACTAGAAATAGGGGGGGGGGCGATAAATACTCTTCAATATAAGAACTTAAATCTTAAATAACTGTACTGTTTTATTTTATATTATTTTTTTGAGAATCGTTTTGATACTATACGTACAGCCAAATGGAAATATTCGAAACAGTAGCTAATAAAGAAAGCAGCATACAACAGGAAGTCATCGCCCTGCAGTGGGTGTTGTCTTAAGAGGAGCACTGTATTGTATAGCTCAAACACCATATCCCCTCCACCCCTCCAGCAGAAAATACAATAAAAATACTGTATTTACGGTGCACTTACTCCTCCGAACAACGATATAAATGTTGTATAGAAATTATGACTTTGAAGGACTCAGACAGAGGTGGAAAGGATATAATAACAATAAAAAAGGATATTTTCCTGGCTGAAAAACTACTCGAAAGGGTGCGCTGACGGTCTGAGAGTGTATGGTGACCAGAGGGCGACAACCCTCAACTTCCATTGTTGATCTTTCGCTTTAAATGTAGATAAAATAAAATCCACAACTGGGTCGCACGAAGTAGCTGTTATGTTAAAGGTAATCGCAATGAGTTTTGAAAAAAACAAATTAGAAAAATCTTGCAATGATATTTCAATGCGGCCAGTTGTACAACTGTGGTTCATCTTTGGATACAAATTTAAAAACGACTTACCCAGGTTCGTGTGCACACAATTAAAATTTAGACGCTGGTTTAAGAATGGTTCAAGAGTTAACCCACCGATTTTCGAGGATTAAATAAAATTGACCCACGGATCAAGAATTCAAGAATGAGGTTCAGTGCTGAACCACTATAATTGTACAACTGGTACTCAATATATCTATCTAGGAAAAAAAGTATTAAAAATGGTTCGACCAGTTTTTTTTTTCAAAAAAAGGTTGTGTTTGAAAAACTTTTCACACAAATATTTTGGAATCTGTTCGAGAATGTAAATATGTAAAATGGCAATTTGTAGTTTACATCTGGAAAAGCATCGTTAACAAAATTTAATACATCCGTTTTCAAAATGTTTCAAAAACCAATTTTTTTTATCGTTGGAGCCGTTTTCGAGAAAATTGGCAGGTACCGTTGTTTTTGGGACTAGTGTAAAAATTAAAATAATTTTCCGAGGGACGACGTCCAAACAATTACTAAATACCCAATTGGAATCAAATCAATCCGTTCAGACTTAGACAGACAGACAAACGGACGGAATTTCCAGACCCATTTTTTCGACTTCTCCATCGTAAAGATATGTTTGATTTTGATTTGAATTTTGTTTTTCTTTTTTGCACGAATCCATAACTTACCTTATACAGAGTATACCTAGTTATTATACTCACAAGTGAAAAATACGTATGTGTGCACCTGCTACTTCAATCGAGGGTTTGAAAAGAACGTTCAAATAGATTTTTAAAAGGTTCTAAAAGGTTAAGGCGTCATTCTGTAGGCGGATGATTATCCCTTTGAGAGTTCGATTTCGATAAAACACTTCAGATTGACTTATAAGAATTAATTTAGCCCAATGTACGAAAAAAAAACAATGCACACTTTATATGTCATACATTTTGAATTTTAGGACCTGATGGTATTTTTTTTAGTTTCACGAAAATGGCAGGAAGTTAAACGACTTTTCTTCGAATGTGTTTACCAAAGTTTTTATGTGGAAATCAAAATCCAAACCAAGTTAAGGAGAAATTTAACGTACTGCCTGCTTGGTACTCTTGGAGCTGATTAAGTGTGCTATTAAGTGAAAATGAGTTTCATGTTTTTTTTTCCTTAAAAAGAACGAATCGGGTGCATGTTTTTGGGGTTTACCACGATATCTAGAAAAAAAATGTAGAGCAGAAAAATCTAGAAAGAGAAAATCTAGAAAAAATATAGAATTACCAAAATCCAGAAAACACAAAATCTAGAAAAATTTAACCTCGAAAACCAAAAATTGAGAAAAAAAATCTAGAATTAATATTAATTTTCATATTATTGAATTCCCGCCTGCGAATTGTAACATTTGTCTCAAAAATTAATACTAATTCTAGATTAAGAATTCCTATAAAAAAAATCTAGAACACTATTTTTCTAGATTATTCTAGATTTTCATCTTTCTAGATTTTTATTACTTCTAGATTTTGTCTTTCTAATTTTTTTTTTATAGATTTTGTCCTTTCTAGATTCTGTGGCTCTGGACAACGTCGTGATCCCGTGTTTTTTATTAAATATATAAGAAGAAATTAACATTACATAAGTGAAATACAATCGAAATCTTTCTATTCCGGTGAAAATGTACTTTAAGTCTCGATCTCTATCCTGCTATTTACAGTTCCCTACATTAGTTTGGAGGATAATCAACCTGAGTACATCGCCGAATTCAACGTCTTTTACAGACATAATTATTTTTAAATTGTCTTACTCTAAGAATCTCTGCTTATTACAACTTCAATTCTCTTACTTCTGCGCCAGGAGCAGTGATACAAAAAATAGCCGTCACAAGACGCCGCAGATGTGAAACATTCAAGCTTACATTACAATTCATAATTTAAAAAAAAAACTTAAAACAAAATATGGCGTGAAATAATTTTTAATAATTTAGTGTTTCGTTAATAAAATCAATATACTGGTCTTATATTTTATTATAATAACAATTATTAAAGATTATATTAATTTATAAATAGAATTAATTTTTTCCTCAGCCCACCCATCAAATCCCCAGACCACAGCCATACACCCAGCCCACCTAAAACTACCAACCAACCATTCACCATTTTTAACAAATTTTTCCCCACCCACCTCTTTACACCTAATCCACCTGCAACCACCTTCCATTTTTGTCGACCCCCCCCCCCCCCTAACAAAGCAAGTCCCCCCACACCACCACCATAAACCCAGCCCATCTACAACCACCAACCAAACATCCATCATTTTTGACAATTTTTTCTTCACCCCCCAGCCCAAACCAAATTTCCCAACCAGTAACCACATACCCCACCTACAACCAACCACCCACCATTTTTGTAATTTTTTTCTCACCAACTTCCCCATCAGTAACCACCCACCCCACCTTCAACAAACCACCCACCATTTTAGTCAGTTTTTGCCTCCAACCAACTACCCACCATTTTTGACATTCCCCCCCCCCCCCTCCAACAAAATCCTCCATACCCCGTGCTCCACTACCACCCCATCTTCTCCACCACTACAACCCCACTCCCACCAACGACCACCCAACCTACAACCACCAAACACCCAACACGCTCCAGTCACATTTTGAAAAATTTTATCGAGCGTCATGCCATTTTTCGTGACGATTACGATCGATTTTACTGCCTTGCCTAGGTGCGCTAATAGATGTTTCACATCAAAAATATTTTGAGCCGAGATTTTCAGCATGGCTTTCCAATAAAAAACGCTACTCCATTATGCTTTTAAAATAAATAAAAGCTTAAAATCTGCGGTAATAGTAGACTTTTTAATGAAAGCTACTATTTAATTGAGTTCTTTCAAGCCAGACACTGAATTGATAAAAAGCGTTAAGGATGAATGGAATATGATAGTCAAAGCTTAATTTAGTCACATTCCTTTTGTTTGGCAGTTGGTTGATTATTTTGAAGGTCCCTACAAAGGGCCCATTGTTAAGGATTTTGTATAATATATGGATAATAGAGTAAGGATTAAGAGTAAGGATTTGTCAGCTCTATCGCACTATTATGTGTCAAACTCAATTTTCCTCTTTCCAAAAGTAGCATCGGACAGATTATGTCGTCCAGTTTTCACGAAGATGTCCTCTTTCACTAAGTATTGCTTCGACAGTTTCAGTTGCAGAGTTATGACTATACCCTAATACTCAATTAATACAATACACGCGGTATAAAAGGTTGGATAGAGTAAATAGGATAGGGTGGGGCACTTTTGATGATGAGGCACTTTCGACTTCCTTAATTCCAGAGAAACGGTTTGACCGATCGCAAATCGTGACAGTTCTTCTTCAACGTTTGCTGCGATTTTTTCGCTGATATTTTTTAAGCTTTTGGGTATCTCACTGTCAAATTATTGTGCTATACAAAATACTTGAAGTTTTCATAATAATTATTTCAACTCGCACAATCGTCTTTTTTGAAATAAAAAACTACTCTTTTGTTAGAGTTTCGAAAACTCTTCAATATTGTTTCATATTTGTAATTTGATAAACAAAGTTTCATATGAAATTCAAAAAATATTTATAGGTATGTTTATTTAGGAAGAATTTATTTGAAATATTCAGAAAAAGTGTCGAATCTGCCCATCCTTCTCTACCGATTCCGTGGGTTTTAAACATAATGTATATTGCAATGGAAGACACAAATTGAGTGTGGTCAGATACAATCTTTATACTTAACGGGTAGTCTGAAATTAAGCTCGAGAGCCAAGTATTACGTAGCGGAAGAAATATAACAGGGAAATTGTTTCAAAGTAGAGACGCAACTCCGTTTTCTTGTTATATCGCTTAGGAATAACTATAAATCAAGGGGCGACCAGGAACATAACCACGATGTTCAAGCGCAAATATGTTTGCGTAATACTTATTTCACCCATAAATTTTAAGACTCTTTTCTGAATGTTATTCACGTGTGTTATAGGACTTCCTGATCAGATATATATGAATTATACTCAAACTTTGGGTGGATCGTGGATGGATGCCTTGTTGGTTGTAGCTCGATCTAGTGATATGTATAATTGCAACGAACAAAGATACCTTAACTGTTCAAATGTGTGTTCATTCCGGAAAGGGTGGTTTGTAATAAACCCAATACCAAAAATGCAAAGCTGTTCAGTTTCCTCGACGCCAGTGCAACTCTTGATGTGAAGAAATCTCAAGACCTTCTGCTTTCATTGAAAAACTTCATGTATCTACATAAGTGTCGTTAATAGAAATTGAAAAAAAAATGTTTTAAAATTCATTGTTTACTTTTAAAACAATTTAAATTTATTAAATACAATAACGAATTTCATATTTATTGAAAGACTTTTGTCATGGCTTAAGTATAACAAATTTCAATCAACCAAATTAACTCCCGAAACTTTGTAAACATCATCAAATTATATTATATACGTAGGTATGTAAGTTGGTGGGAAAAAGCAATTGTATCACACAATAAAATTTCAATGAATATCAACAATAATGTCTAGACAATAAATTTGACGATAACATGAACACATCCTATGCAATAAATTTGAAAATATAATATATTCCTTTTATGGGTTACGTTAGATGATTACATTACCTATTCACTGCAATGTTTTGTGGGTTGGATTCACCTTCGTATAACTGGTGTATAGCTACATAGCACATTATAACAATATGAGCGTTTTTGCAAGGATGTTGTTCGAACGCAAAGCGATATTCCTGTGTTTAAATGTATTCAATGACTTGCCTAATATTTTAAACTTCTGTCATAATCGTAACTTAAATATTAGACCTATCGATCAAAATGTTGACGTATTAAATTCAGGACGTGTGTGATATACCACGCCCTTCCATTAAATACACAAATCTATTAAAATAGTCTCATATTAACTATTGTTCCAAGAAGCTTTGCTTTCTACGAATATTTGTTAAAATAAAACTTCAATTGTATGTTAAAATATCTGATTTCAATAAATTGTTAATTAATAAACAATTTAATTAGACAGTTAGAACGAGATTATTATTAAACGTATATTCTAGAAAAAAAAAACTAAAAAGGCAGTGTTTTTGGATGAACTCCCAATATGTCATGCTCCAGGTTGGAGCAAAATTGTTTCAACCAATTTTGAGGAAATAAATACAAAATGCTAAATATTTTGTATGAAACTGAGCAACCGTTAAAAAAATTTTCATCTGCGGAATTGCAAGGTCCTTTAAAAGCTATCCTTAAGATACACAATTTAACACGCTTTGATAATTTTATAGATGACCTTTGAAGTACCCCGTGGCGTAGTGGTTAGCGTGTCAAGCTGCCAAACCGAAGATTTTAAGTTCGATCCCTGACTCCACCTTAGCTCTTTTCCGGGGTACTGCCTCCAAGAGTAAATTATGTCATGGAAAGTGCTTCTCAGTAAGCCGTCTAAATTCGGCGGTAAATTTTAGGTCCCTTCCATTCCATCTGAATATCAACGCACACACAGGAATGTTTGAGAGTGTAAGTTACAGGCCCAGGCTCCGCTTGGAACTGTTGTGTCAAGTATTTATTTTTATTATAGATGACCTTTTCAACTTATGACCTGTTAAAACATCCTTTAAACCAAATTTCAATTTAAATTTATTTTAAGCCAAAATACTGAAAACGCACAAAGTAAAATCAAAATTGTTCTCCGATTTTTGCATTGTTTGAAATTAATTTAAATTTTCGTGGCAGCCGGGTTAAGGTCATCACCAATATGAACTATTAAGGGTGAGGTTCTGGCAATTTATGCAGCAAAGCGGACAAAAATGCGGATAAAGTCATGAGGTGAGTCGTAAATAGTGAATCCCATCAAAAACAATTAAGGGACGTACATATAATATAGGGTTGAAAACATTTTTGAAAGCTATTTAAACCGCTGTTTTGTGGCCTTTGATAAATTAAAGGTCGTATACGGAAGTGTATAACACTGAAGGCTATTAAGCCTATTAAACTGTTTATAGGAGCATTTAAAAACTAAACCAAAGAGTAATTAACGTTTTCGTATTAAGCGAGGTTAACATATCAATTTACATAAATATCCTATCCGAAGCATGCAATGAAAGGTAATCGTGTTTGATAAAACCATTTAATTTTTTTTTTATTGAAAGAAGTTTCGTCGTTTTTTGCTAATATTGATAGTTGGACATGCGGACACTATGACATAAGAGCAACGCAGAACGTTCATCCACGAAGTGTTCAGAAAAATAAGGGAAACCGATCGCAGACCACAGAGAAAACATTTGATGCTAGGTCATCGTTTTTCTATGCCTATTATGAAGAAGCGGCTGATACAGTCAATTTGCATGTTTTGGAGGTATCTTAATCGGATCGAAAAAAGTGCTTCGAAAATTTGTTTAAAAAGCTTGCGAAACATTTTTTTTGCACGAATCCATAACTTGCCTTATAGCAGGTACCTTTAATCGCAAGTAATAATCATGAATTATTGGTTGTTTTTATTCAATTTTATTCATCTTGTTTCCGACTTCAATTGATGCTATTCTTGCTTGGAAATTCTGCTAATTAAATCCTTAAATTTACCTTCTATCAAACTAACCACATTTTCTACTTTGTAAAATTCAGTTTTTGATCCTCCTGCACCACCACTTCGATCCCTTCAATAAACTAAGAAATTCTTTGATGGTTTTATATTATAGAGCCCTGTTAATGTGATAGGATACGACAGCGGGTGGCCGAAGTAGAAGTCGTTTCTCACGAAGCGAAATCTTCTTCTGAATCCCAATATTAAATCCTTACAAACAATGGTCAAGCCACTCCCACCTTTCTCAAACCACAACAATGAAAACAGGGTTAGGAATTCTTTATGTACATATGCACACCCATAACCAAAGCCATTTAGTACGTCCACAGGGAAAATGACTTCTTTCTAGTGCGATTTTAATAATTTTGTATATAGCAAGCAAAAAAAAGCAGCAGTACCCAAATTTGAGAACTAACATTCACTACGAGGAGGTGGGTGAAAGTTGTGTTGCGGAGTTTCGGAGGAATGGTTTGATACCTGAATCTCTGCAAACAATTCTACACACGAGATATCCCATTTTTGGTTATCAACTCTGTTGGAGACACCGAGACCGACACCGACTCTGAGTTTCACTCCACTCCTAAAACATGTTCTGTTTGGAATTAGGAGTCAGATGACAGTTCGGAAAAAGTTAGATGCAGAAAACTTCCTAAAAATTTTGAGGATCCTTATTATTATTTTGCCGTTATGCTATCAGAGGAATAGATAAGCTTGTGTGTGGTGAGGACTTTATTCAACTATGTGTTTGGGGATTTAATGGTGATGTTGTAACTGGAATCATATACTAGTAACTGAAATATGACCACAATCACGTATTACAGTTTATTTTTCCGGTTCTTCTATCGTATAGATACTTTTTCAAGGGTGTTGCTTTTGCGACGCGGACTCCCCTTTATTTGCTGAGTGTCCTGTGTCCTTCTTTGAGAAGGGTTGTACTATTAGGGCAAGTATTGGTTTCGTGCAGGAAGATACGAGGTTTTAATCAAACATGACATTACGATGATAGCCCAAAAAAGTGGATATTCCTAGACGTAGACAAGGTTGCTCGATCGAGATTTTGAATATAAATATTTTCATCAACTTTTGCAATTACATCATCGAAATTATTTTTCCATTCATTCACATTTCTATCTGATAAAGATAGAGCAGAACCATGGGATAGAGCAAGTTGGTTCCATTCTTTAAATGGGGACGCATTGGTATGGAAGATTTTTGACAAAATAGACTTCTGAAGACAGTTTTATTACCTCTATTCATTAATTTCGCAATATAGTCCGCATTCGCTTTCAAATTCTTTATGTAAATAGGAGTAATACCTGACTCCACGTAAATAGCATAATTTGGAGTAGAGTTTGGTAAACGCAGTAATCCTTTGAGGACATGCCTATGAATCTTTTCAAAGGCTTCGAAATGAGAGAACCCAAAAACTTGCACCCCATAGCACATTCAAGCATTTAATGTTGTATTAAAATCTCGATATTTTGAGGCCAGATCCATGTTTTGATTGGCAAAAAATTTTGGCCACATTATATAGCTAATTTAGCTTCATTACTTTTAGCATTAGTATGCTTAGCAAAGTTCAGATTGTGTGTCAACAAAACTAAAAACTTTTGCACAACTTCAATAAGTGGTGTTATTAAGAACCCAATTTTCTTCTGATGCGTGTCTTCTATTTTGCCGGGATTCAAAAACTAGAATTTTGGATTTTTGGGTGTTAATATGGAGGCCCAAAGTCTCGCAAAAATCGTTAAGCCTATTTATTTGCAGTTATGCAATGACTGATCGTCAGCATAAAGCAGGACTTTAACTTGAATATTGGCTAAGGATACTCCGCCAGGAAGAAGGTCACAAATATCGTCGATGTACAAGGCAAATAGTAGTGGACTGAGGATACGTCCTTGAGGAACACCTGTTGTGGTTAAAGCCCTATGAATTTTGAAAGAAATCTTTGAGTAGTGAACCTGTTTTATTGGAGAATTAATTAACTAGTATCTTAAACTCATTTTGACAATAGTTTTATTAGTTACAGATTTATAACATTATAGATAATTCATATCCAGAAGCTTTATTAATGTGCCATGAATCTGTAATAAATTGTAGAGTTCTTTTTTCTACCACCTTCTTATGGCAAGGCACAAATAACTTTTCAGTAAAAATGCAACTTACTTTTAAAACTGATGTTGAAACCGTTAACCATTGCCAAATACTTCTAGCTGAAGTTTTGTGAATGAGTCCTTTTGTAGCATTTTAACTTAAAAATACGGATTTAACTTTTTCAATCGAAAGAACAATTCCAATAAAAAAAGCTGATTAAAAAAAAAAAAAAATATTCAAGCTAGTAGACTTTAATCTATCAACAATGATTACTTTCAATTCAACGCAGCCAGTGTTTTCTAAGAATAAAAACAAACCAAACAAAAAATCTTTTAAACCCTTGTTGCTCTACAAAGAGTTTCCGAAATATCAAATCCTCTTGTTTTCTAGCTTTGAAAAGATTATGCTTTTCTGAGAAAAGCATAAAATCTAAGATAAAAATAATATTTTATAAATTTCGCATGAAATATTTTGTATAGGTTAAACTAAAGACTGTGTGTGTGTTTGAGTGAGCTTAGGTATGTGGTGGTATCCAGATGGTAACATTTTGGGAGGCGGTGGTGTAGAAATTTCTTTTCTTTTTATATGTACAGTTGCATGCGAGATCTTATAAGGAAATGAATAAGGAAGGACGAAACAGTTCAAGCGGATGTAAGAAATTTCTTTAGAATCAACGAATTTTTTTTATTATTCTCTAGAATGGGTATAATGGATTTTGTGTGGAGTTTGTAAATTAGAGAAATAATCCCGTTAGATATAAGAAAATATATACATTCCGACTGTGAATCAAAAGCCTAGTCGAATTAGCGATGTCCGTCCGTAGAGCATACATAGTCTCTATAGAGGTCACAATTTTTAAGCTAGAAGCTCAAATTTGATATATATATTCTGAACCGATAAAATCCGGACACAAAAGCCATTTTTGTTCAACAACCCCTATTTGGCAAAATTAAATTGTGGTTTTTGTACAGTTATGATCAAATAATCACAACGCTTAAATTTTGCACACGCAAGCTATACAAAACCACCAATATTGTTTAAAAAAAAAAAAATCGATTTTTATATTCGAGCGAAAAACCTTAAATTTTGTCTGCTTAAGCTAAGCTGTACGTTGACATATTGTGTAAGAAAAAAAAATGATTTTGGGTGTGGCTAGCGCCCACTTCTCATAAGAAACTATAAACAAATTAATTTGTAAATAAACCTTACTTATAATAAAGCCTGAATAAACCCATATTTGTGCGTACCTATATAGATATGCAATATACAAACTGACAATTATGGTTACCTACATATATCTTTAAAACAATAATTGGAAAATGTCATTTTTGGTTTCAAAATTATTTATCAAGCAAAATTTTTGTATGTGTTTTCAAAGATGACTGATATAACCGACAGAAAAACTGTTTTTCCCAATCTTTTTACTTAATGTATAACCATTGTTTATATAAAATCTATAGTACCTAGTCTAGAGAACGAGTAAGAAATTTACTGTCACCTTTTTCTTAAATAAATTACTGGCGCTAGTAAATGTATTAATATAAAAACTCGGTGCCGTGAAATAAGGCCAAATGGAGAGATTTGGCCTTATTTCGCTTTTTTAAAATTGGCAATACAGTAGACGCTCGATATAGTGAACCTCTATATAGTGAACTATCCAGTATAGTGAACCACCAAATCTTAACACAGACTACTCTAAATAATGTACTCTGAGGATCTCAATATAGTGAACTTAATGTTTTTTTGGACGATATTATACGAAAAAATTTCTTTTTTAATGCGCCTGTGAAGTTTAACTATTTTGCCGAATAATTTACTATTCTTCTGTGTATTTTTTCACACTGTCACGATCAAAAACACAATTTTTTGATTTGGCTTTGCTTTTGATACATATTAGTAGTCCGTGTAGTAGAAACGTGTTAAGTTATAAATGTATGAAAAGACATTTATTATTTAATACATTAAGGTAATTTCAATTTTGGAAAAAATCAATGAAAGCAGGTATGGCTTCTTCACAAGTGATGGCTGCTTTGAAATAAATTTTTTTTAAACTGTTGAATTAATAAAAAAGAATTTTATATTTATAATCCAATTTAGTGTTGGTAAACATTAAACAACTTCCGCTCGAAATAGCGAACAATTTCGATATAGTGAAAATGCTTGGTTTTTATTAGTTCACTATATCGAGCGTCTACTGTATTTTGCTTTGTTTCCCCAAAATATACTGAAAACCATCTCAATAAGATCAAAGCGTCTTTGATTCCATATGTATTTCTGCAATAAATTGGTGAAATCGTGATCCAATAGCACATCTAAGAACTTGAAAAAATTGTCTCGCTTAGGAAGCTTCGTAGATAGTATGCTATGGAATCCCTCCAAGGAGCTGCCAGTTCTATACAAAGCTTTATGGCACGATATTTTCTCGGGCCCTTCATATATTTGAAAAGAGGAATGGTTTTTGGAAGTATATTTTAATGCGTTGAAAGAAAAGCTTAACGATTGGGAGGGGGGGGTGTGCAGCATGGAGAGGGGGAGGGCTGTCGGCGAGGGTGGCCGTTGGCGCGGGTGGTACGGGTCGACGGCGAAGGGGGCGAAACTCTGAAATCAATAAAAACAATTTTTACCGCCCGTTCCAACGGCCACGCTCGCCGACAGCCCTCACCGCGCTGCACGTACCCCTTTAGTAAAGTAGCTGAATAGACGAGTGTAGGTACGTTTAAATTTTTGTATCTAATTTTTCCGTATGGAAATGTTGACTTACTTGGTCATTATGAGCAAAGTCTACAATTAAAATGGATCCGCATTGAAAGTGCCATCGAAAATATAATTTTGATCTGATGATTTGATTTGGGTAGGTTTTGAACTGCAAATGCAATGGTCCCCCTATTTCACGGCAACTAAAAACTCAACAAAAAAACATTTTACAAAAGGTTTTCAATTGTGCACTTTAAATGCCTACAAATCCATTTTTGATTTAAATAGTGTCTGACCGCCATGCTGTTAAATTATGTTTAATTTGTTCGAACACAATAATGGCTGTGTGAAGTTGGCACCCCACTTGTGAAATTTTTTACCGAAATTTATGCAGTTCGTTTGCCCATCGTTAGCCCACGTTTGCCCACCAAAAATTTTCGTTTGCCCACCCTTGGTTTCGGAAATAATCAAAATTTAAAATTTTGGTTGAAAGACAAAAAAAAAAAAAAAAGATGTAAAAATCGATTTTTTTAATGCAGTTCGTTTGCCCATCGTTTGCCCACCAAAAATTTTCGTTTGCCCACCTTCCATTTTGAAAATATTGACAAAATAAAATTTTAAATTTCCTGAAGCTGGCACCCCACTTTTGAAATTTTTTATCGAAATTGATGCAGTTCGTTTGCCCATCGTTAGCCCACGTTTGCCCATCAAAAATTTTCGTTTGCCCACCCTTCAAAAAAAAAAATAAAAAATAAAATAGTTTTTTTTTGTTGAAAGAGATTGAATTAAAAAAAAATTCAAAACGCCAAACTGCTGCAATTTTTGATGTAGTTCGTTTGCCCATCGTTATCCCACGTTTGCCCAACAAAAATTTTCGTTTGCCCACCCTTAGTTTCGGAAATAATCAAAATTTAAAATTTTGGTTGAAAGACAAAAAAAAAAGATGTAAAAATCGATTTTTTTTAATGCAGTTCGTTTGCCCATCGTTAGCCCACGTTTGCCCAACAAAAATTTTCGTTTGCCCACCCTTAGTTTCGGAAATAATCAAAATTTAAAATTTTGGTTGAAAGACAAAAAAAAAAAAAAAATTTTAAAATACACTATTTTAGGACACGTTGACAATCAAGAATTATAGTTTGCCTATATCACCACACTCCATCTAGAAAATATTGAGAAAATTAAATTTTGAATTTTGTTAAGGTTGCTCCTTATTGTGAAAGTCAAAAAAAGTCAAACTAAATAATATACCTATACTTGATATGCATCCTAAGAAAAAAAAATTAATTGCAACTAGTAAATTCCTAAATTTTTTGAAGTACCACATTGCAAATCTATATCTAATATTAGGTACCTACATCCAATTTGTTTTTTTATAGACCTCGGTTTTCCCATACGAAAATTATGTCTTATTATGCTTATGTTTTTCTAATAATATAATGTAATTACATAATATACAATATAATTAGGTACCTATGCAAAAATCACGGAATATACATTATATATAAATTCATTTATTCTGGTATCGCGGACAAAGGAAGGGTTGCTCATGTTGTTGTTGGTTGCCATTATGATTACAGATGGAAAATATCCTGGCGCCGCGCCGCTCTAGGATACCGGTAGGTTTTCGTTGCTCTTACGGTGCAAGGATTTTATCCTTGTTATGGCTATGGTGTTATATTTTGGCGGTGACATTATATTATTAGAAAGACATAAGCATAATAAGACATAATTTTCGTATGAGAAAACCGAGGTCTACAAAAACAAATTGGATGTAGGTACCTAATATTAGATATAGATGTGCAATGTGGTACTTCAAAAAATTTAGGAATTTACTAGTTTCAATTAATTTTTTTTTCTTAGGATGTATATCAAGTATAGGTATATTATTTAGTTTGACTTTTTTTGACTTTCACAATAAGGAGGAACCTTAACAAAATTCAAAATTTAATTTTCTCAATATTTTCTATTTTTTTTTTTGTCTTTCAACCAAAATTTTAAATTTTGATTATTTCCGAAACTAAGGGTGGGCAAACGAAAATTTTTGTTGGGCAAACGTGGGCTAACGATGGGCAAACGAACTGCATTAAAAAAAATCGATTTTTACATCTTTTTTTTTTTGTCTTTCAACCAAAATTTTAAATTTTGATTATTTCCGAAACTAAGGGTGGGCAAACGAAAATTTTTGTTGGGCAAACGTGGGCTAACGATGGGCAAACGAACTGCATCAATTTCGATAAAAAATTTCACAAGTGGGGTGCCAGCTTCAGGAAATTTAAATTTTATTTTGTCAATATTTTCAAAATGGAAGGTGGGCAAACGAAAATTTTTGTTGGGCAAACGTGGGCTAACGATGGGCAAACGAACTGCATCAATTTCGATAAAAAAAATTTACAAGTGGGGTGCCAGCTTCAGGAAATTTAAAATTTTATTTTGTCAATATTTTCAAAATGGAAGGTGGGCAAACGAAAATTTTTGGTGGGCAAACGTGGGCTAACGATGGGCAAACGAACTGCATTAAAAAAAATCGATTTTTACATCTTTTTTTTTTTTTGTCGTTCAACCAAAATTTTAAATTTTGATTATTTCCGAAACCAAGGGTGGGCAAACGAAAATTTTTGGTGGGCAAACGTGGGCTAACGATGGGCAAACGAACTGCATAAATTTCGGTAAAAAATTTCACAAGTGGGGTGCCAACTTCACACAGCCCACAATAATACGTTTAGAAATAAGAAAATCCTGTAAGTTTCGAATTTTACTGCCCGTACCTAGCTACTTTTGTTGCGAAAAGACTTTTCAAACGGTGACGTGAAACAAGGCCCAACGAAAAAAGGCCAAATTTTAAATTTGGCATTATTTCAAATGGAAATAAGGCCGCATTGGCTGTATTTCCATTTTCAAACCAAAATAAGACCAAATATCAAATTTGCCTTTATTCCAGTTTATTTATGGAAATAAGGCAAATGTGAAACAGATTTCTACTCCATGGTCGGCTTGAAGTGGAAAAGGATTTGAGATAAAATGATAATTGGTAGAAGAAATGAAGATTTCGTTGTGGAAAAAAAATAATATATTATTCATCTAACAAAATAACAAATCAAATATATTTTCTTCAATCTATGCAAGAAACAAATGAATGAAACTTATTTAAACAAAAAAACAAATTTATCGAAATACTTGACAAAAAAAGAATAATAGCTTAAAATTCGCGTGAATTTGTTATCACTACTTGATTTTGGCGTCATTTCCAGATTTAAAACGAAATATGGCCAAATTTTTGATTTTTCAAACTGGTCCAGAAGAGTATGCTCTTTTTTATTATTTTTAAAATAGCTGATACTCACGGTAAGATAGTCAAACATTCCCTTTTTAGGAGTGTAGATAGCAAAACGCAAGTAAAATTTTTATCACGCACTCACAGCAAACATAGTTGCTATTTTAGTTATATCACCAACTATCGTCTCTGGTTCAAGTGTGTCAAATATGTAAACAAAATTATATGCAGGAAATCTCATATTGCATCTTCTTCTTCTTATGTTTATCATTAGCGTGGTGCTCCTAGGCCTTGCTTAATATGTCCATCCAGCCGTCTCGATCTCTAGCCTGCCGCCTCTAATCTCGCACTCTAAGTAGTCGGAGATCTCCCTCTCTTCTGACTCCCTATGGTTTAGCGTTAAAGACTTTAAGAGCCTGAGCGTTACTGTATATTTGCTCTTCATGACCCAGCCATCTTAGTCGTTGAACTCGAATTTCTCTGTTTGCGCATACAGGACAATAATTCGTAGGTACAAAGAACTTTTCTCTCGAAGATTCCAAGTAACTTTTCATCCGAATGGGTGAGGACCGGGATTATGAGTGTTCTATATAGAGTCTTCTTGGTTCTTCTCGATAGGTCTTTATTCCTCAATCGCTTATTCAGCCGAAAGAAACAGCGACTCCAAAGTAGTGAAGGCACCGGTTACTGCTCGCTTTGCCCTTCCTATCGCGTCAATGTCGTCCGCAAACCAAAGTTATTCCGTCGATTTATTAAAGATGGTGCCCGATGCACTGGTATGGGTGTTCCGTATTACATTTTCAAGCACAATGTTAAAACAGCTGTATTACCTTGTCTTAGCCCTCTGGTGGTTTCGAAGGTTTCAGTAGTCTCTTCCAACTTTGACGGAACACCGAGCATTTTCTAACGTCAACCTGACAAAGTGTAGGTATCAGTTTAGCAGGGATTCTAAAAATAATCATTGCACGATATAGTTCAACTCTGTTAACACTGTTGTAGGCTGCTTTAAAATCGATGAACAGGTTGTGGGTATGGATATTATATTCTTGGGTTTTCTGACGTAATACGAAGATTTGGTCGGTAGTAGATTTTCCATGTCTGAAGCCGCAATTTTATAGATATAAAGAGACGCTTTACAGGATCTTATGAGCGATGTCTCAAAGGCTTATACCTCTATAGTTGGCGCAGAGAAGTGGTCTCTCTATTTGTCGATCGGGCAGATGATATTGAGATTTCAATCATCGGACATACTTTCCACCGACCAAAATTTGCAGATGAGGTGTATGCTCCTGGCCAGGTCATCTCCAGCGTGTTTAAAAAGTTAATATACAAAATTGAATTTTTTTGTAGGGAATTATTTCACAACTCCAATCTTTGGTTGCCAGTTTCGTTGGCGATACATCGTTTTGCAAATATTGTATGAAAACGAAAATTTAATAGTCTTTAATGGGCCAACACTTAAACCATCCCTGAGGGCCAACTTTCAAAACTGATGTCAAAGTTTCAATCACATTAATTAACAAAGTTAAGTATGATCTATATCCATCCTCACTCTTTTTTCTCGTACAAAATCAAAAAGAACAAGTTGAAAACACTAATTAACGTTAACATAAATGAAGAGTTTGCCATGAGGTATTACCTAGTAAACAGGAAACTGCCAGTTTATGACTTTTCCTCGTCATGAAGAAAAAAAATAATATTTTAAAAAGACCTCAACTACAGAGACAGAGCTAAATCACCAAAGACGACACAAAAATAGCAGAAACTCAGCCTAAGTACAAGAAGAAGATATTTTAAAAACAATATCTTACATACATACAATAGCCTATTAGAACAGATCCTACATAATGTACTTCCGGCTTCGCTCACTTACTGTGTCATATACAATGCAATATGATTAGCATCCTGATTTCCGAATGAATTTAAATTTCAAACACTATATAAAAAAAAAAATTAGCACTGTTTCCCCTTTTTTTATTGCAATCGCCATACCTTTATGCCCCTAATCCTTCCTCGTCCTTGTTTTCAAACTCACATGCAATTATTAAAGAATGAAAAACTTTTCCGTATGCAACAAACCAGAGAGGATGCGTATGAAAGAACTTCCGCAGGTAAGGAAGAGGAAGAAAAGAGAACTTGAGATAAGATAGGTTAGGTGTTTATGTGGAGCAAAAAGAAGTATTCAACAATTTAGTTCATAAGCAGTTATATTCATACGTGCTGAATAAGAGGATCTCGCCTAAGAAGAAAAAACTATATAACATACAATTTTTCAATTTTTAGCTCGTTAATACAATAGTCCCCGTGAGTAGATGCCTTTTGCAGTTGCACAGTCCGACATAAAAAGTTTCAATAGGACACCGAATCTGATAACTCGGGAGAGTATACATTTTGAAGAAGGTTGAAGTTTATTGCTTTATGGATGCAACTCAATTCCGAAACAAAAGTATGTATATCAAATGTGCACGTTAGAAAAAATATACGTTCAATAGTTATATGACATCACAGGACCGATGACGCTTAAAAAAACATAAGAGAGAGCTAAAGTATGTTTGCAACTAACTACATAATATTGGGTATCCAGCACCCCATTTCAATATGAGTTCGCTTGTGACAAAATTGGTACCGAATTTTTCTTACAAAAATCAAAAAGTGGGTATTTGATTAAAAACTGTGCAGTTTTGTGGAAAGAAAATGGAAAATAAATTTTTTTTTAAAATTTAGTCTTTGTGGCCTTAAATTTTGACAAAAAAATTTTCTATGTGTATGAAAAGTAGGCGTGTTTTAAAAATGTGGTAAACAAATATCAAGCACTAACTGAGCTTTGAGTGTTGGTCAATTTTAAGCATATGAGGAAAATTACAGCTGAATCGAGTATTTTTTAACAATTTTAACCGAATTAATGTATTTATAAGAATCACACCCCTAAAAGTAGGCGTTTTGAAAATTTTGACACACAACAAATTTATAAATACATATTTTTGTTACTAACTTTTATTAGCTTATTTATAAATCTATGATTTTTTATTCTTTTATTAAATTCAAATACTTCTTTTCATTACAAGTTTATTAAGAGTAGTTTCGACTACAAAATTGGGCTTTGCAAAAATAAGTTTTTTATGGTTTCTTACAAAATGTGGGCGTCAGCCACTCCCAAAATCAATTGTTTCTTTCCATTAGAAGATGCTTGGGTACGTACAACTAACACTCACAAAATTTAAGGGTTTTCAGCAATGTACTTTGATCGTAACTGTACAAAAAAATAATTTAATATTGACAAATAGAGGTTGTTGAACAAAAATTGCTATATGTTTGTGGGCGGATTTTGACTGTTTAAAAACTGACTCCAAAATTGGAACCTCTTATAGAGTATACATACGGACATGCGTTAAATAAACTCGGCTTTTGATTCTGAGTCAGAATATACAGAATTATTAGAAGTCAAAATTTAGTTAGTAGTTTTTACGAAATGTCAAAAAATATGGACAGAATATGAAGGGTGGAAATAATACGGACACATTATTAGCTGAGAGACGTGTGATCATTATAGCAGCTACCAATTTTCATGATTCCACGTACAAAATAAAAATAAAAATACATATATATGTCGCACCTCCGGTGTAATATCGACACAATTGCAGTTTTTTCTGAAATTGAGTTAAGAACGCCATAATTTCCCAAATGTCAAGTTTTATATGTGGTAAAATCGACTGAATAATTAGCTATTTTTAGGACTATTGAAGTCGATCATTTAGGGCGTTTTTGCATTTTGAATAAGCAAGCAAACTTTAAACGTGATTCCTCAACATTTCAGAAAATTGCATTTACGTCCTTATTACACCTCAGGTGCGATGTATAAAATACAGTTTGTTGTAAAAAAAAAAAAAATTCGTCAATAATCTTGTAAAAAAGTGGAAGTCGAAGTGATATAACAAGTAATTTTCTTAGATGAAAAAAAAATCAATATGGAGGTAACTTATGGGGGCTATAATAACTATTTTTATGACCTTCGAAAGAAAAACATTATTTAAGCCGTCTGCATATCTGTGAAGGCAGTTTCATGATGTGGGGAACTTTTTTCTTCTCTTCTATGGAACCTTCGAACTATAATTTTTAAAAGGTATGCTAGATATGGAATTCTCAAAGATCTCTGAGCTCTGACCTGTTTGCACCATTATCGTGTAACTCCAAAAAAAATAATGTTCCTATTCAAAAAGCGAACATATTAAAAGTAAAACAGTGTATTGAGAGCAAAAATGTGAACATGCTCGTGTTCCATCCATAGGAGCAAAGAGAACAATTCTCATTATTAATAATATTTTGTATATCTCTGAACGACAGTCCAGGATGGAGCTTGGCTCGTTGTCGATATGTAAAGATTAATATACTGCACTGTAAATAACTATTTATAAAAAGACCGAATATTTGCAATAAAATAAGAATAATAATTGTATTTATAGTGCGATATTTTTTTTAAGAATAAAACTTTAATGTACCTACATTTTTAAATTAATTTCAAATTCCAAAGGTGATCTTGAGGAAGTATACAAAGTTCAAAAGAGTTAAAGAAATACATTTTAATTGTATAAAAAATTTTTCTTGCGGACACTCTGGAAGTTTGTGGTTTGTGACACAATACACAATAAGCATGTATTTTTTGGAAATCTTGAAAACCCGGGTTTTTTTGAAAACTCTTGGATAGCCTGGGCAGGAATCTTTAATTATTCCCTTATTTTCAACTGGATTCCACCCGTGGGATTTTCGTGAGATACTTATCGTTTAAAATCTCATTCCACTACACAACCTCAAAACTCTTTCCTATCTTTCTATTCCTTCTCTCCTTGCTCGCACATGTTAATTCATTATATTATGAGGTTTAAAAAAAATATGCAAAACATCGAAAGGAATAAGTTTTTTATCAAGCAAGAAAAAAACTATGTGGCATGTTTTCCATAATATCTTTGGAGCAGGGAGACGAAAGCGATATCGTGTCTCAAGTACATCATGTCACAATTTTTAGTGTTTTCTTAAACATTTCTCTAAATTACATACCTACATTACTTTTTTCACACGCCGAGTTCGAACATCAAAAGATGTTTCTAGTTTCCATATCATATTTTTGTTTCTATCATTCGAGAATACTTTGAATACCTGACCGCTTTTGCGTTGCATTGTTATTTATCAATAATAATTTATTAAGTGTTCCTCCTTGTTCCGGCAACGGCATCTCACCACTACCATTTAAACGTCTTCACCGATTATGAACGCATGTATAGTATTAGTTAGTATGTGTTATAATTTATGCTGGAAAGGTAAATATTATATTTGAAAATTTTAAATATTAATCAGAGCACACAAAATAATTTGCGGCTTTTGAAGAACTCTCCCCGCAAACCTCAATGTCTTTAAACGCCATTAATGTTAAAATGAGAACTTCACGTGCCAACCGACTAATATTATTAGTGTATTAACTGCTCATTTTGCTAGGTGGAGTGCGGTAGGAATATAAACGACAGAAGGGTGGTGCAAATTATTCCTTGAAAAGTTTAACCCAAAACATTTCGTTAAAAAGAAACTTCTCCGCTATTCCTTAATGAGAAATATATTCTAAAATGTGTATAATATGTTTGGAATATTTTCGAGTCTTGTCTGTGTCATTAACAATTTTAAAGTGACTCGTTATGATACTCTACTATGTCTTTGATACTACGCTTATGTGAGTGTGTAAAAGCAGAAGACTACATTTGAAAAGCTCCGCAGTTAGCAATTGTTTCGAAACTATAGAGCTTTTTTGACACAAGACGATTCATTTTAAATTTTAATGAAAATATTTAAATTGCTTGTCATTTCGAAATAAGAATGGTTATTGAAAATGTTTTGTTTAATCTATATTCGTCCTTTTTCTTAGCAAAAAAATAAACATTTAAATATTGTTTTGGTTCTTGTTTATTCTGAATGATTTTATTAAAAAGTGTGACTTAGTTGTGGAATATTATGCTGTACGAGACGTCACATTCGTAAAAAGGCTTTGTTTTGTTTGGTGATGTAAGATAACGTCAAACGGCCCTACATGGATAATTCAGCTTTTTGATATAAGTTGAAGAAAATTGGTAAAAACTAGTGGTTTTAACCTTACAGTAGGAACCTTTATTCCGCATCAAATTAAAATGAACCGAAGAGAAGTTGTGCCTACAAAAATCTTTTGCAGATTTTTGAATCTTCAGTGAATTTTTATATTTTATGTGAATACAATGTTATAGCTTTTGGAACTACATATATTTGATAGGTATTTTTAGATATTAATAAATAATTAAACTGAATAATTTTTTTTTAAAAAGTAAGATAATATTTTTATTTAAGAATGGTTATTGAAAATGTTTTGTTTAATCTATATTCGTCCTTATAACGTTATATATTGACGCTTATAAGAAACACGCTTATAAGAAACACAAGCTTATAAGAAATCTGAGCAAAATAGACCCAGAGCCCACAGCAAATTTCGGGAGTGTAAAAGTCCCGAAAAATATTTATATTAATAGATAGATAGACTAAAAGCACCGCGTACGAGCCTATTTACACCAAGTAAAAAACATTCCTAATAAGAAACACGTTTATAAGAAGCACACTGATATAATGAACTTTTTAACAACACCGGTTATTAATTTGCCTGTAAAATTGGATGTGTATAAGAAACTTTTTATGACACACGAAAATGCCCATCTAAGGTTTTAGTGATACGGAAAACCAAACCGAAAAAAAATTTAAACGAAAAATTTAGTATATTATAATCCTATTTAAAACACAAATGCTATATTGATCGATGGCAACCAACTAATTAAAAAAAAAAATTAAATTTTTAACAAAAAGCATAAGTTCAAATAAAAATTGTATAAGGAAAAAATAATTCTCTGAGTTGGATTAAAATATAACTATAACTGGCCCCTAAATGTTCCTTAAATGTGAACAGAACATACCCTTAAGAAAAACATGTATACGCATTTCTATGATATGTAATCTGTCTTTTTTCTGGAAGAATATTTTTATAAGAAACTTCTGTTCTTATATCCGTGGTTCCGAAACAAAACTTGTGGCATTTTAAAGTTTCTTATAAGCGTCATTTACTGTATATCCTATTCCATAGAATGGGTATATTGTATTTGGTGTGGAGTTTGTAACATAGAGAAATAATGCCGTTAGGTATAGAAAAGTATATATATTCAGACTCAGACTCAAAAGCCTAGTCGATTAAGCCATGTCCGTCTGTCCGTCCGTCCGTATGTATACTCTCTTTGAGCTAGAACCTTTAAAAAAATTGTTTTTGCAAATAAACGATATTTATAATAAATCTGCAAGCCAAAATTTCGCGTCTCTTAGTAGAAACTAAAAAGTTTGTGTGTGAAAAGAAATTTTTGAATTTTGGGCGTGGCTTAGGCCCACTTTTCCTGGTAGAACGAAAAACGTAGTTTTAAAAAATTAAGGTACTATCAATATTCAATTTAAACCTCTTTTCCGTTCGTTATACGAAAAATATATCGCTACATTTTTTTGTGTAATTTTTTTCAATACGCCCACTTATAAGGGCGTGGTTTTTATAAAATACATTTGTTCAGGTAAGATCGTTTAAAAACTACTCGATTCAGATGTAGTTTAACACATATGCCTAAGATCTGACTGATCAAAGCCCAGTTAGTGCTTCTATTTTTTAAGACACACCCACTTTTAAGAGTCGTTACCGTAAAAAGTCGTAATAATATAAAATAATAATGCATTATTTGTTTGATGTTTTTTTAAATATCGGTCGCAGTTTTGAAGTATGAAGATGAACACTCAGATTTGTATTCTTTGGTTACGAAGCAGAGTGTTGTTCGAGAATTGTTAAAAACACCCATAATCGCTATTTCCAATCAAAATATATTTTTTAAAAATATTAGTTTTGTCTTGTTTTGTTTAAATCGATCTGCAAGCTTAAAACTTAATGTCACTGATGAGCGCATAGTGATTGCCCTGGCAATAAAAAGTCGCAGCTTAAAGCGTGGCACACGCCTACAAAAATCTTTTGCAGATTTTTGAATCTTCAGTGAATTTTTATGTGAATACAATGATATAGCTTTTGGAACTACATATATTTGATAGGTATTTTTTAGATATTAATAAATAATTAAACTGAATAATTGTTTTTTTTTTTAAAGTAAGATAATATGTTTATTTATTGTTCATAGCAGTGTTAAAATGATAGTGAAAAAAAAAAAAAATATTCACAGCATAAATCATGTTGGTCATTTACTCAAAAAACTGTAAAGCAAATGACTTGACAAGCTCATTATCATCAAAAATAAATAAAGCATTGTCCCTTAAAAAAAAAATACATTTAAATGAATAGGGTGTGTGGTGTACCCTGCAGAAATTGCGGATACATGGAAAAATTAATAAATCATAATTAACCGGTGAAAGGACAAGTAAAATCTAACGAAGTATTAAACAATCTTAAATTAAATGTCGTCCGCCATGAAACTTTGCGACAAAAAATAAACATTAAAATCTCTTGACTTAATCAACCTTGATGACAGAAAAATTCATTTGATAACATTTGACATGGACGTCCTTAGTATCCTGATGGAAGAATGGAAAAAAATGTTGCTTTCATTTTTTTTGATTATGTTCGAATAATTACGAAAAGAAAAATTCATAAGCTTGGTTGAGTCCTAGAGGCTTTTGTAGGCTGTTTTGAGGCTTCGGGTGAGGGAGGTTATTTTGATGGTGTCATGTTATAGTCTGTGGGTTTTCTTACAAACTCTGGAAAATTTTACAGCGATTCATTATTTTCGACCTATATAAATGTCTATAACTCCGGTGGTAGAAATCTAAAGTAATCACGTAGGGAATACATTTATCAAATGTGGTTACAGTTTGGTCTTTTGGCCATTTGTTAGATCCCTGATTTCGCTAGCAATAGTATACGAGTTTTACGATTCCCGGAAATTACTGTGGATAGTAATTTTTTTTAGAGTAATACCTAGTAGGTACAAAATTATATTAAAAATGAGACCCGTTGCATTTGAAAAATAAAGAAAGAAGTAAAATGAAAAATGTGGGCCTTTGTTCAATCAATTACATACATTAACTTCCAAAATCTAAAATTATTCTCTTTATAAAAATAAACTGAAGATTTGAATAATTATTTCATATTACATATAATTATGTGAATCATTGAATACTTCAATTCGAAATAGCAATTGTCAATTGCATATGACAAAAACCACATTGTTCGAAAAAAAGTTAATTTCCTTTTCACTAGATATCTATATTCCAAAGAGGTTAGAACTAATAAAGACTTAAAAAAAATATACGACGTCTATATATTCATCAAATAGAAAAAAATATATAAAATAATTAAATGAAAATAATCAAAAAGGCTTGATTGTAAGAAATTCAGGGCTATTTAAATGATCCAAAAGAAAAGGGATAGGAAATTGTATTTGTCGATCTAGTGATTTTTTTTTTACATAATAGATCATATTGACATTGACAATTGTTTCCAGGTCGAAATTTTGACAGAAAGTCAATATCATACCTCGTCGGAATGAAAAGAGTCGATTGACGATTAAACAATGTTGGGAAATATTGAAAACAATTTTCCAAAATGAATGGGACTGGTATGCTAGGGGACAACACTCATCGCGTCCCCGTTGTTCCACAGACGAGAATGTGGTTGATGTAGTCGAGAGTGTGAGACTAAATTCACCAACATTAACTCGCCATCGATCTATTCAGCTCAAAATTTAACGCACTATCTTGAGGAGAAGGCTGCACAAGGATTTCTGATTACTCGCTTAAAAGGTCTTGACTCAGTTGAAGGCGCACGAACATCTGATTCGTTATTTTTATTTGGGGTGAAAAATCATCTTTTCTGACGAGACGCATTTTCATCTCGGCGGCTACGTTAACAAGCAAAACTGCCGCATCTAAGGCTCCGAAAACCCTCACGTTACTGTGGAGAAGCCAATGCAGTTTTTGTTTTGTACGGATTATGGAGTGGTGGCATCATTGGACCACTTGTCTTCGAAAATGAGGCTAGGAACAACCTTTGGGCGAACGGTGGGCGTTACAAAGCCATGTTGACCGACTTTTTTTTTACTGAAATTAAAGACATGAATCAGTTCAGACTGGATGGAGCGCCAAGCGACACAGCCCGTGCCACAATCGATCTTTTGCTCACTAAATTCCCAATTCATGTTATTAGCAGTCTTGTGCAAATTTATTTGAAAATCATGGTTCTGTTCGAAATACGTATTGGCGTTAATCCCAATTTTCATAAGCGAATTTTGTTTAGCGATGAAGCTGCCTTTTGGTTGAATGGATACGTCACTCAAAAAAACTGCCATATTTGGAGTGATGATAATCCTCAAGTGTATGTTGAGACACCGTCAAAAACTGACTGATTGGTGTGCTTATCCGTAATCCGTACTTCTTTAAAAACTATGCTGTCCAGAAGGTAACAGTCAATGGTGACCACTATAGAGGCATGATTACTAACTTTTTCATTCATCAATTGAACAACCATGATGTGCAGGAGCTGTGGTTTCAATAAGACGGCGCAACATGTCACACAGCTCGGGCCAAAATTGATTTGTTGAAGGAAATATTCGGTGAGCGCCTCCAAGATCGTTCGATTTTACACCGACTTACTATTTTCTGTAGAGATACGTATGTATGTGAAGGCGCTAGTCTGCGCCAATAAGCCCAAAACGATTGACGCCTTGGAAGAGGACTTTCGCCTCGTTATTGCCGATATATGGCCACAAATGTCACCGAAAATTAGACTAAGTCCGAACAAGCCGAAGTGGTTATATGTAGGTATGTCAGAAATCATTTTTAAATTATAATGTCAGAAGATCATCTTTCGAATAAAGTAAATTTTATGTCAATTTAAAATAAAAAAAGATCTTTGCTTTATTCCATTTCAAAGTTCTATACCTCTTAAAAAAACACCCTTTCTAAGGCAAGTTATGCATTCGTTGAAAAAAAAGTTTTGAGATATAAATCAAACTTGACATAACGATAATAGCGAAGACGAAAAAAATTGGTCTACAAATTCTGACCGTCTGTCTGTCTGTGTGAATGTAAGTATAGACACCTACAGCCCAAACGGATTCCTTATAAAGAGTTTTGTATGTATTGCACAAAGGGAAATAGAATTTAGCACAAAAAATAACGGTGTCCGCCATTTAACCGCTATATTAAAGCTTATTTTTCTCGAGGCTAGCCAAAGTAGCCACCTGAACGCCGCGCCGTTGTGTTAAATAGTAATTGGAATGTTTGTTCTTACTAATAAAGTCACAATACAAAATAAGACGTTATTTCGTTATACTAAGTCCAACTGAATTAAGTTGGAGAGGATAATGCAGTTTTCTTCAAAGCCTTTTATGTATAGGAATATTACATATTATTATTACATATAGAAAATCGTGAAAAACGAAAAAATATTGGCCAAAACCTAGTGGCCCGTTGTATGGGAGCCACCATTTAAAAAATGATAACTGAAAAATAATGCAACGCCATCCTGTATAGAAGTGTATGACAAACAATGTTTGTGTAAATTCAATCAAGGAAGTAAAAAATGGAAAAAAAATGGAAATCTTTGATAGTTTTAAGGTTAAGTTTTGCAGCACGCATCGTTCTTACAATGATGTCAACATCACATTCGAACGAGTTTAACAGGGTGACATGGCTCAGTATAGCTCGTTCCTATTCACGCTGGGGCTGTCATAGGCAAAGTCATAAAGAGGTGTTGAGTATTGATCTGGAATTCCTGGGAAGTAAAAAGAAAAAAAAAAGAATTTTTAATCTGCTTAAAACAATTTTTTTTAACAGACTATCAGAAAATTAAGTTATCGACTTAGCAAAGAAAAGAAAAGTTACCAACACTCACACACTTTATTGATGGAGGACGAGGCAATAAAAAATGAAGGACATTGTGACAATGATGGAGTGTTGAGTTGTGCTCCCTATATCCATGATTTTGTTTTATGTTTTGTACATTAAATGACAGGTGACTATAAATCAATCATATTATGTCTTCAATGTTATGGTTCATACTTCAGATTGCCTTTTGTGGTGTGGATGTGGAGTTTTGATTTTTTTTTAGATTACCAGCAAACAAAACCTCCTGTCAACGCTTCAATAGTAAGTAAATTCATTTTGTTCAAATAGATGCTTTTTTGAAGCCTCTACAGCACATCCTTCCTTCTCTTGAAAAAGTAAGATAAGGGAGAAATGAAGGACAAGCTGGGGTTGTTGGTTAAGCGCCCTTAGAGAAGGCACAGCATATCCTTGTGATTTAGCAATACGCAAATTATTGATACAAAAGTAAATACACTCGCGGTCCTAACAGCTCCAATGCGTGTATTCAAAATGTAGACTCAGCCTTCTATCAGTGTATACTACCGGCAATGCCAGAAGAAAAATTGGAATATTGAGGATGAATTTTCCTTAAAGGAAACTGTATCCGCAATAACGCAGATATTTGCATTAGATCTGCAATTCGTAGAGATTTGCTACCAAGCTATGTTTCTATACAACTGCCGCTGGGTAGGCAATCGTGTGGAGAGGATATCGAAACAAATCGTTTTGGATTTCGCCGGATTCAAATTTCGTTTTTGGATTAATTAATTTTGCAAGAAAAAACAATAATCAGTTTCGGTAGTTTGCTGTTGGAGTGTTGCGAGGGAAGGACGATTTTAGCTGATAATTTAATAATAAAAAAAAAAACAATAATTCCTCTAAAACAACAGCACCCACCAGGTAACAATCTTACCACCAGTGTTTGACACAGTTTTATCCAATCAAATGCCCATGTGTCCAGGAATAAATGAATAAATCCAGTGAACACACGTAATTAAATTAAAGTTCTGGTAGCCATCAAAAAAATGACATTGAATCACTGTATCAACCAATTACACACTTAACATATCAACTCATCCCTAAAAAGTTTATAAGCTTCCTGTCTCTCAGTCTATTCAATCAACTGAAGCTAAAAATTTAAGAATTCAGGGAATAATCTCTTGAGAAAGGTGGAAGATGGCAGTCATGGTCATCTGGGAGTTTCCTTTAGTGTAGAATTTATTTTTTTGTACGACTTTGACAGGCCGAATATATACAGTAGGTACTTCTTGCAACCAGAACCATATCATTTTTCCTCTAGATGACATGTGACATAATTTCAGCTTTAAAATCTCTCAGAAGTTTTTAATATCATAATATATAGATGATTCGAGCTCATTTTGATTTTGTTGTCACATGCGGCTACAATTCTGAACAGAACCGGACGGCGACGGCGTTCACCCAAAGCCGGAGTATTATTTTTTATATCAGGTAGATGCATCTGTTACACATTTGCATGCCCCTCCTGGATAAGATTTAAAAAAGAGCCTTAAAATTGATAAGTGAAAGAAACATTACCAAAACATTTGTTTCAATCGAACATCGCACTAATGTTTCTTGTCTATAATCTTGTTTTATCGTTACTTCTATATACCAGTGCTCCAGCTCAATAGCCGGATTTATTCATTCCTATAAACAATTTCCCTGTAACATTCTCATCACTAGGAATGCCAATTTACCCTCGAGCCAAACTTCAGACGTACTGTTGAGTTTAGAGACTTATGTTTTAGCCATTCTAGAAGAATGAACAATATTTTACCGGCTCAATTTCTCCCTCCATTGTGATTTGCAGACATTCAAAACCAATGTTCATCGGTAACTCCTTTTATCTCTCGCCCAACTTTCCGAAACGCTCGCACTGTGTTAATTCATGTTAAGGGTAATAATAACCCCTTGAGTGACCATGACACTAAAATCCTCTTGGGAATTTTTAACAAGAAAATTGGGAGGATGGCCAACTTTGGTACGATAATCGAAAAGCTAAGCCTTCATAACACCACTTCCGATAACGGATTCAGGCTCATCGATTTTGTAACGAGAAAAACCATGGTGCCAACACCCACCAGATCGTCGAACCTGCAATCAAATCTATCATGTTCCGATTAACAGAGAACACTTCTCTAGCATTCTGAATGTACGTACATTCCGAAGTTGGTGTCAAACTTAAAGTACGGATATCCATGGAAGCTCTTAGGCGAACATCAACTACGCTGAAAGAATTCAATATTGGACGTCTTCAATCGGAAGGGACCGCTGCAAGCTATGCCGACCACAACCACGTATCCCTTGAGCTGGCAAGAAATCTTACGACTGTTGATATGAATACCCATAAGACCAATGAGATGTTGGGCTTTACACAGACACCCTCGAGACACTCCCGAGACCACTGTCATACATTAAAGCAAGTTCGTGCGACCAAGTCGTGCACTCTATTTTTCTTGTACGATTCCATAATAGAAGGTTCCTATAATAGCAAGTAAAAAAGATTTTATCTGTTTTCAAAAATAAACTAAGACATAATAAAAAACAAAATAAGGACGAAGTAGAAAAAAAAACCGTGTTGTTGAATGGTGATTTACCTTCAGAAGGAGTCAAAAAAATATTGATGGAACTTCATATTATTTCATGGAGATAAATGCGAATAAAATTTTTCAATTGTGTGCGGGGGGTTTGAAGTGTCGGTTTAAAAAGGATAATGCTTTTAAATCTATCTCTTCGTCTCATTCTATATATTTTTGTTTGTAGTTTTTGTATCCTATCCCAGCTTGCTGGTGCATGGTATCCTTATTCCTTAAACAGCAGCATACCCAGAGATAAAGCACATTATAATCCTTTTGTTTTGCACTTAGCGCATAAACCGTGATAGTTCAATTGCATGAGAATCTTTGCATGGGATGCTTCTGCAATTCCTCGTTGTATCACTTTTATATTTTTTTTTTGATTGAAGGATATTCACTTTCAATCTTCTGGGAGGTATCTACTACTGAAGTTTGGAAATCAATTGATAATGGCGTCGGAGTGAAATTTGCATTTTTCATTGACATTTGAGTTCCAATATTGTAGGAGTGAGTAAAAACCATATCAAGGCTACACATTTGCGTTCGTATTAAAGTAGGTCGGTTGGCTTGCGGCACTGGCACTGTGAGAGGGAGTTGATTTCAAGGATTTTTTAACTTCTCGTTGTTATAATAAAAAATTGCACGTGATTTTCGTAACAAAAGCAAAAAAAAAAAATTAAATAAAATCCATTGAATCCCCTTTCTTTAGGATAATCCTGAAAATGGAATTCCCAAAACAAGAAAAAAGGAAAATCAGGTCAAACTGCTCGATCCTTTCACAGGTGTAAATGTAGGTTTGGAGCATCTAACACTAGAGGATTTGTACCAGTGTGCGTGTAGTACTTACTTGTTATTTCCAGTGTATTCGCAGGCGTTGTACAAATGTATGTACAAGGCAACACTTGACGCTATTGCTCGAGCTCTTGTGGATATCTAGAGCACAGAGAGGGGAGCGATGTTACAGTTAGACTTTGCGTGAAGTTCAGCATTTGTGGTTAGCGACATCATTTGTCAAATGAAAACAAATTCGTTCACAAGATGAGGTGGTTAGGATGCAATTTTGAGAGTCCTTGGAAAGACGCTTTGGATTTAGAAATGATTTCTATTACTATAGATGATGAGTGGTTGGGGGTTATTGGAGTGTCGTTAGGCTAAAGGTGGTTTTGCCTTTTGCATTATGTTGTATATAGTAGGTATGTAGGTGTAGAATTTCAAGTGTTATATTATTATTTCTTTTCTTTAATTCCTATTTATTTACACAATTCAACTACAAAGAAAAGGATGCAGCCTATAATTATTATAATAGCTACGAGTATTTTATGTGATAAGAGAGTGGATGTGATGATTTTGACCTTGAGTGTGAATGGGTAAGGTGTTTTTTTTAAGAGTTTGTGGTTGGTGGTAATGGTTGCTTATGAAGGAATTCAACCAGACTTTCTTTTGATTTTGTATAGAAAAAGAAACACACATCATGATAAGGTACTAAAGGAAAGTCAGGGACAACGACAAATTTGTAAAAAGGACTACCATTATTTATAATTGTCATTTTTCTGGTGGTGATGGGATGGAGATGAAACAGCAACATTTATTTATTTCATGATGCCGTTAACTCAAGCTTTATGTTTACCGAGTAACCTGCTTATTAGGCGACTAGATACTCTTAGCGGTTAACAACCTTATCTTGAATTAAAAATATGAGAGCTTTTAGGAGAAAAGGAAAAGAAAGTATAAATTGATATTTATCTCACGAAACTCCCTCGGTTGGAATCCAGTTGAAACTGGGGCTGGGGGATATTAGGAAAATTGCTGCTCAGGCTGGGACTTGAACCCAGAACTCTAGGTAAACAATCAAACATTGCATCCCATATGTACCTAAAGTATTAATCTATGTTCAATAAAAATAAGCGTTTGTTAATTTCTCAACACTATTTTGATAAATTTAAAAAATCAGTCTTTCTTTCGGAAGATGGCAGCACTTTAAATTGACATTTTTGTATATTGACCGGTTTAAGAGCTTTGAAAAATGTAATCATGGACATCGAACAAAAATTGAATGTCATTTTCAAAGATATAGTTTAAATAGGTCTATGGTAGCAGATTATGTAAACATTTTTTGACATTAAATAATTTTCTTTCCGTGGGCTATTTGTATAACTTTTAAACCTTGAGCACTTTCGAATTTAAGGAAATTAAGATTTTGAAGGGTGTTCTACATAGGGTGTGAAAAAATAAGCTGGAAGAATGGGAATGAGTCTACTTTCTCCCATTTGTTATGCGGAATAATTTTATAACAATAACTTAAAAAATTCATGTATGGAATTCTTTTTCCATTCTTTTTTGCTTTATTTTCATTAAAAATTAGTCATTTTAGAAAAATATTCTTGGAACACATGTTTTCGTAAAAAAATGAAATAAATTACAACACATCGTTGCTGTTTAAGAAAACCGGCATAATTAAAAAAAATTAGCCGTCACGGGACGCCGGGCAGATGTGAAACATTCAAGTTTAAATTAAAATTCATAATTTTTAAAAACCATAAGCAAATATGGAGTGAAATAATTTTTAATAATTTAGTGTTTCGTTAATTAAATCAATATATTTGTCTTATCATTTTATTATAATATGTATATCATTTATTACAGATTATATTCATTAATAAACACATATAGGAACAAAATTTCCCTCAACCCACCCATCAGGTACCGCCAACACCGCCATACTCCCAGCCCACCTACAACTAGCAACCAACCATCCACCATTTTTATACGTTTTTCATCATCGAATACCTACCACCAGTAACCACCCAATCCACCTGCAATCACCAACCCATCACCTTCCATTTTTGTCGATTCCCTCCCCAGAGCAAGTCCCTCCTACCACCACCATTAACCCAGCCCACTTACAATAACCAACCAAGCATCCGCCATTTTTGACAATTTTTCCTCACCGCCCCCCCACACCAAATCCCCCCAAGCAGCAACCACCCACCCCACCCACAACCAACCACCTACCATATTTCCTCCTACCAACCCCCAACCACAAACGCCATCTACCCACAATGCTTGTAAATTTTGTCTCACCCACCCCCCAACATCCTCCTCAAAATCCACTCCACCACCAACACAACCTTCAACCACCAACCACCCACCCGCCATTTTTAACAATTTTTTTCTGATGTGTGAAAAGAATGAAAAACGTAATTCCCACCGACTCCACCTAGAACCAACAGCCAACCACCCACCATTTTTGTCAATTCCCCACGACCCCAAACCACAACCCCACCAGTAACCACCCACCCCACCTACAACCACCCACCCACCATTTTCGTTATTTTTTTTCTTCACCAACTTCCCCACATCAACCACCCACCCCACCTACCACCAACCACATACTATTTTAGTCAATTTTTCCCTCCAACCAACTATCTACCATTTTTTAAAATTCTTTCTACAACCCTCCCCCTCACCAACCATCCAGCCCACCTACATCCTACAACCACCAACCGACTATCCACAATTTTTCACAATCCCCCCCCCCATAACCCTACTCCACTACCATCCTACCCCCTCCACCACTACCACCCCAGCATCACCAACGACCATCCAATCTACAACCACCAATCACCCAACACTTTCCACTTTGAAAAATTTTATCAAGGCTCGTGCCATTTTTTCGTTACAATTACTCGTACGATCGATTTTACTGCCTAGGTGCGCCAATAGATGTTTCTCATCAAAAACTTGATTCTTTAGAATATCTGTTTAAAGTTTTTAAGTCGGACCGATTTTCGAATATTATTTATTTTTTTAAATATCTTAAATTATTTTTTCAAATTATGTTAAAAATTTAAGTTCCACATTTTATTTAATGAAAACAAATGTAAAAAAATAAAAACGGATGCGATTAGTTAGTAAAGATGAGGATCTAAAAAGATCCTTCCAAATAAGGCCACTTTTCCAGAAACAATGTATGATATTCAAACAAGTTTTTTTTATTTTGGAGTTAGTTAGTGCCTACGTATTTTGAAACAAAAAAAGTTATCGACATTTTGAGCTATTTAGCACAGCTAGCAGTAAAAAAAAAATAAATCCATAGAATTCTTAAAAAAAAATTTCTAGAAAAATTGCATAACTCATTAAAGTGGCATTTGCAAAACAAGTTTTCTTAAATTTATCAAGAAAAGTGAACCATTTTGATTTAGAACAGAAAAATATTACAAACGGTACTACCTTTATTAAGAATGCTGCTCAATTTTTACTTAGTACACTATTCTATATACATTCCTTAATTATTTTGCACCCAGCAAAAAAAAAAAAAACAACCTGGCACTTTATGAGTTATGTCTGTGTTCTCCATTGGCAAACAAAGAACTAGGACAAAGTACAAATTGGCACAGGATCCATCTAGCGGGATTCTAAAGACATACAGTTATGCCCACTTTACGGTTTTCTTAAACAGCGACGACATATTTTCAAAATAATTTTATTCAAAATTGTACCGTGTTCATTACTTTTAGGATTTTGGTATTCAATGATTTTTCAAACCATAGACTGAAAACTAGATCGGTCTTAATTTTTTGTTTAAACAATTTTTTGAACAACGAAATTTCGTCCTGTAAAAACATAAAAAAATAAATAAAAATAAATTGTTGGCTCCAAGCGGGCACATAAAGTGGCAAAATGATGATTATAAAGGCTCTTGTTTCGTTATTTTTAAATATTTTAGAAACTCCAAGAATCTTAGTTTTAGTGTTTGGAAATTTATTGATTTAATAGCAATAATCTACAATTTTGATATAAAATAAGTTAAAAATATTTCGATTGAATTTTTTTTTTTTTTTTTTAATGAATTGAACGAGAGGAAGTTGTTATGATTTTGACTCGTTTTAACCCATTTTCTTTAAGTCACACCTAAGTATTAACTTTTTTTACTATAGGAAAACAGATCTCTTACATAAAATATTGAAAAAAAAATTGAAGTACATTTTACTTTAATGCAAATAATTTCAAAATTTGTAAGTTTTTTATCCTTTCATATATTTTCGGTTTCCGTGCCGATAGTATTCCTTATTTTTTTTTTTATAATTTTCGCTCCGATATTCAATCTCAGAAATTGATTTTCCAAGTAGGTACAGGGTGGGCCAAAAGAAGTCATAAATCCGATGTTGTTTGGCTCTCTTTTTTTTCTAAATAAAAAACTTCGATTCTGTTTTTTGATTATGTTTATTTTAACCTTAAGAATTTAGTGGTCAAGTCGAGAAGATGATATCGGCCAAATGGGCGCCGGCGCCGTCACAATAATTGATTGCTCGTTTTATGGCATTTTTCATCAATTCAGCGAGAACTTCGGGCGTGTCGAATGTTGTCCTTGAGGGCTTCCAGAATCTCGGGCTTGTTCACGTAAATACGGGACTTCAAAAAACCCCACAAAAAAAAGGTTGAAACGGTTAAACCGGGCGATCTTGCGGGCCAGTGCAAATCGCCAAAACGAGAGATGAGGCAACCCGGGAACGCCGCCTTCAGAATATCGGTTCATGTCGGTTCATGTATCGCTCCATATGGCTTGTATATTCTGCATCTGTCTAGTCCACAAATGTCAAAACAGATTTGACATTGGCAGCCATTTGCAAAAATGAGAGCATCTTCCAATAGGGTGATTTCTTTTGGCCTACCCTGTACATATTCGTTCAATAAATTTTTTTGAAAAATAATAAATAGAGTATCGTCTTCTATATTACAAGAGCACATTGTGGAAAGCTTTGTTAAAAATATTTATTTATGAAAGAATATATTTCAGAAACTTTAGCTAAACAAAATTTTCGTTGTTCGAATTTTCAAGAATATATCAATTTTTGAATTTGTGCTTTCACTCCGCTCTTCATGTTTGGCGGCCTAGGTGCGTTTTTATAAACAAAAAATATTAATTTTATAATTTTTGAAAACAAAAATTTTGATTTTTTAACTTTTTTTTAAACTTATTTTTCTGATAGGAACATTAAGCTGCTAGATGCTGGCATACTCAAAAAAAAATTCAAATATGTTTTCGTAGTTTTTCAAAAAAAAAAACCGTTTTTTGAAAAAACTGGTCAAATGATTTTGAAAAAAATTTTCCTTAAAATTCATTTTCCCCAAAAAACTTTTTAACTATTGACTTGAGTGATTAATAAAAATTCATATAATTTTTTCAATGCTTATTTCCCAAAATCTCAAGCAAGTTCGTACGACCCAGTCCATTGTATATACATTTTTATAGTAATTTCATGAAACATGTCTTTTTAGTTCTGAACTTCGTCAATGGCGGCACTAGTTGTCTTATCTACCTTACATCCAATGTCTGCTATTGTTGTTTTTGCTTGCCATAGCAATCTAGATAAAAACCACTCCTTACTCACCAATCAAGTGATTGTGAACTTCGTCCATAGATGGCGAACCAAACGTTCCTCTTATTGGGAGTAAGATTTTAAATGTAATGCCCAGTCGTGCACTTTATACATTCAGAAAAGAGCACTGAATAGAGTTCAAGTGTATTTTATAATAATTTTAACTATATGCCTGTAAGACCCAATGTCTTTTGAATGCAAACTGCACGGCAATAGTTAAAAGGAATAGAAAGATAGGAAAGATTTTTTGTTGGTACAATAGATTGAGAAATAGGTGACATTATCTCATGAAAATCCCACGGGTGGCGTCCAGTTGAAGCTGGGCGAATATTGAAAAGTTGCTGCCCAGGCTGGGGCTCGAACCCACAACTCTTAGGTTAGCAACCAAGCACTTCATCCACTGTTACATTGCCACCCGCAAGCTCGCTGAACCAAGTTTGTTCAGAGCGCAGTGCTCTATTATGAAACGAATTTGAGCACTAAGCTGTTATTTCTTTTTCTCGTGCCATTTGAAATTCCTGAAATTTTTTTTTTTTTTTAACATTTAAAATAGCTTTGTTGGCTTTTTTAATTTTTTACTTCCAAATTCCGCTAAGAACTTTTTTTTATCAATTGAATATGGGTTGGAAAAGCGTCTCACTTTTGAAGTTTATGTTATTGTTCAGCTTTTATCTTGTAGAGTGCATTCTGAACACAGTCTGAAGATGAAAAGAAACTGTAATTCTATGCTCTGATGTCATTGAAGCAAAAAAGGAACACTTAATTTTTTTGACAACTCAGGCTTTTCTGTGAAAAAAAAACGTTGGTTAACGGACGATAATTTTATAACCAGGACAAAATAGTTCACGTGTATGTTGTGTGCTGCTGTTCCCTTCTACTCGAACGCATCGGCCAGCGACGGCTTAGGTCGATCGTGCCTCTCTATCGCTTGTTCCGCGCTCTCGCTTGTACTGTCGGCTCAGGCGGTACGTCACAATTTTTCGTGCGTGCAGCCAATGTTCATCGATTTCTAAAACTTTTTATTTTTTGTTTAATGTTTTCCTCACCACTCACACCAAATCCCCCCCTCACCACCACCACCAACCCCCCACTATTTTTGACATTTTTTCCAAACTCTAGGCTTAAAAATATTGGTACCTGGCATACAAGGTAGGTAGTTTGATATTCTCGAAGCTGGTGCAAAGATTTTCAATATTGATTTTTTGCATATACATAGTTTTTCCAAGAAAACTCTTAAGTCAATAACAACTAACAACATCAAAACGATTTTTCTAAATAATTCTGTAATTTGATTCTTTAAAACAAATAGACCCCAAGCAATTATCAAGCATGTTCGTGCGACCCAATCATGCATTTTAATTATGTTCCATAAGGAAAAGTTGAAAAATCATTCTCTGAACCAAAAAAAAAAAAAAAATCAAATATGCTACCGGTTTGGTTTTACAAATCGAAATGTTTACATGTTATGTTTATCTTGTTGATGTGCTTGGCTTTTGGGAAATATACAAAATATGTGAGTTAGGTTCGAATATTGGAGATCGAGTTATGCTCTCATACATATACATATAGCGGCATCAAAGATATTTATTAGAGACGGAAATTCGTGTAGGAAAATATCCCTATGGGTTAGAATTTTCGCTTGCTATAGGACCATGTATGCATTTGTTTTGTGCGACTCGATTGCGTGTTTGATAGTTGTTGTTCTTTTAACTTTAAATGATGATCGACAGATTTGAAGTAGTTTAAACTAAAGGTCTTAGTTGGTTCCCAACAAAAAAAAAAAAATCCAAAGGAGTCAAGTCGCCAAGACGGCTGATAACACGATTTTGAAAATTGGTTCGCAAAAAATCGATTGTGACATGGACTGTGTGGCATGGCGCGCCATCATTACATGAACCAAATGTTGTCCTTATCCATGTTTTCAATTTAAGTAAAAAAAAAGTCGAAATAATGTTTCCAGCCTCATTTTCAAATACAAATGGTAATGGTCGAATGATGCCACCACTCCACATTCTGCACCAAAACTGTTACTCTCTGTGAATGCTTTGGCTTCTCGACAATAACCTTTGGGTTTTCCGAGCTCTAGATGCGGCAATGCTGTTTTTTGCAGGAACCATTCCCGTCGGTAAAAATGATTAAATGAATGGAAACTGCTCTAAGGCCCCAACTGCGAAGGGATAACAAAGCAAATGGTAGTGCGCCTTCAAATGCTGAATCAATTGGATTTTGTAAGGGAATAATCCAAAATCTTGCGTACAGCAAGTGCGGTGGGTGCTTCTTCTCTGCCAAAAAATCTTTTCAAAAAACGCACTGTTTGGGCCTTACACAACACTCACTTTGGAAATAAGTTTTCAATATTTCAAAAGTTTGTTTAAGACTTAACAGTCTCATTCCGGCCAGGGGAAGTATAATTCAGATTTTCTGTCAAGTTTTCGAGCGGTAAACAGCTTTCAGTGTCAACATAATCTATGATCTACCTACTTTACCTGCATATACCTACATGAAACTGAAAACGGATATAGTCAAAATTCTTTATTTCATCAAAATTAAATGTAATTTATTTCCCCAGAGATAAGTGAGTGAGCTCATTAAAATTCCAGCTAACAAGCTTTTTTTTAAAAAAAAAAAAAGATTAAAATATCCTGCCACTTTGAAACAATTGGATTTTTTTAAAATAAAATATTTTGAAACGATAATCACCTTGGTGTTCAAAGTGAGATTCCATCAAATAAAAAGCACTCACGGAATCCATTCATTTCGATATCATGTTTATTTAGTTTTATTTAATTAAATTGTGTTTCTTTTTTACAATTCGATTGAATTTAATTGGGTCATTCTGCAATAATATGTAACGAAGCTTGCTTTTTTAATGCAACTTTAAATATTTTTTAGTTTTAATTTAATTTTGGAATTTCGCTGGATTGAGCATTTTTACTCTCAACTACACTAACTTCATTAAATCAAATTACAACCCCAACCTTCGCTTTGCGAAAACGACTCACCAACCCACCCGGTCGCGTGTATTCCGACAAAATAGCAATACCGAACAAATGGAGACGTTAAAAGATTAAATACGTATCCTTTTGGGGACTGAATCAACTCAAAATAAAATCAGTTTTAATTTTTGTTTAACAAGAAGCCACCGCACCGGTCGGTGCTCGGTGGGTACTTTGACAGTAGTGGCTGGAATTGTAAAAGCCAATATAATATCACGGGTACACAATCTAAGTCGGTAAGCCGATTAAGACCACATCCTATTTTCCACAGATTCTCTGTCTTTTTGTCTTCAGGTGAAATGAATTCAGATTTGTCCTGTTTTTACTTGCTCTATAGGGCAAGTACTGGTTTCATGCAGAAATAAAAATTGATATTTTAAATCAAACATGACATAACGATGATAGAGAAGTCCAAACAAATCGGTCCATCGCTATCGGTCTGTATATGTATGTGCGATATTTCACGTTAAGCTACAGCCTGAACGGCTTGACGGATTTTCTTCCAACTTCACAATATAGTCCAGCATATTCAGCTTTCTTTTAGAGCATAAGATTTCCCACAATTCTAATACTACAAATATTGTTGTATGCCATTCTGTTACTAAGAAATGGAAAAAGAAGAGGAGGGGAACTGAAAAGTGTTCGACTTTGCTCCGGTTATGCTTCAATAACTTTTTTCCTTACATTCTACGGCAAAGGCTTGTCAGACTTTTTTGTAGAACGTTACATTTTTGATAGGACAAACATTTGTGTGTGTCAATTCGTTACCAATTTATGGCACTTTGAAAAACAGGCCACTTTTCAAATCGATAAATATGCAAAACGACCTGTTTTTCGAAGTGCCATATCTCGGAAACTAATTGACAAACAAAAATGTTTGTACCAACAAAATTGTGGCAAATTTAACACTCTACAAAAAAAAAAACAGAATTACCTATTGCCATAGGACGTAAGAAAAACAAGTTATTGAGGAAACCCCGAGCAAGGTCGACAAATTTGCAGTCCCCCTCCTCTTTTAGCACAGGGCCTTAGGGGTGAAAACATTGCAAAATGTTATTTAACTATCCCTGAACAAAATCCCCCAGTTTTATTAACTTCTGACCTTTTTTAACCTAAACCCACTTTTCCGGCCTCTGTACTGGAATATTTTTTTTTACACGTGCTTAAGGGGTTTGTAAAGCCCTTTTAATGATTAATCACAGCGCGAGCGTTAGGGAATTAGGAAGGAAGGGAAAGGAGGTGTCGATGAACATTGGTCGTGATTCTTGAATGTAAATTTGCTCAAGTGTAAAATGATGAGCGTTCATAGCAAGACGAGTGTTACGGGGAAATGTTTAAGGGGTGGAACGCAGCTGGCTACCTCGAGAGAGCATTTTTTGTAGAAGAACCGGTAAAATAAGGAAAGACATGAAACATTTCTACGATATTACATGGATGGAAATGTTTCCATAATGCTTCTTTCTCCTATCAATTTTAGCGCTTTTATCTGAACTCTATCGGAGTTAAACTCAAGTTTCGGGCGTATAAACGCTTTGTAAATTGTAGCCAGATCAGAAGGGGTGGAAAACTTCTTGCATCTATTAAGAAAGCCTAAGCATCTTGAAGCATTCTTGGCAATCTCAAGCATATGATCATTCCAAGGAAGGTTGTCACTGATACAAATACCGAGTACTGATAATTTTTCGGCCTCCTCGATGCAAGTATCATTCATGGATAATGGCATAGGGGATATTGTTTGACATTAATCTCCACACGATTTATAATACCCCAATTCACAATGCTGTTTAAGATCATTAATCTATACGGTATAGTTGTAATAACACGTCCGAAGCGAAGGCCGAGAATTATCAACCGTATTTGAAAAGCTGAGGGCTGAGTCGTCAGCAAAACAATTTAATGGATAAGAAGTCACAGACAAGAAATCATTTATAAAAATGAGAAAGAGAGTCGGAGACAGAACGGAGCCCTGGGGCACACCAGCATTTATTTTGTGGAGATCCGACTTAAAACCGTCTAATACAACTTGTATTGAACGGTCCAGTAGATAACTTCTAATCCAACAAATAAGAGTACCAGCGATACCAAATGCACGCATTTTCGATAAAAGAGCTTCATGCCAAACTCTATCAAATGCCTTTAAAATATCAAGCGCAATAATCTTGCTTTCGCCAAAGCGATGCAAAGATTTGTTCCACTTTTCGGTGAGATATGCCATCAGATCACCAGTGGAACGTTTGCTGCGAAAGCCGTACTGTCGGTCATTTCAAAGCTCCCAATCTTCGAGATATTTATTGAGCTGACGATTTATCAGTGCTTCCATTACTTTGGAAAGAAGGGACGTAAGATGGAAAAGCTTACGCAATGGTTTTGCCAGCGATGAAGAACACCTCTTCAGAAATATAAGGGGTATACCATCCAAGCCAGCGGATTTGTGTATATCAAGATCTTGAAAAACTCTTGCTTCTGTACTAGTGCGGAAAAATATCTGTCCTATAGAAAAATTTACGTTCTCAAGTACAGGAGGGGCTTCGTTGCTTGCAGGCAGCGTAGAACTTGCAGCAAAATGAGCTGAAAGCATATTCGCCTTCTCTAAACAGCTGACAATTGGTCTATCATCGACGATGAGCGTGTAAACTGATGATGACGTTGAGTTCTTGACGTTTTTTACAAATGACCAGAAGTTTTTACAGCCTTTGGGACATTGCAGAATTTTTTGCCGTAACTTCTGGTCATGCAAAAATTTCGTTTTATGTATAACGGAGTTGCACGAGTTCCTAACTTATTTGTGTTTCTTATGATTTTCCACAGTTGGATTGGCTTTATAAGATCGATATTTCATTCAAGCCCGGCTTGAACTGAAACCTTCTAAGTTACTATTTTTTTTTGCGATTATAGGTGATTGTAGGCAAGGTATACATTGGTGCAAAAAAAAAGACGAACAATTATTCTGAAAAAAACGTGGCATCGCCTATCGGAAAGATATGCAATTTCAACTTCTATAGGTACTTAAAGATGGTTATAAACTGCATCTTTTTTCTTAAAGCAAATATAAGGTTGCAAAAAATGGACAAAGGGGCATCTTTCTTGAACGTAATATTTGTTGCTAAAAGAACGCCCACTCGATTCTTTTATTAAATTTTGCAAAAAGCAACATCTACTTCTTTTCAATTTCTCATAAAAATAATGAAAACAGGAAATGTTCAACTTTCTTTAATAAGGACACTATGAAAGAAAAGTTATAACTTGATTGTTTTTTTCACTTGAAGTTTTTGTTTTTGTAATTTTCTATAATTGATATTTTTGCTGCTTTTCAAAGAAATTCAAATAAAGGATACAAAAATCCTGTCCCTTTGTAAAAACTTGTTTTTATAACAAGCGAATCGAGGAAATAAAAAAAGAATGTGGATTAAATAAATCTCCTTGTGTGAAAAGTATTTTTTTTTATCAAACTTTCCTATTTTATTTCTTGATGTTTGCCTTCGGAATTCATATCCTGTGGCTGCACTGGTGTTTGAATTTGATTTAAGTTTTTCTTTTTATTTTCGGTCATTGTGCTTTTCTTTCAACTTTTGAGAAAGATAAAGGATAAAGGAAAAGTGTGGGGAACATGAACATGAACATTGGTAGGTATACCATCTTGAAGAAATTTAAAGACTTGGACAGGAGCAGAAAGGAATATTCCGATACCTAAAAAAATATTTATATTTCTTAAAATGATCACAACTTTGCGAGTTTTGCTTCTATTGCTTTCTCATCCTTGTTGGTGTGACTTTTCTTGTGTACCATTATCTTTTTCGAAAGATTTGCAAAATAGGTCTTGGTTTAACTAAGAGTTAATCTGTTTCTTGTGAGAAAGTTAAAGATTATTTTTTGATGATGATGGTGGTGGGGATGATATTTCAATGTAAAGTGACTTTGGTTATTGCAATGAAATATATTTTGTGATATACGGTTGGAAGAACTTTTGAAAACAATTGTATTTGGCTATTGAACTTAATTTAATAGCCTTTTTTTAATTCAAATCAGTATTAAAGTAAATTGAATTTTAGGAAAGTTTATTGGGCCCATGAGAATTTCAATCTTTTTAGTGGAGGAAATAGTTGGATTTTTAATTTCTGTTTTGAAAACAAGATATTGCGGTTTTGACTAATACGATTCTTAGTTTTGTTGCATGCATACCCATTGTTATAAATGTTTTCGTATGAGTGAGGCGGTTAGGAAATTTGTTCGAGAAAATATGCACACAGAAAAAAAACAAGGTAAAATCAATAAAAATGATAATGATTCAACATGTTTTACCAATGTTTTTGCTTCATAGAGCATTCGTGTCATTTTGAAATGATTTCTTCTTCATAAAAACCAAGGCTTGGTCATGTTAAAACACCGCGATTATCATGTTGATTCACGATTAACATCATGATAAATAGCAATTATCGTCATTTAGAATCATGATGATCATAGTGTTGAATCAGCATGGATTTCATTTTAAATAACCACGATCAACATGTTGTATTACCATGACGATCATATTAAATCTTAATTATCATCATATTGAATCAACTTGACAATCATATCAAATTACAAGGATCATCATGCAAAATCATGATGATAATCGTGTTGAAACACCATGATAATCATATTAAATTACAATAATCATCATATAGAATCATGATGATCATCGCTTTGAATCAACATGGTCATCATATAAAATCTTCGTTATCATCATATTGAATCACCATGATAATCATATTAAATTACCATGATCATCATGCAAAATCATGATGATAATCGTGTTGAAACACCATGATAATCATATTAAATTACAATGATCATCATATAGAATCATGATGATCATCGCTTTGAATCACCATGGTCATCATATTAAATCTTCATTATCATCATATTGAATCACCGTGATAATTATATTAAATTACCATGATCATCATGTAGAATATATGATTATATGATTAATCCTGCAAAATGAAATTGCATTCGGATTTAAATTACAAGATGAATCAGCATGATCATCATATTGAAATAAGATTAAAATCCTGTTGAAACAAGTATATGTTTTGTAAATTAAATAACTTAAGTCCCATTAAAACATACTTACACTTTTATTGGGCCAAAACCTGTAAGAAAACTTATTCCATTGGCCAAATTAAAAAAAAATAACATATGTTTATAGAAATCATTTAAAAGCTTAATAATTTATTGAAATAATATTCAATTACATAAAACATTACAATTATTTGGAGATGAATAAATACGTAGTAATTTGCTTTTTTTTTGCTGTTCTTGAATAAAGAACCACGGACCTCTATAACATTTTGGATATTCCAGTGATAAAAAATAATAATATCAATTTAAAACAAACAAGGCTAGTTAAAATATTGTTAAATTTTAAAAGAGTCTTAACAAAATAAACGTATAACCCTTTTAATTCATAAAGAATCAAACCTACAACAATTCAAAATAGTTGGATAGTCAAACCTTGGGTGAAGTATTTATTTCCTAGCTGATTTATGGTTCATTCATAATCGTTGATTGTTGTTAGACGAACGATGAAACTCTCATTGGCATCGGGAACGCTGATTTTTTCGTTAGCTTGTTTGCCTTGTCAGTAAAGTCCAGTGAATCTAAATAGAAATGTGTGGTTAGACTTTGTGTAATGTTGAAATATTAGAATAGCTTACCTACTTGCTTTTTTTAAAGAGCTGCGAGCTCAAGACTTTTGGAATTGATTTAAGCGTTGATGTTGTAGAAACTATACTGGATTCGCTACCTAACCAAGAAACTACCTTGCTGGCAATTTATTGGGACAAAGTATCGTCATCATCTCGGAACCTTAAAACAAAACAAAAATAATCTGTTAATAACCACTAAAGTTAATTAAAAAACGCAAACATACTTCAGCTCTTTTCCATAAAAAAAGCATCTCCCAAAAACGCTCCCGCAAGCCAATTGGTTTTATTGCTTCTTGTATATCCTCCTTCGACAGAAATCTTAAGCTTTCATAACCTATTTCAGCTCCTAAAAAAGAAATTAGATAAATTGTTATTTTTGCGGTGGAATAGTGTTTTAAATGACTGTTGCCTGTCATCTTTTGAACGATCGATTTTGATAATTGTATAGGGTCACGCAAAAGTAGTTTCATAGCTTTTTTAAGGACTGTTCCAATCACCCCGACACAACAAGTAGTTAAGCAATAACAGCACGGTTTGTCTACCAATTCGATTTTTGTGTGTAAAACTTCTTGAATTTGTTAGACACAATGCGCTGTAATTTCTAAACTACTTGTCCTGTAGGGATAATTGGATGGTTTTGAATGCGTAAAAAAGCCCACTAAGCGTTCTTCAAAACTATTTCAACCTACCACAAAAATATATGAAGTTTTTGTTTAAAACATTTTTATTAAAATTATCAAAGATACCTAATTAAAATATATGTGTAATTTTTAAAACTCACCATTAGGTATTTTTTTGCTTTATTAATGTTGTTTTTTTTTTTTTTGTAAAAATGCATACAATTTTCCGCTTCGCTATCCTGGATACTGAACACCCCTCGTCATCTGTCAGTCAATAGGTTGCACTTCACTAATGTTCACAATTTGCGCATGAAAATTAAAACTTTCATTTGAAGCCATATTTTTAAGTATATTTTTCACTTCCCGAAACTTAAAACGATATGACACATGTCTCATGCACAGCGACTAAAAGGTAACTGATGGAAATTTCTGAAATATTTTTTGGCTTGGCTTGGAAGAAATAACGGGATCCTTCAATTTTTGTAGAAATCAACTACAAACAATGATATTCTTATACGAATTCGTCATGAATCAAAGAGAATTCATTTTGATTCGTGTGGACTTCAAGTTGATTCAACGCGATTCAATATTGATACAAAAACCATGATACAGGGTGCGCCTATCTTGGGACGAATGTATTATTATTTTTGTTTGTAATTGATAAGTTGTTTGTCGTCATCGTTTTTGTTTTGATTACAAAAATTAAACAGATGATATTCTTTTTGGTTTCTGTTTTACGTTGTGTGTCGATGTATGTATTTGTAATAAAACGTACAAAGGGAGTGAAATATAGCTGTTTCATGCTACAACTATTAAGATAGCTCCTTCCCGTATTCATTTTTATTTCGTTCTGCGCAACTGCGTCTTGGCGTATATGTTTACAAAAACAAAATTTTGGTGCTGCTGAACCCAATTATCGAAAAATCAGTTCAGTAAATCGAGAACCCTCAGCTAACGTCATAATTATGAACAAAGTCTTCTATAATCCCATCTACTTTGTTCACGTTCCTCAGTTTTTAATTGAGATTATAGGTACTATAATGCAAATTATGCATGTTCGTGCATATTAAGAAACTTGAGATAATAATCAAACATTATATTACGGTGATAGAGAAACATATTTGAATTAAGGGCCGATTTCTGTCAGTCTGTCGGTTGGGCCAAACTTCCTTAAGTTTGAAACATGAAAACTTTTTTTTAATTTTTCTTTAACTCAAAAATTCGCAGTATATTCGCAGTGATATTCAAGAAAATTTAAGTAGCCAAAATAATTTCAAATTAAAATGTTTTCGAAAACTATTTTTTGTATTTTTAAATTTTATTTTTAATTATTTTTACCTAATTAATTAATTTAATTTAAATTATCCCACTGAAAAGTATTAAGTGTTTTTTTAAACAATGTAAATTTACCTAAATCGAAAAAATCTTTGGAGTTAGCTTAATGTTTTTCAAATTTTATTCAAAACTGTGACCGGAAATAAAAGCAAGTAAGAGCTTACCAATTGTGCAATTTATTTGAATTAAGGTTAGGAATTCGAATTGAGTAAAGTACAATTTATTTTTTGCTGCCAATATTTCAAACATCAAATATCATTTTCTCAATAACTCAACAAATTTGTTAAATTACTTTAATGATTTAAATGACGTTTTACAAACTGCTGTTTGAGTTAAGGCAAAGTTTATAACATTTCCAGAAAAGGGAGTTCATGAAACGTCCATGAATACCCTTAATATTTCTAATTGCTTATTAAATTAATCAAAGCTTCATTTTCGTTTTACCAATTTAAAGTTTATTGTTACTTCTTCGCTTTATCTAGCAAATGTCCCGCCACACATTGACAATACTCATAAATTATTAGTTTGCATGTGAACTAGGACTAGGAAAAAACAAGGTAATTTGTATTGGTAGGTATCACCCTGTAGTTTAATAGTAGTTACTTAGAGATTCCTTAAGGTCGCGACGTAAAATAACGGAGCTTATTGAAAATTTTGTAGAAATCAAAAGTATGTAGGATTATAATTAAACGATTTCATTTAAAAATAAAAATATTTCGTTTAGTTTATTTTTTTTTTTTTTTTAATAACGGCACTTATTGAAAATTTTGTGGAAATCAAAAGTATGTAGGATTATATCTAAATTATTTCATTTAAAAATAACAATGCTTCGTTTTGTTTTGTGTTTGTGCCGAATGTATATTTTCTATCTGCAATATACTAAAATTTAATACAATTAAGTATTAAATGAAACTTATTTCCGTGGCTAAGAATTTCCTGGAATCTAGCTATTTGACAATTCTCTTTATTTGAAGAAGTTTAATGCACCTGGACTCATCGTGTAATAGCAGACATACTTTTTTCCAAGAGTTATTTTTGAAATCACTCCTTTTTCATTGACTTTTTAAATTTTTGATTTTGTGGAATGGAGCTGTCTTTCCAAAAGAAGAAGGAAGAAACAACCGAAAATAACCTGTTATTTTTATATGAAAAATGTTTGTTTCAATGTTATGTTCGTTTTACTTGGAATTAATATGAGAATCATTTTATTTCAACACTATTTTAATGTTGAAATTACTTCAATCGTGTTATTTCGTCATGATCATAGTTGTGAAATTTTTTAAATGAAACATTGATGATTTAAAAATATTTCCTGTGGGAAAAATACCATGTTGATTCAAAACGAAAGTAGTTGTTTAGGTGTATAACCTGTTAGTTTTACATGAAAAATTTTTGTTTCAATGTTATGTTCGTTTTACTTGAAATTAATATGAGAGTCATTTTATTTCAACACTATTTTAATGTTGAAATTACTTCAATCGTGTTATTTCGTCATGATCATATTTGTGAAATTTTTTTAAACGAAACATTGATGATTGAAAAATATTTCCTTCGGAAAATTTGCACGTTGAATTAAAATTGAATTAACGTATCGAGTGAATATCCTGTTGTTTACATGTGTTTTTGCATTAAATATTTTTAGATTGAATTTTAAACATGAATCATTTTATTTTAACATTTTTCCAAGTTAAAACTATGCGCAAACGTTTTAATTTGAAATGAAAATCTAAATACATGATTTTAATCTTAAATCAACAGGACTTAGACTCAAATTAATGTTTTGAAATATTAAAAAAGAACTAAAACATGTTAAATCGAAATGAAATCCAATGATTTAAAAATTCATGTTTTTTATTGAAATTAACAATTCGTCACGTTGATTTTACATCGCAATATTTTTCTGTGTGTGATAATTGAACAATATTTCGAGCGAATTCGAAAAAATATATATGTTCGTATTTTGAAAATACATCTTTTAAAGTAGTCAGTAGTAGAGTGAGGGTTGCCTTTAAAATGTCCACTTGCGTAGCAACAAGAGTGACCCATTTTGCAAAACTGATATTTTTGCTATAGAAGTGTGTCACTTACATAAATATATTAGTTTTTTTTTAAGGAATCATCTTTTGGCCGAGATCAAATTTTAAGTCTAAGCATATCCATCTAATTATACTGTTTTTTTACTGACCAGTTGTTTTGGCTGTAAGCGAAACTCATATTGGAAAAAATGTTGTAGGTAGGTACTTCTCCCACGGTATACTCTCACCATATTATGTGTATTCGAAATGATGTTGCTTACCAATTTTTACCACATTGAATACATAAAAGAAGAATGCATTTGCCATATAGATTTTAATAAGAAAATGCAACATCCTGGGGGATCCACTTTCCGCATAAACGTAGAAATATAAATTGCTCCTTTATAAATGTTCTCGTATAAGGAAGAAGAAAATGTCAACACACATGAGAAAGGTTTGAATTTATAGTACGTTTCTTTGCGAATACCGCAAAACGAAATTTTGTTTGGATTCCTCTGCTCAAAATTCATAGATGCAGCAAAACTTTATAGGATACAAACAAAAAAACCTATTCCCTCCTGGCATGCTCATTATATACCATTAAATGCATCATTTTTGTTACCAAGTGCTTCAGACATTTTATATTTTTTGTTATACTTTTTTGTATTTTTGTTTTTCATATTTGCTCATTTTGAATTGTTTATCGTCTTTGCATCACTTCTGTCAAAATCATAGTTTTTTTTTTTAATAAAGTTCCTTTTGCAAATCTTTGTTATCCTTCCATCTTAATTGCAAATGATGCGCTTGTTTTTTTTTTTTTTTGTTAGTGCAATCTAACGCATCCGAAGTACTTTGTCTGAAACTCATCAAAACAATACCTCAGGGCAGAATATCAAATAAGCTTTCCTTTGACAAGCAAAATAAATCAAAATGAAGAGTTCTTAACTATTTCAAAGAAGGTCACCGCACCACATTAAAGAAGAAAGAATGATATGAGAACTTTATCAAAGATTACGGGGATATATGATGTGATGACTGAAGAAGACTCTCGATTTCATTAGTGACACCGCACCACACCACAACCTATATTCTTTTAAATAAAATGGACAGGGCATCCCCGAAAAAAAATCCCAATTTGACAAAATCACCAAAAAATTAAATATAACTTGTATACCTACATGGAAAATTAAATGTTGTTTGCCGTAGTACCGGATTTAGGTTTGACGGCGCCCTAGGCCCAAGCCTTCCCTTCCCCTATAACGATACAAATATATTTGATTCAGAGCAATTCTTTTTTCAAGTTTAAATTTATTTCGTTTTATTTTATTTATAACTTTTCAAATTCATTCTGCAATCTTTTAAGAATCAATCATGCTGAGTGTTAGGGGCATTTACATTACGTAAAACTATGAAACTTACAAAACAATAAAAAAATAATTTTATGAGTCAAATGACCCTTGTATAATTCATCGTAAAGATAACATACTAGTATTAAAAAAATTTGTTTAATCTTTATGTTAGATATTTCAGATTTTAGTACTTTCTTAATTAATTATTCTATCAAAGAAATTCTATCCTTGAAATGGTACTATGTATGTGAAAATTGTAATGGTGTAAAAATAAACTTTAAAACTTGGTCTTACTGTTTACAGAAAACCCAAACGATTTTTGATTTTATTTGTCTGAAATTTTTACATGCGATTAAATAGAGTGATTTAATCAAAAAAAAAAAATTAAAGCACAATATACTATTTATTTTTTTAAATGAGATTTCAAATACATTTTTTTTATAGAAATCCGACAAGTGGCATACGAGATAATCTGATTTGAAAAAAAAAACAGGATTTAGATATAAGACCATACAAAAATGCATTCCGAAACAAAAATCAGAAAGTTTTACCGAAGTCATGGCAGCCGTTTTAATTTTTTTTTTGTATGAAAAGTCATATGGCCGAAAGAGAAATGCTGTTACTTTTTCTTTTAAATGGTCGAGTGAAAAAGGATATAAAAAAGACAGGGAACAAAACAGAACCTTGAGGAATTCCCAATTACACGGTAGATGTTGAACTTAAATTATTTTCGATTGTAGATCTTGCGAGCTTCGGTTTGATAGAACAGATCAAAACCAATCAATAAAAACTCCTCTAAAAACTTTTTTAAAAGGTTTTACAAAACAGCAATTCCTGGTCGACTAAATGAAAGAAGTTGGTAATATAAATTAATAATGTTTCTGTGTGATTGAAAAGCTTTAGAGGACACAACAACAGAGAACTCATAAACCCTGATAACTGAGACCATCGACAAGACATCAGTCGAAGGCATACAATTTTACAAAAAGAGTGCTTTTGTTTAGTTTTTAAATTACCCGTTGACAACCATTTTTAACGGGTTGGGCGCTGTGACCCATTTACAGGCATTTTTTACAGGTTTGCGTTTGGCGGGCCCTTTGAAAGCGTGCATTTATATTTTCATTTAATATACTCTAGGAATTCTACGAAATGGCATTCATCACTACTATTTTCACTTTTAATTTTTTCTCTCTGCGAACAGAGAAAATTCCCTTTCACACAAAGCTTTTCCTCTCTCGGAAACATGACGCCATTTTCCTTTTTCCAATAGTTTCCTCCTAAATAACAACTGTTATCCTTCCAGGATAAATGAAAGTCGGTTAAATGTTTATATGCTAAAGTCAGTCCTAAGCAACACCTTCTCCCCCACAGGTGCCGATGTAACTGACTGTAACTTTTTTGATTTCGGTGTTTTTAATAAAATAAAATATATTTCTGTTACGTTTGGAATATATCGTTCGTCAGTATTTCAGTAAAATGTTTTAATATAATGATGTTGGTGTAGTAACAGCCCAGCCAGATCCTTGCACCAGATTTACATAAGTAAATGTTGTGAGTGTGAAAGCTGGACAAAATGTAGTCATGCCAACAGAAAACATATAAATCAATCATCCCCCCACAAATTCTTAAAGTGGAACAAAAAGTGAAGTTATGTGTAGTTTCGAAGTGATAGAGACTTAAAAAGTATGAAATATATTTTGAGCTCGCTGTTACAAGTATACAGTACTTGAAAGTCTACTCTCAATTTGTTGTCAGTGTAACGAAATTGGTCTGAAAATATTTTTGTTTGTATGCTGCCTGTGCTGTGTTTAGCACATACACAAATTTTAGTAAGATATGAACTTAAATCTTTAAAGGACTTAAGGATCAGTAAAACTCAGAAACCAAAGAAAACCAGTAAAAGATACACGTTAAGATTTTTCCTACTTAGCGTTCTTTCTTTAGCTGGGGCTACTTCAAATCAGAAAGGTCAATGGAAAGCTAGTGTAAATTACGTTTAAAACTTAAACTAGAGGTACGTACAAGAATCATTAGTTTTTTAAGTTTCATTGTATGCTTAATTAAGATTAAAATTTGTTGTGGTTTTTATTTCGTGACAAAGTTTTTCTTTCGTTAATTTTATGATGTTTATTTTTATAAAAAAGCAAACCTATGTGTTAAATTCACTTATTTTACTTGGAACTTAACCCTACGAATGTTTTCGGTAAGATACTGTAAAATAAGAGGTTGAATGTGTACAAATTATATCTTTATTTTGACGACTAAACATCAAGATACAAGTTGGATAGGAGTTAAGAGATTTTGTTATAAGATAAGCATTTTAACTTGCGCCAACAAAATCAAAAACCCTATATAAGTTGAAACAGTGAAAAACCAGGAACGTTTGTTTTTTCAACAAATGCTTCATTTATTTTCTTAACTCGAGACCGTATTGGTGTTCAGCCGAAAAAGCTTAGCTTTTTAGTATAGCAAAAAGGCACAAATTGGAATTTGGGAAATTCGTTGACCAATATTGGAAAATCTTGAACACAAGTTAACAAAATCTTACTGATGCTTTAAATCAAAAGGAACCCCTCGATTCCTGAAAATAACCAAAAATTCTGCATAAATGTCCTTGCCATAACAGCACAAAAATTGAGGCAGTTAAGTTTAGATTGAAATCAACACCATAGACCATATATCAAATGAAAAAGAAGGACTTCATTTATTTATGATATCTATGTTTAACCACAGGCATTTTTAAAGTGAAGTTAAGTTCATAAAAGCTACTGAAAGTCTTTTTAAGGAGTGTCATTAATCTTAAACTAAATAGAATTTCAAGAATGTGTGACACATAAAAATCTGCAGCCCCTCAAAAGCCACTTAGAAAAATAAATTAAAAAACAGAAAATGAAAACAATGCCATTAACGGCCGAAAGTATTTCTTTAGCAACAGGAATAAATTATTACATTTATTTTTCCGGCTTTTTCACACAAAAGCATCCGGCTTGTAATTTTAAAAAATAAATTGAACGACTGGTCTTGGGGGGTTTCAGATTTTTTTTTTTGTGAGAATAAAAAAATAAAGTGCACGACTGGGTCGTACAAACTTGCTCTAATGTGTTACAGTGGTCTTGGGGCTTGAGATTTTGGAAAAAAAGCAATGAAAATGAAGTAAGCCATCTGATTTCTTTTACTTTTTTGAATTTAAAGGATTTTTTTTTCCAAAATAAAAAACGGTTCTTATAAAAAAAACTGGTCCAACGAGTTTTTCAAAAAACGGTTTTTTTCTTAAAACTTTTCGAAAACATAAGATTACGATGATAGAGCAGCCTAAAAAAGTGGGTCCGACAATTCTGTCTGTCTGTCTGTCTGTCCCTCCGTCTGTATCGGCACCTACAGCCTAAACGGCTGGACCGATTTGCTTCAAACTAAATAGATACTATTATTATGTCGTCCTACAGAGGGGTTTTTGGAATTAACATTCTAGCTTTAAAACTAACGGTACCTGCCATACGATTTTTAGTGAAAATTTAATTTTTTTGAAAACGGCTCCTACGATTGTGATAAAACTTTCTGAATAATGTTTTCTGTGCAAACTTAATGTTTTGGTTGGAATACATTTCTCAGGAAAAGTCGTATAACGGTACCTCCCATAAGACCGGTTTTTTGAAATCCGATTTTCTCGTAAGCCACTCGACGAATTTCGATGAAATTTTTAATGTAGAAGCCCTATTATAAACAAAATAATAAAAATTCTTAAATTTTCCAAAAAAAGTTTTTTTGAGTTTTTTAAAAAAGTTTTACATTTTTTTTTATTTTTTGTTTTTTACAAAAACGGTTTAATCCATTATTTTTTAATTTTATTTTTCTAATAAAAACTACAAAGTGCTAGAAGTTGGCATACTCAAAAAAAATTTGGAATATATTTTCGAAAAGTTTTTCAAAAAAAAAAAACCGTTTTGGTTCGTTGGTCGAACGGTTTTGAAAAAAAATTTCGTAAAAATTGAAAAACGTAAAAGAAACCTGATGGTTTACTTCATTTTCTCCAAAAAACGTTTAAGGTATTGTTTTTTAAGTGATTTATACAATTTTATATGATTTTTTCAACGCTTTTTTCCCAACATCTCAAGCACCCAAGACCATTTTAACACATAAGAGCAAGTTCGTACGACCCAGTCGTGCACTTAATTTCTCAGGCAACCCAATCGTGCACTTTATTTTCATTCAAGGTACGATCAATGTAAGGATTCTTAATTTATGTTTAGTAACACGGTTAAGAGCTTAATACCAAAAAAGGAACAAGGAATTAGAGTTTTTTTTGTATTGATGTCTATTTTACACCATTAAATCCTCAAAACGAAAATAAACTCAATCTAAGTCACATCTCAATCTAAACACCATTTCATATATAGGTATATAAGAACAAACGAATACAAAATTCCTATCCTTTTGTTTTAATTCCATTTGTATTCATCTTCATTGCGACGCACAATATGCTTCCTAATTAAATAATTAATTAATAATCTCATAGCTTACATACTTATGTATGTATGTATACACCCTTGAATAGTATAACCGACAAACCACATTGTCACATCAATCTTTTCATAAAATGCCTTTTGGCAAATCTCATTCTTTCAACAATCTTCCCCTATTTTGTGCTTTAATGTACATATCTGTTCACTCTGCTATATAATAAAGTCCTTCAAAATATTATGTTCCTTATGCATTTGGAAAGAATGACTCCACATTATTCTCTGTGACATTTTAATTGAATTGACATGACTGCGCTATGTTTCCCGTATTCTAATATATTATTATAATTGCAATTTTAAGTGTCCAAAGGGACGACTGAATTAAAACAAACCCTTCACTGTGTGAACTTTTAAATTTTAACCCACTTGCATATTTATAGTATCTAATTAGACAAGGACATTTTGAAATTTAAAAAAAAAAACCGTTTAAAAAATATGAGCAAAGAGATAAAAATGAAATAGCACCACGTTTTTGCTCAGTGGCTCCAATAGGGTGTTTTTTTAGTGGCATACTAAATTGGCAGCACTGTTTTCATTGACAGCCATTTTGTAATTGTGTAATGTGATACAGCTATTGCTTCATTTGAAATTTCTTCATGGATCGAGTGACGCCGAGACAGACGTGATCGTGAACATCGCATGAAAATCGTTCTGATTTATTTCGAAAAATATGTTGCTATTTTTCCATAAATATTAGGTATTAAAAAAAAAAACCATGAGCATACACAATAACTCAAAGAGTAGAAAATCTTCAAGCTATTGTTGAGACATGTCGCTTCATCCAGAAAAATTGACAATTTTGATTGTTTTTGCGGTGGGCGCAACGTTACTAAGCAGGTGCAACAATATTGATTTGTTGAAAACAACTTTTGGTTACCTACCGGATAATTTCGCATTTTTGACCTGCGAGTTGGCCTCCAAGATCATGCAATTTAACACTGCTAGTCTACGCCAGTAAACTAACCAGAGAAGTTTGACGACTTAATGGAAAACAACATTCGCCGCGTTATTGCGAATATATATTATGTAAGACTCCAAATGCTGCAAAAAGTGGTCGAAAATTCGACCACAAGATTGGACTGCATCTGAGCCGAGACATCATATTCAAATAAAAATAAAGAACTATCATTCAAATGAAGGCAAGCTTATGGCAATTATACAATTTATTTGTATTAAATTTAATTTGATAGTTCTATATACCTCTTAAAAAAAAAAACCTTTACAAAGCAGGAGATCTGCGTATTTTAAAAGGTAAATTTTTGCAAAAAGATTCTTTATTTTTTTGTGTTTAGTTCCTGCTTCTGAATGGAACTAAATTTCTTACACTAATTGAATTATTATTATTCTTTCTAAACACAGCATGTGGATCAAAATTACACCATGTAAATCAATGTGTTTCCTTGGTCCCGCAGGCATTTTCCAAGTATCAGATTCAAAGGTATACAAAAATTACAAAAGCTTTGTAAATAAATAATTTTATTTGAAGTATGTCTTACCAAATTGAAGATGAATAATAAATGATCCTTAGTGTGGCATTTTTTGTTTTCCGTTATTCAAAAAAAGGAGCAGGCAGCAGGAAGCATTAAAAATTTTACTTTTGTCTCCGCTCTTCTAACAAACAGAATCGCAAAATATGACCTTTATTTTTCTCGACCGAATTCGACAATATTCGTATTGGGTGAAGTCAAGAGAAAAAATTAAGATCTTACATGACATGTATGTACTTATAAGGTTTTTTCGATTAAGCCACTTAACTTCAAAGTATACATAATTGAATGCTTTGCACAGGCATGAATCCACATATCGAATAAAGGCCCAGTTACAGCGATACGAAAATCCAAACCGAAAAAATGTTCAAACTGAAAATTTAATATTAAATTTTTAACAAAAAGTTTGAGTTCCATCAAAAATTCTATAAGCGAAGAAAATTCTTTGAGTTGGATGTCATCGATCAGTGTAGCATTTGTGTTTTAAATCGGATTAAAATATCCCAAATTTGCCATTTGAAATTTTTTTCGGTTTAGTTTTCCGTATCGCTATAACTAGACCCTAGGAGTGTACTAGGGCGTATGTGTATTATTATTATTATTTTCCTTTTCTCTGAATTCGGCTTTATTACACAAGCAATGTTCGTTATTTCACTTTGAGATTGTGAAATAACGCCGAACTTTCGCTTTCACTAAGTGAAATAACGTTGAATTTCGGAATTCAGCATATCGTTGAGAGAAAGACTTGCTCAGAAAAAAAAAACAACTAGCGACGGCAATTCCAAATTTGGGTCTTTTGAACATCGTCTATATCTATAAGATCATGTTTATCATTATTAGCGACTTAATCAGTTTGCTGAAAATCAGTAGCTTCAAACCTCGAAAACCAGTGAGCACATCACAGAGCACCAGATTCCGAAGAAAATCCAACTATACATACATATACATATGTATAAAAAGAGAGCCAGCACCGGTTCATCAATTCAAAATCAAGTAACGACAGCTTAAAAACTGACAAACTATGTATACACATCGGTATATGGTCCAGCTTAAGAATTCCTTATAATTAAGATATCTTATCAGGATGACGTTCCAGAATACTCGCTGTTTCGTCAAAATTCGAACGGATTTTTTTGAATCTAACAGAAGATACTTGAGAGAGAGTAAAGCATTTTTATGCAGTTGTTTCGAAATTGTTTTTAAAAGGTAATACTTGTCTCCGTAAGTAGATACTGCTGTTAAAGTGATCTAGAAAATTCCAAGAGTGCAGAACACAAATCATCCCCGTCCTGCGATAATGTGCACAAGCTTGAATTCTCTCCTAGTCGGATGTAAGTTATTTGCAGTATTGAGATCCTCTTGGGTATTGTGTTCGATCTTTGATTTTTGCATATTTTAAAGAAAAAGAATACATCTTGTAACGATAAATTTAACGGTATGCATTGTACAGCAGCATACGCCTACTAAGAAAAATTTGTATTTAATGGCTTATCTTATATGACTAAGCCATGAAGAGCGAAAGACATCAACGCAACAGCTTCGACGCATGTCTAACCGGAGGGTGTCAGTTGCCAGGGAATTCAATGTTTTTGTGAAGCGACCAAAAAAAGTAAGACGTCCAACAAGTTGGAGTCTGAAACTGCAGACACATCAATGACGCCAAGGAGCACAACGCTTACCAGCGCCAAAAAAGTAACTTAGTAAGGAAACACATTTACATCATTAACGTACTAAAACGATACATATATTTTGAATACAGCATAAACGAAAACAGTAGAATAACCCACTTCCAGAAGAATATGAGACAATGGTTAAAAATAATAATAAAAAAAAAATAATAATATAACTTGATGAAGTTTATCTAAATATACGAGTATTATATACAAATGGATTTGTGTATGTATGTATGTATGTATGAATGTATGTTGCGTATTGACTCCTAAACCGCCTAAATAAATAAATTTAATTTCACATTAAATAAGTGTTTTTTTTTTTAGCGTAGCAACACGCGCCGGGTACCGCTAATTCTTTAAATAATATCAAATGAGTATTTGAACTCTCTTTTAATGTGTCATACCTGTAAAAAGAAAAATGTTTAAGTTAAAAAGTCAAGAAAAATAAAAAATCCTCTCTTCCCATATTGGCATTTATAGTAAACCTGAACCTTAAAAAGTTTTATAACATGCACTAATCCTTCAAAGGGAGAGCCTTTGAGGAACACTTTAATCATATAAAGTCTTTATAAGACTTCTTTTCTATAAAGCTTCATTTTTTGCATTTAATATTTATATGAACTCAGGAAAAGTTATTTTCGACGGAAGTTGTACAAATTGTTGTTCGTTTTAAAACTTAAAAGTTGATCCTCAAAAAGCTGTTGTTCACTATCTATCCTCTATTTTCAAGCCTACAAGAATGTAGAATGCTTTATCTGGCCTGATTTTTCCTAAGCCCTCGCTTTGTGTTAATGTTAATTCTTGAAAATGGTATTAAAATCCCCTTGGGCGCGCGCAAATTATTAATAAAATGAGCATGCAATATGATAAAACCTTTCAATAAAAGAATCAAATTCCAGTATATTAAAATACATTAAGATAAAAGATTAACGAAGAACTTACTGCAACCTGCAACAGTAAAATTATTTAAGTTCCCATCCCAGTTTGACAATCCTGCACACTTTTACATTCATTGTCCCTTCTCTCACACTAACCGATTGCACCTTAAGTTCATTTTATAGAGAATTCATGACCACCAGTGAACCTAACCAAGGCCCGAGAGGAGAAGTCCTTAAACTTCACCACAAAGACAGAAGAAAAACCTCAACTCCTGGGGTAATATTAAATATACACAGTTGGTCAAAAAAATAGGTGTGATCAAATTTTTTCGCACCACTGTTGTCTTTGATGCAAAATAACTGTTTTTTTGATCGCAGGCCTTACAAAAAGTTCTTGTTTTAAGAAAAAACGGTTATTCTGTTGACACTGATGCTGAGCTTACTGCATTTTGTGTGTGTTATGTTGAGCTGTTCTATTTTCTTTGTTGCATTAGGATTTGGTGTTTTTAAGAAGTTGGTCATTAAAATAGGTGTTCTCCAAATAAATCCACAGTTTATATCTCTGTTATTTCAAAAAAATATTAAATTTCAAGGTAACCTCTTTTTAATAATTTTACTATCCATAAATGATAGTTGTTAATAAATAAAATAATAAATAATAGTTTATTAGACTTTTAGTATGGGAAGAAACGTCCACTGTTCGGCGGAAGAAAGACGGGTAGTTTTACAGCTAAGAAATGAAGGTAAGACTTACAAATTTATAGCAGAAGCCCTAAGAAGATCCCAACATTTTGTGACAAATGCACTCAAGGCCAGATTAGTGCGCGAAAATCGTGGGAGGCCGAAAAAACATCAGTCACCACTGATCGCCGTGTCCTCCTTTTGGCTAAATCTAACCCTTTTGCTTCGTCAAGGACAATAGGAGCACAAATCAATAATGAAGTCAGTGCCCGCACAACCCGCAGAAGGCTTCAGAGCTTCAACCTACAAGGAAGAGTTGCCAGAAAAGTTCCTTTACTAAGAGCAAGTAATATAACGTCCCGAAAAGAATTTGCCTTAAACCATAGAAGTTGGAACGGACCTGAAGGAGCAAAAGAATGGCGAAATATCCTCTGGAGTGACGAAACAAAAATTAATTTGTTCTCATCAGATTCGGGGCGTAATGTCAGGCGACCAAAGGGAAAGGACTACCACCCTCTCTATATCCGGAAAACAATCAAACACGGGGGAGGAAATATTATGGTCTGGTTCCGTTTTTTCTAGTATGGTGTGGGCCCTAATTCCTATATTCCGTATTAGTTACATCTTGACCAAATAAGGTTATAGGGATATTTTGGAAGATATCATGCTTCCATTTGCCGAAGAAAACATGACTCTCCGATTGATTTTTCAGCAGGATATAACGATCAGAAACATATGGCAAATCTTGTGAAAGAGTGGTATCGAGAGAAAGAAGTTTCAATTGTTTCATGGCGAAGTCAATCCCAGATCTCAACCCGATTGAGAACTTGAGGAATGAGCTTATGCGGAAACAAGGATGCCAATATTTCCCAAACTGGAACTGATTGTGGGATGCTGTTCAGAGTGAATGGTATTCTATACCCCAAGAAAGATGCCAAAAGTTTGTAGAGGTAATACCACGCTGACTTTAAAAAGTTTTGGATAACAATGTCGTATACTCGGGTTATAAGAGAATGGTAAACGAAAATTATTATAAAATATAACAAATTTTGCATTCAAACTATCATTATTCATAATTTAGTAAGCCAGAAGCCACACCTATTTCTTTGTCCAAGCGCAAATGTCTACACCGTCGGTTTTATTGTATAAAATTTATAATTACTTAATTTAAAAGCCTTAAATATTAATATTTCATTAAGTATTGATAGTCCAATGAAAACTAATGTTAAAATAATATTTAAATAAACAAAACATATTAAAAAATTAAGTTTATATAAAGAAAAATAATTGCACCTATTTTTTTGACCAGCTGTGTATATTGCTGATTTCTGGATTGTAGATTGTAGACGTCGTCAGGTAGAAAGAGAAGTTCTTAAACGTAGTTTTCTAAAATGAAATTTGTTTAGAAAAGAACAAACAATGGGTATGGTTCTATAGCGTCTATAACAGCAGGAAGACTTCCTTCTGTTGTGGTTGTCTTATACCTCTTGGCCCCAACCTATGCTATTCAGCATAAGAGAAAATATCGTCCTCTTTCATTGCATAGGAATTTTGTCACGGCACATGGTAGAGCGATGAAAGAAGGATCAAAGTCAACAAATTTAAAAACGAAAAATTGCAAAAGGGTGTGTTTTATCAGACCTTGCCAGAGGATTTAGCATTACCTTTTACCTGATTTTTCTTCTTGTCTCGATTATTTTGTCATTTTGCATTCACCGTTTAAGGATTGGATGGTGATGGTCAAGAAAAAAGTAAGGAGAAAAACGTCTGGCGGTCCGCATTCTTCCGCACACCGACATTGAAATACGCTTAAATTCCAGTTCCAAGGATCGAACAGCTAAAGTTTGATGGATGCCTTTTTATCTTATTTAAAGAACACCTTTTGATGAAACATAGCTTTATTTGGATCAATCATTAATAAACTTGTGTAAAAGTTTGATCGTGTGTTACAGTAGTCACGTGACACAAAGTAATTGAAATGATACCGTAAACACGTATTCTTGAGAAGGCACAAGGCAAACTTTTCTTTTTATTTTCCGACATTTATGGAACAGAACGAAAATGTGTATTAATAAGATTCCCTGTTTTTTGTAAATGTCCTTTTATTTTAATTTTTAATTTTCTTGTGAGGGTTGTAAGGTTTCTGGTCTCTTTTTTTTTATCATAAATACCTATAGCTTGGTAGTTTCATGTTCTACTTTTGCTACCCAACTAATATTTTTCAACTACTATTGCTTTCCTGAAGAAAATTTATCACTAATATCTCACTGCCGAGGCCCGAGGGTAGTATGTTGTTTATAGTTAGCGCGTGATTAGAGTTTCAATATCACGGAATGAGACCTTAAATGTGGACTACACTTTAGGCACCACTTGAACCAGAGACAAATTGGACTCTTTATTGAAATAATATTAGAGGCGAATAGATTGTTGTTCACTGGCATATTTTGAAAGATAAAAAATAGTTAGCGTAGATGTTTTATTTTGCTTACTACTTTAGAGAAAATTTACCTCCCAGAAATTTGAGCATTTATAGGTACAAGGAAGAAAGGGGCAAAAGAACTATGTGTAAGCCAGCTTACGGTTTCGAGTTTACACAAGCTCTATGCAACGGTTTTCCTAAATCGTAGTATGTAAATAAATAAATAAATTTCTTCAGTAATGGCCACTTCCTGAAGATTTAAAGAAAGTTTAACTTTGGAATATCCTCACCCACGTTGATCCTTAATATTAATGATGGAAACTTTGATCAGGGTATCATTTTATAAAAACAATAATTGACTGTTTATTACTCTAGAATCTCTCTTTCAAAGTAAATTCAAATATTTATCCGATTATGACAGGGTTTAACTCTTAGCCTTGTACAGTATTAATAAGATGGTCAAAGGGTCTTGCATATAGCGTTTTTGCTAATCCATCGGCAGGAGGATTTCTTTATTTGTTATTCGCTTCCATTTCATATATGAGAGTTTGATAACTGTACTCTTGTTTAACTTCTGAAAAATGCCTACGTCACAGCATCCTGAAAAGATTAATTGTTATCGTTTGTTGTGTTCCCCTTTTCTGTCTAAAAAGTCGATGCTTCCATGAAAATCGTTATCAAGACTTCCGATTTGAATGATATACCTATTCTATTTTATTTGATCTAGTAAACTGTGTTTCCGCATGTTTAGTTAAAAATTAGTCCTTCTCAGATTAAATTTAGTTTTTTAGTTTTTAGTTTCTGATACACATTTTGTATTATTCTTTAACCAAAATTTACACTTTTACGACGTACAAAAATAGTTCATAGCGTCGATAAAAGAGCCAAGCGATTTTTTTCTAACTCTTCCAATTTAACTTTCCATCTGCCTAAATTTATTTTTAATGCAGGAGTTCATTAAAAAAATATTAATTAAAAAAAAACTTTTTTAAAAATGTTCTTAACATTTCATTTCTCATATAAAAACAAACTCTCAGATATTTTATTTATCTCAAGAAACTGAAAAAATTACAACTTTCAAACATTATTTGCCTAGTTATGCACTCATACAACCATCTTAATCTTCATTAATCTTGAGAAACTTTCATAATTTTTCTTTTTCGGACTCTATACAACTAAACATTTCATTTCTGGAAAGCAGACAGTTGACCAAGGATTCAATGCCAATGTTAAGAAAAATCGAGTTGAAAAATGTAAACGAGAAAATATGTATGTTTCGGAATAAGAAGACAAAAATGTACCAGCTCCTACTTAATTCTCTTGTCTCTCAGTGACACGGCGGGCGCACGCCAAACTCTTGTGTGGAGAATCGTACATATAATCGCAAACCAGCAAGGATTTCACATAGCAATAAAATAGATTGCAACTTGGGGAGGAAAAAGGATTTCGTTTTGTGATTTTCCCAGAACACAACTTAGCAATGTGTTTTACAATACCATACCTCTATATGGTATTTGTATACTGCCTCGCACTTGCCAAAACAATCTTCCAACATTTAATTAAACACGTCTGAAGACATCACATCAGACACAAGCCCGGTCCTAGACGACGAATGAATCCTTTTACTATACGTACTCGTACACATATAACGTATGGGTTTATTTCTTGTTTTAATCATCTTAATTAAAATAAATAAAGTACGAATTGAAATTTTTTTTGTTTCATTAAGGAAGTGGAATAAAGTTTACGACTAAATCGTGCCTACCCGGGGAGTGCTGATTGTACATGTACATTAAGAAATGATTTTTTTTTTACCAAATTTAATAATTTAATGCCGAAAACTCTTTTGATCAAATACTACACTAAACAATTATTTATTTTAATTAAGTAATTTTTCTACGTATCAGAATTTAAATAAGAAACAGCTTCATAAGAAAACTAGACAATAATTGCATTAGAAATGTGATTTTGACTAGTTTAGTGCGTAGAGGAAGGATAGCAGATAGCAGATAGCGGTACAACTACTTCCTTTGCATTCATTCCCTAAAACGCAATATTAAAACCTTCGGGTTCCTTTTTATGCATATTGTACAATCCGGCTTTTTAATCTCTTCATACACACGTTTATACACTACCTTTTGAGCAGCTCCATAATCGTTTTGTAGAACCATTTTAATTTTAACTCCGCATTTTCATTGTTAACAACTCTTCATTACCCCGGCACGGTCTTGAAACCAGCTTCCATAAAAACCATCTTAACCTTTCCAACAATATCGTCTTAATGGTAACATTAACGTTTAAGCCGATATGTTATGCTTTTTCGTTGTCGGTTAAGGAAATTTCAAAGTCACGACGAATATAAATTAATGTCCGGTTGCTGCATTATCTGAATGTCTCCATGTAGCAGCTGTTTGTAGCTGCATTGTTGCTTCCATTATGATTTCATTGGATAAAACTATATCTGCCAATAACTCGTTCAAGGCTTTAGTTATTCAGGCCGACTTTGTCGTTGAGGTCCCCCATTGTTGGGTTGGGTTGTCTCCTTTCAAAACGTTGCTGAAGACTGAGTTAAGCTGAGCATAGAATGTGGTTTTCTCTTCCTCCGCTGCATAACTCGTCGGAGCATAACACTGAATGATGCTGACATTGCGAATTCTAGAGTAAAACCTTATAGGCATTATTCTTACGGAAACTGGACCCCAGGAAATTAGGCTTTTTCTTATCAACATTACGCCAACACTTTATTTTTGACCACTGCATGTGGGTCTCCTCATCCCCAGAATACAAGATGGGAATAAGTCTTGAGCTTACACTATATACATACATTCCGTGTCCAGAGCCAGGGGATTCTTTATTGATGGCATCGCGATTGCCATTGTTGTATTATATGAAAGAACCCAAAAGCAAATGGTTTATACACCATCAGACTTACAATAGCCCTTGACCGCCATATTTCCTCCGTTTTTAAACAGTTTCTTATACTACTCAAGGACAGTATCGTGATCTGATCAGCAATGCTGGGTTGTGTTGTTTGAGAGCGTTACTTGCTATCTGCTACTAGGTGCACATTAAAAATTTACTTTCTCCGAAATGGTAGAGCTCTCCAGAACCAAATATGCGCTCATTGAAAATACGCTCAAGAATGTAAGTCCAATGTTAACATCACAAAACTTACGATTTCACTTTTAATTTAAATCTAAACTGGTTTATGGATGTTGTAAATACATGACCCATTTCAGAAAAAGGCAGAAAAAAGGAGTTCTTCAAAACTTTTTATATTAAAAAAGGACAGGCGATTGCCCAGATTTCTTACACAATTTGCGATCCACATTCACTTAAAAATCCAATCGGCTGATACCATAAGTTAACTTTGATCCAAAAGCATAGATTAGATTTTAAAACAGCTGGAATCTGGAATATATTTCTGAGAGTAGAACAAGATAGAAATTAGCAGAAATCGATACCCGATGCCTTACGGCTAAACGTCACATTTATTCACCCCCCCCCTACTCCAGCTGCTGCACTTCCGACACCGCCACCATTTTAAACATTAAATGGACCTTGATATAGATGTTTTGAGATAATTGCAAAAGGTGTGCTTTCATGTTATCATTTAGGGTGGTTGATAAATGCAAAACAAGGCATAAGCAAAGCGGTATTCACTTGTTGAAGTTTCCAACATTAAATATAAAACTTTCTCAATTAATCCCGGCAAATTTAAAGAGAAAGGACTTCCTAGTTAAAGGAACACAAAAATAATATTTTGTTCATTGTAGTTGCCAATTAATATAAGAATGTGGAACGAAACCATTGTCTACTCCTCAGTAACTTAGCTTTTTTTAATGGAAGCGTTAAATAAGATACTTTTTTGGATTTATTTATATTTTAAAGTCCACATCTGTGTTATTTTCAACCGACTAATTGCACTCTTCCTCGAATATCCTGTTCCACTTACGTCAGATTATTCAACGTTTCCATCGTCATAAACTCTTTAAAAATGTGCGGTCGTGATGTGATCAACCATGTGGAAACAATTTTTGGAAAAAAATGTGTCAAAAGACTGAAATCTGTGATAAGGTTGAGCAAAGCTGAGTGCCAAGTTAAAAAGAAAAGGTTAAAGTTAAGGCGTGTGGAAAATGTGTATAAATAGATTCCTTCAAGCATAATTTGTGTTTCATAAATAATAAAGGAATTTAATAAAAAAAATTCTTGGTAAGGAATTTCAGATGGAATGGGAACAGGGGAATAGCTAAGCTATGTATATTAAATTCACATAATTTCTCAATCTGATCATTATGTTTGAAATCTTGGTAAAAGGGATTTCATCAACGACTGAATTTGGAATAAAATGCCATTATGTGCAAGTGCATGTAAGCAAACAAGACAATATGATACCATAATGAGTTTTTGTTGTATAAAGTAGACAGTTTAGCGAACAATAAGAAGAATGTGAACACTGGGCTTTGTTAAAAATAACTCAAGGAATTATGATGTTCAATTTATGTGATTTACTGAAGTACAAGAACAAAAACACTTGAGGTAATCGAAAATGTTAGTCAAAGAAAATGAATTTAGTCTCAAATTTTACTTTGTTCTTTGTATTGAATTACACATACCTGCATTACATATGTATATTTAACAGAGTCAGTAAAGGGCTACTAAATTAATGGAAATATTCAATCCCAGTTCTTGAATTATGTATAAGCTCATACAAAATAGATTCATTAAAAGAGGTTTGTAAAAGATATAAAGGTTGTTCTTTTTAGGGATACACCTAGAACTAAATAATGAAATAAACTATATAGATAAGTTGTATTAACTGGACTTTATTTGAAAGATAATTCTTTGTCATTTTTATCTGAATTTGATTTCTGGCACATAGCCACCGTGGCTGTATCAAATCCAATCTTGGGGCCCGATTTTCGATAACTGTTGTTGTTGTTGTTTTTCAATCGTCAATAAATTATCTACGGCATATCGGTGTAGACTAGCGACTTCACATACTCCCACATTGAATAGTCAAGCTGACGTGAGGCAGCCCTTCATCAAAAAGGAGATTCATCGTTGTATCAAATTTTCATGTGAAACTTGGGATCAGCAGCAATCGAGCCCATTCATCGAATGACGCCTCCGTGCCCGGTTGTCGCGCGGCTTCAACTCTTACACGAATTAGATTTCGTAAGACAGCAAACCAAGCCCTTTCCGGAAAGTGTTCCATAAAGTGGATGAATGGTGGATACAGAACCAATTGTTTTGCACGATGGCATTCGGGTCTTTCTCGAAGCTGCGCAATAGTTTCTTCAGTAGGCAATGTACGACGCACGTCTGAGGTGATAAGTATTATCATTTTGAGTAGACATGGTGCGAAAACGTTCCATCGTAAATGATGTTATGGATGATTGTGTCAACCATAAAATGAACTAAATGTGCGATATGAGTGAGTTCCACGAACAACGCCATGTGTTTCGAAATAAATCTGATTAATTTGAATGCGTTGTTCAGGCGTCAGTTGATTTATGATAAAATGGCAAACCAAACTAAAGACAAATCAGATGGCAAAATGGCTGTCAATGAAATGCAAGACTGGGTCGCACGTACTTGCTCTATTTCTATTATAATTTTTCGAGCAATAAAAGCAAAGAAGTTAAATGCTTTGTTTAAGAAGTGTATGTCAAAATCAACATAAGAACGCAGTTATCTTTGAAATGATTCCAAAAAATACACAAAAAGTTCATCAAAACTACACCTTTTTCGAGAAATTTTGTAAAAACTAAAAAAATGTTGCGATGACAAGTCTGAACCATTTCGTAAATGTCGTTGTCCACTAGGGTATGACCAATTTAATAAATCCGATAAAATCGATTCCCGTTATTATATAATTTATACCAAACACTAAAAGTGTATAGTCTTCGAAACCTTCTATGTATACTACAAACAAAGTTTAAACAAAATCGTAAGAGCATTTTTTGAGCAAAGAAAAGAAAAACGTGTTGGCCAAAACCTAGTGGGTTATTGTATCGTAGCCATCATTAAAAAAAAAAGCTTAAACTGCTACATATTGTAATGGTTTAAGTCTTGGGTTCGAAAATAAAACTTATTTTCCTTTACTTTTAAATCACCACTACTATCTCTATAAATGAAACTCACTTTTATCTAAGTTCAAACTCTTTATTTATTTCTTTATCTTAGCACCACTAATTATTCACCATTTATTCGCTACCACGGTTAAAATGAAACTGTCTCCATTTCCAAATAAAATGTCCTATTTATATTGGGATCAAAGTTTCCCGAACAGTCTAAGTCTCGAACCATTCTGAATTGTCGAGAATCGAGATGCTTTGAAAGCTTTCAGAGCTTTCAAATTCCCCATTGTTATTTCAGAAGAATCATTCAGCAAAATTATTCAGCATAATTTATTTTACTGTAGTAGGGACAAAAACCATAACAATATTTACTGTAGTAGAGACAAAACCATTCATATAACATTGCCCCTTTCTTAAGATTGTTCGTCCCGAACAAATCTTTCACTTTCCTGGCCATATTAGCGGCATATTCGGTCCCTGTGAACAACTTTCATCTTGCCTCTAACACCTCTCTGAATGCGGTAAACAACATCATTGATTCTGGTGACAACTTTGTAAGGGCCTTCCCAATTTTGCTGGAGCTTCGGTGACAGTCCCTTTTTCCGATGGGGGTTGTAAAACCACACAAGATCTTCCACTTGAAACCCTGTCGTCGTTGCATGTGCATCATAACGTGTTTTGATGCGATCACTGGCATCCTTTATCTTTGTTCTGGTCCTTTCATGAATGTACATGAGTCTCTTTTTGAGATCGTCCACATATTCTTCTTGGCTTTGCGGCTCATTTGGAGGGCATCCAAATTTCACTTCACTTGGTAGCCGCATTGTTGAACCAAACAAGATTTCCCAAGGAGTATGTGCTGTAGTGCTATGAACTGCGCTCCGATAGCTCATTAAAAACAGTGGAATGCATCGGTCCCAGTCTCGTTGACAGTCTTCCACTACTTTGAAAAGGTGTTCTTTGAGAGTTCTGTTAAACCGTTCTACCATTCCATCTGATTGTGGATGCAGCGGTGTTGTCCTTGTCTTATGAATGCCAAGGAGTGAGCAAACCTGTTGGAAGATATTTGACTCGAAGTTCCTCCCTTGGTCAGATTGGAGTTCTTTAGGTACACCAAATCTACTTACCCAATTGAAGACAATCTGATCCACAACCGTTTTTGCTTCTTGGTTTGGAATGGCAAACGCTTCAGGCCACTTGCTGAAGTAATCCATGATCACGAGAATATATCGGTTTCCATCGTTGGTTTCAGGAAAAGGACCTGCAATATCCATTGCAATTCTTTCGAAGGGTGCTCCAACGTTGTACTGCTGCATCGCACTTTGAATTTTTCTGCCTGGTCCTTTTGTAGCAGCACAAGTGTCACATTTCCTGCACCATCTTTCAACGCCTTCTTTTGCATGAAGCCAGTAGAAATGATCTCGGGTCTTTTCCAGCGTTTTGTTGATTCCCAAATGGCCTCCAGAAGTGCCATCATGCATCTCACGGAGAACTTCATTGACTTTGGACCGAGGCACAACTACCTGCATCACATAGGACCAGTGTTGTTCCTCTACACGTCGACTTTGATTGTCTACCTTTCTACGTAGACAATTGCGTCAACAATGTAGACAATGTCGACAATGTAGACAATGAAGTCGACAATGTAGACAACGTCGACAATGTAGACAATGAAGACATTCCATTCCAATCTGTCATTCTTGCGTGTTTGATTTAAATTTAATATCTAATAATTCAGTCCTTTGTTGTTGAAATATGCTTTGATGACCTGAATTTATTTTAATAAAATCTAACAACAAATATGTAGCATATTGCAGTTATATCGAGCTTCTTGATTCAGTCTGCACTTTAATAAACAGGTGTCAAGCGGTTGACTGTTCCGTTTGTTGATTAAAGATTGGAACTGTTTTAATAAAAATCAAAATTTTTAAGATTCTTTATGAAAGAGATATTAAAAAACCAATTTTTTTTGGAATATGGCCTCTATTATACATCCAAATCTGTCAAATTGGGCAAACAAAAATGTATTCTTATTCCAGCCTCTTCCGCTCAAATCGAAAGAGTTTTTTTTTTCAAGTATACCAAGAAATCTCTTGACTTATGAACGATCTTTATTATTCAGTGAGAATTGAGGATAATCAATACAATTGCTTTGATGAAGACGAGTATGAATAAGACATCTTATTGAATAATTATGAAGTAAGCATTTCCAATAGAAGTGGTTTTTTTTAATAAATACAAAATGCAGAGTGGAAGACTAAAATAATACAAATTTGTTTTGTTTTCATAATTTAGAAGACAAAAAAAGTTGGAAAATTGAAACAAAATTGATTGTCTACATTGTCTACATTGACATGTAGACAATGATGAATTGTCTACGTGGAATTGTCTACACGTAGACGATTGTGTAGTCTACATGTTTTGTCTACATGGAACAACACTGCATAGGACTTGCCATCTGCGGATTCCCACTTCCGTTTGAGTAAACCTTCTTGTACATGGAGAGAGTTCCATTGAGCCCAATAGGCTTTTAACACCTTGCTTCTATCAGAAATGTCAACCCATTGTGGTTTCTCCTCGTGCTCTTTCCATGCAAGGATGGGTTCAATGTCAGAATCTTCTTATTGAGCATTCCTAATTTCCTCGTTACTCCAGCCGGCAATGGGCTCGACTCTCACTCGTTGAGTGACTAGGGACTCCTTTTCTTCCTGACGTGAACAATGCTTGCAGTTCGATTTACATGGTCGTCGGGATAATGCATCTGCGTTGGAACGTAGTTCTCCTTTTCTCTGTGAGTTGGTTCTTACTCGTTTCCCGGTTCCAGCAGGGGTTTTATGAGTCTCTTCTTGGCTGTTTTTCCTGCTGCCACAATGTTGGCGAACTCCTATTCTTAACGGCATACGACACTGGCGCTGGAGATGTCCGGTCCTGTTACAGTTCCAGCATCGGAGAGGTCCATCACGGTGGTTGCTCTGGAATGTCGTTCTCTGGCAAGCGCACTCCTCTACAGTTACTTCTTTTACCCGATGAATGCTTTGAGAAGCCTGTTCTGCTGCTTCTATGGTAAGGGCGAACGCCAATGCTTCAGGAAGCGTCCATTTTCCGGCTGTTCGTACTGCTCTCTGGAGGTTGATGTCGGCTTAACCACGGACAAATGCTTCAGCAGCTAATTCGTTGATGATTTCCTCACCCGCTGTTGGATATGCTAGATGAGCCAGGCGTTCGATGTCTGCTTGAAGCTGTTGAAGAGTTTCACCTCTTTTCTGGACCCTGGTGTTAAGTTGGACCCGAAAGACTTCCTGCAAATGGCCATCTCCAAAACGTTTTTCAATGGTCTGAGCAAGAGCATTGAAGTTGCCATGTAAGTCTGCTGGTATTGTTAGCAGAAGTTCAGCAGCAGGGCCTCGGAGAGCAAGTGTCAGTGCAACAAACTTTTCTTCGTTGTCCCAGCCATTTATTGTGGAAGCTGCTTCGAATTGTCTCTTGTAGATCGACCAAGAAGTTTGTCCATCAAAAGTTGGCGGATGCATTTCCTTTCTTCGCATGCAGTCCCCAGAACTTTCTCTAATTTTAGTTTTTCTTACCTTGTCCAACTCCTTTGCATGTTTTTCGAATTTGTCTTCAACTTTCTCGAACCTTTCATCTACGGTCAAAATTTGTTTTTCGATGCTTTCGAGACGCTCGTCAGCAGCAACAAACTTGCTTTCAATGTCAGAGAACTTTCCTTCAAGGAGGTTTTTCTGGTCTTCAAGATTCTTTTCTTGTGTTTCAAAACGTTCAAGAAGTTTCGCTTGTTCATTCTTTTGTTCGCTTCTTTGCTCTTCTAGAAGATTCTTTTGTTCGTTTCTTTGCTCTTCTAGAAGATTCTTTTGTTCGTTTCTTTGCTCTTCTAGAAGATTCTTCTGTTCTTGAAAACGTTCGAGAAGAAAAGCCATCATATTAGACATGTCGGAGCTTGTACTTACTTGCTCTTTTTCGTCTTGTATTTCAACATCCAAAAGAAATGTTTCTGGATTTTCATTTTGCTGAGTCATATTTTCCTGCAGTCTAATAATGAGGTCATTTTTGGTTCCAGCAGTAGAAAGACCCCGATTCTTTAACACTGCTTAAGTTCAATCAAGTTAAGGGCATTTACAAGTTTACCCATAGTCACTTTATCACTTTTTACTTTTATTTGTCCAAATGAATTATGCACTTAAGTTTTATTTCACTTCTGACACCACTGTAATGTTTTTAGTCTTGGGTTCGAAAATAAAACTTATTTTCCTTTACTTTTAAATCACCACTACTATCTCTATAAATGCTTTCAGAGCTTTCAAATTCCCCATTGTTATTTCAGCAGAATCATTCAGCAAAATTATTCAGCATAATTTATTTTACTGTAGTAGGGACAAAACCATAACAATATTTACTGTAGTAGAGACAAAACCATTCATATAACAATATATATGAAGTTTGAATAAAATCCGTCAAACGGTTTAGGTTGTAGCTTGACGTGAAAAAGCGCACAGACGCACATATGTAAATCCTGACAGACAGACAGACTAACAGTATGTCGAAAAACATTGTTTTTGTCTACTCTCTCATCGTAATATCATGTTTGATTGAAACATCGATAGTTTTTTTTAACGAAACCAATAAACTAGAGCAAGTTAAAATCTTAAGTTCATATTCAATTGCTGCATAATCTGCTGTGCAACCAGCTCCAAAAGTTTTTACAATTCCAATATCAGCACACACAAAGCTGAATAATACTACCTTTTAGGACACATGTTGTGCATAACCTGTTAAAGGTAGTTCCACACTATCCCACAGTCAAGTACGACATGTCAAAAAAAAGTGTAAAGGAATGTGTGATGGTTTTACCTTCAATCCTAAAAAAATATTTCAGATCTAAACACATGTCAAATCGTATGAGATCTGCGCTGTCATACTCTGTTTCCACACTATTATACACCTGTTTCATCACACATTTTTTATATGTCGTATTACACTGTAGGATAGTGTGGAACTACCTTAAAGAACATTTATATAAGCACAACATAAGTTGGGTAGCCAGAGCAAAGGTTGACCGATGATCGCTCAACCTCCTATTAGACTATATTTTGGTGTTTATTATTTGATTTTGTGAACTAAAAAATATTCCTTGGAGGTTTTACTTTGATGCTTCACTCACAGTCACTGTGCTCGTTAATGAAGTCAATGTTTTCAGAACATATTTACATATGTATAATGTATATACTATTTTGTAAATTCACGTTAATCTTGCAAGGTCTATTTCATAACTATGTTTATTGATAATTGACATATCTGACAAAATACTTCTGGAACAGAGTAATTTTTGATAACCAAATAGTCCAGAATATGTATACTCGTACATTTGACTAAAGATTTGTTTTGAAGATATTCTTAATGGCTTTCTTCAGAATATATTCCATCTCCTCTCAAATCCTTCTTCAGAGGTTAAGAATTTTAATGGTGATTAAAGGAATGATTTTCAACAAATGAAGTTCTAGGTATCATTTCACATTTATTGCTATAAAATCAATATTACCTTAATTTTTTGTAACAATTTGTCAAGAATGAAAAGAAGAATTTTTTTAATTTCAAACTGAAACACTAACAATTGAGTAAATTGTATGTTCAAGCTGAGATGAAAATAAATTCCTTGCGCATACCTACCTAATCCACATCAATCCACCGGAATGATTTATCCATGATGATTGGATTGGCATTTATAAGTGGATTGTGAACAGATACAGAATATTGGAATGGGAATTCCAGAGAAACAGAAAAACAAAATTAAAGTGCAAGTAAAATTCCATGAAATTATTTCTCAAACTATAAAGCCACAAATAAATCTGTCTGATACCCTGCTTATACATAGTTTACCTTGCTTTTAGTCCTGTAATTCAATGTTTCTTAAACATAATTGTTAAGTTCCACGTACTGTCTGTAAAAAAGATGGATGGTTTTCAAATTGTCAACCTTAAGGGACATTTATGTTTTTCTATGACAATTTGGTAGCCATTTATGTGGATGGTTTCTACGATTTGTGAATCAATTACTCACAAAAAAATTACATTAAGAATGGAACAATTCGTATAAATTAACATCAAGTGGAGAGGGCCTTTGTGGGTTGAATTTCAAATAAGAAAGAGAATAGTAAAAGATAATTCGTGAAACTTCGATAAACATTTATTCGTTTTAAATAACACAGATCAAACGGGTTTAATTGATCAATTCCTTTTATAACTTTGAACACTTAAATTTGCTTTTTAATTTTCTTTTTACAATTTCTATACATTTATGTTTTGTAAAAAATATTTGTATCTTATTTTATAGAAAACATTTTTTCGTTTTTGATTTGATAAATCATCACAAAAAACTATTTACTCTCCAAGTCCAAACATACAGGATACAGTAAATTGTCACAAAAAAAAAAAAAAAAAAAAAAAAAAAAAGAGAAAAATAAACTAATATTGTTAGCATTAACCTTTTTTAGCTTATCAAAATTGTAGGAAATTTAACGCCTTACAAAAAAGTTTTTAACGTAGGACGTGAGGGGGGAAAAAAGTTATGGAGAGAACACCGGAGCAAGGTCAAAAATTTTGCAGTTCCCCCTCCTCTTCTTTTACCATATCTTAGTAACGACTTGACATACTTCAATTTTTGTAGAATTGAAGTTGTAGGAAATTTAACGTTCTACAAAATAATTAAAAAAGTTATTTACGAACAACCGGAGGAAGGTCGAACATTTTTGTTCCCACCCCCTCCTCGTTTTTCACTGGGCCCTCGATATCAAAAACTTAACAAAATGTTAATTAACTATCTTTGAACAAAATCCCCAAGTTTTATTAACTTCCGACCTTTTTCCACCTAAACCCATACTTTTTCCGACCTGTCGACTGGACTATTGGCATCCTAAGCCGCGCCGGTGTCGACCTATAACGAACTGTTTCTCAAACGGACAACTATACTTTATGTTGCTTGCTCATAGGTTACTAGCTCATATTATTTGTTTATAACTGCTCCTGTGTATAGAACATAAAAAATGATGTAAGTAAAGAAATTCTTTAGTTTTTGTTGAAATGAACACGGTTTATATAGCCCTTCCAAGTCCATTCTATTGGAATTTAATTTTCAACTGTCCCTACCAAATAAAAAATTATAGATACCTACTTGATTCTAAATTCCATGCGTACTAAGTAGCGGGCGAAGCTTGTTCCTAAATAAAAATAAAGCCACACTCAAAATTGGAAGACAGGACTAGGAAATACAGAACATTGCCTACAGGTACATTTCCCTACATGAATTTCAATTACTTACTTTATAAACGCACTTACGTCCTGAATAAATTAAACAAAATAAACAACTAAACAGATCTTAAAATGACGAATAAAATTATATCCGTTATCCCAGTTTAATTTAATTCAAAAACCCCTTACCCTTAACTCGCCGGCGAATCTTTTTTTTTTTTTTTTTTTTTGTTAAATTTTGTTACATCTCACGCGAAAGTATCACAGTTCAAAGCATACAAAACTTTTTCATATAATGGATTACCATTCAGGCAAGGATGTGCATGAAAAAATGTCTGCAAGGATTCTAGTGTCGGAGGTTCTTAAAAATGGTTTACAACTCAAACTTAAATAACAAATTAAAACTTAGCAAATTCGTGTGAATAGTTCTATTCAAGGAATGTTATTCTCACCTGATATTATAACGTTCCTTGCATACCTGTGTACCTATATCTCCTTGTAATGTCGGATTTAAAACAAGGAATTCAAGAGAACATTGCCGTGAAATATCTTCTTAGTTTACGTTTATTTTTCTGTTTAATTCTCAGAAAATCCGTTTCGATTCCTTTAATAATCTCTTTTGCTTTCCACAGTCTTTGTGGCGGGCAAAATGTTAATTAGCGTAGTCCAACAAAAATTCTGGTCACAAAAGAAATATGATATAATGGTTGATTTCCATAAAACTTACCAGGTTTTACAACTTCACATAAGCCATAACATGGAACTGAGAACAACTATACATACCTTTCATAAATATAAACGTTTACAAACGGCTTGCTTTTTCGAAAACGGACATAGAGATTTCGAACAACTCAACTCACATTGTATACAGGATGATCTGCATAAGGTGCGTAAGGATGTGACAAATCTAGGCATAAGGAGCAATGTTTAAGCTGTTTATTTTATAAAAAAAAGCATTCAAGTGTAAACAGATGAGCATTCCAAGCAGGACAAGTATTACAGTATTACAGAGTAATTTGTTTTAAATGCGGAACGCAGCAGACTAAATCGAGTGAGCATTTTCTGTAGAAGAAACGGTAAAATAAGAAAATACATGAAACATTTCGATGATGTTCATGTAATGGATATGTTTCCATAATGTTTCTCTCTCCTATCAATTTTAGCGCTTTTTTCTGAACTCTGTCGAGCAGGTGTAAGCAAATTTGAGAAGCACCTGTCCAGAGATGGGAGTTATACTCAAGTTTAGGGCATATGAACGCTATGTAAATTGTAGCCAGATCAGAAGGGGTGAAAAACTTCTTGCATATATTAAGGAAGCCTAAGCATCTTGCAGCATTCTTGGCAACCTCAAGTATGTGGTCATTCCAACGTAAGGTGGTCATTAATACACATACCGAGTACTGATAGCTTTTTGGCTTTTCTATGCAAGTACCATTCATGGATAATGACATAGCGTGTATGTTTAGCTTTAACGACAAAAGACAGCATTGAAGTTTTCGACGTAAAAGCTGGTGGTTTAAGGGGCACACCAGAATTTATTTTTTGGAGATCAGACTTGAAACCGTCTAATACAGCATGTATTGCACGGTCCAGAAGATAGCTTCTAATCTAACGCGTAAGAGTAGTAAGAGTATCATCGATACCAAATGCACGTAGTTTCGATAAAATCACCAATAGATCGAACGTACTGGCAATCATTTAAAAGCTTATTATCTTCGAGGTATTTCTTAAGCTGACGGTTTATCAATGTTTTCATGACCTTATTAAGAAGTGACGTAAATACAAATCGTTTCATAGGAGGAGGGGAACGGGCTGGAAAAATACTGTTTGCCATCTACCAGGAAAGTCTCCTGATCGATGGAAAAGCTCGCGCAGTTTTTGTGATAACGGAGTTGCAAGAGAAGAGTTATCCAAAGAAACCGGTTTTCTTCAGCGGGGTTGGCTTTATATGTAAGTTCGGAAGCTTACTTCTTTCAACCTGATAGCTTCTTTACACTCTGCGGTAAACCAAGACCTTTGGTTTACCTTTGATACTTCATGTAAACATTTCAGCAATGGCATCAATGTCATTATCGAGGAAACACAATGACCAGTTAAAGTTACGAAATAAATTATTCAGACCGACCCGGTTGGAGATGATGCCCAAACATTTATTTATTTTAAATAAGAAAAAGGCACTTCTGTCGATGGCTCGCCTTATGTCGAATAAGGTCTTTTCCTTCTTCAATGAACTTGTGTTTTTGTCAATTATTAAAGCTTCACCACACTATCCTGCCACTTCTGTATCAAACAAATTTTGTATATTCTATTCAATTTTCATACTGCTATAGACTCTGGTCACACCATTAGATTCTTGGATTAAATTGTGATTGTCAAGCGGCATTGAGTAAATATTTCTACAAGATAACTAAATAATAGTGAGGTCGATGGTTTGACAAAACATGGCAAGGCTGAGATTGCAACAGAAAGTTTTGATCAAGTTGAAAGAAAATATGTAGATCATTCAAATGACATTTATATCAAACTTAATAAATTTAACACTAAGTCCTATTTATTTAATATCAACATGAATACACATTTATGTCCCTGTCCGCGACAGACGCCGCGCCGCCGCCACGCCACCGCATATTGCTAGACCAACAAGGACTTTTTTGAAACCTCCTGATTAAGTAAAAGTAAATAATTTTATTTCATCACCCAAAAGTCAGTGCGGCGGGCGTGGTGTTTTGAGCCTTGTGGTTGTTGCACCTTGTACAGTAATGGATTGTTCTATCCGATTTCCCAGTGGAGGAAAGGGGGAAAAGTGCATTATTATTGTATAAAGTGCATTATACATTACTGATGGCGCGAGCACTGTTTCTCCCGCAGCCTTCGTTGATGTGTAAAGTTATGCGAGCAAATGCAACAATGAATTATTTGTGTGCACTCTGGTATATTCTCTTGAGGTTGCAATTTTATCTCCATTGGAGATTGCCGTCAAGAACAGAATTTGAAATTATGAACGGCTGCAGAAGCAGTTACACTTATGAAGAAAGGGATTGTGAATCTGGGAACTATAAGCAACAAAATGAAATGCATTAGAAGTCTTAGAGAAGAGATCGTTGAAAATGATAAGAAAGAGAAGAAGAACAGAGCCTCGTGGCACATCAGCATTTATTACATGCATACATTTTAGGCTGAAACCTGTCCAGAACATTGCGAATAGAACGGTCCGCAGAAGATCTTGATGCCAGTATCATAGACTAACTAATAATTTTTTGAGCAAAAGATCGACGTTTGGCATGGTTCGCCATCCTGCATGAACTAGATGTCGTCCAAATCCATGTCCATACATTCCAGTAAAAAAAAAGTCGGCTAACATGGCTCTGTAATGCCCACAGTTTACCGAAACGGTGTTCTCAGCCTACGATAAAAACCTGCGGGCTTCCGAGCGACAGATGCTGCAATTTCGGATGTCAACGTAGCCGCTGAGATAAAAGTGTGCCTCGACAGAAAATATGATTTTTCGGCCAAAATCTCTAGGCCACAAGCTGCAGAGCGATAACGAAGTGGATGGTCAAAAGGACCTTGTAAGCGATTAATCCGAGATCTATGTGCAGAATTCTCCTCAGGCTAGTGCGTGAAATGTTGAGCTGTTGAGATCGCGGTGAGTTATATGTTCGCGAATTGAGTCTCACACTCTTGACTACAGTTGTCCACTAACATATCAGTTTTACGAACTTTTTGTCCAGACTTGCGCACAGCACTATCTTTGGAAATTAGTTTTCAATATTTCCCACCGTCGTTCAAGCGTCTCTTTTCGTTTCGCAGAGTTAAATGATATTGGCTCTTTGTCAAGATTTCGAGCAGGAAACAGCTGTAAGTGCCAAATAACCTATGATTTGAAAATAGACAATGGTAGATGGCCCACCCTGTGTGTGAGACCTTCGCTTTAAATATTACCTCAATGCTAGTTTATATCCTAATTTAACTCTTATGCGCCTGGAGGTACGGTTAGTTTATATTTCTTTAGAGACCAACAAATCATATAAAAATGGTCCAATGGCCATGGCTGAAAATATTAAGTCCATGACTTTGCATATTCCCAAACACAATAAAACAAATTCTTAAGTCAAAAAAAGATTATCTTCTTGGTAACCATGACCAGAATTAAATGAGTAAAAGGCTTTCTTTCATTCAAAGGATTTATATGAATTTATAAAGTATGTAGAGCAGCTTGTTCTATGTATCTTAGAGAACGAAAAATAAACCAAAACCAAGTCACAACATACGTATAAGACAATCTTGGGTACTATTATAGAACGCAAAATTTTAACATTTATGCAGTCGTTATTGAAGAGAAATTATTCACAGGAACACGTTCAAATAGATATAGACACAACCTCAATTAATTCTAACCATCAAAAAGACTGAGCAAGCTGATACTATTTACTTCAAATGAGAAGTTTAACTATAATTGATTCTGACCAATAAAGTTTTCTTTTTGCTTTTCTATTTCCTTATCTGAAACTCATCGGATTGAGTCATCACAAAAATTATCCATTAAATGATTTTAAAATCTTAAAGTCATCAATTATCATCATTAGAACGGACAAAGAAAATATAAAGTAATATCCTGTCATTACGGTCATATAAAAACATTTGTACAAACATATTTTAGCAGTATCAATCGAAGTCATTGCATGCTCAGAAAGCAGTGTTTTGTCCTCACAAAAGTGGAGGAAAACAGACTAGTCAGTATTGACATATAATTACAGTTTTCCTCGTTATCAATCGACCTTATTTTTCCTGCCCTCATCAACAGAATATAAAAAACAAAGCAACATAATTTTTATAACTTTGCACCACGTATTTTCTCTTCCGCTCTATTTCAATGAACTCACTTCCAAAAGAATCCTTGCATCAACCTTACGAGTGAGTTTTTACTAATACTTATTGAAAAAAATGTAGGTAAGGGCAGATTATGTTTTTATAGAAAAATAGTAAAAGAAAACCCACCAGCTCAAAAAAAAAAATGATGAATCCTTCTTGCATGTGTGTGGCGTGATAGTATCCACATTTATCTTCTTTTGTTTCGATCATAATAAAGTTTAAGTCCTTGAAAATAGAGAATAAAGTTCATAATAGCATAATCGGCTTACTATTGGCAAGGAAATCAGGGTTTGAACTTCGATGAAGTCAAGGAGAATAAGAATATCAGCAGAAGGGTGAACAAGAACATGAGACAGGAAGATTATTTTTTTTTGTATCGCTTAGCGTTCATAAAAGGTGATAAAAAGGATATTATTTTCGTGGTTGAAAGTATCAAGTAAATACTGTTTTCGACCCTTTTCTATTTTTTCTGCGATTAAAATACAAATATTTGGCTAACCAATCCAATCATATTCTTATGAACCAATTAGTGGAAACGTAAAAGGCTTACATATTAATGCTACTTAAGACAAATATAAAATCTAATTTAATAAGGTAAGTCAACCATCAACAGTTCCAGATCTTTACTCATCACCATCTCTATCTCTATATCGATTCCAAAGTCGCCTATGACAGCATGAATAGAGGCGAGCGACACAAAGTAATTTATGTCACAACTTGGCATCCTTGCCAAGGAGACTAACTATCATTTTACCTCTATAGCATTTTTATTGAGCCAATCGTGACTCGCGTGCTTACACTAGCGTAGCGACATAATTTCTACAGATCCGTTCAAAAACTTGGCTGTGCTGTGATCAGTCAAAGGAATCACTCTTGTAAATTGCTTTTTCTTAAAAACTTTCTATGAAAAGATCACGGATACACTGTGCAAGCCCTTATCATCTCGCTCCTGCTGGATGTGCCTGATGCGTGGGCTGAGCATCCTGAGCACTGACACAATCGGATAGAAAGCTGATGGGGTGCTTTGAGAGAATTCGATCCTGTATGTATCAATAAAGAGTGGAGAAGAAGATTTAACCACGAACTGTATCGACAGTAACCAGAAAATACAGCGGTATAATAATATAATGATAATACCTATTATATGTTGAGCGTATGAACAAATCCACACCAACCCGCCAAATTTTCTATTCTAGCCCTGAGAGATGACGCAGCTGTAGAGGACCTCATCTAGTATAAGTGGTGATATCAAGTTAAGACTGTGAGTAGCGGTAGGAAACTGGCTGGGGACCGGACTGGCTAGCGGGGTTTGTTAATTGAGGCTGTGGTCCACAATGTATTATAATCACCGAGTTAAAAGATTACGAAAGTAAACTTAATAAAAATGCATTAAAATAAAAATTGATTTGAGTTGTAGTTATAGCGATACGGAAAACCAAACCGAAAAAAATTTCAAATGGAAAATTTGGTATAGTATAATCAGATTTAAAACACAAATGCTACACTGATCGATGGCAACCAACTCAGAGAATTTATTTTGCAAATAAAAATTTGAATTGAACTTGTACTTTTTGATAAAAATGTATTTAATCATTTTTCTGTTATACGTATAAAAGAAAAATAAAAAATACATTTTTAACAAAAAGTGTTTGTTTAATTAAAATTATTAAGAACGACAAAAATTCTCTGTATTGATTGCCATCGATCAGTGTAGCATTTGTCTTAAAAATCGAATGAGAACATAAAAAATTTTTCATTTGAAACTTTTTTCGGTTTGGTTTTCCGTATCGCTATAACTGGCCCCTATAAAGTGGAAACACTAAAACGTAGAGTTTTACAGGCCTGCTAGGATGACTTTCTGCATTCCATGTTCATGTAGTGCACCTAAACAGGAAATCTATAGGTACATCTAGAAAAACCGTGCATATTGCTGATCAGTGACCATCAGTTGGTCTTTGAAACTGACAGTCAACATAAAAAGGATTCTGTTTCCTCGATCAAATAATCGTTCATGTATAATGAATGAAAGTTATACATAATTTTAACAACATTATTCAAAGAATATATTCGAAGAAGATTCTATTAAGCGAAAAAACTGCATGAATTAGAAGTCCTAGCGAAGATATAATGAAACCAAAGAAAGGCTTTGAGCAGGAGTTAATGAGATACACTTCAATACCAAGACTTGCAAATCAATCAACCGATCAATCCAACTGAGTCCTATAAAGAAAATGGTTTGGTTCACTTATCAATATTTTAATCTCCTTTTACTTGAATCATTGTCATTCAAACACTATTTGCCTTCTGTTTGTATCACTTTTATTCGAAAATAAAAGATTCTAATAAAACTCTACAAAATAAATCACCATAAACGACCAATTTATCCGACTATTTGTGGTATCCCAAAATACACACCAAACAGAAATAACCGAAAGTCATTGCAGTAAAAGTTCCTAATTTTCCACACATTTACCCCGAAGCCCAAAATATTTATTCTTAACAGACTATTATTATACGCTTCGACAGTGCGTATAGAATCTTTTATTGAATCACATAGCTAGGCAACGGGAAGGCAAAAAAGAGCGGGGAAAAATGTTCCATTTATTTTAAATGCAAACTACTACTACAAAACTACTCTGAATGTAACCGAAAACCACAAAGCAAACCCTAACAAGTGAATAAAAATATCCTTTTGTCCTTTTTTATCGTATATGTTGTAGATATAATTTTTTGTTGTTGCTGTAAAAAGTGTTTTCCAAATTTCCTGGTCACACAATGAGTTTTGCCGGAAATAAAGACAGAAAAAGGATCACACGTCATTTATGTAAATTAGTACACAAACACATTCTATGGGTAGTCTTTCGTTTTTATCCTGAGATCCTTGGAATTATATATAAATTAAACCGTTAAATTTTGCATTGAATTCGTGGATTTTGCTGACGATATATAAATACAAAAAAGCAGATATAATATCGTCTGAAAAGAAATTTGTTAAACTTAAAAATTGTCACAAGGACCACATAGGATATGCAAAATAGCACAGAATGAAAGTGTTCGAATAAAAATAACTATTTTAGAAGGATAAAATAAGATACGACATCGGATGATTTGGGTGATTTTTAAACTTTAAATATATGGTTGAAAAAATATCCTTTATGACTAAAATACTTATAGACCCATCTCATAAAAACCATTGTTGTTTGCTTTGGTATAAATGGTTTAACGGTGTTTGAAGTTTGACTGCCGAAATTGTATGATTGATGTTTTGGGGTTCTTGACTTTAGTATTATGTCCCTGAATGAAAGCTTTCTCCTTCTTTTTCATATTTTTTTACTTGCTCTATAGGGCAAGTATTGGTTTCGTGCAGAAAAAAAAAATCGAGGTTTTAATCAAACATGACATTACGATTATAGAGAAGCCCAAAAAAGTGGTTTTCGCCATACCGTCCGTCGGTCTGTCTGTGCGTCTGTGCGGATGTGCGGATGTGCGGATGTGCGGATGTGCGGATGTGCGCTTTTTCACGTCATGCTACAGCCTAAACGGCTTGACGGATTTTCTTCAAACTTGGTATATAGCAGTTTGAAGAAAAACCATTGTCGAGGTTTTTTTTATTTTGTTTTAGCCCGGCTCAAACTGGTACCTTTCAAGTAACGGTTTTTTTCAATTTGAATTTTCTCGAAAACGGCTCTAACGATTTTGATTAAATTTAAAATTTAGCTAACTTTAAGCATTTCTAACAAAACTGCGTTTTTTGTTTTTGCCTCAAATGGTCGTAACGAAAATCAGGTTTTAACGGCTTTTTTTCAAATAGCCATAAGTTCTCAACGGCTTGATTGAATCAACTCAAACTTTGTTTGACATAGTTTTTTATAGTGTTCTATAGGATGGTTTAGTAAATTTTTCACTGAAGCCTTTCTAAACGGTGGCTTCCATACAACGAGCCGTTGAGTTTTAGCCAACTTTTTTTGGTTTTTTCTAATTTTCTCGAAAATGGCTCTAACGATTTTGATTAAACTTTGTGTGTTATATTCTTTTAGTGTTTTGAAGAGAACTGCGTTATTAGTTTTTGGCTAAAAATGCAAATAACGGAGATCTGCTCTTAACGGCTTTTTTTCAAATGGCCATAAGTTGTCAACGGTTGCATCGAATTCACTCAAACTTTGTTTGGTATAGTTCCCAACAGCTTCCTATCAGATGGCATTGATTTTTTTTCATTTTCTCTTTTTTAAATGGTGGCTCCAATACAAAGAGCCACTAGATTTTGGCCAATTTTTTCATTTTTTCTAATTTACTCAAAAAAGGCTCCCCCAATTTTTATGAAACTTTTGATGTAACATATATAGAATACTTCAAAGAAAACTGCATTTTTAGTTTTTGGCTACACATGATAATAGCGGAAATTGGTAATATCAGTTTTATTAATTTGACCATTAGCGGAAATTCATATCATTTATATCACCCAAAAGATAACGTCTTATTTTAAATATTAAAGATTACTAAACGTTAGCTCCCGTATATCGAGTTTTCCAGTTTTAGCCAAATTTTTTTTAGTTTTTACCAAATTTTTCAAAAATGAATTGTTCTTATTGATCGAAAAGTTTGTTTTCATCGGACTATTGCACCAACAGAGCAAGTACGTGCGACCCAGTCGTGCATTTTATTTTTTTCTAGGTATTGATTTTTTTTGTCCTTTTTAGTAAATGACGTGGGCACCATCTTTGGAAATATCACTAAGTGGGTTAATAAATCAAATTTATACTGTATAAGGAGATAAATAATGTTTTCATTTCGGATGTCAGATGTGACTAGAAAAGAATAGCGGAAAGCGATTGTGTAGCTTAAAAAGGAAAATGGAAAACTTGTGACTTATAGACAGATTTAAGAGGTTATGATGATTAACCTAGAAAAAGTAACTTTTAGTTGGATCTATGTATTTGTTTTAAAACAAAAATCGATACATTTTTTGTAATACAAAAAATGTTTTGATACAAATTAAGTAATTATAAGATTTTTTTTAATGCTCTGTGTTTTGAGACCACAAACATTTCAAAATCGTTGGACTCGTTTCTTTTTTTAGCCGATTTCTAATGAAAAACCCATCGCAAAAATATATTTAAAAAATAAAAAAATAATATTATAGAGTATAGCTACTCAAATTAAGATATATGTAGTTAACAATAAATGCATACTAATTTATAAAATTATTTCAACTTTATAAATGTTATCGAATTTTCGAGAAAATCGGACTAAAACTTGATAATTGGGAGGTACCGTTTAAAGACTTCTTCAGAAAAATTAATTTCAACGAAAAAATAGCTTTAACATAAAAACCATTAGGTACTCAGAAAGTTCAATACAAATCGTCGTAGCTGTTTCTCATTTAAAATGAGTTTTTCGTGACAAGAAATATGGCTGGTAGGTACCTACAGTTATTTTAGAATGTATTTTGGATACACGGAGAAAAAAAATTTTTAACCGAGAGCGTTTTTCGGTGGGTTAAAAAAAAATGTGTTAAAAATAACGTAGTCTTGTTTAAAAACTACGTAGTCAGTGTTGCTATAAATAGCGAAGTCGACTCGATTAAATGAAATTGTTTAAAATAAATACTTAAGAATGTTATTTTTACCGAGAAAATAGTTCACATTAATCGAGAATCTCGGTATGATAAAAAATATTTGAGATTTAATATTTTAAACGATAAACTTGGGTAAATTGAACGATTGCAGTTATTTAATTTAGCACATCTCTTATTTAACTTAAACAACCTACTTCTTTAAATTTACATCGGTTTTAATAACTCACTAGATTTATTTAATTTTACTACATAAATGGGTTAAACTTTCAGATATTAAACAATCAAAGTCGCTAGAATTACCTAACTGGTGACGGTAAAAGTAGACCACTAATCGTTTATTTTTACTGTTTGATATTGCTTAAAATTGCGGAGCATAGTTAATCGTTTCAGTGGGTTTAATCAATCGCTTAGTGTGTTAAATTAAATGAGTACAACTGCTGACTGCGTCTATTCAAAAACCAATACTCATTTGTTTAAGATAAATAGTACCTCGGTATTAATAACTAACTAGATTTATTTAATTTTACTACATAAATGGGTTAAAATTTCGGATATTAAACAATCAAAGTCGCTTGAATTACCCAACTGGTGACGGTAAAAGTAGACAACTAATCGTTTATTTTTACTGGTTTATATTTGTTTGTAAATTGCGGAGCCTAGTTAATCGTTTCAGTGGGTTTAAGCAATCGTTTAGTATGTTAAATTAAATGAATAAAACTGCTGACTGCATCTATGCAAATACTAATACTCATTTACATTACTCATATTGTATCTTCTCCAGAGCCAGCGCTACCACTTTACTTCAATTGAAGTACATCTGCTTCTTTTTATCAAAAAATAAAATAAAATCTATTTTCCTACTTCGCACCATCCCCGAAATATAGAAATCGGCTTAATTTTAAAATTTTCTGTTTCAACGTACTTTATTTTTTCCAAAAAGAAGGTCCAAATTAGGTATTCTTTTTTTTTTATTTCACTCTCGTATGTAGAAAACACATAGAAATAAAGTCTGAAATAATTTTAGTTTTATTATTAATTAATTGAATTGAACGAAATTTAACAGTACGCCGCATTCTGTCACTTAAATTTTCTAAGACCTTGTTGATGGTTTCGAGCTGAAGCTCACAGATTGCTTGGGTGATATTAGCATTAACATTTCGGATTGTTTTCACAACATCGGTCCTTCATGGTTCCCCAGAAAAAAAGTTTAATGGTGTCAAATCGTAGCCCCCAATCGGCCAATTGACATCGACAAAGATGGCTGACAACACGATTTGGGAATTTATTCAGCAAAAGAATAGGGGTATTCACGATCTGGTGCAAACAAGTATTGTAAAAGTGCGAAATTGTTTGTATTTCTTGTAGATCGTGAACTCACTTCTTCCAATCTGTAGCAAAACTCACACAAATGTCAAAATCAGGTTGACACAAATGTCAAAATCAAAAGTACAAATTTTGCACCGTTGTATTTTCCTGTTGCAATGGGGTTGAGGTATAGATAAAATGCAAAAGTGTAACAAATGACACCCAGTATATTTTGTTGTTGTATTGCAAGAAAACGTAGCACTTCTACACTTTTACAATGATGCAAGACAAGTTACACCAGATCGTGAATACCCCTAATGATTGTGGAATAGGCTTTGTGGGATGGCTCGCCATCCTGCATGAACCAGAGGTCGTCCAAATCCATGTCTTCAGTTTCAGTAAAAAAAACACTTTAACACCCATCGTTGACAAACCTAGCCCCATTTTCGAAGAAAAATGGTACAATGATATCACCACTCCACAATCCGTACAAAACTGTCAATCTTTACGGATGCATTGGCTTCTGGACAACAACATTCGGGTTTTCTGAGCCATTTTTGTTTGTTAACGTAGCCGCCGAGATGAAAATACGCCTCGTCAGAAAAGATGATTTTTCGCTCAACATCGTTGTCCAATTCAAGGTGCTGTAAGACCCAAATCGCGAAGCGATAACAAAGCGGATGGTCATGCTCCTTTAATTGCTTAGTCAATTAGACCGAGTCACCTTGACTATCGCCTTTTTGCGATGAAAATCAAGTGGTTCCTATTAAGGTGTCACGTCCATACATTGTTGATTTCTGAGAAGTAGTTTGAAAGCAACGATTTCAATTAAAAGAAAAGTTAAAATTAAAAATATTACATTGGTGTTAAATAATGTACAAATCTTAATATAAATTCAGAAACCCGTGCACTGCTTGAAAGAAAAGAAATTTATTCCTTAGTGTTTTTTTTTTAACAAAACGAAAAGTTGTTTTATAAAAAAATATTAGTTTCTCTTAACGTACCTACTCAGATTGTTTTTGTTAAAAAAAAAAAAAAAAAATAAACATTTTCAAAACATAAACAATAAACAAATTCATTAATGAATTCATACACTTATTATGTTCATTGTGTATGTATATGTTGATATTTACAGGGTAAGTATGTTCAAATAATGTATGACGATGTCTTTTATTTTCTGATCACTTTTCGAGCAGAATTTTTCACCTCTGCTATCCGCTTATTCAATAATACTTCATTTAAAACGTATTAATTCGCTTAAAACGAAAGACCCACCTCGCAATACAGCGCAAAACCCCACAATGTCTTAATCTTGTACTCTCTTATTTATGCTTAGTAGATACCTTTAAAAATAAACCACTTGATGGCCCACACTAAATGTAGATTTATTTAATTAATTTTAGTTAATTTTGAAATCTCCTTCGATTTTGTTCAATCTACTTCCCTTTTTTCTTAAAATCTACTTCAACTCTTTTTTGGAAGTGGTAGCACTGCTCCAGACAGTAATGCTCATATTATCTGATGCGTATAATACAGACACGCTACAAAAAAAAAACAATGCGAGTATATAACCCTTTCAGGGTGCTAAATGAATCAAGTAGTGTGCTATTTTATGTATATGAAGTTGCTGATCATGGTTCATGATCATTTCTCTCTTCTCACTTTCTCAATTCTCAGTTCAGTCTGTTTGTGTTATTCAAAGTGTTCGGTTCACCGCAGTCTTTCTTAATTTCGTCCTCTGAAATAAATATTTTTTTGAGTTCAATTTGAAGTGTTTTTTAATGTGTAATAAATGTGAATGTGCTTAACATAAGTGTTTAACTAATTAATTAAACAAATCTTGTGTCTACATACATATATGTAAATACCCATAAACTATAAATTAAAAAAGAACCAAAAAACATTATACCTACACTGATTAGTTGTGAAACAAAATGGACGAAGATGTTGCGTGCCTATTGCGCCAGTGGGGACTGGAAGCGTACATAAATAAATTTGAAGGTAAGTAATGAACAATTAATTTATATAAATTTTAGCAATTTGTTCTTAACTTTTTCAAAAAAAAAAATCTTTAGACTTAAGTTAGCAACAACAACCGAGTAAATTTGTTAATTTAACATAGTAAGTGTGTAAATATAAAATTGTGCTTACCTACCACACGTTTACTCTAAACGAGTGATTCGGTTATTGTAACCGAGAAAGTGTGTAACTTCTACCAATAAATATGTTTTTATATTAATCGAGTCAGTTTGCTAACTTAATCTAGTGATTTGTTTATTTGAACCTCATAAGTGTGTTATAGTCAACAGAAAAAAAAACCAGAACGAAAGAAAAAAATAAAGAACGTCGAACACACACTGTTGTTGTAATCATAACCAGTTGGCCCTAGAACAGAATAATAGCAATGTGTATGTGTATATACCTACCCATCGATTTACAAAAATGTAAATGCCACCCTGCATGCACACAACTACAAAATATAAGGGAACAGGTTCTGTTTCATAAAAAAAAAATTAACAATTTATTCTTAACTTTTTCAAAACAAAAAATCTATAGACTTAAGTTAGCAACAACAACCGAGTAAATTTGTTAATTTAACATAGTAAGTGTGTAAATATAAAATTGTGCTTACCTACCACACGTTTACTCTAAACGAGTGATTCGGTTATTGTAACCGAGAAAGTGTGTAACTTCTACCAATAAATATGTTTTAATATTAATCGAGTCAGTTTGCTATCTTAATCTAGTGATTTGTTTACTTGAACCTCATAAGTGTGTTATGATGAACAGAAAAAAACCAGTACAGAAATTCTGTCATAAGAAAAAAAAGAACACACACTGTTGTTGTATTCCAAACCAGATTTCTGTATAGTGCGTACATCTCTTTGTATACCTACCTATCTATTTACAAACATTTCCATGTCACTCCACCATCCGCGGCAGCGCTACCACTTTACTTCAATTGAAGTAGATCTGCTTCTTTTTATCAAAAAAATTTAAAATCTACTTCCTACTTCGCACTATCACCAAAATACTGAAATCTGCTTCATTTTAAAAATATCTGTTTCAACCTACTTCAATTTTACAGAAAAAGGCAAAATCTACTCCCTTTTTTCCATTTCACTCCAATTTTTGTTTTACATACTACACATGTAGAAATGAAGATGAAAATAATTTTTTTTTGTTAAATTAAATTGAAAAGTGTTATGAAACAATATTTATATAAGAAGTCGGAAAGACTTTTAGTTTGGTTTTCGTTTGATTGAATTAAGGCTATTAAAAAAAAATTATGATTTACAGGGTGTCCAAACCCAAGTTTTTTTTCGGGCTCTAGCTCACGGATTTCTTGGAAAATATTGGCTTTAAGTGATATAATCGCTTCCGGATTGTTGACATAACGTCGGTCCTTCACGGTTTCTAACAAAAAAGTCCAAAGTAGTCGTATCACAGCTCCGAGGCGGCCAATCGATAACACGATTTTGGAATTTAGTGAGCAAAAGATCGATTGTAGAATGGGCTGTGTTTCATAGCGCGTTAACCTGCATGAAGCAGAGGTCTTCCAAATCCATGTCTTCACATTGCTCTGTAACACCCACCGTTGACAGAAACGTTGTTCCCAGCCTCATTTTCGAACAAAAATTATCTAATGAACGATGAACTCATCACTTCACGATCCGCACCAAACTGTCACACTCTTTGTGGATGCATTGGCTTCTCGACAACAACGGGCGAGTTTTCCCGAGACATTTTGTTTGTTAACGTAGCTGCCGAGATGAATATGCGCCTCATCAGAAAAGTTGATTTTTCGCCGAAAATCGTTGTGCAATTCAAGCTGCTCTTAGCCCCAACAAACTTACACAGCATTCACTTTGGAAATAAGTTTTCAATATTTTCCAACGCTGTTCAAACATAAAGCGACACATTTCGTCCCGCGGAGGTATGATACTGAATATCTTTCAAGATTTCGAGCGGGAAACAGCTGCCAATGTCAAAATAACCTACGATTTAAAAATAAACCACTAAATAGCAAACCCTAGATGTAGATTTTTATAAAAAAGTTTAGTTTTAAAATCTACTTCGATTTTTATCAATCTGCTTCACTTTTTTCTTCAAATCTGCTTCGATTTTTTTTCTTGAAGTGGTAGCACTGATCCGCGGCACACACATCAAAATGTTTTGACTTTTTGTGTCGAACAACTGATGTGTATGTAAGAATTAGTGTTGCGTGTGTATGGCGGAATGCCACTCTCTGGGTTTTCGTGTTCGTCCTTTATCTTTGCAATTAAAAGCAGGGATCATGACGTTATCTCGAATGAAAAGAAAAACTCAATTGCGAAAAATCTTGGATTTAAGAAAAAATTCAGAATGAAATAATCTCAATTGAACAAATTGTGAAATGTGAATAGATAAGTGGGTATAGATATACACAACATCATAATAATTATGTGTATGTGTCTGGACACTAAATCTATCATCTGAAGTGCGTTCGTTTTCTCCAGATTGTATTTATGCCAATCATAAGAGTTGAAGTGTCATGTTAGAGATTGTTAGGATTGTTACAATTTCATTTAAGAACGACAAGTGTTGAAATTGTGTTTATAATTTTATAAAAGGCAAATGAATTCAGTAAACACACTTTTCTTTAAAAAAAAAAAAACAAATAATGCAATGAGAATTCACATTAAAATATAAACGAATCACTTTTTTTCCATTGGACCTATTAATTCATACGACTGAACTGTCTTGCACAAACATTTAACCTTCTTTTCTGATCGAACCGATGTTTATTCCTTTTTAGTTTAAATTTTTTTTTAAATAATATGTATGTATAAAAATATACCAAAACAAATTAAAATCTCTCGCAACCTAAAGAATCATGGTCAATTTGTTAACAAATTCTACCCTTTTCTACTTTTGACACATCAACACTCTCAACTCATTTTGAGGAGATGAGTTGGATATTGTTACAAAATGTAACTTTATTTTGCATAAACGAACATCGAGAGTGTTACACATTGTAACATTTTCGGAGTTTAAGAACAACAAAAATTGAATATTGTTGACAATAGTCAATCAAATCCATTAAACGAACGTACTACTGAGCTCTGAAGGAAGGCACTGAACACTAAAAAAGCAAAACTTTGAGTATAACAAGTTCAGACTCAGCTTAAATGTAAAAAAAGAAAAATGTCTTTTCACATCACTTTTGGATTCACGTTATTTGTTTGAGACTAATGTGAACATTTTCAAAAATATTAATGTCCCATTACTGACGGTTATTTCATTCTCACCTTAGAAAATAATATCACATCGATGGCACTGGCTCTTCTTGGACGTGATGACATAAAAGAACTGTTTTCAAGTATTGGGCATCGAGTTTTATTTACAAAAAACTTGGCAGAATATAACAAGCTAAGGTTCCCGGAGGCGAACTGTTCAAGCACATTGGTTAGTTTTGAACCTCTCATTTTTAGACAGAATTGTATTGATTGAAAAATTTAAATAATGTATTACAGGTTTTTGATTCACAATTGTCTGATATAACATTAGATTCATCAAGCATTCAAGAATTTCCATTTAATGAACTAATTTCATTTACTGAAGCAAGTGGTAGTACTGCAAAACAAAGCAGCGATTCACCCAAAGATTCAACAGAGACACTCGTACGTTTGTACATTTTTCCATTCCATTTATCCATATTAGATTTTCTTTATTTTAAGATTACACAAATTAAAACTTTTAAGAAGTTTGTAGATATTAATAAATAATTTCCTTTCAGACCTTTACAGAACTCCTTGAAAGCAGCTTGGAAGGGAAAGCTTTACTTACAGTTCCGAGAACTGCTCCACTTGACAATACATCCCGACTACGTCTTGTGCGTATAATCGGGACACATATTTTAAAAAGCAACCCGGAAAGAAATATAACAGCCGATATATACACATATTGGACAAACCAAATTGTAAACATTTTTAAAGAAGAATCGAGGGTAGTCTACTTGCATACAAAGCTGGTTGAATCGGGTCCTGGCATTGCAAACCGTTTGGTTGGGAAACTACCCGATCAAATTCATAACTTAAAAAGGAAATATAGGCAATCGGGATTGATTGCGAAGAGACAACGGAGAAGTGTTTCAAGAACACCATCTCCATGTGGATCGCCATCACCATCACCATCATCACGGCTTGATAGCTTTCAACAAATCAATGCTAATGATACTGATTGCGAAGACAGTATTCAGTGGCTGAAAAATTCCAGTCATCCCTGGGCAACTGTGGAAGAAAAGTGGGTGGAAACCACACGCGCTCGTCTTCTGCAACTCAAAGATATGACAATTGACGGCTATTTTAAAGAATTCCCAGCATTAAAAAAACCAAGCGGTTATCTTTTGGTAAATACTTGTGCTTACTACATAATTTATATAAATGCATGTACATTTGTTTAAATATTTTATATTTTTTCAGTTGCTGAAGGATTTTGAGTTAATGTATCCCGACAACTATAACGGATTAATTGAATACTTTCCACCCTTAAAACCATCTATTTTCAAAATAGCTGCCAAGCGATCAGGAAAAGATAAATGTATACAAAACTTGCTGGGTCTTGAAAATAGTAAGTGAAATTACCTAATTTTTGTAATATACTTATAATTTAAGAATCATTTTGACTTTCAAATATATGTACATACTTACATTTATTGATTACCTATTTCCATTTTTTTTAGCTTCTGAGGATACTAGTAAACTTGCGGCGTTCTTACTGATACCATCCTTAATCTCAGTTACCACTTTAAGGCTAAAGGGAAGCTTAAAAAAAATTTGGAGGCTCTCAAAGGCTGAAGTGAGAGAGGGGTTTATAACCCACGTGAAAACTGATGCTGGGATCAGCGAATCCATATCTTTAAGAAAGAAGAAACTGGACGAGTTTAATCTCACGCTACAACCTTACGTTATTGTAGTTGGTGAGTCACTAAATGAGATTAAATCATATTTTGTTGTAGTCAATGATACCAAATACCTTCTACCAACAATTGTTGAAGCTGTTGATGCATGCTTGAAAATTATATTTACGTTAAACGCCAAGTATCCTGAGGAGAGTTCGTGCACGTGGATGTTTATTCAAAACGGGCTATATAAAATAAAAACCCGATACGATAAGACTTCCACTGCCACAAATACTCTTCTGTCAGAATTAGGGTTGAATGATTGAATGTTTCCTTAAGTTCCAAATCCAAATTAACTTGACTATATTTTTTTGAATTCATCACTTTTTAATTTTTATCCAATTTGTCGAATTTAGATAGTTCAAAAGGTTGAATAAGTTTAGAGAGACACTACTGTTTTTGGCTTTTTCGTCAATTATGATATTGTTTTGTCTTACCCTACTCTCCTAAATTCACTTGTACACTTGTACTTAATATTTTTCATTTTTATATGCTTGAATGGGAATATTATTTTCCTAAAGCTCCAAGTCCAAATTAACTTCACTATTTTGATTTTTTTTTGAATTCAACACTTTTTAATTTTTATTCAATTTATCGAATTTAGATAGTTCAAAAGGTTGAATAAGTTTAGAGAGACACTACTGTTTTTGGCTTTTTCGTCAATTATGACATTGTTTTGTCTTACCCTACTCTCCTAAATTCACTTTAGTACTTGTACATTTGTACTTAATATTTTTCATTTTTATCCTACCAATAATTATGGCTTCTTGCTTCTTATGTGGAATAAGGCTCAAAGATCTAAAATGTTTAAGACAACATTTGTCTTTTGTACATGGTGACCAAAAAATTATTCAATATAATTGTAATGAAGGTAATTGCAGCCGATCTTTTCAAATTTTCAGTTCTTTTCAAAGACATTTTAAAAAACATCATAGCTTGGGGACTTTTTTTGAAGAACATGAACGAGATCCATTTCTTTCTTCTCCTCTTTCTACACCGAATATTGTAGTTTCACCCAAGCGGTTAATTTTTTCTCCTGATGAACGTCTAACGAAAGTCCCAATTAAAGAAAAAACGCCAACCATTGATAAAGCCATGGCAATATTTATTGCATCGTTGTATGGAAATGCACTTCTGCCTAGAAATGTTGTTCAGAAAGTAATTGTTGGCTTTGAAGAGTTTTTAAATTCTCTGACCTCAGCGGTTGAGATGTGTGTAGAAAAAGTTTGCTTAGACCACTCACAACCTACTGAAGTTTCAAAATCTTTAATAAAATCTATTGCTCCCCATATTGTTTCTCCTTTAGATTCGCTTAGAACAGAGCATAAAAGAATGAATTATTTTACTTCACAAGGGTCATACGTTAAGCCTGAAAGTGTTGTCATAGGTCAAAGATTGGATAGAGCTAAAACACAAGGCATTTCACGTATGCAACCAGTTACATGTCAAGAGCATTTCATTCCCTTAAGACAAGTTTTGAAAAAGTTTTTTTCTCTTGATTCCATATTATCTGAAACTTTTCAGTATATGGATAGTCTTAAAAATAAAAAAGTGGTTCAAAACTTTATTCAAGGTTCATATTGGAGAACGAGAAAGACATATTCTGATAAAATAGTTTTGCCATTGTTTTTATACTTTGACGACTATGAAGTAGGAAATGTGCTTGGAAGTCATGCTGGTATTCATAAATTAGGAGCAGTTTATGTTTCAATAGCTTGCTTACCACCTTGGCGCTCTTCGGTCCTGTCAAATATATTTTTAATTCTTCTATTCCATTCTTCTGACAGAACGGAATTCGGTAACAATGTTATATTCCAACCTGTTATTGATGAATTTAATTTTCTTTTTGAAGAAGGCATACAAATAAACATTGAAGATTTCAATGGAAAGATATATTTCGAGCTTGGTTTAATCCTTGGTGATAACCTAGGTTTACATTCAATGACAGGGTTTTCTGAAAGTTTTTCAGCTAATTTTTCGTGTAGAGTATGTAGAGTCCCAAAAGAAATTTTAAAAAAACAGTTGTATGAGGATACCACACTTCTTCGACAAATGTCAAATTACGAAGCAGATCTGGCTCTTGACAATTTATCCTTAACAGGTATGAAAGAGAAATGTGTCTTCCTTGGAATTAAATATTTTGACTTATTTGAGCAGGTTGGAGTTGATATCATGCACGATGTGCTTGAAGGTATTGCTAAATATATTTTAAGTTTTAGTCTCCTAGATTATACAGAAACTTCGAAATTGTTCTCTCTTGCTCTTTTTAACGAAAAGCTTTTGGCATTTGACTACGGTCCTGATGATAAAAATAAACCATGCTCCATAGAAAAAGATCATCTAAAAAGAGGAAGTATTCGACTGTCCTCTGGAGAAATGATAACTTTAATACGATATTTTGGACTGCTTGTAGGTGATTTTGTCCCAAGAGAAAATAAGATTTGGACCTTATTTATAAAACTTAGACAAATTTTAGATATACTTTTAAGCGTAAGCATTTCCGATGGAACATCATCTTTACTTCAGGTTTTAGTGGCAGAACTTAATGAGCTTTATATTAACTTAACAAAAGAACCTCTTAAGCCAAAGTTTCATAATCTCGTCCATTATCACACCGCTCTGACCAGATACGGTCCACTCTCCTCATTTTGGTCAATGCGATTTGAAGCTAAGCATAGGCAGTCTAAAATGTCAGCCAGAGCATCATGTAACCGAATGAATATTACCCTTACTTTGGCAATGAAACATCAGTTTCAGCTAAATGAAATATTTTTAAAAGGTAAACTACCTAATTTTCTTTCCGTAGGCCCTAAAAGGAATATGTTACCTTCGGAAAGAAAACTTATTTACTCTCAACTACAGTTAAACCCCAAAAAGACTTTAACTAAAGTAAATTGGGCAATGATGTCTTCAGTACGTTATGAAAATGGTTCCGTTTTAGTGAAAAATCTAGGCGAAGATAGCTATATTTACGATTTCTGTATTGTAAAAAATATATATTTATACAACTTTGATCAACTGATCTTTACTTGCACTTTATTGAAAACAATAGGCTTCGACGAACATTACTTTGCTTTTGAAATAGAAATTCCACACGAGGAAGAAGAAGTCATACTATTTTTAGAGTCACTTCCCAATCCAATTCCTAATACCAAAACTATGCTTTCAAACGGAAGACAATTTATAGTCTTAAGAAGCCCTTTGTAAGGCTTTTACAAAAATATTACTTAATAATTTATTTTATATGATATTTTTACAATATAAATTAAATAATTTATAATTCTAAGTAAATAATTAAATCTAACCATTAAGAAATGTTTAAATTATCCTTGATCTCTAAAGAATCATTCTCTTTAAAACCATTTATTATGTTACTAAAATGTATTTTAAATTGAAACTTAAAATGTTCCTTGTGTATTTATAAAACTTATGAAAATTATTGATAAACACTGTATATAAAAAGTTAAGAATACCTTTATTTTTAAAATAAATATTTGTTATCATTAAAAAAAAAAGTTTTGTATGCTTTATATATGTAGGTCCTCTACTGTTATCTGCTTTGTCATAATCAACCGAGTAGATAACCCAATCCAACTGAGTAGATTGGCTACTCCAATGCAGTAAGTATGTGTATTCAAAGGAGTAGAAATTCTACTCCAACTGGGTAGATTGGCTACTCCAACCGAGTAGATTGTCTACTCCAACCGAGTAGATTGTCTACTCCAACCGAGTAGATTGTCTACTCCAACCGAGTAGATTGTCTACTCCAACCGAGTAGATTGTCTACTCCAACCGAGTAGATTAGCTACTCCAACCGAGTAGATTGGCTACTCCAACCGAGTAGATTGGCTACTCCAACCGAGTAGAAAGGCTACTCCAACCGAGTAGAAAGGCTACTCCAACCGAGTAGATTGGCTACTCCAACCGAGTAGATTGGCTACTCCAACCGAGTAGAAAGGCTACTCCAACCGAGTAGAAAGGCTACTCCAACCGAGTAGATTGGCTACTCCAACCGAGTAGATTGGCTACTCCAACCGAGTAGATTGGCTACTCCAACCGAGTAGAAAGGCTACTCCAACCGAGTAGAAAGGCTACTCCAACCGAGTAGATTGGCTACTCCAACCGAGTAAGTATGTGCATTTAAACGAGTAGATTGGCTACTCCAACCGAGTAGATTGGTTATTCTAACCGAGTAGATTGGCTACTCCAACCGAGTAAATAGGCTACTTTGGCAGAGTAGATAGGCTAATTTCACCGAGTAGATAGGCTACTTTTACCAAGTAGATAGGCTATACCAACCGAGTAAGTATGTGCATTTAAACGAGTAGATTGGCTACTCCAACCAAGTAGATTGGCTACTCCAACCGAGTAGAAAGGCTACTCCAACCGAGTAGAAAGGCTACTCCAACCGAGTAGATTGGCTACTCCAACCGAGTAGATTGGCTACTCCAACCGAGTAGAAAGGCTACTCCAACCGAGTAGAAAGGCTACTCCAACCGAGTAGATTGGCTACTCCAACCGAGTAGATTGGCTACTCCAACCGAGTAGAAAGGCTACTCCAACCGAGTAGAAAGGCTTTTCTAACCGAGTAGATTGGCTACTCCAACCGAGGAGATTGGCTACTAGAACCGAGTAGATTGGCTACTCCAACCGAGTAAATAGGCTACTTTGGCAGAGTAGATAGGCTTCTGTAACCGAGTAGATAGGCTACTTTAACCAAGTAGATAGGCTACACCAACCATGTAAGAATGTGTTTTCAAACGAGTAGATAGGCTACTCCAACCGATTAAGTATGTGTATTTAAACGAGTAGATTGGCTACTTTAACCGAGTAGATTGGCTACTTCAACGGAGTAAATAGGCTTCTTTAACCGAGTTGATAGGCTACACCAACGAAGTAAGTGTGTATTTAAAGAAGTAGATCGGTTTTTCCAACAGAGTAGATTGGCTACTCCAACGGAGAAAATAGGCTATTCCAATCGAATAAATAGGCTACTCCAACGGAGTAAATAGGCTACTTTAAACGAGTAAATTAGTTATCTGGATTTAGTTCTAAAAACTGTAACCGAGAAGATAGGGTGCGGCAACTAATTAAGTTAGTAAAAGTAATTAAGCTAATAGGTTATTTTAATTGATTTAATGTGTTTCTTTTAACAACTTACTAGGCAGTTATTACCACCATAATTTAGACCAACACAGCCGGGAAGTTGGTTAATCAAAATTTAGTACAATTGAACCGAATAAGTTAGTAAAATTAAACAATTTTTTTTAATCGATTCGACTCGTGTAAATTTAACTGACTGAGTTTGCAGGTGCTATATTAGCAGTCTCACTTAGTTAATTTTACACGAGTTTTACGTTATTTTTAACCGATCTTTTTTCTGCGTGTAATATTCGACATTTTTACCGACACTTTTTCATTCGACATTTTCATAGTCTGGATTCTAAACTGTCAACTTTTGTTTCGATCAAACTTCGGTCGACATTTTGACAGTCGATGAAATTTATAAAGGGTGTTTTTTTCGACGTTTGGTTTTTAAGCAGTAATAAAACGCATTAAATTTAACGTTATGGCCAAGAACTGGATTTATTATAAATATAAGGGTTTGCCAAGTGGCCGCCGCGGTTTTCTTGTGAAAATCGAAAATCGTTTCAAGAGTATAACCATGATTTTCAAAATAAACTTGCACGATTTTCAAACGTTGTTCAGGAGTACGTTTATTAATTATAAAATGGCAAACTAAACTGACCATAAATCAAGTGACAGCTGCCAAAAAGATCAACTCTGAAAAAAGTATTGCCAGATTGAAAACCACACGTCTAAAAAAACATCCTTTATTTATACAGTTGTCATTTTCACCTGCGATTATACATAGGTACTATAAGGCAAGTTATGCATTCGTCGAAAAAAAAAGTTTTGAGACATTACGATGATAGCGAAGACGAAAAAAGTTCGTCTAAAAATTCTGTCCGTCTGTATGTCTGTCTGTATGTATAGACAAGACACCTACAGCCCAAACGGGTGTGCCGAATCGCTTCAAACTTGGTATATAGAGTTTTTTAGGTATTGTACAGAGGTAAAATTGAAATATTTTTTTTTAGCTCAAAAAATAACGATTCCTGCCGTTACGTTAAAACTTATTTTTCTCGAAAATGGCTCTAACGATTTTGATTTAAAAAAGTCAGTGTACCTTTTTAGGTACGACCAATCATATGGCTAAAAAAAGTTTTAAAATATGTCTAAGAATGGTACTTTCCAAAGGACCGTTTTTTTTGCTTTCGACTATCTTGAAAACACTCAACCAATACTTTCGAAATTTCACAAATATATAAGTGTAGATTGCTCAATTTGTACTGCATACCAATATTTTTAAAATATATTTTTTTTGTATTTTTAAAAGCGTAAAAAAAAAATTTAAAAATAAATATTTTGAAAACTGCTTATTCAATTTTTTTCTAAAAATTATAAATAAATGAATGTAGTCCATTTTTACCTATGAATTGGCGTTTTTAAATTTTTTTTGAAATTTTTTTTTCAAAAAGTTTTTCTCAGCTCAAATTAGTTTAAGTATTTATTTAAGAATTTTGAAAAATTTAATTTTATCAAAATCTCAAGCCCCTAGACCACGCTTAGACATTAGAGCAAGTTCGTGCAACCCAGTCGTGCATTTTAATTAAATTAGATTTTCTCGAAAGTTGGCATAGTCAAAAAATTTGGAATATATTTTGGAAAAGTTTTTCAAAAAAAAAAAAATGTCTTAAAATTCTTAACAACAAACAAAATCAGATGGTTCACTTCATTTTTTCCAAAAAACGTTTTTTCTATTGATTTTTAAGTGATCAATAAAATTTCATATCATTTTTCCTTGCTTTTTTCCAAAATCTCAAATCCCAAGACCACTGCTGTCTCACATTAGAGCAAGTTTGTCCGAGACAGTCGTGCACTTTATTTCTCGACCAATTCTCATTCACTTTCTGTTTTCGTTTCGAAATTTAATACAATCTGTAGTATTACCAATTTAAAAAGAAATGTTTGGTTCTTAGCATAAACATTATATGAGAGACAGACTCGAGAAGAAACATTTAATTTAAAGTTGACTTAAAATTTCAAGTCCACCACAATTCTGATCGAGTGTTGTCCCGAGTAGGCTATCGAATGTCGACTATACGGTTGTCTACATGTAAACAATTCAGCGTATACAATCGGTAACTGTCTACATATTATGTAGTTATGTCAACATGTAGACAGCTTGCAATTTTGTATTTACATATTTTATTTTATTTCCTGAACCTTGACATTTTCTAAAATAATGTGTAAATTTAAAACTAAAATAGAAATTTTCGGTTTCGTCCCATCCCCATCGGTGTTAACAATAGTGATCTCTATCATTATAAAAGTCTCGATCTCAAGCGGGTGTGTTGTTATTTTTTGTATTGACATAAGCCTGCATTTCGTGCAGGGAAAGTTCTACGTGGTTTGAAATTTGAATTAAAGATGCAAGAAACTGCATTTCGTTAAATAACTTGATATAAGTTACGTTTATAAGAAAAACGTCAATGAATATTTCTAGACAACTGAATTACGACCAACTCATCAAACGCTATATTTTTCGGCCTTCCCGTTCCCAAAATATTTATTTTCTTTTTTAAAACTCTTCACGCCTACGTGTTCTTCTGGAATTAGTTTTATTTATTTTCAATTTGACAAGTAACGGCAGTTGTTGTTGACATGTCGACACGTAGAGAGACAACACTAATTCTGACACGATATTCAAAAGATCATAGTTGTTTTAAAAAGGAGAGTATATTTGGAGCGGCAAAAACTAAGCAAATATTTTCTTAAAATTTAATATGCATTTAGCTTTGTACAAGAAAGGTACTTGGGATTGGAATATGAGAAAATATATTAAATCGTTCCACATCTCACTATAGTATGAACAATAGAATATATTTGTATAATAATTTTGTTTTTTTTTCGTTTCAGGTGCCTTAATTTGCCTAACGATTGCCCGCTGATTTAAACAAAAAGAAACATTTTAAAATGTTTGAAGAACTTAAATTTCTATTAAAAATATAATGTTTTTACAACATTGAGATTTATTTTAAGATTAATTTCCATTTCATGTTTACAATATTTATTTAATGTCTTTACAAAAATTTGTTTGATTTCTGTTATAATTAATAAAATAAGGTTAACAATAATTAATTTATAATTAAATTTTCATTGTTTATATTTGTTATGAAAACCATAAGAAAAAGAAAAATGTTTGACGACGAATTATAAAGTGCAAATGGTATCATACAATTTGAGGTATGGTTTGTGACAAACTAATTGGTACCAAATGTTTCATAGAGGATATTCATAGGTGGGATATTTGTTCATGAAAAATTAAAATTAATAATGGTGATATAAAGTCAATACTGCTTTGCATGACTTTTGAAGAAAATCCGCGGTTAAGGCTGTGGGCATGGGGTGAAAAAGCGCACAGCCGCACATACAGACCAACGCTAAGACGCGACGGTATCTCGCAAGCCACTTGTTCAGACTTCTTAATTATCGAATTGTCATGATTGATTAAAACCTCGATTTTTTACCTATAGGGCAAGTAAAAATTGAGATAACCATCAAACAAAACATTACGACGATGGAGAAGCCGAAAAAAAATAATGTGTGTCTGTCTATCTGCTCGCACCATGAGCCTGAATGGATGGCCGATTCGCTTCAAATTTAGTACTTAGAACTAATTTGGTAGTAAAACGACACCTGAAATGCCTTGGTTTAAGGGAATGTGATATAGAGCCAAATTTTGGTGTTTGATCTTATGTCACTTTGAACTTTGTTCTCCTAACCTTATCAATTTCCAAGATAAATTAAGTAAAAGATGCATATACATATGTATGTAAGGCTTACGGCATATATAAATGGAGGCGGTTTCATATACAGAGCTTCTTTCTAGGTAACTTTTTATACATCCGTCGTAAGATTTATATGTGTTTATCTATGACGTAAGTGTTAAGGAATTTTTTTTATGAAAATTTAATCGCCAATAGCGAGCTTTCTTTTTTTAAATAAATTATCACATTTGGTCTCATATCATAAAAAATTAAGCCTTATGACTTAATTTGCAAAAGTGGTTTAAACTCAACTCTTAAAATTTGGTCTTTTATAAATTGACAAAGTGAAACTCTCAAAACTCAAACTCTTTTTTTTTTTTAAATTGGGTCGGCTTTTAACCGTTGGAAAAAAAAAACTATTTACTCTAAAACCGCTCTTACCTTTTTGTTACTGTTTTATAAAACAATCTTTGTTTAAAGATATTGGTTTTTTCTAATTTGGGTTATAACCTCGTTTCTTTTCAAATCAGGTTTTATCTTAAACCATTCTTCTGATTTCAAGGACAATGCTTACAAATAAAGTTTCTGAAATTTGAATAGTCACTCTTTACTTTTTTTATATGTATATTTAGGAAACTAGTCGATTTAATTTTTTTTTAATTCCTCAGATGTTAATTTGATATTTCTTTGTATGTACTGACAAAATTAAAAAAAAAAAATTAAAATATTGAGTGAAAAGTTTTTTAAAACAATCTTTTTTAAGAAAACACTGGCCAAAAGATTATATAATTTCATAGCCCATATGCAATGATCTAACATAAGATCAAGTTAGCCGAACCCTGTGGTTTATTTTAGTTTTAAACACATAGCGTTAAACACTTTCCCAGTGTTTTTATTAATCTTTAATTTTTATCGAAACCTGCTGTTTCTTCTTAACGATTATGCAAGTTTAATTGGAGCTTTATATGTATTTATATTTGAAAGTTTATATTTACAACAAATATGAACTTATGTAGTCAATATTCCTTACGTCGCAGCCCGCAGTTCCAGTCCTATTTCATCATCATCCATAAACATTCCATAGGATTCAACAATAAAAACTGATATTTCATTATGCTTATTGGAGATAAATTATCGAAAAATCAAAAGGGTTCTGTATCTCTATCCTATGATGAAAAAATTTAATAGCCAACCTCGAATTCCGCAGTCTTTAAAAATTTGGGTTATTATCTTAAAACTTCGATAAGGATAACGATAAAAGCACCATTCCTCAAAACATATATCCCTTAAACACAGAAAAATAAAAATTCATTGCAGAATACACAAACAGAAACACAAATATCTAGTCAAATCTGATTTGAAAAATAAATTGACGAAAGAAAAACAAATAAAAAGGACGAAATGGAAATGAGATTGAGGATAAAGAAAAGTGGGTGTCGAAACTTACTGGTGGATGCATATAAACATAAAAAAAGTTCATGGAACCTCATGTTTTTTTTTTTTTTTTTTTTGTGCATAGGAATAAATTTCGGATATGGAATGTGAATTGTGTGCAAGGACTTTATTGTATCGTTTTAAAAACGATAATGCTCCTAACCTATTTCTTTATATCATAATATTGCTCTTTTTTTTAGAATATTCTTTAATGTTCCAGCAACATTTATCCTTATGTATTCCTGTCCCACTTTAACAACAGACACATGAGTTAAGGGTATGTTATGATCCCAATTTTCTCGCGCAAGCAATGCTAATTCAAGTGAAAAATCCTTGTTCTCGTTGTTCCCTATATTTTCCTGGTTTCCTTTGAAAATCATGTCTTAATCATCATCTTATTTTTTTTAAGGATGTTCGATTTTGCTATCTTCTAGAATAAAGGGTGGGGCTGGTGTTTATATTGATATACCAAGTTCAATTGATAATGGTGTCGGAGTAACGGCATAATTTTATAATCTATTTGGAGTGCAATGCCTTTTTTAGTTTTGGTTTACAAAAATATACAAATGACTTATGTAAAGGATTCTGAAAATAAATAGGAGGAAAATCAGGTCGACATGCTTGATCGTCTTTGAGTACTTCGGACCCATTTGGAGCACCCCATATCATTTTATCAAATAACATGAAGATTGTAACGATTGTGTGTTGAATATACTTGAATTTCTGTCATCGTCAACGCTGTTGCCCTTTGAGGTTTTCACTATCGTACTGTGCATCAAAAACAATACAAGGATATGTTGTTGGTTGATTTTTTCGTGAAGCAAAACAAATATGTATGTGGATGACACCATTTGACAGGGGAATGCAATAGTAGGAGAGATAAGGCGGTTGAGTTGGGTGGAGTAAGTCCTTGAAAAGGATACAATTTGAATTCGGAAATGTTGACTTACTGGATGCGGATGATATGGTTATGGTGGTTGGTTGGCATGGCTCGAAGCAGTTTTACATTCCCATTTGGTACAGTAACAACAAAATTATATTTGTGTCACATAATGTGAGAAAGGATGTTAAATAAATGTCAAGTTTGTGTTAAATTTTTTTATTATTTTTATTCTGAGATGATGTTTATTGATTTATACGGTTTATTTATTTTTTGATAAAATTACTGTTTAGGTACATATAAATACTTAATTGGTGTGTAATTTTTTTAGGTCAACAAGAATGCGTAAGTATTTTATGCAGGGGAAACATTTTTTTTTTAATAACCCACTTTGTTTGTGAGTGTATTTTATATTCTAAGAAAAAATCGTATTACAGTAACTTTCTATCTCCAATATTGATTATCATTTGCCGGGATTTAAGAAAATGCATACTTTAGTATACCATGACCCATGATGTTAACGGTGATTGTGCTGTTATTACAAGCGATAGGAATTTTGTTAAGATTTAATTTTTAGAAGAAATAATACTCTTTGCAAATGCGTTTAGAAAAATTTGATATCTCGTCTATAAGTTTTATGATTTCCAGTCTCTAGCTTATTCCATTTTTCATGTCCATATAATTTTTGACCTTGTGATTAATTTCCAGAAAATGCGAATTAAACATAACGATTTCATTTTTTTTAATGAAATTAACAAAACTACAATAAAGTAGGAATAAATATCGCAATTCAATTTTTGTACTAGAGGAAAATTTTTCTTTTAAAAAAAAGTAAATAGGCCCCTACTGTGTTACGATTTTTTTCTTAGTATACGCAGGCATTATACCCTAAAATATTGAGGACGAATAAGATGATACCCTGTATATTATAGTTATAATTTATTGTGTTGCTGTGATTTGATTTCGTGTGTGGCTTGAGTATTAAGGACCGATATGACGACCACATAAATCCATCACAAGGTTCAGATTGAAGTCCTAATAGATATTGACAGTGGCACACATTTAATAAACTTCATCCAGAAAGGGGGAGAACGAAAAAGAAAGTTAAAATCGACACATTCCAGAGAATTTAAAAAACAGTTTTTATATTCATAGATGTTTACAAAAGTTGTGACTTACTAACCTACATATTAAGCTGACGTCTTTAGATAAAGTCACAGCTGCTATTCATAAACAATTTTCTAGCTGTGTTTAGCTAGTCATATAGCTTAATGCAAAAATCTATTACAATTAAGCTTCAAATTATGACATTGATAAAGCATCACTTCCCGATCGATCAGTGCATGGTTAGTGGTTGAATGGCGGACCGTACAACAACAAACCACTGAGCTGTTGACTGTTGACATATTATGTGCTTCTCTCTTCTGTTCTGTCTGTCTGTCTTTGTCTTGTGTTTGTCTGGGCCTATGGTCGTTATCATATGTGTCTGAAAAAAAAAATCGTTCATTTAATTTTAGATGAATCAGGGAAGTAGACACATCCAAATATTATAGATGATAAAAAAACGACTTCAAAATAAAGTTCCTGACTTGTAATTTTACAAAGTATGTAAGCTGTAATTCCAGTTTTCTTGCAAATACAGAAATATCTCTACTAACGGTTGCTTGGGAGATACTATGATGGTGGTTATTCAGTATCGAGCAAATTTGTGATAAATGTTGCTATTTCTTTGTCGAATCGATATCGTTGAAACAAATCTTCATCATTTAACTCGAATGGATTGAACCCTGCCTTATATTTTTTCCTTTGTGGGGCTCGTGGCACAATTTCATAAACAAATCTATGTCCTCCAGAATCAAAAAATCTCCTTCAATTTCCACAGGCCACAGCTATTGACATTTTGCTAAAATCGTGTTTCCAGAATTTATTATTTGTTCCAATACATTTTTTTTGTATCGACTTACTAATGGGAATGGCAGACAAAAGTACCCACCAATACGTTATTCAATTATTATATGACATGTACTTGTACATGTACATAGTAGTTTAAAAGTAACCTAAACACTACATCGGCCACTTTTAAAGTTAGACCCCAGGTTAAGTCTTAATTATAGGTCTAAATACGTTTATGAATAGCTTAAGCTCCAGGTTTGGTTGATCACAACTTAGCAGCAGTTTAAGATACGTCTATGAATACAGCTCAATGAGTATGTAAATGCAAAACCGTACAAGTATGGATGCTTGAAGCATATACTTATGTATTAAATACCGATCAAATTTTCTTACGTTCGATACATCATGAACTTACCATCAAAATCCTTTTAATGATTTTGTATTGGATATCCATAGTTAAAACGATACAACACTATCTATTCATCCGTGTTTGTCTTTGAAATGGTCGTTTTCATTATAGCTGCTAGTTCCTAGTCGAATTGTAGCATCATACATCATGGCCAGGAAATGGAATCGCATGATGATAATCGACAGCAAAGAATTGTGAAGTGCAAGTCATGGCATCGCATCGCCCAGGCTCTATGTCTCATATTCGAAAGTCTTTTCGTTAGTCCTTTGCCAAGTTGATTTGTGGGAGTGTGAAATGTTAAATTCTTGGATACACCAATTCCAACACATATGATGTACGTTAAGGAAAACTAGGTTAACGGAGAAGAATTGTATCTGTTGCACTCAGTTATTGTGTGACAAAACGTGATCAAAGTTTATTTTTCCAACTTGATTTCTGAACGGACAGCAGATTTAATTGAAGTGAATTCTGAAAAAACAAGTAAAAAGGATTTAGATGTCTTTATTGAAGGAAAGTCGAATCAATAGCAAAACAATTACTTTCGGCCTCAGGATGCTAACCGGAATTCTTATGTGTAATATAGTTTGAGCATTGATTTTAATGTCAAAAATAAACCCTTGAATAATTAACAAATTTTACAAAAATAACAGGTCCTGATAGGTTATCTTTGAAAATCAAAAAAATATCTGGAAATCGTTTCATATAGAAGATCGTTGTTGTGAGAACTGGAACAATTCATAAGCTAGAAAAACAATAAAACAATAACTACGACATTTTGGGTCCACCTCCAATCCACGTATTTAAGTAATGATGAAAGTAGGAACTCTTTTTTCCAAAAATACGCTTACCTATATAATTAAAGCTCAGGGAAGCACTTATCGCTCTTCAGTCCATCCTGAATTATAACTACAAATGGAGCTTCATTTCAGTTACTTGGAAAACTTCAAACCACATCCTTTTAGCGAAAATCTGGTCTGATATACAATTCATATATACTCAAAATTCAAAAATTAATGCAGGTACTGGTTCCGGAACTTTTGGTTCGTGAGATTTTCGAGTTGATTCAGAATGAGACTGCCTATTTCGCTTGGCCATCGTATTTAATGGAAAGACATAGAAGAGTTGCGTATGCTTCATTCAATGACTAATATAATTTATAGTATTTGGGACATCCTTTGGATACCTCAATGTCTATGATACGGTCAAAGCCCGATATCTAGTCAAACCTATAGGATTGACTAGTCAATGCTCAACATTGACCAGCAGCGTTGGTCAAAGCCCGATGAATACTTTAGTTTCGGGCTATTTGATTGTTTTCTTAATTGAGAGAATTCCCTCTCTCACACCATACAAACAATATTTTCCCTCTAACTTTGTTCAGTACCTTGGTCAAAATCCGAATCTCATAATTTCGTTTCGGACTTTGACCGACCAGTTTAGTCAAACCTAGGTTGGACTAAAAACTCATCGGTCAAAGCCCGAAACTAAAGTATCCATCGGGCTTTGACCAACGCTGCTGGTCAATGTTGAGCATTGACTAGTCAATCCTAGGTTTGACTAGAGATCGGGCTTTGACCGTGACATCTATAAGCTGCATGGTCAGGGTCACTAATTGTAATGTAATCTAGTAAGAAATACATCTACAAAAAATTTTAAATGTCATCTGTTCGTCCTTTTGTTCATTTGCTTATGATCTGCATGTATCTGGTGGCTTTTGAAATTAAATTTGGGAAAGGAGTTTGACATCCTTATGCATAAATACTTTTTGATTTATACAATTCAGAGAGTGGGAATCATATGTATAGTCAATTAAGTTAAATATATTCCAGAAAACATGCATACATATTTACAAATTTAGAGGTGTGTACGTATCTACTTAGTAACTGAACTATCAAGGACTAATTCGAGGAGTGTGAATACCAGCCTGCAAGTTTGACTATTTGGAGATATTTGCATAAATGAATCAAAAGATATTGCTGTAATTGATGTTGTAACACACTCTATGGCACTTGTGGTCTTAGGCAAAAACAATGGTTTTGTATGTTGTATTGTGTTGGTCTTGGTACCTTACACACATCTATGCTGAGATTTTATAAATCATTATTCCACTACTACATCTATGTGTTTTGCTTTAAAATTTGAAGCATAGTATGGTTTAAGAACAAAAGGTCCTTAATCCTTTAGGTGAAATGCAGATTTATCATGGATCATGGCCAGGAAATTGTTCTTCGAAATCGATAACAGAGTGGATTCATATAATCGCATTGACTGTACGTACACGTATAGTGTACAATGTTCGGACTCACATATTTGTATATCCTTCCGTATTTTAGGGGTGTTTTTTTTTCAAATAATCTTTTCCAAAAGTAGAAATGCAGATTGGTTTTTGGAAACTATAGGCAAACAGAAGAAAGAAGGTATCTGTGGCTTGTGTGTGTTGTGTGAGGAACTTTATTGTTGTTCGGTGTATTTCAGGCTAAATACAAAACGGAGTGGTATTTCACTCAAATTTTACACATATATAATACTAAATGCACCTCAAAAGGATATCTTAGTTGATAAGTGATGGTTTTACAGAGCCTATAACTACCCGGCAAAGCTAATTGTGCATGTGCAATTGTGCAAATCAAGCTTGATTTTGGGTTTGGAAATATAATTTCTCTATTCGTTGAACCAATGGCATAGAAGACGTTTCTTTTTTACTTGCGATTAGCTATACATATAAGTAGGTACTATAAGGAAAGTTACGGATTCATGCAAAAGAAAAATTTAGATATACCAGTCAAACATGACATTACGATTACGGTAAAGTCGAAAAAATGGGTCTGAAAACTCTGTCTGTGCGTTTGTCTATGTGTCTGTGTCTGTTCTCACCTTTACAACCCAAATGGTTGGTTTTAGTATTTATGTGGTAGCCTCATGGAGGGTATTTTTCATTTACAATGTAGAAATTTAGTTTTATCGAAAAAGAATCTAAGAGTTTTGATATAATTCTGAGTGCTGTTTTTTTTTTTAAATAATCTATTGAAATTCGGGAAGCAAAAGAACGATTAACAATCTTACCCTACCTGCCGAATCGTTCAGACGAACTGACTTTGATCATTTTAAATTCTTAACTTTGCAGAACTGTACTAACGCCTAACCTGTCATGCTGCTTGGCATAGACTATGTATATTTAGGGCATTTCAACAAGAAAAAGGGAAAAATGGAGACATATTTCGAGAAAGGATAATGCTACAGCACCATCTTCTGAAGAGGTTAAAGATACAAAGTTGCCAGGTGTCTTTTCTCATTTCTTGGCTTAGCTTTTCAATAAAATTTGTCAACCAATAAAATATCTAACATAATAAAATACATTATTCTTTTATTGCTTTTACTTCGACAATTATTAAAGTTAAAGAACCAAAGAAGCAAATCTTTTTCTAGCTTAATTGCAAGCGACTATGTGTTCAGTTCGGGGTTTTTTAAATTAAGGAGGTTTGAGGATACTAATGGATAACAATTATTATATAGTGAATAGTCTTCACAAAAAAAAAAGAAGGACGCACAACAGAAAGGCGACCGACGGAGTATGTAATGTACGGGAGTAACAGGTGTGTCATGCTTCATGCATTCCGCGTCGTAACCTTTTCGATAACATTATGTTTGTTAATCCTAGCGCGAACTCTATTGTAAAAAAAGGAATCAAGATTTATTTTGAATACACAACAAAATATAGTTACCAATCTTTGTACAGAAGCGTAAAAATATTTCAAGGAAATTAATCGATTATATCTATCTATATCTATCTATACAGGATGTCCCTTAATTCGTAGGCAATATTTTGAGGCATGATTTTTGGGTATATTTTAAGAAAAAAATCCTTCAACAGTAAATTCTTTCTTTGGTCTACCCTGACCCATGTTAACGGTGATTGCGCTGTTAGAACTCATGATACAAATTTTATTTAGAACTTTATTTTTAGAAGAAATAATATCCTTTGTAAATGCTTTTAAATAAATTTGATGTCTTGTCTCAGTTTTAAGATATCCAGTCTCTAGCCTGTTCCATTTGTCCTGTCCATTCTAATTTGTTGAATTTCAATTCAATTTTCTCCGGAAAATGCGTAAGCATAGCATTTTAATAATATTTTTTTTAACGAACGTAACAATAATTGTTAAAATAAAAATCAGTTACAGGTATTCAAGAAAACGCACAGATTTTATCATACTTGGGAAAACCTGCAGCAGTTAAAAAAAGGTTTTATGATTTTGTACCAATGTTTCAAACAACAGTTTACAAAAATTATAGATATACACCCTGTACATGTATATCTATCTATCTTTATTTACATGTCTACAGTGCATACAGCATGATATTGAAGTTATTATGTATTTTTCAAAATAAATATTGATTAATGTTTTTGAATTGCACGAGGATAGCAAGTCAATTTATATCGTCTTGCATGATTTATTTATTTTTCGTGGCGAGCTATTCGAAAGCGAATAAGTTCCCTCAAACACAAGCCTGGTGGTTGTAGCACAAACGCATTATTTAAAGTTTCGACAATCTTCCCACGCTCTTGTGCGGATGTTGTGAACTTGTGGATACATGTGAACTTTATGATTAACAGTTCGGAAGCTGCCCTGTAAGATAAATCGATGTATTTGATACAGCAGATAAAAAGATGATTGAAAGCGGATGCTGGGTAACAGATGAAATCACTTTTAGAGTTGAAAGACTTTTTTTTTAAATGGTTCAGGGAAATCCAGAACTTTTGCAGTTACTCTCTTATTGGACTCATCGCAATTTGATGAATCAAAGAAAATATACTTTTCTTTGCTGAGTTGAAAATTAATTTCATAAACTAAGAAAAATGAAATATGAAATCAGGCGTATCGCAATCTCATAAGCTTAATAAATTTGCAAACGCAAATATCCGAACTCAGACAGCCAAACGATTATTCAATAGTTGGAATGTTCCATAGTTCTTGGAGCAGCATTTGAAAAAGCCCACGTTAGCCCACTCTTTTCTGCTTTTTGATAGATGTAATAAAAGAAATATTTAATTGACAGTTTATTTTTAAATCTGCGTGCACTCAACATGAATTAAAACAGTACCAGCGTTCCAGCGTTTAGGTAAATTGGATAGTACCTATATGAGAAAAGATACCGATGCGCACATTGGTTTTGAATGTCTGCAAATCGTAATGAGAGGGACAAATTAAGTTGGTTAAAGCATTCCACCACATACCAGTAGATCGGTTACAAAGTAAGTCTCTATGTAGTTAACAGTACATTCGAAGCAATGCAAGTGATCAATTTTCATCTCTACATCAATAATTATTTGTTTCGTGAATTGCTCCCGTAGCACATTCACAATCAACTGATTCCTGCAGTCCAAAAAATGTTAACTCGGAATGAGCAATTATCATTCATTAAGATTTTTTTTTTCGACTATAACTTCAAAGTTTTCTTTTTACAAACAAAGGCTTTTATTATCAATTAGGCTTTTGCAATAGAATAAAATTCCTGCACGAAAATGTAATGTAAAGTAATGTAATTCATAACAAATGAAAGGTCAAGGCAATCATAAACATACAAAGATTTATACAAATCGGTCAAGTTGTTCTCGAGGGGCTTACCACGATATCTGGAAAAAAGCGATCTAGGGTAAACAAAATCTAGAAAGGGAAAATCTAAAAAAAAAAAACTAGATAAACAATCTGGGATACTTACTCGTTATCTCGAAAATGCATGTTAGTTCAGCACGGTTTTTTAGCACAACGAAAGCTGACAAATTAAAAATGCAAGTAAACGAGATATAAAATAAAATTAGAATTTCTTTTTTCTAGATTATTCTAGATGTCGGCTCGGTCTTTCTAGATTTTCCTACTTCCAGATTTTATCTTTCAAAATTTTTTTTATAGATTTTGTCCGTTCTATATTTTGTCACTCTAAATAACGCCATGATCCCGTTATCGAGTCTAAGTAAGACTTACGCAAAGCAATTGAAAATTGATATACAGGATGATCAGTATAAGATGCGCCAAAAATGTAGAGCGAGTATAAGTTGGGTTAAGACAAGTAAAAAATCATTATGAGAGGGGAGTTGATTTCCCTACGATATGTTCTAAAAATAAAATGCACGACTGGGTCGCACGAACTTGCTCTTATGAATTGCTTAGTGGCTGCATTATATGGATATTAAAAAAAAATTAAAATAATTTCGAAAATTCTTTTATGTTTTAAATTAGTTTAAGAGTTTTCTCGGGAAAACTAAGTATGCAATAAAATTTCAAAGCTATACGTCAATCTAGGAAAAAAAAATATTGAAAATCGTTCGACCAGTTTTTTTTTAAAAAGGTTATTTTTGAAAAACTTTTCCAAAAAATATTTTGAAATATATTTGAGTATGCAAATATATGGCAATCTGTAGTTTACATTTGAAAAAATAATTAAAAAAAAAAATCAATATACCCGTTTCCAACATATTTCGGAAACCAACAAATTTTTTGAAAAAATTATAAAAATTCAAAAAAAAAAGTTTTTGAAAAGTTTGAAATGCCATATTAATAAAATTATAAATGACTTCCTGTGGCCAAAATTTTATTGAAATCGAATGTATAGTTTACGAGAAAATTTGATTTGAAAATACTGGTTCTGTGAGAGGTACCGTTATAAGACACATTTTGAAAAATATTTTCCAACCAAAAGATAGATTGTCTTACAAAAATAATATCCTGAAAGTTTTGCCAAAATCGTTAGAGCCGTTTTTGAGAAAATCAATTTTTTTCTTCACGATTGTATGGCAGGTGCCGTTATTTTTGGGCCTAGAGCAAAAATAAAAAATATGTTTCGAGAGACGGCCAATTAAATCCTAAATACCAAATTTGAAGCAAATCGGCCAACCCGTTCAGCCTCCAGAGGCGCGAACAGACATACAGACAGACAGACAGACAGACAGACAGACAGACGGACGGAATTTCCAGACCCACTTTTTTCGACTTCTCCATCATCGTAATGTCATGTGTGATTGTTATCTCAAATTTTTTTTTCTGCACGAATCCATAACTTGCCTTATAGTACCTATAATCGCAAGTAAAAATTACATACATTTTGGAGAAAAAATACTTAAAAAAATTAATTTACAAACTCAAAATTTTGAAGAAAAAAAAATTAATATAAATGTTCAAGCTATATTTTTTCGAAAGCTTAAGCCTGGTTTTTGTTGTCAAAATTTAATGCTTTAACAAGTTTTGAGTCTAAGATTGAAAACCGTATGCTGTAAGATTTTTTGTCACCAAACTATTCATAAACAAGAAAATCTTGCCTTTCACCATACCAATGGAATTTACAAGTGATTTAACCAATTTGTTAGTGTTTTTATGAAGAAAGAAGATACTATTGGATAGCAGTATAGCATTACATTTTCATAAAGAAAATAGTACTTAATGAAGTAGAATTAAAAAAAAAATTAGTTTGAAAAATTTTTTTTTATTTATTTTTTTTTCAAAATTTTGAGTTTGAAAATAAATTTTTCTAAAACTGTTCACTGAAATAACTTTACAATAAAGTAAATAATGGCATTGTAGGAATGACTGTTATTAGTAAGTATTTTTTTTTTTTTTTTTTTTTTCAATTTAAGTAATTTTTTTTTTTAGAAAATTGTCTCTCCTGGCTAAACGAAGGGGAATATACCCTTCCAATTTGTGTCTCAGTCTAGCTTTTTTGTGCACTTTATATCAATCACGCTGTATATAAACTAAAAAAAAATTTGAAATATTTATTTAAGTTTAAATTCAATGAAAAACAAAATCGAAAACAATCAACTGAAATGAAGAATTTCTTGACTTTCTTTAAGCGGATTAAAAAAATACAAAAGAGGAAATAAAATAAAATTTCAAGTATGAAGACTTAAGACCTTAAAGAGTGATTAGTTTTGATTCAGTCGGTGTTTCACAAGACTTAAAAAACAGAGAACAACCAAACAATCCATAAAATATAAAACTTTCAACACATTATTGTTGCTTTACAGTTTACAAAGTTATTCGAAAAATCCAATCTACTACTTTTTCTCGGTGTTTCAAAGAATATTATGCTTTTCTAAGAAAACCCATAAAATCGCAGATAGAAATTGCTTTTAATAAATTTCTCATGAAATATTTTGTCGGTTAGGCGTGAGAGGGAGGTTGTTTGTCTTTGAGTAAGCTTATGCGGTTACATGCTAACATTTCGGCAGGTGGGTGGTAGCTGGCAGCTTTTCTTCTATGCGATGCATGGAGGGAAATCTGTGCCTTATGAAAAGGAAGGACGAAAGAATCCGAACGACCAAAGGACGTAAGAAAAAATACTTTTTTTTGCTTTGAAATACTTCTTTTTTGTAAACCTCCTATACATCAGCTTTATGGAATAAGCAGGATCATACTGACTGCTGGTGGTGCACGGTTGAAAGGAATTCTAAAGGATTTATATAACACAGCAGTAACACAAATTCCGGTGCTGGTGTTGAGTATAACACATTATTTTTGGAGGATTATGCTCTGATAGCGACATATGAGCTTAAAACACGAAGGTGGGAATTATTTTTTCAGGACCAATTAGTTTTTTATTTTAAACTCTTGGCGAAGGATTTAAAAATTCTATTTAAATTGTGAATACAAAAAAATGGTTTGGTTAAGTTTAGACCTAGGATAATAATGAGCTTAAAAATGAGGTTGAACACGACATGCGAAGAGGGTTTTATTTGTAAAAATGTAAACAGTGATTTGGGAAGGTCGGCCTCGACTTAACTTGCTCAAATAAATATCAAGTCACTAACGTGAAGTTGGTTTTCGAAATATAAGTGACAAGAATCGAAATGCAGACCGGTGGGGTGGGCGCTAGGTAATCATATCCCCAAAGGTGGGATATAAGTTTGAAGAAGAAAGTTGAATGAGTAATTATCCCGTTGTACAACGATTTTCAATTTTTTTTCCTTAATTACACTGCCACCGATGTGCAGTGTTGTCCACTAGCAAACCAGTCTCATGAACTTTTTGCACAAACTTGAGTACAGCATCAGGCGCTGTAGTTGCTTTAATTCCAAAACTTCAAAAAACCCACTGTTTGGTATTCACAGCACTCACTTTGGAATTAAGTTTTAAATATTTCCCAACGTTATTCAAGCGTAAAGAAGTGTTATATTGATATACGTGGACTTGCTGGTCCGATATCTAGCGAAAATTAAATAAAATCAAGTATTTACATAATTGAATTATATTTGTTTTAAAACCTAATCTAAAAAGGATGGAACAATTATTATTTTCAATTTAAGGCTGCATAATACACAACATTATTTGTTTTCAGCCCGGAGTGTAAATGAAGAGTGAGGATGGTTTCCCAACTCGAAAACACTCAACATATAGCTGGTCATGTGAAAAGCATGACATATCAAGATTTATGCCGCACACATCCATCGACTGCCCTTGTGACTTGTTTATGGTCACCGCAAATGCAAGTTTCAATCGAATCTGAATGAATTTGAACCAAGGGCGTAGGCAGGATTTTGATCAGAGGGGGCAAACTCATTTAAGAACCAAAAAATGTACGTGATAAAACAAAGGTCATGGGTGCGGACAAATTTATAGAAAATCACAACAACAATTCTTGTGTGGTTCAGTGGTTTGGGTTTAATTTCAGAGGCAGGTTCTGTTTTAGTTTGCCATTAGGATTACCTGCAGGCATCATTGGTAGATAAAAAGCTCCCTCATAAGGCATTTACTGAACTACTTTCTTGAACAGAGTGTAGTAACATAATACATATCTATTGTCCTTATGCTTTACAGCTTTTCCTGCGTCTTGTCTCACAGATTGTTCGGGTTTTGTTTCTTTTTTCAAGCTTTTGAAAACAAATTTATAAAATTTGAGTCACTCACACTTGAGGGTAGGTTTTTTTTAATTTTTTTTATTTGATTTTAGATATTTAGGTTTTAAATGCAGTTTAAAGTTTAGGCTTTTAGAAGAAATGAAATGCATTTATGACTGTGTCACACGAAATTGCTCTTATGCTGTGTAATTGATTAGGGGCTATACATTTTGAGAAAAGAAAAAATTCTATATTGGTATATTAAGCACTATTCATTGAAAAATCTTTTCATTTTGACTTGCCCAACAGGGCAAGTATTGGTTTCGTGTAAAAAAATCGAGGTTTTAGTCGAATCTGACATAACAAAGATAGAGAAGTTCAAAGAAGTAGTTTTCGTCTTGCCTTCCGTCGGTCTGTCTGTGCGTACGTGCGTTTCTATGTTTGTCTGTACACTGTGCTAGGTACAGCCTAAACCATAGAGGAATAACAATAAAGAGAGAAATGTTTCGTACTTCTTACCTTACAAAACCTATTTGCCATTTTTTTTTTAATTTCTTGTGTGTGAATAATAATTGTGAAAACCAAAAACAAAACAAAGGTGTCCAGTCACATTAGTTGCGAGGATATATTGATTCCAACAGTTAAAAAATTGTTGCTTTTTAAAAATCATAATGATAGAATTATATTCTGACCAAAGAAGCATATTTATATGTATATATATTTACACTTAATGGAATGGTTTTCACGTATCTCCTCAATTATGATGACTTGTTGACTTCAGAATCACGGGAATTGTTTTGTCGGAAGTCACCCCCTTACAGTTCCTAATCAAGCCACTATAGCGACTATTATTGCTATAGGCAATATGGAGCACTCATCCCATATGATCAATTAACAACTTTTCAACACTTTTGCCATTTTCATTTATTTGCAGGTTTAATAGAAGTTTCATTGCTGATGAATGTGCCGTTCTTCCACCTCTGAACAATGCTGAAAGAACTTACCCAGTTCCGGCGGGTACATCAAGGAAATGTAGTCTACCGGTTAAGTCTTCGATAGACTTCATCGGTTGATCATACATCATACGCACTCTATTCTCTATTGCTGTTCCTTCAACAGTGTATTGGAAAATTGATTGTTCTACCTTAGAACGTTCGCGATCCAGTTTACAATTCAATACATACATAATCTCGTTTGAAGATTTGGGGCTGGCACAAATCTTTAATCCGCTGTCAAACGGAATGAATTCGCAATGACATATTTCGTAAATGTAAACTATTTCACTCGAAAAATCAATGAATATAAACTGGAAAACGAAACTTGCGCCTGCAGCGCCACCTGGTCAAAATGTATTTACTTTCTGTTTTCCTTAACATTCACGTAGCAATTAGGAACAAACCCACAGAAGGAAGTATCCAATTCGGTCTAGTCGTTTTCAAGTTTTAAGTGGTCGAACTAGTTTAATAATCCATTTCCATATAATATATATATAGATTATTGATTGAAAAACCTGCAAATTGTTTCCTTTCCACATACCTACCATTTAATATCCTTTAAAAAAAATTTCCGTTTAAACCAACATCTATATACATACAGTCTACACTGAAATCAAAGTTCCATTCTTTACTGACCTAGTTTCATTTTATTTATGCTATTCTTCTTTTTCACAAAATTTAAAATAAAAAAACAAATCAAGAATAAAGCACAATTAACATAATGTTATATCAGCATAAATGAACAGTTTACAATGATGTATTACCTGGAAAACAGGAAACTGTCACTTTCTGCCATCCTCGTCAAAAAAAAAAAAAAAAAAAAAAAACTAGAATGATAGAACGACATCAAATACATGCAGAAGGAATGCTACAGGAGCAAGGACGACACAAAAAAGCATAGACTTTGGCCGTCAACGAGAAACGACAACAAAAGAGATTAAAAACGAAATCTCACATGCATAAAATTGCCTAGTCTAAGAGGTATTATTATACATCTTGTTGAGCTCTCTCATACTGTATCATTTCGCTTACTTCTAGGAACTGCATCCTGAATGAATAAAAATTACAAACAATAAAAAGGAAAATCTAATGCAAAAAGATTAAACAAACTTTGTAAAGGACAAAAAGAGAAAACAAATTAGCCACCCAACCACCCTTAATTCATTCTCGTTTTCTCGTTCTTGTTTTCAAACTCACATGCAAGAATTAAGGAGTACAAAAGTTTTTCAGGAGCTACCAAACTAGCAAGGATGTGTATGTGTATATAAAGGAACTTTTGCATGGACTCCACTTAAGGCAGAAATCAGGAACAAAAAGATAAAATAGGATTATAAATGAATTTGTATGGAGCAAAGAAATATTTTACAACAATGAACAGTGCATTAGCTGTTATGTATATTACAATAAAGGGATCTTCACCATAAAGTAAGAACAAAGATAAAAACTTCGCGAACGCGCTCGAACACAGTTTTCCCGTAGTTTCTTTCATTGGACTCCTTGTGCAGTTGAATATTCTATGTTCTTCAAGATCTTATAGGACAACGACTTTTAAAATGGAACAAATTTTGGCGAAAAAGAATTTTCCGAATGAGAAGATGGCCATGATATAAATCAAGATGGTTTTATTCTTACTTTTCATAGCTTCCTCTCTTTGAACAATTGGATATTATACAAGCTTCTTTATGGATCATTTAAAATCCTCTAATTCTTTGAGTCCTTCCAACAAGGCACAAGTTCCAGTTCTGGCTTCTAAGAAATATATCCTTTAAAATCATCAACGAGAGTTATAAAATTGCAAAAATGAAAAAATAGGACACGCAGAGTTTGGTGATAAACAAAAATATCACTATCCCTATAGTAAAAATGTATCAATGTACATATATGCATATAGTTAGTTATACATATAGTTACTTGCAGTTGTAAGCCAAAACTTGCCTTTCGTAAAAAAAATATTTGAAAATCAAGCATGACATAATGATGATCGGGAAATTGAAAAATAGGAATATATAGGTGATTTTCGGGCCACTGGAATTGGAACACTTATATGACCCTCCTAGTAGCGTCGTTTGTAGAATCAAAATAAGCACGTTGTTCATAAGTACTAGAAATTTCATAAAACCATTTGAAAATTGCAATACATAGCCATTTGGCACGAATATATAGCTTGCAATAGTATATGTATATCCATTATCGCATGTCAAAAGCCTTCAAATATGTATTTTGCACCAAACCAACAAGCCGGAGAAACTCTTTGAAAGAAGGATTTAAAAATGATTGCTTGGGAAGGATATTTTCAATGACGACAATAATGTCAGCAATTCCAATCAAATTCTCATCAGAATCGTTTTCTCGTTTCCTTTATTCAAACCCAAGAAACTTTCTTCTCAAACTCAAACGCAAAAACATTGCTGCTTCTATAAAAGGATTCACAGGATGATTTCCTCATATTTTTTCCCCCCGTTTTTGTGTTAACCTTGACATCCTATCTTCGTCCTGTCTCATAGCCGTCCTTGAAATATCTTTTTCTTTAAAACTCACTTGAAATATGACTCAATTATGTCAAAAAAAAATTAAGATCAACTTGATGCATAATTTGTCTTAAATTAAGGTATTTCAAAAAAATTAAAAAAAAAAAAAAATAAAGTGCACGACTGGGCTGCACGAACTCGCTCTAATGTGACAACGGTCTTGTGGCTTGAAATTTAAAAAAAAATAAGAGCTAGCAGAGACAAAATCATACAAAATTTTATTTATCACTTTAAAATCACTAGTTGAAACGCTTTTTGGAAAAAAATGAAGTAAGCTATCTGTTTTCTTTTGCTTTTCGAATTTAAAGAAAAAAAAAACTTCAACATCGTTTGACCAGTTAAAAAACGGGTTTTACATAACTTTTCGAAAACATATCCCAAAATTGTTTGCACATTTCTAGAACCTTGTACAGGGTGGCATGTTCCGGCGCGGCGCACCAATTGTGCTATACAATAAGAAATTCAAATAACTTTTTTTTTAATCGATGTACGTACACATATTTTTTTTTATTGGATAGAAAATAAAACTTTATATTAAAATAGCTTTAACCCGCGGCTTTGCTCGCGTCAAATACGTCAAACAAAATGGCAGCGCACGTCAAATTGTTACTTTTAAAAGAAAATATTTGATACCTTGCGTTACATTATTGATATTTTCGTATTGATCCTTATTGAAATTACAAAAACCTATAGCCTATGTTACTCACAGATAATCTAGCTTTCTATAAGTAATAGAATTTTTAAAGTCGATTCAGTGCCTTGGGCGTGATTGACTTACAAACAAACATTTATAATATTAGGAAGTATAAGTATATGCTAACTAATTATTTTCAAAGATTATAGACCGCAATGCAGCACCTGATCAGAAAATTATTCATGGGGATCGCCTCAATTATTGTCTTAATGGACTGCTTCAATTCAGTCAAATTCCTGGGATTCGTTTTGTACACTACTGTTTGTCATAACCCCATTCAAAAAAGTCTGGTGCAGTCAGTTCAGATGACCTTATAGGCCAGCGAAAAATGGAGTTCCATAACTGCCATAACTGGTCTGGGTATATGTGCAGTTGCTTGCTGGAACCAAATTCTGTTGAATGGGATACGTCTTCATCTTCAGCGCAGTTTTGGGTAAAAAAAAAAACTCGTCCAAAATCATAAAATAACATTTCCCATTGACAGTTACTGTTGTTTGTAGCACGATTCGTGCGACACCCTGTAGTTTTTTCATCAGAAATATGAATTTTTAAGAAAATTAGACAAACCGTTAAAAGCAAAAAAAAAAATTTCTTTTGAAAAAACTCAAAACAAAACTTTTTTGAAACATTTAAGAATTAATATTGTGTCGTTTATATAATATAGGACTTGCACGTTTAGAATTTCATCGAAAGCCGTTATGGAATTTATAAGAAAATATTATTTGAAAAAACCCGTAGTATGGGGCATGGGAGGTATATAAGGTTATAAGACTTTTCCCGAAAATTCTTTTTCAACCAAAACAAAAAGCTTACACAAAAAATCCGTCTTTAGGACATTATAATACTGTGTACCAAGTTTGAAGCAAATCGGTGCAGCTGTTTATAACGTAATACGTAAGTATCGATACAGATAGACATCCATAATCCATAACTTCCCTTAAAGTACATATAATCGCAAAAAAAAATATGTGAAAAGGATATAATGTACCTTTCAAAACGGCGTCTATATAATAATACTTTCTAATCAATCTGTTGTGTTTTAAAACACCAATATAAGCCTTGATATCAGCCTTGTCTCCTTGTCTTCTAAATATATTCTGAATCGAGCTTGTGTGACAGTTTTGTCTTGACTTATTAAAAATCAAATCTGTCTGCAAGGACATGTCATAAATCAACCTTTTCATGTCGCTTTCAGCGATTACGTAGGTACGATGAAATGTGTGTTGGATGTCATCCAGATGTAAATTTATATTTGGGAATTTAAAATATTAATCTGAACTCACGAAATAATTTGCGGCTTGCCTGAAAGTTTCCCGGCAAACCTCAGTGCCTAAATGCTAAATGATAGTGGCCCGTATGTATATTATTTTAATAATGCTGAAATGTGAACTTTACCTGCCAAATGCCTTCAAATTTATGAACTCATCATATTGCTGGTTGGTTGGATGGAGGGGTATAAGAAGTGACAAGAAGGATGGAAAATTTTTCGTTGAAGTGCTTAGCCCATAACATTCTGATGAAAAGGAAACTTCTCGGCAGTTCCTTAATGAGAAATATACCCTAAAATGAGTGTCTATTTGGAATATTTTCAGAGTATTGTCTGTGTGTGTGTGTGTGGGGGGACTCATTAATAATATTTTAAAATGGCTCGTTAGGATGTTGCCATGTCGCTTTGATACTTAAACAACGTTTTTATGAGTGAGAAGAAGAAGAAAAGTGTACTTTGGAAGTTGCGCAATTAGCAATGAATTCAAAAGTATAGAGCTTTATGCGACACAAGCTGAGTCGTTAGAAAATTTTAATGAAAACATTTAGATTGTATGAAATTTTGAGAATCACAAGAACAATATTATTGTGAGGAAATATTTCGCAAAATTATATTTGTTTGTTTTCCTAGTTGTAAGGTTTTCAAATTGGTTAGCAGGTAATTTCGCTTGTTCTGGAATAATCTTATAAACGAGGATACGACTTAAATAGTATCCCTTGACTTTCCTTATGTATCTTTTTATATTTATTCAACCATGGACCGATAAAAAAAAAAACATTTTTTAAGGACATTTTGAGATATAACAAAAAAGTTTTCCTTGAATTGTTTCATAATTTTATGAATGCAAAGACATAGGTACTGCCATATTAAATTATTCATTTTATACATTTTTCGTAAGGTGAAATTAGACAATTTAAGAATTTTGAAAACGTGAACTTAAAAATCATGGATACAGAATTCCCGTACACACACAGAGTCAATCTTTTTTATCTTCAACTTCTAACCTCCCTTAGTTATTTCATTATTTTTTCTGTTATTTTTCAAACAATTTTTTTTTTTTTTTTTTTTTGAATTTAGAATGAAGAAGTTTTATATTTTCAAAAACAGAAATCTGTAGATATTTGTAAAACATTTTTCTGAAAAAAATATGCACGCTAAAATATTTTTCATTAATTATTTGATTTTTTTTTATAGATTCTTTATAAATTCGCTCAATTACTTGGTATTAATTTATCGGAAGAAAGATGCACGCTGTAGTAAAGCAATCGTAAGTATTGAAGTGAAGGCGGGCGGAATGGGTCTGGCTGTTAAAGAAAATAAAACAAAGTATAAGCTGTCCTCGGGTGCAGAACACCATCATCTTATCCGAAGCAATGGTCACGTTCTGGCCTTTTCGTTGGCGAGACTCGAAGTTTGTTAATGAATACTCTTACTCATATTCTTGCTCAATTCTTCGTATTTAAATAATATTGTCAGCAACCCAAGTAATTGTACATATTGATTGATAAAAGCTACATAGTACACCTATACCTGATGTACCTACCTATACCCATGCCAGTGTTTAAAAAAAAATTCAGTATCCAATATTGTCTCTTACAATTCTGACCGATTCAGATTATTGCAACAAACTAAAACAGCTTCAACATGCCTTATAATAGATTGACCAGCGTTCATAAAAACCAAAACCAAATTCATCCTTAAATGTAGTCCACTGATACAAGAAATCACGTTCTTGTACTAAACGCCCAACATAATTATCCTTGCTCGATTAACAACATTTCACGCTGCATTAATCACATTAACATTTTGAATCGCTTCCATAGTTGAACAAGCTCTCAACACAGGAATCAATAGAGTTTGACTAATTTGCACCCATGAGGTGTGATTATATACCACCCACTACACAGTACAAAACCACTTCATAAATAGATCGAAGTGTAAGGATGATAAAATCTTGCAACCTCAACTTCCATTAGTTCGAAGCTACTTCGACAGAGAGACGTTATAATTTAAGAGAACAGTGTACTCATAAGTTAAATTATGTTTTTGTATGCGCTCTGAAGAATTCAGCGTGGCATAATTACGAGTACATGAACGATAAAGTAATGTGGAAAACATTTTATCAACGTTTTTAATCTTAATTGAAGTTATAAAAAGTAAACAGTTACACTTGAGATTATTGCTAATATCCGTATTATGCAAGTTATGGATTGGTAGTAAAAAATAAAATCAAATAAATCCAAAAAATCGTTCTCAAAATTGAGCCCGTTTGTTGGTTTGATGGTTTGTCTGTTTGTCTGTTTGTCTGTTTGTCTGTTTGTCTGTTTGTCTGTTTGTCTGTTTGTCTGTTTGTCTGTTTGTCTGTTTGTCTGTTTGTCTGTTTGTCTGTTTGTCTGTTTGTCTGTTTGTCTGTTTGTCTGTTTGTCTGTTTGTCTGTTTGTCTGTTTGTCTGTTTGTCTGTTTGCCTGTTAGTCTGTGGGTCTGCCTGTCTGTCCTGACAACGGCTCCATTGATTTTGATAATTATTTCAGAGTGCTGTTTTCTTAGCACAGTCTCTGGGTTGAACGACTTTTCAAGATATGCCTTATAACTGCACCTTACATAATACACAAGCTGATTTTGTATTCATTTAAATTAAACATTCATTTTCGAGAGCTTTCCAGAGCTTATTCTAGGTATATTGTATCAAAGATGCTTCAATGCTAAATCAGATGTGCGGTTTACTATACATGCGTTGGTACTGTAGAAGGATGAACCAAAGATTGGGGAATTATTACCGTTCCTTGTCATGTTTCATAAAGTGATTTTCCGGTTGCGTTTAATAAAACGTTCCTGTATAATATATAACTGTGGTCTTGCAGGATAGACCCCTCTGCCATCAGACTTTCAAGTTTGTTAGGGAGCTGTTTATATAGGGTTTTCCAATAAGAGGTGGTATTTTGAATAGCCCGCTATTTCTGTAGTTGTCACATTTCATGGCGTCATTTTTTGACATTTGACAAGTAGAAACTACGCCATTAATAAAAAAAGGAACAATACACGCACTCAAAATAATAAAATTCACTATAAAAAATGGTAAAAATTCGGCAGAGACGGTTGTAAAACTAAAACATTTTTTGGTCGTCGTGAAGCACCTTTGGCGGACCACAATTCAGAAATAAGTGGAACATTTTGATCCATTGGGGCAAGTTAGCGATGTGAAGAATAAAACCCGTGCACGTCGCTCAAAAACAACAGAAAATATTGCTGCTGTAGCCCGAAGTGTTGAAGAAACCCAGGAACATTTTGATCCATTGGGGCAAGTTAGCGATGTGAAGAATAAAACCCGTGCACGTCGCTCAAAAACAACAGAAAATATTGCTGCTGTAGCCCGAAGTGTTGAAGAAACCCAGGTTTGTCCATTCCTCGTCGTTCTTTGGAATTGGGCAGTCCACAAATCTCATTACACCGTATTTTGCATAAAGATTTGGGACTTAAGGCTTATAAAGTTCAGATAACACAAGAAACCACGCCGGTCGACCGGCAACAACGACTTCTTTTTTTGGAGCCATGCAAAAGATAAGTTCTACGTCAACAGCCCAGCGTCGATTCAAGACCTCAAAGATGGAATTCTTGAAGCTATTGAGGGCATACAGCAGCAATTTTGCGATTTGTTGATAGAAAATTTCATGAAAAGGATATTTTTGTCTAAGCGTAGCCGTGGCGGCTATTTGGCTGATATTGTTTTTCATTATTAATGTCTTACTTACTCATGTTTTTGCATTGAAATAAACATCCGATCATTTATCTCGAAAAATTCAATTTTTTTTGAATATCAAAATAGCACCTCTAATTGGAAAACCCTTTGTTACCCAAGGACAAGGCGTTATCTAGAATTTTCCAGTACTTTCAGAGATTGATCCTCAGCTGAATTATCGTATTGTTTTTTCCTTGGAAGAATTGTCTCATCCTGACAAAAAGAGATTTCATTGGTGAAGTGCTTACACAAATTTGTATTTTGTTTTGTTAACAGATAGAGATATCGATTCTAAAAATCTTTACACTCTCTTAAACTTAAATAATATATTAAGGTAACTCTTATCATCAAGTTCAGATGCTGTGAACTGTGATTGCTGAGAAAACCAAGAAAGGGTCAAGAACTCTTTGAATTCTAAAGATACATTAACAGACGATCAAATAAACCAAAAGTTATCGCCTTTGAATCTTCTTACAACACAAATGCCAGGATGCAAAAACAAAGCTTATAGCGTTGAAAAGTTGTGAACATTATGGAAATGATGGAGTGGTTAATGGTAGTTCTGTGTCCTTGAATTATATTTTTTTTAACTTCCTGTTTTGCTCTTCGAATGACAGGTAACTATAAATCAATCCAAATTCTCCAATTTAATGGTTCACACGCTTACTTCTGTGGTGTGGAGCTACTAATGATACTGTACTATTACTTCCAACAAAACCTCCTGTCAAGACTGGATAAGAAGTCAATTCATTAATTCTCAAGTTCATGGTATTTTGATGCTCTTCACGTCACACGTCCTTCATATATTCCAACAAGTTAGAAGGAGAAGAAATGGAGGACGAACTGCGATAGGAAGTGCTCCCCCTTGGGCAGAAACAGTATCCTCTGCTAGTCACAGAGTACGCAAATTGTGGGTGTAGAAGAATATACTCCCATCGGGAGAGAAGCAATGCGTTCATCCTGCTTTCCAAACACCAGAGAAAACGTCAAAAGAAGAATTCAAGAATGGAATATGAATCGTTTATGTTTGAATAAGAGTTGCGGGTCGTTATTTAGAAAGTGAGCAAGCTTTTGAAAATTAAGTTGTGCGAAGAAATCGAAATCCTGATGAGATCGTTGGCAATCATGCGGAGAGGATATTGATGCCAATTGATGTTCGTTTTTCAAGTTTCGTTTGCAAAGAAAGATTAATTAGTTTTGAAAACAATTATCAGCCAGCAGCCTCGGGGTTCTTGAATAGTTTTTAGGCAAAAGATAGAAATTTGTAAAATGATAATTATTTTTAAGTGGACAATAAATTATACTGTTTGTTTGTTCTTTAAGTTAGTAGAAGCAGGATATTTTCTTTTAAATGAGTGATGTTTAACATAATTAAGTGTTAGCTAAATATATAAGGAACTCTGAAAAAATGAAAAAAAAAACTTGCCCTAGGTTTAAGAAAAGATATGAGTTTTGACAGGGTAACTTATTTTTTTTTTACCAACGAAGGCCAAATATTTTAATTTACTTTATATTCTCTTGAAGTAAATCATTGAAAGAAAGGACCAACAACAATAGCAATTAATTAATTAAATAGGAGTTTTTCTTCTCTGATGGTAAAATGCTATTTTTAAATTGCTTAAATATTTTCTTCATAAGATTAACAGACATAGAATTTTTGAATAGAAGCGGGTAATTTAAAAACAGCAATCTATGTTGTTCCAAACTTCCGCACAACTGCAGTTTAATTCAACCCTTACAACCTTACAAATTAAGGCATAATTTTGTGCACTGGGCACTCTAAGAGATATAAATACCCTTAGTTTGAATTTGAATCAACAGAGTCATCTGTAAAGCCTCGCGGAAACCCAGAGCGGCTGCGATGGCGGACCACCAAAGAGATATGATGCACATCATGTAAACCATACGAATGGCACACAACTACGCGATATGTGGGTTGTGAATACTGCAGCTGCATTTCGTGATTTCTTTTTATTTATTGTTTAAAAGTATTGCAAGCCATTTTGAATTTTTAAAAACTAAAAATGTTTTTGAAAAATATAATGAGAAATATGTATGTATGTATACAACCGCTTTGGTTTGTACGAGGCTTAAATCGTAATGAGAGGGACAAATCCAGCCAGGTAAGGTATTCGACATCCATGTAATCCGGTTAAAACTCAGTCTCTAAACTTAATACAACCTCCAAGACTAGACTCGAGGGTAAATTCATTATACGGGGAATACATATGACTATTTCACTTTAGCATTGTTTATGGAAAGCAACAGAACAAATTGAGACGAGAAACATTATGACGATTTTCAATCATATGTTTACATAAAGGTTGTTTCAGTTATCAATTTTATAGATATTGTTATGTTTTAACAATAAAAAGAACTTCAGAATTTAATGAGCTTATCATACGCTGCTTATGGTCCACGTTGCTGCTGTTACCGAGAGCGTGAGATTCTGTTCGCGAACATCAACTCGGCTACGTTAACAAACAAAATTGCCGCTCGAAAAATCCAAACATAATCGTCGAGAAGCCAAAGTATCGACAGTAGTGACAGTTTGGTGCGGGTTGTGGAGTGGTGGCAAGATTGGACCATTTTTCTTCCAAAATGAGTCTGATGGATAGGGATTTGGACGACCTTTGGCTCATGCAGGAAAAGCGCACTATGCCAACCAAACAACCCTTGTATTATCAGCCGTCTTGACGATATTAAAAGGCCACCTCGGTACTGCGATCTGACCGCTTTGGTATCTTTTTTGTAGGGAACATTGAGAGTCCTACGATACACCACTAATTCGGAAAAGACTCAAGCATTAAAAGCCAATATCATCGAAGCAATCCGTGAGCTGCAGCGCGGCACCATCTACGTTTTGGAAAATTTGGAATAACAGAATGCGTTACTGCGAAGCCAGCAGACACAGCCACTTGAATGACACTTTGTTAAATAAATTTATTGATAGGAATGTTTCCTCTTACTAATAAAACCATAATACATGGAAACACATTTCATTTTGTTCATTTTATTGCAAAATTTCAAACATCCTTATGACAAGGTAAGCAAAAAATACTACTCTTACTCTACAATTACCTTATTTTAAATGAGCTATACTATGCATATCCGAATTTCAAACAATTTTCATAAGTATATCGTATAAGATTTGTCGAGCCTTTTCTTCATTTCATTCGTCTTTGGTTTTTTTTTTTGACAAATTAGGTGAAAACTGCAGACAAGTTAAAGTACCTACTTTAGAAAAGTAATCAATCAATTCACCAGTCAAGCTTCCAACAAAATCCTATGCATGATAGTTTCTGTATAAATATCTGAATTAAACTAACGTCTGTCTTTTTTTGCATTTCACCTTTGTATTTCCCACAAAACCTGCAGTCATTCTGGCTTCCTCTTTTCTAGTTAAATTTCCTCTTCATTTTTGCTGTAAATTTCAAAAGATTAAAAGTTTTATAATTTCTTTCAAGACTTATGTAAATTAACACTCAAAATTATACACAGAAAAAATGAAATCTATTTTTCAAGATTTTATCCACAAATAAGGTCCAATTTACACAGAAAATACACTCTCATCCTTCCTTACTTTTTTGAGGTACTAACTACATACTAACTACCCTAATTTGTGTCACTGATGTTCACGGGTGCCTTGGTCTCTCCCCTATAACTGCGCATCCTTTTACGTTAAATACAATTTTTTTTGTAGAATCATGTCTAATATTTTGACACAGAGTTATACAAATTTCCCCCGCACACGGGGCTCAGTTATTTTATTTGAATACTGTACTGTTGAGTCGTGGTAGGTTTGTATAGTCTTTATACTTAACCAACATAATTTTTCATTCAAACATAAAAAAAAAAATTCTTTTCAAATTGAAAAAGGATATATTTTCAGTTAATCTGAGTAAAATAATACACACACACATAGTCAGAGTCATACATTTTCTATTTAGTTTATAGTTGTTCTTCTTCAGTTCTTCTTTTATTAAGGATTACCAAATCAACTTATGAATCCATGAAACATTACGTATTATCTATATACAGTATGATTCACTTAAGATGTGACAAAAAACTAGAGCATGTAGGAGTATAGGTAATGACAATACAAAAATCGTTAAATAGGGGTTCTCGTTTGGCAATTTTCTAAAAAAAAAAAAAAAAATCAACTACAGTACGTTTGCAACGAAGTGTTGAATACCCTTTTCCAAAATGAGTTCGTTTACGGCACAATATTTGATACCAAAGTATTCTTAAAAAACTTCATTTCTTCAGTGGGTGAATGTACTTTTTTACTATATTTTTTCCGTGTGTATAAAAAGCTGCCGTACTCCAAACACAGCTAGCCGCTGAAAGTTACAGTGACGAAATTCTTCTTTAGTTGACAGGAGGAAATAGAATAATATTGATTGTGTGTGTCTGACTTCAACAACTTCTAGCGCAATAAAAAAACTTGAAATCTGTAAAATTAGATTTTGAATGAAAATATGGCGATTATGGGTGTATTCAACAAGTCTTGAACCACAACCTGCTACTTAAGCAAGGAATACAAACACAAATTTGTCATCTTCTTACTTCAAAATTACCATCGTCGATTCTGTTATATCGGTCTTTGTTTTAATTTACTTTAACTTCTCTAAAAAAAAAAAAACAATTTTTATGGAAAGTGAAGTTCATACACCGAACGAAATAAGCCCAAATTCCAAAAATTTGGTCTATATGTAATTTATTTTGAAAAAAACGAAATAACATCAAATATGGATTTTGGCTTTATTTCATTTAAGAAATTGAAAAAATTTCACCTCTCAAACCTACTGCAACAATAAAAACGGGTTGTACCTACTCTCTTATAGAAAGAAAACAAAATTTAATTATACAATGCCAGTAGGTTTGCACAAATCCATCAATCAACTTAACCTTATTAACCCAACACACATGGAGAGTTCATCGCAAGAACTTTTCCGTGTTAGTTCTGTTACTTTGCTTATATCCCACTTCTCCGAAGTCCAGGCACTTAACACAATATGATGACGACCGTAGTCTACCGTCTGCGACAAGCTTTGTTTTACGGTGCTCCATCACTCTGCTTTCATTTGCAGCAAAGTGTATATTATAAGCACCTTAACTGGTGTAAAGTAATCTTAAATCCTTCGTACACACACACTCATACATTAAAAGGAATAATTTTTCAAAGCGCATTAAGAGAAAATTGTGTCATCCATCAGTCTAAATTGGCTACAATGCTTCCATAATTCAGTGGCACTAGAAAGAAGAAACACAATTGTGCCACCACATGCAACAGTTTTATAAATGTAAGTAAAAATTTGCTCCTTCTTTACAAAATAAATTAGAAAGGAAGAGAGAAACAATTGGGGACTTAGCAGGAAGAAATGTGGTATGAGCTTAAACTAAATGTAAAGGCTGAATTTATGTAGGAAATATTATATCCATTCACTGCTTCTTACTCGAAGAGTGTTGCACTATAAGAACTACAACAACAGGCCGACTAGGAGCCTCTTTTCAATTTTTTTTTTTTTTTTTTGATGAAGCAACTAATAATGTGTTTACGAGAGGAGCAAAATGTAGATTGAATTGAAGTACATGGGTTATGGTTTGGTGTTATAAAATGATCCCCATTTTGTGTTGTTGTAGTGAGTATTTTAAGAATGCAAAAAAAAACACCTCTTTCTTATTTTTTCTGCGATGTTCCAAGATATCCTTGATTGAATAGATGGGTGACATGACATGCAATTTCGAATACTAAATACCATTTAAAGTCCATAGTTCTCTTTTTAATGTGAATTTATTGTAAAATTTTAAATTTGTAGTTCATATCCTGTAACTTACTGCGCTCTTTCTTGAATTGCCACCCACTTCACGAGTTGATCCAACGTCAGTATTAATAGCTTCATTCAAAGAAAGACAGTATTTTCGAAGTTTGACATTATTAAGATGTTTTTTTCACTACCTAACTTAAGACCGAAACTGTTCTCTTTTTTACCTGTTTAACAAGGCTATGGCTATTGTAGTACCCCGTGGTGTAGTGGTTAGTGAGTCGGACTGACACGCCGAAGGTTCTTTGCCCGAACCCTGACTCCACCTAAGTTCTTTTCCGGGGTACTGCCTCTTGCGAAGAAATAATAAATTCTTTAAGAATAATTAATGTCATGGAAAGTGCTTCTCTGTTAGCCGTTCGGATTGGGCGGTAAATTGTAGCTCCTTCCATTCCTGCAGAATATCAACGCACACACAGGAATATGGTTGAGAGTGTAAGTAACAGGCCCCACTTGGAGCTGATGTGCCAACAATTAATTTTTTAATAAGGTTATGGCTATAAAAGGGGCTCTATCCTGGGCTCAGAGAAAACGTGATATCCACGTCGAATATCTGCATTTCCGCATCTCCTCACACAGCCAAGCACCCCTTAAATCATTCGGAGCCGTTTCCACAAACTCAGCAACTGTCGCTCATCTCTAGTGGAGATGGCAGAACAGTTTAATATTGACCTTTTCTGGGTGCCGGGGAATAGATACGAGTACATTCCAGGAATCTGCAAGGCCGATGAGCACGAGCACGCCAAAAATGGAACTACTGCGCCAATTTCACCCAAGACCCAACTACATGTAAACTCACGCTAAAATAGGATGCCGTGAAAAAATCAAATTTAAGATGGACAAACGTAACCACTAGTACAACAAAAAGTCATAGAGCCATACGGTTTAAATTCAATTTGAATTTTAAATTTTGGCAACAAAAATAGTAGTTCTTAACGTTAAATTTCACATTTAAAAAATAATGTTTCTAAATCTTTCACTACAATAACTCTATTCGAAAACACAATGGAAGATAAGATTTCTGGCTTTAAAAATTTAAAAAAAAGTATGTCATGGCATTTTTGGAGTTACCGTTATTTTTAAATAATTTTTTTTCCAATGAAGTCCTTGTTTTAGAAAATTGCCGCTCCTGTCTAAACGGAAGGAAAAAGACCCCCTAACATTCGATTTTTTCTTGTCTCTACCCAACCTACTCGCTCTAGCTTTTTGTGCACCTTATACCGATCACCCTGTATAGCAGTTAACAACTATAAGCCCTCCACAAACTTCGCAACTCCATATCTATTGGTCCAATCACAGCCACCATGCACTAGAATGCCTTTGCCTTAACGCTAACTCGTTTTACGGACAAAACTTTGACATTTGACTGTGAATGGATATGAGAGTGAGAGTGAAAGGTATGCTGACTTTGTGTGTGAGTTCAGAGGTCACAATCATCTCATTAATCAGAGGAAAATACAAGTTTTGCTTTCGCGGCAATTCATCAATTATGGGTTGCGTGTTCATTTCACAGGTTGGACTGCAACGTTTCGTTCGGTTTTGACACTAGCTTTTGTTTGTTTACGTCCATTATAATTCAGCCTCTATCCGATCTCCATGCTTCAAAGAAAGAGCTGTGTTTAAAGCTAAGTTTCGTATTGAACACAAATTTAGAGAATCAGTTGAATAGCACCAGAAAAAGATCCTCTCCTGACACAATCTGAGAACCTAAACGGTGTTTTTGTTCTAATACTACTTTGCCAACATTTCAATTTCTTTTGTATTTCCTCCTCTCTACTTGTTTCTCTTAAGCACCCATTAAATAAGCTACAAACCTCTTACAGTGTTGTCAAATTGGTGTTTTTGAAAAAGACAATAGGACTTTGGTTGTAATAGTAATACACAAAGCGGAATCCTTTGATTTTCGCTAATGTATAAAAGCTTAATATCTTAACTCTCACGATAATTCATAATGGCTCAGCAGAAACATTGATAGTTCCAAGTCCCAGTTTCCTCTGAAACTGGTATGTCTTTTTTCTTTTTTCTTTTAGTAACATAAGATTGGATTTGCTTCCATTGTATTAATTGAATTTCTTAGCTCTTGATTAAATACCATAGTTGTGGTGTTGTGTGCAGCAACATATATTGTACTTCAAATTAAGAACTAGCTTTTAGTGCACAGAATATCCTTTTTCTTAGACGAATGGATGTATTTGTATGATGCAGCTTTCTATTTGTTTTTCTTGTTCATTTTGCGAGTCTTCATCGATTAGTTCTCTTTTCATGCTTTCAAGTACAAAAGTGTTTTCTAATTAAACTCTTAGCTTTAGCAAATTAATTGCTATTGCCTTTTAAGAATACATCGTACAATGGTACAATGTATCTAAAATCTGTTTGCGCTTGATCTCTTTATAGAAGAAGGTCCTTGTATCATCTGCTCCTTCCCTTTTTCATATTTCTTTTTGTTGGAATTGAGTTGGAATGTAGAAATTAAATGGAAAATGGAGAAAATGGTTTATTTGCAGTTGTTGTTTGTTTAATAAACGAATTTGTTAAAAAAAACACGGTTTGCCTTTGACTCAACTAGTAACAATAAAATTAAAACATCTATATCGTAATACATAAATTCCCATTTTAGCCCTGTTCGTGTTTTTATTTTTCTGGACTAAAGCTTTTGATTAATGATCTGGAAATTTTTCATTGCGAGTACTTTAAAGTTTATTTTCGATCAAGGATTTAGTCTCTTGAATGTATATTTATTGATAAATGACTGTAGTTATACTAATAGCAAGTCTATAAATATAAAGTGCATATATGCTCTATACGTTTTGGTATATATGTATAAGACTTAACGTCTCTTCCACCAAAAGAGCGAAATCGCATTGGCCATTTATCGCTCCCCAATAGTTTGAATAATCTTGAAGAATGCTGTATGGTTTTTGTATGTAACAATCCCGACATAACTTTAAACTTAAGTTCTTTGTGTCTATGACCCCTAGGGAAAACTGTTAAAGCCCAGATCTTCCCTATCAACCATTGCATGAGGATACTGTCAACACGAGTATGAATACAGTGTAGAAGTGTTTTTATTTCGCTCTCGAAATTTAAAGATTTTTTAAACGGTTTTTATTTTATTTAGTTGAAGAAAAAAAAGTTTCTTAAACTTTAATTTTTAACTTTAATAAATAATTAAATTAGATTAAATATCAATTTTGATCAAAAATCCATCTCACCTGAACTATATATCAACCTGCTGAGAGTACTGTCACAAACAACACCACCAGCACCACCAAAACCAACGCTCAAAACATAACAAACACCAGCACCGCCAACAACATCCCCTAAAACCACCAACACCACGAATACCACCAACCCAATCAACACCTCCAACACCACTAATATTACAAAAAACACCATCAACACCACCCACAACAACGACAACAAAAACAAACCCAATATGAAGCCTTAAATCTCCACAAATGCTAATAATAAAACTACAACCGCTTCCACTTCAAAATATGCCTCCTCCAGCCACAAAGCCTTAATAAGTGATAACACCCGATCAAATCTTAATGAGAAGGTTTCGATCAATTTCCCAACACTGGAAGACAGAAAATTATCATTATCATCCACTACCACTATCCGCGGATTGAGATTTTAGATGATAGTTGTCTTACGAAAATCCCACTGGTGGCATCCAGTGGAAACTGGGGGAATTCATAAAAATTGTTGCCCATTCTGGGTTTGAACTCACAACTCTAGGTTTAGCAAGGATGCAAGCACTGCTTACATCCACTGTACCTGTACCATTGGCACTTGAAATTAAGTGAAAAATAAAAGAATACTTTTTTATGAATATTGCGGAGAGTGCATCATTTGTTTTTGACGATTAAAGGGGTTGACGACGGTTAGATGAAAAAATTGACCATGGTCACAATTGGTATATAATTGAAATATCCTTGATCAGGTGCGAAAAAGGTTGGCGATTTCTTCCGCAACAATGCATATATTTCGATTCGATATTGAGTTAATAGAGATACAGCATGTAGGGTAACCATTGGGCTTCCTTTATAAATATTGGCATACCGAAAGAACGACTATAGATCATTTATTGATTGCTTTGTGTTTCTATAAAATATCCCAGATAAATGGAGTTGTATATAAATAAAGAGGTGGGCAAAATCGTATCGTCACCTCCAAGTGGTGCCTGCTGGATAGCCGAAAGGTGAACTAACGACGAACGTTGGATCCATCGGATCCATAGGTTGTAGATACCTGAGTTATCTTCTTAGGAACTAGGAGCAGGAAGAAAGAGATACGCTCTGAAGATCCAACCACCACAAAGATCTATATGTCATGCACAGGCCTCACAAGCCGGTCATGAAAGGGAAATTTTATTGTGATGAAAACCGCAGAAAATGCCTCGGATGAAAGAACCAAAAATGTTGACGACCCCCCCCGCAAACGAAAAACGGACAACGATTTACGCATATGCACGTGGAATGTGCGTACGCTAAACAGGCCGCGTAAAGCCGAGCAGCTAGCCGAGACCCTCGCCAGTCTCAACGCTGATATAACAGCCCTGCAGGAGATGCGATGGGATGGACCGGGCCTGAGAATTACAGAGGACTGTAATTTCTATTATGGGAAATGCCACCTTGATGGGAGATCGCGCTTGTTTGGGTGCGGATTCGCTGTCAGAGGAAGACTTAGGCAAAAGGTCTTGAGCTTTCGCGAAGTCAGCGAGAGAGTGACAACGATCCGCATTAAGGCCAAATTCCACCACATAAGCCTAATTAGCGCCCATGCCCCTACAGAAGAGAAAGACGACGCTACCAAAGAATGTTTCTACGAGCTCCTCGCCAAAACATATGAGCAGTGCCCAAAACATGACATTAAAATTCTCTTGGGAGACTTCAATGCCAAAATTGGGAGAGAGGACATCTTTGGTATGACGATCGGAAAACACAGCCTGCACGACACCACCTCCGACAACGGACTCAGGCTCATCGATTTTGCAGCGGGAAAAAACATGGTGCTGAGCAGCACGCGATTCCCACGTCCCGACATCCACAAGGGCACATGGCGATCCCCAGATGGTCGAACCTGCAACCAAATCGACCATGTTGTGATTGATGGAAGACACTCCTCCAGCATTATGAATGTCCGTACATTCCGAGGAGCAAACATCGATTCGGACCACTACCTAGTCGGTGCAAAACTTAGGGTACGGATCTCCATGGAAGTTCTTAGGCGAACACCGACTACACCTAGGAAATTCAATGTTGGACGTCTTCAATCGGAAGAGACCGCCGCTGCCTATGCCGACCGCGTATCCCTTGAGCTTGCGAGAAATCCTTCGACTGATGACATGAACCCGGAAGACCAATGGCAGCTATGTCAACAAGCCATAAGAAGTGCTGCGTCAGAGGTATTGGGCTTCTCACATCCACCCCCCAGAAACCCCTGGTTCGACTCCGAATGTGCTCAGGCAAACAAAGCCAAAACGGAGGCATACAAGTCGTGGCTCCAGAGAGATACTAGAGCATCCAGAAATCTCTATGTTGAGCGAAGGAAAGTTGAGAAACGTCTACTCAGGAGAAAGAAAAAAGAACACCAGCAACGCGAAGTCGAGGAGATGCAGAGATGTTTTTGCAGAAAAGAGGTACGAAACTTCTATAAAAAGGTGAAACAGTCTACATCCGGTTTCACAAGCCGCCCTGGGCCCTGCAAAGATCAGGATGGAAATACCATAGTGGAAACGCAGGCGATGTTAGCCATCTGGAGAGACTACTTTAACCGGTTGCTAAATGGCGATGACAGCCAAGATCCCGCCCAAGATCAATTTGTTCCAGTTAATCTAGATGACGACCACGAACTACACCCGCCCGACCAAAATGAAATCAAAGTAGCCATCACCAGACTAAAGATGAATAAGGCAGCTGGATGTGATGGCCTTCAAGCGGAGCTTTTTAAACACGCTGGAGATGACCTGGTCAGGAGCATACACCAACTCATCTGCAAAATATGGTCGGAGGAAAGTATGCCCGATGAGTGGAATCTCAGTACCATCTGCCCGATTCACAAAAAAGGAGACCGCCTCCTCTGCGCCAACTATAGAGGCATAAGCCTTTTAAACATCGCCTATAAGATCCTGTCCAGCGTTTTATGTGAACGTCTCAAGCCGTTTGCTGACGACCTGATAGGTCCTTACCAATGCGGCTTCAGACCTGGAAAATCTACCACCGACCAAATATTCACATTACGCCAGATCCTGGAGAAAACCCAAGAGTATAACATCGACACCCACCACCTGTTCGTCGATTTTAAAGCCGCCTACGACAGTGTTAATAGAGTTGAACTGTATCGTGCCATGTCTAACTTTAGAATCCCTGCTAAACTGATACGCCTTATCAGGATGACGTTGGAGAATGCTCGCTGTTCCGTCCAAGTTGGTAGAGACTCTACTGAAACCTTCGAAACCACCAGAGGGCTAAGACAAGGTGACGCACTGTCATGCAGCTGTTTTAATATTGTGCTTGAAAATGTAATACGGAGCACCCATGCCAGTACATCAGGCACCATTTTCAATAGATCGACACAATTACTTGGGTTTGCTGATGACATAGACGTGATAGGAAGAACAAAGCGAGCAGTAACCGGTGCTTTCACTACTATGGAGTCAGCAGCAAGCAGAATGGGGCTGAAAATAAACGAGGACAAGACGAAGTATATGCTTTCATCAACAAAAGTCCAATCCCACCACCGACTTGGTCAGAACGTAACCATTGATAGGTATAACTTCGAGGTAGTCAGTGAATTTGTCTACCTGGGCACTGCTGTAAACACAGGCAACAACATCAGCGCTGAAATCAAACGCAGACTAACTCTTGCTAATCGCTGTTTCTTTGGGCTGAGTAAGCAATTGAGGAGTAAAGCCCTATCGAGAAGAACCAAGGTGACACTGTATAAAACACTCATCATCCCGGTCCTGCTATATGGTGCGGAAGCATGGACCCTCTCCCAATCGGATGAAAATTCACTTGGAGTCTTCGAGAGAAAAGTTCTGCGTACGATCTATGGTCCTGTCTGCGTAAATCGCGAAAACAACGTTTGGAGAAGAAGATATAACAATGAACTGTACGAGCTGTACAGCGACATAAGCCTAGCCAGAAAAATTCGAATCCAAAGACTAAGATGGCTGGGCCATGTAGAGCGAATGGACATCGACGCTCCAGCTCGTAAAGTCTTCAACGCCAAACCCGAGGGAGTCAGAAGCCAAGGTAGACCTCATCTTCGATGGAGTGACCAGGTAGAGGGAGACATCCGTCAACTTGGAGTACGAAATTGGAGACAGCAGGCTAGAGATCGAGCCGGCTGGAGGGGCATTCTCAGCAAGGCCTTGGAGTACCACGCTCCAGTGGCGCCAACATAAGTAAGTAAGTAAGTATATAAATAAAGAATACCGAAGAGCGAAGATAAATATGTCCACAACTTTTTTCTCTTGTTCTCTTGCAAGGAAGTAGTTCCCCGTGGCGTAGTGGTTAGTGTGTCTGCAACGCTGAAGTTTCTGGGTTCGATCCCTGACGACTCCACCTTAAAGTTCTTTTCCGGGGTACTGCCTCTTACGAGGAAGTGACAAATCCTCCAATAGTAAATAATGTCATGGAAAATGCTTGTCTGTTAGCCGTTCAGACTCGGCGGAAAATTGTAGGTTCCTTTTATTCCTGCAGAATAACAACGTACACACAGGAATGGTTGAGAGTGTAAGTCACAGGCCCCGGCCCCGCTTGGAGCTGTTGTGATAACAATTTATTTATTTTTCTCTTGCAAGGCGCGGTGCTGGCAGTTGTAGAAAGTTGGGGATGCAATCGATGTTTCATGACGACGAAAGGGTGTATTGAAAGAAACAGAATTAAACATTTTTCTCGCGAAATATTTGTGTCATATCTCTAAAAATAAGTTATCAAAGTTAAAAAAAAAACTCTATTAAGATAGATAGATATTCATTGGCTCAAGTTTGCTTTATGAAAATCATACGAGTATACTGATTGAAAGAAGTTGGAGAGTCTATTTTCTACAGCGTCTAAATTACTGCATCAATACAATAGAGACAAAATGTTTCGTGCAGCCTTTTTAATCCAGTCGACTGGTAGGAAAAAGTGGGTTTATGTGGACGGAAGTTAATGAAACTATGGGATGTTGTTCAGGTATAGTTAATTTACATTTTTATTAAGTTTTTGACCTCGAAGGTCCTGTACAAAACTTTGGAACTTTCTTTTTGATTTTTTCCTCAAAACTTTTATCTTACGTCAAAATTATGATAGGTGCTTTTTTAAGAAAGTTTCCTACAATTTTGATTGCTCAAAAATTGTTGTATTCGAAAAACGGTCTATTTTTAAAAATTCGCGGGTGGTCCAATGCCGGGACTTAGGCAATGCAAAACCGGAATACAAAACGGTGGCGAAGAAAAGTGTTCACGGCAATAAACGGTTAGTTCCTCTGGAACACCTATATAAAAAAAAAGAATTCGTCTGCAGTTCAATCCGAAAAATTTGGGGCAAATGTTTTATATTGCACTCACCATGCCACCAGTGTCACCAGTAGATAAAGCAGTGTGACAATTTTTTTTGTGTACCGATTGGCTGGATGAATACACTTTTCTTGTTGATGCAACTTCGTTGATTCGATGTCCGCCTTGAGACAAATAATGTCCCTTATCGCAATTTTTAAAAAGAAAGTTATACATATTAAACAAAACTGCAAATATAAACAAAACAGTTTTTAACTCCGCAATATCGGAATATAAACAAAATGTCAATGCAAAGTATGAAAAATAAATTGAAAAATGGGAAAAATAAGAACGAATTCGCAAAATGGGGTGATAGAATAGAAAGGATTGAACAAATATTGATAGAATTTCACGTTATTTCTTAGGGATAAATTCGAAACGAATTGTCAATTGTGTGTGGGAGCTTTGTAGTGTCGTTTTAAGAGGGATAATGCTGCACATTTTTACAATCTGTCTCTTCATCTCAATCCTTGTATGTTTTTGCTTCACTATTTTACCATAATCTATCCTAGTTTCATGGATTCTGGCTTTCTTTCACAGCAGCGCAGAGATGGGGGACATTATAATCCCTCAGTATTGAATTTTTTGATAAAAACAATGTTAGCTCTAGTGAAGAAGAATCCTTAAGCTGGCGATTTTTTGTTATTATTTTGAAGGATATTCGTTCTTCAACCTTCTGGAGCAAGTATATAGATGCAAGGAATTCAATTGATTATGGTGTCGGAGTAAAAATGTCATTTTAAAGCAATATTTTGAGTCCCACTTTTATACCACATCCCTGGAGCTAAATAATAAGGTTAAACAGTTGTATATTGATAGACATGACAGGGTAGCTGTTGATTTTTCAACTTACAGTTGTAATATTAGAGATGCACTTGATATTTGTAAAGAAACCAAAAACTTAAAATCGAATACACCGCAGAAAAATCAGGTCAAAATGATTCATCCGCTCACAGGAACAGTGTGTATAGAAATGTATATGAAGCCCCACGCACTAGTGGATTTATACCAGTGTGCGTGAAGTGCATACTATTTGCTTGTGGTGTATTTGGAGGCAGATATTAAGGCAACGCAGTGTGCATCAAAAGCACTAAGGGGGAGGACGGGTGGAAGGGGTGGGGTTACAATCAGTTCTTGCGTGAAGTGCAAAATGTGTGCTGATGACATCATTTGCCAGAGAAATGCTGGTTGCTGTAAGAGAGATGGGGTTGGGTGGGATGCTACTCTATGAGTCCTTGGAATGACGCTTTGAATTCGGAAATGTTTTCGGTTAATGTTGACATATGGATGATGATGATAGGCTGGTGGTTATAGTGTGTAGTAGTGTTGGAGGTGATTTTACATTTTGTAATGGTAATGGGTTTGTAATGAACTTGTAATCATTAATAATTCAAAGCAGGTGAAGTACACATGTACTGTATGCCCAATAAGCTTTCTTCAGGTGAGAAAAAGTTTATTCAATTGAATTGAATGAATGGGGATATTTATTTTACAAGGAGTTGGTAATTTTTGTTTCTTTCTTTACATCCCTTATCATATACTAGGTCACATTTATCGACCTACTATTAACATTAACCTTTTATTATTCATTGGCTTAATCTTGTCGAAGATATGAGTTCACTTCACTTATGGATTATTGCCAATGCTAGTTTCTGTATTTAGGTACTCACTTCTCTATTCCTCTTCTTTGCATGATTTGTTACTTATGCTAGTCTAATATAGCCAAGATTATTTGATACGATCAGCTATAAGAAACTGATGGTTTTGGGAGACATGATCTTTTATTCCAAACCTTTGATAGTGATACTTTTTCCAACCTCGCACTTTTAAATATAGAGCTTTTAAGAATATCAATTACCCACTTTCTTATGAACTTAGTCTTTAGCATAAACTACCATTAATTTCCTGGTTTCCTAGTCCCAAATCCCAATGACCGATTTACAAATTTACATTTTTCGTCCTTGGCTGGTCTAACCAAAAACGATTGATCGTGGGACAACGCGATCTGGCATATTACCACTGGAATTGACAAGATCAGTTCGGTTAGGTTGATAGGTTTGCTGGCTAGCGGAAGGAAACAAGTTCCACTCTTAGGTCTTGAAGACTTACCAATACTTCATCGTACGATACTCATTTGTGTTTTATATTGTTTCCAGCCATCCCGTCACCGTGTGAAGCTGCAAAGATCCGCTATTGCACTCTGCGACAACTATTCGATGTAAGCAAGATAGAGTCTGCCATAGAATGTTATTTCTGAAATTACAGTGGCTTGTGCAGTGATAGAGGAAGTGGGCTATATCCTCACGTTCATCCTCGTTATTGCAGTCTCTGCAGAGGTCATCTTCAGTTAGACGTAGTTATTTATTATTTGGTGTCTAAAGAAACAGAGCAGTACTACAACAGCCTACTTCTTCATTCTATTAGAGCGTTTGTCTTCATGTTGCTGCCCAAGCATAAATGCTTAAATATCTTTTTACTAGCGATTATACAGATACTATATAAGGAAAGTTATGGATTCGTGCAAGAAAAATAATTTTGAGATATGAATCACACAGGACATTACGATGATGGAGAAGTCGAAAAAAGTGGGTCTGGAAATTCAGTCCGTCCGTCTGTCTGTCTGTTTGTCTGTTTGTCTATCTGCCTGTCTGTCCGTCTGTCTGTTCGCGTTTCTACAATCTAAACGTATGGGCCGATTTGCTTCGCACTTGGTATTTAGTAGTTATTTGGAATTCCCTAGGGGCTCTTTTTTTGTTTTTTTTTTCCTAGGTCGAAAAATAACGGTACCTTTCTCGAGAACGGCTCTAACGATTTTGATAAGACTTTCATTATACCATTTTATGAGGATAGTCTATCTTTTAATAAACAAATATTTGTCGAAATTTGTCTTGTAACGGTACCTCTCTCATAGAACCGGGTTTTCAAACTAGATTTTCTCGTAAACTGTTTTTTCGATTTCAATAAAAAAAATTTAACTCAAGAAGCCATTAATAATTGAATTTATACTGCATTTAAAAAATTTCAAAAACTTATTTTTTTAATAATTTAAAAAAAAATTTGAAAACGGGTGGGTTTTTTTTTAAATTACTTATTAGGTGAAAACTAAAAATTTTCCTATAACTACATACTTCAAATAATTTTAGAATATTTTTTCAAAAAGTTTAAAAAAAAATATTTAAAAAAAAAAAAACTGGTCGAACGATTTTCAATATTTTTTCCCCCTAGATAGATATTAGGCAATGAAATATTATTGCATAGTAGTTTTTTTCAAAATACATAGCCCCTAAGCAAATATCTAGCATAAGAGCAAGTTCGTGCGACCCAGTCGTGTATTTTATTTTTTCTGTAACGACGCGACGGCCGGCGGGCGACGGGGAGCACACAATTTGACCTATAATTACTTGGAAAATGTTTCGTGCTTCCAAACAGCCTTAACATGTGGAAACAAAAACTCGAGTGATTGTACCTAATTCAACAATTTCCGAAATTTACTCACATCTTTAAGGGTAAGAAATTACGTTTTAGGAGCAGCGTGAAGTTTTCAAAACAGCCACAGTAAACTTGATATTTTATCAAAAGAGTGCATACAAAAAGTGATATTTCAATTTAATTGAAAATAAGTGTTGGGCTATTATAGCAGTATAGCATCATACAAAGACAACACAGAACAGTAACCGAAGGACGTATGGATTTCAGATATATAGATATAGTGTCACCAAATATGTAAAAATATCCTAAGCACTTCCTAAAATACTTTTTTTTAACTATCACTGAGCGAAATTTTATTGGTTCAGAAATTTCATGTTGTGAAAGTTATCAAGTGGGACAAGTTTCTGATTTCCTGAAAGCCAAACCAGGTTTTTTTTCTTAATGACGACATTCCATTCGCCCAAAGTCGATAAATTCAAACACTAAATAGAAACGTATCAGTACTCTGTTTTTCCAAGCATTATGTAGAGTTCCATTTTATTTGTATAATCTCAACTTAAAGCTACCACCATCCATTGGATGCAGAGATATGATTAGATTTTCGACGAAATGGATGACGAAAGTCTATTGGATTTGGTTTTTCTCTTTGAGCTTCATAAGGGGTTTTTATCTCTAGTTTCTTTATCCTTCGTTGATGTGGTTAACTCTAGGAAAATATACTAAAATTTGTGAAGTTTGTATCTTTATGAGCATTTAGAATTGAGTTATCTTTTTATATTGGCTGTATAGATATGCTTACCGGATAAAAGTGATTTGAACTGCGTTGCATCAGAGAGATTTAATCAAAATGTATTTTTGAGTAAGAACAATTTATTTTTAAATGCTCCTGACATTATATAAATGGTTATATTTATTATGGCTTCGAAACAGAGTTGTTTTAATGTCTTCTTCGTTTTCTATTTTTGTGACTTTGGTGCTGTAATCATAACCGGGATCACAATTGTGATATCCTAATGTCTGAAAACAGTTTCAAATTGATTTCAGAAGAACACTATGCTCTCCTTCAAACTGATAGTTATCAAATACTTTTAAAACAAGGGCTTATTCATTATCTCTAGGCAATTGTTCAGTAAATTTAGTGCTTGGTTGCGCACCTAGATTTTATGATACACTCAGTAATTATAACTTTTGGTCTCATGTCGTTTTAAAAGCAAACCAGTGGTTTTATTGTCAAGATTCTGATTTATTAATTCAACCTTAACGAATTAACGAAAATGTTCATTAAAATCTCAACTTACATGCTTTTCAAAACGACAGGAATTAAAATTATCTGACTTTTCAATACATTTCCCTTTTTTTATAAAATATTTTAAAAAAGGTAATCACTTCGGATATCGAAGTGAGAATCAAAATGTAGAACACCATAAAAATCCATTAATTTTGATTTTACTTTTTTTTTCTTTGTACTTAGTTGTTTGTTGTTGTTGCTTTCACTCACAATAACATTATTATTTAATTCTGCCCCTCTGTCAATGTATGTCCTGAAATAGGCAACATTAATATAAATTTTTTTTTTTCATTTGCAATTCAATTTAATTTTAAAATTTCTCTCGACTTTATATATTTCTGTCAGCACTCACTCCAGAAAATTGGATTAAAACTTGCAGCCTTGATTTCCAACCCAATCGAAAATATTTTAACACCCGATGTGCGTGTATTTTAACGAAATAATGACAAAGGGATTTAAAAATCACAGCAAAACAAAAACAAAAGGAAACATAAAAAGATAAAACATCCTTGCGGAATTGAACCAACTCAAAGCAAATACAATTTTGTATTTTTTGTATTTAACCGAAAACCGCCAGCGGGTGTTTTGACAGTTGGTATTGCGAAAGTCACTATCCAGAGCACACAATCCCTGCTTACAGTTTAATAATCCGATTACGACAACGGTTTATTTTCCAACAATTTTATTTCTTATAGGCTTTCGATGATATAATTCAGATATCATGTGTTTATTTTTTTCTATTAATTAAGTCCACACACCACTTTGTACTTGCTCTACAGAACAAGTATTGATATCATTATGCAGAAAAAAAATCGAGGTTTTAGGTAAACACGACATAACGATGATAGAGAAGCCCAAGAAAGTAGATTTCACCGTATCCTCCATCAGTCGGTCTGTGAGGATTTGCATTCACGTCAAGCTGCAGCCTAAACCGCTTGACGGATTTTCTTCAAACTTAATGCATATAAAGGATGGTTACATTTTAAGGGCCGATGTTGAATGTGAATCACACCTAAACGTCAAGTTTTTTTCTACATTTCATTTGATATTTCTCAATTTCAGACCAAGTCAATTTGGACCATGGAAAGATACACAATCGAGCAAGCGTTAAAGTTATTCAGGCTTATTATGAAAATGGGCGTTCAAATCAAAATGCATATCGTGCAAAATCATCTTCAGTGATGAGGCACATTTTCACCTCAGTGGATTCGTCAAAAAGCAGAATTGCCGCATTTGGTAGAATGATAATCCAAGAGTGATTGTCGAAAAACCAATGCACCCGCAAAGAGTGACTGTTTATGGGCTGGCGGCATCATCGGGCCGTATTTTTTCCACAATGAGGCTGGTCAGGCAGTTACTGTGAATGGTGTTCGCTATCGTGAGATAGTAACGAACTTTTTATGGCGCGAATTGGAAGATATGGATGTGGACGATATGTGGTTTCAACAGGACGGTGCCACTTGCCACACAGCTAACGAAACAATGGCTCTTTTACGCGACAAATTCAATGGCAGTGTTATTTCACCTGGTGGCGAAGTCAATTGGCCGCCAAGATCAAGTGATTTGACACCGTTCTTTGAAGTTATTTGAAAGAAAAGGTGTACGTCCAGCAACAATTCCAGTGCTAAAGGATGAGATAATTCGACACATTAACGGCATAGAACCTCAATTATGCCTCAGCGTCATCGAAAATTTGGACCATCGGATGGAGGTGTTCCGCCGAGGTCGTGGTGGCCATTTGGCTGATATTTTGTTCCATACATAATTGAACCATCATACCAATATTATCATAATAAAAAGAGATGACAATAATTACCTAAATAATTTGTGTTTTATTCAAAATCAACATCGGCTCTTAAAATTTAACCACCCTTTACAATACATATAGCTTAGTTAAAAGAAAAATAGTGTTCAAGTTTTTTTTTTCTTATTTCTTTTTAGCCAGGCTAAAACTTTTAAACTTTTAAGTAACGGTAGTTTTCTTTTAGATTTGCTCGGAAACGGATCTAACGATTTTGATTAAACTCAAAATTTAACAATCCTATTGCATATTTGATAATACTGAGCTTTTTGGCATAATCGCAGGTTTAAACGATTTTTTTTTTCAAATGCCCATTAGTTCGCAACGGCTTGATTAAATTGACTCAAACTTTGTTCGAGATAGTTCCTCATAGTTAAGGATGGCATTGCAATTTTTTAAGTAAAGCCTTCTAAAACGTTGGTTGTCATACAACGAACCGTTCAGTTTTAGTCAACTTTTTTTTTCGTTTTTTTTTTTCTAATTTGCTCAAAAAAGGATCTAACGATTTTTATTAGATTTTAGAAAGCTTTGAAGAAAATTGTCGTTTTACAAAAAATTAATTAATTAAAATGGCTATAAGTGGGCAGCCGCATTAACGCAAATGGTTCAGACTTACTTAGGTTTATATCCTCATAGATAAAAATTTGTTTACGGTAGCTCCCATATCGAGCCAAATTTTTGTACTTACTACCATATTTCTTAAACAATTTTGATTAACTTTGTGACTTGTGAGTACTTTTTTGGGATCATTTCAAAGATAATAGAGTTCTTAGTTTTTGGCTAAAACTACAAGCAATGCACATCTGCTTATACAAGCCCGCAGCCAGCCGATGTTCCAGTTTCAAAAACAAAATTCTTCTTTAGCAGACAGACACAAATTCAAAAACATTAATTTTGTGTGGCGTGATGTTCAATTAGTGCTGGCACAATAAAAAAAGGCGTGTGCCACGCCGAAAGTTTAGACTTTTTATTGTCAAGGCAATTAGTAAGAGCTCAGTGACATTCAATTTTATTTTTTCAGATCGATTTGAACAAACAAAACTTAAATTTTTAAAAATTAGATTTTGAATGGAAATAGAGATTATGGGTGTTTTAACAATTCTTGAACCACACTCTGCTACGTAACCAAGGAATATAAATCTAAGAGTTCATCTTTTTACTTCAAAACTGCGATCGATAGTTTAAAAACGTTAAAAAATTAATGCATTATACGACTTTTGACGGAAACGCCCCGCAAAATTTCGGCCTGCGGATTCATTATAAAAACCTCTTATTTGCAAAACCAATTTTTGTATAGTTTCTAGTGAAAAGTGGGCGTCAGCCACGCCCAAAATCAATTTTTTTTTATTTCATACACAAGATGTTTATTTGCAAGTAATACCCACAAAATGTAATGTTTTTCGCTTTAATATAACAATTGTTATTTTATAAAAACTAATTAATGGTTTTGTGTAAAAAATGGACGTCATTCACGCCCAAACTGAAATATTTTTATTAAACTTTAAGAAGGTTTACATAAAACTTACGTGTGTAAAATTTTAGCATTATGCTATTATTGTAACTGTACAAAAAACATAATTTTATTTTACCAAATTGAGGTTGTTCAACTAAAATGGCGATTGTGGGCGTGTTTGTGCGCAGATTTTACCGGTTCAAGAAACTAGCCTTACTCTTGAACCAAAGATTATATATATGCCATCAGCTTTCTAGCTCAAAAATTGCGACCTCTAGAGAGTATACATACGGACGGACGGACATGGCTAAATCGACTAGGCTTTTGATTCTGAGTCACAATATATGTATACACTTTTCTATACCTAACGGTATTATTTTTCTCTGTTACAAGCTCCACACCAAATAACGGGTGATTTTTTAAGAGGTTTAGAACTTAAAAAAAAAAAAACACAAAAAATTCGAAAAAATGAATGAAATATTTATTTGAATCGATAGTTTGAACCTTGCAATTTAATGTTTAAAGATAATTTCATGCAAATGTTGACCGCGGCTGCGTCTCAGGTAGCCCATCCGCTGAGTCCAATTTTGGCATACTCTTTCACACATATCGGCCGGTATCTCACGAATGAATGCATGGATGTTGGCTTCCAGTGCGTCAATCGAAGCGGGCTTGTCCCTATAGACATTAGCCTTGACATACCCCCACAAAAAATAGTCTAATGGTGTCAAATCGCACGATATAGGCGGCCAATTGACCGGCCCGAAACGTGAAATTAACTGTTCACCAAACTCTTCTCGCAATTGCGCCATTGTTTCGCGTGCTGTGTGGCATGTGGCACCGTCTTGTTGAAACCACATATCATGCAAGTCAAGAACATCCATTTCGGGCAAAAAAAAGTTTGTTATCATCGCTCGGTAGCGTTCACCATTGACAGTAACGCTGCGATTCGCATCATCTTTGAAGAAATATGGCCCAATAATGCCGCTGGCCCATAAACCGCACCAAACAGTGGCTTTTTCGGGATGCATTGGTAGCTGTTGCAATGCTTCTGGCTGATCTTCACTCCAAATGCGGCAATTTTGCTTATTTACGTACCCATTCAACCAAAAAGAATGCCGACCATAAAATGGAAGCAGCGCGCGATGAACATTTCGAACCGAGCACGAATTTTGATAGCAAAATTCAATAATTTGCAAGCGTTGTTCATTTGTAAGACGATCCATGGTTAAATTGCAAACCAAACTGAAGCTGTTTGACGGTGACACAAGGTACTAAACACACGTCAGCTGTCAAAACCAGTGTTGCTAAAACCAAACCAGCTAAAAAATCACCCGTTACAATATACCCATTCTATAGAATAGGGAATAAAAAAAAAAAACAAAAATATAAAGTGGCATTGGAAAAATTGTTTCAACGGCATTTCTTAAATGGAATGGAATAAAGGACATTTTTTGAGCCAGATCGTTTGCATTTTTTGTATGAATGAATTTTATAAAATTTCAGTATATGTACAATACAAAAAGTGCAATTTAATTGGAAAAGTAACAATTATTCCTTTTTGACTTTCCCATTTTGTTTCCTATTTCTAAGTCTTAAAGCTTCATAAAAATGAATTCTTCTTTTACTTCCTAAACTTCTTGAAAAACCGCATCCACGGTTTCACTTCCAATAACATTTGTTCACATTTTGTTCTTAAAACAAATTTCCCTATTACAAAAAAAGCTTTCTCTCGTCTTTAGCTCCAGCCATTTTTCTTTTTCCAATATTTCCCTTCCAAATGACAACTCTTCATATTCCAACCTTAAGGAAAGTGGACAAAATGTTTTTATACCATACTCAGTCCTTTGGAAATCCTTCTCTCTCTCGCAAGTGCTGAGGCAACTTTCACCGATTTAGGTTTTTTTTTTTATAAAATAATATATTTTCGTGACAGGATAAATTTTTATAACGTTACAAAATATCCTGATGATTCTCTAACAAAATAATAATTTATGTTGACAGCAAAACTGCATCGGATAGAAGACATTAACATGATATTTTCATTCGTATATAGAAGATGTTGAAAATGGATTTAAGATAAAGAAAAAGTTGTCCAGTAATCCTAAGAAATATAATAATTCTTTTGTTTGTTTTGTCGTGTGGGTAGCGTTGCTTTGTATGGGAAATATTGTTGTATAAATACTTATAGTTTTGCTTAAAAGTCTTATTCCAGAGACATTAATTTTAAAATTAAAAAGTTTTAAGAACCTCGTTCACAACATTATGAATACAAATAAAACTAGGTCCCCTGCAACAAAGTGGAGTTTAGTGAATCAACAGTGAAATTTAGTGTGGCTTTCAAGGAACAAAATTGTTATTGTGCTTGTTATAAGCTGAAGCAGTATAAGATTTCTTTGATTTGTCATCGGAATAAGGAATGTTTTTTGAAAGTATTATTGCAGTGTGGAATAAGGAAAAAAATCAAATAAGAACAATATAAAAGTCTTAAAGAGATCAATAGAAGGACCAAAGATTTTTGAATCCCACCAGAATAACAATAAAATACATTTTCAACAAGCTTTTTTAAAATTGATCAAATTTATTTCATTGACCTTGATCTTCGTTATGACAGGGATTAAACCCTGCTTCGTACCACGATTGCAATATACATGGACTTATACTATAGGTAAGCAGATTTATTAATTTGATTAATATTACCCTAAACAAATTGAACAAAAATTAATTTTTTACTCTGATCTCAGAAACCTGAATTTTCGCTAAGGAAAACAAATTTGACGTTTTTAAAATGTCAATTTAAAAAAACTTTTGAATAGTCGATTGGTAAAAAAATCGATTTTAAAAATATGATTTAAAATAAATAAATAAAAAAAATTTTAACTGTATGTCGATGGAATCCAAAGAACTACATTAATTTTTTATCAGGATAAAAGTCTGGATTTTAAACTGTCTACTTTTTTTTGTCAATCAAATATCAGTCGATATTTTGACGATGAAATTTGTAATTTGTATTTATTCAGTCGACATTTTTCTGTCGACCATTCGTACGCTTGTCAAACAAATAGCCACCAACGCCACCGTTTTTAAGGAGAAACAAATATTTTTCGTAACATTACAAGCTATTGAATAGTTTAAACATGTATAGGATTGCAGGTATACCAGAATGAATCTACTGAGAAACATTGCCTTGCTAATACCATGTACCTATCAAATGGAGTTCCAGCTCTCAAAATACCTGCCACAAAACCGTTATATTTTCTCGAAAACAGCTCCAAAGATATTAATACAACGTCGTGGGTGCTGTACTGAAAGAAAAGTCTTCCTTTTGGTTAAGATGCATATTTCGGGTATTGCCTCTGAGAATATCTTTTTTTTAAAACAGACTTTCTCATTAACTATACAATCGATTTTAATAAAATAATTTGATTCATCTTTCATTTCAAAATTTTGAAAAGAATATTGACGGCTCAGGAATTTGCGTGTATATTTTTCATTCTTTTTTTTTTGAAAACGGGTAGATTACTATTCGTAATTTTGTTTTCAAGATATCCTGGTATTGCCATACTGCAATTTTCAGTATGACTATTTTAGTTTTTATCATTATTTATTATATATTGGCTTAATGCAAGTTTCAAGAGATTAAGGAGATTCTTCCTCGGATATTAAAGAAATGTGGGAAAAGGGCAAACTCAATGATTCGGTTTCTCTAGCTTCTTTAGAACGCAAATACCGGTTGAAATATTTAAATTCAATGATCACGACTTAAGAGGTCACATAAAGGACAAATGCTAATGAAATGTATAGTTGACACACAAGTGACCCTCTACAAAATAAAGTGCACGACTAGGTCGCACGAAATGGCATTAATGTGTGCCAGTATATGGTCTTCAGGCCTGAGATTTTAATAAAAAAGTTAGCAGAAAAAAAAAATAATATGGAATTTTTTTTAATCACTTAAAAATCAATAATTAAAAAGTTTTTGTTTTTTGAAAAGTGAAGTAAGCGACCTGATTTCTTTTACTGTTTTTAATTTTAAGAATTTTTTTTTTCAAGCTCAGTGTACCAGTTTTTTTTTTCAAAACCAATTTTTGGGGGTAGTTAGGCCAATTTCTAGCGCTTTGAAGTTTTTGTCGGGAAAATGACATAAAAAAAAAACCAAAAATTGAAAAAAATTTCATCAAAATCCGTACGGATAACGAGAAAATCTGATTTGAAAAAACACTATTCAGAAAGATTTATTAAAACCGTAAGAGCCGGTTTTGATTAAAATGCCTTGTTCATTCAAAATAATATGGTAGATACCGTTAGTTTAAGAGCTAGAATTCGGATTCCAAAAACCCTGTGTAGGACCTAGGACGTCATAATAATATTGCGTATCAAGTTTGAAGCAAATCCGTAAAGCCGTTTGGCTGTATGTAACTATACAAACAGACGGAAAGACGGACATAAATAATTGTCGGACCCACTTTGTTCGGCTTCTCTATCATCGTAACGTCATATTTGATTGTCAAAAACATTTAGTTTACCAATGCATAACATGCCATAGTAGGTACCTATAATCGCAAGTAAATAGAGTATAATGACTTTGAACAAGATATACAATAATTTATTTTAGGTAAAAAGGACGCAGCGACTCAGGCCAATGATAATAAAACATTATTATCGAACAATACGACATAAGCTTTCTGAATGCAAAGCCATTCAATAGGGATTGCTGATACCAAAGGGAAGTTGACCTTTTGTACTATGTATTTAGAAGAACTCGAAATCACGTGAGTTGTGATTAAAGTTAATGTATGTATGTATGTATGTATGTACCTATGTCTTTTACTGCTTTTACAAAAAAGTGGGAACTAAAATGTCAAAAAGTTTCAAAAGAAATTTGAAAGGTTAATAATATCATTCTGTAGGGTGCAGGCGATTTAATATATCCTTTCGAGCACTCGATTACAAAAGAGCGCTACAAATTGACTCCAGCGATTTTATTTTGTCATGTCTATAAACAGACGTTCGTCCTTTTTTCTTTGCAAAAGGAAAACTTTTGCGTTTTTCCAACATTTATTTTTTGGAATTCAAATTCATAACTTTTGTCTGAATATAATTTCCACCGTCATCATCGTCAGCAGGGCAAAGAGCATAGGGGATCCACAAAGGGAAGGAGGGATTATGTTGGAACAACTATAAAGTTTTCTCATTTTTGTGCAACGCAAATTAAAATCAAGAAACTTTGATAAGGATGTGTGTTTTGGGTGATTTTCTTTACGTGAACTTTTCAAGGAAAATTGACATTCTTCGTTTGGAGGTTTGTTTTTTTGGGTTTTGTAAAGCGGGTTACTTTTTGTTTGAACCAGATGGTAGAAGGTAGAGGGTTAAACGACTTCATTTAGAATGTGGGTATGAAAAGTCATATGCAAGTCAAACGCAAATTAAGTTTTAAGAACAAGTTAAAGAAATTTGAAACTTATTTTAAAGTTGATTTATATTTGTTCGAAGAAGGGAATACCTATGTAAATTGATACTTACATAAACTGCAAAGGTGTTTGCATTGTATTTTATTGAAATTAGTTCTCATATAAGCAAAAATGAAAAAATGGTTACACCATAATAAGAATAACTTATGTTGTTAAAACATGATCTGAAAGCATATGCAGGACTGAGTGGCCTTACTTCCTGTAACAATTATTTCAATATATTAAGTATTTAAAAATATTTATTACCCAATGGCGTTGTAGATATAACGGAATGAACAAGGTTCTGGGTTCGATCCCTGACTCCGACTTAGTTCTTTTCCGGGTTACTGTCTCTTGAGAGGAAGTGACAAATATGCATTTAAAAGACCTAAGGTCTTATAGGCATTTAATTAAAATTATTCGTATTGTTATTAAAATCATGTCATGGAAAGTGCTTCCCTGTTAGTCTTTCGGATTTGGCGGTAAATTGAAGGTCCCTTCCATTTCTGCAGAATATCAACGCACACACAGGAATGGTGGAAAGTTTAAGTCACAGGCCCCAGCCCCGTTTGAAGCTGTTGTGCCAAGAATTTGTTTTTAAAAATATTTTAAGAGAAATTTAACGGCGCATCGGTCCCAGAGAATGTTGGGTTTAGGTTTAAATGTTGGTGTTAGAAAATAAAATAGTAATACAAAATTTTGCCTTGCCTTAAAGCTCCCAAACACACTCTAAAGATCTAAGACCCTTCTTAGAATCTTGGAACGTCTGATCGAATAATGCATCTGTACAATAACATTGATACTAGACTTTTTTTCTCTCCGCCACAAGAAATATACAATGCTGGCTTTCCTTGATACAGATAAAGCTTTTATCAACGTCGACACATTTGCTATCGCAAAACTCACTGTATTCTGTTAAACAGGAAGCTTTTCTTTTAGCAGTAGCGTGCCATATTTTTGCATTTCACTAAATTGAAGGAAACCCCCATATAAATTGTTCACCCACCACTGAATTTCTGACGTGGTTCCTACGTCTTATCCAGAGCACATCTAAATGTGCAGTGCACTGATTGTCTGTGGCTGCTGCTATTTAAAATTCAACCCCTTTTTAACTGATGTGCATTCAGAGTTACCAGTGTTCTTTTGGTAACTCGTTCAACTTTCTTTCCTTGGGTTTCTGCTGATGACCTTTTGGTTTTAGAGCTTTAACATACCACAAGGTGGTGTCCTTCTTTGGAACCAATTGAAACTGCTATAAATGTTATAAGAGGAGGGCTTCAAGGCGATAGTTAATGCGGATGGTTTCAACTATTGCCGTTTCAGTTGACACCTCAACACGCTTTGTGAACTCCTCTAATTTGCACTTAATAAGCTAGGCAACATGATGTGGACTAACTGTGAGCACTTCAAAACTTCCTCTTTACAATAAGGAAAAACAAAACACCGTAGGTTAACTTGTTTCACTCTTCAAATGATATAGGTATTATTAATTACCTGACGTTGCAAAATATTTACTTGGGTCTTGTTTTGGACAGGAAATTATAAGCTCGAAGTCCAATATACTAGAAACAGTGAGGAAAGCTACAGTTAGCTCTGTAGGTCTAGCTCCGTGCTATAATCGGGTGGTCGTTTGGTGAACTGTCCTTGACACAATATCAAATTTGATATGATGGGGAAAGTCCAACGCACTGCTTATATGTGGATGTGGTGCGTTTGGCCATATGTAACTGTGCCCACAAAGTAACATAGACTACTCCTCACCTCTAGTAAAATTTTGACAAAAACTTGCCTCTAGATCATTCTGGGAGAAAAATGCCTCTTGGATAATCAACAAATCCAGTATTTTACTGATGGTTAAAAAACAAATTATGGGGTATGGAGTGGTCAATCTATAAGTACCTTCTTCCCATCCTCCAAATCATTGAACCGTATTATAGGCGAAGATAATGACTTAAAGAAAACGTGATATCCTTCACGGACCTAGGAATCCATTTCGTCGATAAACTGACCCCACTTGTTATAGAAGTTCATTCTTATGTTCTCATTATTGTTGTTTGCCTTTATAACCTAGCTCTTGAAAAACAACACAAAGATCGATGAAAGATTCTACGACTTGTATCTCAGACTTAGGATCGTAATTTTTTGAGAGGAGAATGCCAAAAATGTGTGATCGACATATAATAACACAAAACTTAAACTTTGTTGCAAAGTGAGGCTCCGCTTAAGCTTAACCACATTAACATTAAATATATCAAATCCTCCGTTTGGCTATGCTATCGCAATCATAATTTAAAAATGTACCAATCCTATTTTCTAAAAAAAAAAATATTCTTTTTTCCATCAAGTTGCCCTTCGTTACAATATAAATGTGGGTAACACCTATACTAAATAATTAAGAGATCAATAAAAACGTTTCTTAAAACCCTAATAAAAAAAATCTTGAAAAGAGATTTCCATAAATAATTAAAAACTCTCTCAAAATTCTATTTTATAACGCACTCCAATTAAACAACTTTTAGGCACTTACTTCATCACTTTCTCCCTATTTAACAGCGCGTATCTCACACACGTCATTCATTGTTCTTGAATATCCAATCTAACTCACAAAGCAGCCGAAATTGTATTAAATGAACCAATTGGCCAGTTAAATAATTGACCAGTTAAATAATGGCTCACAGGCAACTGGCCCTTTAATTTACCCTCTGACTTATAGCTTCTCCGCATCCAGCAATAAAATAGGATAACGAATAGCTTTATTTGACCGGGTCAGGGCTCCGGTTTAGATCGAAATAATAAATGACATTTATAGCCTGTCATAAAACAGGCCAGGTTTTTTTTAACAGTTTTATATAGTAAAATAGAAAACCTTTCAAGCCACGATAATATAGCTATAAAATTGATAAAAAAATGTTAAAATGCAAAAACAATCTGCTGAGCGACATGTGTGCCAAATCGGCTCTATCTTCATAAGCTCACAAAATGGCCGACAGGAAGTGGTGCTCAAAGGTTATTTAAGAGAAAATATGTAACAGAAAAAAAAACAATACTTGAACGTTAGCGTAATAAACAAATCAATAAATCTTCGATGTCATGTAATATATTCAGTGTCACAATAAAAGGCGCCGGCCGGTTTGGCAGAAAATGTGGTTTTTAGTTTTTACGTTCCTGTAGGTAAAAATTTTTAAAATGTTCGTCTCTCTCCACTTATAAATTCTCTTTTGTCTAAAATACACTACTTATAATTTATAAATGGCACCAAATTTAAACTTAAACATTGTATGCGAAAAAAAAATTCTTTTTCATAAAAAGAAGCGTAAAAGGGAGGTGATGGCTTCCGCAACATGGGAGGAATTTAATGATGTGTCATTCACTGAGCTTTTTGAATGCATGTCGGTGGGAGGTCCTTGAAATGTCATTTTATGGATTGAATGTTAATTATTCTCGTAGAAATGTTCAATTTTGTTTGGTGATTGGTCGGATTTAATCCACCATCAATGATAAACTTTGTGAGATTTTGGTTAATTCATTTGACATATCGATCAAAGTTGGCCAAAGCGCTGTCAATGTTATTTATTCGATGTAACTGGTCTCGTGATGGTGTTTAGAGAATACATAGGTAATGAAAACCAATCGATTTCCATTATTAAGATATATTAAAACGTCAGTATTTTAGTGCTTTTTGCTTGAAATTGAAGAAAATTTTAAATTTTGAAAACTAAAATTCAGAAAATTAAAGTTTCAAAATAATTCAATCAAGCAAACACCTGCAATATGTTTTGGATCTATGGCTGAATCCTTCAGTTTTCGGGGTCTGTTTGGCGTTAATACCAAAGACCAATTTTCCAGGATATTGTTGTTAGTTTGATTCCTTTCTTCACTAATTATCGACGGGAGTTTTACATTGGCTATTAAAATTGCTAGTACACTGATGGCTATATCAACGGTGTTAACGGTCTAGTGAATACTCTTATCAAGACTTCTAATCACTTATCGGGAAGTCTTGTTGTGTATAGTATTAGTATTGTCTCTATAGTTTCCAAATGTTTTCAATTATTTTCTGGGTGCGGTCTGGGCTGCACGGTTCAATATCCGCGGACAAAATATCCGGGTCAAAATATATGCGCCAAAATATCCGCGGACAAAATATCCTCGGAAATATCCGCGACGCATAATATTACGGTGTATATACAATGACCTATGTAAGGGGGACCCTGCCCCCTGCAACCCCCCTGCTTGGTCTAACTATAGGACTTGGGGTAGGTGCGAGGTTGGGTGTATGCGGATATTTTGTCAGCGGATATTTTCTCCCCGGATATTTTGTCGCGGATATTTTGACCCGGATATTTCGTCCGCGGATTTTGAGGCGTGTCACCGCGGTCTGGACCGATGCTTGTATTATTCTGCTTTACTTTCCAATGTGGACTTATCTTGATTGATAATGCAGATTGTATTTCGAATTTGGTTGAATAGCTAAGTCAGTAAGCAAAACTGCAGCATGTATATTATATTATCAAGTCATTATGAAGTGCCGTTACATAAAAAATAAAATGCACGACTGGGTCGCACGAACTTGCTCTAATATGTGACAGTGGTCTAGAGGCTTGAGATTTTAATAAAAATAAAATTTTCAAAATTCTTAAATAAATACTTAAACTAATTTGAGCTGAAAAAAGTACACCATTCTATTTCTTGGACAAATTTATAAAAATCTGTGGAGTGCTTTTTGAGAAAAAAAGTTTTTTTTGAAAAACTTTTTGAAAAAAAATTTCAAAACAAATTCAAAAGCGCCAGGTTCATAGGTATTCAGCAAATACATTCATTTATAATTTTTAGAAAAAAAATTAGTAAGCAGTTTTCAAAATATTAAATTTTTAAATTTTCATATTGTGGACAAATTGAGCTACCTACACCTACATATGTGTGAAATTTCGAAAGAATCGGTTGATTCGTTTTCGAGATAGTCAAAAGCAAAAAAAAAAAAACGGTCCTATGGAAAGTACCGTTCTTAGACATTTTTTAAAACTTTTTTTCAGCCATATGATTGGTCGTACCTAAAAAGCTACAATAATTTGCTTAAATCAAAATCGTTAGAGCTATTTTTGAGAAAAATCAGCTTTAACGTAACGGTTATATGGCAGGTACCGTTATTTTTTGAGCTAAAAGAAAATTTCAATTTCTCCTCTTTACAATACCTACAAATCTATATACCAAGTTTGAAGCAATTCGGCCCACCCGTATGGGCTGTAGGTGTCTATACATACAGACAGACAGACAGAATTTTTAGACCATCTTTTTTCGTCTTCGCTATCATCGTAATGTCATATTTGATTGTTATCTCAAAACAACTTTTTTCGACGAATGCATAACTTGCCTTATAGTACCTATAATCGCAAGTAAAAAACTGACAGTTTGTTGTGCTTTACCTATGGGGTGATTGTGATTGATCATTGGTCCTTACTTCTTAAAAACGATGCCAGCCGAAGGGTTACATTCAATCTGGACCGTTAAAGGGCCACGATCAATGACTTTCCGTTTCTGAAAAGAATCACCATGTGGTTGAGCTGTGGTGCGTGGCGCGCAACATGTCACACAGCGGCCTCCGGATGCGATTTAACACATCTAGATTATTAACTGTTCGGGGTATGTGAAATCGCTAGTCTACACCGATAATCAAAAGATCATTGACGACTTGGAAAACAACATTCGCATTGCTATTGCCCATATAAGACCAAAATTCCTGCAAAGAGTGATCGAAAATTGGAAAATCCATGCCAGCCGTGGTGTCATATTGAAATAAAAATGGCCAGGAATTATGCAATTTATCAATATTTTATTTCATTTTTTATACCTCTAAAAACATACCCTTTATGAAGATAAATATTGTGAATAGATCACTATTAATTCATAGGGAATAAAGGTCGTTTTTTCCGAATTTTAAACGAAAGTATATCTTCTTCTAATATATAAAAATAAGTTGTCTTATGTTCGGGGTCGATAAACTCGAGAATGGCTGGGCAGAATTTTTTAATGTTTTTTTTATAAAGTTAGCTATCCTATTGAGGAAGGTCTTTTTGTGAAGATTGGTCAAATTTCGGTAAAGGGCAAACCGCAAAATGCATTTTTAGTGCATTTCGTCATATTAATAACAATATTTTTTGTAGGGTCTTCTGAGTATGTCGACGAAGGTTTAAGGTCAAAATTCGGTAAAATAATTTGCCACAACTGCAGTTTTATTGCATTCTGTCAAAATGCTAACAAATCTTTTGGTAGCATCTTCTGAGGATGCCTGAAAAGGTTTCTGTGAAGTTTGGTCAAAATTCTGTAAAGCGGTAGCGTGGTTCTTTTTGATCTAGCATTTTACATAAAGTATTTTTCCCGTAATTATAGAAAACTATTTTTATTTTCAATGTGTCAATTGAATTTAAATCAAATTGGAATAAGTTTGTAATCTGCGATTTCGGATAAATCATCGGGATGAAATGACTGAAGAAATAATATTAAGCCTGCATGATACACAACAATTTGTTTTCTGCTCCGGAGCGTAAATGAAGAGTGAGGATGGTTTCCCAACTAGGAAATACGCTATACATTAAAATAGCTGACGGCAAATCAGTTGAAGAAAAGGAAATTCGCGGAATTTGGCATTCTTCTCCTTTGAACGGTATTTTCAAAATCCTTGCCACCATCACATTGTTCATCAGCTTCGTCACAATCAGTTGGGTTCCATTGAACAGTTTCGGGGCATAAAGGTTTCGCAGCATTAGGATGACAGATCCAACTTTTAAACTCAAATGATGAGGTTGCATGCCAGACAAATCCAAAGAAAACTTGCATATTCACACTCAATGGAATGGTTTGCACATACCGAAAAAAACGATGCCTTGAGACATGCCGCTGTTGGTTTCAGAATCACGGGAAGTGATTTCGGAAATCCGCTTGCTATATCACCACTTTTGCCATGACTGATTGCTTTGAAATGCTGCAAACAGGATTTTCTTTGATTCACAGGCTTAACGAAAGCTTCATTGCTCAGTGTGCTGGTTCTTCCACCTTCCAACAGTGTTGCAGCAATTCCGGTAGATGCAAGAGCTAACGCAATTCCACTTTGAGCACGTATTGACGCTAATATTAATTAAATCAAGAACATTTTTCCAGTTCCGCCGGGCGCATCAACAAATAAAATGCACGACTGGGTCGCACGAACTTGCTGCTATGTGTGACAGTGGTGTAGGGGCTTGAGATTTTGATAAAAATAAAATTTTCAAAATTCTTAAATAAATACTTAAACTAATTTGAGCTGAAAAAAAGTACACCATTTTATTTCTTGGATAAATTTGAATTTATGAGAGTAAATTTATAAAAATCTGTGGAGCGGTTTTTGAGAAAAAAGTTTTTTTTGAAAAAAAAATTCCAAAAAAAAATTCAAACAGACCATTTCATAGGTATTCAACAAATACATTTATTTTTAATTTTTAGAAAAAATTTAATAAGCAGTTTTCAAAATATTAATTTAAAAATTTTTTATAGATGCTTTTAAAAATACAAAAAAATATTTTTCAAAAAATATTGGTATGCAGTACAAATTGAGCTACAACTATATGTGTGTGAAATTTCGAAAGAATCGGTTGAGTCGTTTTCGAGATAGTCGAAAACAAAAAAAAAACGGTCCTATGGAAAGTACCGTTCTTAGACATTTTTTAAAACTTTTTGTTCAGCCATATAATTGGTCGTACCTAAAAAGCAACACTGATTTTTTTAAATCGAAATCGTAAGAGCCGTTTTTGAGTTATATGGCAGGTACCGTTATTTTTTAATAATTTTAATAATTTTAACTATATGCCTGTAAGACCCAAGGTCTTTTGAATATAAACTGCACGGCAATAGTTAGAAGGAATAGAAAGATAGGAAAGATTTTTTTGTTGGTACAATGGATTGAGAAATAGGTGATATTTATCTCATGAAAATCCCACGGGTGGCGTCCAGTTGAAGCTGGGGGAATATTGAAAAGTTGCTGACCAGGCTGGGGCTCGAACCCACAACTCTTCTCACCTCATCCACTGTACCATTGCCACCCGCTTTTTGAGCTAAAAAAAATTTCAATTTCCCCTCTGTACAATACCTACAAAATCTATATACCAAGTTTGAAGCAATTCAGCCCACCCGTTTGGGCTATAGGTGTCTATACATACAGACAGACATACAGACGGACAGAATTTTTAACTTTTTTTTTTCAAGACGAATGCATAACTTGCCTTATAGTACCTATAATCGCAAGTAAAAGCTTTTGATTATAAATATCGATATCATTGTATTTAAAATTAAATATTTCTTAACAACACTTATGTACGAGTATGTTTTAAGTTAAAAATGTGTTTCCTGTCAGTTTTTAAATACTGCAATTATATTTTTTAAATTGTAATTCATTTAATCCATATGAAACTAAGATTTGTCTAACCGAGCGAAGCCGGGTGGTTCAGCTAGTATTCATATAAATTTGAACCCATAAAGATATTCATACTAAGAGACTTCCTTGAACTTATATTAAACATTCATTTGAGAATGGGTAAAATTATTTCTCATTGAAGTCATACAAAAACACGTTCACCTATTTTAATTTTAAAACTATAAACCAAAGTTTTTCAAGTAGGTACAAGGTACGTATAGCTCTTAAAAAAAATGCTGTTCATTATCTTCCCTCAATTTGTCCACAATATGAATACTTAACTTGGCTTCCTGTATGATTTTGGTAGCTTTGTCTTCAATGTATGAATTAACTATGGTATATATTTGGAGGGGAAGACGAAGGACCAACAGCGAAACCCAGGCAGCCAGAGGCATCCCTTTTTGTCCAAACACAATTAAAGTCATCTTCTCCTTAACAACAGTTGCCATCCTCGTCTGACAGTTTTCCGCACTAAAACTTTCAATTTCCCTTCTCTTGCACTAACCACATTCTACCTAATTGTAAAGTTCCGTTCCAGAGAAACCATCACAACCAGTTACCACTGCTTGATAGGAGATGTCCTTAAATTTCGCCACAAAGAGAGCAGAAAAACCTCAACTATGGGGGTAGGGTAATATTAAACAACGCTAGTTGCTTGGATAGGAAACGAGTGCAGGCGGCTGAAGCAAAAGCCCTTTCTTCACGCGATACGACATCTTCTTCTGAAACGAAATGTTTGGAGCATAATAAACAATGGGTATGGCTCCCATCCTTTCATCTACATCAGTAGCATTATCGCAACCCCAACTTAATAAGTGGTAGAGAAAATAACTTCCTCCTTCATTGCAATAAAATTTTGTCATGGCACATATACATCAAAGAAGGATGAAAGTAAACGATTCCATAACAGTAACGGGAGGAAACTGTAAGAGGAATTAGTGAAAAATAAGCATTAAAGGGTTATTTATGTCCCAATAATCAAATGACCTCGGTTCTTCTTTTTTTTGTGCAATCGACGTTCAGATACGGTGGCGGTGAGGATAAGAACATAACCCCAAATATAAAGGTTTTTGTTATATACCCTGTTTCAAGTAAGGCATTGAATTAAACTGCTGGATGTAGAAAACTCAACATATTATATCAACTCAGTTAAGAACAAGGATCATTTCAAAAACTCACTCTCGATTTCCGACAAAACTACAATTCCTACGGAACAAATTTAAATGGCAATAAAGTTGTAGGTAGGTATTAGGTAAATACTTGAAAATGTATGTGAAACCAAAGTGATTGGATTTTAATTTTTATCTTTTACAAAATAAAAAAAATTCTTGAAATTTGGTGAAAACTTACCTTTTTATGACCCAAACACAGTGTAATTTTATTGTTTTCAAATATTTATTTTTTCACCTTATTTTGACGTAATATCGTCAAAATATTTGTTTTTGGTTTAAATCGTCTGGCTTTTGTTCGCTGAATTCTTTACTTTCTGATGGTGTAAAAAAACTTTGTATAATGTATTATATTGCTATGGTAAATTTTCTCGGAAAATGTAAAACAAAAAACAATCATCAGTACAATTTTGTGCTATTTATTAAAATTAAAAAAACAAAAACTTGGTTATTTAAAATTTTCACATTAATTTTGAGATTATGTGAAGAAGTGTAAATACATTAAATTTTGCTCAGTAAGACTTTTAGTTTTGCCGGAAATCGAGATAACCGTTGTTTACCCTTAAAAACTCCTTACCCCCCTCCCCCCTCATTATACTTACCGATCTCAGATTGTCCGTAGTTTTTTTTTTAAATCAGAGTTTCCCTTAAGCGGAAAACGGATTTCGATTATATTTTTAATCTAGCAGCCCTTATATAAACAAAATACATAATATGGGGTGCAGGGACTGGCATGCACGCTCTTGGGTTTCTGGCTTATCTCAATGTTAGTTTAAAATCGCAGCAACCAAACAGACATACAGAGAAAAAATGAGTTAGTGAGAATATTTTAACAAAACACTATCTCAATCCTCACCCGATTGTATTGGTCACAAAATAAAAATGTTTGCATGCAGTTGGTAGCCAATAAAATTATCTACAAGATTAATTTAAAAAAATTGCCCTAAGCTTGACGGTTAAGGAGTTATTGCGCTTTAAAGAGGGCGGAAACTGAAAATCTTTCAAAATACGAAATTTTATCCTTTTTTGGAAGCTTCATAGGGCCGGTCGTACTGGTTGTACAAAAATACTTCTCACATCATATTTATAGAAAATTTTGTAAGCTACAAATTTGCATATTTATTTTTTCGACAAAATACACTGAAAAAAAGTTATAGATAGAAAACTGACAAAAGTGCCGATTTTGTGTGGTTTTCCAGGATTTTGAAGGGGGCGGAGGGGGCGTGGTTGTGGAAATTTGGAATTTGCATCTACCAGCCATACTATAGAACATATCAAAAATTTATAACTACCCGACCTTTTGTAGGGTAAAATGTCATGCTGTGCCATATTAAGTGTACGAAAAAATAATAAAGTGGCATGTTCAAGCGTCCAGCTGACGTATAATCCACCACGTTACAGCCAGCTGACTTTGTGTTTTCTTTTAGATACCTGATAAGCTATACTTTGACAAAGTTTCAGTCGGGAGGAAATGACTGAATTTTTTTTTTCGACGTGTTTGGGCGGGTACCCCCGCTCAACCCACCCACGGAACCGCAGCTGACGTTCACGAGGCTTTATGATATTATTCCCTTATTCTGTTCACCAATTATCATTCGAGAGGAAATGATTGACGAAATTTGTACCTGGCTCCCGGACTATAATGGTTGTTCCTATGCCATTACATTTTAGGCGGTTTTCACAAGGCAATTTTGTTCAACGATGATACCTATTTTTGGTTGAATGCCTATGTCAATGAGCAAATATGAAGCAGTTGCATTGTAGCAAATGCTCAAGCCATTGTTAAGACGCCACAGGGGCTTCACACCCAGAAACACTGACAGTTGGTTTGCTTTATGGGATCGTGAAATCATTAGTTCTTATTTCTTTTAAAATGATACCGTCGAGAGGGTAACATTCAATTGAGACCATTATAGACACTTATATTAGCAATGACTTTTTCATTCCAGAATTAAATCGGTTTCAAACAGACAGCTCAGCATATCACACAGCAGCTCGTCTTGTCACAGCTCGTTCCACAATTGATTTGTTGAAGGAAACGTTTGGTGAGCTCATAAGAGATGATCGACGACTTGGAAAACAACTATATGCTTACGTGCGACGCCCCGAAATGCACCAAAAAGTTATGGAAATTTCGACCTCAAGATTGTAGTGGCCATATGCCATAAATCATGTTCAAATCATGACAAAGAATTATCTTTCAAATAAAGTCAATTGTATGGCAATTAATAGGTACAATACAATTTATTTGTGTTTCATTTCATTATATTATTCTGTACCTTAAAAGAATACCCTTTTATAATCGTGCTAAGGAAGTTTACATAAAATGGCACGAGCTTATATATAATTTGACAACATTTTGCCACCGTTTTGTTTACTTATTATTATAGGAGTGCTGGACAAAAACTCCCTTGAGAATAAATGTTTAAAAGCCAATTTAAAGACTGGATTCTTTGATGGTTAATAGTAACATAAAAGTTAGAATCCCTCATCAGAGCAGGAGATTAAAAGAAATTCCTAAAAAAAAAAATACCGGCGTGAAATGGCTAAGTATACGTGGAAAACAATTTTATGTGAGTATCATGCTTGCTTTGTGTTATATCGTATAAATAAAGAAAATTGATTAATAGATAGTTTGAAGGGATTAAGGCATTGAGGGAGGACTGGAAACATAAAGGGTTTATTTATGTGCAAACGATTCGCCAGTCTGATGGTTGTGTTCGAAATCCTTGGCCTGTATCATAAAATGTGTAACCCAAGGAATTATCCTCTATAGCGACTGAAATTCCATAGTTCAAACTTTTTGAGATGGCATCCAATAAAACAACAAATAATGAAAGCTAAGTCGATTTTATATTGTAAAGTATAGAACAAGGAGAAGAATGTAATATTTAGTATGTGTAATGTTAAGGTAAAATATAGGGCCAGAGTATAAATATTGAGTAAATATTGAAAGGTTTTTGATGCGATACATGTACTTAAAATTGTTTAGTATAGGGAAAACTCAGAGATAATGAATTTAAACTTGGGATATTCTTCTGCATTTTTGTATTGATTTATTTATATTAAGGTGACTTGATAAAGTTATATTTAGTTGAAAGATTGATTTGAATGTCACTTAAAGTTCCGAGTTATTGTATTGCACAATTGCAACACAACAAAACTCTCCACCCTTCGCGGAGTACATACTTCAGCTGTGACAACGTTTTTCACTGGAAATTTGCTTCTCTTAGGGTAGTCGTGTTGATTTTGGAATACCAATTTGCTGAATGCTCTAAGGATGCCATTCGACTGACTGGCACAATGTTGTCAATTATCGACTTCCTCAATATGTTACCATGTTCATAGTCTAATTCATTTGAATTTTCGACATTGTATCTCAACGTTGTTCAAGCAAAAAGCGACTTATTCAAAGTAGATGGCCCACACTGTATAATAATCATTATAAAGATGATTTTTTCACCCAAGAAGCTATAAGACCATAGAGACTTACAAAAAAAAAACTGAGCAACCATTCACTAGAGCAGAGAGCAGAAACTTTTTTATTTTATTTATTTTACACTTTTACAACTTTAAATTTTCATTTAAACTTCCATTTATCAAGGAAAGCCAATGCTGATGTTTTATACATAAATAAATTCCCATCACCTTTTATCTACTCCGACCTGTTTCATTTTACCCATCTTCATTTTCTTTTTCACAATTTTTGTGCGCAAAATAAAAAAAAATTTGAAGCGCAATTAACTCCTGATTGGTAAGTCAGCATAAATGAACATTCAACTATAATGTTGATGTGTCTCCTGAAATTACAAAACTGGACAAGGGTAATCTGCATTCCAGAAACGTGGAGAGTAAGTAAACGCCAACTGATTCAGAAGGGCTTACTATAATGGAAGGAAACAAACGGAAGCTAGTGTCAAAACCGAATCTGTGAAATGAACACACTTCCCATAATGGACGGATTGCCGCGGAAGCAAAACATGTATTTATCGATTTTACATAGATCACACAAAAAATACCAGGTATTTTGTATTTTTTTATTTTATTTCTTTAAGTGAAGACTGGTCAAATAGCCTTTAGAAATAAGAAGAAAGAAAGAAGAATAGCCTTCAGCAATGGTGGATTTAAAGGGGGCACAGAGGTACGTGCACCCGCCCTCAGACGGTATTTTTGTGTACTGTAAAAATTCTATCACAGTACATACTTATAGCAGCAAATCAAATTATAAAAGTTATTAAAATATATGAATAATATATCAGAAAGAACATGAGTGAAACTCTTGTCTATTTCTGGCTGGAATTGCGAATTTTGTTCGTTGCATCCCTTTTACGCACTTGCAAATATTAAGTGAAATGTCATCCAGGTTCGCTAACGCTCCCATGGAAAGAATCGGACAGTTGCAAAAGTTGCTGTTCCATTACTTAGCGACGAAAATGTAGAGGATGTTTTGCGAGGAGCTGAAGTATATAATTAAGACCTTCCTTAGTTTGTAAACTTTGAAGGGAGAGCTAAAAATTAGGCAACAGTTGAGAAAAAATACCCCCGTTTCTAGAGCAGTGCCTTAAAAATAGCAAGGGTGCTGCCAAATATAAGAACTCTTTGTCAATTGCTGATGTGCTCTTTCCCAGTGACTACTAGCACTGCCAAGCAATCTTTCTCCACTTTACGCCGATTAAAGTCATATCTTCGCAACAGGATGACAGAAGAGCGTTCGAATGGACTAGCTTTAATGCATATCATCAAGACGTTGCAGCAAAAATAGACCCTTATGAAGTGATGGACATCTTTAGGAAGAAACTTAAAAAAAAAAACTGTCTTTACTAAACATTTAATTTTTCTATGGTTTTGACACTTTCATAAACCTTCCTATACCTACTTGAACTTGAGGAAGTATGATACTTCAAGTTTATTTTTAACTGTTATAGTTTTGTATCTGCCGGCTGCCCCCTGTACCTGTCCCAGAAAAAAATTCCTGGATCCGCCCTTGGCCTTTACAAAAAAAAAAGAAATGTCAGATTTTCGTGCGCCATGTAAGTACGACTGATAGCGTGCATGACGTACGAAAACAAAAGTGTAAGAAACTTGACGAAACTTATCAAAAAGTCTTTTCGAGTTACACAGATATACAATATACAAATCGCATGTACATATTTGAACTGTAACAGCAAATGTGCGTATTTGCAAAATCATTCCGAAAACTTGGAGTCCAAAAGGCAACTTATATTTTGACGTCCTAGCACTGAAGCGATGGTCGGCATTTTAAATTTAAGAAAATTCGGTTTTGATAAATCATAATTCCTTTATTCTGAAATCCGATCTTCAATATTTAAAATTCTTTAGTGTTTCATTAGATATCTGCTTAGTATATACATTTTATGGGTATCAATTAATTGCACGAAACCATCTTGTGGAGGAAAATTTTTTTTTAATTTTGGGCGTAGCTGACGCCCAGTTTTCATTAGGAACTATAAAAACTTTTTTTTCGCAAATAAACGGTTTTTGCAATTAAGCCACAAGTCCAAATTTGTATGTCTTGTGTATGAAAAGAATTTTTGAATTTCGAGCAGGTTTTTCAATTTTAAGAACACAACATAGTTTTAAAAATGTAAGGTATACCAATACTCAATTTCAATTTTTTTTTCGTTCGTTAATGAAAATATATCTTTTACTTGTTATAGTGTAAAGTTTTTTTTTTAACCTTTCTTTTTATCTATATATGTGGCGGAGTGTTCTGGCAACTCCCTGCTTCAAGGAATCAAACGAGGCATGGAAACGAGAGTTGTTATAATAAATAAACAAAGATACAACTCCACAGCAACAGGATCGAATAAACTAACGATTGTATTATTATTATTAATTGGTAATTCAAACACAACACACCTTTGATAATTTTCTTAAAATAAAATTAAATCCGAAAAAAAGATTCTTTTTTTCTTATTTTGATAAACAGGATTCCTGCGACCAAAGTGGTGACCCCGACGTGATGGCTGAAGGAAATAATGTAGATGCAGTACCTCCAGCTATTGAAGAAGATGCAGTACCTCCAGTCGACGTAGCTGCCAATTATTATGCTCGTCTCCAGATGCCACCTTTTGTTCAGTCGGACGTCGAAAACTGGTTCTTTCTGCTAGATTTTTATTTTCGTGCATCGGGAATCACACAGGATAGCCGAAAGTTCGACACTGTTTGCGCACAACTGCCACTCTCTCGAATAACCGAGATTCGACCGATGGTTGAGGTAGCTCCAGATCGCGAGAAGTACGCATACATCCGCTCCACACTCATCAACTATTTTACTGATAGCCAGCAAAAAAGACTCCGTCGCGTTCTTCATGACATGCCACTTGGTGACAAGAAACCGAGCCAACTGTATTATGAGATGGTCCAGGCGTCTAAAGGGTCTTTAAGTGAACCCGTGTTGCTCGATTTATGGGCTGCACGCCTACCGCAATCTGTCCACGCAGTGACGATTACGGTAAAAGGATCCGCAGCTGAAAAGACAAAAATGGCCGACACAATCATGGAAAACGTTGAGCTACGCCAATTGAATGCATTTGCATCCAGCGCTGATAACTTAGCATTATTACCCAGCGAACGTCAATCCTACGCCGAAACCAATACACCATCCTCGTCCGAAATCGCCCACTTGACACAGGAAGTCTCTAAGCTAGTAATGCAGCAGCGCCATCAACGACCGTCACGACAACATAATACGCCACCGCGACCTGGCCAATATCAAGTTTGCACCCAACGCAGACGCGAGCAGTCGATCGAGCAGTTCGACGACTGTTGGTTCCATCGCAAGTTTGGAAAAATGGCAACCAATTGCCGCCCTCCTTGCCGCCTTGGTCGACAACCCTTACAAACATCATCTTCACAAAATCATTCATGACTGCCTTCGAAAACCTCGGATAACATAACAGAATCCAAACATGCCTCAATCTTTATAAACAGACTCTGTTTGCGTGAAAATAACACCAACCTCTCTTTTCTCATCGACACAGGTGCCGAAGTTTCCTGTATTCCACCATCTTCATCAAAGAAAAAACCTCGACCGACAACTATGCAACTTTTTGCTGTAAACAGCTCACCCATAAAAGTCTACGGCGAAGTTACTCACGAGCTCAATCTTGGACTTCACCGTCCATTTGTTTGGACATTCATCGTCGCCGACGTCACTTCTCCAATCATCGGAGCTGATTTTCTCCAGCATCACGACTTAATGGTTGATGTCAAAAGAGCTCGCCTTATCGACTCACACTCAAACTCAGTTTCAAAATCGCTTTTCGCTATTTCTAGCAACCAACAGTCCCCGCTGCTCATCGACCGAAATACGCCGTTCGCCGATATCATAACGACCTTTCGCAAAATTACTCGCCTAGCGCCGCCCGGTGTATCAACCAACTCCAAAGCAGTCCACTTCATCGAAACAAACGGACCTCCGTGCTCAGCCCGGGCACGCCGATTGCCTCCGGATAAATTGAAGGCAGCAAAGAAAGAGTTTGAGTTGTTGATGAGTGCTGGGATTTGCCGACCCTCAAAGTCCAAATGGTCGAGCCCGCTTCACATGGTGCGTAAAGCAGACGGCTCATGGGGGCCACTGTGGCGGAGTGTTCTGGCAACTCCCTGCTTCAAGGAATCAAACGAGGCATGGAAACGAGAGTTGTTATAATAAATAAACAAAGATACAACTCCACAGCAACAGGATCGAATAAACTAACGATTGTATTATTATTATTAATTGGTAATTCAAACACAACACACCTTTGATAATTTTCTTAAAATAAAATTAAATCCGAAAAAAAGATTCTTTTTTTCTTATTTTGATAAACAGGATTCCTGCGACCAAATATATATAAAAATGAGTTTGATTTATGTTTGACCATTTATATCTCGAGTTTGACAACACCGAATTTGATGATTCTTTTTTTTGCTGAAAAGGTATTTATTTGCACCAGGTTTTTGTGTAAAAAAAATAATACAATGTATGTTACGTATGTTGCATATGTTGCAAATGCACTTGCCACCATGCAATCAACTAATCAACAAATTCAATAATTGATCATAACTGAAATGTATGCATCGTTATGAATCATTATGCAACATATATACAACATTTGCAACAAATGCATTTATATCTAGAGTTTGACAACACCAAATTTAATGATTCTTTTTTTGCATTTACGTTTTAAGTCCGATCATAAAATTAAAAAAAAACTTAATTTTTTTTTTTTATTATTTTTTTTTCTCAATTTTTATTCATATTATTTTTTTTGTTTGTTTTACAATATTAGTTATTTTAACTTAATTAAATTTAACAAGAGCAGCCGCCGTCCTTAGCGTCGCTGCACTGCTCAGGTTAATTGTTGGTTTTGAACTATCTTAAAATGTATTCTATAATTCTAATGAAACTTACGCTTTCAACCTTTCCCACGATTTTCATAATTGTCACGCATTAAGTGCATGTTCAAAAGGAACGGGAATGTATCCGTTGAAGATCGTATATGCAACGTATGCACAAATAGTATGAGAAACCGTTATGGGTTTCAGGTGGAGTTTTGGCGTAGCCAATCATTTTTGCAGTGTATGCAGAATAATGTGAGAAACTGTTATTGTAAAAATTATGTGCCGTTAGGCGAAAGAGGAGTGGTTGGGGTAGCGGGATATTGTACCGTTAGGCAAAGGGAAGTTTAGGAGGGGTTAGGTGTAACGGTTTAGTTACAGTATCGGACGTAACTCCTCCCCCCTTAAGATTCTGCTCCGTAGAATCATTATTTTGTATTTTGACTTTATAATTTTTATTTCGTAAGATAAAAATGCAAAATATTAGAATTAAAAATATAACTATGATAAAGTTTGTTCCATAATTCATATATTCCTTTGTAATTGTTCTTAATTTTATTTCTTCAATTAGTTTTCTATTATTTATTTCTTTAGTATGTATTTCTGAGGTTGAAAAATTTACATCTATTTTCTTAATAGTAATATTATTTAAATTTGGAATTACAAAGTTGTCATAACTTAAAAAATTTTCGTATTTAACATCGTTTATTCTTATTTGACAATTTTCAAATCGTATTAAATTGTTTCCAGTTAGTCTTATCTTATTAAAATTGTTACAATTATGTTCCATATCCATTCCAGGAAGATTTTTTGTTATTACAATGTTGTTTGTTGATTGTTTAATTTCAATATTCTTATTTAATTTAAAATTACATAATGGATTTTTCTTAAAAATGTTTGATATACAATCGTTTTTAATTTCTTTTAGATCACTTCTCTTAACATTATTACTTGTATTGTCATCAAAGTTAATTTCATTATTTGTAATAAAGGTTTTGTATTCGGTGGAAAGCTCGAGATTGTCTCTGTTTGGAATTGGCTCAACAAATATCCGATAGAATTTTGATTTAGAATAGTTTGGAATTAAAAGAATAAAAATTATTTGATTTTCGTGAAAAATAACTGAACTTTTTATGTTTGGGAGTTTTTCTAATGAGATATTATATTTCTTTATTTCTTCTGGAGATAAGATATCTTTACCTAAGAGTTCTAGTCTGCTGAGAAGTAAACTTTCTTTAATCTTTCTAACCTGGTCTTTAAGTAGTTGAATGTCATACTGAATCTGAAATGCGTGTTGCATTTTGGCTACTTCTACAAATTCTTTATTAACTGAGTTACTTATTTCTGTTATCTTGTCTTTTATTTCAAGTTGTTGGGAATTTATATGTTTTGTAATAGAATTAATTGTTTCACTAAATTTTGTGTTTATTTTCACCTGATCATTAAGTCCTATTATCGCGTTACGTGTGTTTTGTTCGTTAGTTTCAAGTCGTCCTCTGACTTCTTTTTCATCGTCGTAATCCATAGATCCAGCAAGGTATTTTAAACCTTTGCCTAGAATGTTTACCAAGGCTCTTTTTTGTCTGTTGTTGTGAGTTAAACTATTCACTTCTTGAATGAGCAGATTGAAATTCTGTAATATAGTTGGGTATTCGTTTTTGTGGTCTAGTCCGTTAATATTTTGTTGTATTATGTTTAAGCTTTCCGTCCATAAGTTGATATCAACAACGTGTAATATTTTTGTATAATTTTCGACAACATTAATTTCTTGGTCTTTGATTAAAATGAATCCTTGTCCGGTGTTTAAAGTTTGTGTGTCGAGCTTTTGTCCGTGAGTCAATGTGAAAATAGTTATTATGATGTAAATAAAAACCTGTAATAAATTTAATTCTCATATTTATATCTTCTTTTAACTTGAGTTTTGTAAAATTTGCTACCTTTCTCATTTTTGACATAGTCCTTATCTATTATTTCTGGGTTTGATTTTTCATGGATTGGTTTAAGTTTATTAGTAACTCTATTTTTCAAATACGAATGCTTTTCTTTTGTAAAATCTATGTTTTCTCTGTTGTTATTTAACCTATTTATGTATTTTTCCTTATTTCTATTTACTAGCTCTAAAATTTTGGGATATTCTTCATTTGAAATTTTCCCATTTAGAAAATCTAGAGGTCTCCTTTTTGTTGTTGTATGAATGGTATTGTTGTAGATTGCAACTGCGTTCAACACTTTGTTACGTAAAGTATCTCTGTTGTTTTTGTCAGCAGAGAAAGTGCGAATGTGTTCATTCAAAGTAGAGTGAAACCTTTCTATGTCGGAGTTACCTGTCTTGTTATAGGGTGTTGTGATGTGGAGGTGGACATTTTTTTCTTTAAGAAATTCCTTAATTACTATTGAAGAGAAACCTGTTTCTCCATCGGTTATAATTTTGGCTGGAGTACCAAAATTCGTAAATCTATGCTTAAGTGTATTTAGTAAACTTATCCAAGTTCTATGTTTTATCTCTTCTACCGTTACATGTTTTGTAAATTTATCGATCATAGTTACGTACATAAGGTTAATGTTCGCATACCAGATATCGATATGAATGACCTCATTGGGTTTTTCAGGGGTTTCTGTAATTTTTAACTGAATTTTGTATGGTTGTCTTTCATACTTGGATTTATTGCAAATTTCGCAATTGTTTATATATTTTTGAATTTTATCTTTTAATTTGGGGGCATAAAAAACGTTTTTTATTTCTTCATATGTTTCGTTTATACCTCTATGATTTAGACTTTCGTGTGTTTTGATAATCACTCCTGCTAATTTTTCTTCGTCTTCTAAATCTCCTAAAAATCTACTGCATTTGATTATTCTTAAAAGCTTATTTTTACTGAAATATTTTACATAGACATCTTGAAATTTCGCAAATAAATGGTCATTTCTGGAGAATACACCAACTATTCCTTTGGGAGGAATGAATTTCTTCATAATATCTATAATCAACTTTTCATTAAATTTTTTTATTTCTATGACTATTCTTTTCTTTCCAAAAGCATGATAAATCTTATGGTTACTTGCTTTTTCGGTAGTATTTAAAATAATTTGAGTTTTGTAAATGTTGACGAGTGACTCTATGATCGGAATATGATTGCTACTATCCTCATTTGCGCTGTGAATGGTAGCTATCATTGATTGTTCATCGAGTTGTAATTCATCGTTTTCAGAAGGGTGTGTTACTACATTTTGATTATGATAGACTTCTATCCTTGACAAACCATCAGCAACTTGGTTGTCTTTTCCTTTGACATACTCTATGTCGAAGTTATATTCCTCTAGTTTAATTTTCCAACTTTGTAGTTTGACGTTCGGTTCTTTAAGTGAACTAAGCCAAACAAGGGGTCTATGGTCGGTTCGCACCGTAAATTTTCTGCCAAAAAGGTATGGTCTAAAGTATTTTGTGGAATCAACTATTGCGAGAAGTTCTTTCTCTATGGTAGAATACTTTGTTTCATGTTGGTTAAGTGTACGGCTAAAGTAACAGATTGGATGGTTTTCCTGGCTAAGAACACCACCTATAGCATAGTTTGATGCATCTGTTGTCACAGTAAATTTTTTTGAAAAGTCTGGATATATAAGGATGGGTGCGGAAGTAATGAGTGTTTTTAGGGTTTCAAAGCTTTCAATATAATCTTTGTCTTTAATTTCGATTTTTGCATCTTTCTTAAGGAATGATGTCATGGGCTTAGCTACTTTTCCATAATCTTTTATGAACTTACGGTAGTAACCTGTGTGATTCCTAAGAAGGCTCGAATTTGTTTTAAGGTTTTAGGCAGTTTATAATTTTGAATGGCTGCTATTTTATTAGGATTAGGTTTAATTCCACTAGTGGTTACAATGTGGCCTAAAAATTCAGTTTCTCGTTTTAGAAATTCACTTTTGTCTAATTGGATCTTTAAGTTTACTTCTTTGAGTCTTTAAAAGATTTTTTTAATTGAAACTAGGTGTTCTTCAAGGCTTGTCGAAAATATGATAATGTCGTCTAAGTAGACAAGACATATTCTCCCTATGAACTCGTGAAGGACCGAATTCATCAAGCGTTGGAACGTCGCAGGAGCATTTTTCAATCCAAATGGCATACGAACGAATTCATAATGTCCATTGTCGGTTGAAAAAGCCGTTTTTTTGATATCGTTTTCTGCGATTTCGATCTGATGAAACCCTTTGGCCAGATCGAGGGTTGTGAAATATAGAGATCTTCCTAATTTGTCAAATATATCTTCAATATTTGGAATAGGAAATTTGTCATCGATGGAAACATCGTTAAGTTTCCTGTAATCGATAACGATTCTCCATTTCTTTATTTGTGAAGCATCGTCCTTTTTCGGAACTATCCATATTGGTGCGGAATAAGGTGAACTGCTCGGCCGTATAATGCCTTGAAGCAGCATCTCATTAATTTGAGTTTTAACCTCATTCCTATGCACTTCAGGATATCGGTAGCTTTTCGTATATATTGGGACGTCGTTTTTTGTTTTTATTTCATGCTTTATCGCATTTGTAAAAGTGAGGTCAGTCCCCTCTTGGTAGAAGACCGAAGAGTATTGTGAAATTAATAGATTGATTCCGTTTCGTTCTTCTTCATTTAAGTGGCTAGTTCTAATTTGTTCAGTTATAGGTTTTTTACTTGTTTCTGCATGATACATTTCAAGCTGTGGTATTATTTTTTCGTAATGTTTGATTGTTATCTCTTTTGATTCTATGTTTGTTTTTTCTTCTTTTTCTTCATCTTCGTTGAAGTAGATTGGGATTTTCGTTCCCTGTACTAATACGATTTTTTTATCAAAATCAATAATAGCTTTAATTGGGATCAGAATGTTATTTCCGATCAGACCATCATATGCCTCGTGGAATTTATGTTCAAGGAACTCAGCTGTTTTGTTCAACATGCCGAATTCTTTGAATAATGGTATTTTAACTTTAGTATTTACGTGAAATGCTGAGCTTGCGGTTTTAATTGTGACCGATTTGTCCAGTTTGGACTGCCATTTTGGGTGGCATAACCCTGGGTTAAGGATACTAGTTTCTGACCCGGTGTCTATTAGTATCTTCAATGTATATTTATTTTCTTTTGTTTTTACTTTTATATAGGGAAGTCGGCCGATGGGCTTGGTTCCCGAAAAAACGTATTTTGAACATTTATTTGTCTCTGGTAAGACGCGGACAAGGTGTCCATTGGTTCGGCGTTGTTATGGGGGTAACTATTGTTAAACCTTTGATTATGATATTGTCCACTACTGGACGGACGGATTTGAGAGGATTGGTTATGAACGTTTTTATAGTTTCCCGAATTACCTTGAAAATTTCTATACTGTCCTGAATTATTTTGAAAGTTTCTAGATTGTCCTGAATTATTATTTTGGAAGTTCCTATATTGTCTTGAATTATTATTTTGGAAATTTTGCCCTGAGTTATTAATTTGATAATTTCTATTTTGTCCAATATTGTTCAGAGAGTTTATTCTAGGATTTGAATTTGGACTATGAAAACTATAATTTGAGTTTACTCTTGTGTACGCATAGCCTGATTCATGTAATATGGTCATGGCTTCTTCTATATTTTTCGGTTGTCTACAAGCTAAAACACCTTTCATGGGTTCCGGTATTTTATTCATGAATAGGCGTAAAGCCATATCGCAATTTTTTTTATTTCTATTGATGCTATGACGAGGCTTTTATCAATCTTCGTTTTATTGTTAAGCCTACGAAGGGAAATTTTTATTTTGTCATAAAAAGATTGACAATTATCTAGGAATTGTAGACCTCTTAGATCGTCGTATAATTGCTCAACAGATTTTTTATCGCCAAAATATTGATAAAATACATTTTTCACGTCGTCCCAATTTTGGACAGTGTTATTTATTTCGAGGGCTTCTCGAGCTCTACCTACCAGTTTACTTTTTATTATGTCGAGAAATATAAGTTGACTATTATTATCATATTTTCCTAAAATAGGTTGCACTCTATCAAGTAATTCTATAAAGCTATTTAAATTTTCTATATTCCCATTGTATGTGGGGAGGCTATTTAAATATTTAACCGGATCTAAATTTATGGTTAAACTTACTGCAGCTGCTGCTTGTGCTTGTGCTGTTGGTTCTAGTGGTGGTGGTGGTGGTGTCATCTTGGTGTTGTTGATTTTTAGGTTGTTAAATAGTTGGTTTATGTCTTCTAGTTTAATTGTTTTTTTTTTGTAGTTTCTTGGTCGAAACGTTCACAAAACACGCACTTTTTCTTGTGTTTATCGAATATATATTTTTTGTAGTTTCTTGATCGAAACGTTCTTTATCGAATATATATTTTTTTGTAGTTTCTTGATCGAAATGTTCACAAAACACGCACTTTTTCTTGTGTTTATCGAATATATATTTTTTTGTAGTTTCTTGATCGAAACGTTCTTTATCGAATATATCCTTAAACGGATTTCTTTATTGGAAATAAGATTCACTTTATCCACGTCAAAGAATAGAAATTCACCGCATGTATATTTTTTTTAGTAAAATAACCGTGTACGTGGAGATTACCGACTGCGCCATTTACGTTTTAAGTCCGATCATAAAATTAAAAAAAAACTTAATTGTTTTTTTTTATTATTTTTTTTTCTCAATTTTTATTCATATTATTTTTTTTGTTTGTTTTACAATATTAGTTATTTTAACTTAATTAAATTTAACAAGAGCAGCCGCCGTCCTTAGCGTCGCTGCACTGCTTAGGTTAACTGTTGGTTTAGAACTGTCTTAAAATGTATTCTCTAATTCTAATGAAACTTACGCTATCAACCTTTCCCACGATTTTCATAATTGTCACGCATTAAGTGCATGTTCAAAAGGAACGGGAATGTATCCGTTGAAGATCGTATATGCAACGTATGCACAAATAGTGTGAGAAACCGTTATGGGTTTCAGGTGGAGTTTTGGCGTAGCCAATCATTTTTGCAGTGTATGCAGAATAATGTGAGAAACTGTTATTGTAAAAATTATGTGCCGTTAGGCGAAAGAGGAGTGGTTGGGGTAGCGGGATATTGTACCGTTAGGCAAAGGGAAGTATAGGAGGGGTTAGGTGTAACGGTTTAGTTACAGTATCGGACGTAACTTTGCCCAATAGGTATTTATTTGCAACAGGTTTGTCTGTAAAATAAAGTGCACGACTGGGTCGTACGAACTTGCTCTAATATGTTACAGTGGTCTTGGGGCTTTAGATTTTGGAAAAAAAGCAATAAAAAAATCATATGAAATTTTATTAATCATTTAAAAATCAACGTAAAATCGTTTTTTGGAGAAAATGAAGTAAGCCATTAGATTTCTTTTACTTTTTTGAATTTTAAGGAATTTTTTTTTCAAAATCGTTGGAGCCGTTTTTCCAAAAAACGGTTTTTATTTTGAAACTTTTCGGAAACATATTATAAATTTATTTTGAGTATGTCAAAATCTAGCGGTTTAAAGTTCTTATCAGAAAACAAAAATTTTAAAAATTTTGAACAAACCGTTTTTGAAAAAACCAAAAGTCAAAAAAAAAATTTAACTTTTTTTTTAAAAACTCAAAAAAATATTTTTTTGAAAATTAAAGAATTTGTGTTATTTCGTGTATAACAGAGCTTTTATATTAAAATTTTCATCGAAATCCGTAAAGTGGTTTACGAGGAAATCTGATTTAAAAAAACCGGTCGTATGGGAGGTACCGTTATAAAACTTTTCCTAAAAAATCTGTTCCGTCCAAAACATAAAGTCTACTTAAAAAATACCACTCAGAAAGTTTTATCAAAATTGTAGGAGCCGTTTTTGAGATAAATGAGTTTTTCATTAAAAATCATATGGCAGGTACCGTTAGTTTTGGAGCTAGAATGCTAATTCCAAAAACCCCTCTGTAGGATGTCATAATAATACTATGTACCAAGTTTGAAGCAAATCGGTCCAGCCGTTTAGGCTGTAGGTGCCGATACAGACAGACGGACAGACAGACAGACAGAATTGTCGGACCCACTTTTTTAGGCTTCTCTATCATCGTAATGTTATGTTTGATTGTCCAAAAAAAATTTTTACTTGCGATTATAGGTACTATAAGGCAAGTTATGCATTCGTAAAAAAAAAAAAAAAAAAAAATTCGAACAATCAAACATGACATTACGATGATAGAGAAGTCGAAAAAAGTGGGTCCGACAATTCTGTCTGTCTGTCTGTCTGTCCGTGTGTCTGTCTGTCTGTATAGTTACCTACAGCCTAAACGGCTGGACCGATTTGCTTCAAACTTGGTACATAGTATTATTATGACGTCCTACAGAGGGGTTTTTGGAATTAGCATTCTAGCTCCAAAACTAACGGTACCTGCCATACGATTTTTTGTGAAAAAATAATTTTTCTCAAAAACGGCTCCTACGATTTTGATAAAACTTTCTGAATTGTGTTTTCTGTGCAAACTTTATGTTTTGGTTGGAATAGATTTTTCGGGAAAAGTCTTATAACGGTACCTCCCATAGGACCGGTTTTTTTAAATCCGATTTTCTCGTAAGCCACTTGACGGATTTCGATGAAACTTTTAATGTAGAAGCTCTCTTATAAAAGAAATAATTTCAAACAAATTTCAAAAACTTTTTTTTTTTAGTTTTTTAAAAAAGTTTCAAAATTTGTTTTTAATTTTAGTTTTTTCCAAAAGCATTTTAATCTATAATTTTTTATTTTTATTTTTCTGATAAAAACTACAAAGTGCTAGAAGTTGGCATACTCAAAAAAAATTGGAATATATCTTCGAAAAGTTTTTCAAAAAAAACTGTTTTTTGAAAAAACTGGTCCAACGATTTTGAAAATTTTTTTCGTAAAAATTCAAAAACGTAAAAGAAACCTGATGGCTTACTTCATTTTCTCCAAAAAACGGTTTAGGTGTTGATTTTTAAGTGATTTATAAAATTTCATATGATTTTTTCAACGCTTTTTTCCCAAAATCTCAAGCACCCAAGACCATTTTACACATTAGAGCAAGTTCGTACGATTCAGTCGTGCACTTTATTTTTTTTACGAATACATAACTTGCCTTATAGTACCTATAATCGCAAGTAAAATAAAGTGCACGACTGGGTCGTACGAACTTGCTCTAATGTGTTAAAATGGTCTTGGGTGCTTGAGATTTTGGGAAAAAAGCGTTGAAAAAATCATATGAAATTTTATAAATCACTTAAAAATCAACACCTAAACCGTTTTTTGGAGAAAATGAAGTAAGCCATCAGGTTTCTTTTATGTTTTTGAATTTTTCAGAAATTTTTTTTCAAAATCGTTGGACCAGTTTTTTCAAAAAACAGTTTTTTTTGAAAAACTTTTCGAAAATATATTCCAAATTTTTTTTGAGTATGCCAACTTCTAGTACTTTGTAGTTTTTATCAGAAAAATAAAATTAAAAAAAACAAAAATTAAAAAAAAAATTTGAAACTTTTTTAAATAACTCAAAAAAACTTTGTTTTGAAAAATTTAAGAATTTATATTATTTCTTTTATAAAAGGGTTTCTACATTAAAAAATTTTATCGAAGTGGCTTACGAGAAAATCGGATTTCAAAAAACCGGTCCTATGGGAGGTACCGTTATAAGACTTTTCCTGAAAAATCTATTCCAACCAAAACATAAAGTTTGCACAGAAAACACAATTCAGAAAGTTTTATCAAAATCGTAGGAGCCGTTTTTGAGAAAAATTAATTTTTCACAAAAAATCGTATGGCAGGTACCGTTAGTTTTAGAGCTAGAATGCTAATTCCAAAAACCCCTCTGTAGGACGTCATAATAATACTATGTACCAAGTTTGAAGCAAATCGGTCCAGCCGTTTAGGCTGTAGTTTACTATACAGACAGACAGACACACGGATAGACAGACAGACAGACAGACAGACAGACAGACAGAATTGTCGGACCCACTTTTTTCGACTTCTCTATCATCGTAATGTCATGTTTGATTGTTAGAATTTTTTTTTTTTTTTACGAATGCATAACTTGCCTTACCTATAGTACCTATAATCGCAAGTAAAAATAATACCATGTATGCTACGTATGTTGCATATGTTGCAAATGCACTTGCCAGTATGCAATCAATTAATGGTGGTCGTACAGGGCACTCTGCACTTAAATTGCCTTTAAACATGCAGGTTAACGAAGAGTCTACATGTAAAACGTCGGCAATGGCCAAAGTCTTGCAACAGTGTAGGGTTATTGTATGGGATGAGTGTACAATGGCACACAAAAAGTCACTTGGAGCTTTATATCGAACTCTGAAAGATTTGCGAGGTAGCCAAGTAATATTTGGCGGTGCCATGATATTGTTGGCGGGTGACTTCAGACAAACTTTGCCGGTCATACCCCGATCGACTACTACGGATGTCAATGCCTTAAATGTTCTCCTTTGTGGATATATGTTAAAACACTCACTAAAGTGATCCAATTGCTGCAAAATTTTCTAAGCAGCTGTTGGATATTGGAAATGGAAAAATGTCCGTTGACGTTGATAGTTCAAATGGCCAAATAACACTGCAAATTTCTATTGTATAAGGAATTCAAAGAAAGAATTGGTTCAAAATGTGTTTCCAAGTATTTCGGAGAACTATAAGAATCGTACTTGGTTAAGTGAAAGAGCTAAAGGCAAAAATAAAGATGTCGCTGAAATTAATGCATCTATTTTAGAAGAAATAGATTTACAATTTTTTTTTGTAGTACCCCGTGGCGTAGTGGTTAGTGTGTCGGACTGCTACGCCGAAGGTTCGGGGTTCGATCCCTGAGGTTGCCACCTTAAGTTTTTTCCGGGGTACTGCCTCTTGCGAGGAAGTGACAAATCCTCCAAGAGTAATTATTAATGTCATGGAAAGTGCTTCTCTGTTAGCCGTTCGGATTCGGCGGTAAATTGTAGGTCCCTTCCATTCCTGCAGAATATCAACGCACACACAGGAATGGTTGAGAGTGTAAGTCACAGGCCCCGGCCCCGCTTGGAGCTGTTGTGCCAACAATTTATTTATTTATTTAGATTTACAATTTGTTGCCAACAAATGAGTTGATGCATTTATAAATGAGGATGAGGTAGTGAATTATCAGACGGAACTTTTGAATTCGATTGGTTTACCGGGACTGCCACCTCATTATTTAGCTCTTAAAATTGGAGCCCCGATTATAATGCTGAGTACCTAATATTAATCAACCTCAACTTTGCAATGGTACTAGACTAGCTGTAAAAAAGTGAATGAACAATCTAATTGAAGCTAGGATTATTAGTGGCAAATATAAAGGGGAAGATGTTTTGATCTCCAGAATTCCAATCATTCCACCTGATTTGCCATTTGATTTTAAACGTCATCAATTTCCTATTCGCCTTGCTTTTGCCATCACTATAAATAAAGCCCGAGGTCAGTTTTTGAAAATTTGCGGTTTTGATTTCTCATGGTCAACTGTATGTTGGGTGTTCTAGAGTAGGGAAACCGTTTGCACTTTTTATTTATGTTAAAGATGGTAATACAAACAATGTTGTTTATAAGAAAGCATTAGAATAAAATGTTAGAAATTTAAAAAACGCATTTTATTCAAATATTTTCTTTCTGCTCCCTTAAGTATTAGCATTTCTTTAGCCTGACGAATTGAAAAATTAAACGACTTTTTTTGATTGTGAAATCTGCTCAGCGAAATGGGCATGGGTTGAGAAAACAAACAATCAAGTATTGGAATTGAGATTTGTTAATTGTCATGGCGAAGGCAAGATGAACTGGGAACTGAATTCGTTTTTACTCAAAGGGCATATCTGTTGGAATAATTGGAATCCTCGGAATGAGAACAAACCAACAAACTCATCTTTAAATTTTCCGTTGAGTATGGTCGCGGGCATCACATCACTCTTCAGTTTTCTTATGACCAAGCGCATTCAATCGCATAGTTTTGGTTGTTTTAGATTTCGAAGCTGATGACTACCAAGCCCGCCTTCAGTTGTAAATTGTGCTGTGGTAAGTCAGGTACATCTATGAGGTTTAAAAACTCAGTTGGATAATCAGTGGCTTCATCTTCGTTTGTTACACAGTCAATAGATTTGAATGAATGCAGAGTACCATTCAGTAGTCATTCACATCTCTAACCTTAGCCGCCAAAATTGGACAGATCTTTTAAGGTTCGATAAAGAGCTTCCGCAATACTTTATTGTGCATTCATCCCAAATGTGATTTGTGAGGCTACTAAAACTTTTTCTATTGTAGAGTGTTTTGCAATGTTACATGTCAGTTGTTCAGTAGTTTGAAGATTTAATGGCAATTTCAACGCTGAATGAGCAATTTCTACCGCAAATTCGGATCTCGCACGAATAGTGACCAAAATCAATGACATGAGGAATGTCTTTCCTGTTCCACCAGGGGCATCCATTAAAAATAAGCCACCATTTCCATCATCAATTGTAATAATTAATTTATCATAAACTTTCTTCTATTTTGGGTTCAACAGTTCATACGTTTGAACTGATTGGTATAATTCATATCGATCATATTCACGTTCACGTTCCAATTCTCTATTAAATGAGTCTTTCACTCTGCGATCTGGGGCTGGCACTCCTAACCTGACTAACAAACTGCCGCACATATGAGGTAACACATATCTTCGATCAAGAGCAAAGCCTGGTTATGCATCTCCTCATTAGCCTCAAGATCAGGATTTCTTGAACTGACACGAATTGGATGTAAAATGTCTTCTGCCATTTAAAAAAAACCGCTTGGCAGATTTCGATAATTTTTTTTTAAACTAAAATAAATTCAAGCAATAAAATGGTGTACTTTTTTCATTGAATTAATATTTCTTTGATTTAATCTTATCTTTTCTTATCTTATATAATAAAAAAAATATTAAAAATGAGTTTGATACAAATAGTTTATAAGAAAGCATTCTAATAAAATGTAAGATATTTAAAAAACGAATTTTATTCAAAGTTTTCTTTCTATACCCTTTAATATTTGCATTTCTCAATTCATACGCCTCTTGGCTAAACTGAATTTTATTAAGAGGCAACAGCCC